>OU824203.1:16405639-17740139 GCA_917499995.1 Ichneumon xanthorius | reverse complement strand
TCTTTTACAGCTCTCGGCATCGCAGGGGTGGAGTTTGCATAGCCCGGAATTATGAATTGACTGTTTACAAAAAAAATGAAAATTTGTAATAATTGAAAAAAAATTGAAAAAAAAATTGAAATTGAATTTAAAAAAATTCATTTCCACTTTTACGAGAATTGATATTTTTTTATTCATCCCGATTTACGAGATATCTTAATGAAACGCATTTTACCCCAGTGTCTTTAGAGCTGCAATTAATTTTTTGGTACATTTTTTTAGTGGTTCGTTTTACCCCTTGTCAGCAGTTAACGGTGTCCCATTTAGCCCCGGTCTCCCCTCTATCCATTTACATATGTATATATATATTTTTGAAATATACGAATGTCAGTTCGTTGAATTGCAATTCTCCTCGCAAACACACATATGGCGTCTTGGTTATCTACCCCAAACTTTCGTAATCGCCGACGTACAATCGAGAGTTGTGGAGCAGCTGGGCTCGGGATAATTCCTCTCGCGAGCGTACCGACGATGACCCGGATAATTCACTCGTCTTCCTTTTTTCTATTTTTTTTTTTTTTTTTTTTTTTTGCTCGTACAGATTAAATTCGACTTTACGAGCGAGCTTACGCGAACTGCACATGGTAGGAAGGTAGAGCGAAGAACGGAATGAGGAAGAATGAGGGCGGGCACGCGGGCAACGGGCCGCCGTGGAAGTTCATCATCATCAAGTTCCCTCTTGTAGGTGTATATATGTATATGCACAGAAATGTGTATATATATATATATATGGATACATATATATACATGGTCGGTACAATATAAGGTCTGGAGTATATGGGACCGACGTAAAGCGAATTTTGTAAGTTTTTACGGCTACCTGCTCGTTAGGTGTATAATTGAACGACCTAAGCCCCCCCGCCCCCTACATTAATATAACTATAAAAGTAGAACGGCGTATACGTAATATCGCCGAATTGTGCACAGGCCGAAGCATGAATGGGCTCTGCAAGTCACGGAATAACACAGACTAAAAAAATATTTACCACACGGTAAAAAAATATATAAATATTTTTATACCTAATTTTACACATTATTGTCATCAAAGGTATAAAAAAAAGAATAATAAATAAATTAATTAATAATAAATAACATTAGCTAGAAAAAGAAAAAAGTGACACCAGTTGGATCTTTGCAGGACGTTGAGGTTCGAATCTTTTTATTTTTATTTTTTGTTGTTTCTCTTCTTTTCCTGTCTAGTATCGTCACCGCGGCTCCTTCGGCCGTTCAAACACACACGATAAAAAAATATTTACCACACTGTAAAAAAAAGAATGAATTTTTCTACTTAATTTTCCAATTTTTTATTCCAACGTATTTTCATCAACAAAAAAAAATGGTAAAATGATGCGGAAAAAGAAAAATCGCGCGTAATTCAAGCAACGTCTCGGTACGCGCGAGGCCCCAGTTGGTTTTCTTTCCGCCCGATCTTAGCAGGACTTTTAGTTTCGAATATTTTTATTTATTTTATTTTTTCAATTTTTTTGCTTCTCTTCTTTTCCCGAGCGGTATCGCCACCGCGGCTCCTCCGGCCGCTCAAACACACGCCCCTTTCTGTTCCCGGTTCGACGGTTCTGGTAGCTGCTGCTCGCCGCGGTAATTATTCCCCCCCTTCTTCTTCTTCGTCTTCTTCCACGGCGTTTGTTGCTGCAGCCTTCCTCTCTTCCATAGCTCCACCATAGCACCGCTCGCCACCGCAGACCGCCGCGCTTTAAATACAGTAATCTTTGAGTTTCTTCGCTGCCGCGCTGCGTTGTTTATGGTAATCCACCCTGCCGCTATAAATATTCCTGCAAATACAAAAATTGCACCCCTTCGTAACCCGGCGTCTTGCAGTACCGACAGGCCTCGCCGATCCCGGCGAATCCCGGCCCGAGACATCGGTGTACTTTACTTGCGACGCGAGAATCCTCGAGAGCGCAGCGATGGCTGCCGCTCACGCTAGGGCGAAATCGCTGGTGTGGATATAAAAAATAAAAATACAATTTTTTTTTTTTATGAAAAGAGTAAAGGAAATAAAGTGTCTGAGAAACGACAAAAGAGAACAGATAGAGGGAAGAGACAATATCATCGCGAGTCCTGAGACCGGTGGTGAAGTATACGAGCCAAGCTGCAGTTAAAGGCGATGAGAGTTGGTAAATAACCGGTTGAATCGCACGGTAAGTAACTGGTTAATTAACCCCGGCTGCCAAATATATTTTACCGATGGACACTTATCTGCGAAGTACATAATATATTTACGAATTTAGGGATTATTTTTTGTATTAACGATATCGCTCCAATAGAGTTGATCCAAAAGCTAAATTTTCTTATATGGTTATAAAAAGTAAAAAAAAAAATTTAATGAAAGAGTAAAGAGTAAAGAGTGAAAGAGTAAAGATAGAGGAAAGAGTTGGCGATGAGAGTTGGTAAATAACCGGTTAAATTGCACGGTAAATAACTGGTTAATTAATCTGGGCTGCCAAATATATTTTTACCGATAGATAAATATCTGCGAAATAAATAATAAATTTACATATACTGGTATTATTTTTTTATTGTATTAACAATATCGCTCCTGTGGAGTTGATCCAAAAACAAAGTTTTCTTATCGGCTTGTTACAGTATTTACATCAAATTTAAGTTAAGAGTTTTCGCGATCGTTGCAATGGTACAATTTATCGGTAAATTTATAATAATAATTTTTACATAATTATTGATCCTTCCATTGAATTTGTTTCAAGCAATCCTTACGAAATCCTCCTTTAATCAGAAGGTCATGTTCGATTGGGTAATGAAATTATATCTATCATTTTCACTCATTCCCTTCCAGGGAATAAAAATGATAGAAATTAGTCTCGGATAATTGGAAAATCAATCGAGAGATCGAGGCAAAGTGGATGAGTGAGTCCGGACTTCGGATAACAATCGTCGGTTGGTCAGAGGCCAGAAGCGGGAGTCGAGAATAAAAGTGGTCGTAATTCGAGATCGGTGAATCATCGTGACAGCGAAAGATGGCGATGATACAATAGCTCCGAAGAAGTATATATAGAATACACTATATATACACATATATACACATATATGTATACTTTAGAAGTAGAGGCGCATAGGGAGTCTCTACTGTATATACAGACTCGCATTATAGTGTATACAATATTGCCCAGAAAAGAATGATGAATTATGGCTCGCGACACAATGGTGACCTAATCGATTTATAATCGATCGGTCAGGTTTCATGGGTTTCTCTTCGGCGCGGGGCGCACGGTGAGGGGGTTGCACATAGCACGTAGTTCAGCGATAACGATTCGGCCCCTGGTTGTATAAAGGTGCCACGGAAGGGCAGAGGTAATGAACTGGATTGGCGTGTCGCTGGCCCCTCCGAGCTATGTGTTCTTCGCGCCTTCGTTTATTCATACTATCGGTGAAACCTTTTTCTTCTCCATCAGCGGCGAAGATCCAACCCGTTTAAATTTTCATCGACCTCCGGAAGTGGCCCCGGCGATCACGGGAGAGAAAACCGGTCAAACTCGTTGTCAGTGTCGTTGGATCGGTGAAAATTTAATCGCGACTCTTTTTCCATCTCTTTTCGGCTAAGTTTTTCAACTTTGGTGCTTTTTTATTTAGGGTTAAAGTGGTTTATAACATATTCACGGCTTTTATACTATTTAACAAGGTGTGCGGTCAAAATGAAAATAAATGTGAGCACACCTATGAACGACCGCGAATTTCCATAATTCTTTCTCTGCTAATTTGACGAACTGAGGCGCGTAAGAAATTTTGAACATTTCTTTTAAAAAATTTGGATCTGAAATTATTTATATGGCGTTTATATGAAATTAATTACCGGACAAGTTTAAATGCCTTATTTTTGAGAAACATAACGCTTCACTTTCATTCAAGTTTACCGATTGTAGAAAAATTTATTCGCCACAATAATTTTCTTGTTTATTGGACAAATTTTGTTTTATCAATGAACTGTCAAAAAATTGCAAGGCTACCCCTTTCGAGTCTATTTTTGGCGTTTTTCAACGTCCTCAAACGGCAGGATAAAACGATTCTAAAACTTCGGACAAGGCTCTATATTGTGTATTTTTTCCCGTAGAACACGATGGGCACCTCGGATTTTCCCTACCTCCATTGGGAGCCGAGATATCGACGTTTGAAAATTACGAAAATCGACGTTTTTCGAAAAGTGGCTCAAACATTGAAAAATTGTTGTTCATTCCATTTTTTTTTGTTTCAAAGCTATATTTGATGTATTTTTTCCCGCTGATCACGAATATAACAATTATTTTACTCCCAACCCAATATTTTCCATTTAAATCCCAAAAATACGACTTTTCGTGCATAAAATCGAGCCCCGTAACGTCGTATTGTACTTCAGGCCAAATAGGCCGGCGGTTTCGTGTTCAGCGCGCAAAAATACGTCGGAATACGTGGCAGTAAATAAATTAAAAAAAAAAAAATCGTCCAAAAATTACAAGGCTGTATTAGCTTAGCCGGCTAAAACCGATTAGCCGGCTAAAATAGTTTAGCCGGCCAAACTATAAAATCCATTAACCGAATAAGATATTTTAGCCGGCTAGCCTATCTGTACAGCCCTAATTTTTATTGTCCCATCACAAAATGACTATAAACTCAACAGGAGCAAAACAATTGTCGCGACCAAGAAACCTCAGCAAAAAAATCCACAAATCTTTAACTTCACCCTGCAGTCTCAATGCCAAAGGAGACGCAGCTCGAGCCGTTGACGATCTTCCAGCCTCAACTTTTTTATTTCACTGTATACTCTCGTCTATTTTTTTAACGTATCCCAGAGGCATATCGATGAATCGTCGAGCGTGGAGAAGCGTCTCGAGTCCAGCCCCGCTGTCTTCGAGGGCCCGGAACGAGCCGTTCCTTCGATTCTCCCGCGTTAGATATATAGGATGTTTTTTTTTGTGTGCGCGCGCTGAGTCGCCGAGGTGCGCGAGCCTCGAGGACCGGAGAGAGAACCGTGGCGAGAGTGTAATTATGAAGCGGTGCGATCCGCGCTCGAAGATAGCGGTGAGGGGTAGAAAGCCCGTGGAGGAGACCAACGAACAACAAAACAGCCCGAACCCGGGCCCGAGGAGAGGACGCGAGAACGCGGGGTAAATAAGTCGGACCGCGAGGGGAGATAACCGTGCGCGCATGCGTGATGGATGTTTTCAGCGTCTGGAGCGCGTCTACTTCTGCTCCGCATTAACTGACTTACGAGACTGTCGAGTAGGCAAGGACAGCCGGGCGGCGAGAGAATCAGGTACAGCGTGTCGTTCTTTCTGCCTTCCGCGCTGCACTTCTCTCCCTTTCGATGGGAGGCTGTGCGACGCGACTCTTGTCTCCACTCTTCTCGGCTCCTAATGCGGAGCCGTGGTGGCTCTCGCGGCCCATTCTATGCAAATCGCGTGAGAATAACGCGAGAACGGGGGAATGAGATCGAGACAAAGGGGACGAGGGGGACGAAGCGAGCCGGAGATCCTCCGGAGAGCCGCGACGGAGAGCTCGACGTCCTCCGCAAGCGGCTCAGGGCTGAACGCCAATGGATGTCCGATCGCCGAGTGCCTTTTCCACTCGCGGTGACCAACTTTAGTTTTTCCTCTTTTGTTGGCCACTGCGTCGCGATCGGGAAAAAGATCTCATGTGTGGATATTTTAAAGTGTGGGAGTTTCATTTTTTTTTTTTTTTTTTTAATAAAAATTGAAAATATCGGAAAAATATTTTTAAATATAATTCGTCATTATTTCGCTCAGGTCTTAGAGCGAGTTCATCTCGAACGACCTAACGAAATAGTAAGATTAAATAGTAAGATTAATTTTCAATAAATCTTACAATCTCTTCACTAAAGGTAGTCCTTGCGAGCAGTGTTCACTTCGCAGAAGTTTCAGAAAAATGAGAGGGAATTGCAAACACTTCTGGATGGTATAAAAATCGAGAAAAAATCGAGCATATTAAAGGTGCTGAAAATATTAATTTTGCATAATAATAATTCCAAAATGTTATTAACAAATTAAATTTAAAAAAAATCTCCCGGAAACCTAACTTTAAAAAAAATGAAAGTGCTTCGTTCACTTTTCTGAATACATATGAATGTTTTCAGATTTTTTAATTCACTTTGAATTTTTTTTTAATATGGCAAAAACGTGCAGAAAGTCACAAAATTGAAAGTGAATTAAAAAACCTGAAAAAAATTCATACGTATTCAGAAAAATCAACAAATCTTTTACACAAAAAAAGTTAGGTTCCCGACAGATTTGTTGAACAATATTATTTTCCAACAATTTATCATAACATTTTGGTATTATTATTACGCAAAATTAATCTTTTCGGCATCTCATTTCTCTGAAACTTCTGCGAAGTGAACACTATTCACAACGCCAACCTTAAAAATTCAGTTCAATAAAAAAAAAAATTCTCCAATAGAAAAAAAATCCATCTTTCTCGATATTGAATATTTTCTCAATCGCATATAAATATTTTTAAAAAAATGATTCCATCAGTCCCCGAGCTCAGTAAATCAGCCACATTCGCTGCAAGACTATTCCGCCGAGCGCCGTCTCCACGTGTGGCCTGGCTCAATTCTCTGCAGCCGAGCGCCTATAATTCCGGGCTCACCTAACCGTGGCCCGAGTGTCGGTAAAGTAGTGCTGGTAGTGAGCGTGGTCCCGTGTGTGCGTGAGCCGTCCGAGCGTGTAGTCCCGCCCAGGTCCGTTGGCCAATAGTCATTAGCCGGTACCATTAAACCCCGTTGCGTTGAACGCACTCGCGCGCACGCATATCTCATTCCCTCTCCGTCCCTCCCTCGTTTCCTCGGTCGCGTTCGCCCGGCGTTCTCCGCCGGTTCGTTTACGACCTCGTCCGCGTCCCGCGACGACGCGAAGGTGGGCCTTGCGTTCCCGCGCGAGCCGCTCTCCGGGTCCCCGTCGAAGACGGCCAGCAAGAGCGGTTTCGAGCCGGCCGTCCCGGTACCGCGAAACGAGGCGTTCTCCAGGCCGCGCGTTCTCCAGAGCCGCTCGTCGCCGGTCACTCCGACGGTCCAACGTTGACCCGCGCCGCTTACCCGCCGCTCCGGTAATGAAGAGCCCGCCGTGTGCGTGCGTGCAGTGGATAAGGACGGCGACGAAGACGACGAGGAGCCGCGGAGGTGGGAGAAGTCCGACAGGAGTCAGGGGCGGATCCGAGAGGCGGCTCGAACACCGCCTTCCCCGCGTTTTATTGCGGCTGATAGCGAACGGGTGCCTCCCGTCTGTACACAACGGTGCCCCGGTGTGTGTAGGTGTTCCGAGCGGATGCGCTCGAGCCAGAGGCACAGGTACGATCGGCACTTGCCGTCGTGTCTCGAGATAACTGGCGCACTGGCACTATCGTCCCCGATCATCGAGTTCGAGCCGATCGAGACCAGAGGATCGATTGTTTCATCGTCTGATCCAATGGTATTTTTTTTATAAATTATTATGCATATTATTCTCATACCGACGGCTTAGTGGGAGTTCTACACTGGACCAGTACTGGCCGACGTTGGGCCAAGACTGGGCCAATACTGGCCCCACTGCGGCACTAGCGATTCACGCCGAACTCACGAAGTTCGAACCCTAGCAGGGCTTCTCTCCACAATGTCACGGGTCGCGGTGCACTTGGGGGGAAATCGGATGAAGCAAAAAATGATTGTTTTATCCCCATTGCGATGATCTTCGAAGGACGAAAGTTCTTCTTTTCCCGAAGCAGCGACGGCACCTTTTGGGAATGAGGGAACCACTGCGGGATTCGTTCTCCACTGCTGATCCTCCTGCAGTCTCCTTGGTCCAGGCGGATCGTCACGGGTGCACTTGGAGAGAAAAGTATGAAGAGAAAAATGATTGTTTTATCCCGATTGCGAAGATCCCCGGAGGAGGAAAGTTCTTATTCTCGAGGAAGCAGCGACATCGCCTTTCGGGCACGAGGGAACAACTGCGGGCCTCGCGCCGTCGACGCAGGGGCCTCGCGAGACCATCAGCGTTTCAGCTTTGTGCTGCTGATGCTCCAGCCGCAGCCTCCACGGTCCAGCGGGACGGGCTGCCCGCTGCGATGCCGCGGCGATTATGTTTCTCCCATTAATATGCGCCCTGTGAGACTCCGAGACAAGAATCTATCCTCTCCGTTCGGCCGACGAATCCCCGCGTGGCTCCGTGTTCTCCGGTACAATATACCTTTGTGCGCCTGTATGCCGTCTCCGGGTCGTGTGGATGATAGACACGAGACTATCGGAGGGCGCGGAGGAAGAGGGCACGAAAGCGCGGTGGAGACTCGGCCGAACACAGTGGGTCGGTGGGTCTTCGGGTCCACGGCCGCTCAGAGCGCGAGAGCGCTCTTCTCTCCTTCCCGTTCTGTCATTTATCACGGATTCACCGGCGCACCCTCGCAGCTTCGTCGACGACGGCTGGTGAGAAAGGAAAGGGCGCATCGGACGCTATTTAATGCGCCCAAGGACGCTAGTTATGTCCTTGTGGTTCTTGGGTAGACTGGGAGAAGGATCTGGGAAAAACTAGCGATCACCTAAGAAAAATCACCATAGCAGATTGTAGTATGGTAGAAGTACCGAATTTATAAGAATGTTTCGTAGATACTGTGGTAAAGCTTCTTGGAAACTCTGAGACATTCCGCCATAGGTGGCACTCTAATTCCTTATACTGAGAGAAGCATCTAGTAAGTGTGACTATATCGCTTGAGAGATATTCTAGTTCCCCTAGTTCCCATGTCATATTGTCCTAGGAAACTAGAGCGCCACCTATGGAAGGAAGTACCGGATTTATAAGAATTTTTCGTAGATATTATGGTAAAGATTCTTGGAAAATCTGACACTTTCCGCCATAAGTGGCGCTTTAATTCCTTACACTGAGAGAAGGATGTAGTAAATATAACTACATCGGTTAAGAGATATTACCATATCACATTGTCGTAGGGAACTAGGGCGCCACCTAGGGACGGAAGTGACGGATTTATAAGAATTTTTCGTAGATATTATTATGGTAAAGATTCTCGGAAAATCTTAGACTTTTCGCCATAGGTGGCGCTCTAATTCCCTACACTGAGAGCAGGATGAAAATATGACTATATGGCTGGAGAGATATTACCATATCACATTGTAGTAGTGAACTAGGACGCCAACTGTGGTAGGAAGCGGAAAGACTCAAATTTTACAAGAATTGTTGCCAGAATATCTAGGAAAATTCTTATAAATCCGATGCTTCCTACCATAGGTGGCCACTAGTTCCTTACACTGAGAGAAGGATGTAGTAAATATAACTATATGGCTTGAGAGATATTACCATACCACATTGTAGTAGGGAACTAGGACGCCACCTATGGTAGGAAGTACCGGATTTATAAGAATTTTTCGTAGATATTATGGAAGCTTAAACTGCTCGTCGTTTATTTCGGAGTATCTCGCGAAGATCTGGCTCCGGATAGATCTTCCATAGAAACGCGCCGCGGACAGCCGACCGGCCAATTCGTGTCCCTTGATTGGACCGAGCGGGAACTATTTAAGAATTATCAATCCCAATTTTTTTTAACTAGCTTCATTTTTTTTATTATAATTTTTTTCACAAAAAAATCTATCCGCTGTCAGGTAGTCGTTCGCGTCTATAAAACGAGCTCGAGCTCTATAATGATATTCCGTCGGATATTAAGCCACGGTGAGAGACTGTTATGGGTGTGATGGAGAACGGGCACGGAGAGAGGTTTTCGGGGCGAGTTTCTTCGGCTGATGATTTAGTAACTCGGATTCTTATATTATAGTATTCTTGAAATGGGCGCCGCGCTCTCGCCTTCGCTACGTCGATATATGTTAATCCACGCTACGGTTATAATAATAATCCCCCTGTTTGAGGGGGAGGGGGGATTTGGGGGAACCAAGGAGGATGAGGGTAACCCAGGGCATATTGTACCATACGCCTCGCGAGGAGTGAGCTGGTCATTAAGAGGCCGAAAACACTCTGCGCGAGATACGTTTATGTAGTTATGGTGTGGTATGGTATGCGTGTGTGTTGTTATGGTATATGCGCTCGGAAAGCCCAAACTCGCTCTCTCGGGTCTCCGACTCTCTTCGTCGTAAATATGAAATATATATCGACGAGAACGGAGCTCGACGGGCCACGAGGCAAAGCCAAAGCTGATCGAGCAGAAGCAGCGGCGGATCGTCGAGAGACCAAGAAGCGTCGGATCGTCGTTTCGTTGTCCGAATAACCGCTCGTGAAACTTTTGGGCGCCAATTAATGAAAAATATTCTTTCGCACGGTTAGTTTATTCTGCGGGGCGGGAGGGTAAGCCGGTATGTCTAGAGATGGAGTGAGATTATTTTTTTTATTTTTTTTTTTCGATTCGTGCGGGTAGTAAAAAAGTATCACAATATACACAGTAAAAAATGGTACGGACGTTCGTTGTCCACAAATGTCCACAATTCTTTTCTTTTTAATTTTACCCAAAAAATCTTGTCCATTTTCCAAAAATGTCTGTTAATTTTACAAATATTTTTTTTGTAGAAATGTGAAATCGAGACGAGGAAAAAAAATGTGAAACCGAGACGAGAGAAAGTAGTGAAAATCTCTATAAAAAAGTGTTTGTAAAATGAAGAACCTTTTTTAAATTTCACTGTATTATTCGCACCGGGGATAATTCGGTGCGATAAATTTAATATACCCGATTGAAAGTTTTTATGTAAAAATTGACACATTAAATTTAAAGTACAATTGTCCTGAAAAATTAAGACTTTTGGAGCGAAACTAAGGTAAATCATTAGAATTAAAAATACTTTTATAGTAAAAATAAAATTACTAAAATTAAAGTATTTCTAAAGTTTTCAATATACTATACGTTCAATTTCCAACTTTGTGCATGAAATTTACTATGCCAGTTAATGCATAAAACCTTCCCGTAGATGTACATTAAATTTCACGCGAATTAAAATTTTTTTTACAGTATCGCTATTTCTTTCGGCGTACAAATTAACGTTTCGCACAAGCTACCGTTCCGGATTCATCTCGGGTCTGAGAGATGGAGCGATATTTGCGGGGAGCCGAATCGGTGGATGGAAGTGGCGTGTGAGCAATGGATAGAGGAATTTTCAAAGAGGAAAATATAAAAAAAAGAGCCGGGGTTGGAAATGAGAAGGGCGGCAATAAAGAGGGATGTTTACGAGACGCGGCGCTCCCGCGCGCTCGCTGGTCCAGCGGGGAGGCTGGCCGTGCGATATCTCGCCGGCTACTTCTCACAGTGCGCGTACATGCACGGACGATGCCTTTAGTCGCTCGCCGAGGAGAAGAAGAAGAAGAGGGAACGAAGAAGGGTCCCGCCGGCGGGCCGTGACATCCCGACGTTGTTTATCGAGTTTCGGAATCCGAAAGATAATATCGTGCGCGATCTTCCGCTGCCGAGGCTTATTTTATTTTTTTACCTCCGAGCTCCCGCTTTCGCGCTCTCTACCGATCGACTTTGTCGCGTTCGTTAAAACTATCAGCGAACACGAGCCGGTAGAACACGCGATATCCGCAAAATTTGAGCGGTTGCGAATATTTTTACATTCTTGTGTCGACGCATATTTGTCTTTATCGTATCGTTTTTTTAAATCTTTCAATCGATGATTTTTCTTTAATACGTTCTTGATTTAAAATGTATATTAGGGGGTCTCAAAAAAATGTACTAAAAAAAAAATTCTTCGCACATTTTTAAAGAACAGATTTCGGTCTCAAATTGAACCTCGCGTAAGGCGGTACCTAGCAACAAATTCTAAGAGGTGCCGCATTCGACGTTTGTACCCAAAAAAAGAAGTCGAATTTTTTTGGTACAAACGTTGAATGCGGCACCTCAGTTGTTTTTGCTTGGGACCGCCTTTCGTAAAGTTCAATTTGAGATCGAAATCTATATTTGAAAGAGTGGGTGGAAAAAAGTGCTTTTTGGGAAACGTCCTAAGATATATATATATTTCATTTCAGTTAATTTATTATTAATTGATTAATTACAAACTGTTTTACATACATTAAATTTTTGTCCGCAGAAGCTTTTAAGCTCGTACGGATCTAAATATATATATATTTTTTTTTATATGTATTTTTTATAAATTTCTAATTCAACAACCTACTAAAAATATGTGTAGGTAAAAGGAAATTAATTTTACAAAAATATTTAAAAAATGGAACGTTCGGGGACGCGTACGGGCCGAAAAGAGGCGAATGTAAATTATTAGACGGCCGCGTATAGTTGCACGGTGTACCGGGGGCTGGTAAATTATTAGATATTATTTACGCTTTCGAGCCCGCGACGACGTGGATCGTCGGCTAATTGAAATCGCCATCGTGATTTATGACGCGTGCACCCGATAGCGGGGCGCCCGATACGAAATTTATTCGACTATCGATCACGACACGCAACGGCACCGGCAGCGGCACAAACGGCCGCTGCTGCGGGAAGAAGCGAGAAAGAGTGCATGACATCCATAGTCCACGTCGGTTCCTCTCTTTGTCATTCGTATTCTCTCCGATATACATTAACGAAATAAAGAACAAAAAAAAAAAACGACGCTCTGTATAAATGTGTCATGCCGTCATCGGTTTTTTTATTCCTATTTTTTTTTTTTTCAAAAAAATACATATAGATTTTTTCATTTTTTTAAAAGTCTCTCACGCACTTGTCGCTACAACCGATTCTCGGAATCTCGCACTCGTGTACGGCGGTAATAAAATAATAATAATGCGAGTAAACAGATTAATTCGCGGATCGATAAGCGATAAATTTGATTTCTTTGAAATTGAATTTTTTTTATCGCCCACCGAGCCGATGCTTCTCGGTAGCACAGTTCATAAATTTAGTACGTCACTTTCGCCCCGTTCTGTCCAACTGGCGAAATCCAAAGTGGATCGAAGGACCCGTTAATTGACTTAATTATTTTTTTTTTCCAATTTTTCACTTAACTCTTCCAATACAGTGACTTGCGTACCTTCCTTTGAAAAAAAATAAATAAAAAAATTGCAAATATTTTTGATCTCCGCACACGTGTTATGTCGCGAGTTATGAATACGAATATTATGAATACGCGTGTTATGAATACGAAGGAGGCTCATCGGGCTCTCAAAGCAGAAAAAATGAGTCGGGAGCATAAGGACTCTTATTAAACTTCTTACGACTTACATTAATAATACAAGTAAACAGCGGTTAATTCTTTTCTTCGAATTTTCATTTTTTTTTATCGCTCCACCGATCCAACGGATTTTGGTATCACAGTTCACAAATTTTGTTCGACACTTCCACCGGGCAAAAGCCGAAGTGAACTGAGTGACCCGTCAATTTGTTAAATTATTAATTATTGTTCTAATTTAATTTTAATTAATTTTAATTATATTAATAATAATTAAATTTCTAATTTAATTTTTATTAATTTTTGTCCACCAAAACAGTTTCTTACCGTACCTTACTTTTGTTTTTTTTTTTTAATTGCAAATATTTTTCCTCTCAGCAAACATGTTATGTCGCGAGGTGAATACGAAGGAGGCTCATCGGGCTCTCAGCGCAGAGAGAATGAGCCGGGCGCATAAGGGCTCTTATAAAACTTCTTACGACCTACGTTCTTGCCAGTGGGTCCTCGAGGTGCATAGGTATAGCAGTAGGCAAAGAGTGCAGAGAGAGGAAGGCGAGGGCGGGGGCATCGGCGAGAAACGCGCGTCAGTTGATTTAGTGTCAGATTGGTCACGGGTTGTCGCCTCACCCTCCGGCGCGTTATACGTATAGAGTGCCCCGGGGCCACGTAGTCTCGGTATAATATTTTCGATTTTTTTTTTTCTTTTTCTTTCATTTTTCTTCTTCTGCCGCGCACTATTTCCTTCGCGTGGTTCCCTCGTCGGGTCGGCGGCGGACGCGTTCGTCCGGAATCTTTGATCCCCCGCCGCCTCTGGGCCAGCATCAGCAACACCAGCGAAAGCGGGAGCACCTGATCATACGCGGCTTCTCGGATCGAGAAAAATAAACCGATCCCCTTTGCCCCCCGCCGGATGGCCCGTCGAGCCACGTATTCGTATTCGCTCTGGCACGAACGCTCTCGAGACACGGCCGAGCCGCGAGCCCCGCGTATTTCATGCACGTAGGTCGCGTATAGAGCTATTCCGGCTGATACGGAGACCTTTTTATTTTATTTTATTTTTCATTTATTTTTTTTTGCGGAATAAGTGAGATTAGTTTATTGGCTTTGGAGCCGAGACGCTTTTCTGCCGATAAAAAAATTATTTTGTAAAAAAATACTCGGTTTAACAATTTTTTGACAAAAGAAAAAAGAATTAAATACTGGTCCAAAAATGGAACTTTTGAGAAAAATTCAGTTACAAAATTTGTACATAAGAAAAAAGATACAATTTAATGACATTCCGGTCCAAAAACCTTCCTAATGATGTATAGCTGTCCAAAAATATTTTTTCAGCATTTTTTTGAGATTATAATTATGAAAGATCCGAAGAGGATTTCGCGAAGTTCACTTCGAGCGAACTTTTCCGCAGACAAAATTATTCTGTATAAAAATACGGGAAGTGGAACTTTTGAGAAAAAATTGTTAAAAAATGTTGACACAACAAAAGTAAACATTTTACGACATTCCAGTCCAAAAATGTTCCTAATGACATTCAAAAACATTTTTTGAAAATTTTTGCCACTATAATTAAGAAAGATCCGAAGTGGATTTCACAGAGTTCTCTGTAAACGACGACAAGGAAGCGTTAAAGTACGAAAATACTTAAACTTCGGACTACCGTGTGAGAGCTCACGGGGGGCAGGAAAAGGTGGGGGGTGTTGTGTTTGGTATCCGAAAAATATTGGTCCGATATTTACGATACATATGGGAGAGTACCGAGGAGACCGCGATTTTACAATGTAATCGCTAAATCTCGGATCTGGTTGAATTTACGAGAAGAGGAACAAAGAGAAGACGCGAAGATAAAGAAAGTGTGAGAGGGGAAAAAGAGTTTATGGGAAGCACGAGGGAGGCCGCAATAATCGACGATACGCGAAATAAAATAACGAGGTTAGAGGAGGCGCGTATTATACACTCGGGAGAGGCGAGAGATGCGCCGGTCCGAGCAACCCGTACGAAAAGAGCACAATGACCTATTCTTTGTATGCACCGGGAGCGAGCGAGCCGTTCTTTTTCCAGTGCATATATCCGTACGTGCTTTATTCCTTATTGCCTTGTTACTTTTGCTTTATTCGACCATTTGTCCCCTTTCCTACGGACAGCGTAACGAGTAACGCTCCGTTTATCGCCGCGCTGATAATTCGCGATCAGTCGATTAAAGGGATCCGACTTATCGTCTATCATAGCTCGCTTGATCTCCCGTTTACCAGATCAAGATTATTGCATCGCAGGACCATTACACGTCGGATTGGAAAATATCGAGTTGTATGGTTTACTTCTCGCTGTCGGGTCGCCCTCTTATTGCACCGTAATAACAACGCGCGGGTGCAGCAAATGCACAAATGCAGCCGTATCATTGCAACGACTACCAATGATTTACACATGCGACGATGAAATTTTACTCGACAAACTTTCGTTAGAATGTATTAAACTCATCGTCAGCATTTTTTGGAATTTTATTTTAAGATAAAAAAAATGATAGAAAAAAATTGCCCAATAGAGCAATGCGCATTCGATGCACTTCCGTAGCACCGACTAAGATCGTCCAATAATTCATGGCGCACCGAGAAAAATCATCTCTTCGACCGGTGCCTCGCGAATAAAGATTTATTTAATTAAAACAAATAATTACTTTGCCGGATGAGGTTACAGTTGCAGTTTTTTATGTTTAACAAAATTCCGCAACAGTGCAACGTGCATTCGATGCACTTCCGTCGCTCCGGCTAAGACCGTCCAATAATTCGCGACTCACCTAGAAAAATCATCTCTTCGACGGTCCCTCGCGAATAAATATTTATTTAATTACAACAAATAAATATTTATTTGATTGGAATAAATAAATATTTATTTGATTAGAACAAATAAATATTTATTTGATTAGTACAAATAAATATTTATTTGATTAGAACAAATGATTATTTCTCCGAATGCAGTTGCATAATTCGCGAAGAGTAGATTACAGGAATCTGCCTTATCGTCCATCGCAGTTCTTCCAATCTCCAGTTTGTGAGATTAAAATTATTGTGTCGCGGTAAGGAGCGGAGAAGGTCGATTGGCCGAGTGGAAAATATCGAGTCGTATGGTTTATATCGCGCCGTCGGATTGTCCGCTTACTGCGCCGTAATAACAACCCGAAGGTGCGCATAGCTGCAGCGGCAGCGCTGAGGATATATGTACTTAGCACCCGTAGAGTCTCGGTTATGGGTTGATACTTCGAACACACGGGCCGTATCATCAGGACGACTCCCGATGATTTAGTGGATCGTTACGGGATGGCCGGGGATGGAGAGAGGGCTCGAAGGGAGAAATGTGAAGAAGCGGATAGAGGGATAGAGTACGACTTTCCTGGGGTTCCCGCTCGCCGGCCGCGCATCGGGACCACAAGTCATTTCCACACCTACGCATTAGGCGAGCGGAAAGCTCGGGCGAGCTAACGAACGACGGCGAAAGTGAGAAGATGATAGTCCAACGGAGGGCAGACTGCGTGCCGTGATACAAAGCCCGGCCGATTGCAGCCGGCGTGGCAGAAAGGCGGTATTTGTGCAACGCGCAATCGATGCACTTCCGTCGCGCCGGCTAAGGCCGCGCACTTCGCCATCGTACGTGGTAAAGTGCATTTAACAAGTGCATTCAACAAACTTTTTTCTCCACAAAGGTCCACAATTATTTTCTTATTATATTTGATATTTTATGTTTTTTATTTATTTACGCATTAGACCTTTTACGGTTTTATCAAAATAGAACATTTCAATAAATATTTGACTGTTTGTTATCACATGCGTTCCCTTCTAGCTTCAAAACAAATATAAAATTAAATAATGATACTAGGTGCTAATGAAGAAATTAGGTAAATTAGTTATAGAGTAGATTAACAATATACACAGAAATGTAGAAGAACATCGGATCGTGGGGGCTTCTCCTTCAGTCGACTGACTACTTGTACTTTAGTGTAGTTCTTAGGTGAAAAGTTAGGCACAATCCTTTTTTTGTGTTATAAAAAAATATTTCTGGTATTACCAGAAATTTTTGTTAAATGGACATTTTTTTGTTGTAAAAGTAATGAGACAATAATTCTGGTCGTTTGTGGACAGAAATCTTTGGTCCCTACTTTACTGTACACCTTTCAGTTGTACGCATCTTCGCCGGTGAAAAACAAGCCAAAAAGTCAAAACACTGTGTACATTTTTTTGGGCATCAAGGATTAAGGATCGACGATAAGAATATTTTTTTCAGCCTTCGAAGAGTCAAATTTCCGAGCGATTCATGATGTAACATTCGTCACGGAAGTCCAAGAATTTATAGACCTCTATCGAACAAAATACCTTCGAAGCTTCCTAAAAATATGTGAAAAGTTGTCGTCCGTCGGCGGCTTGAAAGGCCCGCCTTGCGGGCAAACAAACTCTCGATCTCACTAACATTTCAGCTGGAGTGAATACAGAATAAAAAAAAATAATAATAATAAAAAATAAAAATAAATCTTCACGTTCGAGCTTTTGGTGAAACGTCTTTTCTCTTCCCGTAAGTCTGGTGTTTTATTCCGCGTAAATAAGACCATGAATTCCGCTCTATTTTAGCGAACGAATCTCCGTATTCTGTGCCTGACGTATCGTCGATCGGCGACACGTTCGCAGTTGTCGGGAATCGTGCCCGATGCGACGGCGAGTCACGGATTTATGTTATTTCGCGCGACCTCTCTGAGGAAGTTTCGATTGCTTCGCGAACGCGAGCCACCTCGCGGAAGACGCCGAGCCTCGCTCCTGCGGTTTCTCCTTCCAGTGATAAAATAATAATGATAAAAAAAATTGAATAAAAAAAAACTGCGACGGTAATATAGAAGAGAAGAAACGGTGCGTGGTCAGAGGTCCGAGCTGCGGAGTGAGCCTTTTGCTCGGCCCGGGCAGTGAGCGAGACTGCCAACTGGGCGCGCTGAGCCGACGGATGCCAGGAAGACTCCTCAGCCTTTGGCCCTTCCTGCACAGTTTCGTACTTACATTCTTTTTACTTACATTTTCATTATTTTTTTATTTTTTATTTTTTTTTTTTTACATTGCACACACGGGGGAGGCCGAGTCGGCCGGGTCGCTCTGCGCGTCTCCCGCTGCTGCTGGTTTGCCGGCGAGCGCGAACCATGTGCGCGGATGAAACGAGATTGGGCGAGAGCTTCTTGACTGTCTCGTTTTTCTTTTTTCTCATTTTTTATTTTTTTTATTTTTTTTATTTTTTTTATTTTTTTTATTTTTTTTTTTACTGGTTTGGCTCGAAGGGCGCCTGCGGTATAATTAAAATACAGCTGAGCTCTTCAACTGCCAGGCTCTCGCACTGGTGTTTCTCGTTCGTTCGTTCTCTCTTAGCGGCGTGGTTCGTTTCTGTTCCATCTTTGTTACGTCTTTTATTCTCCGCATCGCGCACTCGCCTCTTCTTATTCTTCTCTCCGCCCGATGATTAGTATTTAGGCACCGAAATGCCTTTTCCATTGCTGTCTGCGGGATAGAGAGGAGAGGGTTGGAGAAATAAAAGAGGGATCGAAGCCGAGGAAGGCTTCGGCACGAGGAAGGAAGAGGAGGCGAGGCGCTCGTTTCTTCTCCTCCGCCCCTCGGGTATAACCGCCTTGTCTCGATAATTGCTAACGATTTAATTGTCGAAACTTCGGACCTCGCGCGGAGATACTTGACGCCAGAGTTGGAAATCTTTTAAAGAATATAATAATAAAATTGTAATATAAGAAAATTTGAATAAAATTAAATTTAAAAAATAATAATGGGAAGTAAATATAATGCGATATAATAATAGTGGGGAGTTTTGGATATATATAATTTTAACTCCTTCCTCTTTCTGTAAGTTGGAACTCAATTCGCGCCCTTCAATTTAATTTAACTTAATTCAATTCTCTTCATTTTATCTTACCTTAATTTTAGTCACTTTAATTTTCTTTTCATTTGTCTCAGCGATTTGGTTATATTTTTCGATTATCGATGTTTTAGTGCAGATTCCCACAGTTGGAAAGTTAAAAGCTGTCGGGCAGGCGTTCGAACAATAATGGTGTCCGCTTTAACGAACAAAAGTATTTTCACATCCAGAAAACACTTCTCGTCCACAAAAATCCTCAATATTTAAAAAATTGTACAGTTGCAGTAGTGAGTTTATTGACAATACATAACATGTTTTGATACCAACAAACTTATCTCTGTTCACCTATATTGCAATGCCAATTGGCCATCGACCGCAGTCCTTCACCCATAATCATACAATTCCCCCAATTTAACCAAACCTTTCAACGAACCGCATTTTTTTTGCCTAAAATCATTGCTAACAATTTTGCCTAAAATCACAATCAAGAAAAATAAATTCTTCACTTTCGTCGACGATAAACGTTTGTCAACCCTCTACCTTTTTTACCATGCCGGCTGCCTTTACGGAGTTTTGCCCGAGTACGAAATAAACAGCATCTCTCTCCCTCTCCTTCTCAATCCGATCTCAAAGCGAATCAACTGCCGGATCGAGAAAATTGAGAAGCGGTCAGAGTTAATTAGGTCGTTCGATAAGACCTCGGTGTGGGCGTCACGGCCGTAATACCTCGTATATTATTCCGTCTCACTCATTTTATCCCCTCCCCCCTCCATCCCCCTCCCCACTCCCAGTACTAATTGTTTTCTCTCTGTCGTTCCCATAAATCGTTGCTCTTATTATAACGTCACCGTGAATATACAGGCAATCGTTGTGGCTGGCGTGTGCACACCAAGATGTCGTGTTCCACGTACTTGTAATGTGTACAAGACGGTTGATCAATGCAAAACGACGGACAGGTGGGGAGGGAGGGGGAAGGGGTGGGGGGCGAGTCGGTGTGTTTCTAACCGCTTCTCGTCGAGAGGTCTGCTCACTACGGTCTATCTCCACTACCTCGAGGCGATAATAGTCCTCGCGCTGCCCGCATCGCATGTATGAGTATATTATACCGGTACAAGAATTCACGAACACCAACGTCGGATTTTACCGTGCCAGTGAGCTACGCAGAGATTACAAATTACAACGCAACACCGTGCCGTGAGGCACGCTCGCTCGTCCCGCGAATAATTAATATTCATTACGTATTAACGAAGCTATCGCATAAATTACCGGACGCGACGCGAGGATAAAAAAAGGAAGAAATTACAAAAAAAAAAAAAAAAATGGTGATGGAAAAAGTTCGTTCTCGTCGAGATCTCCCGGTCGCGTCCGACCCCGCTGGATACGGGCAAGGAACATCCCTGGGAGCGAACCGCACACCCTTTTTCGAACTCTATGGAAATTGCGCCGTACCGCGAGTCCGAAGACTGCATGGTTGAAATTTTTTTTTTTGTCGCTCGATATCTGTAATTAAAATTCATTAAAATTATTCAGATGTCTGAATAAAAATGTACGAAAAATGACACTCTTTGCAACTGGCACTTTTTCTATGTTTACGATTAAACGAAAAATATAATGTGTTAGGAGGAAATTAAGATCGAGTAACTTTATTCAAGATGCTCGTAAAATTGTTCCAGAACTTAACATTTTTTTTTTAAATTAAAATTGGAGAAGATATTTTCAACAACAGCTGTTTTACCACAGCGGCGAACTTGGCAAATTGAGCGCGAAATGAACAGAAATTGGTGAAAAAAATGCCAATGTTCGTACGATTGGACATTTTTTTAAATCGCTCGCCACCTATCTGGATAAAAATGTATTAAAAAATGCCACTCTTTGAAAATTCCTCTTTTTCAATTTTAACGACAAAACGAAAAACATAATATGTTGGGAAAAAGTTAAGTTCGAGTATGTTTATTTAGGATGCTCGTTACATTTTTTCAGAATTTTTTATAAAAAAAAAAAAAATCAAACTCCAAGAAGATATTAAAAAACAGCCGATTCACCACAGCAGCGAACTTGGCACCCCGTCCATCAAATGGGTATAAACTGGTGACAAAAAAATCCCCGATTTCAATTAGCAAGTAGATCGCGAGCTTGGCGATCCGATCCACCCCACTCGTGTCCGACGCATCAGCGAAAGATAGTGTAATTTATATCGCGCCTACTCGCGCGTCCGCACGCGGACGGTAAAGCGCCGAAGTTCTCGAGTTTCGTCGTAGCGCCACGAGATGTAGCCTCCTGTACGATTTCCGCGAGGCTGCCGCCCGGAGCAGAAAAGAGCCTACGTATCGTGGAATCTTAGTTGGCCCTTATCCCCCCTTTAACGGAGCCGTTTTCTTTCCTTCTCCTCGAAACGGACCGCAAGCCGTTTTCCCTCTTTTCTCTCCAGCACGCCCGGAGACACGGCTATTTCATTTTTGATGCCGTAAAGAGGCATTTTATCACCGCGTTTAAGGGTTATTGTACAATAAAAGTGGCATTATTATCAGTTAGCCGGGGGGAGGCGCTAGCGATCGCTAACGGCGCACCGGTGCTCCGGTCGTGTTCCTCAGCCCGTTCGCCGGATGGCCTCTCGATGCTTGCTCCGTCGGCTTCGGGGGGCGGGCGAACCACCGAGGGTGCGAGATCTTCGAGGAAACCAGGAGGAAACCGTCTCTCTTCGGTGAGCCGGATCGCCTTCTGCCCGGAGCTCGTGAGAAGCACGACTGACTTTATTACTCGTAAAAGCTCGAAACATCCACCCGGCTCGCTTCTTCGCTTCCCCAAACGTCCCCGTACCGACCGAGAGCCGCCAAGCTCATTCCCGGCATCTTCTTCATCTTCGCGAGTCGCTTCTCGTCACCGAGAAGCGCCCATCGTCAAGCTCGAGTCTCATCGACGTACCGACTGGCCGTGAAATCTCACCAGCTCTCTCGGCCCATTCATTCCTCACGATTTCATCCACCCTGGAGAAACGTCCAAAACTCTTACGTGACGTTTCCGAGGGGCGATTTTTATAGGTCCAGGTTTGAAGTCGAGTTCGACATTTTTGCGATTTTGTTTCGCCGTGGAAAGACGGCGCATATGAAGTTCCTGTGTATGGAAACGAACTCCGAGTAAAAGTACACACAGAAAAAAATTTATTTGACGGCCACCCTTTATTTGGTTTAAGTAAAATATTTATTTGATTTAAATAAATATTTATTTTAATTAAGCAAATAGTTACTTAAATGAAATAAGTATTTATTTTAATCAGATAAATATTTTACTTATACCAAATAAACGGTGGGCGTCACATAAATTATTTTTCTGAGTGTAAAAGTGTAAAGAATTTTTATCATTTGGCTGTCTGACTGTCCGTCTGTCCGTCTGTTCTTACACAGACACTCGCGGGTACTCAAAAATACTTGCATGCAAGTATCTTTGCGTGTGATATCTTTCTGTAGCGATCTCGAGAAACGTCCGAGACCCTTTGTGACGTTTCCGAGGGCGATTTTTTATAGGTCCAGGTTTGAACTCGAGTTCGACATTTTTGCGATTTTGTTTCACCGTGGAAAGACGGCGCATATGAAGTTCCTGTGTGTGAAAACGAAGTCCGAAGTCTTAGTGATTCATAGTTCGAAGTGTAAAGAATTTTTATCATTTGGCTGGTTGAGTGTCCGTCTGTCCGTCTGTCCTTACACAGACACTCGCAGGTACTCAAAGATACTTGCATGCAAGTATCTTTGCGTGCGATATCTTTCTGTAGCGACGCTACAGAATGAATAACTACGCATCGCTCACGTGCACTGCTAGACACGGCTAGAAACGGCTAGACAGAACGTGACCATAATATTGTCTGGCGCTGTGGAAAACGTGGTCGATGGTACAACAAGAGAAATTATAAGGACGAAGGGGGGGGGGGGGTTAACACAAGATTTAAATGAATTACAGGACCGTCGTTGTACGTCCCGATGGGATTGCAATGAACGCACAAATTGTACTCTAAAAAAAAAAAATGGATCTATCGCTAAGGGAATAAGGACGAATATACGTTTCTGAAAGTTCTCCCAACAATCTTAGAAACATATATACGAAGATTACAGAAGCTCCCACCGTCCCAACTTTTCCGACAGCCTTTTTAAAAATGTTTAATTATTTTTATCGTCATAGGAAGATATGAGGTTGATATAAAATAAAGTGGGTGACGTATGTGTTATGCAGATTCGGTATTCGCATTTTGATTATTCGTTATAGCAACCGCTGTGTGCAGGCCATCGGTTACAATACCGGGGAGCCTTTGTCGGCCGCATAAATTCGCGCCGCATCGCCCGCAATGCACACGACGCTGGAACACGTACCGGAGTGTTTTGCCGCTGCAGCTCCCGTGTCCCAGTGCATAAAACTGTAATCGGCCAATGAATAACTAACAATTCACCGGGGCCATCGATTCGCGATAAATGGGCATCAGAGAGCTCTCTCCCAACGGTCGCCTCTATCGCACCCTCCATTTTTAGTTTTCACTCCCTTTGTCTCTCTGGCTCCCGTGACTCGTTTCTACAGATATATTTACAACACCAACAAATTGTCGAGTTCGTTACCGCCCGCGACTCGAACAATTTTTTACTTAATCGTCGGTCGAAGCTGTATTATAATTTTTGCAAATATCGTCGGTTCGGAATTCAGGTCCGAAAAACGTCAAAAAGGAAAATTCGACTGTCTGAAACACAACTGGGCAAATATCCTAAGTACTTGAAGGACGTATCGAAGTATCAAGTACTTGAAGTACTGAGCGCTGGGTAGTTCTTGAGTACTGATGTACACTCAGAAAAAAAATTGGTTGGATTAACCAAAAGTCGCGGTGATATTCAAAGTTGTCATTTGTTTGGTACAAATAAAGCATTGTTTTGTTAAACGATTATTTGCTTCAATTTATTCAAAATTTGTCGATTGAAACAAACATATTTGTTGGACCAACAAAATACACCTTTGAACGTATGTCACCGCACATATGCTTAATCCAACTATTTCTTTTTCTCAGCGTATGGAGTAAGTAAGTAAGTAAGTGATTTATTCGTACGGTAGGACCAGAGGTCCTCTAGGCACATACACCAGAAAATAATTATAACAAAATGACAATAACAAGAATAATAATACGAATAATTATGACAACCAGCAATAATAATATTATAATATAAAATAATAGGATGTAACATTCAAAATATGACGAATATAAAATATAGAGAAACTGAAAAGAATTGTAACAAAAAGAAAATAATAAAGAAAATAACAATAATTGCTACAATTCACCCCTGAGCAATAGGCCCATGACTAGGCCCCGAAACACCCCCTTACTGTACAGGCAGAACTGAATTGCTGAAGTTCTGAGTACCGAGCACTGACGCTGTACTTGATACTTTAATACGTACTTCAAGTACTTAGTGTTTTTTCCCAGCTCTGATCTGAAATAAGGATTTCAGATACTCAAATTTAAGTAATAGTAAAGGAGCGGAAAGATCCGCTGCCTTACGGCTGTTGTAGAATGCAGAGGAGCAGCAAAAAAAATCTTCCATCGCGCAGATTTGAGGAGAGCGAAGCAACAGTCTTATTTTTTCTGCTCAATAAAATTCAACGAGGGGCTCCCGCAGCAGTGACACGGGTTGTTGAATCTGTACCGCCGCGAAATCTTCGCTCCGCTCGAGGAAAAGAAAAGGCTCTCTTGCCGATGGGAGTATTCCGAATCGTCCTCTCCTTACGCCCCCTCAAACGAGCGGACGATCCGAAGCACCGAGATAAAGGGTTCACTCGATTGCCCAAAAACAATTATCGGATCGAGAGTCGCTGAAGGGAAAGTATTTCTGCAGGAGCCTTTATGCCTGAGCAACGACGAAATTCATTAGGAATGTTTGAACACAGTTCCTTAAGTGGTCGGGTCCGATAATTTCTCACAAAAAGACGCGGGCTTATTTTGTTTTATTGGCAAAAGTATTTATCGTACGGAAAAACTTCCGCATTTGAATGCTCGCAATGATGTCGCGACCGTAAAAAAAGTTCCCATTTACGAATGTTAAAAAAATTAAGGAGTAGCTACATTTCTGAATAGTAAAAAAATAAGAAAATTTTAAATATTGAACAAAAAGAAAAATCCTACAGTTTATTGATTCGCAACTGGAGACTTTTCTTATACGTTGTTATACCAAAAAACTAAATAAAAAATTAAACACCCTTATAAGTCCCCCATCCGGGTGTTCGCACGATCGGTAAAACTTCGTTGTTTTTCCGGCTCCGCGTTGCCGATACCCATGTAAGAACGTTAAAAAAATTTAGCAGAAGTTACATTTCTGAATAGTAAAAAAATAAGAAAATTTTCAAGATTGAAGAAAAAAGAAAAATCCTACACTGTATTGATTCGAAACTGGAGATTTTTCTCACACGTTCAGAACACCTTTACGAACGATCAATCGCATTTGATTTTTTATATAACATTCTTACACAAAAGAAAAGGTTAAACACCCTTATAAGTCCCCGGTGCGGATGTTCGCTGCATCGGTAAAACTTCGTTGTCCATCCGGCTCCGCCTTGCGGATAGTAAAGTGAGAATTTAATTCGACGATTCGCCCACGAATTCGAAGGTTTTCTCCTATCTCGTTCCCATATACATCTACCTATCTCATCCGCACTGTTTTCCAACTAAGCAAAAGCGGAAGTGGCGGGCACGCGGTTCTACGGGATACGGGAACGCGATACGAGCAGATAACACCCTGGCGCACGATGCAGGCACTAGGGCGTTTTCATCTATATGCAACAAGAGGTGCGCGAATGTGTGTACACCTGTGTGTGAATGCATGCGGCACCTATTCCTCCGCGCCGTGCCGAGAAGCATGGAGAGACGGAGGTAGAGAGAGGCCACCCCGTCACCGCGAGGCGTGTGTACCCGGGCCATAGCACCGGCAAACTTCCTTCCACGTTGTACACCGGAAACTCATTGTAAATCTCAGGAGTCAGCGCCGGGCCGGGGAACACCGTGGCCCGGGGGCTTGCTCCGGATCCTCGCTCGCTTCGGTTTCTCGCTGTTGGTATTATATACCAACAATGTATCCAGTATAGCGAAGCTCATCTACCTGCGCCGGCGAACAGCACCTCGGGTCCACCTACGATAAAGTGGAGGTAGCAGCGAGTTTGCAAACACCGAAATTACCTGAGACCCCCATCGAGCCGCGGAAGCACACAATGTTTATAACGGAATCTTGATTTTTTGTTTGGTCGCGATATCCTACGGTCGTAAAGATCGCGGAACGGAAGTACCGAACGGCTGTTTCCGCCGTCCGCGATACTCTGGAACAACGCAGCTGGCCGACTCGCTATTCGGCAAATATAAATATAAATATAAATATAAATATAAATATAAATATAAATATAAATATAAATATAAATATAAATATAAATATAAATATAAATATAAATATAAATATAAATATAAATATAAATATAAATATAAATATAAATATAAATATAAATATAAATATAAATATAAATATAAATATAAATATAAATATAAATATAAATATAAATATAAATATAAATATAAATATAAATATAACAATTTTGGTATTCTTGGACGTACAGTAAAAAAAGATGAAGCGAGCATGCAAGGAATAAAATCAGCATAAAATCTCGGGGTAAATTAACTTCGCGACGTAATTCCCAGGTGAGCGAGAAAGCGCTCGCCGGAGATGGACTCGCTGTTGGTTCGCGAGACCGCGTGTAACCTCCGTCGGGAAGGCGCACACGTGTGTCCGACACTCGCGAGCAAAAGGTCCCTTGTATTTTTGCAGTCATTCAGCCAGGACTCACGCGGAGCGCTCGCTGTAAGGACATGCCGTACGTTTTCGCCTCGCGCAGAACGCGAGACGACGAGATAGCGCGCTGACTCGATCTCGCGGTTCTCCCTTAACGTAGAAACGAAGTTGCGCGATGCGGGCTGACGGAATCCTTTGGTTACATTCACGCGAGCGTATACATCTGCCTCGCGCAATGTCTCCCCCTCCCCCCCCCCCCCCCCGCCGCTCGAGCGTGAAACCGACGAGAAACTCTTGTCGAGATTTCACTTCCGCCTCGTAACCTACGCTATCTACAGAGGGCGCGCGAATGAAACTGAGAAACGGGGAAGCTGTCTCGATGGCACACATACGAATCTCTCAGGCATCATCATTATTTTTTAAATTTTTAAAATTTTTTCTAAATTGCATCGCACCTTCTAGGAGAGTGCACAGTTGCGCGCGATCGTTAAGGTAGTCCTCGCGAATGGTGTTCATTTCGCATAAGTTTCAGAGAAATAAAAGGGAATTGCAAACACTTCTGGATGGTATAAAAATCTGGAAAAAAGTCAAGCACATTGAATGTGCGGAAATGATTAATTATTACGCATAATAATAATGTCAAATTATTATTACCAAATTGATGAAATCAATCAAATTAATAACAAATAAATCAATTAATCAAATCTTTTAATATGTCGTATTGTTATTTTACAATAAATGTACATTAATGTTCACTGAATGTAAGTAATGGAAGCGAATTTCAATTTCCAGTACATTAAATTTACAATTTATTTTTACAGTGCATAATTCGGCCTGCATTGACCGCCATATTGGCTTCACTTTCGGCACAACTGACCACACGGAGACGATATAGGAGTGCCTAGACCTGTCTATAAGGCCGTGTTGCAAAAATACCAAAGTCTCAGAAGAAAGTGTTTCACGCTCACAGCTAAGCGGTCACCCATCCAAGTACTGATCGCGAGCGAATCAGCTTGACTCGGGGGACCACCGGAGCCGTGCGCCAACCTCGCATCCACCGGTGTCGGTTACACGCGCATTTATTATTAATTAGTATGGCGTATAATAATTGTTTTTTTTTTCATTACTTGCTCGCCGCGGTTTCCGCTACTTCGGGCCGTTGCTGCATTTCATTATCGCGTGGAATGACTTTTTTCACTCCTTCGCTAACATCTAACTACTTCACGACTGCGCATGCGTCCCCCGCATCCCCCCCTGATTCACCTTAAATCACGTCACCCGCGGGCAATTCTCGAGGGCCTCATGGGAATCACAATTACTTAACGTTATGGTATATATTCATTAATATTTAACGTTATGTAAATGATTAGAGGCCACCCGTGGAGTTCACCAGCACGTTCGGAGCTCGTACTATGCCCGAGAACACGCTCTCCTCGGTTATCTCTCCATATTTTCCATATTTCTTCGTCCGTTTGCTAACCAGCGACCGACGGCTCGGGAGCTTGTAGTTATGAAAATTGTAATGCAGATGCGATAATGACTGCGTCTTCGTTAGTTCGTTCCTTCGTTCTTTCCTATACGTTAATTATTTTTTCTTTCATTTACTCTTCTGTTTGTTAACTCCGACAAGACACCGGCCCATCGAGAACCCCTTATTATTTATTATTTATTATTTATTATTTATTATTTATTATTTATTATTTATTATTTATTATTTATTATTTATTATTTATTATTTATTATTTATTATTTATTATTTATTATTTATTATTTATTATTTATTATTTATTATTTATTATTTATTATTTATTATTTATTATTTATTATTTATTATTTATTATTTATTATTTATTATTTATTATTTATTATTTATTATTTATTATTTATTATTTATTATTTATTATTATACTCTTCCCTGTCCAAACAGCAGCATTAAAATTTATGCTCATGGTGAGGTGTGTTTCGACAGCGTCGCGAGAAAGAGGGAAGTACAACAACGTCAGTGCGAGGGGCAGAGATTCGATTCCGGTTGAAACTTTTCTACGCCCCGTATCAGCTTCGTCCTCGACCCTCGAGGAGGTTTTCCTCTCCGTCTCGCCCTCGCGAGAGAGCGCGAGCGAGCGAAATCGCCCGCCCAGCCCGTGGGAAGAGGGGCGAGATGATCCCGCCCGGGCCGATCTGTATCTGTCGTTCGGGCACTGCCGATTCGTGCTGAAACCGTGGGGCATGCAAAAATATTCACCGCCGAGTGATAGTGAGCGAGTGTCGGTGTCTCCCCGTTTGCTCGGCCAACTCTCCTCGGATTCAATCTAACGAATGATTAAACACGTCAACCCGACGAAATGCGGGATCTCGTGACGAGGGAGAGTGTCGAGAGAACGGAGAATCAGTCGAGATAAAAGGGCAGTACGAAGAATAAGGAGAAACGAGGTCGAAGCTTCGAATATATTTTGACGATCTTGTGGTGACTTTCGGCTAGATTTGAACCATCCCAGAAATAGATTTTTCGACCAGAAGTGACGCATTTCCGTTATGACGTCACTTCTGGTCGAAAAATCAGATTGTCAAACCGGAAGTGACGTCACAACGAAATTTTTCAATGTTTTGTGCGTGCGGTCACTTTCGGGTTTCAAGTGAGATTTTCTAACCGGAAGTGACGTTACAGAGAAAATTTGATATTTTTCTCTGGAATGTATCCCAAATGCAGTCAGCGGCAGAAACATGTGAAAGGGGGTAAAAGATCATACGTGATACATCTCAAATGTATTTCACTATAAAAAAATCACTACATAAAAATTGATGTACCGGTATTGTAAGTTTTTATGCATAAACTAGCATATTAAATTTAATATTCAAATGTTATGTAAAATGCGTGTACGGTAAATAAAAAATAATAAAAGAAATGGTATTTTTTGATTCAATAAGGACTATAAATAGAAATAAAAAAAAAATAAAAAAATAGAAGAAAAAAAGCTTCGTACATTTAAAAAACATTTATCATCCACAAATGTTCGCCATTTTCTTCGCGTTAATTTTACAATTTTCTTCATTAAAAGTATAGCTAATTAAAAAGAATATATATAGTGTAAACCTAACGAGAACAAATTAATTGTGGACTTTCGTAAACGACAAATGTTTATTAAATGTAGAAAACCTTTTTAGCGTGCATCAAAGAGACTTGTGTGAACGAGGTATTATTCGTTTCCCATTCGCCTCGCGCTTATCTATCACGGGTAGCCGCGCATATACACGCATTTTGTTCTTTTAATTAGGATTAATGCTTGTGCGTTACGCATAAAGACAATTAGTATCGTCAACTGTCAGAGTCTTTAGCTATGTATCGGCACACCGGTGTGCCCGTTTCGCTTGCGTAGTCCTTCCGGAAGCGGTACGGCACTTGAACTTCGTGTGTGTGTTCCACGTAAGATATCGCCATTGAGAGCGACGTATCGCTTATCGCTGTATGAAGGCGCTGCGGATAGATAAAATAACGGAAAGCGGGGCAAAACGGATCACATTTCTCTATTTTTTTTCGGACCATAAAAAAATATTGCATCCCAAATGAAGTATTCGTTTCGCCCAGCTCTCTCTCACCGCGCCGATAGGTGCTGATTAATACAGCAACTCGTAGATCATACGGTACGAATTCTTATCCTCGCTTCATCGCTATGCACGCCCTCCGGTAACGACACACTCGCCTTTCCTTCCACCTCTTTCGGTCCGGTAAACATTTTTTTATGTATCTTTTAACGACTCTCGAAGAGAGCCAAGTAACGATTCTCTGCACCAAGCGGACTCTCTTAAAGTAGAAGCAAACCGGTGCAGATATATCACTTTTGATGTATGTCCGTAGTATCTTTCGGCCTGCGTTCTTATCGTACCGATTTTTTAATTATCATTCATTATGCAAAATTTCACGCGGAGATTGATGCGATTATTGATTAGCGGTAACCGATGATTAGCGGAAAAACAAAATCCGAAGAGACCAATCGATAGGCCATTTCCCATAAAAGTTGGGCCTCTCCTTGACCGAACTACGTATATTTTGCGCCAATTTCACCCATGTAGCGTGTACCAAAGTGTATTAAATTTACAATTCCGTGGCATTGGCTTATCGTCCATTAGCGCGAGCCAATCGCGACGCAGCCATTTCCATGCCGGAAACTCGAAGCGCAGGAGTCTTTCTCGGCTGAAGATGGGATTGCCCAAGCATTTTTATCATCCCGTTTATTGCAATAACATAAACACGAGGCTAGACAAAGCCAATAACAAATTGGCTTAGAGAAACGATCGATCGGCCAATTCCCCTAAAAATTGGCCCTCTCCTTGTCTGAAGTAGGGTAAAAGTGGGGAATATGGCCCGGTCCATATATCATTGATTGACGTGTTAATCAAGGTGGTCCATATTCACCACTTTTACTCTACGTTTATTTTGCCCCAATTTCACTCGTGTAGCATGTACCAAAGTGTACCAAATCTACGACAATTCCGTGACATTGGCTCTCGTGCCGGATACCGGAAGCGCGGAAGTCCTCGCCCGAAGGACGGATTGCCCAAGCGTTTCTACGATTGACTTTATTACAACAACATAAACACGACTCTAGACAAAGAATAACAAATTAGCCAAGACAAACGATCGACCAGCCAATTTCCACAAAATTCGGGCCTCTCCTTGTCCAGGCACCAAAGTCTACAAAATCTACGACAATTCCGTGGCATTGGCTCATCGTCCCTCGGCGCGAGCCAATCGCGCCGCGGCCGTTCTCGTGCCGGAAGCCGGAAGCGCAGGAGTCCCTCTTTCGCCCGTAGGGTGGGATCGGCCGAGCGTTTCTACAATCCACTCCGCCACAATAACATGTACACAGTTTCAGCGCCACGGTTTCAGCGTTCTCCACCTACAACCCCCCCGGTACACGTCGTACTTCTCTTCTCCGTCTCCGCATTTCCCTGCCGCCGGTGCTCCGTACACAACACTGACAGAGCGTAGAATGTTCCTCGTTGCATCACCGGCCAACCTCCCGTATTTCCTTGCCAGGGGGTTGGTCTACCGCGCCGCCGCTGCTCCTGGCTTCGCTTTCGAGCCGGGGGCGTTCTACTCTTCGTCCGCTTCGCTCACCCCCCGCGTCCCACCCGTATCCACTTGCTGTACTCCGGCCGTTGCCGAAGCAAGAGCAAGACCGGAGAACTGAATTTCACGAGAGAAACAGGAGTTAACGTTTCAACCGCACCGGCGCTGCCTCGGAGAAACCGGTGGCCCGGGGGGGTCGGAGAGGGTGGACGGTGGGAGAGGATATTGAGAGCGACTCCCGTCGCACTGGACATAATTTCCGCCCGACGAGATCGGAATTGCTAATGACGTCACTACCGCCTCTCTCCACATCATTCACCGTTCATCCTCGGCTCTCTCTCGCGAGTTGCGTCCACCGACACGTTTCTCTCGCTTCCTACAGCCATGAGCGCCGGTTACGGGTTACTTACGGGATAGACAAGCCGGTGGCGTCGGCGGGAGAGTCGGACGTCGCGACGCTCGCTTCTGCACACATGTGCACACACGTACACACATGTACACACATGTACATACATGTACCCACATGTACCCACATGTACCCACATGTACACGCATGTACACGCATGTACACACATGTACACGCATGTACACACATGTACACGCATGTACACGCATGTACACGCATGTACACACATGTACACGCATGTACACGCATGTACACGCATGTACACGCATGTACACGCATGTACACACATGTACACGCATGTACACACATGTACACACATGTACACACATGCACACCCATGTACGCACATGTACACACATGTACGCACATGTACACACATGTACACACATGTACACACATGTACACACATGTACACACATGTACACACATGTACACACATGTACATACATGTACGCACATGTACACACATGTGCACACACCGGGGCAGAGAACCATTGCCGGCGGTCAAGCTGTGCCTCCTCCACACCTACGACCGGCCTCTTCTCTTCCGTGGCAGTAGAAACCCGGTAGCTCGTGAGCTGTCCATCCACCGTTCCCGGAGACTCTCGCGAGCCCAGAAGCGGCGCTCTGTCGCGTCCTCTCTGGAAGAGGCGGACGTCGTGCTCGGCTCATACCGTACCGCGCGAAGGTATAACGTGGTCAACGTCATTCCACGTCGCTGACGTACGTTCCCTGCCTCTCTCGTCCTTCTGTCCTCTCGACCTCGTCGCGAGCCCTGACGTCCAGCACCGTCCGGTCCGTCCTCTCCCTTCGCGGTGGACACGCTGACGAGCGTCAGCGCCGGAGCTCGGTGTCCAGCGTATGGATGTACCTATATCTGACTCCCGGTCTCGATTCCTCGGACACCGACCGGGTTCAAACCCGGAATCGGAGCCACATCGGCCTCTCTGCATTGCGCCGCTCGGCCGCGGAGGCACGCGTCGGTCCGACGGTGGAGCGCAGACAATTTCCGGATTTCGAATTCGGCTGGATCCACTGGATGGATGGAAAGGGGTGTTATATATGCAATATATTTTGAATGCCCACTGTCCGGCGCGGTCACGTACAGCTCTCGGGACCAGGTCTTCCCGATGGATTCTTCATGAGGTCTGGCTCTTCGAAAGTTCGAACTGTCCTGATGAATTTGTCATTTGCGATTCCCCGACCCCCTGCCATTCCTATCTGAATGGTGTAGTGGTTTCGTTATGGGTCTTCTTTCTTTTTTGTTGGTAATGGGTTACATGTATTGGAAAAGTGTATGTTTAACAAACATTTTCTTGTCCAGAATCGACAAACTTTTACGATTAAAAAAAAAATGTGTATTATATTTTTTTAAATTTAGTAACAATATTTTACATGTCAAGGAACCATGTTTTTAACGAAAAGGGAATTGTAAAGTCTACAGGACAGATATTATATTATATTATATTATATTATATTATATTATATTATATTATATTATATTATATTATATTATATTATTAACAAGAAAATAAATAGCAAAATAATTATAATCTTCTTCTCAATTTAATCATGTCTTTGAGACAAAAATCCGTTCTTTACACGTTTATGGATCTCTGGTGCTTCGAAAATTTCCGCCGGAAGTGATTCTTCGGGGCCATTTCGCTCCGGTTACTTCGCCGTGAAAATTGCATTTTTCAGTGTCCTCTTCCCGGTTGAAGTCTCGACGTGATTTCGGCATTACGTACGCTCGCGATTTTTCCTTCCCTCTTCGGGAATTTTCAATTCCCGCTGTCAGAGCTGCAGTCGCGGTTTTATACCGTACAACGTTCACCCTGCGCGAGTCGGGGCTACCGCGCACAGTGCCCGTCGTCTCTTTTCTCATTCTCGTTAGCGTGTCACGCACGCCGATGAGGCTTTTCATTAGTACCGCGATGCATTCCTGTTAGACAGCTCTCGCTCGGTCCGGATCCCGACGAGGGAGTAGAAAGAGCGGGAACCGCGAGTTCGGTGCCGCGGCTGCGGGATGCCGGACGCTCGACGAGGGGTCGGGAGACATTTTTAATTACCAACCGGAGGTATACCAGCCCGTATCAGCTGCCAAATATTTCCGGGCCGTGTGTCACACGGACGAGAGACCACTGTGCGCCGCTCTCGTCGGTAGCTTTTTGCTACCATGTAACGCCCCAACAGCGACACCATCTCTGAATAACTATGGATGTCACATATCTAGCGCGTCGTTATGCTTTTAATTATCGCGTGCGTTTGAAACGTAGTTTTTGCTCGTTGCCTCGATGTTTTATTTGTGTTTCTATTTTTAACTTCGAGTCGCATACACATACCGAGAACACCGCGTGAGGCGTGTTGATTGCCCATAATTGCAAGCATCGCGGATGCTGAAAATGGACGGCAAAGAAGATTTGCAAATATAAGAAGAAATATAAGTTTTTCCTTTAATTTTTTTTTAGTCATTTTAACAGATTGTCAAGTTCGATTTATAATTTTTTTGTTGTCAAGGAACGGTATTTGGAACGAAGAAAATTATTGAATTGGCATAAGAAATTAATTGTCGGTGTTCTTGGACAAGAAAGTTTTGTCAAATATAAAAATCAATGAAAATAGTTTGATAATCCAAAAATGTTTGGTATTCAAATAGTTTCGTCGACGATGCGTGCATCGGGTTGAAGTATGTATTCGATATGTGTATCGAATTGAAGTATATATTCGATATGTGTATCGAATTGAAGTATGTATTCGATACGTGTATCGAATTGAAGTATGTATTCGATACATACGGGGCGTAGGTACAGGACATTCTGGGGAAGCTTTCTCGCGAAACAGCAATGTCTCGGAGCAGCCGGTATCGAATGAATAAATGTAAAATTGTGGAGACTCCATAGAACGGGTAGTCTTCACAGTCTGGAGCTTCGGGGATTCTCTCGGTCCCCACGTTCGGATGTGTGCGGAAGGCACCGGGACCAGAGAGAAGGGTAACGTATGTGACGTCCACGAGACAGCGTTAATATTTTAGAGCCATCCTCCTACTTCACTCGTATCTCCCGTTTCTCTGCGGTCCTTCTGCACTTGACGCTGTACACTTCCTCTACGGCGTACAGAAAAGTCGGGTAATCCGGGTCACAATATTAAAAACATACATGACGCAAAAAAATTGCCTTGTTATAAAAAAAAATGGTTGTTCCAATGTAGCAAAACAAATCGTTGGTGCTGCAAGACATTTTATATGGTAGCATAAAATAAATTAATAAATCCAAATATTGTGTTAAAAAATTACAAATATTATCTGTTGAAATTTTATTAAAAAAAAAAAAATTTTTTATGTTTGCCGTCCCATAGAGGAAGCTTTCTTTTTCACCTTGACTACAAATTAAAATGAACAGTTTTAGCGATTTGCAGTATAAAAATTTTACGTCCCTATATTAGTTCGTTAAATTAATTACAGTAACAAAATTGTTGCTTAATTAACGCCGGCTACAAACGATATATTACCAGTGGCTATTTATCCACGAATTAATCAATAAATAACCAAATATGAGTATTGTATTTAAAAATGAAAAACATCACCCGATGAAATTGCACCGAAAAATAAAGATTTTCTCGTCATCACCAAAATTAAAATAAACAGTTTTAGCGATTGGCAACATATAATTTATTCGAATAATCGGTAAAGTAACCGATTATTTTACCACCAAAGATGAGCAATAAAAAAAAGACATGTCCGAAAGGTTTTTTTTTTAGGTGAACCGGATTACCCCCAATCTTTGCCGGTGCCAGCTCTATTCCGAGCCCCGACTCCATCCACTCTTTCTCCTCGATTTACTCCTCTTCCATCTTCCGTGCCAGGACCGAAGCGCCCAGGCGACGTCGAGTGACATCTCGCGCCCACGTGTACCACTCTCTCAACCTACCCCTCCGCCATACTATAGTATTCTACCTCTCGGAAGGCCACGATCGACGATTATTTATTTATAGTCAAATGAAGTAGGCCCTCTCTCCCGATGGCGCGGCCCCTCTCCCGTGGGTTACCTCGTTCCCCCCCGGCCTCAAACCCAGTAGCCAATCCCCACATTAATTGATGGGCTCTCAGTGGCCGCCAGTCGGCGTGACGTCTATCATTTTAATTTACCACTCACGGATTATTAAATCGAGCTCACGAGGAACCAGTCGCCCCACTCCCCGCCCCTCTCATTCCACTCTCCACTCATCTATACGTCCATACAGTATACACAGTATGTGTATATATTATATATATATATATATATATATATATATATATATATATATATATATATATATATATATATATAAATATGGTACCGGAATTCTACGATCCTCGTACGGAATACCGCAAAGCGCGTTTCATCCCCTGTCGCGTAAGTCTCGAACGTCCCGTGAGGATCTGCCGGGGTATACCGTCATCATCGTTGTCGTCTACCGAGCATACGTTCTCATACTATACGAGAGTCTGCGGACACACGCGAGGATTTAACCCTGGGCTTCGTCGCGTCGACGGGATTTCATTCGGGGCTTCGATAATATTTTTTCCTGCTCTTTTCTTTCCTTTTTTTTGGTACCACCTCCCCGGTAGACACACACGGCTTTGGTATACTTTTTTTTTTACAGGGGTGTTATAAAAGTCGGGAGAGTAAATGGACTGACGAACGGATGACAGAACGATGGCCAGTAATTTTGAATATAGCGGGCTCATCCTAGCGTGTGTCGTACGACCGATGGGCTTTTATTATGACTTTTTTTTTATAATGCCGGGATAAAAGTTGGGGCAAACGGTCCCCGCCCATCGAAAATCTATAATGAAACACATCCGGGAAAACGTAATTTCGCGTCGACGGCACGATCTGACTTTTTTTTTTTTTTCGTTGCATATTCGGCATGTTAACCGCTATACGACGGCTCGGTCATCATGTGTGATCACAGCTGCGTCAGAATAGTTTGCACAGGTGTCGCAACTTTGAACGCGCATTCAACGAAATTGGAGAGTCGTAACCTGATTCAACGTTGTCGATGATAATTGGTCAAGATCTCGCCGGTACGAGGATTAATCGCGGTACAGTAATCGATATTCCAAGGTACCACCTGCTGGATCAATTAACGATTCGTCAGTCAATTGTCGATCAATCATATTACATAGTATAATCTATAAATTTATGTTACATTTTTTGATATTCAACTATAACTTTCACATATATGTTCAGAAAAATGTTAGATATTTTCAGAGAAATTTCAGATGTTTTCAAAGAAATTTCAGATGTTTTCAAAGAAATTTCAGATATTATAAAAAATAAATAAAATCGTACATGTTGAGAAAAATGTGAAATATTTTAAGAAAAATTGAAGATACTTCGAGATAAATTTCGAATAAATATTTTCGCGAGAGATGCGCTCCAACTCTTTGATTATCCTTCGGGACTAGATCGAAGTTGCCCAGCGAGCTATGATAATAGTCCGCAGGATGATCCACCGCCCGGTTGTTATAATTACTTTTTAATTTGTTCCATAATGCGGCGAGAGGCAAGTGTTCATAATTTTCCGCCGTCGCTATTTCTCCGTGTTTTCTTTCTCTCCGCCCGTTCATTTTTTTTTCTCTCTTCCCATCCTGACTCTCATTCCCGGTTTATTGTCTGCGTCTGGGTACACACTACTGTAGTTCCTACTGCCATTATTATTATTACGAACGAAACTAGCTACAGGCATTGCAGCTTAGCGAGGCAGGTGATGGTGCGGGAGTTGGACTGACTCTGGGGGCGAGTACATCACCGGTAACTTTGTGCCCGGCTGCCTGAGCGTCCAGGAAATTAGTCTACGGTTAAAAACGCTCGCGAAATTGCCTCTTTCCTTCTCACTTTTTTTTTTCCTCTTCCTCTCCCCTTTTTTCCCGACTGCGAACCTCCGTTCGTTCTCTCCTCCAGCAGTAGTCGAGGTACGACAGAGGTACGTGCTACTGGGTACTTACCTCACGAGTCAGCGTCCGCAAAAAAATAATGAAAAAAAAAACTAAAATTAAAATTTAAAAAACTAATAAATATGATAGGCCGACCTAATTAAACTGGCGAGCATGTACACAGACTAGGTTGCTCTCGGGCGCGGCTTCTGCAGATAAAGCAACATATTTCTCCATCTCACCGTTTCACCCTTCACGGAACGCACACGGAAAGTAGCCTTCAGAAAAAAAAGCATCCGCATCAAAGTGCACACCCAGAAAAATAATTTATTTGACGGCCACCGTTTATTTGGATTAAGTGAAATATTTATTTGATTTAAATAAATATTTATTTAAATGAAGTAAATAGTTACTTAAATTAAATAAATATTTATTTTAATCAAATAGATATTTTACTTAAACCAAATAAACGGTGGCTGTCAAATAAATTATTTTTCTGGCTGCAAGTAACCCGCGGAATTGTTCGCGACGGTTTCGAGTAAACTCTCTAGCAATAAAACCAGCGAAGGCTCCTTTCTCCCTCGGTTCGCTTAGCGAGCTACCTCGAGGAAAGTTCCGATGGCAAAAAAATAATGAAAAAAAAAACTAAAAATAAAAATTAAAAAACTAATAAATATGATAGGCCGACCTAGTTAAACTGGCGAGCATGTACACAGCCTAGGTTGCTTTCGGGCGCAGCTTCTGCAGATAAAGCAACATATTTCTCCATCTCACCGTTCCACCCTTCATGGAACGCACACGGAAAGTAGCCTTCAGAGAAAAAAAAGTATCCGCACCAAAGTGCAAGTAACCCGCGGAATTGTTCGCGACGGTTTCGAGTAAACTCTCGAGCAATAAAGCCAGCGAAGGCTCCTTTCTCCCTCGGTTCTCTTAGCGAGCTACTTCGTGGAAAGTTCTGATGGCGGTGGAGTGTATATACTCGCTACTCCGTGAGGCATAGTGGTCGGGAAAATTTGGTGGAGCGACTCAATCTTTTACCTGTTTCAGGAGTGCTCGCGGCGAGGATTCGCGGCTGCGAGGCTGAACTCCAGGTGGTTGTGTGCGGTGTTGGGACGCGGCCGGGCGCGTGTTGCTTCCCCGTAGGTGTTTTACCTAGGAATCGCTGGGTGAGACCCTCGAGAGCCGAGAAAGGCCACGGAGGGAAAGATCGAGGAAACGGCGGGCAAGTCCCATAAAACCCTGAGAGTAGTATAATCAAAGTTGTCGCGGTAGCTCGCGCCCGGGTCCGTCCTGCCGAGAGTTAGCCTCCCGCGACGGCGGAGTTCAGATCTCTCTCTTCCTCCCGCTGGTCCCGGGCCACGTTGGGAGATTGTTCCCATTCCCCCCCGTCTCTTTCGCCGGCGAGAGTCTCCCGGAGTTCTCCTGGTCGGTGGGTAAGCCCGGGATTTATGGCTGCGTCGCGACGTCCGTCTTCACTCGCCGTGACGCCCTTCCACCGCAGCTCCTATACCACCCACTCCGTCCATCTCTCTTTCCAACCGCGATAAGACCGAACCCTTTGCGCACCAACGTCGCGCTCTCCCGAGACGATAAGTGCGATGGGAATGGGAAATAAAGGCCGAACCTCGGGGTAACCGAGAAATTTCAATGGCGCTTAGTCGCAACAAGTCTCCGTTTTTTCATCCAAAGAGAACATTTTTTTTTAAGGTGAACGTCCAGTTTCCGCCGCTGGTCCAGTTACCGCCATTAATTGCAATTTGTAATAATAATAAATATAGTATACGTTAAATACAAACGAAATTGACGGCATGTTGAAGAGCGGTTTACTCGAGATTAATGCGGCGATACGTATATATTTTATAAAATGAAAAGCGTTCTTTCTTCCAAAGAGAACATTTTTTTAAAGGTAAATGGCCAGTTTCCGCCGCTGTCCCAGTTACTGCCACTTATCGCAATATATACTAATAATAAATACCGTATAGGGAAGAGACGGTGGGGCAAAATGGGGCAGTGGGCAAAACGCCATATTCCAATTATTTTTGGATGGGACAATGGGGCAAAACGGGACAGACAATCCGGATGTATCAATAGGGCAAAATGGGACATCCACAAATTATTGGAAACTTGCGTTTTGCTCATTGACCCGTTTTGCCCCGCTCTACCCTACGTTAAATACAAACGAAATTGACGGCATGTTGAAGAGCGGTTTACCCTTGATTAATGCCGCGATACGTATATATTTCATAAAATGTTCCCTTTAACAATTTAAGGTGGCGGAAACCTCGCCGCTTACCTTACCTCTTAGGGGTTAAAATACATAGGAGCGAAAAGAGGCTTGTTCAAAGGACGGTTCAAAATACGGCTTGTGAGAGTTGTGAAGAGCCTGAATCGCCAGAAGAGAAAGTTCTTATCATAATCAGTGCTTGGGTGGGCTTGATTGAATCAGTTACGGTTCTCGGGCGTCGATTCCAGTCTTGCAAGTGGTGGAAATTTTAAAGGGTCGAATCAGCCTCTGATGAGATCCGGAAAAGGCTTGATAGGATCCTAACGAGGCCTCGTCACGCCCGGATGTAACGCTCTGAAATGTTTACCAGGGAGGTTCGATCGATGTTGCCAAGCGGTAATGTGGACGAGAATATGGGATGATCCGTAGCAACTCATCCAGCCCAGTTCCGAGTCGTATTCTGAGCCGTCCACGAGCCTCTTCTCGTAAAGTGGGGCATCTGGCCTCGATTACCACGTAAATCAATGATACATGGACCGAGCCATTTTCACCACTTTCACCCTACTCATTTCTGCGACTCGGCAGCCAGATCCCTCCAAGGACAGAACCGCTCATTCGTCGTCTCGTCGGTGTCAACGATGTAGACGATGTAGAGAAGGACGCTGATTTCGTGACCGTTCATTTTTTTTTGTCAATTGACTGTCACGTGACTATCAATTGACTGGTCCGAAAATAACCGCACTGCGACAAGAGCGACATTAACTCTAAAAACCTTCACGGACCCAACTTAAAAATTAACAATGTACCAATCTCGTTAAACAGAAGAAAAATAATTTTGCGTTAATTTTATAGTATAGTTTCATTGATGAATTAATTGATAAAAATGAAACTACGAATGTTTACGAAGTCAAGGAGGGGAAAAAAATTGTTTGAAACGTAGAGTGCTAAAAAGTTGACCAAATTTGTGACTTAAAAGAAAATGACGCTCAAGTCCCAACTTGATAGATGTTTTTTGCTGTTTTGACCACATTTGTGACCCCGACCAAAAATGTCGGTCATGGCATAACAAACATTTTCTGGAATAAAAAAGACGGTCAATTGATGTAATTTTTTGGTCAACTGACGTTTACAAAAAATGATCACGGCACATCTCTAAGACGATGCACGACCGAGCCCAACACTTGCACCTTTGGAGTTTTCATCGCGGCGCTGCCGATTATAGAATCCGGGGTGGATAAGGGAGGAAATGAAGCGCGAGAAATCCCATCGCGAAGTGGACAGCCCGTTCATGTCGATTTCACACTTCGTCCCTTTCGGCTCTGTCCAAACTCTATGACGTATCTCCAAATACCATTGCTATTCTTCCACCCCAAATTCAATATCGCTAATATATTTAGATTTTAACGCTAAAGATGTATTTCAAACCTTCCCCAGTTCCCCGCCCGGTCCGGAAATTGGGAGAGGAATTTTCCGCTTCTTCGGCGTACAGCGGTGCGAGGAGCTCGTTGCTGATGCTTTAGCAGGGAGAAGCAGCAGGAGTAAAGCGGTATCAGTATGCGAGGTACGATTCGGCCACATCTCCCGCTCATCCCTCGACTTATTGCGGCTTAGCTCCCTCCGCACCTCGGGCGAACCCCGGCGGATCCTCCGTCGTGTCTCTTCTCGGCTCTCGCTTCTCATCTCTTCGCACATGCACGGAGAGAGGACCGGGACCCTGGTGCCGGTATACGCCAAAGCGAGAGCCCGCCGGGCCAGCATGAGCGCCGTCCCTCCGAGCGCAACCTTCCCCAAAGCCCCTAAATTGTTTCCGTCATAAGTCCAGATACTCTTGGCGCGCGCATATACCCCGGGATAACCCGGCGGGAGCTTCGTGAGCCTTGTGACGCGACGCTCGAAAAGCTCCTACGTACTTTACACGAACGCACACACTCATACACACACACACACACAGTCACGCGACAGTAATACCTATACAGTATATGCTGCTCTGCCTCTGCTTGCCGGCTAGCTGACTGGGTATGAAATATTCCCCGAGTCTCCTGCGCCATTAACCCGGCCGATGAGATAACCCTCCGAAGGTACAAGAAGAAAGACGCGATGGACGGAAAGAAACTAACGGAAATGATGGTATTTCCTTTTGCAAAAAAAAAAAAAATTAAATGATAATAATAATGATAATAATAATCATAATAATAATGATAATAATAATCATAATAATATTGATAATAATAATCATAATAATATTGATAATAATAACCATAATAATAATTATATATAATAAAGTTCGAAGGACATCCGTGGGTTCCCAATGGACCCTCGATTTCGGATTCCATGAGATCTTAACGAACGCTCGATTTCGAGAGTATATTGTTTTACAATCTGTCACCTGTCAAAATGTCACCTCGACAGTTCTTGAAAGTGGCATATTTCCCAACGGATTACATTGACGAAAAATTCAAAAAAAATTTTTTCATGTCGTCGAAAAAATATAATTGTCGAAAAAATGGTAAGGGTACCCTTCTCATTTTTCCACAGTTAAAATGGCGATTTTTTTTTTTCGAGATATCGAATTTATGCCACCGCCATTCCCTTCAGGTTACCCATTTCTACACAGAAAACGCAAAAATGGTGCTTTTTTTTAGAAATTTTAAACATAAACGGGATATAGCACGGGATTAAACTTCGAAAATCCTAGATCACTTCCACATGCTATATTTCCGAAATTTCGGCATTCATAGCGTATGGGAGTGGAAATTTTTCGACATCGACCACTGCCCAATGAACCTAACAATAATAATACTAATAACAAGTACAAATAACTAAAAATTGAAAAACCCGCATGTGGTCGACGAAAAATAGCATTGCAATAACTGCAATAATTGCAATTAATCTCAATGGCTTCTCTGTCGGTAACGTGTCGCATTGCGGTACCGCGCCAGTGTCAGAACAGCACGGGCGACACGGGGGCAAAAGCAGGATCTCATACGCGTTTTATGATTCTACTTCTCTCCCCGTCTCTTCTCCCTGGCTTCCGACGAGATGGCGGTGTAAAGCTTGTATCGGTAAGCGTATACGTGTGTCGGGAAAATGGGATGGCAAATAAGTGAAGCCGGGCGAAATGGAAGACGTGTGTTGGAGGAGCCGCGGTACGTGGTACAAAAGGGGCGAGAGACGCTCGGCAAGGGGTGAGAGGCAAGGAAAAGAGTGTCCGTGCAGTGGCAGACGGGATAGAAACGCGGGGTTTGCGGGAGGTCGTGCACGACGAGCCACAGATATGCAGTCTACACTCGGCTGGTATGCACACACGTGTAGAATCGTTCGCGATACAGCGATGTCTGATTACGTATTTACTGCGAGTCGAGCAGTCGGAACGGAAGAGAGAATTCGCGCTGCTCTCAGTTACGCGCTCAGTATTCCGCGCTATATACAGGTACAGACTAGGAATAGCTCGACTATATCTGTGTACCACGTACGGTAACCGAGTAGATGTAGAAGGGCGTTCTCCACACGCGGATGCTCGCGGGGCTGCGCGACTATCTGAATTATGCATGGACACGCGGCTTGCCTACTCCTGTCGAGACTGTATTGTTTGCTCGCACACGCGTGTGCGCATGCGTGAACTCACGTATTCCAGAATTTTACCACGCATTTTTTTGCAATTTTTATTGCGAGTCATGCGGTCGTTGGAGTTGACGTAATTGGAAGGTTCGAGGTAAAAATGTCGAGACACTTGAATGCAAGACGAAAGTTTTAGATAAAAGTGTCGATTCACTTCAATACAAGATGAAAGTTTTAGATAAAAATTTCGAGTCACTTGAATGCAAGATGAAAGTTTTAGATAAAAATTTCGAGTCACTTGAATACAAGATGAAAGTTTTAGATAAAAATTTCGAGTCACTTGAATACAAGATGAAAGTTTTAGATAACACTTTCGAGTCACTCGAATGCAAGATAAAAGTGCCAGATAAGAGTTCGAGTCACTTGAATATGAGATAAAAGTTCGAGACAAAAGTTTTGCGTCACGTGAATACGGGATAAAAGTTGGGAGTCGCGTGAATACAGGATAAAAGTTGCGAGTCACTTGAAAGTCGTGGGGATACAAATTTTCAACGATCCCGAAACGTTCGGGACAAAAATTGTCGGCCGAGTTTCTGGTCTCACGTTTCTCCCTCGAATTCCGTAAGACGAACCGCAAACCTTTGCGAAACAAATTTGGCGAGGTGGTCGAGTTAGCGTTAGTAAATACCGTTCCGGGGTGACGTCTAACGCGTACCGCGTTGAATACGGGACGAGGGAACGCGAACGAGGCGAAGAGAGCCCGGAATGCTCTTCAGTAACATTCCGGCAGGATACCCCGTTGCAACGCCGCAACGAAACACGAATGCCCTGTGTCATCTCATCGTCCTCGTTGTCTCGCATTCAGCATTCTGTAGTTCTGTAGTCCGAAGCTGTGTTTATTGCCAAAAAAAAGGGACTAAAAAATGAGTAAAAAAACACAAAAAAGGCAAAAATCCAAATAAGGTATTTCGGCAACCGCGAGTTACGAACAAATCGAGAGATTCCACTCTTAAATGCCCTGTGGTAACTCATCTTCTTCGTCGTCCCGCGTCCGGCATTATTTAATTCTGTAGTCTGAACCTGTACTCAATTCCAAAAAAAGTAAAACAAAAATCGTGAATAAAACGCGAAAATCCAAAAATGTTATGAGAGGACTGTGTGAGTGTGAGAAGGATCTGGTAAAGACTACCGGTCATTAAAAAAAAACTTACCACCGGTCCTGGTAGTAGCCAACTAGGGTGCCACGTATGGCAGAAAGTCCCAGCTTTTCCAAGAAATGTTACCATAATATATACAAAAAAATTCTTAATTTATACAAAAAATTCTTGATTTATACAAAAAATTCTTAATTTATACAAAAAATTCTTATAAATCCAGTACTTCTTACACTGAGAGAAGTTTCTACTAAATATTACTATATCGCTTGAGAGATATTACCATAGCACATAGTAGTAGCGAACTGGGGTGCCACCTATGATAGGAAATACCGGATTTATAACAATTTTTCGTAGATATTATGTTAAAAATACTTGGCAAATCAGGAACTTTCCCCCATAGGTGGAACACACTAAGTGCTCCGGTAATTTTTCTTCGACGATCGGCAGTTTCGCGGATGGCTCGGATGAGTCGGGTACTTCGGATAGCGCGGAGGCTCGGTTGATCGAGGTTGGGATAAGCGAGTTTCTACTGTATTTAGGTCCTTCTCCCAGCGCACGGTCGGCCAGTCTCGACAGTGCATCCGCACCGTCGTAGACTACGGAGCGCATCTTGAGAGGCAGGTATGCTAAAATCGGGATTAAAACGAAGGGATGAGGAATGCAGAAAGGGTGTACAGTGGACGGAGGAGAGGGTGTAATTTCTCGTCGGAGCGTTATGAAAATTTAGCCGGCTGGCTGTGCCCCTCGCGGAGACCTAAATCTCATTAAAACGCGGAGCGGTTCGCGGAGGGCAGGGATAGGGGTAGGTCTGCCGGATGGCAGACTTTCTCCTTTCGACCTGCGCGAGAAGGGGTGCTGACTGCAGGGATGCCACCCTAATTACCTCGAGCTCGATGAAGAAAAAAAAGGTCCTTGCGCCCAGCGAGAACGAGCGAGACGGTCCGGGAAAGAAGGTGCACGGGGTGAGGAAACGGGTGGCTTGGGGGGGGGGTGGAGGGGGGAGAGCCGAGAGAGGAAGAGAACTGCAGGAAGGAGTCAGAGGAGGCGAGGAGGAAAAAAAAACGAATTAAAGAAAAGAATGAGGCGGAGCGAGGGTGGACTGCTCGTGACAGCCGGCTAATCGGGGTGTTTAAGAGTCTACACCGATCGCCTGGGTCTCGTTTAAAGAATAAGACGAAAAAAAAAAAATAAGAAAAAAAATCATGAATCTAACGAGAGTAAGAAGGACGAAGTAAACGTAGCCGGTGAGACGGGGGGAGGGGGGGAGGGGGCTCTGACTTATTTTTGCCTTCTCGCGCGAGTGCGATAATGGGCCTGGAGCGGGAAATAGCAGGGTGCTGCGAGGGGTTCGTAGCGTACTGTAGGCAACGTATAAGGTGGCTGAAGCGGGTGCGAAGGAGCGAGAAAATTGGAGGAAGAGGAAGTAGGGGGGAGGAAAAAAAACGAAGAAAAGTGTCGAATCGCCGAGACTCGACTGTATGATTTACGTCTAGGCCAGCGGACTTTGCATACCGATCGGCGACGAGGTTGCACCGATAGCCGCACCGTCGGCTCTCTTATTCTCGCGGAGAGAGCGTGCGGCGCGCGGAGAAGCGATAGTATTAGAGTGGCTCGGTTGAAACACGAGGCGATCATTCCCTGAGTCGCATAGCAAATGCATCGTTATCTTGCGGTGTATAGCGCGGTTTGCCAAATAATAACGAGCCCGCGGATAGCTCGCCGCGTTATCTTCCTGTGCGGTCTTCGAATGCGCATTACACCCGATATGGCCTGCTAGGTACGACGGTGTAAACCGTGCAACCTCCTACGAGATTACGTTTTATTGAACATACGTTTCTCGAGTGAAACGGCTGATAGTCGATTCAACTGACGAACCGAGTAAAATTTCTTTGCACGAACGAGGCAAGAAGCGAGCGTTTCTCTTGCCCGAGTGCACACGAGAAAAACCCGTCGGAAATTATTATTATTATTATTTATTGCACCTAGGACTACGTCCCCTGAGAGCCGACACCAAAATACATGAAACCACACACAAGAGGCAGTGCAGGAAATAAACACGTGCATCTTAAGTAGCGTCCTAATAATAATAATAAATAATAAATAATAATTACTGAGAATTAAATACACAAAATCGGGGAATAAAAAGAAAATTGTAAATAAAAAATTTAAACTTAAGAGTTAAAAGCTAAAGTGGCTCGAAATTCTCCCCATTTCGTATTTAGTTATTTTTCTAAATATCATGTAATATTAATTATCGGGCTGAATGAGTTTACGGTTTTATTATTATTTATTTAATAATAAAACATTGCTTCGTTAATAGTAAAAATGACTTATTCTACAAATAAATTCATATTCTACATATGTCACATTAATCCCATACGATAAAAAGTAGCAGGTCAGTCACGAAATAATAAAAAATATTTGACATCAATATCTATTTCTCAGATCCAAATAAACAGTATGAGATAATAGAATGATACTATCAAAAAAAAATAAATATATTTGAAATTAATAAACGCTCTGTTAGATTATGAAGCAAATAAACATTTTTCTGGGTGTGATCAATTAATAATTATACATTAATATATAAATTAAATGAATATATAATTACAGTTATAGTATATTATTTAACATTAATCACTGCTTAATAAAAAAAGTGTGATACAGTTCTGACGTTCGGTTCATGCCAAAGAAGTGAGTATCGCGAGAGCCCGTGCAGGGACTATCGCGAATCGCTCGTTTCCTCCTTCTCGCCGTCCTCATTCAATTTCCTATTTCTTTCTCGTCCGCCCCTCGCCGAACCTTCGCCGGAATCTTCGCTATTTTCTTTAAAAAGAATTCACGAGCGCCTTTTCTCGTTTCTCGCGTTTTTCACAGATGTCAAGCACGGACTGTAGTGGCACAAGTGCTGTATACAGCTATATCATCCGTGCGCTTTTTTTCCCACACCCCTCCCGAGAGGGAACCTCTCTCACGCCTCTCGACATTCCATCCCCGGACGAAGATAACAGATACGTAATTAAATAAAGTCTTCTTTTCCTTTCTCCATTACCTCTTATCTACAAGTTCACGACAGCGGCAGGCAGGCTGCAGGGGCCATCCGGCCGGGCGGTAGCGGCGAACTCCGCCGAGGCGGTCCGAGAAGAGGCGCGAGTCCGATATTTTATTTATTTAGATACCGGAATGAGAAAAAGTAATCAAGGGTGCGCTAATGGGAAGTACGAAGGAGCCTCTCTCCCTCTCGCAGTATCTACGCGACTCTCCTCTCGCCCTCGCCGGGCCGAGGGAACTCCTGGACCGAGCGGAGGAGACCGGAGAGCAACTCTTTTTTTCAGTCCCTCTCGCCCCGCTCCACCGAGCTGTGCACCTCCGGAGACCTTCGTCCTTTTCTTCCCGTTCTCTCTGGCTCTGCCTTCCTCTCTCGTCGCCCAACACCCGGCGGCACCTTCTATAATTACGACTGGGATGCTCCGCTCCCGCGCTTCTCTACTCGAAATAAATAACGCAGATTAAACGTCTCCACACAACCCCCTCCTACCCTCTTCGCTAACGATTGCCCTTAAATATTTACACGTGCTTCTTACATCTATCGCATTTTTTTTTTTTTTTTCATTGTTTCGGGTGGATGATGACGAGGAAAATTTTCACTGACCCCCCCCCCCCCCCCCCCCCTCGGCCCTATGGGTGGGGTATCGTGTATGTTTATTTTCATCCTGGTCGATCGCTCTTAATTTTCGTCCTAATGATTGCCCCTAAATGTTTACACGTGCTTGATACATTTATTGAATTTTTTTGCATCGTTTCGGGTGGATGATGATGAGGAAAATCTTCACTGACTCGGCCCTATGGGAGGGCTATCGTGTATGTTTATTTTCATCCTAATGATTGCCCCTAAATATTTACACGTGCTTCTTACATTTATTGTATTTTTTAAAATCGTTTCGGGTGGACGATGACGAGAAAAATCTTTACTGACCAGGCCCTATGCGAGGACTACCGAGTATCTTAATTTTCATACTGTTTAATCGCTCTTAATTTTCACCCCAACGACCGTCCTTAAATATTGACACGTGCTTTTTACATTTATTATTTTTTTCCAACGTTTCGGGTGGACGATGACGAGGAAAATCTTCACTGACCGGGCCCTATGGGAGGACTATCGAGTATCTTAATTTTCATCCTGTTTTATCGCTCTTAATTTTCACCCCAACGACGTTCCTTAAATATTTACACGTGCTTTTTATATTTATTATTTTTTTCCAACGTTTTTCGTGGACGATGACGAGGAAAATTTTCACTGACCGGGCCCTATGCGAGGGCTATCGTGTATGTTTATTTTCATCCTGTTCGATCGCTCTAAATTTTCATCCTAATGATTGACCCTAAATATTTACACGTGCTTCTTAAATTTATTGTATTTTTTTTACCATTTTGGTTGAACGATGACGAGGAAAATGTTCACTGACTGGTCCTGTGGGAGGTCTAAAGTCTATCTTCATTTTCATCTGTTAAAGTTTTGCGTGATGGAAAATATGCTTCCCACCGGCTGAAATTTAAAACACCTGCCCAACGTGATTACATAGAATTAGACTCGGAGAAAGGGGCGCAAATAAATTAATAGACTTAAGTAAAATAAAATAAGAGGCGAAGAACACACACAAGAGGACAATATTTTTTCGAGTCATCGTTTAAACTCGTTGGAGAGGACTCTCGGCCGGGCCCATCCCTTAGCGGAGAGAAATTAACTTCGCATTTTCCCTCATCCCTGTGGCCCGCGGGCTGTTTCGTGTTGCTCCGTATCTACTTTTTTTTCCTCGTGGTCCTCACTCGTTTCTCTCTCGGTTCTCCTTCCCGAGCCAAGAGAACCTGCTGGTGGGTGCCCCGGCGCTGAGCAGCCACCGGCAGCATCAGATTGCGCCTCAAGGAAATTGAAACATCCACAACGCGCGCGCGAGCCTCTGCTTGAGGGCAAAGCGAAACGATGATTTAGAGAACGCTTTGAGTTATGTGACCCTCTCTCACGTGCATGATATTTTCTCTTTCTACCTCGCCCCTGTACCTCTCTCTATCTCCGTCCTATATTAAAGTGTATTTCGAATGCAAAGCTATTTCGCGTTATTTCTACGCCACGTGTCGTCGGGCTTTTCTACCGGGAGAAACGGGCGAAGAAATTTTCTTTATATCGCGCACTTTCCGTTCTTCACCTGCGACTCGTATATAACGTTTTACATGATGAATTTTTTTTAAGATACGCATCCTACTGGCGACGAACTATCAACAGATTTCTTATTTTAGTGGTTTTCTCTGCTTCTATGCTGTTTTAATTTTGTTTTATGTTTATATATTTTTTTATTTTATTAGTAGTAATAGTGTTTGTTTTATATTTCACGGGGCGTACCCGTAGTGATTTTTACACAGTGCCTTCTATAGAGCCTTCTATAAAAATATCTTATATCTGCTGTTTCCTTATTTTTGTAGGTGCACTGAGAAAAAGGATATCTCCTACTATAACGAATAGTTCACAGGTGGAACACTATATAAATAGTTTTTGATAGTGTATATTCAATCGGTTACGGTTAATCTGTAATTATCGTTGCACTCATGTTTTTTGTCATTGTAAATATAAAATGTGAACGTTCCCCTTGGGAACTATTTTTTATGAGAAGGAGAGTACTTCCTGCTAATGATATACTTTGAAATATATTTCTGCAAAAAGATGTCTTCGAATATATATGAATTTATATCAATATATTATTAACAAGGCTGAAGGATAAGATAACTATTGTAAAAAAAAGTTATAGAATTGTCAATAAATGTTCTTTCACTACTACTACTATTAACATATTAATCACTTTACACGTTAATATATTCAGAATATATTTTCAACACAAATTTGCTTACTGTGCCAAAAAAACCAGTTCGAAAACTGTTCCCACGAAATTTCTTATATTTCATCGTTCCAAATCCTGACGTTTGCCTTATCACCGTCTTCTCTCCACACAGTCGTATGTCCGCACGAACCGATATTTATTTTTCTTTAACAGCTGACTGCAAATCAGCTGAAAAGCCAGCACAAATCTGCCCCTGCAAACAAAAGAAACAACCCGCCTTGCAAGACCCAACGCCTATAAATAGTTTATGCACATCAGCGGTACAGCAGAAAGGGGATGTACCGCATGCGACGTGCCCAAAACACGAGAATCTTGTCGTATTAGCGCGCAAGCACGCTCAGGTATATCAGGATGCGAGCACGCCCGTGTCCGCCCATTCCCCGTTTTCGTGGATCTCTCTCCAGCCGGCATGCATTATGTATAATACATCACGTTATTGGTTTCCTCAGTGATTCCACCCCTTGCCAAGCGCGCGGCGTCTTATCGTGCGCTATCTGGCTGGCTCGCGTCCGGGGGTTGCAAGAAGACAAGAGGGGTGGAACGGGGGGCGACGACGCTGGCAGCCAGCACAGCGGCGTGCAGCATACACACGCGGATTCCTCGTCGGCCTAGTAAAACATAAGCATCGAGAAACGATAAATAAGGGAAACGTGGCCCGCATGCCGAGCCACGTACTCGCCCCGGCGGTATCGAAGCGAGGGGAGAAGGAATACGCTTTTTTCCCCCGCCACCAAAGCGGAAGCGAAGAAACGCTTCCTTTCCTCCCATTTTCCTCCTCTCTTTCTCCTCCTCGACACTCGCCACTATCATCTCGCGAATCCGCAGGCGCTCGGGACTTAAACAAACAAGCCTCACCCGTTCGTGGATAGTCAGAGCGGAACGAAGGTGGAAGAATAACCGTATCACGTATGCATTCCCACCTTTCCGGCAGCGGCGAACGATCGGAAGATGCGGGTGTGCAGCGAAACACCCTCGTCTCGGACCCAGAAGCACGAACGGGAGGATCAGAGACAACTATGAATACGGGAGCCAAGAACGTGAACGACGTTTCCATATCGCGCCAAATTGTTTAGCTTATTTATAGGAATGTATACGGAGCGTTCGTGTGAGGGCAGAGCTGGAGGGATATTGTATGTACATCTGGAAATCGGATATGCAAGTCACTTCCGGTCGGAAAATGAGATTTTCAAACCGGAAGTGACGTATTTCCAGTGTGAAGTCACTTCCGCTTTCAAAATGAGATTTTCATCTCGAAAGTGACGCATTTCCAATCTGACGTCATATCCGCTCTAAAAATGAGATGTTCAACCTCGAAGTGACATATTTCCAGTATGACGACACTTCCGGTTTTAAAATGAGATTTTTAACGTTGAAGTGACATATTTCCAGTATGACGTCACATCCGCTCTAAAAATGAGATTTTCAACTTGGAAGTGACGGAATTCCAGTATGACGTGACGTTCGGTCGAAAAATGAGATTTTCAACCTTGAAGTGACATATTTCCAGTATGACGTGACATTTGGTCGAAAAATGAGATTTTCAACCTACAAGTCACGTATTTCCAATATGACGTTACTTCCGGTCTAAAAATTTAATTTCTAAAAATGAGACGCTTTCCTCTATGAAGTCACCTCCGGTTATGAGCTGAGATTTTTGAATCGAAAATGCCGTTTTAACCTATAGGACATCATTTTCGGTGGAAAAGTAAGGTTTTCAAACAAAGATTTGTAAAAATACAAAAGTACAACGACGCCCCCTTTGTATTCACGCCGGCCACAGTAAAACACAAGTGTAACAATACGATGCAACAAGATCGTCCGCCGGCAAGTATAAACCGCTCTATATAACATTGTACCAGCGTGTACAAACACCCAACGAGGCAGAAGTGCGCGGTTACATCGTCCGGATAATCTCGCATCGTCCGGAACGTGCTTTCGGCGCTCACCGGGAGTTTCCAGCGTCGCGCACCGTTCATCATTTTCGGTGTGGAAGCTGTATTCTCTCTCCCCCGGTCCGCTCCCGTAGCGCCGGGAGATGCCGAAGCGAGGGTGTGAAGAGCGTGAGAATCGAGTCGCGCGCGTTACCAGCGCGCGGCCGGTTTTCCCGGCAGTAGAGACAGATAGAAAGCACACACCGGGGCTCTCTCTGCTCGCGTGTGCCCTTCCCCGTTTGTTCTCGCTCTCGCTCACCCGGGGCCGGAACCGCGTGCGGAGATCGGCAGGCAGAGCAGCACCCGGCCGGAGCAGATGAGTGCTCCGGGTGTTCCGTGGATATACAACATCGGGATCGTTCGCCCTCTCCTCTATCGCGGGCGAACGTGCCGACATTCATCACGTTATCAAGTTGCCCGCACACGCGCTGCGTGTTGATACACAATTATGCGAGCCCGCGTGCTCCATTCTCGACTCTTTCGCTCCACCTGATTTCCCTGTGTATGCATGTGCACATATAAACACACACACGTACACACATATATAGACGCGCATACAGAGAAGAGCGGGGAAAAATGGACCATGTCCTCCACTCGAGACACAACCACGTCTCCCACCCCGGAAAAAAATTGGTAAGTGGTCCATCTTGCCCCGCTCTCTAAATGGCCGCCTGTATCTTTCTCCGTTACCCAGCGCGACACCCGTTCAGCTTCTATGTTCGCTTTTCGGTTTTCGGAGCACACTATTCTCCGAGTCGCTCCGCTGCTCTCTTCGGCTCTTGTGCTTTTCACTATATATATATATATATGTATACATACATACATACACATACTCCAGCAACCCTCTTGCTTTCCTCCCTTCACCCCTCCCCCTCCACCGTTCGAGGTTTACCAGTATACAGTGTGTACTCGCTTTCTATCTCACGTACGTTATACGTATAGGTACACACAACGTGCCCCCCCCCTCGCGAGCTCACGTGGTGATCCATTGCTCCTCGGAGAGGCAAGAGTTAGGGAAATGGCTTCGTAGAACTTGTTTGCTCGTCCCCACACGCCCCCGCGTCTCACGCGACTCCACGACGGGAATACGGAATCGTGAAACGAAACCGGGCGACGGTACGGGCATGCTCGAGCGAAACTGGCGATGTGCTGAAATTGCAAAGATACCCCCCTCCCCCCCCGTGCGCCCGCTCGAGCGGCGAAGAGAAAGACGAAACCAAAGTGGAAGTGAGGAGGATGTGAGATACAAGATCCCGTTGAGACACATAGCCGGAGTTCGAAGGTCGCGAACAGAAGTCTCTGCGACTAAGCAATCTCTCCTCCCCCTTGCCCCCCCTGCCCCCCCCCCCCTCGCGAGATCTTATTGTATTCTTATTTCATGCGCGTTTTCCCATAACGTTTCCACAGCTCGAATTCGCAGGGACAGTCGAGGGTAAGTCGAGCTATGAAAACGTCCGTGCAGGAGCCTGGAGAACATGCGAAACGGCGTGACGACCGATGAATTTATAGCCCCCGAAGCAGAAAGTAAGATTTTTCTGTCTCCAGCTCGGGAGGGTTTTGCGCGGTTCGGTTGTTGATGGCGAATATGAGGAAAGGGGACCAGAACGAGACAGTCGGGGAGGGAACGCGTAGAGGTCGGTGAAGGATTGGAGAACGGGTTCCTCATTGGCAATTCATGCGGTATACGAGGTGGGATATACGTATGGAGTACGAGAAGGTAGGATCGGAGCGAAGGACCAAGAGCGGAGGGTCGTTCGGTGCTCGCAGCTTCCCCGGAGGGAATTAGGCGCTGGGCCGGTGCTGGCCGACGTCGGGCGAGCGCTGGCCGAGGCTCTGCCGATACTGGCCCCGTGCTTCCACTAGGGTCGAGGGTTTCTGGTGGAGGAGCGGCCGAGGGTAAGGACGAAAGGGTGGCGAGGGGAAAGGCGTTGTATATAGCGGGGGAGGAGAGGAGATTGCCGGTGAGGTATGCGAGAACGGTGTGTTCTCGCGGGCGTAAGAGGCACACGAGTATACGAGCCGGCTTCTGCTGTCGGTGAAATTAGAGAGGGAGCACCGGAGAAGGACACGCGAGATGAGGCCAGGAGGCGAGAGGAGCCGATTCAGCCAAGAAGGCGAAGGGAGAAGGATAGGAAGAGGGGGTGGGGGGTGGGGGAGAGACCGAGCGGTGACACTCTCATTTCGGAGAGAATTTACAAGCCGCCCTCTCGCGTGCCTCGCATAGTCAGACCCAGTCCCAAACCCTCCCCCTATATATAACGTGGACGTAGCAAGGAGCCCCGGCGTGCAGTCAGCCAGTCTGGCATAGTTAAGCGTGCCTCTACTAGATGTACCCGACTGCTCTCCTCGGGGCCCACCGTACGAAATTCATCGGGCTCCCTGCCGTTCCCTCAGCTCTGCGCCACTCCGCTTCAGGAACCCGCGCCCGAGGAGAGCCCGAGCTTCTCAATCACTTCTATCGTCTTTCTTACGAATGCCGGGAAAAGCTCCCTCCGCGCGGATGAGAGACTCGAACTATTTTCACGGAAATTGGTAGGGTGAAGGGTTGGGCACTCTTTTCGTGGTGGTGCGATCGTTTGAATCCTTTTTTTATCGGAATTATCTACATGGGATGGAGCGGACTGAATTCGATTTTTTTTGTAAGTTGAATTTTGTCCTTAGTTGAGCCAGTGATCAGGGATATGTCGTGTTTATTGTTCGTTACCATAAACACGCCACATTCCTTCATCAGTTTGTGCATTTGATGACAAGTGTTTGCGATGTGCGGAAATTTGACCATTTTTTTAGTCTTTTTCAATTGTTGTTTTTTGTCTGTCTTCTATCTGTGAGTTCAAACCTTTCAACCCAATATTTGTGTAATTTGTGTAATTTTTGTAATTTTTGTAATTTTTTTATGGAGTCTATCGAATAACAATTCAGGTGTAAGGTGTCTTGGATGACTTAAAAATTTTCTTTATGAAAAATAACCGAAAAAAGATTATTATCGACCCCGTTTTACACGAAGCATCCAAGTACCATTCAGCAACATCAATTTCTTTCGGTGTAAACCGCAGCAGTGAGTCCTGCGCTCGATAGGGGGTGGCGCCTTGTCGGTGAACGCAAGACGGTACCACCCCGAGAGCTCGCCATCGCCATCCCTTGCGTTAACACTCGCGAAAGCGAGTCATCCCTCTCTCCTTCTATCATTGCCTCGCGAGCTCGCGAAACAACATCGTGGTCGAGCCGCATCGCCGGGGGCCACGAGTTCACTAATACTGCCCCCGAGCACGCAATCATTATGCCGTTGCGACGTGTACGTTTTGTGGCTCTCGGTGCAATATTGCGCCTCAGCGCTCTCCTCACCGAACCTCTCTATACCCGCTCTCCGTCTGTTCCACCCTCACTCCTCCTCGTCCGGAATCGTTGCGCCATTATGGAAGTTACGTGGGCGTGCACGATCGCAGTTTGGCCCGTTGCAAACTTTATTTACGAAATTGCGACTCGCATGACAGGCAGCTCTCTGCAACCCTCCGCGGTTGCGGAGAACACCGGTGTAAACCCTCCCTGTAGTATAAATACCGGTGTGTCTTGTACCGCTGTATCGCAACGCCATTGCGCTCCGTACAGCCGGCTCAGGATTTGCCCAAAGTTCGCCCGAAGCCGACGTTCCTCTCCGCCAGCGTATTACCCCACCGCGTTACACACTCCGGCACACGTACCGTACACCGTACGGATGCCGTACGTATTACCTGGAACACGTGGAACCACTGAATCCTCGCTAAGTCCCTTCCAGAGGGATGCACAGTTCTGGCGCATCCAGACATCCAGCCTGGGGCCCTTTCCATCCGCCCGAGTTACCGAATGAGGTCGCTGGCGAATTTACCAATATCTTGGCCAAAGTAGGGGAGACCGGGGACAAAAGTAACACGGGGCAATTGTAATAAGCGGCTGCGCAAAGTGAGCAACATTATAGACATCATCTTATGAGGTGACGTTTACAACGTTGCTCACTTCATATCCGATGCGTCCGATCATGCGAAGCGTTGCGAAGCCGCTTGTTACGATTGACCCGTGTTACTTTTGTCCCCGGTCTCCCCTACATTAATTCATTGGTTTGCCAAACTGGTTGGCGGGACGTGTATCCAGCAAAAGGAAAATAAAGCTTCCGATTGAGAAGATAGGAACGTCATCGACGGCCGGGGATGAATGAGAATCCCACGGAATGGATTTGGACGGCTCGCATGGTCGACCCGTGTGTTCGGGTTCCTCCGGCAATTTGCAGTAATTCGTGAACGGGCGGTTGCTCGGTGTAGGTAATAACTTGGGACTTGGCGAAACGCCGGGAGGGTTGCGGCGTGCTTGAGAAGAGTACGAGCACGACGGTGGGAGCGAGGGAATAATAACGGAGGGACATAGAGAGGTTGGCGATGGAGTCTTGCGGCGGGCCGCGCGTCCGTATAGGGTATGATACGCCGGGACATGATGGGACAGGACACGGTGCGGGATGGTATGGTGGAGCCGAGGGTGGCGCGGAGTTGAGGATAGGAGGGACGAGGGCGAGGAGAGAGTGGATCGCGGAGGAACGGTGTCGCCGCGGGCAAACTTACGTGAATATCCCGGTGGCGTTTCACGGGCGTCAGGCTGCTGGCACAGGGGTGGCAGAAGTTACGGCGTCTCGACGCGCCGCACTTCCTAAGTCTGGTCTAGCGTTACCTCTGCACCAGCACAACCATGTGCGACTACTCTGTGGAGCCGAAGGTGGCCTCCCTCCAGGTCTCTCCGCACCACATTGGATCTGGTAAAGTGAGTGGGCATAGCTACATCGCGACCAGCGAGGCCTCCTGCTCTCTCTCGTTGTTCCTCCGTCGAGGCAACCCCTGGCGAACGGGCGACCCAAGAGCGGCTACGACAGCAACATCCATGGGAGCTCCCCGGCACTCCGTGGAGGAAGGGTGAGCGATGACGAAGAGGATGGGCGACCAGCGCGCCGGAGCCGGAGAGGATGATTCTGTGTGTACACCAGGTGCCGGGTTATATCAGTTGGCTACTTTGCCTCTTGGCAAGTCCTAAAGCTGCGGGGAGACGGGTGTTCGTGTACGGGTTGAGATACAACTCGGCGAAGGCCTAGCCCGGGAGTCTGCGACTGGGAGACGAGCGGAGCGCGGAAGGCCCGAGGCTTTCGCAGAGAGAACTCGCATTCTCATCCTCCGATTATCTCCTCGTGCTTCGCTTCTCGTTGCGCCGGTGGTGCTGCTCGGGAAAGGGTCATGGCATTAGGCAGCGCGCGAGTTTCGCGAGACTCGCCTCGCGGTTTCTGCTCCTGTTTCTCCGCACTTCTGTTTCAGCTCCCTCACACCGGCACTCACCCTCTGCCGCTCTTACCCGGCTCCGTTGTAAGCTTGACGAGCCCCGCGGGCTGACCGGCTCTTCGGAAGTTTCCCCCGATGCGGCGTTTCCTCCAACTCGCCCGCCAACCGTGAGGGAACAGTATACTCCGAAGCCAAGTTTCTCTTGCTCTCGCTCGGAGAAATTTTGCGCCCGGTGAGAATATTAAATTTGTTGAACGGGGGAGGTTTCTCTGTAGCCGGTACCGCCCGCTCTCCGATCTCTCCGTCTCTCGTCGTATCGTATATAACCAACTAACCAGCCCGGCATCAGCCGAGGGACTTGCGAGAAGCACGTAATTAAATTCCGTGGGTTTTACTCTGGCAGCGTAGTTCCCGTTCTATTATATGCCACGCTAAGTACACAGAATGCTTCGGAATCAAGGTATTTCTCGGTATCACTCCGGATCTTGAGACTGGCATTATCGGAATTCTTGCATCCAAGTGTTCAACAGCAAAAATGAATGTCAGATCTGTGGTGTCATACGCCGCAGTAAGTAGACACAATGCTTCGGAATCAAGGTATTTCAAGGCATCATTCTGGATCCTAAAATTAGCATTATAGAAATTTGGACATCCAAGTGTCCGATAGGAAATATGGAGATGGGCATCCAAGTGTTCAACAGCAAAAATGAATGTCAGATCTGTGGTGTTATATGCCGCAGTAAGTACACATAATGCTTCGGAATCAAGGTATTTCACGGTATCATTCTGGATCTTAAAATTAGCAATAGGGTAAAAGTGGTGAATATGGCCCACCTCGATTAACACGTAAATCAATGATATATGGACCGGTCCATATTCCCCACTTTTACCCTATAGAAATTTGGGCATCCAAGTGTCCGATAGGAAAGATGGAGATGGGCATCCAAGTGTTCAACAGCAAAAATGAATGCCAGATCTGGCGTGTCATATGCCGCAGTAAGTAGACACAATGCTTCGGAATCAAGCTATTTCACGGTATCATTCTGGATCCTAAAATTAGCATTATAGAAATTTGGGCATCCAAGTGTCCGTTAGGAAAGATGGAGATGGGTTGCATATTCGCTCAAAAAATGACACGAACAGCATGATGGCGATTCCGTCCCAACAAATTCACTCGCTGGATTAACAAATGAGTTATTTAGGAGCCAGATAATTTGTTGACCCAGCCAATTGAATGGTTGGATCGACCATCCAAATGACTGGGATGACCGATTTCTCGTTTGCCGCAGAAGATCGCCTTGCAAGCCTTTTTTCGTCACTAATGATTTACCCTTAAAATAGGCACTTGCAATATTTGTCCAGATCCGGAGTAATTCCATTCGAATCCTCGAATGAGAAGATAATTCGAGGCGTTAGCCTAATTGTATATTCGATCGAGGCGACTCCTCACTCGTCCCGAGGTGTCTTCACCCTCCAGTTGTATCTTTATTCGTATCAATTACTCAGCGATTAGATGGTACGGGAGATACAATCGGTCGTCGGGACGTCCAGCGCCGAAGCTTCTACCGCCAGCATGGCATGAGGTGCCAGGCCCGAAGCGACCGACGTCCACTACTCCGGTGTGACGAGGCCAAGACGAACGCGCGATGAGAGAGGAAAGGAGAGGAATCGTTCTCGAGTGAGGAGTAGAGCGGGCCAGGAGTGTGATTGACAATGCAGCCCCGGCGGATCAGCAACGGCCCGGACCTGATTCTTGAGTGAACGCTGTCGCGAGACAGATAAGAAACTAAAGACCGAGAGGAAAAGGGAGCACCGGTCGAGAGGAGATGCGTTGGTCCCGCGCGACTTCGCAAAACGAATATCTTAATGAGACTCGCGGTCTTTCTGGTATCGTCTTTCACTCGCGCCGAACCGGCAGAAGAAGAGGAAGAAGAATGAGAAGACCACTTCGCCGGACTCTCTTTTATATATATGCGGACTTAATTGACCCACGAGATCTATTTACACCGAGGCGTGTCCGTTTGCAGGAGCGAGATCCGCGTTTGTGCTGGTAGCACACATCTCGCATGGGACGCATGTGTGTGCACGGTGTACATCCACCTCCTACGTATCAACGTATAGCTATAGCCTGGAACAAGAGCGGGAGGCCTCTCGAGCAACTGCCAATTAACCAGCGCATCGATCTTCGCGATCGCGAGGACGCCGGGCCAGGTGCACGATCTCCTTCGCAGACGCCGCACCCTTCTCCGCCGCTATTGCCGCATCTTCCCTTCCGTTGGCCGCGGCGAGAGAGGTCTTGCCTCTCTTATGGGCTCCCCGTCGGCCCGCTCGGCTCTCTTCGTGTGCTACCAATCCTCCCGAGGTCCCTTCCGTCCGCGGCTTGCGACGGTGTCGTTGTCCGTCGGGCATCCTCCGGCGAACCTCCGGCAATTGCTCCTGGCCACTTGTCAATTTTATTTTATCCCCCTTCGTTCCGCTGAACCTCGATCGTGCTCCATCTGATTCCGAGAACAGCACGTGCGACGTTTGTGTATCCCGTCGCCGGGGGGATTTTTCCGCGATTACCGGGTTGCCGATAAATCGGGAGACTCGGATGCTCCGGGAGTTAATGAAATCAATGAGCCGTCTTCGGGCGGCTTTCTTGAGAGGAAATCCGGCCGGCTGGAAGGTAATGACCGCCGAATACTAATACGATGCGGTGGCTGCGATCGGGAACGGCGCACGGTGTTGCGGATAGGAAGAAAAAGAAGACGAAGAAGGAGCAGAAGCCGCTCGGTTACGGTAATCTTCTATACCTGTACGTCGGGCGACATGTAAGACGCGACTCTAATCTTGTCGATCAAACAATTAACAATGCCACCGGTCGGGGCGGGAGGGGAGGATTGCGCTGTTTGGCGGATGAGATGAGAAGCTGGCACGGCCCGCAGTGAGAGACCGAACGAAACGAACGAGCGGGGAGCAAACGATCGGGAACCGATCGGCAAGCGGGGACCGAGAGATACGAGACCGTTGCGACCCGGGACAGAGGAAACCGCCGCGAGCGCAACCGATCCTTCGCGGAGGGAATAAGAGACCGCCGAGGGGACCCTGGAACGTCTCCTTTCCCCAGTGTCACTCGTTAATTACCCGTTAATTAGCCGGCCCTTAATTGCCAGCGGGAACAGCGGGGCCCGTGGTACCGCGATCCCGAGGCACAACGCAAAGGGGGCACCTGATACCATGGAAACGATCCGATGAACGGTGGAACCAACGCGAAAGCGGTCTTTCTCTTGCGGACCAGGCTCGTATTCATCAGCATCGCGAATCTCGTTTTGTCAACATTGGTCAACCCTCTTGGTAGTCACGGGACGGAGTACATGCGCCGGTTTTGGGCGAACTTTGGTGCAATTTTGACCACATCGTCCCAAAACGGCACGAAAAATGGCCACGAATGGTCCAATGGCCAGAAAGAGCGAAGCTACTCTGTTTCAATGGTTATCCTGGATTCGCCAATCAATACGATCAGAAAGCTTCTTATCTCCTTCTTTGCCATCTTTTCTCCGCGGTATCTTGCTAATCCTATCCATCTTAAATTTCCGAACGATTCCCGAGTCAAATGGAGTCTCGCGAGGGTACCCAGCCGCGTCGGTGAGATGCGTGACAGTCGCTCGAACCGAGGAAACTCCGGGGAGAAGAGAGGAGCCAGCGAAAGAGGGACAGAGGAAGAGCTGGGAGAGAATAAGGTACCCCATAAGATCCGCGGTGCCTGATGTATTTATAAGGAGTAAGATTTGCATACGATGCAGCAGATCGGCGATAGCGACCTCGCTCTCGCTCGCCGACTCGTACCTTCGCTCGCGGGCGGCGCGTCCGGAGATTCAAAGAGGCTTTGTGCCATTATATCCGAGCCTCTCTCTGCCTTCTTTCCTCTCCGGACCGTGTCCTCTGCCTCCGTGCTTCGTCCTCCTTGCCCAATGTGGCCCCGCGTTGCACATACATATGTACGTGTACTGCACACACCGTCCGGTGATGCTCGCGAACGAGTTGTCCTCTTACCGTCGCCACGTTTTATTCCATGGGAATAAAATTCTTCCCTGCTCGCTCACGCGCTTTCGGGCATCAACTGTGCATCGTCAATCCCGAGACGTCTGTACATTGGACGGCATATTTCAATTTTTATTTTATCGTACCTTACCAAAGGAATAATTTTAAATCTGATGCCGCGACGTCATTCTCAGAAAAAGAAATTTAGTTGGAAAACAAATTTTTTAAATTAAATTTGTTTAAAGTGTAGAAAGTCTATAATGAGTTTAGTTATACTGCCGGTTATGTGAGCTTAAAATTGTAACGTAACAGAGTTGAGTACAATATTACCCTGACGCATGGTGGTGGCCACCACTGACATGGCCATGTGCCCCGCAAAATGCGTGGCCATATCACCCATTTTTCAGGTAAAATAGCCACTTCTTAAATTTCGGAAAGAAATTAAAAAAAAAAATAGGTTTACTACCCGCCAATCTTTTCTTGAAAGATCCAACTATAGTGTGCAATATTCATTTACCAGCAAAGTTAAAATTTAGTATGTCTCCAGCGCGCTACAAATATAGCTCGAGAAATTTCTGGCTATCTCAAAATAAGGATTCACCGCTCGTACTGATTCTTGCAAGAACAATCTTATGATTTTTTATGGTGCAATCATGTTGTATCCACATTATACTAAAAACTGTGAAAACGGCAGCGCCATTCGATTCCTTATGTTGAAAGATAATTACGGTTGGCCATTTCACCCACTTGGCCTTTAACATCGGATAGCTTTTAAATTTCTAGAACAGCGTTGTTCTTTTCCATGGTCTTAAACGGAGACCTGAAGTCTGTGTAAGGGATACAAGTACAGCAAATTCGATATTTCCCCTGGATGTTTAATCGTCAATCTCTCGCCCGTTTGGGACTTCTTCGTGCCGGAGACACCGACAAAAGGACCTCAGACCACCCTCTTCGCGGTTGCGACCGGCTCGTTGTCATCCACTGAAAGTAGGCATGGAAATGAGCCAACGGACCACCTCGGCGCGAGGTGCGAATGGCAAGAGCATTCGATTCGATCCCGTATTGCGTTGGCAATCGGGCTTCGGCCGCAAAGTGATTGAAGGCGCGCGTGTAGAATCCACACATACAAAATAAAAATAACAAAAAAAAAAAACCCACTCGAAATAAAAATAAAATGAACGGTCCCAGCTCGGAGTAGCTCCGGAATAGCTGAGAGACCCGATCGAGACGCGGCGATCGCGCACGGCGGCTGCGTCGACCGTCGTGCATTCCGAATCGAGAACCCCGCAGAGGCTCCCGGTGTCTCTGTGTCTCCGTGCTAATGTCCGGCAGCCGGTGGACGTTCGCGAAGACGACAATGAGACACGCATCATCGTTATCCATGTCGCATCTCGTCACGAACCGATGAAACGCCAAACACACGCCGTTGTGTTCTCCGCTCGGCATGATCGCACACACTAAACGCCAGGGCGTCGTAGACGATTATAGCAATCTGTTGACCGAACGAGCGTCTCCCGTTTTCCCTCCCGCCCCCCCTTCTCACACGCGAATTAAATTCACGGGCGTTCACCGTCGATCGGTGAATAATTGGTCATTGAATTATGGTAATTCTCAGGCCGAGTATACTTACCAAGAATTCGCAAGTAGCCTCCGCTCGATAGCCTGGGGATTAACGAACGCATATGCAGTCGGTGCCCTGATGGGAATGACACGCAGGACCAGCGCTGGCCAACGCTGGGCGAACGCTGGCCGGGGCTTCGTGCCAATGCTGGTCCTGTGCGGCGCCAGCACGCAAAATAGTCTTCTGTTTTCTCACGTCTCGGCCCATTTGTCTCGGGTGAGGTAGAGGAGGGGAATACGGTCCACCTCGATTAGCACGTAAATTCATGATATGTGAACCGGGCCGTATTCACCCACTTTCACCCTGTACATGCGAGATCCGAGTAACGATTTTCGCGGGATACCAGAAGCGCCGTGTATGTATGTACCGTTCGCGAGTAACTCACGGTGAAGAGTATCGAGAGATCGCTTATGTAAACCGGGGTCAAAGGTAGGGAGAGATAAAGAGGAGAGACAATACCCTCGAGGCAGGGTACATTCGCTACCGCTTGCCGAGTTCCCCCGGAGCTGTACTTCTTTGACTCGAACCCGATCGCCGGTAGGCCGACAGAGTCGTCACCGAAGTCCCTCTTCGTCGCTACCGATCTTCGCGAGGATGAACTCCTCGCCCGCTCCGTATGTTCTGGCTCGCTTCGTTCGCTGTTATTCCTGCACTGATAACAAAATACGGTTGAATAAATATTTTGCTGGTTACAGCTGAAAAGTTGGTTAGTTCAACAATTTGTTGGGCGATTTCACAAAAGTATTGTTGAGTGATTAAAATATTTTGTTCGACCAACAAAATATTTATTTGAACGTCCCTATCCGAATCTTAGTTGATTCAACTGTACTTTTTTATCAGTGTGCTGGGATTTATGATCGGTTCATTTTCTTCATCTACGGGAGATCGGGGCAAAATGGGACAGTCGGGCAAAACAGGGTAATGAGACAAAATGAGTTTTGCCCACGGTGTCTCGTTTTGCCCCACTGTCCTCTATTCCCAGAAGAGAGGACACGAAAGAGGAATCCTGTAATGCAAAAATCGGCGATGACATCGACGTTCGTTCCACTCGCTCTACGCTAGGACTCGCTTCGTCCCATCATTCGGGGCCGAACTTTTTGCTTCATTGTCGTCGCCTCGACGTACTACTGGACGCTGTTGCTGCGGCAAGAGAGAAGCTTCTTTGGGAAGAGGTGCGGCGGTGAACGAGAGTCATTCGAGTTACCAGAGCTACCATGGCTACTTCGGGTTTTCCTGCTGGACGTTCGTGTTCGATCCAACGGCGTCGACGGCCATTAGCTCTCTCCGGGTAAACAGAGCCATACTTTACCTCGAGGGGCGTCACTCTCTTCCGCCACCGCAGTTCCGTTTCTTTGGCTCTCCGCTGTATTCCCGCGAAAACGGCGAAGAGGGACAGACTCCCGTCGAGCGGTGGGAATCCGCCGGAGCGTGTTGCTCGCTCTTCATCCGTGCTCCCGATTCCGCTGGCTTCCTGCTCTTTCCTGTCGGGTGCAGAGTAATGAGGGATAGAATCGGGGAATGGGAGGCAAGAGGCACACTGGAGAACGTGTATTATTGGCTGATAAGTAAACAGACGCATTCACGATTATCGAACGATGACGGCAAGCCGTAGTACCAAAAAAATGCAAAAACAAAAAACCAGGAAATGGATCATCCAGCGATTACTATAGATAAATTATGAAATATATAAAAATATTTTTATTTATATTGTATAAAATATTTATATTATATTATAAAAAATATTTATATTATATTATAAAAAATATTTTATTTATATTATATGAAATATATATGAAATATCTAAAAATATTTATATTCCACGGTCTTACAAAGTGTGTTTTGCATTACACATCGTTCCCAGTAAAGTATCATTTTACCTCAGCAGTTAGGAAATGCAGAGCCACATTGTTAGACGGCCATGTTTATAACTTTTACCCCATAATTTCTAAAAAGCATCCTGCGATGTCTATACCAAGATATCTAAAAATATTCAAATTCCATGATCTTACAAAGTGCGTTTTGCGTTACACATCATTCCCACTGAAGTGTGATTTATCTTATCAAGTACGAGAGGCGGAGTTAAATTTTTTAGCTGGCCATATTTATCACTTTTACCCCACTATTTCTAAAAAGCGAGTACCAACTTTCTCTCGCTGCGGACTATCCTATAATAGAAAAACATTCCGCGAAGCGCAAGACGCGATCTGCATTGCTCCGATCGCCGAGACAATTTCCTCGCATCGATTTCCATGTCTATGCACCCGCGCACGTCAAAGCTTCCAGTATTAGTGCGAGAAACGTCGCAGCTCCCGACGCGACCGAACGTCCGGCGTCTGCGAGGCTTCCGCCAACAGTAACACGCCTACGTGTGGCCATTCGTACGCGAGTAGGGGTTAAATGTTACTTTGGGCGATAGAAAAAAAAAGTCTATGCGACAATACCGATCATCGTCACCCTCTCGCCAACGATTCCCACACGCTGGCTGAAATATCTCAATTCCAAGCGAACGACTCGACGCAATGATCGAGCAAGGGCTTTCCCCGTCGTCCCCTCGTCGCGCACCTCAGTGAAATCGGTAAGCCGAGCTCGTTCGAACGGAATATAGAAACTCCCGATCCTCTCTATTATTCCTTCGCCCCGGCCCGCTCGGCCATCGGCTCGCTCGTTTCGCACAGGTCCTATGGTCCTCTCCTTCGAATAACTATAAATTCCCCCGATTCCGCAACCGCTGCTGGGTCCCGTGGAAATACTGCAAAAAAGTCCGCACGAATGAGAGAGTTCGCCTCTCGCTCTCCCAGCTCCGCGTAGAGGAGGCTCGACCGTCGGGCTCACGAGTGTTCGTTAAATATACGAGTGTATTGAAATTCTCCATCGAACGCTGGACCCTCGCTCCTCTCCGTCCCTCCCTCCCGTCCCGGGCGGCTCTCCGTTCCTTGTGGAAGGACAAGATCGCATGACGGTCTCGCTATGCGCCGAACGAGGGAAAGAGCCAGGCAAAACGACGAATAAGAAAAGTCAGTGAAAGATTAAAAAAAAATAAAAATAAAAAAAAATAAAGGCGCTCGATCCCTCCCGCTGTTTTGAATACGAGAGCTGCGACGAGGACGACTCGGCGAGGACTCTCCGAGAACGGATATTCACGACGTCGGCTGCGCGCGGTGTTGTGCCCCGCGGATTCTATCCTGTCCCACGATGCCCGCCAGTATGTGCATCAGCTATAAGCTACCGCCGCCGTCCGGCCATACCAACGACGAGGACCCCGCGACGAGAGGACAACGGAGGGAAGACGAGAGGCGAGGAAGCTTAGCTCGAGAGCAAGAGCGGCTTCGGCCGAGCGAGGAGGAACGAAACCCGCGTCGCTCTATACGCATACCGTCGTCCACTCTAATTTGAATGTAACAACGTTCCGTTCAGCCGCAACCCGATACCATCTCTAACTTCCCCTGCGCTCACTGTCTCCCGGCTCTTTTCGGTTCAAACGAGAAAGACAGAATTTACCGAAGCAAGACCACTTCGCGATACTCTCGGATGCTGTTGCCACGTTGAGCTTCCACTGAATCGGATAGGCACGAAAAACGGACAGCGGGCTTCGTTCGCCGAGACACTCTGCGAATTCGCTTCTCTTTTTTTTACGCTCTTTCTGTCGCGGACAAAGGGAATTATTTCAACAGTCTCACGCAGAAAAAACTACATTCGGCATGAAACGAAAAACACTCATATATATATATATGTACGACATATGAGATATATTTTTTCGATGAAATTTTACATTCCGAGACATGGATTTCTGAAAAAATTTCCTGGAACGTATTTCCGGTGCGACACTTCCGGTCGAATAATGAGATTTTCGAACCGTAAGTGACGTGTTTTCGACGTGTCGTCACTTTCGATCGAAAAATAAAATTTTCGGACCGGAAGATTTTCAGACGTATTTCCCATATGACGTCACTTCTGTGATCGGAAAATACGCATTTCTCCTATGTAATTCATGTAATTCATTTCAATCTTGTATTACGACCCCCCCTCCCTCCTTCGTTCTTAATTTCTCCTCTTGTACCATCGACCACGTTTTCCACCGCGCCAGACAATATTATGGTCACGTTCTGTCTAGCCGGTTCTAGCCGTGTCTAGCAGTGCACGTGTGCGATGCGTAGTTATACTTTCGTTAACATTACTACGCTATTACAGTATGCAAGACGCGATGGATTCTACGATCCATCGTGGGTGCGTACCCGCGCAGCTGGATGATTGACATACCGTGGTCACATTACTTATATAAAAACCTTGATTTTAATATAATTCTACACTGTAAACAAATTGTAAATTTTATGTACTGAAACTTAAAATTTTCATGCATTACTTACATTAATTGATCATTAATGCACTCTTTTTGTAAAATAATAATTAAAAAGTAAAAAAATACCGGGTATTCACAATACTAATCTTTTGCCTGTAATTTACAAAAAAAGGTTATGAAAAATAAAAATTTAAGTGTAAAATTGCATCGCACATGTGTTTGAAATTTCAGAAACAGTTTATGGAAACAAGCTTCCAATACCGTTCATTAATTTTCAAACAAATTTTTTTACAGTATAACATTTCATTTGATTTCCGTGCGTTTGTGCACGGGTCCAAAAAATTATCGGGGCAACATTAATTTTGTTACCATTCCTCATTTACCTGATTAACATAGGGCCAACAAAATATTTTGCTGTCGCAGCAAACATTTATGCTGCCACAACAATAAATTATCAACGATCTAAATTTTGTTAGATCAACAGAACAATTTTTCTCCGTGTGTCACTACAATTATTTTCAAGCCCGTATTACCCTCTCCTTGGTCCTTAATTTCCCGTCTCTCCGTTTGGCCTCTTCCCCCATCGACCACGTTTTCCCCGCCAGACAGTATTATGATCACGATCCGTCCGGCCGTTTCTAGCCGCGTCTAGCGGCGCACATGTGCGACGCGTAGTTATACTTTCCGCAGTATCGCTACATTATCAGAATATGCAACTCGCGATGACACCGCGACCCATCGTGGGTGCGTACCCGCGCAGTAGAATGATTGACGTACGGTGGTACCGAAGCCTTCCATAATCGTCATGCGAGACGCACTGGTCTTCCCGGTAGCCGCATGACGCGAATCCTCAAGTCGCCAAGACCCCGAGTCGCGTTGCTCCTGCGATAGAGAGCCACAAACTCCGCAGCTCGCACTCCTACGTACGCTTTGCATGTGCGCGCAGGCACGAGAGACCTCTTCGTTCGCAAGGACGATCCCTTATCTGCTATTTTCTCGATGCGTGTTTGAGACTGCGCGATCGGCGCGTTGATTCCGCGTAAGCAAGCGGCTCCGAGCCAAATTACTATAAATAGGCGCGGTGTGCCTAATCGATTCGATGGGGAAAAAAAGAAAAAAAAAAAAAAAGACGCGTGACACGAGAGTGGAATGAGTCATGAGCTTTGGCGACATCGTCGCTGTTGTTTCCGTCCAGACGAGAACAACTCATCGGGTCGACGGGGGGGGGGGGGGGGGGGGGATGTACTGGCAATAGCGACTGGACTGTGCGGTGTTTGACGCGGACATTGTTTCTCAATTTCGTTTGTCAAGGCACAAAAAAAAGTGAATTCCTTTGACCGAGATTAATCCAGAGATGGCGAAATCCGCGACCCACGGCCGAATTAGACGTCGTCGGGAGGCCTGGGATAAATGAGTTTGTTATCTAGTGACGAGTCGCTGCGCCGATAGCAGAGGGCAAAAAAAAGGAAGTCTCGGTCTGTCCCGTCGCCGAATCCCTTTTCTCCCCGCAGATAGATGCGGGGAGGGGACATCAAAAGAACCGGCGATGGAGCGTCACAGCGGCCTGAAAGGTCGATTTTTCTCTTTTTTTTTCAACGATCGTTCGCGAACCGTTCGTTTATGATTCCCCGGATAATTATCTCGTCCGCGTCCTGCTCGATTCTTTGCGGCTTTTCGCCGTCCCCGACGAAACGGCGAGTGGATAAATACGAAAATTGAAAAGAGAAACAACAAAAACACATCGTGACGGAGTCGGAGCCGGAGAAAGATAAAAAGAAATTGCTGCGCGACTCTCATTGGGCGTCTGTCCAAATGCAACGGGCGGGGAAAGGCGTGCGAGGAGAGGTTTGATTGTTTCGTCGTTTCTGAAATAATCGGAGCGGGCGAGTGTCTCGCATTCGTTTTGCTCTCTCGAGCGCTGAGACACATGCGATTTTATCGTTCGATTCGAGCGACTAAACCCGCTGGGATTGCGCTTTTCGGGGTAAGTCGTATACACGTCGGGCGAGCGCTTGTATACGTAACCAAAAGCGTTCGGACGTAAATTTGTTTAGGGGTGGACACCTTTGGCCACTGTACGTACGCCGATGCCGGCCGTTTGCCGTCACGGAACATTTGCCACGCTCTCGACGAAAATCGCTCCTGAGCGCCGATGCTATCGCAGCTTCTTCTACAATTCGCGCTGCTCTGCACCACCGAGCAGCCGCGACACTTCCGGGTCTGTAACGTCCTCGATCCTCGTTCCTCTCTCTCCCTTGCGAACCTCGAAAATCCTCCGGATAGAAAAAAAATTAAAGCAATAAAGAACTCACTTGGATTCACCGAGGAGAAGAATAAATCGCCATGTACGAGGAAAACGTTATTCTCATCGGAACGACAAAAAAACATACGGTAAAAAAGGTATGTAAATTTAATACATTATCCTCGTTCACCAAGGTCCATTGTTTTTATTTGGTAAAAATTAGAGTTCGCTTACAAAAAGTACCTTATTGAAAAATTTAAAAATTAACCAAATTCATGGGTGCTAAATATTTCAAAGCCCCTTAGGAGGTCCAAAGGAACTGGTAGGAATAATCTCCGGAAGAAGGAATGGGGTATGATGGACCATGTTACGTCTTACGCCATTTTTAGCAAGCTATATAAATACTCATGTTTTTTTTTCTTGAAATGTGATAAATAGTCGATCAAGTTCGCTCATTTTTGTATAACACATAATCCACATAACCCAATTTTCAAAATTCGACTAAAGGGCCAACACCTTCACTCTAAAGAGAGTCTATTCTTTTGTGGTTCTTACCGAGCGAACTCACTATTCACTCATCCGGACGTAACAACCCCTGTTACTCCCACACCGAAAAAAGGTTTAGTAATATCAAACTAAGCTGCGGTTGCGGGTGGCGAAAGAAATATTTGGTCGATAGAAAGAAATATTTTGTTGATTGAACGAATATTTAGTTGATTGATCGAATATTTAGTTGTTTGACCGAATATTATGCTGCATCGTCTTGTCCTCTAGATCAATAGGTAGTAACGCCAGTTGCTCGATCCTCACAGTTTTTAAATCCATCATAAAACTTCGTGCCCTCGGCTATAGAGGGAGCCCTTGTTCCTTCCACACGCCATTACGTCTTTCTGTGCGATCCATGACAGTCGCAATAAAAATTTGTTGCGATAAAAATGAGTTCATCATCAGCGGAAAGAGCAAGGCGTCCAAGGAAACGACGAAGTTCGTCGCGGGATGCTTTTTTGGAGAAGTTGAGGTACCTAGAAGAAGAGTACATGCGATCGCGTCTTCGAAACTCGCGATCGAAATCTCGTCAAGTTCGTTCAAGATCGCGTCACGTCAGACGCGCGACGAGAGACGTTTCGGTCAATGCGAATGGTGAGCGTTTCGCTGATGATATCAGACGACCGTCACATTCGAGCCGAAGGCGTTGTTCGTCGATTAGACGAAGAAGAGTCCACTCGATGAGTGAGTCCGACGAAAAGAACGGTGAGCGTTGTCCGCGAGAAACGTCACGTTCCAGTCGAGGAAGCTCGAGCGATCGAGAGTCGCTAAATTCAGGGGATGAGTCTGGCAATGTGAGCGGTGAGCGGAGTCCGCGAGACCCGTCACGTTCGAAGCCTTCTCCGTCGGAGAATCCGATACAACAGAAAACGGCCGAGGAACAAGAAGTCTCAACGGAGCTCAACGAATCGACGCTGGGCTTACTCGGTGAAGATCCGTCTAAATACGATCAGATCGGCCCAGATATCCATCTCGCAGTGGCGGAGCGTTGGATAAAAATATTACGGGACGGTTTACCGAAAGAGCAAAAGAAGGATCTTCAAGAAAAGTATCCAACGATCGGTAATTGTCGTCTGACCAAAGCGCCAAGACTTAATCCCGAAGTTAAAACGGCGATGTCGGCGACGGCGATTAAAAAAGATACGTATCAATTCCTAGCCCAAAATCAATTAGGAGCCGGTATCAATGCCATCGGGGCAGCTCTAACGGAGGTCCTGATAGCCGAAAATAGTAATGAACAGACGATTAACACGTCTAAATTTATCGAGCGTTTGGCCGATGCTGGCAGAATTTTGTCGGATTTGCATCACGATATGTCGAAAACGCGAAAGTCATTTATCGTGCCGGGGTTAAACCCTATCGTGAAGAATATCGCCGATGAGAGTTCAATTGACACTCTCTTGTTCGGAGAGAATTTTGCCGATAACCTTAAAGCCGCCAAAGCTATGGAAAAGTCATCGAAAGATTTGGTCAAGCAGAATAGCGGATATCGGAAGAGTTTTGGTACAGAAGCCAAAGAAGACAATCGCCGCTTTCAATCTTCGCGCACGAGGCAGCGCGCATACCCAAATCAGCAGACGTCAAACTGGCGTCGTCCCTCCGGGATGGGTCACCGGGGTACTCAACGGAAGGGACAGAAAGCGAGAGACTACCGGCCCAAGGAGAATCGTCAACGCAAGGATTAGACTCGGAGAGAATCGCAGGGAGAGTAAGACATTTTTTCTCGAAGTGGAAAGAATTAACGAATGACCCGTCTATTTTACAATGCATACGAGGTTATATTATCCCATTTGAGAGTCAACCCCGGGAACGATTAAACAGTATAGAGCCGAGATTATCGGTACAAGAAAAGCTGGCGTGTGATACCGAAATTAACAAATTGCTCAAGAAAGGGGCAATTTCTAAATGCAGTCCGAGTAAGGGTCAATTCATCTCAACATACTTTTTAATTCCCAAACCTAATGGTGATATGCGATTTATTCTCAACCTGAAACACCTAAATAAGTACATTTTGGCGCCGTATTTCAAAATGGAGGATAAAAAGACGGCTATTCGTCTTATGCGAAAAGATTCGTTTATGACATCGATTGATCTTAAAGATTCGTATTTTTTGATTCCTGTGGAAAAGTCATATCGGAAATACCTCAGATTTAGCTACGAAAGTCAGTTATATGAATTTAACTGTATGCCGTTTGGGTTGTGTACGGCTCCGTTCGTTTTTACCAAACTAATGAAACCAATCGCTGAATATTTGAGGTCGAAAGGTTTTTTGTCGGTTTTTTATTTAGACGATATCCTCTTGTTCGGGGAGTCGGTATGCGAGTGCCAAAGAAATCTTAGAAAAACTAGAGAGTTGCTAGAATCCGTAGGCTTAGTCCTCAACCTCGAAAAATGCAATCTCGTACCTACAAAAGAAATAAAATTTCTCGGTTTTATGTTCGACTCAGAAAAATTCTGTTTGAAACTAACGAGTGAAAAAAGGACCAAAATTTACGAGTTAGCAATGAAATTCCAACAAATCCGACATTGCAAGGTTAGAACACTCGCAGAATTCATTGGAGTGTTGGTGGCCGCGTGCCCCGCGATTCGATACGGATTGCTATACACAAAAAATTTGGAAAGAGAAAAATTCTTAGCGTTGGAAAAGGCGAATGACGATTACGATACAGACATACCGATCTCGAGGAAATTAATTCCGGATTTAAAATGGTGGGCAGCGAACATATGGACGTGTGTAAACCCGATAAGGGAAGATCGTTTCGAGATGGAGATTTTTAGCGATGCATCCCTTACTGGTTGGGGGGTGGCATGTGATGGACAACGCACACACGGATTCTGGAATAATCAGGAACGTTTAGAGCATATTAATTTTCTCGAATTAAAGGCCGTATTTTACGGCTTAAAATGTTTCGCTAAGGACATGCACGCGTGTGAAATACTGTTGCGTATCGATAATACAACAGCGTTGTCGTACATAAATCGGATGGGTAGTATTCAGTTTCCGAAACTATCGAAATTATCAAAAGAAATATGGCAGTGGTGCGAGGCGCGTGATTTGTGGATTTTTGCATCGTACATTAGTTCGAGCGATAATAAAGAAGCAGACTCAGAATCGAGAGTGGTACAAAGCGAAACCGAGTGGGAATTAGCCACTTGGGCGTATGAAGAAGTAGAATTGTCATTTGGGAGATTCGATATAGATTTGTTCGCGTCAAATACGAATACGAAATGCAAGAGGTTTATCTCTTGGCACAGGGATCCCGAGGCGTGGGTGGTCGACGCGTTCACTGTGCCGTGGATCGGTCTATATTTTTATGCGTTTCCACCGTTTGCGGTTATCTTACGAACGATTCGGAAAATAATCTCTGACAAGGCAGAAGGAGTTTTAATTGTACCCTTTTGGCCTACACAGTCGTGGTATCCCCTATTTACTAGGCTACTTGTCTCAGAACCGATTCGGTTCAACCCTGAAGATGATTTATTAATCGATAATTGCAGGCAACATCATCCCCTACGAGCGTCACTTTCCCTGGTTGCCGGGAGATTATCGGGCAAGCGTTTGCCCTAAGAAACGTACCTCAAGAGTCTATCCCGGTTATGATGGCGTCTTTATCGGAGGGGACGATCAAACAATATCATAAACCTTTGAGCCTATGGTGGGATTTTTGCCTAAAGGAGAATATTTCTCCGTTTCGAGCTCCGGTTGCGAGAGTTCTCGAATTTTTGACGCGTTGCCTAGCTAAAACAAAGACATACGGTACATTAAATTCATATCGTTCAGCTCTGGCGTTAATCGTCGGAGGAGATATTGGGCAGCACCAAATTATTAAAAGATTTTTTCGCGGTGTGGCTCGTTTGCGGCCCCAGACGTCGAAATACGAGGAAATCTGGGATCCTGATCCCGTACTACGTCATTTAAAAACACAATGGCCCCACGAAGCGTTGTCGTTTGAAGCATTAACTAAAAAACTCGTTATGTTGTTAGCGTTAGCTACGGCTCAAAGAGTTCAAACACTAACAAAAATAAGATTAAGCAATATTAAAAAAGACGATGCGGAAATAAGAATCAAAATAACAGATATAATTAAAACATCAGGCCCGGGAAAATCGCAGCCGTTGTTATTGTTACCGTTCTTCGCGGAGCAGCCCAGCCTGTGCGTTGCATCTGTGTTATGCAATTATATAGAACGTTCGGCACATATCAGAAACAACCAAGATATTTTGTTGTTAACTTTCAAGAAGCCACATCGACCTGCAACGACACAATCGGTTAGCAGGTGGCTCAAAAGTGTGATGGCCGAAAGTGGAATTGATGTAAAATTGTTTGGGTCTCATAGCACAAGGCATGCTGCCACCTCGGCAGCTTTTCGAAGAGGTGTTGATATCGAAACGATTCGAAAGGCTGCGGGCTGGACCCAAAAATCGAGCGTGTTTGCGCGTTTTTATAATCGACCCGTGATAAGCAATATGAGTGTGGCCCGATCAGTTATTAATGATGTCTCTTAGACTCGATAATAAATCATACGTTAATTATTAATAACCCTCAAATTCAAGAGTTATGTTCAAAAATTGTATTCAAACAAGTTATGTGGTAATCACATTAAAATGGTTAAATACAAATTGTGTCAAACTTTAAACAACTACCTATTGATCTAGAGGACAAGACGATGCAGCATAATTATACGATCAAACGAACTTACCTAAGTGATGTTCGATCGTGATTATGCTAGTCGTCTTGTCCGAATAGATCAATCCCACCCTGTTATTCCCAACCCGATTTGATCTATTCGTGACACAATTCGTGGGCTTTCAAATGTAATGGCGTGTGGAAGGAACAAGGGCTCCCTCTATAGCCGAGGGCACGAAGTTTTATGATGGATTTAAAAACTGTGAGGATCGAGCAACTGGCGTTACTACCTATTGATCTATTCGGACAAGACGACTAGCATAATCACGATCGAACATCACTTAGGTAAGTTCGTTTGATCGTATAATTTAATTACTTCAACAAATAGTTACTTAGATTTAACAAACATTTTGTTCAATCGACCAAATATTTCTTTCGCCACCCGCAACCGCAGCTTAGCTTGATATTACCAAACCTTTTTATCGGTGTATGTAAAAATAAATAAATATGGAGTCTCAGCAGCCTGTTAGTGTAGTAAATAAACAGCTACGAGTAGGTGATTCGGTAACATGCCATGATCCACTCCTCGCGATCCTTCAGCGGAGAACCGGAAATTGGTTCTACGGTGGTAAGATCTATCAATAAGAATGCCGAAGCTTCACTGCCCTCGTTATGACACGATAAAACGGGATAGGGGTCGAAGCCTCGGGCTATTCGATCATACCGGAAAGCCATCGCACACTCGCCTCCGGTGCTGGCCGGTCGGAACATCATCATTGCCGCGGCGATCTTAGCGGCGTAGATGGGCTCGTAAAGTTTCACCGTCCGTACGAGATGTAAGTCCACGGGACGCGTGACGCGACCAAGACACCCATACGCAGTCCTATAAAATAGTGTACGTGTATCGCACGTGCCAAAGACTCTTCGAAAGCAGCGCGAAACTGGACCGAAGAGGTCTTTCCGATCCTCCGGACGAGCGGGGAAACATTCCGAGAGCTTTTTCCACCGAAGTAGTGGTGGACATCGCTCCAGTTACGCGGTCCTACAACCACGCCGATACCGCACAGTAGTATAGGAGTGCTACAGGTCCGGCGCGGTTCTTTCTACCCCATACGTCTTTTACGAGGGCATCATCCGGATTTATACTTACTTAGGGAATCACTACCGCTGGCTCGGATGCTCGGACTTTTCGGGTTATACGGTCGTCCTGTTCCCCGAACCTATACACAAGGGAGAGCGGGGCGAGACGAAACCGCGGGGCAAAATGGACTGCCCTTATAAGAAATTTTGACGGGAGATAAAAACAAGTCTCGAAGGAAATTCATAGGAAGCGCTTTAGCGAGGGGTTCCGTTTTGCCCCGCTCTTAGCCCCATACACTTTACACGATATAACTTCCAGCAGAGTCCGGGTCGGTGAAATATCTTTGAAAATTTAACGTGAGCCAAGTTACATTTAAGAGATTAATTTTTATCCTTCCGCGGGATATTGGGAATATAATTTTTGGTAACGAATACAGAGACCGGTTGAGCAGTGAATCATGGGCACGGTCTTTCTTTTTCACTCGGCGTCCAATGCGATTCGGCCAGACTAGCAGGCACCCGATAAGTTGCCCGGAAACCCGAGGAAGAAGGTAGCGGCGCTGGCTGATCCGCCGATTGAGTAACACAACGTAACGATATTGTACACGCTTTCGTGGTGAGTAAAAGGGAGAACGGGAGGGTAGAAGGAGGAATCCCCGAGGGCAAGGAGCCATTTTTGCCCTTCCGCAGGATATTGAGAATATGATTTTGGTTACGAATACTGAAACCGCTTGGATGGTGAATTGTGAGCATGTTCTTTTTTTCCACTCGACGTCCAATGTCATTCGGCCAAACTAGCAGGAACCTTTGTGTATCCAGAAAAATAATTTATTTCACACGCGTCCCGCAAATAAATATTTATTTTGATCAATAAAAAATTTTATTTTGATCAATAAAAAATTTTATTTTGATCAATAAAAAATTTTATTTAGATCAATAAAAATATTTATTTAGATCAATAAAAATATTTATTTTGATCAATAAAAATATTTATTTACACCTAATAAATATTTATTTGCGGGTGCCCGTCAAATAAATTATTTTTCTGGGTGTGTTTTCCGATAAGTTCCGCGGAATCCCGATCAACGTAACACAACGTAACGGTATCGAACACGCTTCCGCGGTAAGGGCAAGGGAGAACGCGAGGGTGGAAGGAGGAATCCGCGGAGAGGCAAGTGCATGGAATTGATAAATCCGGCAGCGTGCAGCTAGCCCGATCCTGGAACGTTATACGTGTGCAGTTTGCGAGTTATTTAGTGGGCTATCGTAACCGGGCCAGCCATTAGCTCCGATCGCATTACCGGGTGCACAGCTACACCCCGTCCTGTTCCGCGGCTAATGGGCCGCGCTCTTCCCTCTTGCTGCTGGCGATTCGCGGCTTTTCCTTCCCCCCTGTCTCCGCTTCCTTCGAGTCTCAGTCTCTCCCACCCTCCTTTCCTCAATTCTCCCCGATAACGCTCAGGACCTCAACCGAGCTTTCCCACGTAAATACACACCCTCCCCAACCGATCGATGTAATGCTAATTACGCGTCATATTTCACCAATGCCTACAAACCAACGGCCCCATGATTTATCGAATCCCCTATCTCTATATATACTTTTACCGCGATTCTCGTATTTCCGTTTTTCGACAGAAACGCTCCAAACTTCCAATATGTATAACACAAATATTTATCTCTCTCTCGCTCACTCCCTCGCGGCAAAATGTACAAAACGATTGTAATATAGAATACAATGATTCGTAGATTGGCCGGAGCGTAATACGTGCTCACGCGTGCACTCACACTCTCGTCAATCTCGTTGTAATATCACGCGCCGGGTGTGCGATAACTGTTTTAATTTTACGCGGGAGCTCAATAACGACGGACATCACCGTGAGCGAGCAACATATACCTATACATGTATATTATATAGATATATACATATATAGATATAGGGGGATAGATAATACACGTGTACCGGCGATTGCAAAAGATGGATTATAAACTGGGTGAGTGCGCGTGTATTCGTGAGGATCCTGGACCATCCTATCGACGCTCGGAATTCGTTGCTTTTTGGTGTGCGGGCTTTGTACACACGCGATGTTGAAAACGCGGACCGGCGACACCGAAATCGCGGCCGGTCGTTAATTTCCGCGCATAAAAATCAATGAACGGCCCATAAACAACGCGTGCTCGCCGCACATACCACCCCCCCTCCCCCCTCCACCCCCTCCACCGTTCTACGGATTTCCCATACCATCGACGTACCACGCTCCCACGTTTACCCACCTCGCCCGCTCGACCATTTTCCAATTTGCAATTGCGAATTGCGTTTTTAATTATAACGAACACAATGGCGCGAACGAACGAACGGACGAGAGTCCGAATTCATCGGGAACGCCGCCGGTTCGATTCCCTTTGTGCGTGTGCGCGTCTATACAAGGGACGAGAAATTGAAAATGGCGTCCGGTCATTCTAGCCGCTTTACAAACTCGGTTTTCTGCAATCTACCGTTACACGTGCAACCTCCTCAGCCCGAGGTATTTTGCTTTAACGATTATTATCGGTATTTCATAATTTAAAAAAAATCATATTTATGGAAAGTTTTATTGAAAAGCTGATGGTAAAATTGTCGTTTAGCTTCAGTAAAGTAAGTGACGGATTCGGGATCGGCGGGAAAAAATTACATCGCATATGGTCGATGTAGGCGACATTCACAGGTGTTTGGTGCAGTTACACAATTAAATACTATGCATATTATGTCATTTTGGTGGTTCCAATAAAAGAATTTGTTTTCTCTCCGAGAGATGACGAAAAGTAGCAGAATAAGTTCGTATTTGTGTTTGATCAGATCGTTCAATTTTTGGGACTGTTTAATAATTAATATTGAATAAATTATGCGTAAATTATCATTAGAAATTAACCTGTGGAATGCAATATTCAATTTATTACTGATGTCGTCGAGTTTACCTGGTTAAAGAACGTTATCACTCTCGCATCGCCTGAATACCGCTATAATCTGGTTATCGCTCGCGGTTAAGATTTTTGAGACGTTCCACACACACTGAAATGCTAATGCAGTATAATGACGCAACAGGTTTTACGCCAGCGATATATCGCAAAAAAAAACTTTCCGACCTCGTACACTTAACGTTGTGTATTTAACTGTCTGCTAATTATAAATACGTTTCTGGCTAGTGACACCGTTCTTTTTAAACAGTGTTAATAACCGGGCGATGACGTTAATCACGTGTTTCAACTACGAATAGCGCGCCACTCGCGCTCACTGACCTTTCCCAAACATACGCGTATAAGTGTACTAAAAAAACCATAAATTTCTGGAATAAAAATAAAGTAATGAACCACGGTCTCTATCACGCTTATCATTCATTTTTAATTTTTTAAATTTCATTATCTTGTCATCGATCGCCGTATCTCTCAAAACTATCCCATGAGACTAAGATTAACAATAATCTTATAAGATTATTGTTAATCTTAAGACTATGCGATTATTAATGTACTGAGACCTCCATTAAAGAAATCTCTTATGAACATTAGTTTTTGCTACCGTGCAAAAATCTTGCTGTAATTTTATTACGCTCGGTATTCTTTTGATCGTAATATATAATTATTTAAATTGCACTTCCTTGCGTTGCACACTTAGGAAAAAGGGGAGCTTCACCGAAAAATGTTCACGAACATCTCGTGCAATATGAAACAGGAAAAGAGTTACCGCTAAGTTTAGAAAAAAAAAAAAAAAAAAAAAAAAAAATAAGGAAAGAAAGGAAAAAACACGGTAATCGCAGAAATGATTGATGTTTACACTGTTATTTGTAGGTCGAGTCTTCAGCAGTATCAAGTAGTAGACAACGACGTGTGGACAGATAATAAGTAGTGCGATATGGTATAGGTGTAGCTTGCGCGAAAGTGATCGTAGGTATGTGGGAAATTAGACTGTCGAAGGTGAATACGGAAAGACAAAGTAGCGGAACAAGGGGTGTCTTAGGATTGACGTCACTATCCTCGAAGTCGACTTATCGCAAGCAAAGTGTCCGAACCGAGCACACGTGTAGGTTTCCAGGTAAATGCCACAAATGCATAATGTGTATGCGATGAGGACAATGAGGTTGTGGGGGAGGTGGCGGGTTCAAATACCGATTCCCGCCTCGTACACAAAATAGTCACTCCGAGTTTCCAAGAGCGCAAAGACGAACTTCCTAGGTGAACTATAATCGCTGGGATTAAATCACCCTCGCAGGGGGAAGAACATTGGGAACATAAACGGTAAGCTACTCTTTGCGTTAATCTGACTCGTGCGTCACACCAGTTGAAGTGCAAAATTTGATAACATCAATTAAAGAAAGTTTTATGGACGAATAGACTGTAAATACGTCTATAATCAGTGGATGGTGTTTTGTGTTGATGCTTATGTCCTTCATCTAGAAAAAAAATTGCTAAATAGATTTGCAAAAATATGAACTGCTTTGCGGCCAATTTTTGAGAAGGTATATATTTGTTCGGTATTTTTTCAAAACAATAATCCATGATTTTTTGCTTGAGCTCGATAAGGCGCCGTTCATGCTCTTTCGTTAAAGATTCGCTAGAACTTCACTGTCTAGATATTTGATGATCTTCTCTATCTACAAATTACAGCTGTTCGCTCACCAGGGAATTTCATCGACTGCTGAACAAAACACCATACATTTTTAACATGAAACATTTTTCAAGAAGATAAGTGAGCACTCACATTCGTAAAAGAAATACGGTGTATAAAAAAAACTGAACGAATATGTTCTCTTGCTGGAATAAACAGACGCACGAACCGTTTAATGTTTTCGGAAATTTGATCGTATCGATTTATTAATTTATGAGTATTACAGCGACAACGAGGTAAAATTTGAGACAATCACGGCAACTTGTCACCAACGATTCCACAATGTATCGGTCTTTCGGGGTGGCTTCGTTTCTCGTCATTAGCTCAATTATACTAATCGACTCGAAGCGACATCAAGTGCGTTTCGCCACAGTGGTAAGTCGCCGTTATTAAACACTTACGTATTGCACCTATAGCGTCTATCATTCAGCTGGATACTGATAAGAAACGCTGTTTCGTGCCTTAAGGTGTTTCGTCACGGCGACAGAGCTCCCGACAGTAGGGAATTGTATCCGAACGATCCTTACTTGCACGACAATTTCTACCCAATGGGCCAGGGTGGAATGACGAACGTGAGTATTTTTACCGTAGTCTGTGAGTATCTGTGAATACCATGTGAGTATCTATGAATACCGTGTGAGTATCTATGAATACCGTGTGAGTATCTGTGAATATCTGTGAGTATCTGTGAGCATGTGTGAATACCGTGTGAGTATCTGTGAATACCGTGTGAATATCTGTGAATACCGTATGAATATCTATGAATACCGTATGAATATCTGTGAATACCGTGTGAATATCTGTGAATACCGTATGAATATCTGTGAATACCGTGTGAATATCTGTCAATATCTGTGAATATCTGTGAATACCGTGTGAATATCTATGAGATATCCAAGTGTCCAATCGGCACGAACTTTATTATTACGTAGATGCTTTATTGTAGAAAGGCAAACGGAGAGAATTCAAGCTGGGAGAGCTTCTCAGATCAAGATACGACGGTCTTCTCGGTAGGATTTACCTCCCCGAAGATATCGTGGCGCGCAGCACCGATAACAGTAGAACGAAGATGTCCTTACTTTTGGTCCTGGCCGGACTGTATCCTCCGGCACCGGCCCAGCGGTGGAACCGTGCGCTGCGCTGGCAGCCGATACCGACTACTTATCTGCCCGACTCTCAGGACGTCTTACTCTTACCGGAAGAGTGTCCCCGGTTGGTTACTCTTCACGCACGAAAGATTAAGAACAATATTAACTAAGTCCAGCGAGAGAACATTAATGATGCAAACGCCGTTGGGGAACCGCGGTAAACCCTACGACGCAGGTACCTCGAGGAACTCGAGCGAGTCAAATCGCTACCGGAAGTCGTGAGCATGGTCGACGAGTATCGTCCACTGATGAGTAATCTGACGCTTTATACTGGCGAACTTATCAACGACACGGACGCCATGTGGATCTTGTACCACAATCTCGTGTCCGAGCAAGCTGTGGGTCTCAAATTGCCGGAGTGGACGAAGAATGTCTTTCCGGATGGAGAACTCCGCGATGCTACCATACTCGAATACGACATCTTCAGTTACAACGACTTGCTGAAGAGGCTCAATGGAGGTAAGGTCATCGATCACTTCCGTGGCTCTTGCTGAAGCGGGTTCGGGGAAAGTTGGAACGGATCACAGTTGGGAAAATACTCTAAGTACTTCAAGTACATATTGGAGTATCAAGTACTGAGTCAGCGCTCAGTATTCAGAACTGCAGTAATTCAGTCCTGGCAGTAGTCGATACGTCAGGACTCAAGAACTAATCAGCTCTCAGTACTTCAAGTACTTAGTACTTGAAGTATCAACTACTTAGTACTTGAAGTATCAACTACTTAGTACTTGAAGTATCAACTACTTAGTACTTGAAGTATCAACTACTTAGTACTTGAAGTATCAACTACTTAGTACTTGAAGTATCAACTACTTAGTACTTGAAGTATCAACTACTTAGTATTTGAAGTATCCACTACTTAGTACTTGAAGTATCAACTACTTAGTACTTGAAGTATCAACTACTTAGTACTTGAAGTATCAACTACTTAGTACTTGAAGTATCAACTACTTAGTACTTGAAGTATCCACTACTTAGTACTTGAAGTATCAACTACTTAGTACTTGAAGTGTCAACTACTTAGTACTTAAAGTATCAACTACTTAGTCAGCGTGTAGTACTCAGAACTGCAGGAATTCAGTTCTGCACTCAAGAACAACCCAGCTCTCAGTACTTCAAGTACTTGCTACTTCAATACGTAGTTCGAGTACTTAGGGTATTTGCCCAGCTCTGGAACGGATTGTTTTTAGGATTCGATTTTTCAGGCACTCTTCTCAAACGAATCTCCGACGACATGGTTGCTAAGCTCGAAAATAGAACGGTCCAGGCCCGAAAGATGAATCTATTCGGAGGTCACGAGACGAACATTGCCGCTCTTTTGCACACTCTCGGTGTGTGGAAGCCTCACGTTCCTGAATACGCCAGCGCGGTTATTGTCGAACTCATTACCAATGACGGTGGCAATTACGTCAGGGTAAGCATCGACGACTGAGCGGTGAATTAATTACAATAACGATACCTGTGTACGAAACTTGATGCGAACTTTCGTGGGAACAGATCCTTCACTATCTAGGAATTCCTGACGACATTGAGGAGTTAAATATACCTGGCTGCGATGTACTTTGCCCCATCGATGATTTCCTCGATATATTGAAGAACGTGACGGCCACGAACGAAGATCTTGACTGTCCGAAAAATGGATCCCTGTATAACTAATCGTAAAATATCTACTTGCTGGAAGATGGAAAAATAAAGATGACCAGATCGCTCGATGCAGAGTAATCGATCTCCAACTTTGTGTCAACTATGCTGTGAGAAATATCTGTTTTTACCAACTCCGGTTCATATATCGATGCCTCTATATGTTCTCGCTTATTGGGCCGGATTAAAAAAAATAAAATAATGTTATAAGCCATATGAAAATTGAAATTTTCATATGGCTTCCTCATAAAAGTAGGAAATTGAAATTTTTATATCGGCTTCGCACAATGTTCCTTTATCCGCAAAGCGTCTTCTATGAGAATACCTCTTCTGTATTTATGGTTTCCTCTATGAGGAAGCAAATATAAAGTACAGTATCAATTTTTTATTATTTTTTAATTATCAATAAAAAATATTATTTATTGTTCATTCGATCGGTGATAAAGCGTATTATTTATTATTCATTCGATCGGTGATAACGATATAACATAGTGTGAAAATATACTAATAGATTTTGTCATGCCGCTATAGATGCACGTCTGTTTCCGCGTACCCCCGTAAAACAAATTTGACCATATAGGAAGCCCGTTACAGGCGCGGAGAGTGGTGTTAGTGGAGTACAAAGCGATCGCGATGCTTGCCGTCGGTTTATTAGGTATACGCGTCGACTCAACTTGATACCCTGCGCAGGAGCACTATAGCCCTGCCGGCAGCAGCAGAGGCAGCAGCAGAGGCAGAACCGAGAGTCGTTAACGTTTAACGAGCCAACGATTATGCCGCCATAATGGATAATCGCTACCGCTGACGATACCGATCTTTATAACGTCAAACGCACCGGAAAACGTCGAGTACTATGGTGCCATCGGAAATTTCGCTTTCCCTGCGCCTACATACGCGCCCTATAACATCAGCAGCCACCCGTGGACCGCGTGTAATACCTACGATATTTCGACGTTTCGCAAATTGAAAGATCGTTGGGCAATCCTCTACGCTCGCGACTCCAAAAAATGAAATTTATTACCGGCGATGCCGAATTATTTGAGGTATATTTTTTGACGGGGTTACCGAAGGTTTCTTTTAAATAATAGCACGATATAATATAATATTGTCACGAACGAGCGAAATTGACAACAGATATTATTAATTACAATAGGGTAAGTCCGGTCGATATGGACATGCTTTTTTAAACAATGAACATTTGAGGTTTCACGTTAATAAAACCTTTAAATTTTGGTCGTAACTAACTCTGGAAACATCGAACTTAAGCAATTCACTCCGAACTTTCGATATTTTCGATGCGTTATTTAATTGTTCTCTATAAATCAACATTTGCTATCATACCACATGAATCCAATTTTTACGTATATTTTATTTTGTCTACACAAACTACAAAAAGACAATAATTACCTCCATTAAATGTTTCAGATACTGAACTAAAAATAAACGCTTTTACTGGCCATATCACCCGGAAATTGCGAGGGATATGGCCACGTAATATAACGTGCTGACCCTTGCACATACCTACAATTTTCGGTGCAATCATATTGTCTCCACATATACTAAAAACTGTGCAAACGGCAGCGCCATTCGTTTGTTGCGTTAAAAGATATTACGGGTCTCCATATCACCCGCGTTTCCATATCACCCTGACCCACCCTATAATATAATATAATATAATATTGTATTGTTTTTCGTCTGTGCATGATTGCGCACCGACCGATTACACACAGAAAAAAAATGTAATTGACGGCCACCGTTTATTAAGATCAAGTAAAATATTTATTTGATTTAAATAAATATTTATATAAATTAAGTAAATAGTTACTTAAATGAAATAAATATTTATATAAATTAAGTAAATAGTTACTTAAATGAAATAAATATTTATTTAAATCAAATAAATATTTTACTTAATCTTAATAAACGGAGGCCGTCAAATACATATTTTTTCTGGGTGTATGCATTTCTCGACGGTCGCGATGCACCGCGAAGCCGCGGTTCATTAGGAGAACGCGGGGGAATCCCCGATCGTTCCCACGAAGGCTCACCAGGGATAGAAATTCGATTCCCCGGTCTGACACCACAGTACTTTCCCCGTTCGTATTTTCTCTCATTTCATCGTCGGCTCTCTCATTTGTTTTCTATTTCTCAGCAGCAGTCTCGTGGGGCTCTCGAAGGTTCGCCGAAGGACCCGCGATGGCCTCTGGGAAGCAAAGGCTTCGCGGAAATGTGTTTTTTTTCTTGTTCCTTCTTTCTCCCCCCAATGATTTCACCGTCGACTTTTCTTCGACACGCTACCTCCGTATACTCGACCCGTTGTTTCTCCTTTTTTTCGCTCTTACCTTCCTCGTCTCTACTCTCTATAGAGCGTCTCTCTACTCTCATACTCTTCGCTTCGTGCGCGTTTCGCTTCGGCTTCGGGTTGTGTATAGCGGGTAATCCCGTGGGGTGCGCCGGAGGGAGTTTCATATAGAGAGAGGACCGACGTACAACGCGCGCGCGGCCTCATATATAAGGATTTATCACGGCTAAGTCGCCCGTATATTGCCAGCATCGTACCGATCTCTACGGCAGCTCTATCCTAGCTGCTGCCGCCGCTGGCCTGCTATCCTATATGCTTCTCCCGTGCTCTTTTCCCTCATCCTCGCTACACCTCGATCTCTTCCCTTCTTCGACTTTCCTCGCCTCTCCCCCTCGTCGAGTCCTCCCGCACAGAACGCGGCGTCGATCACTCCGGCTTGCTATCAACTCGGCCATTTTCATTTTAGCCGATCCGCGTACGGCGGATGCAGCAGCATCTTCCGAGCGCATGCAATGGCATCGGCGGACGGGATAATAATAAGACATATCGCTCTTGATATAAGCGGTTGAAGTACGAGACCGAACGGGCACGAACGATTTCTCGACGGTATGTCGTCTTTCACGATTTACCATATGCATCCAATTTTTACGGGTGAAAAGTCAAATGCGCTGGAAAGTACACTGAAAAAAAAATTCGCTTGCGGGCTGCCGAAGAAAAAAAATGTTTGTTTCAATTCTACTTTCAATCGTTACGATTTCATATGATATTGAAACTACAACAGCAAGACTGTCAAGGTGGCATGTTATCGTATGAAATTGTATGAAATTGTATGAAATTGTATGAAATTGTATGAAATTGTATGAAATTGTATGAAATTGTATGAAATTGTATGAAATTGTATGAAATTGTATGAAATTGTATGAAATTGTATGAAATTGTATGAAATTGTATGAAATTGTATGAAATTGTATGAAATTGTATGAAACTGTATGAAATTGTATGAAATTGGACGAATTCAGAGTAGAATTGAAACAACGTTTTTACTTCTTTGGCAGCCCGCAAGCAAATTTTACTTGATTCAATATTTATTTTTCTATGTAGTTGCTGCGGGAACTGCGCTCGCAACTGTGCGCAACATTAGCGGTGCGTCCACGAAGAGAAACGATCGGGATAGGGAATATACGCTGACCTCACTTCGCTGAGGGGAACCTGGAACAGGTCACGCATCGCGAGATCGCAATGTCCGCTGAAGATCTTCTTTTTCAGTGGTGTCCGGGTGGAGATGCGGTAGCTGGCAGAGATGATCGCGTTATCGCGATCGGAGGTGTGACTCGAACGATTATTCTCCCTCGTTCCCTCGGCTTTTACTCCTGGGACAATTTACGAGGCGTGTCTCGTTAGCGAGGTATGCTCGAAATGAGAGCTCGCGAACGTTGAGAAACGCAACGTCGTGGGTGTTCTTCAGCTGTTTTATTGTAATCTTATCTCCTGTGTTCTTTAATTCATCGGCTTCTGTCACTGACTGCGTTCGAGATAAATTCAAAATAGATTACAGGCGTATCATACACATTATTCTACTTACTTTCCTGTGTTCCTCAGTTCACACGTTTTTGGTACTGACAGCATGCGAAATAATTCCAAAGAAAATATTTGTTCATATTCATATTCTTACTTTTTCGTGACGTCATACCGAATATATGTCATTTTCGGTTTCAAAATCTCATTTTTTAACTGGAAGTGACGTCCTACCGGAAAAACGTCACTTCCGGTTTCAAAATCTCATTTTTTGATGGGAAGTGACGTCTTACCGCAAATACGTTATTTCCGGTTTGAAAAACTCACTTTTCGATCGAAAGTGTCGTCATTTCGGAAATACGTCACTTCCGGTTTCAAAATCAAATTTTTCGACGGGAAGTGACGTCATTTCGGAAATACGTCCCTTCCGGTTGCAAAATCTAATTTTTTGACCGGAAGCCAGTGACAGAAGCGGACAAATTAAGGAACATGCGGATACAAGTTAAAAATGTCTTTCTTTTATACGTATTTAGCAGTCGGAGATAAGATATCGCTGTTCTATATATGTATATATAAGTAAAAGTTCTTTATTTCATCTGACGATCTTTTCCACAAACACTCACAAGCCCTCGCAGTCACTTGTAGATACCCACACCTCTCGAAGCCTCTTTATCTACATCTACCTTGACTTTATGACTGGTCGAGCAATGTCTGATCGCTAACGTGCCTTTTCTACTGCTCCAATCGCGTTCCCACAGGCGTCACCGAGCTCGGTCGCGGTTTCTCGAAACCGAAAGATTAATTTCCCGTGTCTCGTATTTGTGGAATTTTAATCTACATAATCATTTAGCAGTGTTACAAAGTGTTACACTTTGGTTCACCGTGGTTCGGGTAGCACGAGCGCAAATTCGCAACGATTTTCTAACATCGGAGAGCGAGGAGGCGAAGGAATTTCGCGACGAGTACGGGAAGCCAGCTATCTCGTCCTGGAGCGAAGAGCGGCAGGAGAGCACGTAGGTGTGAGAAATCGCAAATTCTTCGTAGGTGCGGCGGTACGGGACCACCTGCACCGAGGAGCCGGGAGGGCGTCTAGCACAGAGGGAATCTTCGTGTGTGCAACGAAGTCGCACTTGCTATCCGTCCCTCTCCGAGCGTCCTCGCCAAGCGAATACACATTAACTCCTGGGGCGTAGCGTCGTTAGCGGCATTCCTTATCGTTTCATGCACGGCGAACATTCGGAATGTGTAAACATACGACTCGCGGGAGAAGCCCGCGAGTTATTTAGCTACCCCGGGCGGTCACATATCTTAAACGAAGACTCAAGAAGATCATGTTCGTGCGAACGATTAACCCATTGTATCGGAAGGGCGCTTTGGCGCAGCTCATCGACCATCGTAGAGGCGCTTGTATTTGTCGGACAGAGCCGAACTGATTACCCTATAGAAGGGCTGAAAGCCAATCGTCCAAGGGATATGCAATTTATGATTTATTGGAGAAATATTTACAATTTTTCATTTTCGATGTTACAACGTATAGGACGAGTGGGGCATAATGGACTCCGAAATTGAACAACATTTTGAAGGCGTTAATATCGAGCCTCCTTTTCTGCGGGTATTCGTACACTGTAATAAAATGTTGATTGAAAGTTAATGAACGGTACTGGAAGCTTTACGCTGCAATTTTATAGTCAGTTTCTATTTTTTTAATTAACATTTTTGTAAATTTCTGGCGAAAGATTTGTAATTTTAATATCGGGTATTTTTATTTAAAAAAATAATTAAAAATTAACGGTCAATTAATGCAAGTCATACATAAGAACATTTCAAGATATATTACATTAAATTTTCAATTTATTTTTAGTCTAGATTAACACAGACATGATGGCTATCATATGAGGAATTTTAATTTCCAGTACATTAAATTTACAATTTATTTTTACAGTCTAGATTAACATATATGATAGCTGGTCACATGACGAATCGAATTTGCGATCGATGGATGTCAATAAAGTTGGGTCTATCGGTGATAAAAAATTATTTCGTTTGATCGGACGGATCGATAAGCCTAGTACTCGAGACATGGGCGAAAGAGCTTTCGCAATGTGTGTATACAGTGTTGGCTGGAGAGAAATATTTCCCGAGCCATGTAAAGCACTCTTTGGGCATCAGCAGCTGGGAGAACGTTAGCGAGAGACGGAAAAGCGCTGACGCGAGGCGGAGGAAGCGAGGGAGAGGACTTAGCGCAAGGGAGGCTTCTATCGCACAGTTCGCGAATTCCGTCCTGTCATTTGTAACTGTCGGGTTGCTCATTACAATTCCCTATTCCTCGGCGCCTCCCTCTCGAGAACCATTCTCCCTTGTCCCGTGCTCGACTCTCTCGCTTCCCCGACTCACTCGACTCGCATACTATTCTCTAACGGAACGAAGGGTTGTTGGGCCCGTTCGCGCTCACTCGCGCATGCGCACCTCCATCATTCACCCAATTCCTCCGGCCAAACTCGTCTACTCGGCGCACTACCGAACAAATTACAATAGACATTGAGCCAATAAAAAATGTATTAAAAACATTGATTAAAAACATTGATTAAAAACATTGATTAAAAACATTTACTAAAAACATTTATTAAAAACATTTATTAAAAACATTTATTAAAAACATTTATTAAAAACATTTATTAAAAACATTTATTAAAAACATTTATTAAAAACATTTATTAAAAACATTTATTAAAAACATTTATTAAAAACATTTATTAAAAACATTTATTAAAAACATTTATTAAAAACATTTATTAAAAACATTTATTAAAAACATTTATTAAAAACATTTATTAAAAACATTTATTAAAAACATTTATTAAAAACATTTATTAAAAACATTTATTAAAAACATTTATTAAAAACATTTATTAAAAACATTTATTAAAAACATTTATTAAAAACATTTATTAAAAAAAACGTATTGTATACTTTGCGTAGATGCTATTGTATTTTTTAATATGGCTATCGAGTGATCGATAGTAAATTTACCGTTGAAAAACGGTGCAAGAAATGGTCCTCACTTCAACATCCCTTTTTTTTTACCGACCACGCAGCCGCCTCTTTTTTCGTGACTTTTCCACCCCTCATCGCGCGCGTCCCAATCCCTCTCCGAACAGCCTCGCGCCCATCTCCCTCACTCATCCTTCCCTTCACCCTCCGTCCCCCTTCATCTTTCTCCCTCGACCATTTTCTTTATTACATTCCTTATTTCCTATCCACCAGTCTCTGTAACTGTAATACAAATTCCTATTGTGATTTATGTTGGTATCAATGGCAGCCCCCCTCGCAGAGTTCGGTAGCCGGTCGAGGTTCTCGTCGCCTCGAGATTCACCCCCGCAGTCCCCGTCCTCGCAGCGGAGGCAGCAAAGCACATAGAGCCGGGTAACGGCACGAGAAGGTTGAGGCTTCCCTTCGCTAGTCCAGATATTATGCTTTATTGAATCGCTCGCTTGTCACTGTTATTGTTGGCTTCACGCTTTCTCGCTCTCATCGCGCCCCTTCGGCGCTTTCCGAATTTCTCCGTGCAGTATCTCTCCCTACTTAGCCCCTCGGACTCGTCTCTTACCCGACGTTTGGCCCGAGATACACGTCGACCGGTGCGGCTCGGACGGATGGAAACGTGCCAGGGGGCGAAAGACCGGCGAGCCGACGCGGAGTTCTCTATGAATTTTGATTAATAAAATACAAGAGACGAGTGGACCGGACGAACGGGAACGAAATAAAAATAAGGTAGATAATAATACTGTGTAGTGGCGGAGCGAGGAGGCGCCCTTGCACCCCGTGACAAAGCCTCGACTGACAGCCCCACTAATGTCAACGAAATCGGGGGCCAGGGAAGGGGGCGCGGACGCGCTGTCAATCCCGCCAACGATGCGGCCGCGTTAGCGAGACACCGAACGAGTGTGGAAAATTTGTGCTCTCGCACTTGTCGCGGAGACATCGAGAAACCGGCGCGGGATTGTGGCAGCAAGTTCGGCGACAAAAGGCTGAGGATTGTGTGTCGGAGAGGCTACGCATCCTGCTTGGACGGCCCATTGTCGTCGGGTCTCTCGCCACGATTCTCTCCCGACAGCGACGCGTCGGCTCAAGAACTCTCGATTGCCGGGGGACTGTCAAAATCTCCGCGAGGAGGTGTATATAGCGGCAGACAGAATTCCGGTCGAGGGTCGATTGGTTGTATAAAAAAAAAATGAAAAAAAGTGGATATGCGCATGATTTTTTTTTTGATACTGGTGGATTTTCTTTAGGGCAAATATCGGAGGCGGACGATCAATGAGTGTATCCGGTGAAAGCAGGAGAAACAGCAATCAGCACACAGCACACACGAGCCGCCTGAAGTGCACACAGTGACTTCCTAAAAAACTGTGCCGAAAAATAAAAATTGATTTGGACATGATTTTTTTGGGACCAGTGGATTTTCTTTGAGGCAAATAACGCAAGCGGACGATCTATGACTGTATGCAATAAAAGCAGGAGAAACAGAAATCAGCACACAGCACGCTGATAAAAAGATACGGTTGAATCAACTAAAGATTCGGACAGGGGCGTTTAAATAAATATTTTCTTGGTACAACTAAAAGATTGGTTAGTTCAATAATTTTTTTTGATGATTTCACCAAAATATTGTTGAAGCATTAAAATATTTTAATGCCTCTACTCCTTCAGACCCTTTGCCGGGCCTGAATAACACACAGTGACTTCTGAAGAAACCGTACCGAAAAGTTTCAGTATTGAAAAAAAAAAAAAAATGCTTTTCGACATGATTTTTTTTATACCAGTGAATTTTCTTTAGTGCGAATACCGTAGGCGGACGATCTACGACTGTATCCAATCAAGGCAGGAGAAACAGAAAGCAGCACAGACGAGCCGCCTTTGGCGGGTCTGAAGTGCACACAGTGACTTGCGACGTTGGGCACACAGCGATCGCTGGCTCGCGCGCTATAAAGTTGATTAATGGTACCACGTCGCTTACCATTCTGATACTTCCTTGCTCGGCCGCGGCCGGAATAACAAACTACCTCCTCACGTATCCAGCACAGAAAAGGCACCGCTCATCTGGCTTTAGTTTTCACATTTCTTTTTCCGTTTTACGTTTCTGTGTTTCAAAAAAGTGCCTCATCCAATTGTCTCGGAATGCAATTGGCGCATTGACGTGGCAAGACTCTTATTGCTGACAAGTTGATTCGCACTCGAGTATTGAGCAATCACAAGTAGCAGCGTTACATATGATGGATTCACTTTAACCACTTTAAAGTGCTCACATTAATTTTTTTTTAAATTAAACATCTTGCAGTATTGATGTTACTCAATAATCGCAATGAGGTGACGTTTTCCGTCGATAAAATATCTGTTAATAAAATCGTTAAAACTTTTACGAATTTGAGCTGCAAACTCTTGACCTACCGATTTGCCTCGGCAATTTTTTTTGCTCATGTCGACACAAAATAACGTTTTCCAATGTTCAATTAAAAAAATATTCCAACGTTCATCTTACTCAACAATCGACAAAAAGATGGCATTTTCTGTACATAAAATAGCCGTTAATAAAATCCTTCACACTTTCACGAACTGGAGTTGCAAATTCTTGATGAACCGGTTCGCGTCAGGAATTGTTTTTGCCGACATTGATACCAAATAACATTGTCCGATAGTTATTTCAAGAACCGCTCGTCATCCAGATATTTGCTCCGCTTATCTCGTCCGTACTTCAGACTCCCCGAACGTGTATCTTCGATCGCCCCCCGGGAATTTTCGTACAAACATTCTCCATTTACGCGTCGATGTCCATTAAGAGGATCTCGGCCGAGGGTCGCGGAGTGAGGACGAGGGTGAGTAAACCGACGGACAATATCAGGAAGAATTTAATGCAGTGATCGAAAGCCGATTCTCTCAACCCTTCGGCTCCTCCCGGTCAATAGCGCGGAATCGGTAACGACTCGTTCCTTCACTTTCCACTCACGGAGAATCAATAAATACATATTTGCTCGGTACACAGACGGGGGGGAAATCAACTGGCAATGACACTAATACCATTAGCGGCGCCGGAGGAATGGGACAAATCAGCAGGCACGGCAGCCAACTGCACAGTAGAGGGCAAGAGAGCTACGATATATAACAATCACGGTGATGCCCCTTTCGGCCCCGTCCGTCACTCCTGCCTCCTGATTTTTGCGGAGTCACGTTACAAACGACTTCTTCGGAGCTTCCCGGCCCGCGGGCGAAGCATCATCCTCGTTGTCGGAGTGACATAATCGTCCTGTCGGGGAGAGCAACTCGTGTCCGACGGGGATGACGAGGACTTGGCACAGAACGGGAAACTCCTTGTGTTTCAGTCCATTATCGGGGATATCGATGATCTAGAAGTGGCTTCGAGTGTCGCTAAATTGGAAAGGATTCATCGACAAGTAATTACAATCTTTACTAACTTCGAAGGGATAAGTGGGGCGTTTTATTGAATTTTTTTAACCGCATTCTTTCCGGTGAAATTCTCGACGCTTATCAATCTTCCTCCAACATCAGGAAATCGGAAAAATTTACTTGTAGTGAGATTTTTTTTTAGTGATCGAAGAGATTCATTTGTTTGATGTAACGATAAGGTTTGATAATTTTATTTCATTGCTTCAGTTACAAGGATAAGACACCCTATACATATTTAACAATTGACATCCCAGTAGTAAATGTTTTTATTGACAATATTTTACACAGTATGAATGCTGGGACATTTAAAAGATTATTTCCATTACATATTTCTCTTGCTATCGCCAACAAGCCATTCACATCTTATTTGTTTTAAAAAATATATATTTTATTTTTTTGTCTATACAATCAAAAAAAAAAAAAAATGCATATTGTTTCGCCTCGAATCGCTGGAACCCTTCAAGTCGTTCAGTCCCATATGGGAAAGGCAATGCGAAGTAGACTTTTTGCCGGACCATCAGGTGGCTCGCTTTAAGGACGTGTTTGCTTTCCTCTAACGCCGCAGGATTAGCCGCAATACTGCGCGCTGTTTTGCATAATCGTATGGATGGAAGTGTAAAGCGAACATTCGACTGTGCGTCATTGAACGAAGGGTGGAAAGCTCATGAAACATTTGGTATCGGGGGGGGGGCTAATTTGGGAGGGAAAGTGAGCCGGGAAGCTTTAAACGCAAAAGATTCAGTCACTATGTGGCACCTGCTACTTTCATCGCTTCACACTGAATTCCCGGAGCGTGTTACACGCGGGAAAGATATTTTGATGAAGGTTCGGCCCGATTGCTTCCCAACATCCCGGGTACGATTGAAGGGGGTAAATTCTGGTGGCTGCTGCTGTTGCTCGAAGAGATACACTCTGTGTTCCCGCGTAACAGCAAACTCTCAGTTGGGGTGTGCGGTGCGTACCATCTGCGCCAATCGCGCGGTTACTCGCCTTCTCACTCTGCCTCCAGAATCCAGGCTCTCTTCCGTCCTCGTCTCTACGAGTTCCTGTCTGTAACCAACCCCCCCCCCCCTGCTTCTCCCCCTCGAAACTGAAACCATCCCCGTCTGTTTTCAGTTTGCAATTTTCAAAGGCCCGCGCGTTGTCCCCTTCGGTTGGTTTTCCGAGTTGGAATTTAGCGTCGAAACGCTTCGGGGCGTCCGTAACTCATTCCTGACGATTGTGGACCACCAACGATCACCCTCGCCAACCTCTGCGACGTTCCTAGCCCGCGCACGAATCATCCATTTACCATAAAAGCACCGGAGCTGTTGTAATCCCTGCGTTACACTATATTAACTCCTTCGAAGCCGCTTTCCTGTTTTGAAGAAATAATGATCTTTCTCGAGTGCTGGAGAGTCGTCCATTACATAAAAATTCACAAAAGAATAACCTTTTCTTAATCTGAGGACGTTGTCGTAATTGTAATCCATGCATTACACTACATAAACCCATTCGAAGCCTCTTAAAAAAACAAAACAAAGATCCTCAAAGGTTCCTGTTAAAAAAACGAAACAAAATTCTCAAATGCTTGAGACTCGTCCATTACACAAAATGTTTGAAAAATGTCACTATTGAAAGATTAAATTTTTCCAGTTTTTACACCTAAATGAAACATAATGTTACGATTATATTCTTCCGTACTGTGCGTCAAATTTCCCAATATTTTTTAATTTTTTAAATTACAATTCAAGAATATATTTTTTTGAATAAGCTCGTTCACTAACGTAGAAAAAGGTACATTGGACAAATCGAGTAATACCTCCATGTGTGATTTGTTAAATCCAAATCGTCCGCTTTGTTCCACAAAAAAATAACCTTTTTTTAAATCTGAGGATGTCGTCGTAGTTTGGTGGACTCTAATACATACATACTCTTATAATACATGGGACATTGCTGAGCATTAATGGCTTAAATTAACGTATGTGAATATCGCTGAAAAATATCAAGCTTTTCCCGTTTTCACAGGGTTTTTGCACAACATAGCGAGAGCGAGTTTCTTCGCTTTTTCCTGTCTTCTCCTCCCTCCGGCGGTCGTTTTTGTCGCCCCAGGCGGAAGGCGTGTTGGCAGCATAAATTGATACAGATGCGAGTTAACGAGAGTTTTTCCGTTTCGGCCGACTGGGGAATTGGTCGCCGCTACTGAAAACTATATACTGTATGCTCGAACTCTCCGAGTCACACGGCAGCTTTGCCTCATCGAGGGACTTCCCGGATAACGTCGCATCTGCGGAACGGAAACTCCGCGAGGACTTTGCGACTGTACGAAAGTATACACTTTATATATAGTGTGCGCTCCTTCGCTATCTCGTGTCCACTGTGTAACATCTGGTGCAAAAACTTTTCCATCGCCGTATGAGAGAATGATGAATTGATTTGTCGTATCAATTTTAATCCCAGCTTTCTCGTGGACCATTCGGCTTATGACTATGATCTCGGAAATCGCATTATTCGACGGGAAGTTACGTCATTCCAGAAATGCGATACTTCTGGTCCGAAAGTCCCATTTTCCGATCGGAAGATTGTATACAAAGATTAAAGATTGTATAAAATGCACTTTCGGCCATTTAAGAGCGGTAGGCCTACTGGAAATCCACTATAAGAAATAACGCGCCAGACGCTCTACCTCATTGGTGGTGTGGAAATGAGCATAATATTTTTTTATCCAGTTTCCGGATTTCTATTGCAAGTGACATCTTTTTTTTTACTGGTAGTGACATATTTCAGGTGTGACGTTACTTCCGGTCTAAATATTACATGTAATAACCCGAAGCAACGTATTGTAGATACGACGTCACTGCCGGCCGAAAAATAAGATTTTCAAATCGGAGGTGACGTTTTTCTGGTATGACGTCACTTCCGGTCGAAAAATAAGATTTTCAAATCGGACGTGACGTTTTTCTGGTATGACGTCACTTTCGGTCGAATAATGCAATTTTCAAACCGGAAGTGACGTATTTAAGGTGTGACGTCACTTTCGATCGAAAATCAATATTTTCAAATCGGAAGTGACGTATTTCAGGAATGACGTCAATTCCGGTCGAATAACGAAATTTCCAAACCTGAAGTGACGTATTTAAGTTGTCACGTAAATTCACTTGCAGTTGAAAAATGGGATTTTAAAACCGGAAGTGACGTATTTCCAGTATAAGTCTCTTACGGATCTCCGCAGTTTCCTCGCAACATCGCGGTCAACCCGTTGGCGGGCACTCTATGGTAACACCGCACGCTCAATAACACCAATGGACAATCGGGACGCGAGACCTAAGAGTATTATAGCCCTAGCGCACTCGCGCCTGTAGATCCTCTCTCCCTCGTACGCTCTCGAGTGAAACGCGGCTCGGCGAAGTTCATTCGCGTGTAACGGCCATACGATTAATTATCAGTCGAGAGCTCACGGGTTCGCGGTGCTAGGCTCTCTCGTCCTCCGGCCGAGAGATGCGAGAGAGAGCTCCTCGGCCAGTTGTAAGGCCATTTACGGGAAGCCGTTCGCCGTGTTAAGCGTGCGCGAATACAAATTTGTTCGCACTTAAATTCCGGAACGTGCTGGGCGATTTATCGGCCGCACCGGGGCGAGATCCTCTCCGTGGCGGCCGAGCTAGGGCTCGCACCGACGACGAGGCTCCGCAGATATATATATATACCTAACCTCGCAGAGGAGGATGAGAAAATAACACGACGACACGATGGAAGAAGAAGCAACGACGAGTATCTTAACCGAGAGCTGCGCGTCCGCGAACGCGCGCGCGCAGTGTATGTCCTTAAGGCTCAAGTGTCTCCGACACGTCGTTTTCTTTTCTCCCTTCTGGCAGCCAGAGGACGCTGCCCTTCGACAATATATATATATGTATATATATATATATATATTATATGCATACGTTTATTTATATATATATATATATATATATATATATATATATATATATTATAGGGTACCAGTAGGCTCGGAGCTCTCTGAACGAGCAGCGTCCTTTTGCATCTCTTCTCCATTTCACGAATAAGCAGCTGGTAACGCGGCGTCGACGATCGCCAACCTTCGTTCTTGTCGTTGGATCTTCCCTCCGCGGCGAGAGTCGAAGAGTACGACACCGGGATGGCAATTAGAAACGTGCGCGAGCACCGACGAGCAACGCCAGGCGAGAGGGATCTGCGTAATGGCAGTTCCAGCGGTGGGTATAAGAGATTCTGCGAGTGAGATTACCGGAGAGTAAACGAGTAACGTGCGAGGACTCTACTCCTCACGGTAAACCTCCGCCGCTCTACCGCGGGGTAACATACTGTCTCCTCTCGTTCTCTAATTTTCAAGAATCGTGAAACCTCCATTTTTATTCTAGTCCAATAGCAATATTTCATTCGGAATCTCGTCTCAGAAGGTTCGATCAATATTATTTTCACTAATAATAATAATAATAATAATAATAATAATAATAATAATAATAATAATAATAATAATAATAATAATAATAATAATAATAATAATAATAATAATAATAATAATAATAATAATAATAATAATAATAATAAATTATTGTTGAGCGACGAAGCGGGTTGATGGGTGTAGTGTCGTAACAGTTCGATCAATGTCTTTGAGGATAAACAGAATGGTACCATATGGTGGTCCCCAATCTACGTCTGTGTTATCCGTCGATGCACGTGGGCCGGGGACGACGGTTCCGTGGGAAAATAGTCGGCGGGAGTGCGAAAAATTATATAAATTCCTAAAGGGCAAAGGGATGTCGAGAATTGTCGAACGCCGACTGCCAGGCACACGTAGCCGTTGTAACGCGATACTACCGTAATTCACGTTGGTTTTACGCTTTATGCGACACGGTGAACATGCTCGCACGGCCGTGAATTTACGGTGAGTGAGACGGACCGAGAGAAAGAGATATCCTCACGGGCGGCAGAAGGGTACGCGGGTTTCCAGGGATCGCCGCGGCAACGAGGTGCGCGCATACACGGGGAAACAGCGAGAGAAGCGTATAAGCATTACTATAGTCACTCGTTCGCTCGGCTAAAGCGGACAAAACCTTTTCGACTCTCGAGCCCCGCTTGATGGACGCCTGGGCGGTATTGGATTAAACGCCTCGGCGAGGATAAAAAATATATCAAGAGACGCGGTAGCGTCTCGACGCCAAGTACTTTAAAAAAAAGTTAAAGCGATAAGCGAAAATTTGAGCAATGAGCGATATCAAGACGCTACTAAGTAGTTATACTCCAATATGCCAGAAGTAATTCTTTCCACTCAATTATCTCGGAAACAAAGTATCGGATCGAAATGGTCACAACAATTTTACTATAAAATGCCTACCCAAGCTTTCGGAGGAAAACTCTTCGGTGCTGCATAGTACATACCTCAAGTAGTATCTATGAATTATTTCAGAATTTTCTCGGCATGCTACCGGCCAGCCCGAATCTCTATGCGAGCGAACAAACTCGGTTAGAGCCTTAAGGCCCTTTAAAAGTACATTTAAAGAGTCAGTTTTGGGGAAAACTCTTCGGTACTGCATAGTACATACCTCAAGTAGTATCTATGAATTATTTCAGAATTTTCTCGGCATGCTACCGGCCAGCCCGGATCTCTATGCGAGCGAACAAACTCGTTTAGAGATTCGGCCTGGCCGGTAGCATGCCGAGAAAATTCTGAAATAATTCATAGTTACTACTTGAGGTATGTACTATGCAGTACCGAAGAGTTTTCCCCAAAGCTGACTCTTTAAATGTATTTGTAAAGGGCCTTAAGGCTCCAAACGAGTTTGTTCGCTCGCATAGAGATTCGGCCTGGCCGGTAGCATGCCGAGAAAATTCTGAAATAATTCATAGATACTACTTAAGGTATGTACTATGCAGTACCGAAGAGTTTTCCCCAAAGCTGACTATTTAAATGTATTTTTAAAGGGCCTTAAGGCTCTAAACGAGTTTGTTCGCTCGCACAGAGATTCGGGCTGGCCGGTAGCATGCCGAGAAAATTCTGAAATAATTCATAGTTACTACTTAAGGTATGTACTATGCAGTACCGAAGAGTTTTCCCCAAAGCTGACTCTTTAAATGTATTTTTAAAGGGCCTTAAGGCTCCAAACGAGTTTGTTCGCTCGCATAGAGATTCGGCCTGGCCGGTAGCATGCCGAGAAAATTCTGAAATAATTCATAGATACTACTGGAGGTATGTACTATGCAGCACCGAAGAGTTTTCCCCAAAGCTGACTCTTTAAATGTATTTAAAGAGTCAGCTTTGGGGAAATTTCAGAGCATTAAATCAGGGCCTTGTCAGGAGCTCATCAGGGCCCGCGATGTTCCTCGAAAAGAAACTTCAAGGTTTTCAACCCCGACATCTCAATGACTCCGCAATGACACGAAGACGATGAAAAAACTGTGTCAGAGACAAGTCCTCGCACCCCGCGAAGTGCAGACCAACCGAATGAGAAGACTTTCAAAAAAGGCAAAAGCCTCGACTCCCTTCGCAAAGAACCACAGCGAAAAGGACCAAAACGAAAATCCCCGAGTCTCTCAGCTCGGTCCCTTGTTTCGCCCGAAAAGCAAAGAAACGCTCGTGTGCGCGAACTCAGCGAGGCAACAGAAGCGAGGAGAAGCGGGTGAGAGAGTGTAGCAAAGCGGGAGAAAGAGTTTCCGAGCCGAGAGGCGAAGGGATGAGAGGATCGAGGTTCGGGCATTGTATCGCGGGGGGCGGGGGTGGAATCCCGCCGGTGCTGCCGTTGGGTGGTCGGGTGTAGGCGAACGTCTGTCTGTTGGCTGCCAGCGAGCCAGTCAATCATTACGGGGTGCGCAAGCGCTCCGAAACTCCCGGTCCTCTCTACATATATACACGTATATCTCCCACCCTCGTCGATCCACCCCTCTCGCTTCCTCGTCCTCTCTTTAACGCCATTGTCCCTCTCGCGTTCTCTCCCTCGGCGCTTCTCACTCCATCCCGTTCGGGGGTTGTAGCGGTAGCTTACAGCTCGTGGCGTATATGCCCTCTCGTTTCCGCTTCATCCCCTCCTTCATTTCCATCGCTGTACAGTTCGCGTATAGCGCGTATATATGCACAGGGTACAGAACCACGAGTTCACCCCCTTGGCTCGACTCTCTCTCTCTCGCCTCCGTCCCGGAGCGCTACAAGCACGCTACAATACCGCCTGCCGCCGCCCATCCTGCATATTTAAGCGGGCTGTCTTGCTATGCAGTCGTTACACCGACGCGCACCGTCACCGATGCAATGTTTCGCCTGTATACCGCCCGGTGTATGGGAAGAGGCACGGAGAGCCGCCAGCGCCGGTAGAAGCCAGACTAGACGAGCAGCCCCCTTACCATCCTCTTCCGTCCTGTCACCCTTCGTCCTCTCTCCTCCCTTATGAATCTCGTCGCGCGCACTTCCACCCCCTTCCGCGCCAGCTCCGCGTCGTTCCTCCGGTGCATCGTCACTCCGGTCGGCGAAGCGGCGGCGGAAGCACCGCGTTCGCCGCTTCTTCTTTCTTGCTTTTTTTTTGCGATTCTGCCTCGCCTTATCATTACACGTCTCGTTTCTCCCTCTATTCTCAATCCGCTATATTATCTATCTACCTGGTAGCTCGCGATAAAGAATTTTGTGGGGGTTTTTTTTTTTGGTTTCTGAGACGCGTCACCCCGGGGCGATGGAGCCTTTATCCTCGACTCCTTTCACCTTTCCCTTTCGTACTCGGCGGCTTTTACTCTTTCGCCGCTCCAACGTCGTTCCCTTGCGATAGGGGCGCGGGCCGGGGTGGCCGAGAATGAGCCGTTACGTCGGGAATGAGAGACGGTCCCTCGGCACCGTTCGCCAACGAATTTTTTTAAGGGGTCACGGCTAAAGGTAATTCCTACGTGGTTCTTTTTCACGTGTCGCCGGGTTTACCGCGAAGACCGCGGAGACACTGAGCGAGGGATCGAAGGATTACTCATTCTTGTTTTAAGATACGCTAATCTTTCGTGAGATTGATTTCATAGAATTGAGTCCAAAGGGACAAGTGGCAATATATTTCTTTCAAATGAGACTGTCAATGATTTTCGAGCTACTCACACGGAAAAAATTATGTATATGGCACATGTCGAAAAATATACATGTGTCATGCATGACACAAATGTGCGCGGAAAAAAAATTATCCTTCGGAGACATTTTGGAACGTATGTCATTAAAATATCTACAAATTAATATTCATTAGTAATATAAAATAGTGTCTTTATTAATAGATTAATAATATTAAATAATGTATCTATTAATAAATTAACAATATAAAATGATGTATTTCTTAATAGATCAATAATATAAAATGATGTATTTATTAATAGCTTTATTAAAATAAATTATATATTTATTAATACATTAATAATATAAGATTGCCGTATTAAATATGTTTCGTAAATTTCAATACACAATGGTCATATTCGCCACCTTTACCCAATATATCGTTTCGGGGTAAAAAATTGCCCTTATCGCATTCCCAACCCCTTCTTTATTTATCCATCCCATCAACGTACTCACGTTCAGTTAAGCAATGCATACTCCCCACTTACCTCAAAGCTGAAGAAGAAGAAGAACAAGAAAAAGCGGAATCCAATACAACAATTCCTCCGCATATCTCAATCCTCATCGTTGACTGTACGGTGCAACATCAACCCCGTCGGTGCGTCTTGAGGCGCCCTCGGAGTCGGTGACGTGACGTTGCCGAACTTGTTTGATAAAAAGGGCGCATGCCCGCCCCGACGTGCGAAAGGAGGGATTCCCATCGGGGTGGCCCGACGTCGTTCCCCGCTTCGTGGGTGTTAGCGAGTGCGCGAGCCTGCAGGGGTGCGCGCGGGGGAGGAGGGTGCGGGGTCGGAAGAGCGGGGGGTGGGGGATGGTTGGGCAGGGGGGTAGTTCCTAGCAGCATCAGCGGCAGTAGGTAGCGCTTTCGCGAATCGAGAGGGATAGAGGGAATCCTGCTTGCTTCCTCGCCTGCCTGGCTATGCCTCGGTTGCTCTCGGTCGGTCGGCTGGCTTGCCAGGGTGTTACCATGGCTACGGCGCTCGCGCCTTGACATTGACAAATGGCCGGCCGAGGGTGAGCCGAACAGCGGTGCTTTTACATATGCAGGGACACCCATTTGTCCGTTCGGGGTGCGAGAGCCTCGCCTCGCCTGCTCGCGCGATTTCGTCTCTCTCGTTCGCTCACTCTCTCTCTGTCTCACCCTCTCCGACTCCCTCCGTGTACGTCCCTTTTCCTTTTCCTCGCTCTGTCTCACTTGATACCGAACGGACGGAGCACAAGGCACGAGCTTTCCCTCTGTTCCACTGTCCGCGAGCTTGCGGGAACGCTCCGGCCTCTGTACCGCTGTTACTGTTGCTCTGTCAACCGAGCTCGCTTGCACCCCCGAACCTCCCTCTATGCTTACAAGAATGCGATTTCCGAGGCCTCGAGCTCCAGCCGACGTCGTCATCCAGAGCCGCTTTCCTATTGTCGACTCTCTGGGGCGTCGCGCACCGTCGCTCGCCTAACAAATGAGATACCCTGGACTAAAAAGAACCTGGCTGCACTAGTCGGGGTGCCTCTGGTACACTCTCCCGGTACTGGTACCCGCGGACCGTGGATACCAGAAATAAAAAATAATTTGAAAGGAATTAAAAAGTGGGGTACGTTGAAAAAAAATGACTTGGTGCTCTTTAACCCTAGCCATCCTAATGGTCGTGTTTCCTCGACAGGGTCACCGTCTCATATCCGGTCACGTGAAATACGGGGTGAAAACGGAGTACATCGAAAAAAAATTCAATGACCTCACCAAGATAAGAAAAAAAGATATTCCTCAATGACTTAGTGCTCTTTAGCCCTAGCGATCCTGATAGTGGCGTTTCCTCGACAGGGTCACCGTCTCGTGTCCGTCACGTGAAAAACTGGGTACATTGAAAAAAAAAAAAATTCAATGACCTCACCAAGATAAGAAAAAAAGATATTCCTCAATAACTTAGTGCTCTTTAGCCCTGGCGATCCTGATAGTCGCGTTTCCTCGACAGGGTCACCGTCTCGTGTCCGTCACGTGAAAAACGGGGTACATTGAAAAAAAAAAATTCAATGACTCACGGAAATGAGAAAAAAATATTTTCCTCTATGACTTAGTGCTCGATGCTCTTTAGCACTGGCCATCCTAATGGTAACCAGTGTCCGTCACGTGAGAAACGATTGAACGATGAGCTCCGTCGAAAGTAAACTCCGTCTGTTTCTCCCAGTCCCCGAGGAATCTGGGGAAGCCAGTCTCCTGCGAGGCCCTGCGAGAAGCCACGAGCTCCCATTAGCGGAAGTGAGAGGCTCCGGTGGACGACGAATGATCCTCTGGTCGTGCAGTAACACGTTATGCGGTACAGCATCGGGCAACAGGAGCCATCGCACTCGCAGAGAAGACAACGTCATAATCGCATCCCCAGAGGGTAAGCGATACCCCTGCTGTTACTGCTATATGCCTCCCGCAGTATTTCGTACCATCCCCTTTCCATCCCTCCCAACCCTCCGGTGTGCCACTGCTGATGCCACTATGATGTTCTCCTCTGGCTCTCGCTGCTTCCCCGCTTTCCATAGAGTATCACGCTAGATACCTCGAGTGTTCGCCTCTCTCTGAGCTTCCACCCTCACCCGAAGTACCCGGGGCCACTCCCTCGACGAGGAGTTCCTCTCTAATATCTCATTACTGCGCGCCACACCAGTCAGTACCGCCATTACGAGATTGTTTGCTCGCGAGGCTGCTGCCTCGCGCCGACAACCCTTAATATATTGCTACCCGGACGGCGAACCAGCAGCAAGTACGGAACTCCACTATGCTTCTGATTAGAAAGTTATCGACGGAGCGAAAGAGTGAGTACAGTTTCCCATCCGTTGCCCTCCTCGAATAGGTGGATTGTAACATCGTGATATGAAACTGGGATGGTGACCGGTAGACTTCTTAAGACGACGATTCGTCAGCTGCCTCGGTCGGTTACAAAAATTGTAAACCACTTTTCTTAAGATCGCTTTTCCGAAAACTAAATTATTAGAAGCTCAGTTGTTACATGAAGATCACGAATAATTTGCAACAAGCCCAAAGTCTCGGAAACCCTTAAAAAAATGGATTACTATGCGTATGATTGGATAGTTATCGACGAGGCGAAAGAAGGAAGAGTTTTCCATTTCTTGCCCTCCTCGAAAAGGTGGATCGTTCCTTGATATCGAACCGGGATGATCACCGATAGTCTTTTTGAGGCGCCGTCGCCTCCGACCCGGACGCAGTCGGTAAAAAAAAAGTAAACCACTTTTCTCAAGATCGCTTTTCCCAATACCAAATTATGAGAACCTCAGTTGTTACACTGAGAAAAAAGGATGGTATTTCCTACTATAACGAATAGTTCCCAGAGGGGACGTCTATATAGATAGTTTGTGATAGTATATATTCAATTGACTTAACTATAATCATAGTTACAACTATAATTTTTGGTCATTGTCGTAACTGTAAAATATAGACGTCCTCCCTGGGAACTATTTACTATGTAAGCTTTTCTCAGTGTACATGAAGATCGCTAATAAATTGCCTCAACCCCAAAGTGCTGGAGACCTCTAAAAAATGGATTACAGTTTTCGTTACCGATCGAGTCCGTTTCGCGTCGCTTCCAGACAGAGACCGATCGCGGTCCCAGTCGGTAACAAAACTCTAAATCACTTTCCTCTAGATCGCTTTTCCTACCAAATGATAATTAGCTGGTCGTCTAATGGTAATTTGGTTTCTGACAAGAACCTCGGTTGTTACACGAACATCGCTGATAATTTGCCTCCATCCCAAAGTGTCGGAGACCCTCATAAAAATGGCTTACAGTTTTTCTTACCGACTGAGCCTCTTCGCCTCGGGACAGCAGCCTCACCTCACTGCCGCGAATGATTGGCAAATACGCAGGAAAAAAAAAACTCCTCGGAAACAATTCTCCTCGTTAGTCCGACGGGACTTCCTTCCGGGGCTTTCGTACCGAATATGTACGATCGTTATTGTTTATACTATATATACGTCCTACACATAATATACCCACCGTAGGAGGCTGCCGCTGGCCGGGCATCGAGCGGGTGAAAATAATTGGTATATCTTTACCGATTCCCAGCTCGTCTTGTCTCGCTCTCCGCTCCGCTAACAAGGTCCATTTCCATGGAATAACCATCAACGGTAATTGGCACCTACGGTCTCGGAAACGGGGGCGGCTACCGGCAACCGTTCACCCTCTCCCCCGGCATACCTATCATATTTCAGAGTCGGGTGCGAGCCGGCCCAGCTACGTGCGAGAGACCGTAGAAAGGAAGAGAAAAAAAAGGAAAGTATCGAGGGAATGGCCGAGAGAGATGAAGAGAGATAGAGCGAGAGAAGTCAAGAGAAAGTGATCTCGCATCGACGCAATAGGAGGATGCGTGTTGCTCGCAAACGCGCGTTTTATACGGGCTTTCCCGTGGGCTTCGTGACGCCGGAGCACCCTTTGGCGGTCGTCGCGGCGAGGGAACGAGGGGGCGGCACGACGGGGTTGGATAACAAAGCTCCCGAGCCATCGACGGCTCGCTAACAACCCTCCGCCCACTGTTATATACACTATTATACTCGTCGCAACGTCAAAATGATACGGCAAAGTAGGAAAAGACTCGACGCCCAGGGTGGAGGGAAGTCGAGAGACGCCCGTGCAAATTGCAAGCCTGAATTCTCGATCCTCCATCGTTCCAGACGATAAATCGTCCCGCCGAGCAACAAAATCCTGGGTGAACGACCGTGGCGTGCTATTGTGTGTGTGTGCGTTTTTTCTTTTTTTTTAGGGTCTAGAAAAAAAATAAATAAATTTTACACAAGATGTAGCATTTAATGCTCACGTTTTCAAAAAACACTATACAATGGACACTCTCTAACATAGATCATCTTGACATCATATCGACCCTTTTCTCGCTCGCTCTCTCTCGCTCTCTCGCTCTCGTTTTCTTCGCGCTGTCGTCGAAACGTCGCGGTATAAACCGTCGATCGGTCAGGCAATTGAATGATAAATCCAATCAGTCCAATACACATAATAACGATGATCGAGTGATTTTTCTTGTTTTTTTTTTTTTTTTTGTTCTTCGAGTGATATTTCAAGGTGATGGCTCTTCCCAGACTTTTGCGACCTTACACAACTATTTTTTATTATTTTTTTGTTTTTTCATTTCTCTGCATACTTATGCACGGTAGTCCCATTATAGTCCATAGAGCGGTCGATTTACAAAGCGGAACGCAATGAATTTTATTTTATTTTTTTTCACTTTTGTTAAATTTATTTGCCTTTTCTTTACTTAGGTGTCAATAGTCATCAATGCGCAAACAGTGGAAAAAATCTGATTCCATACCGATACAATAAATTTTAGCTTATCATACATCATCGTTATCATTATCGTAAACGTCGTAATCATATTTATCATCATCCATAATTATACAATAATTATTATACATTACTCTCTCTCTCTCGCTCTCTCTGTCTCTCTTTATCGATTATCACCCTCGCTCAAGCAAATTTTTTTTTTATTTGTTTTTTCACTCTCAATCGCACTCATACACATGCAGACTTATTCTTACATGTTTTCATTTCTATCTCTCACATTCGTTTTGTATTTTTTTTTCTCACTCGATCACACTCTCCGTCTCTCTGTCTCTCTCACTCTCGCTCGTATATCGCTGCGCATAAAAACTCGGTTTACTTTTTTACTTTTTTTATTTTTTTTTATTTAGTTTTTTTTTGTTTTGTTACCCTCTAACATGATTATTACTTAGATACCTTACTGTTACTTCGTATACATTTTTAAGGCGATGATTCAATCGAATGAACTCATTTATTTTTTTTAAACGAACAGCCAATGCGCGCCGGGTCGTTCGTATCGCGCGACGCACGGATTGCGCGTGATTTCACTCTCTCGACACTCTCCCCGATAACTTTTTTTTTTTTAATACTACGATTTTTAAAACCACCGCATGTGTTTCGGTAACTCCGTCGGTAACGTCGTCGTTCGGTAAAACGCGACGTCTCGTCGAGCCTCGATCGTCCGTCAATTGCACAAAATTGCATCGTCGCTCGATGTACTCTCGCTCGAGGACTAGTATCACAACTAGATTCGATCGGTAAGCTTAATAGGAGGAAAAAATAAGGAAAAACAATCTCGAGTCACGATAGACGATTAAGAGTTAAAGGCGCGCCGGGGCGCGCTTTTTTACGTTAAATATTAAAATGATAAAATCGTCGCGACGCGGAACGATTCTGTGCGGTTGCCGATTTTGTGTTTGCGGTGGATAAAAAAATCGTTTGATAAAAAAAAGAGTCGACTGAAGTATCAATTTCGTTAAAATTAATCGGTCGAAGGCGACGGAGGCGATTTATGACGATTCGTCGGTGTCGAGTCGTCGATCGGCAAGCAACGCAGGGCTCGGAGCTCAACAAAATTAAACAATCTACTGGTCAACAAATACACATCTCGTAAAAACATTCCGGCTCTGTCGCTGCAGCCTCGGACGACTCGGGGCCGAGAATTTCGCACGGTTTTTCGGGCCGACGATGGTGCGGGGCCTCGTCGGAAATTCGGGAAACGCAACGGTCCGATCTGCTGTACAGTTCTCGCTGATTAAAACTTTGATTGTCGATACTCTCGAAATTAATTGATGAAACTTATAGAGTCGCCCGGGACGGGCCCGTCGACAGGAACAAATTAAGTAACACGTGTTCGAGGAATAATTTATTTAAATTCTGCGGTCAATAACGCCCCCGTACGATCGTCCGGCCCACGCTCGAAATACCCTGTGTCTCGACTAAAATTGTGTAAGTGTTCCATATCAATCTCTCTCTCGCTTCATATTTATCTAACGCGGCTCGGACAATCGGACGGGGTTCGTTTAATAAAATTACGTTAATAGGTAAATTATGATTTTTTTTTTTAAACGTCGTTACGATAAAATATAATTGAATTTCCGATGAGTCCAAGCGCCGATACAATATTTTTTTTATCGCCGCTCTTCCGTAAGTCGATGTGTGCGAAGAGGCCGAGCGAAGCTCGCAATCTGCGCGTAAGGCATTGCCAACGACGTGCACGATTTTATTATTTTTTTCTTTATTTTTTAATTTCTTTTTTTCTCCAATTAACGAAAAATATAATGAACGGTCGACATTCGCACCTGAGTCTTTCGGTATACGTGGGTATTTTTTCTTTCAGTATACTAGAGCGCCGAGCGAGTTTCGCTAAGAGAGGCCGAGGCGTTCGTTTCCGTTGAGGGCGTTGAACAAAAAATCGCTGTAATATTTGTCGACAAGTTTGACGGGCGCGACACGGAGATCAAGATCACGGATTCTGGTGACAAACAGAAGTCGATCGATCTCCAGCGGGGTGGCGCGAAAACCTCGAACGCACACAGGAAACGATTGCCACCGATTTCTCCGTTAACGACACTCGCCGACATTGAGAACATTAAAAATTTACAATCCTTCAATCGTTCCATTCCCCATTCCTCGTAATCTCGACGTGTATGCAGGCGTATTGAAAATATCGATAACATTTCTCTTAATATCCGCGTTTTATTTTTATTTTTTAATTTTTATTTCATTTCTTTTCTTTTTCGTGTTTCGGAATCACCGGGCAAAGTTTTTTTGCGCGCCGACGCAGGCAGCGCTTTTTGTCACACTTAGTTTTGTTTTTGTTTCTTTAAACTTTGCGAGGAAACGAAAGAGCTTGGCTTTTTTTGTTTTGGTTTTTTCCGTCATATCGTCTCGCTTATAAAATCGACCGTTTTGCATGTCTTTTTGATTACCAATAAAATTTCTTTACTCTCTCAATATAAAGTGTCGTCGAAAATTTGTTACTTTACTTTTTATTTGTAATTTAAATTTTTTAATTTTATTTTGTTCCGTCTCTCTGCTATAATCTCATTCGAATTCGCGGCTGTTTGTGTATTGTTTTTTTTTGTGTCTTGCAATTATATGTCCTTTCGTCGTAGAGAGAGTTTCTTCGAGTTACGTATATGAGGGACGCGCGCGCGAATATTAGTTATCTCGTATAGAAATATAGAATTGCTTCCCTTCGTGGGGGAGGAAAGGGCGGGGGCGAGAATAAGGGACGAAAACGTTCGGAAGAAGGAACGGTTTGGAGTTGAGCGAACGAGATAGCTTTTTTATTTACTTTTTAATTTCTGATTTTAACATTTTTTTCTTTTTTTTCGATATACGATGTTGCAACATTGAACTTTTCGGATGGAAAGACAAAAAACTGGGTAAAACTGCATCGATGATATTTCGAACGTGAACGAGCTTCATTGCTCCACGATGAGGTTTCCGTGAGTAACAAAAAAAAAAAAAAAAAAAAAAAAAATACCACGCGAGGCCGAGTAATACGGATGAGCGATCGAGGGATCCAAACTAGTTCGTTCCGCGCGAGAACGCGTGATGGGAACTCTCTTGCAGCGCACGATTGGAATCCGCGATGCACGCTAGAGTGAGCGAGAGCAAAAAAAAATAAAAAAAATAAAAAAAACAAGGGATGGTGCTAGGAGAGCGGAGTGTCGTCGGATTTTCGGGACACTGTGCAATTTCAACGAAAGGGAGCAAAAATGCAGATGATCGACGAAACGAAAATTACTTTCGGGCCCTAAAGTACCTACATCACGTAATATGTATATTTCTATGATACATTGCTTTCCTCGCTGGGGGAACGTTTCGTATACCTTTTGCTTACTCATGATTTCGTCGCTGCACGCGGTTTTTACTTTTTTTTTAAATTTTAACCTCTCGAAAAATTTTCATCTCGCACGCGCGCGTTCGATCGTTCTCGATTGTCAATTTCCCATTGCTTGTCTCATTTGTTTCTGCGCTTACGATTTTTGTCTATTTTTTTTTTACTTTTCGTTCCTTCAACGCGATTGCTTTCTCAGTCCGTCGGCTCCTACCGCGCCATTCACATACGTCACGGAAACGATATCCTCACGCACAGCGGCAGACGAGTACCACACTTTTTTTTCATTTTTTTTTTTTGTAACCGAGTCCATCGAGCGTCTGTATTTATCTCGTTTCGTATCATCCGCCTCATTCCTCCTTCGCACTCAATTGAATTAACTATTTATACACAATATATTATAGTAAATTGTAATTATTAATTGTTTGTTGTTGTTGTTGTTTTTTAATTAATCCCTAGGACGAGCAGCGTGTTGGCTTGCGCCGGGTCGGTATAGAGCACGAAGAACACTGTGGGACCGTTCGTCTCCTCGACGAGGGCACCTCCTTTTTTTCTTTTTTTTTATCCTCACCCTATCTTCCATTCATTCTAGTTCACTAGCGTTTATTCTTTTTTTCTTTTAAAACCGTTTCGACACCGTCGTGCTTGAGACATGTGTGTGTGTGTGTTCACTTGCTTTCCTCTTCGATCTCTTCCCGTATTTATATTACAACTGAGGAGCAAGGAGGGCCCTCGCGGCATATTTTATACATAATATATAGTTACTTCGGTTTAATAGTGAATTTTATTAATATTTAAGAACTGTACAAATTTAATGTCTCCTAAGTCGAGAATGTCGACGCTCCGGCGCACGTGTCCTGTTTCCGGTTCTTCATCTATTTTTTCTTCTGTTTTTTTTTTTCGTTTTAATTCCATCGAACAACTATCGGTGACCTGCGTTCATTGGCTAGGTACGCGATTTTCTTTGCTCTTATTTTTTTCATTCGTTCCTCATCGTCGCTTCGTTCTCCTCTCGTCGTCTCAAAGTCGGGACCCCCAGTGTTTGCCTCGAGCGACAGACATATCTCGTTGCGAACACCGGTAATGTACATGCCCGCTAAAATTGCCTATATCACTATATTCATTATATAGTCTCTCGATTGCGATCGTATTAAAATTTAACATTTATATCTCAATCACTACAATATTACACCGCGATATTTGTACAAAGAACAATCACATGAATTTCGTCGCGACCAGTACCCCCTCTAAAACCTTGTTTTTTTTTAGTTATTTTTTTAATTTTTATTTTCTCTTCGCGCACCTTTTGGTTGCGCTTCTACGCATCGTTCGTACACCCTCGTCGTTCTTTTAATTTTTTTTTTTTTAGTCATCATCTCCGTCACATGGGTAATCGTTTCGCGAGCCACGATGACTCTTCTTATCGTTATCGTGGAACACGCGGTTTGTACGATTATCTTCTCGCCTGGCCCGTGAGCGATGCCTTCGTCAATTCTTCGGGCGTCGCTGCTGCCGATGCTACTCTGCCGCCTCCGCGAATCCAATGTTTCTTTTTTTTTTTCGTGTCGTCTTCCGGTCGTTCGTGGGCCGGAAACATCACGGGCCCCGTGTCCGCGATATGTTCGACGAAAAAAAAGCTTCGCTCGGATAACTCGCGTCGCTGGCCGCTTTCAGCTCGATGCCAGGTTTCAGCCCATTTCATTTTGTTTCATTAATTTATTTTCGTATACTTCTCGACTTTCACTGCCATTGCCCCATTCGATTCTGCATTCAGCTGTAACAGATAAGAAGACACGAAACCATGTACTTGTCGTTCCGCAGAGGAAATTGTTTGTCTCGCGTTCGATCTCGGCAACATCTCGCATCGAAACTCATGCCCGTGTTAAAAAAAAGTACAATGCCAAAATATACTTTTCACGAGAATTTTTTAATAATTAATATATTATAAGCGAATATAAAAATATATATTCTCGTTAAATAATCATTTAATGAAATTTAAAATATCACGTTCCTCTATTAATAACAAAAATAATCAATTAAAAAAATTATATACACTAAATAATATATATATACGAAAACTATAAATAATTTATATAAAGAATATAAATTTACGCGAAAAATTTGTTATTTGGTTCTTTAGTATATTTTCCGCTAATACTTTTTTCCGTGTTCGACTCCACGCGATCACGCGAGCAAAAAAAAAATGCCGGTAGGCTTCGACAATCAGTTTCGAAAAGTAGCTCAACCATAATGCGTTTCCAGATTTCGCGCTCGTCCGATCCGACGATTCGTCTCCGTCGAGTTCAAAGTTACGAAGACTGCGACACGTTAAAAGCTACGCGGACTACGAAACTCGACGGCATCAACGTGGACAATGGATAGCACACAAAACCATAGTAGTTGGCGAAAGATCATTATGTAGCGATAGCGTACGGCGGTGAGACTTACCTTTATAAGTGGTGGCCGTAGTACTCAGGAGGATAATGGTATTGGTTGTGGAAGGTGGGATCACCGGGAGGCCGGTGCATCATGCTGGCCGCTTGTCCGTCCATCATGTAGCCCATCGTCGCGTCCGGACTGTATGCCCCGCTCGGACCTGCAGACAATGGCGGAAACACTACACGTTACTACGGTTAGAACTCCGTTCCGTAATTGGCAAGGGGCCACTGGACATGCTCGTTCACCCTCGAGCCTTTCCTTCCAGACCGGGCACACCGACACGCACACACGGACCCCAAGCTCGATCGTTTTTCCGCAAGGAAAAGCGTTCCGTGGGTCGAGCTGCCACCTCACCGCAACCCCCGGTTTCGAGACTCATTGCTCAAGTGGAGAAACCGAAGAGGATGAGGAAGCTCCAGACCCGCCACTTGTGTCGAGTACCGTGAGTACCGTCATCGGAAGTAGGGTGAAAGAGCTGTGTCTGCGTTGCTGTACTCGGTCGAGTCAATCCCGCAGAGATTGACGAGACAAAATAAGCGTTATTGTATGTCTATGTGTATGTGTGTGTGTGTGTGGGTGTCTGCAAATGATCGTGTATTCAATGATTTATAGTCATTCGATAACAAAGTTCCTAATGACCTACGATTTTTTTATTTCGTCAACCGGAAGCGGATTTAGTTCCAGCCCGATAAACATACCCCCTTCTCATTTTTCCACTTTCAAAATGGCAATATTTTTTTTTTCGCGATATCGCATTTCCGCCACCACCATTCGCTTCAGGGGACCCATTTCCACACAAAATACGTAAAACTGGTGCCTTTTTAGAAATGTTAGAAATTGACAATTTTCAGCATAGGAAATCCTATGTTAAATTTTGCGAAACGGCACTTTTTTTTCAAAAAATTTCGAGATAGCGAATTAAAACCTCCGCCATTGGTTTCAAGTGCCATATTTACCACCGGATTTCATTAACGAAAAAATTCAAATTATTCTTTTAAATTTTTTTTCAATACATATAATATATGTGATGTCAATATATATGATTTATACCGTACAATCGCACAGATTGACCGAACAAGATAAGCGTTACCGTACATTTATGTGTATTTGTGTGTCTGGGGGTGTCTGCAAATCATCGTGTATTCAATGCTTTATAGTGGTTCGATGGCAACGTTCCTAATGATCTAAGAAGTTTCCGTATTTCGTCAACCGGAAGCTGATTCGGTTCTAGCCCGATAAGAATTCAATTTTCATTTTTGGCCTCTTGTCGCTTATTCTCTACTCCACGACAAAGTCGTATCGAGTACCCTGAGTACAGTCATCGAAAATAGGCCGAAAGAGCTGAGTCTTCGTTACTATACCCGGTCAAGTCAATCCCGCGCACATTGACCATACAAAATAAGCGTTATTCTATAAGTATGTGCATTTGGATGTCTGCAAATGATCGTGTATTCAATGATTTATAGCGGTTCGATGGCAAAGTTCCTAATGATCCGAGAAGACTTTTTACTTCGTCAACCGGAAGCGGATCCGGTTCCAGCCCGATAAAAATTCAATTTTCGCCATTGGCCTCTCCGCTTCCTCTCTCCTCCGCGCGCCCCTTCCTCTCTCCTCTCGACATCGGAAAGTACGACGGGGTGCTCGTGCAAAAGAGCTTATTTCTCGATCGATTTCCCGAGGTTCGTACGGGTCGCCCTGTCATCGGCAGGGTGGTAATGGAGCGGCCCGGGCGATCCTCCGGTTGCCCCCCGAACGACGAAGGAGCAAGGGACCGTCGGTAGTTTTAATGTTCGTATCTTAATGTATATTGCCACGATAAATCAGGGCCACTGATTGCGTTCCACCCCTGCCTGCCCCGACTGCACCTACGGCTCCGAGACGATCGCGGCTCAATACGAGAAACTCCAGGGGCCAGCCAGACCTAATACCACTGGATTTTTCGAGTATCGCCCGACTTTTCAGAGAAAGTAAGGAGAGACCGTTCGTAAATGGAGCGCAAGCTCTCCGGGAATGGCCATTGTGCAACGGATCTATACCGGCGGAAGCTTTTCTTATGCTAAACAGGGACTCCGAGGAGCCCGATCAATCTCGACACATCGATTCGAATTGCACACGTGCACTCGTGGATTATGTCCACTTGATCGCGGTATAAATCTTCCCACCCACTTGGAAACTTAAGCCTCTCTCGATCCGACCTCACACGACTGACGACTTTACACGTCGGCTCATTTTATTTTATAAGGTAATTTATTATAGCGTTGCAACGAATGTCGATAAACCAGATCCAAGTCCTCTATCTGGGTTGTTTTTAGGTCTCGGGAAAAAATGGTAAAAAATGTTCCTTTTGCGCCGCTCTTTTCTAAAAACTGATGAATTTTCCTACCTTTCTCTAGTCGCCTGGGTTAATGAAGAAAGCTCATGATAACGGGAGCCCAGCGGCCGCTGGGCGTGTTCACATAACAAACGCGCTGCTCTCGTTTTACTTAACTCGGGTTGCTGCTCCGCCGTAAATCACAATTATTGCGCAAACGCTCGTTCTTCTTTCCCCATCGCGATATTGCTCTCTACCTTAAGAATGTTTTTCTCCTGTCTCTCGCTCTCTCGCCGGGACCCCTCGGCGTGGAAAAACATGCGAAAGATTATGGACGATCCAGGGGCATCGTGGAAGCACGGAGGAACGTAGCTCAACGCAGGAGACTCTGCTCGGGAATCTCGCAAAGCTCCGAGTGCCGGCTCTGCTCGGCGCAGCGCGGTGGAATGTAGTTATGGCCACTCGGGCGATATTCCACTAACGAGGGATGCGCGCTTGTAGCGCGATTAAACCACGCTATAACGCAGCGGGGCGTCTTGGATAGCCGAGACGGACCACAATATGGGAAATTAAGGAATCGCCTTGCCTCGCCACGGACAAACGAGCCCGAGTGAAATGGAAAGTGAGGAGCCGGTGGGAACGGGAGAGAGAACGATGGACCAGATACTGAAAGCGAGACGGGCTTGAAGGGGACTTCACAGAAGACACTATACATCGTGGGCTATACAAGCGGAGAGGATTCCCCGGGCGGTAACTGCTACATAGCAATCTATACCACCCGCAATCCATACCATTATACCCATCTCGGATTTCCGCACTGGTCCCCTTCAAGAGCCACTCATAATTGCCTCTTTCTCTTGACTTTCTCATACCGATATCTGGAGCCTCGGGAAACATTCGCGGAATTACGATTTTTGCGTATACATACTGGGAAAATGATAACGAAAAACTATCATTTGGTAAATTTCATGGTTAAGTCATATGGTAATTTTTGACTAGGTAACATGGTATATTCACAGTGGCCAGAGCAGTTTTTACCCAACCCATACGGTCATTTTTTCCAGAAGACAGGTTGGCAGAATTTTGCGCATCTGGGTAAGGAATTTTGTGGATAAAACTAAGAATTTCGCGGAATCAAATTGAGAATTCCGGGGATAAAAACGGAGAATTTCGTCGATCAAATTTTTTATGTATGTAACGGAATCGAGGATATTCAGTAAGACAGAAAAACCAGGCATCAATGACGAGCAGTGTACGCGTTATTAGCTCTACAAATGCTGAGGCCAAGTTGGCGAAAATCCACATAGGAAAAGCGCTCCAGTAAAGTGGGGTCAATTCGATAAAGTTAAAGCCCACGATGTACAAGCCCAACTGTACCGCAGCGTCGTTGTTGTCTCTCAGACACGAGATTCGATAGACGAGAAAAACACAACGTAATGCAATAAAGTGCTGCGCGAAGCTCGCTAGGGTGTCTGACTTTCGGGTTGGAGCTACCCCGTCGGGGCAGCTGAAGTCTCGATCACATCGTCCCGGGACCCCAGTCCGGATCCCGCGATGTTTTCCTCGTGTAACGCGGGAGGACCTTCGTAATTTATTTAGAAGCTCACACGAGGCTCCTGCGAAGGACGTGGGAATGAGGCGGCTTTCAATTGCCGTCCGCTAAACCGCGACACAGTCGTATCCGAAGGGTTGTTAACCGTTGCCGGATTACAGAAAGAGGAAGATCAAATTGGTGGACGAACTCATCAATGAGGTTGGAGCTCGAATGCCGCTTATTTTACTCACATGCCCTTTGACCTTCTTAACGGCCCTTCCAAGCGTTTTACACATTGAAGAGACATCAAGCTCCCCAGACACAGTTCGCTTCCCCGAAACGTCTGTCACGACGATCCGTGTAAACTCTCTCTCGATTTCGGAGCACTTCATCGCCAATGTAGTCCCGAGAGTCGATCGAGTCACTCCGATCCATGAATTATTAGCGAGCCGTTGAGGGAATTAGAGGAAGGCACCGATCATCGCGTTTTCCCCGCAGCGTTTCTCCGATCTCTCACCGCTCTTTCCCGACACACCCTAATCTAACTCACACTCCCGGCGCACGACAAATCCCCACTCTATGAGCGATTCTTGGGAGAACAGAGGGATGACAAAATTGGACAGCGACGATCATAGCTAACGGGCTCCTCCTTCCGCGCTTCCTTCCTCTTTCTGTCTCTTCCGCCTCCCCCGCCGTATTCCGTCCTGGTGACTGAACGACGCGATTACCGCCGCTGTCTCTCATAGGAAGAAAAAAAAATTGATAGCCAAGTTTTTCCTTCGCTCTTATCCACCCACCAGTCACCCTCTTCAGACGCGCCGGTCTCTTCCGGTCTCCGTGTTTTCCTCTCCAGCTCTAAAAAAAAGGAACGGAACGTACCTCGATTTACAATAACAGGATCAATTAGTTGACGAAACGATCGCGTAATTAAATTCGCGCGACGTGTGGCGTTTTCGGGACCGACGAAGCGCCAGGGTGGATGAGAAGGTCGGTCGCCGGAGCGGAGGTCGGAGAAATCCCTCAGGTCGACTGGCGGCAGAGCCGAACACGAGAACAACATTAGCAGTAACTTATGGCTGCGGCCAGGCATCAGCGGTGGATTTCGGGAGCGGTGCGACGGGGGTTCGCGACCGGGGGGGGGGGATGGAAAAGATGGGTCGCGCACGTAGAACCGGGAAGGATTCCTACGGGAGGCTCTCACCGTACTCCGGGCTACACCGTCTTTGTCCACCGCAAACCAAGTTGGCGACGAATCACGGAATGTTCGGTGCTTTCGAGTTTCGGCCGAGAGAGCATTAAGGCGGGAGAGGAGAGAGTTCTCCACTGATGACAGTCCAAGTTGGGAAGTGGCTGGTGCACAGTTACGAGGGAGCGAGTTCGGGATGGACGTACGAGTGGCCTTGAATTTTGGATAGTTGGGAGCGTTATAATTTTGGAAACGATCGTCGCACAGACAAAGCGAGGGCGGAGGCCACGGAGAGTCGGTCGGGAGAGATGAAGAGATTCGGGAACGAGCCAAGCGTAATGTTCTTGCGGTATCATAGACGGGCGACGGAAGTCGTCCGCAACCCCCAAGTTTCCGTCCTCGTCCCTCCCCCCGTGGCTCGGTGAACTCGCTCATCCGCGGCGTAGAGAGATCCCCCGGTGCGTTCTGTTACCGGGACGATCTCGCTTCTGGGGAGTGAAAATCCAGAGTAGATATAACCGCCGACTACGGCGACGGCGAGATTCCTCCGAACGGAAACAGGAAATGTGTTCCGGATGCTTCAACAATCCCTCGATGAAACTATTGGTCATCCGCGACGCAATACCGGAAACTCCGGATCTAATAACTCATCCCCCGTACGACACTGTCTCTCCCTCCACCCTCTCGTCTGTGCTCTCTTCTCCCGTTCGCGAGACGAGCAGACATCGCGAAATCACCCTGTCTTTTGTTCCTTCCTTCTTCCTCATCGTCCCTCCCTTTCGCCGTCCGGCGCTCTTTCCGCCCGCTTGTTTGCTCTGTAATAACCACGGAGACATAATTTTCCTTCGCCCCCACTGCTATCGATCTTCACGGTTTCTCTCTTTGATTTTCCTTTTTAATGTCCACTCCGTCCCAATTCGAGATTCGCCAGATCGACGAATCTGTTCCAGCGGCTCATGATCTATAGCGGACTCTTCCACCTACCGGGGCACGGTCAGCACCCTTCGCCTATTTCTTCTTCTTCCGCTTCGTTCTCTCCTCCATTGGCAGCACCCGCGCCGGTAGGGAGGGGGGGGGGGGGTTGATGTATGGCGCGATGTAATTGCAGGAATTTAATCAATCAGACATAACCCCGGCGAAGTCGGGCGGGTGGCTCGACGGGTAACCTTGCCAAGCCGAGTTAAACCCTCGGGGAGTCTCATTTAAGATAAACCCCCGGGTCCGCGAGTGGACGAAACGAGAGTGGATGGAGGAAGGACCGCAGAACCGCTCTCGTTGGGCTCGATGGCCTTCGCCCTGCAGGAGGACTCACGTTCTTCCGAGGGAATGATGAAACGTTGGGACTACTATCCTAGATTCGAACCTAACGTCCCCCGCTCTCCTCGTCTCCGAAGCGCCTCCTCGCCCTCTTCGTCCCTCAGTTTTCTTCGAGCCCGTTCTTCGCCACCGCTCTCTCGCTCCAAGATTTCCTTTTACCTCCTTCCACTCGCCTTTCCCTCTTACACACACCCCCGCAACGGGATCCGTACGTCCGAGTGAAAGTAGCAGAATTCGGCCTTCCATCGCTATACACTCTTCCGCGGCCGCCGCTGCCAACCCCCGTGAACGCTCACCAACCCCCGTGATATATCGCCCCTTGGAGGTCGATGACTTCCGCTATTTTTCTTCCGCTGTCTCCAGCAAGCAACTTCCCTTCCTAGCGTCCGCGCCGCGGAGTTTCGTTCTTTTGCCCGTATAGAAAACGGAGCGGCGCGACCGAAGCTTCTCCGTTGGGGCATGGACGCGGGAGCCGAAGGAGAAGCGGGAACAGCGGATAGCTCGTTGCTCCGTTATCCAGGAACTCGCGCCGGACATCGATCGCTACGTTAGCGGCCTGGATGTATATATGTATCCGGAAGCCTGGGATATATAACGCGACGGAGTGCGGCACACCGGTGGACCGTGGCTCTCGTCCAGTTTCACCTGGTGCCACACGGAAACTCACGTCCATAAATCATCGGCCACTTATTCTTATTATATACTTCTCGGCATCTTTGGCAATACGGAAGTTTTATTATGTTCCGCTTTTGAAATTTTGTCACGAAAATTCCAGCGGGAGTGAAGTTGCCATGTATCGGCGTACGAGTGACGAGCGAAGATCTTTTGATATTTATTTTTATTGACTGTGATATTGAATTGCATGATACGGATCGTGTAAATGAATCCTCAAGACCGAATGTAAAAAATTGTAAGAGTTCAATTTTTTCTTATGTATATTTTTTAAATTTCTATTTCTACTTTAAATAAAAAATAGAATTCAGATTTTTATTTTTTGTATCCGGATCTGGGAATCTTTTACACGATCAAAGTACCGTCATGGAGAATCAATCTTGCGGGATTTTCGATAAAATTCCGGCGGAAATGAAGTTCCTCGCGGTTAGCTCGCGCCTCTTCGGTCTTGCGAGGCAACCTATTGGCATACGAATATGAAGCAAGAAGACCTTTTGATATTTATTTTTATTCCCTATAATAAAAGATTGGGTAGTTCTAATCGTGTAAAAAAATCCTCAAGTTCCGATATAAAAAATTGAGTTAAATTTTTTGAAACATGTTTTTTTTAAATTTCTACTTTAAAATAAAAATAGAACTCCGATTTTTTAGTTATGTACCCGAATCTGGGGATCTTTTCACGCGATCAGAACACCGTCACGGAGTATCAATCTTATAGGATTCACGATAAAATTTTGATCGATCGAGTAGAAAAAAAGGTAACACGTTTTTTTGCCCAAAATCGGACGTAACTTCCCTCAAGATGGATATATTTTTCGGTCAGAATTCGGACGACGATATTACTGTGGATGTCGAATGTCGCGTATAAAACACAATGAATCGGGGAATCGATCTCGCGGCATTCGACCGAAGAAACGAGAGAGGAGCCGGGTTCGGGAAGGACGTCGGGGATTCTCGATAAGAACTCGCTACATTAATGGATAGGGGAGGTGGGGGCGAAAGAGACGGTTTTTCCTAACCGCGCTGACAAGACCAAATTAATTTTACCCCCGCAACTATACTCGCGGCGTTGGCATATTTTAACCCAGTTTCTTTAAGCAATCGAATCGACTGATTTCTTCATTTTTATTGTAATTTTTTTTTTCACTTATCGGGACGAAATCGACTCGACATAAATACCTCTCAGGCATCGCGGTGGACGGACAGGCCGCAAGGGACTCCCTCCCGATATACCCTCGGCTCTCGTTCCCGAGGATCTTTTCGATCCGCCAAATTCAACGGTCGCTAAATTCGAGAATACAAAACGCAGACGCGGGCGCGATGAGCGGGACTTCTTCGTTCCGTATTATCCCTCTTATCCTCCGATCCCTCGCTTTCTCTCTATCCCCGGACTCTCGATGCTTTGGTTGACGCGATAAATAATTAATGATTGAGAGGGCCCGCGGGGACGAGCGAGCGGTCAGTCCATAAACCACTTAATATTTATAAGGTATGAAGCCGCGCATACAAGAGAGTTCCGTGGGACGGCGAGGGGGCGGACATGGGAGAAAGGGGAAGGAGATCGGAGGGCGGACGCGGCCGCGAGGTAGTAGAAACCCGCGTCTTATATGGATCGCGCGGGCGCGTATAGTATTTAGATATTTTAATTAACCGATCGGCTATAAATTATGATAATTAAGGGGAGATCGAGAGAGGGGGCGGGGGGGGGGGGGGGTCGGAGAGGCGAACGCGCGGTGAGGTGAGGCCGTTCGACGTTTCTGTTTTGTGTATCTCTTTCGAGACGGACGGTCGGACAGCGGCCAGACAGTCTCTCCGGTTTCTCTCTCCCTCGCGATATCCTCGGATTACGACTGGCCTTCTAGCGATGTGGATTTGTTCGAGTTGAAGAGAACTCGAGAGCCAGCCAATCTCTTGCCGGACGTGCACGGAACGGTAGGCACATATAGAGTGACGCGTGCGTCGAGGCGGCCGCGGTGCCACGGGCGATTCCGATCGACCGACGATTCGATGATGGATGGAGATTGGCCCCTGTCATTGGTTCGACGTCAATCGACGCTCCGCTACGCGCATGCACACCCGCCGTATCTCCGCGGAGATACGCGTGTGTCGATAGCCGTGCAGTTGGTATCGTGAGCATCGATCGAAAAATCTGTGCCGAGACACACTTTTCATTCACCGGTAAATTATACGCGGTTCACTATTTTTAACGGTAGAGCGAAACCCGTTACCGGTCGCCGGTTATTTTCAATAAATAGCGCGACGGCGAAACGCTGAAACTGTCAATTTCAATTTTAAAAGTCGCATCGCTGTTCGCTTATACTTTGCGGAGAATTAAGGTAAATGTGGCGAATATGGCTCAACGTAATAACGACCTGAATCAATGACTTGTTAAGCGGGCTATATTCACGACTTGGCCTATTTGTATCTAGGAATTTATTATTTATTTCACGGAGAAATTGTCATCGGTGAACCATCATTTTGTGGCTTAAGTTAATTAGCTAGTTATTTAGAGGGCTATTTATCGACTACCGTCATTTTATTTTTCATTCTTTCCTAAACCGCGGATATTTGCAATTACCGTAGGATACGTCTCGCAAACAGTCGTTAAGGGCAATAAGAGAGTAAAGAAGACGGTCCGCCGCTGTCAATGATAAATTATATATCATAAGTGATAAATCAATTATAATGAACCGGGGAATATTGACAACTTTTGCTCTATTTATATCCACGTATTTATTAGTTATTTCGCGGAAAAATGACTGTCGCTGATCCAAGAATTAACCAGTTGTTTATCGGGCAATTTAACCGACCGAAATCATTTGAACAAAATATTTTAATGCCTCAAAAAAATTTTGCCGAAACCACCCAACAAATCGTTGAATTAACCAAGTTTAATTAAAAATATTTAGTTGAACGTCCCTGCCTGAATCGTAGTTGATCGAACCGTATTTTTTATCAGTGTGTCATTTTACCTTTCGGCCATATGTCTTGGCCCTCAGGATTATTTATTTAGCCAAATTATAGCATTATTTTCTTAATGATTCTGCTAATTCGACGACCCTTAAGGATGTCGAATCCGCAGCGACAAACTTGCTACATTATGATCCGCTTTTTTCTATTCCGCATATTTGCAATTACCGTACGAGTGATTGCAAATATGTCTTCTTGCGTTAAGGGTGCACCCAGTAGAATTATTTATTTGACGGCCACCGTTTATTTGGTTTAAGTAAAATATTTATTTGATATAAATAAATATTTATGTCATTTAAGTAACTATTCCCTTAATTTAAATAAATATTTATTTCATTTAAATAAATATTTATTTCATTTAAATAACTATTTACTTAATATAAATAAATATCTATTTAAATCAAATTAATATTTTACTTAAACCAAATTAATGTTGGCTCTTAAATAATTTTTTTTCTGGGTGTGAGAAGAGAGCAAAGGCGGTTTGTGGTATACACGATGAGCGGAGGGAGCCGAGGGGGTGGTTTTCGACGAGCAGCGGTCAACGAGCCTGGAGATGAGATAGGGAACGGTAGCAGGGGGGGGCCATTATGCCGGGGAACCGATAAGATAGAGACGGCGTTCCGCACCCTCTCTGGGCACCGGGCGAGATCCGAGAGCGAAAGCACTGGAACGGTTCTCCCGACGAAAGCGCGGACCGGTCGAGCTTGATACACCGGACGCGATCTCCGGCATGAAAAATCTCGTCTCCGACCGGCGACACGGGGACTGCGGAAGGACCGCGAATCGAGGGAGGAGAAACTCGTTCCGCTATCGGCTTATCTTTTCATAGCGATCGCGGCCGCGCACCGTCCGAGAACTCCATTTCCGCGTCCAAGAAACAACCCTCGTTCCCCTTCGCTTACACTCCCTGCCTCGAGCCTCGCCGCGATGTCCAGCACAACCAATTTATACACTCCTAACGATATGGGGACTTGCAGCGCTCGTTTACATGGGCTGATATCGAGGCTCGTCCGGTCCGGTGGAAACCGAAATCAAGGGAGAGTGGCTGACTTCCTCGGCGAATGGACACTCTAAGCGAATAATGCAATCGGATTGAGATTTGATTTATTTTTTATTTTTTTTATATATATATTTTTTTTACCAGAAACTATCGAAGATTTTTTGCTATCTGAGGGGTATTAGGAATGAAAAGACGAGTCATGTTGCGTATTAGAGCGGTATGGACAGTGTTCCCTGGTGGACAGTAAAAGAGCCTTCTCCACGACCATTCCCTTCTCTACCGCGCTGCTCTTTCTTTTTTTTTTTGTCCCTTCACCGATCGTTTTCTTTTTTTTTCCTTCTTTCGGGTAAACACGTGGAAATGATAATAGGACGAAACGCAATTTCCTGGGTAAAGCCCGGGGTAAGGCCGGCGAGCTTTACCGAGGACACGTGTGTGTGTGTGTGTGTGTGTGTGTTTGTGCGGGGAGGGAGCTGCGCGGATCCGAGGGGTTGTCCCTCAGCCAGGAAGCGAGCGGGTGAACGAATGCGCGACGACGGGGACGAAGAACCGGAGGAGCCGCCACGGCAAATAATAACGTTTCTATAAGTCGGTCGTTTGTATTCGACGAGTGGCGCACGGGCACCCCATTTCAATTAACGTATGATCTATGCCGTACGAGAAGAGAGAAGGAAGTGGCGGCACGGAAGCATGAAAGGTCCCGGGATCGAAAAGCAGAGCCATATATACTATATATAGGAGCGCACCTTTCAGACCCCCGAGCTAACGTTGTCCCGTGTGTACGCCCCGCAGAATATAATGCGAACGAGGGATCGGCACTCTAAGTAACTCTACATCACGTCTACGTGACGGCCCTCCCCAAGCCGCTGCACCGAGGTCCCTTTTTGCCTCTCACTGAGCCCTGCTATATCGGTCGGAAAAATTGACAATTCTTTTTACCCTTTTTTTTACCTTTTACCATCATCTTACATATGGAGCATTTTATACCAAGTCGGTCTGGCTGTGATTCTTAGAACAAGGGACAAGTGTTGCTACTTTGCTGATAAGGAGAAACAATCCCCATAATTTGTACCCATCTGCATCGATATTCGGTACTTGCTAAAGAGTTTGCGTATTGACAATTCTTTTTATCCTTTTAGCATCTACATATTTGGGAATTCCACGCCAAATCGATCTGACTGTGAGCCTCAGAACAAGTACAACTGTGTTGCAACTTTGTTGATACGGAAAAACTATCCTCATCATTTATACTGATCACCATCGATATTTGTTACGCGCTAAGTGGTTCAAGAATTGACAATTCTTTTAACCCTTTTTACCTTTTGCCATCTGCGTATGGGGCATTCCACGCCAAATCGATCTGACTGTGATTCTCAGAACAAGGAACAAGTGCGGCGCTACTTTGTTGAAACGGAGAAACCGCTCATAATTTGCGCCTTCGTTACTCACTAAGTGGTTTGCGTATTGACAATTCTTTTTACCCTTTATCATCTATATATGGGGTATTCCCCGCCAAACCGATCTGGCTGTCATCCTCAGAACAGGGGACAAGTGTGTCGCTACTTTGTTGATCCAGAGAAACTATCCTCATAATTTGCGCTTCAACCGATCTCCATCGATATTCGTTACTCGCTAAGTGGTTCGGCTATTTCGTTGTTTTTTTTTCTCTTGAACAGAAGGTAATCCGTACAATATGGAACCGTCGAAGTGCTCCGTCGCGCTGAGAGATACTCCGGAGAACAATTCGAAAATAGTCCCCAGATACCGTTGCGCACTGATGCTCGCCGCTCCGTCCGCGCGGTCCTTCTCTCTAAACGACTCGACGGGAACGTTTGGGGCTGTTGGCAGTGGCGTGTAGAGCCGAGGCTCTATTCGCGCAACCCCCCGCAGAGGTCGGGCGCAATTTCTCCCAATTTCTGACCCCGGGACATCTATTTTATTTAGCCCGGAGACATCGGGGACGTTAAACTCGTCGGTACTACGAAGCGAACCGGGCGAAAAGGGAGGTCGCTCTCAGCAGGGAGATGGTGAGCCTCCGTGATATCCCATCGAGCTGGCCAGCCCTGCAACCACTCCTACACCTCTATATACAGATACATATATGTCTGTTGGGAAAACTAAGAGAGAAAACAAGAACTCAAGATAGAAGCGAGGAAAAGACCACATAGACAGAAATAGGAGAAAAAAAAAGTGAGGAAGCTCGAAGAAAGTCCTGAAGGACGGAAAAGGGATCTGAGAGAATGGGAACCAGCCCTGCGGCTGCGAGGACTTTCTTCCACGGGTCTCACTTCTCTTCCTTCGCTCGTGAAGGGAACCGAGGGTCGGGGGCGGAGGCCGCGCTCGTCCGGAGCTCCTGGACCCACTCGCGATGGACACGGAGAGTCGCCATTACAAATTGACAAGCTTGATTGATGGCATCCGCGAAAAGGGAGCCTTCCCGGTCGGTGGAGCAGCGCCACGCGGACCGGGCGAGGGTGAACGAGCCCGAGAAGGACGAAAGAGTCCGTGCGAATATGGCGCGACGATGGCGATGTGGAAGAGGGTAGAATGCAGAGGAAGGAAAGCGAACGAAAAAGAGTCCGGAGAAGTGGGGGGCGGGGGATTCGAAAAAGGGAGCAGAAGCGGATCGGGCCAAGTGAGATGGAGTGGACGAGAGCTTGGAGGTTTCTCTGCGGAGCGGGATGGGGTCGCGACCAGCAGGGCGCTCCGGCGAGATAGCGCTTTTCGCTTTTCTGGCTCTCTTCTTCTTCTTTTGCTGCTGATGCTCTTCCGTATCTGCGGGGTCAACTCCGCCGGAGCGGGCAAGGGGGGGGGGGGTGGACGTAGTATAAGGATAACCCGCGGGTCCTGCGCGTTATCGAGGCGAAACCTCTCAGCGAGTGCGTGACGAATGGCCCTCGCGACTGCAGGATGCTTCGGGGGTCATTGTAATAGTAATAGTGTAGCGGGAGGGTGGTGGAGGGTTGCCGAGCGTAACTGCGAGCACCAGCTGGAATATTTGATGAAAGCAGAGGCACCCCAATGCAGCAGAAGCGGCGGCGCCCTCGGGATCATTCCTGGAAGATTATTTTCGTGTAGGTGGAAGCGCGTAACTTATTCGTTTTTCCATTAGAGCTTCCGGGACTGGACGACCGAACGAGTAAAGGAAACGTGTGAAGAAACATTGATAGATCCATTGAGCGCGGCTACCTGAGGAACGACTAAAGGGACGATTTTGCACAACCTGAAAAATAATGTATTTGACGGGCGCCCCGCAAGTAAATATTTATTTGATTTGATTAAATAGTAGCAAGTAGTGAGTTTATTAACAATAGATAGAATGTAACAGTTTTTTTTTAAGTAACAAACTTTTCTCATTTCACCTATATTGCATACTTCCGATTGGCCATAATTAAAATAAATATTTATTTAATTTAAATAAATATTTATTTAATGGCTGAAGGACTTCGGTCGATGGCCAATTGGCAGCACATATGTGTTTAAAGTCTCTTATGTATTAAAAACTGTTCAATAAATCCGCTACCATTTATTTAAACCAAACAAATATTTATTTGGGGGTGTCCGTCGAGCAAATTATTTTTCTGGTTGCACCCACGATATAGATTTCGAAGATATCTGGTATCGAGTCTGCAGCGAGGAGCAAGAAAGTTGACACTCGTAAAATGGCAATCGAAGACAACGAAGGGAAAGAAATACAATGACGAGGCAACAAAAACGAGACAGCGCCACGGGTGATGATCTACGGCTCGAACTCCACCCCGGCGCGCAGTGCGCGTGCGCATTCGCTGCACAGTCCATATGGGAAACGGCTGGTGAAGCTGACCCGCGGCTACCGTGGAATGCCTCTCGGGTAATAAGCGAAAGCCGACAATTATGACGTCGGTCCTCGAGCGATACACCCATGCATGCGCATCTCGCGAGGCGTGGCGCGGACGAATAACGACTGTGTGCAAGGATGCTGCGTGTGTTATTCCCGTCGTAACACCGAAATGCAATTCGCCTGTCACTTATTGCAGCTGGCACTCCGCGTGCGGGCCCGACGTATGAGACAGAGATTCTTTTTATCTCACTCGACGTGGAAAACGAGAATTTTACTGTGGTCACTCTCGAGGACCGAACATAGAGATACATGTGCATATGTGCATGTGTTACACATACGTGCAAACCTACACGAACGCCGTGTCTCGTAAAATTCTCGAGGGCGTAGGTGAGCTCTGAGCAAGCCGACGAGCGCATATATGAGCGATGTTTATTGAGATTATGACAAGGGCTGCGTGCGTATCGCGATTCGTGGGAAGTCGTTTACAGTTTATACATTACATATGTTGGATCCCCAGCGAGCTCTCGTCTCGGCTGCGTGTACCGGGAAAGAGTAATTACCGAGGGGGCGAGAGAGGCCATAACAGCGTTCTCCCGACAATAATAGTATACTATCGGTTTTTCTTACACGAGACGAGAGATTCCTCGGATGCGAAGAGGCTCTCTCGAATTCTTACGCCAATTCTGGAGATGATCGACGGGTGTTCAATAATTGCAGACAAAAAAAGGGAAGTTTTATATTTATTTTTTGCTAAAAAAAAGAATCGAATGGACAATCCGACGCCATCGATTGTTCGTAACGGTGCTGCGATCATGTAAAATAATTCTTCGGGTACGAATATAAAAAAATGCCAGGGCAAAATCTAATTCTTCAACCGGAAGAGACGGTGGCTTGAAAAACTCATTTTGCGACCGGAAGTGACGTATTTCTGGGGTGATGTCACTTACGCTCAAAAAGTTGAGTTTAAAATAAAATTAGATTGTCAAAAAATGAGATTTAAAAAAGATCAGATTTTTTAAAAATTAGATTTAAAAAAATTAGATTTAAAAAAATTAGATTTAAAAAAATTAGATTTAAAAAAATTAGATTTAAAAAAATTAGATTTAAGAAAATGAGATTTAAAAAAAGAGATTTCAAAGCTCTTTTGGTCTTGTAAACGATTGGGTTTTCAATATACGCGGGAAGACATTGGGACATCGATGAATGGACCGAAGAATTCGCGAAAACGGTAAGCTGTTCTTATAAAGTACTTGGCATTCCGCGTGTATACTTGTACCTACGAATAGGGTACTTCAACGTGTATGCTGGACGAGGCCGGTGGTTGCCGTGCGCGGCATAATCGCGAATTGCACCGTACACCGGTCACACAGCTTTACGGTACTTCGGGGACGAAGCTGTTACGCTTTTACTACGTCGTTTCGGAAATAACAGGGGCAAGGGCGATTTTACCCGGAGCACGTTTTCCGCTTCGTCCAAGAGTGTCGGTGTCTCTGCATGCGCCTTTCGACCTAACGTCGAGTCGTACCAAAGAATCCATTAATAATACAATAATAAATAGTAATAAAAATAATAACAGCATAATTAAAATAAAATAACATTTTTATTCAAAAATAACATTACAGAAATAACACCTATTAACGTGTCTTATTTCGTATGTTATTTTCATATAGTACCAATAACAATAATTGAAAAATTGAAAAAAAAACACACTTTTCTACATCCGAATACAATTCATTGAACGAACGGAAGAACTGTCCTGTAAATAACCGTGAAAGAATATTGCCCCTTTCGTATCAACTGTCCCGTTGTTCGGTGCGTGCGTAACAGAAAAGTTTGCCCCATCTGACACAGCAGTCTACACCTACAGCGATTGTGTGCGAGCTACACGAAGCTAATAGAATAACTCGGACAGGGTGAGCGGCGGAGAAAGATACGAAAGACCCGACGGGAGAAACAGAAACGGCAGCGGCAGCTTGTACATCGTAAAATGATGCACTGCGGGTTTATAGTTTATAGTTCAACTGGTGTGTAGTAACATACTAGAGCGTAGCTGTATGTCCCCGTGGCACTCGGGCGTGCGACCGTGTGATTGAAGGGGGATTTAAAAGGGATCGCGGTTTTATGAGAGGTATTAAGGAGCGGGAAGAGCTTAAACCCGAACGCGCCTATTCGTTAAATGCTGCGGATACAAGTGCAACCCCGACTTCACGTCTGCTTCGCATAAACTTTGTTGCGATTAAAGCTTATTAATTATAGTAATAATTATTATTACTTTATATCAATACAATTATATTATATATGTTATGTATTCTTATGATTTTATAATAATTATCATACTGAATCGTTCGACTTTTTTCAATTGATTTATCTTCGGCTCAGATTTCATTTTCGCGGGTTCAGATGAAGATAACAATTTTCGAGCGCATCGAGATGCAAGTGCATCGTCGACTTCACGTCTGTTTCGCTGAACTATGTGGCGATTAAATCTTTAAATAATGATAACAATAATTATTATCATTTTTATCCTCTAATAATAAAATTACATCATGATATAATTATAACACATATATAATTATGATTTTATACTAATTTTTGTGGTGAACAGTTCGATGCTTTTCGATCGATTTATCTTCAGCTCAGATTTCATTTTCGCGGGTGAAGATAAGAATTTTCGAGGGCATCGATACATCGGCGGCTGTGGAATATGGCATTGGGATTTCCTCGGGCGGTCGGCAATGCCACAACGCACTCGGCACAATTCTCTCGCGGGCTCGCGGTAATAACAATGCCCGTAGGCGGAGTCAATGCGCGCTGCGCAATCCTCGTAATGAAAGTATGATTGATGACGCTCGCGGCGTCGGCGTCATTAGTCCGACGAGGATGCGAGCTATCGTACCATGGGCTTTCTCGCTGCGTATACAATATCTACGTCACTCGCGTACAAACCCCCCCCCCCCCCCCCCCAACCCGTAGGCGAATTGTCGTGCAGCGTGGATAACTCAGCCTTAAACACATTACGCGCTAATGCAATCTCGCGCGAGAGATAACGAGTCCAGAGCGAAGCCGAGTCAGGGAATGAAATATCATCGTTTCTACGAAAAAGAAACATTAGTGTGAATGTTAAGGAGAAAAAAAATTGTATTATCGAAGAGTTCGTGTTGTCACTTTATTCGTTTATTTTATTCGCGATTGAAAGGGAACAATTTGAAATTCATTGAACGTATTGTCGTGAGTCGTGAAGATCGATTTGCAATTTTGCCATCCGGCGAGTAGGCGATTTTCTACGCGAGGGTGCTGCAGGCTCGGCCCGGAACTCTGGACCGCTTGAAAAATACATTTATCCCGTGGTTTTCTCCCCGGCTCAGCGAGAAAAAAGATTGAGCCGGTGGAGAGAACATGAAATTCGCCGCGAGGTTTGGGGCTAATGTATCAGCTATTAGACTCTAATGGACTGTCGATCGTCGGAGAGTACGGAAGGACAGAAATAAAGTTCGGGGGATTTTCCCCGACGGCATCGCTCGCAGGCAGTCTGCAGGGAATAAAAAGAGTTTGCCTTTCGGTCAATCGGTGTATTGGACAAACAAGAAATTATTGACTATCGCCAAAAACCCAAAAAAATCTCGAAATCGCCAACAAAAAATGATCCGGTCCAAGGTGTCGACGAAACGCGCGGCAATGAAACGAGAACTGCGTAGAAAAATAAAAAATAAAATTATGTCAAGGACCGGAAGAGGCGAACTTGATCAGTGCGTAACAGAAAAGTTTGCGGCTCCATCGAGTTTCCCTATCGGTCAATCGATGTATCGGACAAATAAGAAATTATTGACTATCGCCAAAAATTCGAAAAAATCTCGGAATCGCCAACCAAAAATAATCCGGTCCAATGTGCCGATTAATAGCACGGGAATGAAACGGGAACTGCGTAGAAGAATAAGACCTAAAATTACGTCAAAGACCGGAAGTGGCGAACTTGATGAGGATTGACTCCGGAATGATAATCCGTGGACACGAATTTCCACTTTGCCCGAGCGAGGGAATCTCTCGGGGAGGATAGCGCCTCTAACGATGTTGTATCTTCCCAACTTGACGACATTGGCCGGACGGAGGCCGAGAAGGGATCTCCCAAAGTCACTTCCGTCGAGTTCGAGCAAAGAAAAAAAACACCCAAGTCACCTCCATCAAAAATGTATTTGTACGCTCCTCGAGTGTCCAATAAAATAAAAACTGCGTAATCATACACCAGCCTGTGGCGCGCTCATCCAAAAAAAAGTTTCCCGACACCCCGCTGCAAGAACCCATGGCATTACGCCGGCATTATAGTACTCTAACTGCGTGTATTACGGTAGCCGCTCTCCGGGCCGGTTAGCTACTGTGAGAAGCCCAGTTTCGGTAAAACAAACAACCCGTAACTCAGTTGAGTGTTTATGAGGGGTCCAGTCGTAAAAGTGTACGCGAATCGCCTCTCGTGTTTCGGCCGTTGGGTTGCCCACGGTCTATAACAGAGAAACACCGGACAAGCAGCAACCCCTCGACCCGGAGGCAAAACTTGCACGGCGTGGACGGTCAGGGACTTTTCCTAAGAGCACCCGCCGTACGTGTCTGCGTGCAAGAGGGAAGGAGATTCGGCTCGCGTTCTTTTGTTTTTATCTGCCTTCCATCGCTGTCGGAGAGGAAAAGAGAGTAGGAAAAAGGGAGAAAAGCGAACGAGAACGAAAGCACGAGAGGTTTTCGGGAGACGCGGGGGTGGTTTTGGGGTGCGGCCGCGTGTTGCCGGATCGTAAAACTCGGTCTGATCACCGCTACCAATTATCCCGCCGTTATCCAAGCGTTATCCGGACCGTTATCCACCGGTCCCTCCCGCGGACGGGACGATGCTGTGGGACTCACACTCTCTCCGCGCAGCTTCAACAGGGATGCTATTTTCTTCCACCATCCCCGTCGACTGTCTCGGAAAGGTACCCCGAACAGCCATGTAACCGAGACCCTCGAACCCTCCCCCGGCCATCGGGAACTTCACCGCCGAGAGAAAAGTAGAGGAGCTCTTCTTGCCCCCCCCCCCCTCGGCTTGCCGCCTACGGCTGATGTTCCTATTACTTTGTGCGACCTTACCCTCTACGTTCTGGCGCCTTTTACTGCAAACGAAGTGATTCCCGCCTCGTAAACGCGCCTTACTCTGTATCCGGATTGTACCGTGTATCGAGCTTTCGGACTCTACGGCGCAATATACGACGCGGTGAGATTGACAAGTTAAACCTTCGATACTCAATGTGCTTTACTTGCCATATCGCTGAAACGGCAATTTTTAAAAATCTTATTCAATTTTAATCTACTAAGTTCTGAAAAAAACTCAAGAATTCTACAGTCATTTCAAAGAAAGTGCTTCGAATATAATTTAATTACGTAGTTTTTTTGTATTTTAATAGGACCTAAAAATCGAAAAAATGAATTTTTTAGAAGCGCAATTTTTTTCAAACATTTTTATTCAGTTTTTTAAATCCAATTCTTAAGCGTTGCCGAGTGACTGGCTCTATCTTCTCCGATCCACAAAAAGCAAATCCAAAGGATCCTATATTTATTATTTAATTTTACGTCCTTGCATTCGCTATTCTCATCCGGCCATCGGAACGAACCTCGGGCGCGGTGCTGAATCGGTGCGCGGCGGCTTTCTTAATTTATCACTCTCGAGTGTTGGCCGATTCCTCTCCAGGTTCGCATCTCTCCACTCTCGGACATCCCCCGGGCTAATTCGACACTCGATATAGCGACGCTAATGGCTCAGCGCCTCACTTGCGCGCGATAATTTAATCAATCTGTTCGCTAATGCGACTCGCGAGAGCCGTGTGGATTCTATTCGGCAGACAAGCAACGGACGTACTCGGAGGCTTTCGTTTATTCAACAACGCTTTATAGTTTCGCCCGCGTGATTCGGTCATTCCGCGCTGGTTGACGGACAAAACCCGACGCGTTAATGATTCACGCTCGCGAATTCTTACAGACACTTTCGTACATGTAAAAGTCACGCCGCTGGAGTAGCAGGCGTCATGGAAAATTCATCAAAATACATCGCACTTATACAGTGTAATTCCATAAACGATAAGGACACTTGTGAGAAATTTAATTAAATCAGAAATAACGGATAATCGTTCCGGAGAACGTTACAATTGATATCCTTCCAACTTTAACGCAATTAGTTTATAATAAGTGAGATACAATAATAAAAGAGTAATAATAATGTGAGAGAAATAAAAATAAGTGACAAAAAATAATAAGAGAGATTTTAAGAAATGTACTCCAATTTTATAATTAAAAGAATTTTTTCGCTATTTTTTTTTCGATATACGCATAACGTTTTTTTATTTAGGGATTAAGATATTCTCAGTGGCGCCGTAGCGCAGTTGTTTGCCTCGCCAAGTCGATGACCCTTTGCCCGCACCTATGTCTCACTTTGTACACTGACCTATATCAATCCGTAAGGATTGAACGGCGGATAAGCCTCGGGACTAACGGAATATCCGTATCCTTGATTGATCGAACGGGGGTTCGAGGCGAAATCGTAATTGATAGCGCTATTGTTATATGCAGTGTCGTGTGGTGAGCGTGTAAAAGTGTTATAGGCGTCCGCTGACATAACTGGGCTCGACTTACCGGCTCTGTTGCTCTGGTCGATCATTGGCTGAACGATTCTGCGTCTCGCGTTGATGAACCTGCGAACAGAAGAATTTTTTTTTTAATTTATATGCGTCCTATATAATATATATGATGAAGTTATAGCAGCGTACGGGAAAGTGGGTGAATATGGGATAGGCTGATTTTCAAGAATTTGGAAATTATATCAAGATGGGATTTATCTTGTTAAGCACGTCAAAACAAAATTATGGGGTCTAATTTCATCGTTTTAGCTGGTCCAAAAAAGTTTCCGGGAAAACTTACAGATTCCGTCCGTTTTTCATAAAAGAATTGCCACATTCGGAAAATTAAATTTACACGCGATCCATATAGTATCTAAAACGAGGTTAGCCCAGCAGCGTATGGGAAAGTGTGCGAATATGGAATAGGCTGATTTTCAAGAATTGAGCAATTATATCAAGATGGTCTTATTTTTCCATGTGCGTCAGAACGAAATGATTGAGCCTAATTTCATCGTTTTAGTTCCAGAAAGTTTTCCGGGAAAACTTGTAGACTTCATCTGTTTCTCATACCAGAATTACCACACTAGCAAAATAATATTTTTTTTAGATAACATATCTTGCCACATAAGTTACAGCGACGCAGCCTCTTATCGCTCTTTCGTCAGCAATCCGAGTCCTCGTGGAAGTAACGAACGAGAGGTAACTCGCATCGGTGAAACATGCGCGCGTCGATCTCTCGCTGCAAGATTCGCGGTACAAATTGAGATGAACGATAGTCATAAAGCGAGCCGGCCATCGCGGTGGGCTAACGATTCCGCACTTTGGGATATACGAGAGGGCAGGTTTCTCGCGGTACCGGTGATTCCGAGGTCGGCAGCGACTATTATTTCCACGGATCGGATTTCCCTTCCGTCGTGGCCGGTTCGCCGAGTGCGCGGCACTCGAGAGTTCGCCGGAGTGCGGCGGTCGGGGAATCCGCGTGCGAGAAGCGCCGGAACGATCGCCACCGATGTAATTCCCGGAGTACGTCATTAGCCCTCTTCGATGAAGAAGCTTCTTACGGGCGAACGCTTATCCGAACAATGGAATCTCGCAGTGTTTTGCGAGAGCCGCGCGACGAGCGGACGATGGAACGAGCGAGAGTTCGCCGTTTCTCGGCTCGGAGGATCTCCGGACCGAGGGAACTCCGCGCGGATGAGCGGGAGAAAATCGCGAGAGGCGAGACAGCGGGTGGCGAAGGGGGCGGCTGATAAAGAAGAGGGAAAATAAGAAAAGGCGAAGTACCAAGGATGAAGGAGGGATGGGCGAGGTGTACGCGTCAGCCGACGTCAGCGTCGCGGCGCCCTAATGGGCGCAGACGCCGGAAGTGATTGGGTTTCTGCTCGACTGAGTCGAGCGTGCCTCATCCCTTTCGCCTCCGCCTCGTCTCGCCGTCGTCTCGTCCTCGGCTTTTCGTTGCGGAGGACGAACCGGGAGGGGGGGGGGAGGGGGGGAGGGGGAGGGGGTTGAAGATGGAGGTATGTATAGTGTTCGAGAGAACACGAGGATGTTGGCGAAGCGACCCAACACGAGAATCCGCCGGGGCGAGGGGCGGAAGGGGACGGTGCGAGAACCAAGTCGAGCGCCCCTTGTTTTGCGGCACATCTTTCTTGCTTAGTCTCACGCCTGGCCGACTCCCGCGGGAGAGTCTTATGAATAATAATTATTAAACTCTCTCTCGCTCGCCGGGCGCAAACTGAGCGCGAGCCCCGCGGAGATCTCATCCCCCGGCAAGGCGTCTGGCAGGGCGCTGGCCAAAACCGCCGCCGGTTCCCCTGCAAGCCAGTCCAAGATCTCGCTGTCTAACCGAGCGCACTGGCACTCCTCCGATCCGTACCGCGGGAAAACCGCGGCGCTAACATCCCTGCGAAAAACGCTGGCGACCGAGCGTCCTCCGCATCGCGAAGACCGTACTTTGCTTGCACAAAAAAAAAGCTTGTGACAAATCGGTATGGATTCATGAACCGCCGAATTGGACCATAAAGTAGTTTCTCAAGATTCCAGGACTGTCCTTTCTCTCCTCACCGCGTATATAAAGGGCGACGACGACAGCCCGGATTACACATTTTGGGAGCGATATCGGCAACGATTCGGGTGAGCGAGGGAAGGGCGCTGGCCAAAACCGCCGCCGGTTCCCGTGCAAGCCAGTCCAAGATCTCGCTGTCTAACCGAGCGCACTGGCGATCCTCCGATCCGTACCGCGGGAAAACCGCGGCGCTAACATCCCCGCGAAAAAAGCTGGCGACCGAACGTCCTCCGCATCGCGAAGACCGTACAAAAAAAAAGCTTTTGACAAATCGGTATGGATTCATGAACCGCCGAATTGGACGATAAAGTAGTTTCTCGAGATTCCCGGAGTCTCCTTTCTCTCCTCACCGGGTATGGAAAGGGCGACGACGACAGCCCGGATTACACATTTCGGGAGCGATATCGGCAACGATTCGGGCGAGCGAGGGAAGCTCGGCCCTTCGGAGTGATAACGATATAGTGGCGGAAGCGCCGAAGAGGGATGCGGGGCGGAGGGTTGGGTCGGTGAAGGGGCGGCCGTTTATGTCCCATCGCGTTCCGCCGACCCTCTCGCCACCGTCTCAAAGTCAAGGCCTCGAATATCGTCGGATGAAAGAGTGTGTCCCGGGGTGTAAGCCGCGTGGGTGCAATCTCGCTCTTATTCCGTGCCTGTACATTCGCCGAGCGTCATAGCCGGGGCTCGTGTGCGCGCAATACACAGACGTAGCTGGAACTCGCGATAGAACACGCAGAGCTGTATAACGCGAGGCCCCTTTCCAGCCTCCGGTCCTCCTAAGCGCCGCGCTCCGGTTCCCCTTTGGCGGCGTAGGCGGCATGTCACAGCCAGCTGACTACCCGCCCCCCCGTTCGTGCCTCTCCGTTCCTCTCTGTGTTCCTCTCCGTTCCTCTTCGACCCGCGGCAACCCCCGGCTCGGTTCTGCTGGCAGCCACCCCCGTAGCTGAAATATCACCCGAACAATGGCGCGCCACCGCCGGGTTCTCCGCCACCCCCTTGGCCGCGAGTGGCGCGAGGGAGGAAGCGAGAGGACGTCGACGACGACGAGCGCCGAGCCCGAGAGGGACTGCCCAATCCCCTTACAGCCGAGGGAGCACGAGAGAGCACGGTGGAGGCGCTCGTGGAAAACTCGCGAGCACGATTCTCTCGGGCCAGCGGAGGAGAGAGAAAGAAACGCGGTAGGCGAAGAGAAGCAGTTGCAAAAAAAAAAGAGGAAAAGAGTCGGGAAAAATATCGTCGCCTCGGCCGGAAAACTTAACCCGGCGACGCGATAAAATTTTACAGTTGAAATGAGGCTCTCTCGTATTTTCTCATTTTTTTTTTTTTTTTTTTTTTTTTTGTGCCCTTCCTTGAGGACACATTTGGGGTATTTCGCTCGTGGAGAGATCGCGCTCGAGGTCCTTCGCGTGCACGTTTCGCAAGGTCAAGGAGGCGATCGGTATGTCGACTTGAAGAGATCGATCCTCGCTCCCTGCCGCTATCTTCGTCCCGTTCTCGCGGATATCTTCAATCCGTATCGCATTTTTTTCATCGTTGTTTGAGCGAATGGCTGATGTCACGATGCCGGATAGAGATTGGGGCGATGCTGTACACCCCGGTCGTCGATCCTCGCACGCATTTATCCTCGTGGTGAATGGAGTGTCTGGATGACGTAGCGATGAAGTTAATACGACGTGAAAAAAAAAAAAATGGTCGGAAAGAAAATAGAGTGCCCGGGTACGAGGGTACGGAAGGTTGCAACGGCAGCGGCTTCTCGGTCAAGCCTCGATCGTGAAACGGCACTTTTCACCGATCTTGCGGTCCGGTGATTCGAGTTTTCGCACTTCTCGAGGCCTCGCGAAGTTCACATGAGGCTAATGATTTTATAAATCACTAGTCTAGGTTATTGTAGACTCGGGCGCTTCACACGCTCGCATAGAACGCATGGTTCGTAGTACGTCGAAAACGATTCCACGTCGAATGGAATTTCGTAATCCATTCCATATGGAATGGAATTTTGGAATTTCAAAATCGATTGCATATCGAATGAAAATTCAGAATTTCGTATTCGATTCCATATCGAATGGAATTTCGGAATTTCGAAATCAATTCCATATGCTATGAAAACCAAACTTTCGAAAGTATAGCATATGGGATGGATTTCGGATTTTCGAATTCCATTCCATATGCTATGAAAACCAGGGGTATCTTCATCGAAAAGGGGGGAGGGGGAGGTTAGCTTCTCTAAAAAATGGCCTTCGCTGCCTCCAGCGAAGGCCATTTTTTAGAGAAGCTAGCCCCTCGGGAGGAGCGGGTGGACAAACATCCGAACCAACAAATAAATCCACAATTTTCCAAAATGTATATAAGAACATTTTCTGTCGCTTTTCCTTCGACCCCCTTTCGCGGATATATTTTGCTCCTCGCACTGTGACCTCGCTGCGCGGTAGCAAAGCCAACACGATGGTTCATACCGCGTATACCGTAGGTATAACAGGCTCTGCGGCGGCCAAAGTGTGCTGCCGCTGTTGCCGTTCCGTACTCGAAAAACTCTTTATGCTTTTTTATGGAAGCTGTCGAGGTAGGAAAAAAAGGAAAGAAAAAAAAAGAGGAACGAGAGGCCGAGCATATGACTGTTCTTCGTGAAAAAAAGGCATAAAACCCAGGATGAACTGTGCGATGCTTGCTGCGCTGGGGGTGTCTCTCGCATGACCTCCCTTCACCGTGACGAAATTTAGTGCGCTCCGGGACGCGCATACATGAATAACACTTGAATTTGCTTATACACGTATAATAACGAGCGAGACGGAGAGGGACCGAGAGAGAAAGGGATTGGCGCACATACGTGCGGAATTCGTCGAAGAGCTAGATACGGCGAGGGACAGAAACGGAGTTAAAAAAAAGAGAAAATAAGGGACAGGAAGAGAACTGCGTGGATAATGCGATCGACGCGATTAGCTACGCGCCGAAACCTCTCTTGGGTCTATTCGATAATACAATCCGTGATATTGTAGTAAAAGACGAGAAATTAATTTCTAACATTTTTTAAAAATTTGGCCACGTAGCACTGCGATGTTCGGTTCTGTAATCCATTCACAGTAAAAGTAATTTGTTCATTTCAAAAGTATTTTTTTGTCCACAAATGACCACAATTATTTTGTTGTTAATTTTAGAAAATAAAAAAATTTCTAAAATTATCGTACATTTTTGTGCAATGGGCAAAATTTTTTTTTTAAATTAAGACGACAATGATTGAGGACGTTTGTTGACTAGAAACATTGCTACCTATTTTACTGTATACAACCTTTGCCGGTCAACAATCGTCATTGTGAAAAAGCATGGTGCACATACGTGCAAAATTCATAAAATAGATACAAGGGATAGAAATGGAGTAAAAAAAAAGTAAAAATAACGGAGTGGGAGAGAACTGCGTGGATAATGCGATCGATACGATTAGCTGCGGCCCCAAAACCTATATCGGGTCTATTCGATAATATTATCCGCAATAACGCGATATAAAAAGAGAAATTAATTTTTTTTTATCAGAATTATATACGCAGCACCGCGACGTTCGGTTCTGTAATCCGTACAACGGTTGCCCGTCAATAACCATCATTGTCAGCGCATAATACACGGTTATACGTATTCGCGTAAATGGAGTTGCGGCCTCCACAGTATCAATAAAGTGGGTAGGGGGGGGGGGGGGGGGGTGGGTAGGGAAATACATTACATCGGAACACTGATAAATACCGTTCGGATCGATTAATCGATTAAAATCATCTCCACTACTTTCGCGCGATCAATCTGTCCGTCACGTCGCGATAATCGAGAAGCGAGAACGCGTAACGATGCGAATAACGAATAACACGATATTTTATCCGATGCACACCGCGTTGCGCCTCATGACATTGTATTACAGAGAGGAATTAATTCCTCCCCAAATTTTTATTTTATTTACGGTATATATTTTTTATTTTCTCGGAATTACATCCATCATTTTTTCGGCTCTGTTACATTGACTCTGCCTGACACGTCGATGACGATGTTTGGTCGAATGCGCGAGCCTCCGTTTTACCTCGCATTCCTCCGAACGTGTAAAACCGATGAGTTCCATTTCCCTCCCGCAGCGAAAACTCTCTCGAAATTCACCCTTTTGCTTTCCGGCCATATAACTTTTGGACGAGCCGGTCCGGAGGTGCCTCGACCCGGAGTGGTCGAACGAAACGGTAACGATGATTACTGTCGCCCGGGCCCTCGGAGCATTTACTCTCTCTCAGTGCGCGAGCGATGCCGAGCCGGGCTCGCCGAGTATTCGCAATTATCGGAGAGCTTCCATTAGTTAACTGCAGTCGATACCGCGAGCTCTCGGGCTCTCGAGCAACGTAGTCGCTATGGCTCTCTCACTCGCCCGCATCAAAACATCATTACCGCAGGCTAGTGCTCTCGCGAGAACTCTCGGACGCGTGCACCGCGAAACAATACACGGCGAACGAAGCTTGCGGCAGACTCTCGCTGTGTTACTATCGGTAATCAATTTCGCTGTACGCGGATGTGTACCGCGCGAGCGATGCGCCGCTTCTGCAACGTGCTCCGCTAATGCGAAGGGTTGCGGCTTCCGGCTTCGAAAGCTTCGCTTCGGAGCTGACGCGTTGCAGCTTTCACGTAGATGCGATGTGTGTCGAGTATGTGCAAAAAAATGTACGAAAGCACGCGTAATGTCCAGCGACGCGATTCGATCCTCGATTAATGATTAATGATACGCATTATACAGTGGGAAAACGTCACTTCCGGTTTCACAATCTCAGTTTTCGACCGGATGTGACGCCATATCGGACGTCGCTTTTGGTCGAATAATGAGATTTCGTCATACTTCCAGTATGACGTCACTTCCGGTTAAAAAATGAGATTTCGTTATAGTTCCATTATGGCGTCACTTCCGGTTGAAAACTGAGATTTTCAAATTGGAAGGGACATTTTTTCTTATGACGATACTTTCGGTCAAAAATCGAACTTTTCAAACCGATAATGATATTTTCCCTTATGACGTCATTTCCGATAAAAAAATCAGGGTTTTGAAACCGGAAGTGACGTTTTCCCTCGTGACGTCACTTCTGGCAAAAAATGTTTATGTTCGAACTGGAAGTGACATTTTTCCTTCTGACGTCAATTCCGGTCAAAAATAAAGATATTCAAACCGGAAGTGACGCTTTCCCAAAAACCGAGATTCTGAAACCAGAAGTATTTTTCGGTCGCCGCGCATTCCCCTTTAACGGAGTAAAATGTGATTTATAATTTTGAAAACAAAAAAATAGTTCCACCAGTGCGTTTTCCGCGAGCAAAAAAGCGAGTCTGGAAAGCCGATGGCTCGAGCGTGTGTGTGTGTGTCGCACTGACGGGTATGCGATCGAGCACAGATCGGATATCGTCGCGTCGTTGCACCAGCGGGCTTTTTCACGTGGACATGTTATGTGTGTCAACAAAGCGATTTAACACGGGACGTGTCACTGATAGCCGACGCCGTTCGTTTCGCCGGCATCGTCGCCGGTCATCCCGCGGACGTTTTCCAGCATCCGAGCGAATGCCTGAAACTCGCACACGACCAATGACGCCGCCGACGCCGCCCTCGCGTTCCAGTGTGCACCGGCGTTTTCACACACGGCGCACTGCGTTTAATCTACGGCACCGAAAACGCGCTTTTTCCGAAAATTCGCTCCGGAATTTATATAATTGTTTTGCCGTGGGTCGCCACTAAATTTTCCGAGGGGCGATAGCGCGCCGCCTGGTCGTTGCTCCCCCCCCTTTCCCCCGAAAACGCGAGCCCAGGGAATAAGAGTAAAAGAGAGAAAAATTTCAGCGAACGAACGAGTGCATCGCCGATGTATTTGTGCGTCCGCACGAGCTCGCAAGTGCAAGTGTGTCTGTGGCGGAAGAGACTCGGCCGACCAGCGCTCACTAACTCCCTCACGAGCTGATGTTGATGGGCGCTTCAACGATTTGCCCAATAAAAGGACCAGGAAAATATATATCCACGCTGGCAGAGAGAAAGAGCCAATGGCAACCTGATATACCTATAATACCAGCGTTCGCTCGATTCTCATCGTTTCGTTTTCCTCGCTTCCTTTCTTTCCGACCTGTCGTTCAGCTACGTTACGATAATTGCCTTTGCCCCCCCACCCTCCCTCTTTCACCCGGTCTTTTTGTTCACTTTTGCGAGGCTTCGATCTCCACACCTTTCTCTACTTTATTTAATCCTGCCAAAGTTACGCGAGCCCTGAGGAGAATTCCGAACACAGAACCTCACAGTTAACACTTTGCCGGAGTGACGCGTGAATAAACAGGAGGAGAAGTCGCAGAGGCGGGAGATGTGGGAGATTCGCCGATGGCCGGTTATCAATGCGATCCTCGGAAAATTATTATCATCGGCGAAACCGCACCTTGCCGTCAGAACTAGTCATCAAGAAACGCGGGCTCTCGACGCTGAGTACTTGAAGACATTATTTTTTTAATGAGTGACGCTATCGTCTTTTTATACGCTAATCCTATGCCGGAAGTAAAATCGTTTGAATTAGATAGATAGACATTTTATTATTCCTGGGATAAATTTCCAGTGCGCCATAGCAGTTCAAAAGTTTACAATGAAATGTAGATTTTTCTTAGTCCAAAGCCGCGGCACAGAGTATGCGTACACCAAGAAAAAAAACTTATTTGATGGTCACTATTTATTAAGATTAAGTAAAATATTTATTTGATGTAAATAAATATTGATTTAAATCAAATAAATATTTTACTTAATCTTAATAAACGGTGGCCGTCAAATAAATTTTGTTTCCGGGTGTAGTACGACGGTTTGGTCTGGAGTAAGTGAAGCTAGAGGATGTGGCAGAGATGATAAGTAACATGAATGACAGACATCATACAAGACAATTAACGATACTTAAAAACAGAGCATCAGTTTGGGATTTTGAAGACTGCAGATTTTGACCAATGCACCTAATTGCGAATCAATCGGTTCAGCCGATACTGAGATATGGGCACCTTGGTTTCAATAAACTCTCCAAATATGATTAAAAAACTCCTTTCCAGTTTTGCAGATCTCGATATACGCTACAGAATCGGCATCCTTTCCACCGTGTCCAATAACCATTGCAGATTGACTAATTTCCAAAGTTCCAGCACCCGCCTTAATCCCCTAGCACATTTCCTTCTCGACACCCTGCGCTCCCGGGTTGGCGCACACCCTCGTTCCACGGATATCTCGCGGATGCGAGATCCAACCCCGAGAGGTTGCCAGAGTGGCAAGTTATTGGCTCCGCAGCTGTCGCGCTATCCGAGAGTCCTGGGCGGCCAGTCGGATTGTAACATCGCCGGCGACCCCGCCAGCAGCGAGCAGCATCAGCGGCTTCGTCGCGGCCATCACCTCCTAGCGCGCAGGCATCGCCTACCGACGGGGTCAGACTCATCGTCGAGCCGGCGTGGTTCGAGGGTCGTGACACACCCGGCGAGAATGTACCTGCTCTCCGGCACACGAACGCGCACGGCCTGTGGGCTCTCAAACCCTGCGAGCCCTGCGAGTTTCGGGACGACCCTTCATCCTCGCTTGTCTCCCACCCCGCAGCACCACCGGGCGAACTCTCCTATACTGAACTATTATATAGCCAGCCGGAGTGAGGCGTCAGCTTGTAACGGTCTCTTAAACTCCCGACCTCTGACTTCCGCGACCCGGCTCCCTTCTATATATAATACATATAACGATGCCCATATATATATCTATCTGTGTAACAACTGCTGACGCCGTTATAAACTGCCCGGGTTTCTCACTTTCCTGTCCGATTCTCCGCGCCCCCGTCCCGGCGCGTTCGCCAGTTGGCCCGTTTCACCCCCTTCGTCGTCTCGGGACGACGAAGCGATTCGGGGCCCACGAAGGAGCCTCCCGGTATTAACGCACGGTGACGGATCGTCCTGCGACGACCCCCAACACATCCCCCGCTCTCCTGGAAAATAAAGCGCACAGTTGTTTCTCGGCTTTCCGGAGGGCCTCGTCAAGGGTTGCTCGAGCAGTTACCACCCCGTTTTCTCCTCCCCGAACGGTCGTTCGGTTGCCACGTAATTCTGGAATCGTTCGGCCGTCCGCCGTCTCCGCCGTGCCCGCGAGGTGCAATCCGGAGAACGAGATTGGGATATGATATCGAGATCCTCGCTGGCGCGAAGGCCCGATGCAAGGAGTCAACGTCGGTCCGGGGGAAAATGGGGCTGTTTAGATTCGCGGGAATACAAGAGGAAAGTAAACGCCTGTAGCGAGCGGGGGGAGAGGAAAGGATAAGGGTCGTTTAGATTGACCGCTCGGTCGGCTCTCTATGGCCCTAAAGCGTCCCCGTTTACCATGTCTCGCGATTCGCTCACTCTGTGTCTCTCGGCTCTGCTCCTCGAAATCTTTTTCTCTACGTCTCCCTCCAACCCGGAGCGGGTTGGACCGCACCGTCTGCGTCGGGGTACACTTCTGGCTCCTGCGCGAAAAATACGTGTAAGTATACGCAGCGCGTATAAGAGCGGTACGGAACGATCGTCGTCCCCCTTTTTCGCGCTGTCGGGGACGACTCCCGCTGGCACTTTTACATCGTTGAGGCTCACTCTTCCTACGCCTCCTACGAAGATCTCTCCGCCGGCTCTCGGAGGGAGGGAGGAGAGCATCCTGGAGATTTAGAGGTCAGGCGATAAAAACAAAATAAAATCGGAATTTTTATTTGCGCGAAATAGAATACGAGTATAGTAATGTTGCCCCGTGTGTATATGGTTTATGGGTTAACGCGGGTTTGACTCCTTTCCGCCGGGCCTCCGTGGAACGAGAGAGGGAACGATTCTTTATAACGCCCGGGGAGGAGAAAGAGGGAAAACGCATATTTCTGATGGTCCCTTTTGGCCTTCCGAGATTCGCCGGACTCCGTCTCCTTCGTCGCTCTCTCGGATTCGTTTCTCCGGCGAGTCCGTCGCTCCATGGGGGCCTCGTCGCGTTCACCTCCACGGAGAGCTCACCTCGCACACGGCTCCGAGTGTACGGAATTTGAATCCGGCTTGTAATAAAATCCGGTCTTTATGCGACATGCGTGGACGGTACACGGGGGCGCCAAGCAGGGGATTCCGCCGGTGGAACGGCACGCAGCAGCCGCGCCAGTGGATAGAGCCTGTATATGTGCGACTGCACTCCTGAGAGATATAGTCGTAGGAGCCGTGAATAGGGTGCCAGTATTATGGCACTCTGCACACAGAAGTGACGGTCAAGATTGTTTTTAATTTTTTTTTGTTTTTTTTTTCATTCTAAAAAAAAGTGACTGGCGACGACGTAAATAATACAGACAATGTTAGCATTTTGTATTTTACTCACACGGTTAAGAAAGTTTGGACTTTTCACACATTTTTCGTCCCAAAACGTCTGCAAACTTGTTGTTGATATTCGAAATTTTTTTTTTTTGTAAAATTGGCAAACAATAAAAAAATGTTAATCTTTTAATAAGAAAAGTAAATGTTAAGGTTTTAAATTCTACTACACAGTAAGGAAGGTTTGTATATTTAACAAACATTTATCGTCTCAAAACGTCTGCACACTTGTTCTTGTTGATACTACAACAAATATTTGTAAAATAAACAAAAATATTTGTAAAATAAACAAAAATATTTGTAAAATAAACAAAAATATTTGTAAAATAAACAAAAATATTTGTAAAATAAACAAAAATATTTGTAAAATAAACAAAAATATTTGTAAAATAAACAAAAATGTTTCTAAAATGAACAAACATTTTTGTAAAATAAACTTTTTTTTGTGAACTAACAAAAAATAATCGGTACCTGCGGAACTTTTCGTCCGCGGTTTAAACATGCGTTATGACCGAACGAAGTTGGTGGCGTGCTGCGATGAACGATATAACCGATTAATGGGGACTTTGCCTAATCAAGGATTCTAATCGGACGTTAGCGCGCTCCGGCTCCCGCTCCTGCCGCCGGTGTTGTCGGACGAGCGGGAGATTCCCTGTTCTCCGGGTACGAAACGATCCTGGCGTCGGTGGCGGAGGGAGCCGCCACTGTGTATAATTGCCCGACTGTGTGAGCCCCGAACGTTGATAGCGAAGTCGAAGTAAATCGGATTACTCGGATATCATCTGCGTAATGTATGTATGCGGGTGTGTATACGCACGAGGAGCCGAGGGAGCCCCGACGTATCGCGGAGGTCGCCGGTTTTAGCCGGTACCCAGTGTGTAACGCACTGGTGTGTGCTGGAAAGCTCGAACGAGCGAATGCTCGTCCCTGTGTGCTTTCGCCTCGAGGCTCCAGGGGTTTGCCGCGGCGCCAGAGATCGGAGAGCTCAGCCACCCCGCGCTCTCTCGTGTGTAGCCCGGCCGCGCCGTTCAGCCGCTCTCGGGGGCTGGAAAATAAGGGTGCGCGACCCCGCGAGCCCAGATAAAGGGTGCGTTCGCAGATAAACTTAGACCCGTGCCGCGCACCACGGCGCGTATATCCCGCACAGTGTGCGACATGTTTTTCTAGACAATTTGTTCGGCAACATTAATCACCGGCGTTGCGCTGCACCGAGTCGCGGCGAAGGGCCAGGGCTTGACAGGGGACGACGGCTCACGGAACACAGCGGGAAGGCCGCGTGTCGCACGGAAAATAATACTTGCGCATACGCAGGTCTGACATTTTTTTTCGTTTTTTTCTACCGATTTTTCTATCGCCCCTTTCCCTCTCGGCCCTAATGCGCGATGGGCAGATATGAATTAAATTCGATTATCGGGCGAGAAAGATATGGAAAATGAGGTAACTTTGTTGATGGCATTTTTTTTTAGACCGTGTCTGTGGAAATTAGATCTTCCTTATCGGAGCGACACCGCGTATGTGAAAGGCGTGCCGTTATGTGGGATTAATACACACGCATTTGTATAACTTTTTGCTCACTTTTGCCAAGCTTCGATCTCCACATCTTTCTCTGCTTTATTTAATCCTGCCGAGGTTAAGTAAACCGGAATAAATCAGAAAAGAGGGCGAGATGAGGGAAATTCGCCTTTGCCCAGTTATCAATGCGGTCCTCGAAAAAATTATTATCATCAGCGAAACCAAATTTTACCCTCTACGGCAGTCGGAAAAATTATGACATTTTGTTTACCGATTTTTCTATCCACCCTTTCCCCTCCGTCCCTAATGCACGATGTGCAGATACGAATTAAATTCGATTATCAGACAAGAAAGCTATAGAAAATGAGGTAACTTTTTTGCCGGCATTTTTTTACCCCGTCTCCATGGAAATTACATCTTCCTTATCGGAGCAACCCCGAGTACACTGTGAAAGGCGAGCCGTAACGCGGGATTAATACACACGCATTTGTATAACTTTAACTTCCCATCTCCATCTCCACACCCCCCCCCCCCCCCCCCTCCACCCAACTTCCAGTTGTAGGTAACCACGAGATATACACATATTCTTCGTGACACGAGTGCATTCTCGAACAACGTCCCGGTAGATTCTAGGCTGCCAGCTCTCATACAGCACACAGCCCGCGCACAGCTCATATACGCACGAGCCCCCCCCCCCCCCCCCCCCCGCCGCCATTCTCTTACCGCTGGAAACTATAAGGCAACAACAATGCCGCGGTGATGATTATCTGGAAAACTAATTTCGCGACTGCGGCGAACAGTAAGCGCGTGTTGTCGTCGGGTTCTACGGCATAATATGGCAACAGAAGCGAAATCCCCCTTCCCCGTTCTCCGACTGAAAACAACTCTTGGTCTACAGACTGCTCCGCGCATGTGTGCGCGGTCGAGTGTGTGACCGAGGTCACATAAGCGGGGGGTGAGGACGGGAGAGGGAAAACATATTGTCGTAGCCAGAGCCGAGAAGAGAGGAAAGTAAGCGAGAACAAGAAACCGTCCATGAATCATCCGACTCCGCCGAGTATCCCAGAATTGTTCTCAATTTTCCGCTATCGTTCCCATTTCCTCAGGATCAAGATACAGTTTAATAAAGAATCCCGACGGAGCGTCCCGATCGCTGCGCGAACGGTACACACGTCCCGGTTTATCGGGACGGCCAAAACCCATCCAACTATCCTTCCTGAGCGTACGCGGATCTGGCCTCCTTCATGGCTATTTGTAATTTTCATTATCTCGGCATAAAGGGGCACATTTAGCCGCCGAGGCACGTAGGAAGTTAATAGGAGAGTGTGTGCGGGGTCGTCGCGTTCGAAGGGTAGTTTTCGGAGGCGGTCCGCAGGGTTCCATCCCGAAGCGTCGTCTCTTCGATCCCGTGGCCCAGGCGACTCCCGACTCTCGGCTGCACCGGCGCAAACGGAAACGCAAAGCAAACCGTGCCAGCTCCCAGCTAGGAGAAAGCGACTGCGAGCCTCACGACGGAACCGCGTCCGCTTGGCGATTCCGGCCACGATTCCAGACGTCGTTTCGGACGCAACAACAATTCCCGAAATCTGACGAAATTGGCCCCTGCACCGCCCTCCATCCCAGCACTTTCTCCGCAGCCCACTTTCTCCCGCGGAACTACACCGACGAGCCCGAACTATCCCCTATGGCAAACCCCATGGCACGAGTCGGGAAAACACCGCTCTCTCCCCCACCGGGGGGAAGGATAGCCGCGTAACGGCGTTTATTGGCTGTTTTAGGGCCGTTTCTATGCGCGACACATTGTCGCTAAATAACGCCCCGGCGCCCACCAGCAGCAGGGCAGCCGAAAGCTTTTTTCCTCGAGCTTTGAGCTTTCGATTCTTCGGGATTCTTCTGACCGCCCCCAGCGTCCACGCCAGGCATTCCACGCGCGCGTCCTCCATAATGTGTCTCCACTGGACCGTAGATCACTCGTCCGAGGTCCGAGCCGTCGGAGACGCGCGTGGAGAGAAAAAAGAGGAAGAACTACGATGAATTAGCTCGCCCGGCAATAAAGTCGATCAGCTACGATATTAACGGGCGCGAATTGAGCCCTCCGTGCCAGATCCACAAAGCCGCACGCTGGCGTATCAGCGACGTTATTTCGCTCCTCGTAAAACCTGATGGAATTGCTTTTTCGCAGTCTCTCGGAAGAGTGTCGGGAACGGGAGCCCGGAGGGCTGCGATTAAAAATGGATTAGCCGGACGCGAGTCCGTCGTTCTTCCCGTTCAATTTTGTCGGAGAGTCTCGCGGAACCGCGCCGGAGAAACGGCGGGGGGGGGGGGGGGGAAGAGCGGAAAGAGCGCATCTCCCGGCGTCCATTAAAATTTCTTCGTAGATGAAACCTGCCGAAGGATGGCGAGAGGCCTCAACGAACCGTGAAGTAATTTTCGACCTGTCGCCTTCCCGCTTTCGTATCGTCCCTTGCACCTTTCTTTGGTCCAGCGTTCGGCTGTGATTATACCGAGGCACCGCGAATGAGACGGAAAATGTATTAGCAGGACGCAAGCTTCCAGGAGGAGCCGAAGAACGAACCTCCGTGCGATGTGGGGGAGAGCGGGGTAAAATGGCACACAGGGGCAAAAGGGGATAATGAGACAAAACACAATATTCCAATAACTTTTGGATGGTGGCGATGATGGTAGGGGGGTCAAAACGACTTTGAAAATCCGGATTTATCGTTGGGCCAAAATGGGCATCCAAAAAAGATTGGAATATTGAGTTTTGCCCTCATTGTCCCGTTTTGTCCCGCTGTGCCATTTTGCCCCGGTCTCTCCTAGGTGTTCAGCTGGTCTACAGATCACACATACTTAGCGGTACGCAAGTTTCCACTAGGAGCCGAAGAACGATCCTCCCGTGCGATGTAGGGGAGAGCGGGGCAAAATGGCACACGTGGTCAAAACGGTATAATGAGACAAACCGCAATTCTCCAATAACTTTGGGATGGTGGCGATGATCTTAGGTGGGTCAAAACGACTTTGAAAATCCGGATTTATCGTTGGGGTAAAATGGGGTATCCAAAAATGATTGGAAAATTGAGTTTTGCCCTCACTGTCCCGTTTTGCCCCGCTGCGCCATTTTGCCCCGGTCTCCCTAGGTGTACAGCTGGTCCACAGATCACACATACTTCCGCGATGCTCGCAAAGGGGATACGCGATGGCGAAAGGGTTGAAAATACCCTTCCCTCGAGCGCGTCTCCCTCGATCCCTCGAGTGAGACAGACCGGAATCGCGAGTCGAGGCCAGAGGTGGGGTAATACTCATTCGAGTGTAATCGCGCTCGCAAAACTCCATCACACTTTGCTAATAGAGCCACCTCCCACCCCACCGGTCCGCGAGGGAGAACGCGGATGGATGGGCCTCGTCGTGTGCGGCGGTGTGCGGCTTTATGGGCGGCACTATAACGGCGATACAGAGCGAGACAAGGAGTTTATACATCCCACGCCAGTCCCGCTTCGGAAAAGCCTTCGAGGACTAAAATTCACGGCAACAACGTCGTAATAGCCGAAAAGTGTCGATAACGATCACTTACACGGTATATGTTCTACCGAAGCGGTTTTACATCGACATACAGCGTCGCGCTATGTACATATATACATAATCACGGTGCACTCAGCTCGGCGAGAATCGAATGAAAAATTAACGTCAATCTCGTTGAGCCTTGAGGATCAACCTCTTCGAGGGGGGGGGGGGGGGGGTTTCCGGCGTCGCGCTCTCTCGGTCCCTTCGGCGCCGCAACATCACCGGAATGGCTTTACTTTTATTGCTTTAGTAGCGCGGGTCTGCCATGGTTTATAGTGTGTGTGTGTGTGTGTGTGTGGACTAGCATATCTTCGTTCTTCTAATTACCTTCGAGCGGAGACGCATGAAATTACCATTAGCTCGCCGTGGAATTTATATCTACGATCGCTCCGCGGCCTGGCGAGCGCGAGCTCGCGCACGGCCGGTAGAACTCGGCGGGCTTCGATGTATTACAGTTTTTATCTACCCCGATCCCGGCGCGGCACCGCGAGCTCACGGAATATAAGAGGCGATGAAGAAGGAGAAGAGGAAAGCGAACGAAGGCAAGCAGCACCGGAAGCGGCCTCGGCGAACGGCAGTGGAGGGGGAGAGAAAGGCGGCGAGAGAGGAACGGGGCAGGTGGTGAGCCGATCGAGATTATCGGCGAAGAAGCAAACCGGAAACCGGTAGCCCGGGCACGAAGGTCCTCCATCACTGGCAACTCGCTCTCTCCCTCGCCCTTTCTTTCTCTCACTCGACGAGAAAAGGGTTTTCGTTTTTCGTTCTCTCTATCTCGAGCCCGTCCATTTCTTACCGCTGGAAGAGCCCAATAAGACAAGGCGACAAACACTATGGGACGGTTTCCGGTTGACCGTCGTCGAGCTGCGTTGAAGAAAAAAAATAAAAATTAATTATTACGAGCGAAAGCTTCGACGATCTCGGAAAGGTCATCCGTCGATCAATCGTCCAACTAGTTAGAAATTTTTCCAACCCATGGGTGAGGCTCGTTGGCCGAAATATCCAATGCCAGGACTACCCAAGTTCACGAACTCTCGGACTGAATCGGAGTATCTTCACTACCAACTCCCCCCTCTATGTATACGTAATAGCGTGGATGTGCTATAGAGTGCGCGCAGATATATCGAACGAGTAAATAGGCTAGCTCACGGTCTGGCGTGGACGGCTTAGGCAGTCGCGATGGCACACCTGTGGAGCAAATTTACGAAATGTTTACGACCGCTCGCGCCCCCGTTCGCCTCCCATTTCGCGTCTGGAGGGTCGCGTTAGGAAACTACCCTCTCCCCCTCCCCCTCGATGGCGTCCTACCTCGATTCCATCTCGCTCTCGCGTACCCTTCGTCGGGGCGCAGAATTCCGCGTCATTCGGTATTATTACATCGTCGCGCTATCACCATCCCGCGGCGAATAGCCCGGCGCGCGCATCCCGGGGATTCCCCTCGGGCAACCCCGTCCCGTTCCATTCGCGCACTCGCTCGATCTCCGATCCACCGACACACTTGCCGACCCGATTTTTTTTTATTCGTACGGGATCGATCTTTTCGGCCGTGATCCGAGACTTGTGCACTGAGAGAAGGATTTAGTAAAAATTACTATATCGCTTGACAGATGTTACCATATATATATATACATAGCACATAGTAATAGGGCGCTAGGGTGCTACACACAGAAAAATAATTTATTTGACGGCCACCGCTTATTTGGTTTAAGTAAAATATTTATTTCATTTCAGTAATTATTTACTTAATTAAAATAATTATTTATTTAAATCAAATAAACATTTTACTTAAAACCAAACAAACGGTGGCCGTCAAATAATTTTTTTTTTTCGGTGTACCTGGTAGGAAGTACCGGATTTATAAGAATATTTCTTAGATATTATGGTAAAAATTCTTGGATAATTGGAGACTTTTCGCCATAGGTGGCGCCCAGGCGTGCTATGGTAATTTTTCTTAGACGATCGGTAATTTTTACTAGATCCTTCTCTCAGTATAGAATTTCCATCCAACGCGTTGGGTCGACGAGAAAGATGACTGGATGCGGTCCAGAAGTCACCTCGACTTCTTCCTCCCGCGCGAAGGCTGGCGAGGCTCTTCTCCGCGCGCCCTTCGCTTCCGCCCGCCGCCCGCGCAACCCCCTGAGTTATGAATGTGCCCAATTACATCTTGAAAGCTGTGCTCCATTAATTTTCACAGCTGCTGCCGCTTAATTGAGAGCCTAGCTCGATAATAAACCCGAGTCTCGCACCGGGGTTCGCGCGGGACTCTTCGTTTCGCCTGTTTACAAGCGGCGGACGCGAGAAGAAATCTCCGGGGCGTTGATCGCGCTTGCACGGCCCTCTCGATCCCATTCCTTTCCTACCGTCCCTCGTTAATTGCAATCTTAGCTATCGCGAATTAAATCGCCGCAGCGTAACACTCACATTCTGTCCACGATAGTTCCCGAGTAGAAATTTTCGAGCGTTACATCGGGCCCTCATAGGTTCCTGATAAGGCCTTATCAGGTCCTTGTCAGGCTTCTCAGGACCTTATCAGGGCCCGATGTAACGCGTGAACATTTCTACTCGGATTTCCGCGATCGCGGTAGCTAAATAAAATCGCAATATCTACAAACTCCACTGAGAAAAAAGATAGTGTTTCCTAACATAACGAATAGTTCCCAAGGGGAACGTCTATATAGATAGTTTTTGATAGTACACGAAAAAAAAAATTTCTTGTGGGCTGCCGAAGAAAAACATGTTTGTTTCAATTCTACTTTCAATTCTTGCAATTCCATATAATATTGAAACAACGACGGCAAGACTGTCAAGGTGACATGTTATCGTTTCAATCCGGTATAAAATTGTACGAATTCAGAGTAGAATTGAAACAACTTTTTTATTTCTTTGGCAGCCCGCAAGAAAATGTTACTTGAATCAATGATATTTTTTTTTCGGTGTATGTATTCAATTGGTTAAATTATAATTATGGTTGCAACGATGGTTTTCTGTCATTGTCCTAACTACAAAATGTAGACATTCCACTCGGGAACTATTTTTCACGGTAAAAATTCAATATTGTTGCTACTGCTATGTAATTTTTTCCCAGTGCCCGCATTGGGAAGCGCCGCGGATACGTGCCGTGCCGCGGCCGCAATGAACGACGGGTTGCCGGACAAAAATAAATTTTTTTGTTCCATGTAGTTTGAACGTGGCGGGCAGTCCGCAGCGGTAATAATGATAGTATATTTAATATTACGAGGGGAGTCCATAACCGGGTGGCGCGGGTATAAAAGCGGCTGTTACAAGTGGGGAATCTTCGCCACCCAAGTGGACCTTGTTAGCTGGGAGCACGGGGAGACGGTAGCCACCCAGAAACAGTGCAAAGAGCGAGGAGAAGAGGGGGAGTGCGAGTAGGTGAGGTAAAAGCGAGAGGAGGAAGATATCTCGAGCCTCGGTCCGTGGCATCGTTATCGATATAAAAGCTCTCTCGTTCTCGTTTCCTGTGCGCGGGGTCCTCACGGTGCAACCCGGAACGACATTGCTCCTCGGGACCACACCTCGATCAGCCGGGGACGCGGTTTCTGCGACCCTTTCCGGAGGTTGCAGACTCTCTTCGTCCTCTTCTTCATCCACTTTTTCCTCTTCTTCTTCTTGCTGTCGCAATAACGGTCGGTGCGCGAGTCCCGACATCGGCGAACATCGGGTATAGATTCCGGAAGGAGGCACGGCCGCGGACCGTAGAGCGTAGGTGAGCTGTGAGCGATAGCGACGAACGGGAGCGCAAAAGCGCGGAACGATCGAGTTAACCGGAGCACGTCGGGTGCGCCGCGCGGCCTCGCTTCTCTTCGCTCCGTGAAAAACCGGTGCGCGGTACCGAGCCGGGGGCTTTTATATACGAGCCTCGTACGGGCCGACTTTTACGATCTCTGGAACAGATGCCGGTGAGGTCGCGACGCGTTTTACTACCCTCGAGGAAAACGCCACCGAGAACGAGCGAGGGAGAGAGAGAGCTCTCTGTGCATCGTTCGCGATCGGGTTACGTAACCGCGTGTTTGATCGAGTCGACCGTTTCGCCGTCGTTGCGTTAAGCAAATATCTGCTTGATCCCGACACCCTGGACGCAGCGATCGGCACGATCGGAAGGTATGCCCGTAAAACGATTAGTCGGGACCTAATATTTAAATGGCACAATAAATTTTTGTCTCCCAACCGACTGTTATAATTTTTTCAGCATGATAAGGGAGTACATTTTTTTACCCTTTTTTCATCACGGGCACCATGAGTTCGATCGAGAAACGGTTTTGGGTTGATAAGAAATTTACACGTGTAAATTTCTTGTGAGCCGTGAGTCAATTACGTGTTTGACTCACTTCTTTTGCACTCGTTGCGTTAAGCAAATATGTGCTCGATCCCAACATTCTGAATGTTTAGGATACACTGATAAAAAATAAGGTTGAAACACCTACAGATTCGGCCAGGGACATTGAAATAAATATTTTATTGGTACAGCTAAAAGATTAGTTCAACAAATTTTTTGATGATTTCAGCAAAATATTTTTGAGTCATTAAGATATTTTATTCGACCAACGAAATATTTATTTGAACGGCCCTGCCCGAATCTTTAGTTGATTCAACTGCATTTTTTTATCAGTGTAACTGGCACGATCGGACGGTATGTCCGTAAAAAGATTAGTCGGCAAGAGACCTAATGTTCAGATGGCCCAATCAATTTTTCTGTCCCACCAGACTTATAATTTTTTCAGCACGACAAGCGAATCGATTTAATTTTTTTCCGGGGTCTTTTTCATCACAAGCACCAGAGCCTCCGATCGAGTAACGCCCCCGAGGGTTCCAGCGTTGACAAGAAATTTAGAAACGACGGTAACCCAACGACGTTACGCCTTGAAGAAAAGCCATCAGCGAGTTGCACGCTCGCCTGAATCCTTCTCTCATTTTCTCGACGGGGTTCTTGAGGCATGGGGTTGTCGCGCCTCGAGTCATGTGTCATTGAGCAGCTCTCGATCGAGAGTGCCCTGCATCGTAGGGGCACGACTATATATATATATATATATACACATATACGGTCTAGTATACTGCCAGGCCGCTGCTGCAAGAAGCTCTGCGGAATAAGAGGCGAGCGAGGAGGAAGCGGGAACGCGCTGGAACCGGGACGATAGAGAAGAAAGCGAGGGGTTGGGCCAATGGCCCGTGAACCAACGCCACGGCGTAATGACGCGGCTCTCCTTTCAAAGATTGCATCGCGCAGGAAAAGCGCGCTCCTCGGCTCCGTGGACGAAAGAACGCGAGAAAGTGAGATGGATATACCCAGGGTGCGCCTCGAACCCGGAGGTCCCCGAGTTCTCGCCTCCCTCTGGAGTATACCTTCCCCCCCCCCTCCTCGTACCCCTCTCACCCCCTCAGTGGGGAATCGATACGATGCTTCCAGGAATCCGGGTGGGATTTCACGTTAAAATACTGGCGAAAAACCTTTCGTATAAACGTATATAACGTACGAAAAGGAAGAGGTAACGGCGGACGTGGGCTCTCCGGGGCAATGCCCGGTATCGTATCGCCATTTTTAGAGTTCACCCGTCTGGTCCTCCCCCGTCCCTGCCGCTCTGCACCACCAAATTCTGCCATCCTCGTGTGCGATTCGCGGCAGTTACGGCGCCGGGAACTCGCGAATTATCGTGTGAAATGCGTGAAACCGCTAATTGCGAACCGGTGGTTCGCCAGAAAAAAAGAAGCAAAAATAACCGGTTGGGAGAGGGAGAAAGGAAGCCGGGCAATTTTATTTGATTCTCGGCGTGCCGGAAGTCGAGGCGCAACGGGTTGTATCGCGGAGTCACGAAGAGAGAAACTGTGCGTGGAAGGAGCGAAGGGAGACGCGCGCGACGAGCCGGAAAGGAGACAAATTCTGATATCCCGTAACGGTAGGAACTGTTGTTATGGGGTTGCGCTCAGCCCGAGGAGGTGAGGGAGAGACCTTTGTGATCCTCCGGATCGTTTTCCCCGGGGCGGGACATTTGCGGCCGAACGAAGTCTGACTCGCCTCGTATCCGAGGGATAGAGGGACATCATACGCGGGTAGATCCTTCGGCGGGTCGCCCTCGAGGGCCGGAGGGGCTCCTCGCCACGGTGGGTTATGAGGGACCTGAGAGATCAGGACTCGTCCGTCTCCTCGCGTACCCGGCGTATGGTATTCCACGAGGAGAAAAAAAGACGACCGAGCTCCGGGGCTGGCTTCGCCGGTGGTGAATCTCCTTTATCGCTACCAACGGCAGGAAATTACGAGGAAGTTATTCCGGTGGACCTTGCGACGAACTCGCGCGTTCTTTGTATCTTCGGCGCGGGAATGAACACTGGGAAAAAATTACATAGTGAAAGCAACAATACTGACTTTTTACCATAAAAAATAGTTTCCATGGGGAACGTCTATATTTTGTAGTTACGACTATGACAAAAAATCATCGTTGCAAACGCAATTATGATTTGACCAATTGAATATGCACTATCAGACACTATCTATGTAAACGTTCCCCCTGGGAACTATTCGATATATTGAGAAATATTATCCTTTTTCTCAGTGAAGGATCATCCTGGCTGGGTTTCAGCGAGGAAGGGAAATACCCAGCGCGTGATTCTGAAGATATCTGCACGACATCAAACTTCATCTTTGGCAAGTCTCTGTCAATGCAGTGGTTTAGGAAGAAAATCAAATTGTTCACTTGCAGAATTTTATTCTCCTAGTGAACTTCCCCGAGCGAACTTTGTGCGACGCAAAACACAGCCGTTCTAACTTGATGATATTTAGTCTCATGCAGATATCTTCAGGGTGATCCCAGCGCTGATCGTCAGGAGGGGCAGCGAAAAGAAGATCGTGCGATACAGAGGACGAGAACGATAGTATGACGAAGCGGTATTATGAGCGGCGAGGCGAAACAAAGAAGCCGCGAGGGAGGAAAAAAATTGGGTGGATGCGAGAGGAGAAACGAAACAGGAGGAGCCAAGAGAATTTGAGAGAGCGAAAGTAGAAACGGAAGTTTTAAAATGAGCTTTGATTTGATTCTCGCGACATCGCGTGGGCACCCCGGAGGATATCTCGAAGAGTGCTTGGGTACGGGCAAAAACCGGTGTGTTTTTAAAGTTATAAGAACCAATTTAAAAATCGCACTGCAGAGATACCGGTTTCACCCCCGGGGGGAAAAGACTTTTCTCTGGTTTTTCTGCACTCTCCAGCCGACTCGGAGGGGTAGGCCAAAGTATGGTCGAAGAGAATGAGAGAAGACAGAGTACGCGAACAAAGTTAGATCCCGGAATCTTAGTTAAAAGAAGCAATTATAGAGCGCGGCTCGAGTACAAGCAAGGAGATACGAGACAGCCGATAAGGAAAACTGATCGTCTTCTCTCCGACGCCGGATTCGCCCCCCTCCACCTCACCCTGTTCTCTTTCATCCATCCCCTCGGGCACTCGTTAAAGGTTTCTCCTCTCCCCTCGCCACGGCGATACGAGCCATCAAGTATCCTCATACAACGAAAACTAATAGAAACCGACCGGATCTTACCAGTGCAAAAACAAAATCTGTTGATCCGTCGCGACGACCGAAAGTCCACATTCAGTGTCTTAAAAACATTGGGAAAAACATTAGTTTCAGTGTCTTAAAACATATTGAAAATGAAGTGTCTTAAAAACACTTCATTTCCAATCATACAACTTAATTTTACTGCGAAAGTACTTTAATTTTTATAATTTACTTTAATTTCAATGAAAAAGTATATTAATTTTTCATCCCAATTGTTCATCCAATTGATAAATTAGATGTACCAGTTTTTGCATAAAAAATTCCAGTCCGGTATATTGAATTTACAATATTTTTTCACGTTGTAGGTATTTGGTTTTGGGACGGATATTAATAATTACAATCACAACTATTTATCCCAAGTACGAACAGTCAAACGTTTGCTCTCTTTAAAAGTCCGATGAAGCCTCCAGTCATCTATGCAATACCGTGTCTCTCAGTCAATCCTCGTCTCACTATTCCTCCCAATACATGATCGTTGACGACCAGTCCTAAATAATTCCATCTCTTCCAAAGAACAAAAAAACAAAAAAGTTCAATCCTCTATATGAAGGTATTCCTCGCGGGTGCGCTGTAGGCATTCCGCTCTATTTTGCCGGCAGTTCGTCATGCCGTTGGGCCGAAAGCACACAGAGCCTCGGCTCTGCGCCTCCGTGCCTCGCCCGCACTCTACGGAGGAAGCGGCGCGAGGATGAGAGCCGGAGAGCGAGGACGAGAGGATATTCGGAGCTCGCTGAAGGGGATGGAGGCAGCAGCAGCAGCAGCAGCAGCAGCAGCGTGTTTGCAGATCCTCTATCGGGCGCTTCAGCCCCCGATCCCCCAGCAGCACCAGCACCAGCACCAGCAGCGAGAGCCGTAGCAGCGTACCAACCCCCGAGAGTAGCACCCCGTGATGGTTCGGGGGGGTAGAAGAGCAGAGGAGAGCAGCAGCGGCAGGCGGCGCGAGGCAGATAAGAGAATTGCACTGTCAAGCCGGAATGATATATTTGACCAACATTTCCATATAACCCCCCCCCCCCGCCCCCTCGGCCCCCCTCCCGCCCCCCCGGTAGACGGCGCGTTCGCATCGCGCTGTTACCCTTACTCGATCCCTCCGTTTCTCTCGCTCGTCTCGCACTCGCACGGTTCCGCGCGGCGAAGTGGTTTTCTTCTTCTCTCCGCCGCTCCGCGCTTTCTTTATTCACGTTCGTCGAAACGAAATGAGAAAGGAAAGCGAATACCACAGAAACAGAATGAAAGAGGGAAGGCAAAAAAAAAAACTAAAAAATATAAAACGAAGGCTTCTCCCGAAGAGTGAAACACTCGCCGGTGGGCTTTAAAGGGAAGACGGAGGAGAGAAGGTCGGGAGATGTACGGCGATATTATCTCTCCTCTTCCATACAGCGAGGAGAGCGGCAACCTATCGAGCGAACGTGCGAGCTCCGGCCCGAGAGATCCCCGCGGCAGGCCGCGTACAAACTCTCTGCCCCCCCCCCCCCTCCACTTCCCTCCCCCCCGTCGAGCTCTGCGTGTGTTAATTTGAATCGAGAGAGATTACGCTGAGACTCCCTGTCGCGAGCAGCCATTTTGTATCAAAATGTCGATAAAGGAAGTCTCTCGCAGGCAGCGGCTCTGCCGCTAGTCAACCAGACGAGGAACGAGTTCTCGAGTGTTGGGACAGGCTTACGATCCTCATTATAACTCAACTTCGAGGTACGCCGTTTTCTCATTTTCTACTCCGTTCCCTTCACCGTTCTTTGTTAGATACGAAATTAATTATTTTAATTTTTTTTTTAACAGGGGTATTTTTTATTTTTTATTTTTTTCGAAAGAGACTGATTTGTTTTCGGTGGGTCGCGCAGCTTTCCAAAAGCGGCCGAGTTCCCGCGTCGCGGACGAATCGATTTGTATGAAATTACACGCTCATTCCGTCGCGACTCCATCGGTTTCCCGCGGCTCGGTGCCATCCGAGCGGTGGTGTCTCGGGCCGATATTTCACGATCGCGAACGAATTGCACGATCGACGGACGGCGGAGTTTCTCATTGAGTCGCGCACGCGAAAGTTCGGAGAGGTCGGCGTTCGGCCGTCGGGCCGACGTTGGCCGGCCGTGCGTGCGTCGACGTCGTCAAAACTAGACGTATTGACGTCGGATGCGACGGGGTCGGAGGCGGGGGTATAATAACCGAAACACAGAGGAGAGTGCGAGAGATCGACGGAAGTACCGCGAAAACGTCAGTCATAATAGCACGGGCAATCAAATGCTCACCGGGTCGTAACGCGGGTCGACCGGCTCGCCATTTGTCCCTGCGGAAGACGAGCGGACGCGCTCGCTTTCCAACCCGCCCCCCCCGCTCAACCCCCCTTCGCGCATCGCGGGTGGGTATCGGCGAGCTCGCGGACTCCTGCCCGGTCTCTCCCGGTCCCGTTCAGAGAACACGCAGAGTGTATCGGGCCGCTGCCGCGGCTATTATGGCTCGCGGTCGAGAACTCGAACTCGTGTCGTTGTCGCCGGACGCCCGGACCGGCCGTCCACCAATTGTTTGATGCACGGCCGATTAAACGATCATTGTACGATTTCGCGATATATCGGCTTCTGCTGCCGCGGCTCGCTCCGCGGAATATTGTTTCGAACGTTTGGGCGAACGTGCGCGATCGGAGAGCAGCGCGGGAAGGGTGGACGACGGTCACGGCGAGAGTTCGAATCGGCCGAATGGTCGCGTTTCCGTCGCTGCAACGTTGAATCAACGTGGTATGCTGTCGACGCTCGTTTCCGGAACGAATCATACGCGAGCGAGAGTTTTCCGAGTTTCGAGTGGTTGAGGCTGGTATCGTTGAATCGGACAGAGAGCTGCGCTTATCTGTCTGCGATTGAACGGGGACTCGAACGGAACCATAAAACCCGGTCGTTTTGTGTCCCAGGTGAGACTCGGGCATCGGCGCGGCTGCGGAACCGCACCAGGTGCCGAGGTCTCTGACGAGGTAGTCATGAGGCGGTTACGCTGGGATCCGGCGGATCCGTATGCGATTATTATGCATTCAAAGAACATGAATCTGCGACCGTGGCGCATTTCGGGTCCACCCTAAATATATTTGAGATGCATCACGACCATACTTTTTTACCCATTTTCCTGTGATCCCTAAGGTAGCTATATCGGTATGCCGAAGTCATAGACATTAGCGTCTATGAAATAAAAAATTAATTCTATTGAACATTAGTCCGGTGACTTCACTTTTTTTTGTTGCGCAGCAATTCCTGATTGGTTCGCGAGTTCGCAGTACTTTATATTTTTTCTCTATCTTTGATCTAAGTATGTTAATTCTCGATTTGAAGATCAATTTCCGATCGATTTTCAAGATCTAATTATTCATTCAAATGGTCGCTAAAGGCATTCGAGATTTTGTACAAGTAAAATTTGGTAGCTAAATTACAACACGTCAAAAGTTTATGCACATGACTTCGGATTGCCTTAGCGACATAACTACCTTAATTCACACATTTCTGTCACCGATACGTTCGATTTCAATGAAAAATAAGACATCGTCTCTACAACCTCACTTCCGGTTTGAAAACCTCATTTTTCGCCTGTAAGTAACCTCACACCGGAAATATGTTACTTCCGATTTGAAAGTCTCATTTTTCGAACGAAAATGAAGTCATACCGGAAATGCGTCACATCCGGTTTGAAAATCTCATTTTCCGCCCGGAAGTTTTCCAAGGAAGGAAACTTTGACGGCGACGATGACCTCTCCGCATGTTATAGATCTTCCCAGCCCATTTCCACCGTGACGACGTTATTGCCGTCGCAGACATCGAACGTTACTCGCTTCAACGGGGAATCCCCGAGCGACCCCTCGTGCACGCACGGAGCTGCGAGAGGGTCTTGCGCTGTTTTCTTCGCGCGCTCGAGCAGCGACGACGGGGGCTGTGAGGACCCTTTGTGCCATTATCATTATCACCGAGATCCGCGCCCACACGACAGTGCACCCGGTGCTGACTCGCGTTTATTTTCATCGGCGCGTTCACGCGTGTTCCCTAACGACGCGCCGCGGCCAAAGCCCGTCTGCCGCATCGCAGATCGGCGCTTTCCTCTCGCGCCGTTCATCGCAGCAGAGTGCGCTCCCGATGACGAGAGTAAGCCGTGACGCTCAGCTGGTGAAAGCTCGCGAAAAGCACATGAGATCGATCGACCGCCGACGCACTCACCGGCCACCGGTCAGCGCAGCCGACGAGCCGAGCGAACCTTTCCGTCCAGCGTCTTCACGCTCCATGGAGCATCGAAGCTCCAGGATCGCGAAGTGCCCGTTTCCTCTTTCTCCGAGCCGACAGTCGAGAAAGATTTTCCTATTTTTATTTCATTTTTTTTTCCCACGCTTAAATCCGCATCGTTCGCCGCAGCAAGCTTTTCCACGATTCTTTTTTCATTCATCGCCGCGGCTTCCGCCGCCGGTCCGATGATACGCGCAGGCGCTAAAAGAAATGTTGGGAAGCTCTTACCGACGTCCTGGCAGGTACCGGTTACTCGAGAGCGAATATGTTACTCACCTGAAACAAGAAAGAAAATAAATTCGTTATGTTATGGTCGTAATCGAGTGCACTTATTTACGTATGCGAGGACATGCGTGTGCATGTGTGTGTCTATAACGTAACGCGATACTATAATATAGTGCACTATTAGCGTACTCGAAACTCGACGGAGGCTCGGGGAGTTTGCATACGTGTGAACGCAATCTCGTCGTGAAACACGGTGGAACGAGTTCCCCGAGAGATATCGCCGTTGGATATATGTGCGCGCGGTACGCACGAGGAAGCTTCCCGAGGTGGCGTCCGGGTCCGGGTTTGCGCCTCCCGTCTCCGCGGTCCTTCGCGACCAAGGATTCCCCGGATCGGCCTGTGTTGCACTGCGCTCGGATAACGCTGAAATTCTCGACGGTGCATAAACGCAGTCGTTCCGCGGCGGCCGACGGAGAGGATGCGCCGGTGAGCGAACGCCCGGAGCACGCGGTGTGTGCAATTTCGCCGAGGGAAAGAGCGCGAACGGCCTCGCCGGGTCTCGTGTATCTTTCCCGTATTTCGTTGCAAATTTATCGCGAGCTACGAAAAATATGAAAACTGGTTTGCCGGTTCGAGGGCAGGCGAGCCTCGCTCGGGCGCTGAATCGGGGATAAACCGCGAGACGGAGAAGAAGAAACGGCCTGATGAGATCACGGAGTTCCGCGTGGCCCGCGACAAACAGCTGGACGTTACACGACACCCGCGATATTTCGCGCTTAGTATGTCCATGGGTATGGTTCGTTTCACGGATTTGCGCTGAACCTCGAAGGGCGAAGGGACGTCGCAGGCGCAGGTTGTACTTTGTTGAGAGGACGGTCGAGACCGTGTGAAAAAAATTCTTATCATCGACCGAAGCGTGGTGGATATGAACATGAAGATGTCTGCATGAGACCAAATTTTATCACCTATTTTTTGTGTTGTGTACACCCAGAAAAAGAATTTATTTGACGGACGCCCCGCGAATAAATATTTATTTGGTTTAAGTAAATCTTTATTTACTTTAAAGAAATATTTATTCAATTTTAGTAAATATTTATTTAAACCAAATAAATAGTTATTTGATTTTTATGTATTTATTTATTAAATAAACTATTTTTCTGGGTGTACTTGAGTCCCCAGCCTATGTAGACTTTGGTCCTGCAAATTACAATCTAAGTAGATTTTTTTACGAGAACGTACATTTCGTCTGACATTACAGGGGATGAGAGAATAAGAAAAAAAAATGTATAAAAAAAATCCTCGAGGAAGAACGCGACGAAACGATGCAGGGTCAAGGACACCGCGGAGTCAACTCGCATGCATATATGTATGCATCCTACCAGATCCAAAGAAGTTCGTTAGCCCCTTCGGATCTTCTTCCTTTTTTTACACACACATATATATATCCAAGGAAAAAAAATGACATCAGCCTACTCGTTCGTGTCTCGTTGTAGAAAATAAAAACAAACTATAGAGAGAAGAGAAAAAAAAATAAATAAAAGAAATCCTGAATAAGAAAAGGACTCGGAGCGAAGATTTCGAGAGATCGAAACCCGTCTCGCAGCGGCAGCGGGAGCATCGGTGGCGTTCATGGAATCGAGAAGCGCCTCTCCGCTCTCGGATCGAGAATTGAGGAGAGACAGGACCGGGGCTCGAATCCTCCGCAAGAATCGCCGAGACCCACGCCGCGTCGCGGGTATCGGGTTCCAAACGTGGTATCGCGTTCTTCGACGTTCCATCTCGAGGCATACGTGACCGCGGCGAGGGACGGAGAGAGATAAAGAGGGAGAGGGCCTCGCGGCGTGAAATGTTTATCCTACGACGAGGACGATCCTGAGGATCTCGCGGAGGGTTCACGCACAGCCTCCCGGCTCTCCTTCCCCCCCGGAACTGGTGGGTCGCGAAATTCTTCGGTTCTCGAGGTACCGACCGGACGGAATCCTTTCGACTCTTCGCAGCAGCCGAAGAGATTCTCGGCCGAGACGTGTCGGAGCTATCGGCGTGATGTTATCCTCATTTCTTTCCGTCAACTCAACAAAAATCTAAAAAAAAAGAAGTCAGACAAAAAAAAAATCGGTTGAATGAACGTTGAAATAAATATTTCGTTGGTAGAGCAAAAAGATTGATCAGTTCAACAAATTTTGTGAATGACGTGACCAAAATATTTTTAAGGCATTAAAATTATTTTGACCAATTGGATATTTATTTGAACGTCCCTGCCCGAATCTTCGGTTGGTTCATTTTTTTTTTTTTTTTTTTTTTTTTACACGCGAAGATTTATCGAGCTGTTTTATTTTTCTATGAGCCACGAAAAGGCAGCTGCTTCGCACCTCGGGTATAAAATTTCCGAGCGTTTGAAATCCGATAGAGGATCTCTAACAGCGCGCGCGACTCAGTCGCACATTTAACTTCGGAATAAAAGTGTGTATTGTACGAGGGACGGCGGGAGGCTTCACCTGCCGAGCCGGAGATTATGCGTGAGGCAGAAACGCGCTCTTATCGCATACTCGCGATCGTGAATAATGATGCTGTTTCGAAAAAAAATTAAGGGGTACGCGAAGTGTCCGCAATTAACCACTCGTCGTATACAACATAATACCCCGGGAGCACCGGAGTGTTCGACGAGTGTCACACTTTCGCTGGTCGCACGAGGTGTACCCGATGAATAATCATGAATGAGAGACACTCACTCAGTCAAGGCTCGTCGCACTCTGAATCAATTATGTGTAACCTATCTGCAGCATATATATATCCGTATATACATATACATCTTACATATATGCATATATATTAGGGTGTTTCAAAAAAGGCATTTTTTTTCCTCCCACTTTTTTAAAGTACACATTTTTTTTACAATTACGTTTAAAAGGTGCCGAATTTTTTGGGCACAAACGTCGAATGTGCACCTCTTAGGATTTTTTCTAGGGACCGCCTTTCGTGAGGTTCAAATTAAGATCGAAATTTGTACTTTAAAAAGGTGGGAGGAAAATTTAAAAAATATTTCCTTTTTGTCAAACACCCTAATATATATATATAAATATAATAACAAAAAGGTGACACGTAGGGTGCATACAAAAAAAAAAAAGAAATGTGTAAAAGAAAAATCTTTCCATCGTCGAAAAAGCAATCTCGTTGGAATCCGGTATCTCTCGCGAGAGAGAAAGAGAACGCTCGGCTTCTCTTCGATATCCTCGGGAATAGCGAAGAAAAAGCGTATTACCGGTAGCATCAGGGCGTAAGAGAATTTCTGCTCTCCTCATCCCTTTATACACCTCTTTCACTTCACTTATACCGTCCCCACGGTCCTCTTTGCTTCTTCGTTCAATTCTTGCCCGATTCCGCCTATCCGGACGGATATACAGGAGGCACGAGAGTTTCAACACCAACCCCCCCCCCCCCCCCCCCCCCTCCCCCCGGCCACCCCCCAACCCGCGAGCTTTCGTTCGCTCGCTGAAATTCCTCTCGTTCCACGAATAATTGCAAGCTGTGACAAAAGCCCGAGCGCGCCGGAATACGATAGAGCGAACGAGCGAGCCCGAATTCGCGACGAGTACGCGCGCGGAGGGGGAGCCTATTATTGCCGCGATCTGCGGGAATTCACTGGACCGTCGGCAACAGACGGGGGGATGAGAGAAATATCCGAAGAGAGACAGGTGACCCGCTGGGAAACAATGCGGAGAATCATCGAGCGTTGCGAAAATTCGGCTAAAATGCGAACAAACTAAAGTGAGAAAAATGAAAAACCGATTTTTATTTTTTATTTATCGACTGTGTCATTTTGCCACGTGGAGAGCACACTGGAAAATAAATTGTAAATTTAACGTACTGAAATTTGAAATTTGCTTTCATTACTTACATTAATTCCATATTAATGTACTTTTTTGTAAAATTATAATACCAGATATTAAAATGACGAATTTTTTGCCTGAAATTTACACAAATTTGTATAAAAATGAACATTTTACAGTAAAATTGCAATATGTGTTTGAAGTTTCAGAAGCAGTTTATGTAAAAGAACTTCCAATATCGTTCATTGATTATCAAAAAAAAAATTTTACAGTGATTTTTTCCAAAAATATCTTTGGATTTAATTTATAATTTTTTTTTTATTTTTGCAACATTTGAGGAATGTTGCATACGATGGATGCGCGGTAAGCCCGAGCAGACCTGCTGTAAAGGAGTTCTCTTACAGACACGGTCGGCGAGCGCTCCGGCGTAGCGCCGGCTCCCTACTTACGTAATTTTAAATTAAACTGTGACGTTTTCAAATTAACGTTTTTGCTTGCATCCTCCTCTCATCCCCATCGCTCTCGTTTCCCGTGGCACGTCGGGTAACTCCACTTCCACGCTCGGTCTCCCGGTCTATCCTGTGCTTCTCCCGTTCTGCGTTCGCTTCGCCGTTAGCGGTAGACTGGCTGCTAGCGCCGAGGTGGAAACTTGCGATATTACCGACGTCGCTGCGAGCTGCGACGGGGGTTGGAAACGGAGAGCGCGGGGCTCCCGCGGACGGTGGAGAGCGCAGTTCGGAGGGTGGCGGGACGGGGGCTTTTTCGCCAGCGAGCGTAATTTAGGTACCAGGAAATTGGTTTTCTCGACAATGAAATAGAAGAATGCGATGCGAGCGTAGCTCGCGGGATGCGCGGCATCGCTGGTCGGCACGAGAGGGAGCGAAACGCCGAGGAAGAAAAAAGTTTAAAGGAGATGGACGAAGGGGTAGGAGGCAGAGCGGAGGGTGTCTTCGCGGCGATGGCTCTCCTGCATCCGCGAGGGTGCACCGCTGCGGAGGAGCCGGTGGCACGAACTACTTGCGGGACGCGCGTTCATGTACTTACCGTCATCCACCCGTCCGTTCGCCTCTTTATTATCAGGAAAATGGGTGGTGAATGGAGAACGCTCCTTCCTTAGCCGCTACTCCCGCGTCTCGTCTCTCGGCTCCATAGATTCTCCCACGAGCCGGAGGGGCGGGGGAGGGGGAGGGTGTATGTACGTGTAACATCGCATCATCCCCCGTTCTCCGGGCGAGCGAATTTTCGCCTCCGCGATATTCACCCCGGGCCAACGCAGTCTCCGTCGCTCCGTCGTCGCTCGGGAAAAATTACACGCGCTCCCCCATTGTACCTCCCGAGAACGCTGTCACACGCGAAAAAGTCGCGGTTAAATTATTTTCCGCGTCCGACGGACGTGATTATGGCCCGGATATCCACGAGACGCGCCTCGACTGATTGCCAGCCGGAGATTGCCGGGCTAATATGAGCGTGTGCCGTTGGTAAAAAAAAAAAAAAAAAAAAAAAAAACGGAGGATAAAGGAACCATCGTTGGGAGGAACAAATGAAGTAGATTCCGTTCGGAGTTCGCGATTCGTTGGAATTTCACGGTGAAACGAGCGTGTCGCTGTAAGTTCCACACTCTCGTCGGGCTCCGGGGCTCGGAGTTCTCTGAGGAGCGTCGGGAGAGTCCCACAGATGCCCCGCTCCCCGTTAGTTTCGGGTTCATCGGGCAGACCCGATGCGCCGAACACACGATTTATAATCTAGATTCGCGAGTGAACCGATGCAAGACCCCGGGTTCTGCACGCCACGGACGCAACCGCTGTGCTCCGCCAGCATCGGGAGGCGCGCAGCGTGCTGGTACCGCATCGCTGCCTTCGTACCATAGCGTTCTCCCGGTGTTTCCTCCGACGGGAACCCCGCTCTCTCCTCCTCGCCGCCCGGCGCGGTACCACCGGGAACCACCCGAACCCTTCGCCCGTTTCGCACACTCTCTCTCGCTCTCCCTCCGTTCCATCATCGGTAATTATCCAACGCGATCGAATTATCCCTCTCCGCCCTCGGTCCTCGCGATACAGTCTCTGAGCAGGATGCGGAGCCGCAGTAGTCTGTGGTAGTTTCTTTGTTCCGTTCCGGCTCGCGTTAAATCGCGCGGCTCGAAAAATCCTACGCGTAGGAAATAAAGAGAGGTTGAACAAAAAAAAAAAAAAAGGAGAGGAGGGCGAGATTGAGCTAAGCCGTAGGACGGTAATTGTTCGGTCGTCGAGCTTGAATAAAATACAAGCTACCGGTGTGCGGTACCCGCACGTCCGTCCGTTGGTTCGTTTTCGCTCGTCCTTCCGTCCTTAGGCCTGTCAAGCCCTGGGCCGACTGTCCGTCACTCTGACGTGGGAAGACACCACATGGCCGGCCGCTTATACCTTCTATCTCTCGCTATCTTTTTCGACCCCGCTCTTCTATTCGCATTGTGCACTCCGCATTACGCCGTTCGGCGGCCGGAGAATCGGGCGAGCACGACCACCGAGGCTAGTTACCCGGTGCGATTTGTTCGCGAAACTCACGAAGTCATGCGAGCTCCGGCAGCTGGCTGGGAGCTTTCGGAGCTGGTCTCTGTGCGCACACGGCTAGGAATACGTGGATAACATGTCGGGACTCAACCGACGACCAATTTCACAGTCATGCAATCATAATCAAGAAACGAGAGAGCTATTGCAGGAGTGCAATAGTTTTCTCGTCGGTGAACACATCACGCCAGGACGCGAGAGACGCATCGCGAAAACTCGGCGCACAGTGGCAGAAATTTTGATAGCGACGAAATTTTGATGGACGAAATTTTGATAGGATTCCGTCGGTCTGTCGGGATGTTTTCCTGTCGGGCGCGGATTCCTTAGTTTCCGTCATCGTTCGCCTATTCGATTACGTTGCTCTGACGAAGCGGCGAGAGCTGCCAAATCCGGAGAATCGAATTCGGGAATTGACGATTGAACGATAGCGTGGCAAGGAAACGAAGCCCAGAAACTTGGGACAGATCCAAGTCAGAAATTAATCACTTTCGATAAAACAAGCCATGAAATAAAAAAAAAAATTTAATGGAGCAATTCACGATTCTCCGAAAGCGAGGTTGATATAATTCCCTGTTTCCTGCAACGATTACAACCATCTGCGATACCATTCGTGCGGCTTTGCCGAATTATCGGGTCCCGCAGTCGTGCCCCGCTTGCGCCTGCACACGTGCACGCGAAATCCGAAGAGGCGGATAATTGAGCGAGAGGGGTTCCTCTGGTTTCTCTGACCGGTTAATTTTTTTTTCTCTTCCTTATTTCTTGTTTTTTTTTTGTATCGAGCCCAGCCGCGAATGCACAAGGAGCAACGACGACCATTGCGGTGGAAGGAAGAGGACGAAAGTCAAAATATGTCAATGGCCCCGAGGGCTTGCGGTAAACCACATGATAATCCGAAGTGTCCGGCTTTCGTCCCCACGGAGTGATGCACGGAGGGCCGGCACGCACGTGGAAAAAAGGGGTTTCTCGTTGAGTGTATTTTTATATATTATAGCCATTATTTGAGTCATGCAAGAGGTGACGTGTCAACAAGGCTAACTATGTCGTCGATTTCACCCCCCCCCCCCTCCGGCGGCTTCTTCAGCCGCATACTTCGTAATTCGCTAACGAAGCCGGACAGGATGAGAATTAATTAAAGAATTTTTGGCCAGATTTAAAGGTTGCTCATTGCCTAAGTTAATAACTTGCGGCGGAATCGATGCATCCAGAAAAATAATTTATTTGACGCCCTGCAAACAAATATTTATTTAAACCAAATAAATATCCCTTATGTTTATTAAATAAATATCTATTTAAATTAAATAAATATCTATTTAAATTAAATAAACATCTATTTAAATTAAATAAATATTTATTAAACTAAATAAATATTTTTTTGCGGGGCGCCCGTCAAATAAATTTTGTGTGTGTGAGAGAAGAGGCGTTTCATTATTTGAGTAATGGGAGAGGTGACGTGTCAACAAGGCTAACTATGTCATCGATTTCATTCGGTAAGAAAGCCGGAGAGGATAAGAATTAAGTTAAAAAAAATTTCGCCAGAATTAAAGATTGATCATTGGCTGAGTTAATAATTCGGAGCCGGATGGGTGATGTGAGAGAAGAGGCGTCTCGAAGGTTCATCAGAGCTGAAGGGCGACGTGGACAATAGGCGTGCATTAGCCTCTAATCCAATGACACAAAGAACTAATAATGTAAGAGATAACGCAGAGTAGATTCTCGGATTCATGAAGAATTCCCGTTGTCCCCATTGAGATTGAGATTCATCCCGGCCCATCACCTCTCCTGTTCACGTCTCTTTATCCGACGTAAATTCTACCACTCTCGGCGACGGGTCTAACCAATCCCTCGACGACTCTGCGTCGGGTGTGCTAATGCATCGCACAATAGATCAATTACATACATTAGACAGAGGCTCTATCTGGTTTCTCGGCATCTACGTCACTCCGTCTCCGTATAACTCGGAGAGATGTAACCGAGAGATGTAACTGAGCTGGGTACCAGCCAGACTATAGAAATCGAAACGGGATACGGTGCCGATGTCGCTATACTCAGGCGACATCATCAGCGCTCCAGACTGTCTGCTTAAATGGTAAACACCAAAAATAGTTTTTGTTTTCACGCAGCTCATTAAATTTCAGAAATTCAAAAATGTCCAGTATCATCCGGACTAAAAATTACATTTCCAAACCGAAAGCAAAGTAGGCTAGAGCGGGCCAAAAAGCAATCTTCACCTATTTTTTAGATGTCGATTTTGCCCAAATACATTCGTATTTTCTGTCCCGTTTTGCCCGCTCTCCCCTATTTCCGGCGTGCCATAATTTCCGGCAAATCACCAAGATTTTGAAACCGGGACGTATTTCCGGTATGACGTCACTTCTGTGTGAAGAATGAGGTTTCGAAACCGGGATTACTTTCTCCGCTTTTTCCTCGATTATTATAATTTTTTTTTACAAACTCCAACATAAATATCTTCCCGAACAGCATCCGAATGCGAAGAAACCAGTGGCTTTCGCCCGCGAACTTCATTGATTGTTTGCACAGCCTTCCCCTCCTCCTCCTCCTTATCCTTCTTATATCCTCCTCGAGATGAAACATACCCACCCCGCCCACTGCGTATATACTGAATGGCGTACCTGCCAGACAGCAGCCAGCCCTTTTTATTTCTCTTTCTCTCCCCGACCGCTATGCACTCCCGGGAAGCCGAGGATGAATGGAATCTCTAAATTATTGCCACTATCGCTCTTCTCCTCTTGGCGCAAAAGTCTTGACCTAGGTTGCGCTCTCCTACACGCGCGAGTGGCTCACAGGAGTCGCTCGTTTCTCTTTACTTTCCTTCGCTCCGCCAGTAGGCCAAACCATTGTGACACTCGGGCAACACACCCGGTAGCGAGTCGAGTTTCCTGGCAAGTCCGTTCTTTACTTTCGTTTTCCACCCTTCACTCCGCCTCGCATGTTTCTCTCAATACACTTTTCCCCCGTCAAATTTGCAGTGACAATGTATATGAAAATATTGCACGATCGACGTCATCGACGCAACATCCCATTGCACTCAACTCGATGCACTCGCGAGCGAGGCAAATAAAGTGCGTTTCTCCAGACAGTAAATCCCGATATTGCGGAGCGAGCAAAAAAAAAAATCGCACGTAACAAAAAATCGTTCCGGACTCTCGTTGCCCAGCCCGAGGGCTCTCCCGACGTTTCGTCTCTCCGCGCCCAGTCGCGTCCTCGTCGTTATCGGTGCAATCAGCTGCGAGCCAGGAGCAAAGTGAATTTCCCGTTTGAGCGTCGTCGAAGGATGGGCCCGGTTGGGACGGTTGTATCGGCGAGATGAAATCGTACACCGACGTTACGAGCCAAAGAAGCGGAAGACTCGCTCCCTTCTCTCCCCGGGCATGAAAGGATATTATACAAAGTGCGCCACGTACACCACCTATACATGCTCCAGTCTGCAGTGGAAATGCCTCGAAGCCTTGACCAGGCGAAGGGAAAATTTATGCTCCAAAGAAAATTCCGCCCGGAGTGGAAAGAGCGAAAGAGTTGGGTAACTCCTCTCTTTTCCTCTCTCGCTTCAGATTTCCTTCGCTCCTTTTTTTCCCGTACCGGTGCCGCTGATGCAGCTCCCGCATCCGCGAAGCTGGAGCACGCAGGAAGACGGGGAAAAAAAGGATCTCGTCCCATATTCCGCAGCACACGTGAGAGCCCGGAGAGACGCGGACGTCTCGACCAAAGCGCCAGGGGGAGGTTCTCTCCGCGCCATCCTCTGCCCACCGACCTCCCGGCACATGACCAGAAGGGTTGGTATATAGCGCGGCGTAGATACGACGTAGGAAAAGAGGCGAGCCGAGCGTTCCGCAAGAAGAGAGTCCACAGGCTCTGTACATAGCTTGGCCGAGCGAGTGGCTATCGTAAGTTAGGGTGATGGCGGAGGAGAAGGTTTGCCGCGCGGACATAAAGTTCCAGACTTACGACGCGAGATCCTCGATAGGTCCTCTTTCGCCCGAGAAACCCGTAGCGAGCGAACGAACGCGCGGTCGGCATGAAAGCATTGAAAAATAAAAAAAAACGCACCCCGGCACAAGTTCGCGTACACACCCATGGTATACGTACTCGAGTACGTATTATACTACACATTATACCGCACGTGTGTGTGTCACACACGCGTGCATATGTGCCTGAGGGACGCGTGTGTGCACGCGTGTGTGCGCGCGGCCGGGAAGTATGGGGAACGGATAAAAGAGCTGAGAAAGAAGCGAGACGAAGTTGGTACCTATCGTTGTTGGTACCGATCCGATGCACGCCAGCCATGGATTCTTCTTCTTTTTTTTTAATTTGCTTCTTTTTTTTCATCGTTCGCTCCTCTCGGACCTCGTATCAGGGTCTCCCTCGCGCACCTCAGCGGCGAGATGTTCCCTCGACTTCTTCTTGCGCCATTACTCCGTCGCGCGGGCTCATCGGAGCGGACCCCCGCGGCGACCAACCTGTCTTTCCGACACCGTGCCCCGCGTTCCATCCCCTCGGCGCCCCCGATATCTTTCTCCTCAACCCGGCGCAACGGCACGCGGATAACCGATAATATCTCCCGGCCACTAGATTTCCAATCATTTCTTCTCGTTAAATATATGGATATAATGTGCGGATAAAATATGTACGTATTAAATGTATAAATGTATTGCGGGCTTATCGCGCCAGACCATATTCACCACCATTTACCCCCACCCTTTACTTCCCCTTATTTTTCAGCCATTTCCACATTAATATGTACTCACATCGTCTAGAAATTTAATAATAATGATTATTACTATAATAATCATAATAATAATCATAATAAAAATTATAATGATAATTATGATAATAATAATGATAACACACAGGCTTCCATGGCGATAATGATGTAGGCCGTTTTGCGCTTAAGGATATCTTTCCCAGGTGGAGGGGGGAGCGCTTCCCGTCCGTCTTCGTGTCGTCTGTCTGTTCTCCGTCGCTGGCCTGCGGGGGTGGACCGATCGACACGGGGAGTCCGAGAAAGACGGGGTAGCAAGGGGGCGGTGTGGCCGGTACGACTCCTTTCTCATGTAAATAGTATGTAGGCCTCGTGTCCGAGTCGGCTGACCGTTCCTCCTCCGAGCACTCTTTCTCCGGTGCGGGGCCCACATGTGGTACAATGCTCATCGCCGGATCCCCGCTAGCGCTCCGGTATCTACGAGCTTCGAGCACGAAGAATGAGGAGGCGAGGAGGAAAGATCACCGAGAAGCCCGGGACGAGCGAGAGGGAAAGGCTCTTGCAGACATCGCCACGCCGAACACATAGTAGTGAGATATACGATAGTCACTGATTCCCGTGAACATAATCAGCGTTACTACGTTGCCGGTAGTGGTTGTGTAGTGGTGGTCAGCATCTTCCCCGGCGATGGTCCGGAGAGTTCTTCGGTGGATGAGGGCGAGCACGCGCGGAGGTGGAGCGGACTCTTTTCTCCGCTGACTGGTTCCCGCCGCTGACCGTAAAATATATCAGCCGCTGTGTGACTTCTCGGGGCAGCCACAAATCACGCGACCCCCCGTCGCCACATAAGCGCGCGCGGTGTGGGTGTGTACTCCCTTATACGCGATACGGAGCTTCATGGGATTTCATGGTCCGTCCGAAACCGCGATTCGGATCCCACTTTCCGTCGGATTTCTGGAGGCGGCGAGCTCGATTTTGATCGGTGAATAGACTTTTGGAAGCCCGAGGTGATCTTCGGATTGGCAATTGTCGTCTTTTGGATTATCCGACGAAGAGACGAAACGTTTTTTCAAATAGGGTGAAAGTGGTGAATATGGACCACCTCGATTAACACGGAAATCAATTATATACGGACCGGGCCATATTCCCCACTTTTACCCTAGATAAAAGACGATAGGGCTGTTGGCGGACGAGTGCGAGATGTGGAAATAACGCTGCCCCGTGATTTCTGGCCTGTTCAACGATATAGGAAAAACGCCAGAGTGCGCTACCATTGAATCACCAACCACGGATTGGGCGGATATCGCAATAGGAATTTGAGATTTCGACGTCGAAGCAAATACAAGCATGTTGAATTCTCAGGGATACTAAATTTTGAGATGTCAAAAGTTTAACACCAGAAGGACATACAATGGTAGCTTACGTACACTTCGTAAGCCGTTTTGAACTCAAGACATTGATATCATTGATTTGTTCCGAACATTCCTGATGATTATTTCTCGAAGTGGTCTGCCAACTGGCTGCTCCACGACGATTATTGACCATTGCCTAGGAAACTGCCATATGAATAACTGCACTCTGCAGTTATTGACCATTGCCTAGGAAACTGCTATATGAATAACTGCACTCTGCAGTTATTGACCATTGCCTAGGAAAGTACAAAATTGCCACAGCAATCCAGCGGAGTTTGTGGTTTCCCATGCAGCGTTAATGACCCAAAATCGCTCCCGTTCCGATAATTTCTGCGATCAGAGGAAAAAGAGGCGATCGTCCTCCACCGTGCGATCGCTTCTACACTCGGTGACTTTTTCATCGTTTTTTCCGCATCCCGAAGTTCTCTCGCCCGATGGACTATGGAATGTCTCGAACGGTAGCGAGGGCGCTCAAGAGCCCGGCCGACCAGAACCATTATAATGATTCGAATCTACAGAGGAGCCAGCAGCGGCAGCAGCTTGACCAGCAGGAGATGCAGAAGGAGTAGCAGCAGCCCGAAGAGACGACGACGACGACGACGAGAAGTCCGAGCTGCCGGTGAGACCGGCAGGCGCGCCAACGGGGTCCACCGAGTCGCTCGCTCCTCGTTATTAATATCAAATAACGAGATGCTCCAGCGCGCCGAAGGCATGCGTGCTATGGTATTCTTTATTAACGATGCGCTTACCGTTCCCAGGATCGCGTCTCGTCGGTTAACAAAAAAATCCACGGGTTGGAGAGGAGGAAGGAGGGAGGGACGGAGAGAGCGGAGAGAGAAAAGGATCGGCCTCGGTAGGGAGGATTCTAGAGGAGCTCGATTGCATATTTGCTTCGCATTATACCGACCGGACCTTTTTTCCCCCCCTCGAATTTTTCTCCCGCAATATGTAACATATGTGAGCGAAATGCAAAAATCCTTCGTGCATAAATGAACGAAACGAATTCCATTATTTCTATGATATAGAGAAACGGGAGACACAAAGTGTTATCTCGGATAAAATCGTGCAAGACGCGATGGTATCTTGGGATGAAAATCTTTGCGGAAGATCGCCTTGGTAAAATTACCCAATAAGGCTCCGTCACGGTGATTCACGTGCAAAAAATGGTCTCCCGAGTGAGCAACCACTATTTCGGTTCGGAATCCTTCTCTACGTTCGAGGACAATCGTAGAAAAAAAAAAGATCTATGTCTTCACCCACGCCCGATTCGCCGATACACCGCCGTAATTCGCCGTGAAAACGAGCGAAGAATGAGGCCGTACCGGACATGCATCAGTGTAGTTATTAATAGCGGTTGTATTAGCATCGTGGATTAAACGAGAGCCACAAACGGCTCCCGCTCCGCAATCTTCGCGCTCTCGTTGACGACTCCGAGGAACATTTTTCATCTTGCGGTTAAGAGTCGCGCGAGGCGCAAATATGCCACCGAGAAAGAGAAAAGAAAAAAAAAACCGAGCGTAGAAATGGAGAGAGAAATAAAGGAAAGGAGAGACTTTATACAGCGTCGCGAGCTATTTTTATCCCTCGCGTATACACCTCGGCGTTTAACGAATGTGGATATAATTGCACGCGAACCTAATGGTTATTGATGGGACGCCTTATTTCCCAGGATGCATACCGTCTCTAAGTCGCCGAGGATATAGATATAGACGAGAGCGGAGTCATAGTTGAACTCGGGGAGAATGAGAAAAAGTGAGGGAATATCGATGGCTCGGTTCCAGAAGGGCGTATCTGCTGCGATTGTGCGTACGCAGATGCGCCCTTCTGCAACTGAGCCGTCGATATAATCTCCGACCCTCTCGGCGTCGCCGACGACGACGAGAACGAGAGAATCTTTAACTATAAGACACGCGCGCCATGCTTATGGGAGCGCGTTATGGAAGCGCGATGCTTTAGGAGCGATACTGTCCGGCGGGCACCGACCCCCCGCTGCCAACGACGCACAACTTGATTCACTGTGCGGACCCCTCTCGCTCTCCTCTCGCCACGATCCGCAGCCCAGAACACTTTCCGCTGTTCATCCTCGTGAGCGAGAGCCGAAGAGGATCGGCGGACTCCTTATGGTGCCGCGAATTCCTTTTTTTATTATTTGCTCGCGGTTTTTCAGGCCTTCTATCGAACCCGAAGAACTCGCGACGGTATCTTGATATACCTGGGAACGATCGGATCCGAAGAGGCTGCATTGAATTTTTTTTTTTTTTCGTGAATGAATTCTTCGATCGCCTGTGCGGGGAGAAGCATCCGGGAATAATTGACAATATTGCAGGAGAATAATTACCGCGATGGGATGGAAAGGGGTAAATATGGCCCACTGCGATTAGCCTGGAAATCAATAATACCCTAAAGGATCCGAAGGGCTGCATTGATATTTTTTTCAGGAATGAATTCCTCAGTGGATACAGTAAAATGTTTACCATAGTTTTTTGTCCACAAACGTCGACGATTCTTTTTATGTTAATTTTACAAAAAAATCTTGTCCATTTTACAACAATTTCTGTCCATTTTACAACAATTTCTGTCCATTTTACAACAATTTCTGTCAATTTTACAAATATTTTTTTGTGAAATTGACAACAAAATAATTTTGGACGTTTGTGGACAAAAAAGGTTTGTTAAATGTACGAATATTTTTTACTGTGAAGAGAAGGATCTGAGAATAATTACCACGATGGGTATGAAAGGGGTAAATATGGCTCATTGCGATTAGCATGTAAATCAATAATAAATTAGAAATATTTAAGACTTGTACCCGAAAAAATTAGCTCCAGCAGGACATATTCCATTACTCGACACTCACATAATCAGGGTCATATGCACATCCTGGAGATAGTAAATTGCCATAAAATGCTCGATCAATCAACATCGACTTGACATCGCAGATAACTACGGTCCGATTTACACATTCCAGTCCTTCTATCGAACCCCACGAGCACGCGACGGTATCTTGATATACCTGGGAACGATCGGATCTAAAGAGACGGCATTGATTTTTTTCAGGAATGAATTCTTCGATCGCCTATACGAAGAGAAGAATCCGATAATAATTGACAATATCCGAGGAGAATAATTGCCACGATGGGGCTGAAAGGGGTAAATAAATAAATTCATAAATGGGCCATATTTACAATTTTTACAAAAAAAAAAAAATCGTCTCCTGCAGGACACATTTCATCACTCGACACTTATGTAATCAGTGTCACATAACGCATATCTTGGAGCGAGTAAATTGCCATAAAGTCACGATCGATCAACATCGACTTGACACCGCAGATAACTACGGTCCGATTTACGCATTCCGTTTCCAGGTCTTCTATCGAACCCGAAGAGCACGCTATCGTTAACATAGCTGGGAACGATCAGATCCGAAGAGGCCGCATTGATTTTTTTTCGGGATGAATTCCTTTGTCGCCTATGCGGAGCATGTGGGAATAATCGATAAAATCGCAGGAGAATAATTACCTCGATGGCGATAAATGGGCTCACTGCCATTAGCCCGCAAATGAATAATAAATAGGCCATATTGACCACTTTTACCATAAAAAAAAACTATCTGCAACAGGACATATTCCATCGTCACTCATATAATCGGTGTCATACAATTCACATCTTGGGGACAGTAAATTGCCATAAAATGCCCGATCAATCAACATCGACTCGACACCGCAGATAACTGCAGTCCGATCTTACGCGTTCCGCACGTGCGTCATCGTCGTTTCCCATAGGTCTACTTTGCACCCGAGATTAAAGGTGATTGCATTTACGGCGAGAGATTACAGCGTTTGCGGGACGAGACCTCGGCAGCGGCGGCACGGTCTGCACCTGTTATATTCTTAGAGCGAACGTGCACGTACGAACTCGTGGCAAAAGGAGTCTTCGAGCGAGTAGAGACCTCTCCGCTCTTCGGATCGACTTCTTTGGGGCGCGGTGTTGGCACTTGCGGCTGCGGTCTCTCGCCGACGACGACGACGACGGCGTGGAGTGCTCGACACCGCAGCATTGACGGTCGCAATGCGGTCTCGGGCTCGCTCGGTACTTAGCCGGAAAGAGACAGCGTCAAAGCATAAAGAGTCTCGTTGATGCGGAGAGAGGTGAACCGCACGAGGTGGCAAAAAAGATTCTTTCGGAGTGTAGCGCGTCGACGATGACGACCAGGTATTGAACACGCAGCTCGCGTGAGGACTCGCGTCCTCGGTGCGATCACACTTTTGAGGTGTTGCTCGGGGAAATCTCGCGGTAAGCGGCGAGCACCGATTGGTAGTGGAGGCGCGCGCTGGTGTTAGTGATAATGGCCACGAGAGAAATAAATTTCCGACCGCAAGTGCGGCACCGTATTTGCTCGTAATGACAGCGTTTACAGTCCTTATGAAACACGACCGTGAGCGGGCAAAGAGGAGAAAACGTCACACAGCGATCCGGCACGACGGCCAGATAGAGGAAGAGACGGAGACGGAGATTGGACGAGCGGAATCCCCGATATTTCGACGAATCGAGCGAATGACCAGAGAGAAAGGACGACGACACTGTCGGGATAGAATCGAATTCCGTATACGTGCATTTGTCCGGGTAAGCGCCTAATTGCTCGGATCGCCGGTACGGCCGTGCAGCGGAGAGTCCGCGCCTTTGATCGGCCCGGAGATGGAAAGAGACCGAGGGGGGTATCAGATCGAGGAAAAATTGTCGCAGCATCCGCCGAGCTGTCCGACGGTGAAAGCCGCACGATGCGGCTGACGCGACGAATCCCGACAGCCCCCCCGACGATCCACCGAGCCCGATGGTTTTTCGTTCTCTTCATATGTATTTTGCTTTGAATTCTCACATTGGCGATGTGAACTGTCCGCGCGGCAGTCATATCATCGATATAAGCCGCCGCTTTTTTATCCTCACCGGTGCGTCGGTGTTTTGTTTTATTATTTTTTTATTTTTCGGTCCATTCATCGCCCCCTCCCAACTCCGTCATTCGCCACTGCCGTGTGCCTCTCTCATCGAATAATTGGGCTTAACGAAGTGTCTGGCGTTTTATGGAAACGAATTCGGAAGTGAAGCGGGAGCGGGACGGAGAACCCTATAGAGACCTCCCCGCCCTCTCGGTTTGTTGCTCGTTCTCTTTCTCCCGCGCGATCCACATCCAATCTTCCAATCGGAGTCAATTACCCGCTCACAATAGGGCCACCCAGCAACAGCGATGCTGCCGATGCTGGGCTGCTCTCTGTGTGTCTCCGCGTGGAGAGACGCGCGCGCGTGTCTGTCCTTTCCTCTCGCTAGCTATCTCACTGCCTAAATGTCAAGCCCGGAGGCGGCGGTGTCATTTCGACTACAAACAGGATTACGCAATCTAATTCACGAGCTGACAAAAGGCCCGACAAAGAAAAGCCGCTTCGGCAACGACGACGAAGTGGTCCACGGTGTAGGTACACGTTTCCTCTCGTCGTACACACCTCCCACGTATGTCTCCCCTTTATGCGCGCCGAGCGAGAAAGGCATACCAGGCTCGCTCGGCTGGAGTGAGATTAACTCGCTCTGTATAATACTCGTTCGCTCGATCGATTACCAAATCCACACGAAACCCTGCCAACCCGCTGTGTTTCTCTGCAGCACTTCGATCCAGTTGTGCCGAAGCTAACTGTGTTACTACAGCGGGGCGAAGGATCGCGTAAAAATTATAATTGCGCCGTAAGAGAAATTGCCACAGTACTTGTAATTGGCGGATAAATCGTTTCCGATCGGCAGCAGTAATGTTTCTAATTTTTTCTTTTTTTTACAATTGTGTGAATTTTTGTTAAAATTCACGTAATCTGGGATTCTATTTCGGAGCACATCGATTCAGTTGTGCCGAAACTACCTATGTAACTAGATCAGAGCGAAGGATCTTGGAAAAATTAGTATTTCATCCAAACAAAAATTACAATGGTACTTCTAGTTGACCACCAAATCGTCACCGAACGGCAGGTGTAATGTTTATAATATCTTATAAAATAATTATGAGCATTTTTGTTAAAGTTCACATAATCTGGGATCTTCATTTCGAGCACTTCGATCTTGCAAAAATTACTATCTCGCCGGAACAAAAATTACCACGGTACTTATGGTTGACGACTAAATCGTCACCGATCGACAGGCGTAATGTTTATAATATGTTTTAAAACACATATGTAAATGTCTGTTATAATTCGCCTTGTCTCGGTTCCACCGCCAGCCAATGATGGATCAGATTATTTACACGGTATAGTCTCTTTCAGGCGTCGTCGTAATTTTTTCTCGAACCCTTCACTCCGCGTAAGCTGAATGTATGGTTCTCCACTCTCGTCCCGTTATTAGTTTCGCCGGGAGAAAAAAAAGTTCCACGAACGTCCGCTAGAAATTCTATCGTGCGTTGATGCGCGGTTCGCCGTTGTGCCCGAATGATAAACGCGATCCATAATGCATCCGCGGGGAATCCCCGCGAGTAGGCAAATCTATCGAGAAGTCGCATAGTGCATGGGGTTTAATATTGCAGCGCGCACTCACAGTCGCGCGGAGACCGACACGATTTTCCACCCCTACGCAATGGCACAGAGTGTACGCGTTACAGTGCGCGTTACAAACTACGTAGCCTTTTCCCCCTCGGTGTCCTCCGAGGCAACCCTTCGCGAGCGCATCATGCAGTTACGCAACCCCAAGCCCGTCCGTGCATTAGCCGTGTCGCCGTCCGTGCGCGCATCCATTATTTCGTTGCGTAAAACCTCCCCGACCGACGATCCCTCCATCCAGCCGAGCCACTTTTCCTGTTGTAAGGAATCATCGAAATTTCGCCCGCTGCAGCGAGTCGCTGCTCAATCAACCTGCCGCACTTCTTCCATGACGAACGAGTGTCACGTGGAACACGCCAATTCAATAATTCGCCCTCGCAGTGCGTCGCGCATGCGCGCGTGCGTGCGTGCGTGCTCGAAAGTCGGAACGCCGCAGCGTGACAACTCCACGGTAATTTGCCGAGAGTCGAATGTCATTCCACGTTAGCGTTTCCACCGGTTAATGAGGATGCGTGAGAGGCACCGGCGACTTGAAGAATTCAAAACTCACATGTGCCAGTCCCCGCGATCTTGCGTCACGATCGCGCGGCTCACCTCGCTCGTATACTTTGACCTTTTTGCCACGCCCGGAGATATGCGTCCGTGATGCAAGGCAGATTTGTTTATTCGATTTATTGTTACGACTCGAGCGAAATCAACGACACGCGTGTTTGGTTTCGGGCCGGATATTTACTAATTACGGTCACAACTATTTATCTTGAATGCGAACTGTCAAACGTCCGCTCTCGTCGATCGACAATCTGTACGTTTGTCATTTGTCACACCGAGCTATTCCAGTCATCTACGTAATATCGTGTGTCTGAGTCAATCCTCATCTCTACAATGTAAATAAAATTTAGTTTGAAAATTTAGTTTCTGAAATTTCAAACATATGTGTGTTGCAATTTATCAGTAAAATTTTTGTAAATTTCAGGCGACAGATTTATAATTTTAATATCTGGTATTTCAATTCTCAAAAAAAAGTACATTAAAGTATAATCGATGCAAGTAATGTAACACATTTCAAGTTCCGGTACATTAAATCTACAATTTATTTTTGCAGTCTACATTCGAAAGAATATTTATGTCGCGCAACTAAAACCAGAAGGGCGTATCTTGTATTTTCGCGCACAGAACACGCGCCCTTCCGACTTCAATCTCGCGATATATGGCGCAAGTTTACCAACACCAAACATGGCATGTAACTTGTACATTTACCGTATGCGTGTACATTCGTCCGATACGCATACAGGAACGTGTGAAAAGACACGAATGCCCGCGACAAGCCTGTCTGGATAGATGTCGGCTGTCCGGTTATTTATGAAGAGCGCTACGAGCAGCTACCCTCTTATTCGTAGTTTTTTACTCATATTTCGCGGACGGCGTACGAGAACGAGCGGAATCGGGAGAAGGGTGGAAAACGGGGTCGGTGGGGGGGCGGGGAGTGGGGGTTGTTTGGCGAATTCGCGAAAGCCGCCGAGAGCAAGCTAGAATGTCCCGTAGCGACGGGCAACTGTCCCCGTCGGGATGAGGGAAAGAGCCTCTCCGCGCGAGCTGGTGCCCGGTGCAGATACCTGGCCGGAGTTGAAACACGCTGTGGAAGTAAAGTTGAACGTTATTTATTGCGCTTTCTCCACCCCGAGAGCCACCGTTGCTATCCAAAGCTTTTCGGAGGGCGGAGGATGCTAAACGACCGGCGGGCAGGATTCGGAACGCTCGAACGTCCTTCCCATCTCGCGAGGCCGTCGGGACTTTGCCGCTGCGGTAATTTCTTTGGAGCGTCAATCGACGAAAAAGTAACCGGCAATTCTGCTTTTTTTCTAACTCAACAATGGACTTTAAACGTAACTTTACCTTGGTGTAACAAATTCGGTCGCGAGACTTGAATGGGTAAACGAAGGTGATTTTTTTTTTCCTTTTGGGTGAATTTGGTAATTTTTTATTTAGAGTTTAGGTTGAAATCAAATGGATTTTTTCATCCTAGTTGACTAGGCGATAATTTGTACTGGAAAAAAAAATGGAGAAAATAAATGAGGGACGAATTCGTATTTTGTTGCTTTTTGGGTAAAAAAGTGCGGATGTTTTCGGAATTATCCGGTCACAAATCGGCACAGAAGTTTCCGGACATTTTCCGAAAATTCCAAAAATGCTTTCCATCAGCCTCAAGTGGAAAATTCGATGCGTTCAGACACGGCGATCGAATTTTCGTATCGCATTATTGTTCCCGGTTTTTGTCTCCGTTCTCCGCGCACCCCTCTCTGCCTTTCCAGCTCATTCTCCCGATCTTCCCGGGTTATTTACCGTCATCCGTATTAAAGCCCGAAGGATCTGCAGGGAGCTGCGGCGAGGGGAAGCTCCGCATCCACGGATATTATACAGAAAACAGAAGCGCTTCGAGGGTGGTCAGGTGCTCAGCCCGCGTTTAATCCCTTATCCCTTTAAACGTTGTGTATTATCCTCGTAAAAACTAATACAGGCTACCGCTGGGAAGAATAAAAAAAGACGAAACAAAAAAGAAACAGGAGAAAAACGCACGCTCGCCCGGAGAACTCGAACCGCGCGCCTAAACCCTCAGCCGCTGCCTTTCGTTTCACCCCGGTGAAAATAAATTCCTGCGCTCGCGAAGATCGAGAGAAACGATGGAAAAAATATTTTTTCCCACCGATTTCTCCCACCGTTTAATATTTACTCCATCCACAATAATACACGAAGCTCCATTAAAGCGACCGGTCCGGTGCAATCTTTGCAAACCGTAATCCGTGACGCACGCCGGTCAAAGTGTCGCATTAGCAAAGGGCAAGTGTCGAGTGGAAACGAAGAGCCCCGGGTGCGCTCCGGTTATATGATCCATCGCTGTTTTACGATCGCGGAGACGTCGTAAAACGGGAGTCGGCGAGGGCGGAATCACGACGGGTCCGAAGTTAGCGACGTTACATTCGCGATACGACAGTGCGTACGAGTTTTGCCGTGCGGCTTTGAGGGCCTGTGGCATTTGACCGGGAGATCCGATCCATCCGGCGGGCGAATGGGTCAGAGAGCTTACGGCTGCGCGAGATGGACTGGATCCGAGATGATCCTCGGGAGTCGAGGTCGTTCCATCGAGGGAACGTCGCGGGCCTCTTCGGCGTCGACTCGCTCGTCCGTCTTTCATTTATCTGCCGCAGTCTACACGTGTACGCGGTTATGGTACTCGACCGTAGGCGAGGAAGCACACACGCCGCTGCCTCCCGTATAAACGGATCGGAGAGCGCGATAAACGCGCAATCAAACGGCGGGGTAAACGACCCAGTATCGTTTCGGCGAGTCTTTACGGGCGAGGAGGAGATCGAGCGGAGTCGGAGGCAGCGAAATAGTTGCGGCGGCACACTCTCTGTGTGCCTCGGAGGGAGCCGCGATCGACGCTATCCGCGCAACGCCGGCGAGGAGGACCCCGAGTCGTTAAACCGAACGAGTGTACCGCCGATGAAACGGGAGAAAGGGAGAGGAACGCGACGCGGGAAACTCCGTGTCGCCGCCGAATCTCGGCAGCGCACGCGACTCTTCACGATCGTTAAAATAACCCTTTTGCCCGCTGGGCACATTGCGAGTAACAGGATCGAATTGAATTTTTATCGGATATCGGCATCTGCTCGCCAATTAACGGAATCGAGCAGCTCGATGCTCGCTCCACCCGCCGTCTGCCTCGATCTACCTCTTCGGATTTATATATCTACATATATATATATATATGTTGCGGGTGGTATATTTTCTGGTGGCAATTATCAGAGATATTTGACGTGAGTCAATGTAAATGGATCGATGTAAAAGTGATGAATAACATCGTCGATTTGTCGAAAATAAATGTTTTCGGAGTGTATCGAAGAGTCTTGCAAAACAGACCGTGACTCGGTATGTTCGACCGGAAGTGATGTTTCAAATCTAATTTTTTTCTTTTTTTTAATCATTTTTTGGGAAAAATGAGATTTTCAAACCGAAAATTATGGATTTCTGGTATAGCGTCATTTTTCGACTTCCTGTCGAAAAATGAGAATTCCGGACCGGAAGTGACGTGTTTCCAGTAAATCTTTGTGAATCTAAATTTCCGATTTCTAAATTCCACGGTCCACAGCGATGAGTCAAAGCGCCCGAGCCACAACTACCTGCTAGTGTGTGTATACATTTCCATTAATTTTGTTTCATTCATTGTTGGATCAGAGAAGTGCCACACAGAAGTGCCGGTTCTCGTTTTGGCTTCTGGTCGCCGCCTCTTGTAAACGCCATCGAGCGAATTCGTTTCTTACCGACCAGGATTCATGCGTAACGTAAACCGCGGATCGTGTTTGGTCGATGCGAAAGCCGTCCCGAGTTTGCCACAGATAAAAGGTTGGTCTATATACTTTGAAGATCAGAGGGTTGCCAGAAGAAGAGAAGAGACGCGCTCGCGCCCTCCTCCCCTCGCGCGAAACCGGCCGATTCTCACTCGGTTTACACTCTATAAACGGACGGGGCCAAAGCTTACCAAGGCGCCAAGCAGCGTAGTTACACGATCACTGAATCATTGTTGGTGATAGATAGCGCAGCTGTTGCGTACGTACAGCTAGAACGAGATTTTCGCTTTCTCGTTCCCAACATCCCGAGATCACAAGATCCAGAAATAGTTGTTGCAACAATACATACTCCCGAGCAACGCTTTCGAGTATACCGAACGAGAATGTCGATGCTTATGCTATCCTCTTTTTTCCCCCTCTGCCGATCCAAGCTCCCAGTACCTTCGCACAAGCTCTCATGCCTACTCATCAATTCTCCCACAAATCACTCCTGCCAATAAATAATAATAATAATAATAATAATAATAATAATAATAATAATAATAATAATAATAATAATAATAATAATAATAATAATAATAATAATAATAATAATAATAATAATAATAATAATAATAATAATAATAAACAGTGGAGGATTTCCGTTAGCGAACGATTGGAAATTTCCGATAAACGATGACACAACGAGAAAGGCTACCGGACGTTACCGGCGACAAACTCGAGGCTACTGTGACGTCGCGCCGGGGGAATTGGCGCATGATGATCGGAACGCGTTCCCGCACCGGCAGCAAGTTCGTCATGTCCATATAACGTTTGGCTAATTGCCCGAACCATGGACCGAGTTATGGCAGCTCGTTCGGATCGACGATGAGGCTCCCCATCCCAACGAGCCTGTATTCTCTCGATTTCTCTCCTCTTCCATCCCGCAGCGCTTCTTGCCGTCGCGCTCCGGCTTCGGAGGGCGCGCGCGCGAGCGCGCGGAACTCTCTCGCAGCTTCGCCATTATTGCGTTATGAGGGATAGCGAAGGCTCGCCGCACGGTCCCTTACCGCAGCCACAGCTCACATTATACGGAAGACCGGTAGCGAGCCTCGAACGAGTTTACGGGTTTAGGAGATGAGAGCCCGCAAGTGCCGTGGCGGCGGACGTTCTCGCTAGCTACCGTATAATTATACGCACTGCGTCCTCTCTCCTCTCCTCTCCCGTGAGCCTGCACTCCCTCAGGGCTCCGGCTACCGGCCCACGAGCCCGCGGGTTACGTGGACCAAGTGTTGTGGCCCGGGGCCGACGATCCCGCTTCATCGGGAAGAAGTCCGAGACCATCAAGAAATTGTTAAAGAGCCCCAAAAATTTGGGCAACGACGAAGGGCGATCCTACGCACCGGGGTCTCCCTTCCACGCTTTTGAGGAAACCCTCGATTCCTTCTTTTTTATCTCGTTATTTTTATTTTTTTATTTTTTTAAATTTTTTATTATTTTTTTTTTTTCACTATCCTCGTTCGTTTCGCTCGCTTATTCGTTCCCGCGGAGGGCCTTCGTCGCCCGTAGCCTCCACCTGCTCCCCGGTTCCTCCCGGTGATAAATGAGCCTCTTCCATCCCCTCGAGCTCCACTACAGCTTGCACCACTCTTTCCTTTCTTCCTTACCCGAGGAAACTCTTATCAACTCGGACGCATTCCTTTTCTCCCCGAACTCTATTCTCTTCGCTTCTTCCAATCTCTTGTGTACTTTATACTTTACTTACTGCCGCGGAGTTTCGCCCGCTTGCTCGCCCCCGCGGATTGTCAAAAACGGGAGCAAAGCGGATTACGACGAGATAGAGGAAAGAAAAAAAAAACAAAATTAAGGGAGTGGAGCGAAGAAATGAGAATGGGGTTCGTGAGTCTTCGGGGTAGAGAAGGCATTTTTTTTCGCGAATGGGCGGTCTGGTAACTGCCGTAATGCTCGTGCTGAATCCGTATATGGGTTCCCAGAGCACGTTGCTAGTGGCGCGTTCTTGGTCCATACCTCGGGCAGCGCTCGCTCCCCCGCCGGAGGCTGCGGAGACCGCCGGGGCCGAAATGGTCCCCGCGGGTGTGATAGAGGCTACCTAATAGCTCACGGAATTGCTCCTGAAACACCTTTTTAATGAACTATTGCTACGGGAAATGAAAATGGGGGAGAGACCGGCGGAATGAGGACGACACGACGACAAGCGGCAACCGGAAAGAGATAGCTTGTGTCTCATCCGGCGAGGATTTTTCTACTTTTCCGTTACTTCGCCAGCGAACTGCGGCACCGCCAGTCTCTTCGGTCTTCGACCAACTTTCCTTTTTTTTTATCGACTTCCGAGGAACGTTGCTATTGTCTCGCTCCTACCGATTTTCCTTGTTTCCCTTTTTTCGCGGAGCCTCTCGCGCGTTGCCGTCGAGTCGAGCCGTACGTGTGCAGGACGGTCCATAAAGGCACGATAACTTTTATCCGACGCGGTGCGAGAAGTTTTCTTATCGAGGTAATTATCGGGGAAAGTTTGCGCGGCACGAATCGGGGCGGACCGGCGAGCGGACGGAATTCCTGCCGATTCGCAGCTGCGGGAATGGGAGAGAATGAGGCGAGGGTTAGTCGGAGGAGGCAAGAAAAGAAAAAGGCGATACATACGATATATCGTGGGTGTAATCATCCTTTAATTTTTTTTTTTTTTTTATGATGGAACGGGAGGAGGTCGGTGAAACGTGTTATCGAACAGGAGAAACATTGATTCTCGGCGCGCGGCGCGGGACACCGAGAAAAATATTCTAGAAGCAGCAGGGACGACAGCGAATTCGACGAACGAGATACAAAGGAGGGATTGCTTCGTGTGCTGCATTACCACGCGTAGCGGTGCGACGCTCGTGCACACGAAGGGCCGTAGAAAATTCGGGCTATCCTCGACCATCCTCATCCATCCCCCTCTTGAGGTGGAAGGAAAAAAGGAGGAAGAAGCAGCGAGGGAGTCATGCTGCGCTCAGCGAGACGCCGGGGCCGAAAACATTCCGGGGAATTAGACGCGGCTCGCCGGGAGATCGTGAAGAAAAAAAACACGCTGAGGCAACGCGAGAGGGACGAGAAGGATCACGCGGGAACGACGAGGAATACGGAGACGATTTGTCAAAACGGGTGGATAGCGCGAATGAGACGAAATATTTTAACTAAAAAAAGAGGAAAAGAGAAACTACTTTCTCTCATTTTTGTGTTAAGGGCTTGTGAAATGCATCGTTCTCTTAGCTATTTAGGACAAAAAGAAATTAGGTAGTCGTGTCTCTACATTGATTACCTAAAAAGCGTAATTTGCTTTTGCCAAAAAGGATCAACTTTATCAGATGAAATAGGGAAGCGATTTGTTACCGATCGGGTAACTTCGAATGGGATTCTGGACGAATGCTCGTAGACGGTTTTGCAGTAAGAGTGTGAAAAAAGAAAACCTCGGAAAAGTTGTACACATGAGAAGGAAATTAGGTAGTCATGTGTCTACATAGATTACCTACAAAGCGTAATTGGCTTATGCCAGAAACTATCAACTGTGTCGGATGAAATAGGGAAGCGATTTGTTACCGATCGAATATCCTGTTCAAGATGTTTTGACGAGTCCACGTATCGCAAGCGCTTTTGCGGCTAAAGTGTGACAAAGAAAACCTCGGCCAGGCCAAGACCATGAAAAGAACGTTATCGGAATTTGATGGAGCCGTATAAACCGAAAGTAAGAAGCCTTGGAGAGTCTGCCAGCTGATCCATCGAAGCGAACGAAGATCTATCCGGTATAATCTGCGTTCGCTGGTTCCTTATCTTTCGCCTATAATTCCCGAAGCAGTGGACATTCGTCCAGAAGAGCTAGCGATGAAGGACTCTTTCCCGGTTTACTGCTGTACTCCAGCCCTGTTTACGAGTCCGCGATGGCCGATTACCGTTTCAGCGTTGGAGGAACGCGAGACTCGAGGCTCCTTTTTCCCGGGAAAATTGGTGACCTTCCTTGTCGCGTACGTCTTATTCCCTCGTTCCCGCTCTCCACCCAGAAACTCGCTCGCGGAGGCAAAAGTTTCGCGGAAATACTCTTCTCCTATATCTTTTATCTTGCTTTCGCGAAACTACGCGAAACGTACTCGGTGCGCGAAAAAGTCTCGGTTAGATAGGACGACGGTGAGGCGGCAGTTACTCGAGAGAAAACGCAGCACCCTCCGTACACACGGTCCCATCTTCGCATCCCTCGCGTTCTCTCGTCTCCCCCGTCTCGGGCGCCGATTTCATTTCTTCCAGAAACGCGGCGTCATCATTTTTCATACATCCCGGAGCTCCGGTTGCTCGCTTTTCCCGGCTGGTGTGGCGAGGAGGAGAATCGGAGGGGTGCGATGTTTACAGACACAGGGAAAGGAGAATATAAGATACTCTCCGTCTCTGTAGATTTCTCAGGTTAGTTCGAACACGTGCCTTGCCCTTCATTGATGCCTGAACGATCTGAGTAGCGCTGCTACAGAGAAGCAGACCAGGCATTAATGAAGAGAGCTCCAAAAGTACCTTCTTGAAAAAGTACGAAGCAACACTAAATTCCCAGATGGGAAGTCACAAAGGACCAGTGCTGGCCGACGCTGCGCTAATACTGGCCCGTCTAGCGCCGCCATTACACTGAGAAAAAATTACATAGTAAACACAATATTGACTTTTTACCATAAAAAATAGTTCCGAAGGGGAATTTCTACATTCTTCTATAGTTACGACAATGAGAAAAAAATCATGGTTGCGACCACAATTACGGTAAAAGTGGGGAATATGGCCCGGTCCATATATCATTGATTTACGTGTTAATCGAGGTGGGCCATATTCACCACTTTTACCCTATAGTTTCATCATCTGAATACATACGATCAGAAACTATCTATATTCCCTATATGTAGTAGGAAATATTATCCTCTTTCTGAGTGTAGAGTTACTTTTTGAAAAACCACTGGCATTAAGGTTTTTCCGAGCCAAAAACTCATGCTGCAAAACCGATCGGTACCGCCTAGAGATAGAACGAGTTAGAAAAATGTGGCTTTTTGATGGGTGTCAGGCGCTGAAACCTCTTTAAGAAAGAGTCTCCGAAGAGCCGCAAACTGGGCAAGTTTGTCGACAGGCACTCGTCCGTTCGTCGTCGCCGGAACGAAATATCCAGGCTCAGTTTCGTTAACAGTACCAGCGGGGGGCCCCCCGTCCCAGGGGCCGGGAGTCTCGTAAACACGAACGACGACGAGAATGACTCGAGACCGGAGCTCGTCTCGTTCCCGCATCAACAACGGGTCGGCAACGAGCCCCGGGTACGAGCGCGTGATTTAGAATATTCGGTGGCGGATGTCAGCTATTGCTCGCCCACTCCGACGTCATTATGTCATCATCATTCTCCTTCGCACCCGAGCGAGCTAGTCGAGCTAGAGTCCGTGGTTCTCCTCGCGTTGACGGGAGATGGGCGCGTGCGCTCGGACATCACTCACCCGAGACCCCACGAGAGTGGACGACCGTCCCGGCATCGCCGACGAAGACGACGTGAACGGCGACGAAAAGGCAGCGGCGACACAGCAGCGCGGAGAGATGCACTCTCTGTTCCTCGCTGTTGCTCTTTCTGGCTCGTCTCTTGATGGCCCGAGAGGGCTTCAGTCACTTCGGTTATGACTCCGGCGAGGCGAACGGCTAAACAATATTTATCACTCGGTGAATTGGAGTTCCTGTGTTTCGCGCCACCCACGTGTACATCTCGCTCGACAAGAGTAAGATGAAGTGGGACACGAGTGATTCGTCGTCGCGGGCTCGTACGCTCGACGGCTTCGGTGCTCGGTATCGGCGGAATGAAAAATACTCCGGAAGATTACGATCTCCCTTGTATACATATTATATTCCCCGGCTGTCTCGGGTTTCCTACGGCGAGAGGACGAGGATAGGAGGGAACGCTTTCCTCAACGGGGTTTCGTTCTAACGATTCCAATTTCGTGATCCCCAGGCCGTGACGCTCTCGCGGGGGAGGTTGGGGGAGGAGAGCGCAAAAAAAAGACGAGGAAGTCGGCAAAGATCCCGGAGGTCTCCGAGGAAATCATTGAATATGCAACTTAAGGAAATCCCCGCATATTGTGTTTTATTATAAACGGCGCTCGCCGCGCAAGCGAGCGAGCTCCCATCCTGGCCGTACGGGGATTCCCCCTCACCGCAATTCTCGTACGGGAGAAAGAACGGGAGACCTCTGCAGTTTTGCATGTGAATATTTTTCCAGATTCGGGAATGTATACAGCGGCCTCGTCCCCGGGGAATCCCAATGCCGCTACCGGCGGAGCTTCTCGGATTACTCTGGAAGGCCGCGTTCTGTGCCGGGTGGGGTGAGCTCGCGATATCTTCCGCCAAGATACCGTAACTGCGTATCGGGAGCGTAGAACGGTGGGGTATTATAATTCGAGGTCCTTATCGCTCGATCTCCCGGTCGGATACGAACGTGATCGACTGTTGGAGTTGATCCCGCGAGTCGCGATGTTGGCAATGCCAAAACCTATACATACATATTTTATTTGTATTTTTTCCACTGGCTTACACCGACCTTTCGGCCCTCTTATCCGGCAGCCAGTTTCCTGTCCATCGGCTGTCGGAACAAGCGCATACCGGAAAGAGTAATCACGAAGAGAGCTTTCTCGCCGTTGCTACACGCCGCGAGCGAGCCGGCATACGTGCCACTGAGGAATTCGCTTAAAATTTTTAAGAGAATCGAGGGAATAGGTGAGGAAGAGACGGGACTTGGACCGCCGTCGTGGCTCGCGGAAACTGGGTCGCGCCGAAGCACGCGCGCGCGCGCAGTGTCGAGAAACTACAGTGTAATACCGTGGGACTCCGGATTCGCCGTGTTCCGTATATACTGCGGAATACATGCTTTATACATCTATGTGCATTACAGCGATGTCGCAGGCCAGGCGTCGGAAGGAAGGAATGCGAACTGTGAACCGCCCCCGCGAACGTTCCCCGGTTCACCCGGGATCGCCCGTTCCGTTGCATACGCGAAAGAGAGAAATGGAGGAGCGGGAGTCGCGGTGCATGGTCGGGGTGCGATGGGAAGCGGAGGCGGCAGTCGCACAGTAGCGCACATAAGCTCTCCTGGCGTTTTCCTCTCTCGCGCTCTCGCGACGCGTCTCCTGAATTATAAATGGCGTTTCTAGCTCGCGCTTTCCGTACACGCCGGAGTGGATCGAGGCAGCGAGGCGCGATTCCAGAGAACCCGACCGGCTGGAAGTTCGCGACCTGGCTTTGCCGGCGTGCGAACCGAGGCAAGTCGGGGGGGCGGCTGTGGACTTGTGGGTGGGGAACCGGAGGGATGAAGGAGAGTGGAGGAAAACAAGGGTGAAGGCGGGTAAAGTGAAAGAGGTGGGCTTCGAGCTGGGTACGTCAGAGCAGCTGGAGCTGGGCCGCTGGAACCCGGGGAGCTGAGGGTATGGAGCCTGGCGTACAATTAGCCGGGCGTTGTAATTAGCGTAAATTGTTTCTCGCTATATTGCACGGTGTGTACCGCGACGCTGAAACAGGAAGGGTGGCCGGGAAAACCGAGCGCTCCCTTGGCTATGGGCGTAGTTTCCCCGCCAATGAGTCGATGACCGAAAATCTCCGAAGAAAATTGTGACGAGGGTTTCATCGATTCCTGCCGATGAGCGGAAAATAACATCACGTTAACCAATCCAGATAGGGTAAAAGTGGGGAATATGGCCCGGTCCATGTATCATTGATTTACGTGTTAATCGAGGTGGGCCATATTCACCACTTTTACCCTAGACCCGGACATTGGTCATTCTTCCTAACAGGAAGTGCGGAACAACGAGACCAGGATAAGTAATCGATTCCGGTCACGGTCAACATTTCCTATCGGCGAGGCAGGTGCCTCGGGAGTGTCTTACTCTTTCACGTCATTTAACCCTTTCTCTCTATTCTCCTCCGGGCGAGGTGAGGTACCTCGGAGATATACGGTTATCCGCTCAACTTAGACGCCGACGAGACGGAGGCCATCGCATCCTCGTAATGTAGTACCCAATAAAAACTTAGTTACTGCTCCTTCTCGCGCCTTTCCCTCCAGCAGGCGCTTCCTCCTTCGGCAGTTGTCGACCGGCAGTTGAGCGAGAGAGTCCTTACCCCATCACGTGATCGTTACCGCGGAGGCCGAGGGTGGCAGCGGGACCGTCGACTTACGAGCGGTCGAGGAAAGACGGAAGAGCGAGCAAAGATCTGGGGGAGGAATGAGGAGAAGAAACGGAGCCCAGTGTGACCGTAAAGCTAAACAACGGAAGGACAACGACGCGGGAGAAACATAGAACTGCCTCGTTTCGGACGGTTTTTAACAATTTCCTTTTCCCCTTCGGGGTACGAGCCGGCTCCGCGGGCTTACGTCGTTATCGGATGTGTGGTCAACGGGTCTCGACGGCCACGCGGGACTGCTCAGCGTCTCGCATACTCGTATACGATACGAAGACGAGACCCGGTGCTGGATGCTCGTCTGCGAGACAATAACGGCTCCACGGGCCATCAAACGAGCTTCCGAATGGCGTACGAAGGACTCAAGGAGGCCGTAACCACGGCTGGACCTCGCCGTCGCCGGTTTCATCCCATACTAATACGCGGCTATGCCGCTGTGGAGAAAATGGCGGAGACTACCACGGAGGCTCCTCTTCCTTCCGGGTACACCGATGGGAGGAGATAGAGCCCGAGGCCATCCTCGAGGGCCATTCGTGGGTGTCCTTTATGGGAACTGAAACACCGCAAATACGAGGCAAGACCCCGCCGTTTCTCTCTTGATGTGCGAAGACTCCGCTATTCCGCTGTTGTCCGACAACACGAAGAAGCTATTTTGGCGTAGAAACGCAATTTTAGGACGCCTTCGCAACTTGAAGACCGAGATAATTTTCATGCGGATTTGGTGATCCTTCGATGGACCGATGGATGTGCGCAGTGAGCGAATTGCGATCAGGGTTGCTGTGGGGGATTCTCGGAGAATCATCAACGCCGGGTTGAAGTAATGAAAACGCCCACCAAGGCATATGCTCGCTTGTTTGGGCGTTCGCGATGAAAGAACATTTGAACGTTTGTGTGCGTGTCCCGTGTTTTGGTGGATCGGCGGTGGAGCCGGGGAAAAAGCTCGGAGACAGAAGAAAGGAAGACCGCTCGGGATGTGGCATCGCAGAACTATCTCGTGGAGGGTTGCGCAGATTGTTTGATGGTTGATCGTCGTCGTCCTCGTCGCGGTCGCTCCTGTAGCACTGAGAGGACCGCTTCGGGGGTCGTCTGATTGGGTCGCTGCAAAACATCTGGCGGCCTCCCGCAGGGCTCCCAAACGACAATCATCCCACAATCGCGAGGTAATACCCCGGGAGATGTCTTCATTTTGGGAGGGTCGAGTGAGGGAAAAAAATGAAGGATTTCCGTCACTCAGTTTTCCGAGCGAGAAAATTATCGAAGCACAATGAAAAAATAAGAAAAAATATGAAGCAGTGAGAGAAGTGATAAGGATGCTAGGATAACATATTATTATAATAATACTTTGTAATTGTGATATTCTCACGCAATAGAAAAAAATGAAGGAATTCCGTCACTCAGTTTTCCGAGCGAGAAAATTATCGAAACACAATGAAAAAATAAGAAAAAATATGAAGCAGTGAGAGAAGTTATAAGGATGCTAGGATAACATATTATTATAATAATACTTTGTAATTGTGATATTCTCACGCAATAGAAAAAAGAATCGCTGGAAACTATATAGCAGATAGGTTCGTGGATATCAAAGTCAAAGAGTGGTTCATCGTTAAAAACCCTTTGCTCTTGTCGCAGTGCAGCCGCAGAGACACTGATAGCTCAGTCGAGTGAGCGGGTAAAACGTGGCCACCTACATCCAGCAGCAACGGGAATGAAGAAGCAGCGGAGGTGGGAAGAGGAAGAGAACGACGACGTCGACGACAATGGATCCTTTGCGGCGGCAAAAAGCGTAAAAGAAAAGATAATAGAAAGAGAGAAGAGGCACCGGCAATGATGAAAGCATTGTCCCGGCTACCTTCAACGGATGTTGGATCTGCTCTGGGACGATTCACCGTTTCCCCGTTCTCCGGTCTCTCCGACTCTCTCTCGTCTCTTTGCGTTGTCGTTAACGGTTGACGTTTCTCGCGGCCACAAGATCACCACCGGTCTCGTCGAGAGGATCTCTTTGTCGTGGCTTGAAAACCAGAACCAAAAGAGACTTCCCTTCCGAGCTACGCGCCATTTGTTCTTCTCCTCTATTCACCCCGCTATCTTGGGTTACTTCGGGAAAGAAAGCAAGCGACGCTCGTGCGATTCCGTAATTCATTTTTTGCGGAGAAATGGAAACCGACAGCATGTTTGGTTACGTTTCACAAGAGCCATGCAGCAATCCGAAACCAATCCAAGAACCAAAGGACACTTTCCTGCCGAGCTACGCGACACTTGTTCTTCTCTTTCATTCACTCGCTATCTTGGATCGGTTCGCGAAGGGAAGCAAGAATCACTCGTGCGCCTCCGTAATTCATTTTTTGCAGAGAAATGGAATCTGACAGAATGTTTCGTTACGTTTCGCAGCGGCATGCAGCAATCCGAAACCAATCCAAGAACCAAAGGAGACTTTCTTTCTGAGCTACGAGCCATTTGTTCTTCTTTTCTAGTAACCCGCTATCTTGGGTTACTTCCTGAGAGAAAGGAAGAAAAGCTCGTGTGATTCCGTTATTCATTTTTTGTATAGAAATAAAATCCAACAGCATGTTTGGTTACTTTTCGCAACATCACATAGCAATTCAGAACCAATCCAAGAACCAAAAGAGACTTTCCTTCTGAGCTACGTGCCACTTGTTCTTCTCCTCTATTCACCCGCTATCTTGGGGTACTTCGAGAATGAAAGCAAGAAACGCACGTGTCATTCAGTAATTATGTTTTGCAGAGAAATGGAATCCGACAGCATGTTTGGTTACTTTCCGCACCATCACGTAGCAATTCGGAACCAATCCGAGGACCAAAAGAGACTTTCCTTCTGAGCTACGCGCCACTTGTTCTTCTCTTCTGTTAATCCGCTATCTTGGGGTACTTCGGGAAAGAAAGCAAGAAACGCACGTGTCATTCAGTAATTATGTTTTGCAGAGAAATGGAATCTGTCAGCATGTTTGGTTACCTTTCCCAAAAGCATGCAACAATCCCTTCTTGAATAGGGAAAGGGTTGCGCCCCGAACTTGAACAAGCATCGAGGAAGCGAAGTGACCCTCGACAGCCTTTTCCATCTCAGTTTCTTCCCTCTTTCTCCCGGATTCACGTTCCCTACGAGTTAATACGCGATAATCCTCTGACGCAAAACCAATATAGCTTTTCCCCCTTCGTGTCCGTCTCTGCTGGAAAGTGCCAAGGACCACGTAGGGGCGGCGGCCGAACCGGGCAACCCTTTCTCGAGTGCCACGGAAGAAGGAACAGTATATCCCTTATCCGGGAAAGTAATCCCCCGATGATCGATCACGATCGACTCCCGCGACGGCGAGATCGAGTGGGTGAGAGACGAGAGGGCGTTTGCGTGTTCCACGGTCTTGCACGATCGCTTTCTCTCTCTCCTTCTTTTTTTGTTTTGTTTCCATCGCCATACACGGTCCCCTTCGGCTCGTTCGCTGTTCCCGCGCGGAGCACATTGGGGTTACACGAGTAGTCGAGAGAAGTCCCCCTCGAAGTAGTCTCGAGAACGACTCCTATACCCGATTGTTATTCTTCGGGCGAAAACTATTTACAAAGTCGGGGGCTAATGGCATCAAGAGATTTAGACCTCCATATGGCCCCTCGACGACCCCGCGCACTATAATACTCATCTACTAAAGTACGATACAGCAGACTCCTATACATGCATATGAGATCTGTTCCCGCGTCGTCAATGCTCGTTGCATTAGCCCGTTACCGATACACGACACCGCCGCTAACGCCATTGGGGATTCTGATACGCAAAACCAACAGCGTAGTTTCGTTCAGTCTCCCCGATTCTCGACGACGTACCTGCCGACTCTTTTATTACCCCCATACCAATTGCCCCGATTCTCCACCCCATTGCCAGAGATAAGAGCGATCAGATTTTTCGATAAGGGAATTATTTTTCGAGAACACCAATATAGAGAGATAGAGAAGACACGAACGAGCCGCGGATAACGTTGCGTGGGCGACGAAAGAGAGATCGAGAAACGACTCTGTCGAGCTTAAGATATCGACAGCAGACGCACTGTTCGCCTTTATTTTTCGCTGCTTTTTTCTTCCTTTTTTACACTTCATTTCTTTTTTTTTTTTTTCATTTTATTTTCTTATTTTTCATTCGAAACAGGATTTCCTCGGACTCCGCGAACCGCGGATCGCGAGCTCGGCGAAGATTCCGCGAATCGGGTTCCTCCCGAGGGGTGTCCATGCGGCACAGTGCCAGCGACTTGTTTCACTGCCTACGCCAGTGATAGAGCCCCGGGGCACTCAACGAGCGTAAAGTGAGCCGAGGAGACCGATAGAGCTTTCGAACACCGCGAAACCCGGCGGATCGGCCGGCCGGAGGAGGAGGGCAGAATCGCCATCAGCGGCAGCAGATGCGCGAATCGAACTGCCAGCGGAGCGGCCTAATGCAATAAAAAGTTTGTCGAGTGGGTCGAAAACGTATGCACATTGACCGGGGTCGATTTCTATCACTTCCCCACCTCGGTATCTCGTAACGCTACCGATCCTGATGCGATTCACCAGTTCGCCCGTCCAGCTCGTATCGCCGTCATTGCTCCATCTGACTCTCCCCCCTTTACCTCGCCGATTTACTCACGAACTCACTCTCCGTATACGTGTTTTCGCTCCGATGCGAGTTCGGCTCTGATGCGCGTAGGTGCATCTCGTCGGTCCGGCAATGCATATTCGCACCGCATAACACGACGACGACCGCCCGACAACGACGAGAGACACGAGGCTCCTTGTCCCCGCCGTGTAATTCGAATGCAAATTCCGAAGAGTCCGCTTCGCGAAGAATAAGAGAGAGTGGGAATGAGGAGAGGAGGGGGGGGGGGGGGGTTAAAAATAAAGGAATAAGGCAGCCCGTTGCACCGGCGTCGGGAAACCAGCGCGAATCCTCCCGCGACGAGATAACGAGCTTCTCCACGAGCGAAACTATAGATACAGGTAAAGCGTATATTGTACGTATGTGTTCTTCCTCTCCTCGCTCCTCCGCCTCGGAGGGGGCGATAAATAGTATAAATTACCGGGTCGCATGGTCACGTCGCGCGGGTATCCTCTCATAGCGCGATATCGCTTGCGTCCGGAGACTGGTGCGTCACGGTTTCTCGCACGCACATTCTTTTTTTCCCCAAAAGCCAACGCACACCGAGGCGTCGCTGCTTTTGCAGGGAAATATTTATGATCCAATAAGAATTTTTTTTTTAATGTCTTTCGAGTGAAATGTTGGAAAGTGGACCTCCGAACTCCGAAGGGTTTCTTTTTTTTTAGTGCAACTCCCGATCTTTCCATCCGGGATTTTTCCCTCTCCAGTATATCCGATTGCGAATTCTTGTCCCGTAACGAACTAGCTCGCGTTCTCTCTTCGTCCGTCTCTCGGTCCACTCTCTTATTCCACGGCTAACTCGGTCTCGAGGTCTCTCCACGCGCGGGCTCAGCTCGAGCGCACAAATGGAAAACGGATTGATTAATCGTAGTAATTACCGATCAGCCCCCGCTAATTAGATATCCAACTCCTGCCGGAGGCCCCCAGAGGGTTTCCTGCACGCTGAACGCCCGCCGCTGCCTGCTGTGCTGCCGGGACAAGGGATGCGGGGGGGAGGAGGGTGTACTGTGCGGCGGCCGTACCACCGCACCGCATCGTCGGGCTGTTTCCTCTAGGTACGTAGGGGTGAGTTTTGGCAAAAGGGTGGGTCTCTCGCTCCGTCGCTCTCTTGCCCTCTCCGTGGTGGTGCGGCAATAGGTGGAAGTGGAGAATGGGCCAAATGAGATTGTTTGACGGAGCCACCCAATATAAGCTCTCGGAGCTCGTTCACACTACAGCCATAGAGAGAACGCCGTACGCGATCAGGGAGCAGAAAGCGCAGCGCAACCCTACGCGGCAACTATACGTTCACCCTCTCATCGCCATCACCCAATACCATAGTGCTAGCGCCTTCTATGTGTATATGCCTCGCATCAATATTTCTCGTTGTGGGCGCAACACACGCGATTAAACTCTAACCTGAACCAATAACCGTACGATATATTTTACAGCTCGCGGGTATTCTTCGACGCACGGGATGACGTGTAATTCCGGGATGTCCCGTAGCTGATGGTGGAATCTCACCTGGGTTAGGTGATGAGTCTTCCGAAAGTAAATAATTATTTTTGGGGCGCTCTCCAAATTAATTTTTTTTTTCTGAGTGTATTTGTGGTAAAAATTGTAAATTTAATGCAGCGGAGTGGAAGCTTTTATGCGTTGCTAAAAAAATTCGTAGGAAATGTAATGTAGGGGGCTGGAAGTTTTTATGCAAAAGCTGGTGCATTAAATTTCATGTACAGTTACGATAAAAAATTAATTATCAATGTATTAAAAACATCGGGAATATTTTATTTTCAATAATTTATTTTATCTTCAAAAGTACATTAATTTTTCATCATAATTGTACTTTAAATTGAATGTACCATTTTTTGCATAAAAACTTCGAGTCCGGTACATTAAATAAATTACCCATTTTTTTATAGTGTGCAAAAATTGGTACATTAAGTTTAATATACAACTATTATGAAAAATGAAAATACTTTCATAATAAAATTAACACTCATGCACAAGTGTGAAAAAATCTGGTCTCCGATCGACCGATTTTTCAAATTATTCGGCGACGCGAAGACTGCAGTACTGTGTATTTTAGTACGAAGCCGCGAGGGCCGAGAGATATTCGGTAGAAGTTTCGGGGATGGTAAGAGAGTCGGGAGAAAGATGAGAGTATCAACATCCGGTTGTCGGATAATTTACGAGCCGGTATTCTTCGTAGCTCCCGGGGCCCTCTCAGAGACGTCACGGACGATTTTGTAAAACAAAATGTCTCGTTAGCGAGTTATCTCTCGGTTATAGTTGTTGCAACGGCTGCATTCGCTGTTGCTGCCGCTGCAGCGAAGATGCAACGGTCCTCGTTTGCCCGCTGCTCGCGAGGCGTGAGTACTTCTTCGCCGTTTTACGAACGATCTAAATTACGTCTCGGAACGGCGTACAGTTATGATGTTAACGATCTCCGCGATGCTGAGGGCGTTCTCGATGGCAATTGTGACTCCCGGAGTATTCATCGGAGATACGAGATGCCGAGACAATGGAGCTGGACGATAACAAGATAACGAGACAAACAGTAAGGTAAATGTGACAATGACTCGACACGTCCCAGTTACCGGACATCTGGCGCGAACTTAAGTTTATAACGCACATAATGGTTAAACGATTGCAATTACTGCTAAAATAGTATCTATAATCAGTAATTCATATGCATGCAAAAGATCGGCATAGACCATGCGTAAATAATAATTTAATTGTTACATTTGCTTGAGTGATAATCAATGTCGGGACACCGGGTGCGACCCGAAAGGGGTTATGTTAGCTGAGTTTCGATACAACATATCTCATGTGTTATTCTATGAATATTCATGTTTTATTGGAGACATTAATAGAATACCCTGTTCTTATTCCTGTCGTCCCGAACTAGTTGAGTTCGTTCATGATTACTCCCGGAATTTGCGACTGTCCGAACCATTGGGACATATTGAAGATAGATATTACCTTAAATATCCGGCCATTAGATTACCGTAAGACCAATTCATCGAGAACAAACTGAGAAGCAATGAAATCGATTTTGTTGCTGTCGACCGGCAAGCGGAATTGAAATTAAAAAATAAGATTTTACTCGGAACTGCCAGCCGAGGCTTGGACGAAGTCGCGAAGTATTTGTGGGTTTTGCCCGAGGCAAGTGAAATGAAAAATGCCCCGAGGAAAAGACCTGGCGCAAAATGCAGCATAGAGCGGTTCGAAGGAAAGCGCGATTTTCGTACGAGCGAGATAGTGCCAAGTATCGCGAAGACGGTGCCTGGCCGGGGGCTGGGGGAGTCGTTCCACGTCGTGGAAGGCGGCAAGGACGATAAATAACCTCTGGTTTATTAGCCTGGCTGCGGGGCTGTGCGAGAGTCTGAGAGAGGGCGCGAGGGGTGTAGAGACGTCGTTGAATTAGCGAGAATATTAGTACAAATTTGCGGGGCGGCTCGCTCCTCGACTCAGCCTCACCGGGTGCTTTACCAGACCTCGCGGCAATGCATCGCGTATTCTCGAAAATTGGTCACGTCATTAAAGTACAAGAAACGTCGGTTCGACCGGTTCTTTCTGCCAATTAAATAAAAATTATACCCGATAACATTCGATTATTAATTCAATGCAGTTCCAAGTAAAAAGCTACGAGTGCTTCTCGCTTCCGAGAATAATTGAACGTTGATAATGGTAAAAAAAAAACCGATCCATTAATTGTATGAAATTTTCGTATAATAAATTTGATCGTACCAGTTTAGTCATTAAAACTTCGTAAATTATTATTAATGCTGAATACATTTTTAACGTTGCATGTTCCCGAAGGAATCTCGGAACAGCGACGTGCCTGTCATGCTCTACGAAAAAAGAATACACGCAACGGGTTATTAATATAATAAAAAGGCATGAGAATAATTTAACCTTTGCGATAACAAAAAAAAAACGAAGTATTAATTTTACCGAATTTTCGTATATTAAATTTAATCATACCGTTTTATCCATTAAAACTTCATAAATTATTATTAATGCCAGAGAAACTTTCAACGTTGCATGTCCTCGAAGGAATCTCGGTAGAGCCACGTGCCTGTCACGTTCGGCGGGAAGATAATACACGCAAAGTCGTGTTTTCGACAGTTTTTCGGTCCGTTACCCGACGAAAGATAATAAAAAAGCATGATTAACGGATAAACCCTGGATGTTTTCTCCGTCACATCGCGAATTCCCAAAGACTGTTTAATCCGACGTGTCTCGATGTGTCCGTGGCTGGGCGTATCTTCCCACATCTTCTTCGCGGACGGTAGCGTTTGGATAGTCGTAAAATTGATCACACTCGAGCGACGTTCGGATAAGCACGCCTTTATATATACCAAATACTCCGGGTGCTTCTCGACTGGCGCATTTTCCAGGATAAACACGAGCGCACGTGCAGTCACGTACGTACTCAGTAGCATAGCAGCGGAAGCAGCAGCAGCAGCAGCAGCAGCAGTGCTGCAGAACGTCGCTGGGGTAACAAGCTGGCAACGGTTCTAACTACTGTCCGGGTTGATGTATGTGACGGAAAATTGTGGGCGAACGTGGGGAGAGAGAAAACGGGAGAGGAACGGTCGGAAGGCAACAGGACAGAGAGAGATCGTTCCCCGTAGCTTGAGAATTAGAGATGCGAGAAGTGGAACCAGGGCGCCTAAGGAGGCGACGATTCCCGAGGATGCAGTTTTCGTTTTGCCGCGTCTCGGCTGGACGTTTCTGCCGCCATCCCACTAAACACAGCAGGATCTGGCTGGGTTGTTCCCATACGTACGGCCAAACTATTTTATTTACGAATTATTTCACTCAAGTCCCAAATCAGCCCCGCCTCACCGCCGACCCCTTCTTTACCGTCTCGTTCGGTATTCTAATTAGCGAGGCCATTTCTAACCCCGGCGCGAGCCCACCGTAGCCTCCACGATAGCGGGGTAGGTACGTGTCCCAACTACGGCGTATAGTTACGGTACCGGTCCGCTCTATTCCCCGATATGCATGCACCAGCAGCGGCAGGATGTTGCTGGGCCACGGGCTTCGCGACGCCCGGCACAGCCACATGCTCTAATTACATTACGGAAACATGAGTTTCCACGCTGGAAATAATTCAACTAGAGAGTTTCTATCCACCGAGAATCCTCGGTTACACCCTAATACAGTGTACCGCCATCGCGCTGCGTGTCTCCGACACTGGCTGCCACTGTCTGGCGTGTTTCCGATGGAGAAACTTTGCCGTGTCCGAACGGGGAGAAAGATATCCGAGACTATTTTCTCGGCACTTATCTGACGCCTTGACACTCCGGTAACGCCGATGCATAGAGGCCGCTTTGGAAAAGCGGCGGGGCAATTAACGTCTCGGATCCGAGCTGCAATTACCCCGATTTTGTGAGACGTGGATGAGAATGCAAATTCGCGTTCTTAAAAAAAAAAAAAATTGAAAAAAAAAATCATACAATTAATACTATCGAGCGGACCGATCAATCGATTTATTCGCTAGCTCGAAGACTGCTCTACCGCAGTAAACAATTATTTCGTAAAATCGGAATACGAATTTTCGTAAAAATTATTTTGTTCTATAAGTGACAGTTTGTTTGGGCTTCAATATACAAACTTGTCGTTTTATTTCCCGTGTTATTAACAATTTTTGTTTGTACTTTATTTGTAAAACTAGAAGAAAATTTAGAAATAAACATTGGGGACATTTGTGAACAATAATAATAAATTGTTGTAAAAAGTACAAACTTTTTTTACTGTGTACTGTGTATTTCCGAACAAGAAATTTCACTGTCGCCGGACTGAGGAGAAGGATATTCGAAAAAATGTTCTCGCACTTATCTATCCGACGTCTTGACACTCCGTAATGTTCATACGCCGATGCGTAAAGGCCGTTTCGGAAAAGCGGCCACGCCAGGGCAATTAACGTCTCGGCTCCGAGCCGTAATTGCGGCTTCGCGGGACTTTCGTGGGCGTGGATAAGAATGCGAATTCGCGTTCGAGTAAAAAAAAAATCGCAAAAAAAAGGGAACACCGAGAGGAGCTAAATGATATAGTTATAGAGTAACCAGGTCGGTATGGGGCGCGAAGTATAAGCGAATGCCCGGGCGGAGGTCGCAAATCCCCCGGCGGATGTTAACTCGACGCGGGAGCTCTCCTTAAACTTGATTTGTGCTCAATTACGAAACGCTCCGTCTTTCTCTGTATCGCGGCGCGCTCCCGGGAGTCAAGTTTTCTTGGTCAGGAAATTCTTGCAAAGCGAGCGCGACCGGGCGAGCCGCCTGTGGCATTTCGTTTTCGCGGTTGCATCGATTCGCTCTTATTATAAACGGCAGCGCGCTCGGTGCAAAAGCGAGAAAGCGACCGTAAGAGATTCTCGGGACGCGCATTGCGCCGCGTGTGTACGTGCGATTTTATTTATAAAGCCGAGAGGCGCGGTTAAGAGACCCTCACCAGCCGAGGGGGAGGGAGGAGGCGGAGGGGTGTTGAATTCGGTGACGGTAGTGAGCAAAGACATCGTGAGTTTTCGGTATGCGCTCGTTCTCCCCCTCAGCCCCGCGCGCTCCGCCCGATGTAAGTGTCTCTGGTCATTCATTCCGCGTTTTATATCCCTCGCGAAATCTCTCTCGCGAAAAGCTCGAAGATACGAGAGAGGCCCGAAGGTGAACGAGGGGTTAGAGCGAGACGGACGGGACGGCGAGGAGGGAAGTCGCTTTTTGCTCCTATCTCGTTTGATTCACGGAGCGACTTCGCGGCTCTCTGTGGTCGGTGTGTGCGAGATCTCGCGGCTCCCGCAAACCGAGTTATGCTAACACGCACCGTCTCGCGAAATTATTTCCAACGCCCGTCTCTTTCTAAACATAGACGAGATGTCCCGAGGTGGCTTGCGCGAGATTACCGCGGTTTTCGTTTCCGTTCGCCGGTATAATCGGGAACCGGGAGACGGAAATTGGGTGGCGGTCGAAGAATCACCGGCGAGAGAGGATCGCGGGGGCGAATTCGAACCGTGCGAATTTGCCCTCGGTGGAGAGGGGAGGGGGGAGAGGATGTAATACCGGGCTGTTGGGCCGCAGGTGCCGAGCTGAAACATCCATCAGGAACGCCATGATGGCGAAAGCCCCGACGGATCAGAGCGGCCTCGCGACCTCCTCTGCTCAGGGTGTGCGACGACTACGAGGCTCTCGGTCCCCTCGGCTACACGGAAGCCCCGATACGTCTCCTAAGCCCTCGGCGAAGACGCCTTCCCGGCGTCACCTCCCCACCGCTTCTCAGTCGTCGTCTTAACCCTTTCTCGCCTACCGCCGGTATAAAGCCGGATTCGCCGGGAATTAGTCACACGCGTCTGCCGTGGATAATATTCCGCTGCTCCCGTTCTCCGATGTTCCAAGACTTTTCATTAATCCATCCATCCATTCCTCCCCCCCCCCACCCTTGGCCTGGGTATTAACCGGGTATCTCTGTACACCGTGTCGAACCGATAAAGGGTGTTTCTTGGCGACCATAGAAAAGGGTTTATCATGAGAAGGTTCTCAAAGGTGGTAAAAAAAATGTCAATGGGCAGGGTAGATTAGAAGTTTTTTTTTACACGGTACGGAAGGGCTGTACGACACGTACACCCGACGGTATCGAGGATTGCGCAAATGGGGTTAAAAAATATCAATGGGGCAGGGTAGATTATTTTTTTTACACCGTAAGGAAGGGTTGTTTTAAGAATGAGACTGTATTGAGAATTACTCAAAGATTGTAAAACCAAATATCAATGGGGCAGGATGGATAAGAATTTTTTTTTTTTACACGGTAAGGAAGGGTTGTACAATACCTGAACGCGACTGTATCGAGAATTACTCAAAGGTGGTAAAACACAATATCAATGGGGCAGGATGGATAAGAAGTTTTCTTTATTTTTACACGGTAAGGAAGGGTTGTATAATACCTGGACGCGACTATATAAAGAATTACTCAAAGCTGGTGAAAAAAATATCAATGGGGCAAGGTAGATTAGATTTTTTCTTTTTTTTATACGGTAAAAAAAATTGTACCATACGTAGACGCGACTGTATCAAAGAATTACTCAAAGGTGGTAAAACAAAATATCAATGCGGTAAGGTAGATTAATTTTTTCTTATACGGTAAGGAAGGGTTGTACCATACGTAGACGCGAGACTGTATCGAGAATTACTCAAAGGTGGTAAAACAAAATATCAATGCGGCAGGGTAGATTAATTTTAAAAAAATTTTATACGGTAAGGAAGGGTTCTGCGATACGTAGACGTGACTGCATCGAGAATTCCTCAAAGCTGGTGAAAAAAATATCTATGGGGCAAGGTAGATTAGATTTTTTTCTCTCCTTATTTTTACACGGTAAGGAAGGGTTGTGCGATACGTGCACGCGACTGTATCGAGAACGAGCTCGCGGCGCACCTTTCGTTCTCAGGCTGCGCGGGAGAGAGACCCTGAGGAGATACCGAAAATCGTAAACTCGCAACATAATAGGGTCCTAGTACGTACAACACGGTGCGGCACTTCAGCATCGAGAGATTAGCCGGGCGGTAAAGTACGTCGAGCCCGCGGCAACTGCGGGATTCTCTTTTCCCCACTTTCCGTCTCTGCGGCTTCTCCGGTTCGCCTCGCTGTCCTCGCGATGACTGCGGCGATGTTTACACGCTCGCTATCTGAAAGTGGCGCGCCGACTTCGAAACACAACCGGCGACCGCGAGGACGAGGAGCGCGAAAGCCAACCCGACACGTACCATACGTGCGGGCAAGTAATTAATTGACCGAGATCGCACCGACGATTTTCTGGCAATGTCGGCGGAAGATTCACGCGTCGCTCATTAATTCATTTCGTTTGAGTTTCCCGTTAGCCAAAAAAAAAATCGTTTAAAAATGACGAAAAAAAGTTTATCATGCCAAAAAATACGAAAAGTCGACTCACCAATTGTTGACTTGAAGGATCGTCAGCCCCGTGTCCTGCGCCAACTGTTTTTTCTGGTCTTCCGATGGGTAGGGATGCTGAAAACAGAGAAAAGAAGCTCGTCAGTAAAACTTGAAAAAAATAAATAAAAAAAATTCGCCCCGCGTCATTCCGTTCGCATCCTCGTATATCGCGCATTTAACCAGCCGTGGCGCATATGCCCGGTACAGATACCGCGCGTATATAGGAAAGAGCGAGTAGCGATGTAGCTCGGTTGCGTTACAAGCTCGCCGGATCTTTCCCCCGTGGCGCACCTGCGAAATATTATTTATTGCCGCGGGAGGGAGTTGAGCAAAAAAGAAAAAAAAAAATGGTACAAAAAAAATGTTTCGCGATGGAGAGAGAAAAAGAAGGAGAGAAGAGTTGTGTTCTCGGTTTGTAGAGGATGCAACCGAGGAGCGAAGCTCGGCCCGATACGACGCGGCGGTCTGCTGTTGTGTGCATTGCTAGCCGGCTTTTATCACGAGGCGCATCGGCGCAGATGCGTTGCGGTTCGCGTATATCGCGTCTCGCCTCGTGTGTATACATATTCTCTTCGGCAACGCGCAACCGAACGAACGGTCCTTCCGCGCGACTTGTCATCCCGCTCGCGAGCGCGTTCGCCGCTTCTTCCGCGTATGCGAGCGCGTCCGCCGGGAGGGAGAGATGGAGAACAAGAAAAAAAAAATTATATATATAAAAAAAAGGCACGTAGCTCCGAGGGAGATGCACTTTTGCGCAGATAGGATCGATACCGCATCTCGATATGTGCTAGCATATATGTTTTATATATCGGCGTGCGGAAGAGATACTCGACGATCTTTGGACACGCACGAATGCCCGCCGCCGCGGACGGGCTACGGAGGTCGAAACTTTTGTGTGGAATAACATCGATGTATATCCCCGTACGTGCATACACTCGTGTACTTTGCTGCTAGATGTACCCTCTATAAATACCGTCTATACCGCGGTTTACAGTATCGGTAGGACGCGTTGCTACATCGTGGAAACTATCGAGCCGATCCGCCGCTACAAGAACTCGGCGTCGCGAAACATAACGTGCGATATTCTTCTACTTTTTTTTTTGTTTTCGTGTAATTATTTTTAATATATTCTTATTGATTCTCTTATGTATAATCGATGCAGAGATTGTTTCGTAAATAGAATTTTTTCTAAATGGAATTCAAATTTTTGATATGCGATGCCTACACAGTAAAAAATAATTTCGTAAATTCGGAATACGAAGTTTCGTAAAAACAATTTTACGAAAATAAAAATAAACTCGTTTGTTGAGGTTTGAATATTACATATCTGTCCTTTTATTTCACAATTTTATTGATTTATTTCACATTTTATTTAATAATTTTAGTTTGTACTTTTGTTTGTAAAACTAGAAATGAATGGTGCGATGGGAAATTAACAATTAAAAAAATGTGCACGTTCGTGGATAATAAGTTGTTGCAAAAAGTACAAACTTTTTTTACTGTGTACAGAGAATCGAGATTGAAAAATAAAGAATCAAAAATCACATTCTATCTGAGATCTTAATGGTCTCTCCCTTGGGCCACCAGTATATGACAATTCTCCCCTCCTCCTCCACGAAAAAAAAAAAATACCACGTCAGTGACGAAGCAGTCCCAGAGAGATCGCGAACGAGTCTTAAGGACGTGCGAACCGACTCAGTCGGTAACCAAAGTCTGCAACAAATGCGATTCAGATACCGTAGCCTTTTCGGGAAAAAGCAAAGCATCAGCCGATGCACAATTTAATCCCGCACCGATGATGCTTCCGTTTTATCCGTAAAACGTCAACTTGCTTTAAATGGCATTGATTCGAAAAAATGCATCCATCTCCCACGCACTCACATGTCACGCGGTACATCTTTCACATGACCTTAAAAAAATAACAAAAAAAAAGCTCGGTACGCAGCGGAGACAGCAGCCCGGGTAGCCGTTCTCGCCGCACCGTTCGGCAACGACGTACCTATATACGAAAATACATATTTATACGCGGGCATGTACTGTAGCCACCGTAGAGCCACCGGAGCCGGTCGCATCGTCGGCCACATAAAAGCGTCGGCCACCGCGTTCCCGTACCGCATCATATTTTTACATAATTAGCACGTGGCGCTCCGGGTATTACGATCCGAGCCCGCCTCGTCCCTCGTTTCTCGACATCCCCGTTGCAGCAGTTCTCTCCCAATTCGCCGCTGCTCCTCCTCGCCCCGTACCTATAACGTATATATCCGAGAGAGCGTTCCATGTACTTTTTGTCGAAGCCCTGCGGTATTTTTGGAAACCACGGTAGCGGCCGCAGCCCGCAAGCCCGGCTGCCCGGTATATCATGTTTCTTGGAGGCGAGCCATGCCTGTGAGAGAGAGCTTCTGCTCCACTCCGGCCACCGTTCACTTTCCTCTACCCTCGTTCTCTCGTTGCTCATGGAAGTGTGCGTTACACAGCTACTGTGTACAACGCGCAGTTTGGATCGCCACGCGAGAACGGTCTCCTGGCCATCGTCGTAACCCGCCGCATTGTGCGCGAGCACCGCACCGAGAGGTGCAACGAGAGCTAACCCGATCCTCGTGGCGGCAATTCTTATCCTAATTAAATCGGTCGAGAAGCGTTTATTGTGCGGACCATGGAAATTTCATGAATGGTAATATGTTTCCCGAAGCGAGGTCGTCGGTTGGATTTCGCGGGAAAAATATACGATCCCGCGGCGACAAGGATTAATTGCCTAAATAGGATAATTTGATCGAACGGTATTCTTACAGATTTCCTACAATTGATTATTAAGATTCTCAAAACGGAAGTGAGGTCACCATTTTTTTTTCTAATTTTTGGGCGCTACGTCACTTCCGCTTGCGGTAGCGCTTGTTTTGCGGAGCACGGAAATTTAATGAATGGTAATATGTTTCCCGAAGCGAGGAGGACGTCAACGATTAATTATGAACGTTTAATTATCTAAATAGGATAATTTGATCGGGCAGTAGTCTCATCATTTACATAAGCTCGATAATTGCGATTTTCACACCGGAAGTGACGTCGCAATGCATTTTTTCAAATTTTCCGCCGTGACGTCACTTCCGGTTGCGGTAGGGTTTGTTGTGCGGACCATGGAAATTTAATGAATGGTAATAAGTTTCCCGGAGCAAGGAGGATGTCGGTTGGACTTGCGGAAAAAATATGCGATCTAGCAACAACAACGATTAATTATCTAATAAATAAGATGCTTTAATCGGGCGATATTCTTATGGTTTTCCTAACCTCGATTATTGAGATTTTCAAACCGAAAGTGACGTGACAATGAATTTTGTTAAATTTTTCACTGCGACGTCGCTTCCGGTTCAAAACTGAGATTTTCAAACCGGAAGTGACGTCACAATGAATTTTGTTAAATGTTTCACTGCTGCGACGTCGCTTCCGGTTCAAAACTGAGATTTTCAAACCGGAAGTGACGTCACAATGAATTTTGTTAAATTTTTCACTGCGACGTCGCTTCCGGTTCAAAACTGAGATTTTCAAACCGGAAGCGACGTCGGATCGAATTTTTCCAAATCGTCCTCAATCGGCAAAGTTTCGGAGTGAAACTTCGTCGATTATCGGTTACGGTGGCGTGAATCATCGAAGATAGTGCTGTCCGAGAGACATTGGGGGAGTTGTTGCCGCGCCACTGCAGCCCGAGAAACTATACTTCGAACAATCTGCCGCTGGTCACAGTTCACACACAACGGACCTCGGGACCCTTGTTAACGCAGTATAAACTGTCATACGTTCAATTCGGTGTTCTCGCATGTGTGTGTGCGTGTCTCTGTACGTCTGTGACCATAATCGAAGGTGCGCCGTCGAGAGAAAGGGTCGCGGCTCGCTCCGGTCCCGTGTCCACGAGGTTGTAAATAAGAGGAGGCAGGTGCGCAGAACTCCTGCGGAACACAGAGACACCGGTTTGCCGGAAGTGTAACGACGGGGAGGGAGCGAGCCGGAGCGGGAAAACGACGAGGAGACGAGAACGACGAAAGCTCGACTCGGCGAACGGCTTACTATGGCTCGTGCGCGTCAGTTCTCTATACAGTAAAACCCTAATAACGTAACTACAGTCCGTAGGGTACGGAGGGGGGGGGGGGGGGTGGAGGGGGTTGCTGGTTGGCGGAACGCTCTCGAGAATATTGTCTCCGTATCTCTCCCGGGGTCCGCTTGGTGACCGCTGTGCCCTCGTTATATGCATAAAACAATCAAGATAATTGTCGAAGCTCCGTTCGTCGGGGGAGGAAGTGGCCGCTCGGCTTCGCCACCCTCTCACCCTCGTTACACTTTGCTGCGTGTGTATTGTGCACCATCCCGAAGCGATGCTCCTTCTGCCACCGCCGCCGGGGCACCCGAGGGAGGCGGAAGGAGCTCCGCAGTCGGGGGAAGAACGGAGGCGCGGAGTGACTGAGCGGAGGAGCGAGGGGGAGGAAGAGATAAAGACACCGGTGCGAGAGAGCAAGGGACATCCAATTACATTGAAAACAATAGTCTTAAGTGCTGGCGGCAGTCCGTCCTGCTGAGACTCGGCCGAGGCTCGGCGCTTAGGTTCTCCACGAAAACTGGAGGGTTGTCCACCCTTTTGCACCCCTCTCATCCTCAGTCCTAGCTAGCTCAGCTGTACCTAGTCGTGTTAAACTATAATAATAATAGGACAGGGTTGAGGCTTCTTCATCTCCCAATGATGATAGCATTTTTTTTTTTTTTTTTTTTTTTTTTATTGAGAACAACAATTATCTTTCCGATAATTATTGTTGATAGACGGTGGAGAAATTCGTCCGGGAATTTTTCGACCATCGAACGGACGAACTCGTGAGTATAAATTTCTCTCGTCGACCCTCCAGCGCCTGTGATGGAGCTCATCGAAGAGCTTCTGTACCGACAGTGGAGATCCGGTGAGCGCGAGAACGAGCCGAAGAGAGTGGAAAAGCATCGAGGGGTTGGCCCGCCATTTTCGACGCGGGGGAGGAAGAGAGAATTAACCCATTCGGAACGGCGAGGGCTATAGTGCGGGCGTGTGTAGGAGTGGTAGTTGAAGAGAACAGCGCGGAGCATCCCCCGGCAGCGGCGGGCTGGAAGGTGGAGCGGCGAAACAAGCGATAAAACGAAAATGAGCGGTAAAAAGACAATATGAAAACCATTTGGGCCTCTCGACGAGGAGGTGGAACAGACGGAAGGAGGAGGAAACGCAGGAGTTGAACGAGCGCGGAAAGCGGACCGGCTAAGTGTGTAAATGAGTCCGTAGTTTAGGCCGATTGCCTCGTGACGACCCTTTCGCGGTGCACTAACATTCTCCTTTCGACCTCCTTTCTTATTCTTCACATCCATGACCTACCCTCTCGCGGACTCTCACTCTCACCGGATATACATTGACGGGTATAAAATTTGTACTTGTTGATAAATTGACACATTTTTTTAGCCTTGCACTTTTAGATAATGCATTCTTTGATTCCACTACCTAGAGGTAAGTTGTGGAATCAAATAATGCACTTTTATGTGACTAAGAACATTAATTTGTTACGTTACTTCCCACGAATTAATTTTCTTAGTCCCTTAAAAATGCATTATTTGGGTCCACTATCTAAAACTAAGCTGGACATGAGCGGAGTGAACTAAAAAAAATGTGTCAATTTATCAAAAAGTTTAAGGTTTATATAGTTTGTCTCAAGCTTATGATCGTCTTAATTTCTAAAAAACTTGGAATCCTTTTGTCGGTTATTTTCCCCGTCAATTTATTCGCGATGACATCAAAAACTATCTCCTTCATCGTTTCTCGACGCGACGCCACTCGCGATCCAAGATCGTGTTCCCCTCCCAAGAATCGTTTAATTTTCTCGTCGACTGCGAAGCGAGTGGCGCTCCGAATCAGCGATATTCAATTTCGCAATCGTGTCAAAACGATAGTCTTTCCATTGCCCCCGTACTCTCTCCACGTCATCTCGCCCTGTCAATTTGTCGGATTCGTGTTCGTTGATTCGTTCGTTCGAGCCCGGCATCGAGAGTTTCCTGGCGCGGCTGATGCCGCTGATGCTGCGTCAGAACGGCCACGTCAGGGGATCGAGAAAGAGAGACGAACCGTTACCAGAGGCTCCGCCAGTGCGAGAAGGAGATGGAACGGAGATAGGAACGTGGGGGCTCACGCGGTGCCGAATGACACGTCGATGACGACCGCGCTGCTGACTCCGGCTAACGAGCGGGGCGTTCAGGGGGGCGTGGGAGCATCACCGGAGATCGCGCCTCGTCATCACGCGCCTTCGCCCGTCGAGGCTCTCTCGATCCTCGCTGGGAGGAGGGTGCGACGAGGTGTCCAGAACTCGGTGCCGAATTACGGATCGCGGCGGAGAACGAGAACATCGGCGGAGTGCGACGAGGAAGATGAGGAGGACGGTGAACCTCCGGCTTTCGGTGAACCCTCCCGGACTGCCTGCTGAGTCCCGGCGATTCACGTACCAAGAGCCGGTCGGGGAGTGCGGGGAGAGACGTTGGGGCTGGTTGTGTCCCGAGCAAACGGATCTCGACGGGATTACCTTGGTCGGGCGATTTGACGGAAGAGAACTGTTTCGCGAGAGGGTAATAAGGGACGGTGGGATACAGCGAAGGCGAACAACAGATTCGGCGAGGGGGTGTCGAAGGGAGGACCGGCCGATCGGGACGACATTGTGGGAGGGTGAGGAAGAGGACAGGAAGAGGAAGAGAAGGAGAACAGTGAGTGGGAGGGCCGTCAGCGCGTCACTCACCCCTAATGCCTTCATTCCGTCTGTCCTCCGGCTGACGGCGGGCACAGCTCTTCGGCGATGCTGAGGACCGCCGGGAGGACCCCGAGGGGGTCGCGTCGCCGCGGTGGGGTGGTGGTTGCGGAGCATTTCCGTGAACGGGCAATAACCTCGTTACTCCCTCAGGGTGAACAGGGGGGTGGTTATTCAATTTTCGCGGTAAAATCCTCTAATGTGCCGTTATTACAGTCACTCGGTTGGGACCGGAGGACGGGCGATGATGCCGGAGGAAGAGGTCGGCGTGGTATTTAATGGAGTCTTTTCTTTTTAGTTCCCCGCAGCGACGAGAACAAAAATTCACCCAAAATGTAATCAACGGGTATTTCGCAGGAAATGTAGATAAACATTTCCTTTCGCAAGAGAATGTTCATCATGGGAATTCTGCTGGGAGTGTGTGTGTGAACGAGTGTAAAACGAACGCAATACGACTCCGCTCGGTATCTAGTGCGAGTGATTTCCCACGTGATTGGAGAACCCTACCCACATAGTTACGAGAGTTGTGTTGCGCGCACACGTATGCATTGTTCCTGTGTAGCCCGAACAAGGACGAGAGGAGAGTCCTCTCGTGGTGCACGGCAACACATCTCGATGTAACTCCGGCGCATGTAATCAGTAGAGGAAATACGATGGAATCCGAGTCGGTATGCGTCTCCGGACGCGCCTGGTTCGACCTACACGACCGGAGAGCACGGTGTATACCAGCGGGGTCGAGCCGATATGCCGGATGATAAGCCTTACCCGAAGATGGTATGCCGGCGAGCGCTCGGGCCTCCTGGAGAACCGACGAGATTCCGCCTTGGGTCTCACTCTCTCGCGTCTTTCCATCTCATCGCTCGAGTCGTGTTGCGGCGAATCAGAGCTCCATATGCCGCGAGCTCGATTCTCGGGCTCTCGCCCGAACGGTATCGTCGCTCCAAGATCTGCTTAGTCATCGCGAGAAAGTAAGAGAGAACTCGCCCCGTTGCGGAGAGTGAATCGTCCGTGAGACTCCCGGGGAGGATCGACGAGGAATCGATCAGTAAAGAAATCGGTTTCGATCGAAAGATTGCGTAACGAGAAAAAGAATCAAATTGGCATTCGCCATCCGAGGACGAGGCCGATGTCCACCGTGATTTGCGCTGTCCGCTGTCTCCGTTCCCGGGATATCAGCCGGTTCCGGACAGCGAAACGCACTGATACGGGGGCTGGGAGCTATCGACCTAAATCCGAGAGGATGGCCGGTGAGTGCCGAGGTACGAGGACCGAGCGATCGTGTCCTCCGGGAATCGATTCCGGGCGTCTCCTCCACAGAGAGGAGAACTCCGGCTCTCTTGCAGCTAGGCCAGCTTCGAACGATAGGGCCGAACTGCTGGGACGTCGGGCAGGGCGTGTCTGAACGGGGTCTCTGTGACACGACCACCTCAATCACTCCGTGACGCCCAGACCTGTCATTATCACGCGACCCTGTCTACCCACCGGCCGCGCGGTGACGATGCCGGAGCTCCTGGCCCATAACTACCACTTGCGAATCGCTGTGCTGGTTCTCTGGACCGTAACTAGGGCTTTCCGGCTCCGTACGTCCTTGCCGCTCTGTGTCGCTGCATTTCTGATCCCACCGAGCGCACAGTGCTGTCCAGGCTGGGACGGGTGTCGTGATAGTCCAGAACACAAACCACCAAGATGCACCATAAAAAAGGGACCATTGACGCCTCTTCAATTGGAGGGTGTGGTACAGTTTCTTGGTCGTGGTGCTTGACAACGTCTTGGAAACCTCCCCTCACCCCGCGGTAACGATGCCGGAGATCCTGGCCCATTACCACCACTTGCGAATCCCTGCGCTGGTTCTCTGGACCGTAACTGGGGCTTTCCGGCTCTGTACGTCCTTGACTGCATCTGTATCGCTGCATTTCTGATCTCATCAAGCGCACAATGGCGCGCGAACTGACACGGGTGTCGTGATAGTCCAGAAAAAGGAACAACCAGGAGCGCACAGTGGTGCGTTGACTGACACGGGTTTCGTGATAGTCAAAAAAAAAAAAGGAACAACCAGGAGCGCACAGTGGTGCGTTGACTGACATGGGTGTCGTGATAGTCCAGAAAAAGAAACATACAGGATGTAACATAAAAAAAATGGACCGTCAACGTCTTGCCAATTCAAGGGTGTGGTACTTTGGTGCCTTGGTCGTGGTACATAATACCGTCGTGGGAACCCCGCGGTGCCAATGTCGGAGCTCCTAGCCCATTACTACCACTTGCAAATCCCTGTGCCGGCTCTCTGGACCGTAACTAGGGTTTTCCGGCTCCGTACGTTCTTACTGCTCTGCATCGCTGCATTTCTGATCTCACCAAGCGCACAGTGCTGCGCAGGCTGACACGGGTGTCGTGATAGTCCAGAAAAGAAAACTACCAAGATGCACCATAAAAAACAGGGACCATCGACGCCTCATCAATCGGAGGGTGTGGTACCTTAGTTTCTTGGTCGTGGTACATAACACCGTCCTGGAAACCTCCCCTCACCCCGACAATTCCTATTCCGGCGGAGTTCTCTCGAATCGAATGACCTTCGATAGATGTACCGGATTGCCAGCCTTCCCGATTAAGGTCGAGTGTCCCGGGGATGAGGCCTTCGATCTACACCTCAGACCGCGACTGACCTCTGACCCCGTCCCCCTCCTTCCATTCCAGTCCTCACCCATCCTTGACGTCTCTAACTGGCCACCGGCTTTGTCTCCCAATTTCATTGATTAGTCCAGGCCGCGAGTGTGCTCGCTTGCTAGCTTATCGGCAACCACTCCCTCCCCCACCGAATCCACAGAGGGTGGCCGGGGAGCATCGACTATATACACGCTACTATCCCCGACGTTCCGTGTAGCGACGTGGCCACTCGATTGTGTCGCACTAATGAAACGACTCGAGGGGGGGTTGCGAACGCGAACGGACCTTGCGATGGTGGACTAATCTTGTGTACGAAATAGCGAAGTACGAAATGGTCGCCTCACCACCGATGTTGTCGGGAGAGAGGTGGGAGAGAAAACGGGAGGATGAGTCGGGAGATCGGGTTTCGCTGGTACGATAAAATGCGAATTGGAAGAGCTGGATGATAGCGCGTTATCGCGAAGACTCTCCAGTCACGAATGTGTGTATCCTGCGGTGAGGATTCGATTGTATTATTCTCCGACCAACAGACGATTGTAATCCGACCGCGATAAGGTTGTGGGCTTTTTTTCTACAAATGCTGCTACATCTTCGATCGCGGATTGACTGGGACCCCTTTGCGATACACGAGGGTTGGTCGGCGAATGGGGCAAGACGGAACCGCCGCTGCAAATTCGTCGGAATTTGACGCGGCGAATATGGCACTCCAAAACTTTTCGTATCGTGGATTCTGCTACCATGGAATCCATATTCGCTGCGAAAACTTGTGGTTAATTTACTGCGTTGGTTCGGACTTGCCCTGCGTTCCGAATAGTCCTGATTTTCCCTACTCAATACAATAAAGAACATATGTGTGCATTTAACGAACACTTCTGACAAAATAAACGTCCAACATTTTTCCCCTGTTGATTTCACTATTTCTTTTTATATGGCCACGAATCGTATATTCAGCTAAACAAAAATCGTAAAATTTCAAAAAAAAATTGAAGAAGAGATGTTTCTCACACGTTCAACTTTTTTCTCCCGCTGATTTTGCTATTTCCTTTATTCGATCACGGACAGTATTTTCAGTTTAAAAAAATTATAAAATAACCAAGAAGAAGAATTACCGATCTTCTTGAACAAGAAATATTTGTCACACGCGTACATAACATTTTTAACCCAGGCGAAGCAAAAGCAGAGTGGAGCAGAGTATTTCTACCCTCGACAACCGTGCCCATTCCGATAATTGTGGGAATCGCTTGTAATTATAACGTAGACATTGTGCATTCGAATTTTACGATAACCCGCTGGGGGGTGCAGGAGGGGGGGGGGGAGGGGGAAGCTCGCTCGCCTCGCACGCGCGCTAGTTTCTCCATATTGCCCGGTGCATACAACACGTGTGTCCGTACGTCGTACACGACTGGTTCGCCGCCAGCTCGAGCGGTGTGTTTGCCCCGGGCGGCAATTCCCCGGCTCATGCTCGCACCGGAACCCGGCAATCATCCCCAGTCAGTCTTTCAGTCAGTTCAGTTCTGCTATTTAATTATCCATTTAGAGCGTATAATTTTCTACGGGGCCATCGAGCGAACGGGGAAGAGAGAGGAGCGAGAGGATAGATAGAGAATGAGAAAGGGAGTTGCCAATGCGGACGATAGGGCGAGGGAAAGAGAGGACGAACGTCGATTCCCGAGAGTGCCAGGGCGACGACGCTCGTGCACGTGGGGCCTGCCTCCTCGTCGTCGTCTAGGTTCGCGTACCCAGCAGGAAGCGTGGGAGTTCGGGCTTCGTGTATACATATAACATTTACGTTATAGCTATATATACATCGAGTGTGTATGTGTATATATATATGTATAGACTTCTATATAATAAACCGTGCTGGTAACGGGTGGAAACGAAAATGGCGCTCCTGCTCTCTCGCGAGCAGCAACGATTTGCCAAGAGACCACACCCCCGCAGCTTTAGCCATCGAACCGGCGATGCCACGATCTTTTTCCAATTTTAGTGCGCCCCGCGCGGACACGCTGCGGGAATCGAGAAGAAAACAGCCAGGGAGAATCGCGTTATCGCCGGGAGTGCGATTGGAAAAATGTATACAGCGAAAGAAAGTTTTTACATTTTGTTAAAGATATTTCTTCTTCGAAAAGCTCCATTATTGTTTTCAGCTCAATTTTGCAAGTTTATTTTTATGTTGATTTTTTGGTATTAAAAATATTGGTGAAATTGAGATGAAAAAAAATTGTGGACGTCCGCGGACGAAAAAATACTTGTTAAACGTGCAAATCTTTTTCATCTTCTTGCGACGGAGTATTTGGAAGCAGAGTATTAAAAGAAAAATCAATGCTGGAAGGACATGGGTTTTTCTTGTATGGTCAGATGATGCATAAATATTGCAACGAATATGGAGATGAGGATTGATTGAAATACACGATATTACAAATGACAAACGTACAGATTATCGATTGTCGGACTTTGCTGGATTTAATCGAACTTTCAATTTGAGCAGACGTTTGACAGTCGGTAACTTGAGATAAATAGTTGTAACTGTAATTAATAATATCCGCCCCAAAAACAAATACACGTCTTGTTGATTTCGCTCGGTCATGGCGATATAATAAATAAACTTAAAAAAAACAGCAAGAGCCAAAGCAATCGTACCGATCGTTCAGATTCCCCAGCTCTAAGGCTGACACGCACACGTGTACAGAACATAAACTGAGAATATTATCTACTACCATGTAGGAGGTATAAACGGAATAGCTGTTAGGTGATATTGGGTGATACGGCTTGTCGTGCGCCGCTCGGCAAGCCAAAACCATTCGCGCGGGATACACGAGCGTAACATTTTTTTTCCCTGCTCCCTGCTCTCCGTCCCGACAAATTTTCCATCGAGCCGACGGCGCTCCTTCTCGCTCCCGTTCCAGTTTCTCAGCCACGTGACGCTTCTCCCCGTTTAGTGTCAATTTATTCGGGATTCCCGAGATTCCCGAGGCTTTGCCTCCTCGCACTCTCTTTTTCCCTATAGTCATCTCCACTGGCAGCTTCCCACCCCTCGCGATCAGCCCCTGCGACCGTTTGCATAATATTGTATTTATTTCGTCTTGTAACCCCCCCCCCCCTCCCCAAGCCGCCGAACCCTCACGCCGTTTCCTACTCACCCCATCTTTTTAACGCTCAGGCTTCACCTCTCCTCCCAACTCTTTTCCCTATATATATATGTATATATATATATATATATATATATATATAGCAAGAGTTTAGGTTGAATCCCATACTCCGGTCGAGATGAGCGCGAACTACCTCGTGCCCGCGTTTATATAGGATATAGCGAAGAGTCCCCGAAATGGGCTATACCGAGGACGGGGTTACACGCCGCGAATATCTTCGGCGTCGGAGGAGCCGTAGAAGGAAAGGAGAGGCTGGAGGCTGTGAGAGAAAGAGAGGAGAGTGGGCGTTCCTGGTCCATTCAGACCGAGCAATTTGGCACCGCCGATATTGGATCGAAACGCCGTAAGGAATTCTCTCTCTTCGGGATTCTCTTCTCGCCCCCAACCCAGGGACACCAAGGTCGCGCCGTGATTTCGGATTTAATGCGGTGCATACACATCGTCATGTCTCATATTGAATTTAAAAACGACGTTTAAACTTCGATTTAAAAAAATACATATATAGGAGAGCGGGGCAAAATGGAACTGTTGGGCGAAACGCAAATTACCACCCTGAGAAAAAGAAATGGTTGGATTAACCAAGACGCGCGTACGTTCAAAGGCGTCATTTACTTGGTAGAGCAAAAATGTTTGTTTCAATCAACGTACACAGTAAAAAATAATTTCGTAAAATTGGAATGCAAAATTTCGTAAAAATAATTTTGTTAAATATAAGTTCGTATATTCAAAATAAATATTTGAATATACGAACTTGTCCTTTTATGTCCCGTGTCATTGACAATTTTAGTTTGGGACTTTTATTCGTTAAACTCGAAAACTAATAAATAAAAAATTATGGACCTTTATGGAAAATGAATTGTAAAAAGTACAAACTTTTTTTACTGTGTATTTTGAATTGACTAAAGCGAATAAACGTTCAACAAAACGATGCTTCAGTTGTGCCAATCAAATAACAGCTTTGAATCCAACCACTTCTTTTTTTCAGACCAATCATTTTTGGATGGCCGTTTCGCCCCGTCGATAGGTCCAGATTTTCCGGCCTCGTTTTGCCCCACAGTCCCATTTTGCCCCGCTCATCCCTACACGTTTACTTTAAAGTAGTCCGAGAGCGCAGGCCGTCGCTGCGGTCCGCGGATCCGCCATCGCCGCTCCAGAACGATTGAGCGGTCGGGATAAGAGTCGCTCGGTGGATGCGGAGCACGGTCCAGCTTTGACGGAGCGTTGCACAGCTTCCCGAGGGCTATTGTACGGTGCACTCCGCCTCGACCGCACGTCGTTCGGCCGCTCTCGTTGCTCACTTGGCAGCGCGAAACCGTGAGCAAGAGAATTTCGACAGGTGATTGTCAGTGCCCGGAGCGTTGCTCCGAGCACTTCGCCGGCGTAGGTGGCCACCGAGAGCATATCGTTCCGCCGGATCATCGTCGCGGCCAGACAACCCCCCCACCCCCGGTTCGCCGTATTGCACCGGTGTTCTCCACCAGCGAACTGAGAGATATTCGCATGATCGATATGAATACATTTGTTGGCTCGATTTCCGAACGAGATGAAAGTAAAACGGCCAACAGCGGCAACGTCATTCGTGCCGTGAAGGAGATTCGGCGGTGTTTAATGCCCGGTGGAAGCGTCGATTTTCATGTGTGTACGTCAAAACCGTGTATGGAGGGAGGGGCGGCAGCGGCGGAGGGACGGACAAGGGAGAAATGCAAGGGGTGCAGCGCGAGAGCGTTGCAAACCCCGCGTAAAATTAGTGACAGGTCATCGGATTTTACTGGCTCGACGTGTTCGGGTGTTATAGAGCGTATGCATATCTGCGTGTATAACAAACAGGTATCGATGTGTGTGTATGTGGGTGTATGTGTTTGGGGACGTGTGTGAGCGGTGGCACGGCAGCGGTGCAGTATCCAAAGTCACGTCGAAAACGATAGGTAGCCGTGAGAGCCCGATTTCCAACGCTGTAATGACGCGTTTATCGGAACTCCGTGCTGCGCTTTCCAAGCCCCCCTGGGGGCTTTCCTCTCTGTCTCTCGATTCGTATCTCTTCACTCGTGTTAACCCCCACCCCCTCCTCCGCCGGTCCCTGTAATTTTCGACACTTGGCGCACGGGAATTCGCACGGTTTTTTTTTTCGGAAGACAAATGGATGGTAAGATTTTATAGCAATATGTTACAAATATTCTCGTACTTGCTATTCTCATTCGGATATACTTATAAATGATATGAATTATTAAAAATTTATAATAATTATTGAAAATTTGTAAAAGCGATTTTGATAATGAAATTACGTTCGAACAACGCTTTCTCTAGCCGTACAATACGTCAAACTTTTATAATTTTTTTTTATTGATTTTTCATCTGTATTGGAAAATAAATTTGCCAAAAATATCTGTTTCGACAGTGAACGCTGCCATGGCCTTCATCGATGGCCGGCCGATTCTAATGATCAGTTATAGGGAATCAGGTCGGAAATTAATCGATTGTACATTGAGCACTGTGAAGAGTTAACAGGGACTAAAAAAGATTATCGATTTTCCGAGGCTAATCACTATATCGGGCAGGATTATAATGATTATCGAAAATTTTAACAACCGAATTTTATAATGAAAATACGCCAGAAAAAACACTTTCTCTAGCAATGGGACCACTTATTTTTTAATTATTACTTTTGTCAAAATTGGATAAGAAATTTGTCAAAAATATCTGATTCCACCGTGGACAATCCAATGGCCTTCGTGAATACCCTCCCGATTCGAAAGGATCTTCCACAGCGAATCATCCCAGACGTTAATCGACTGTGCATCGGGCCCGTGAATCGTTAACAGGTTCAAAAAAAATTAATGATTTTCCGAGGCTAATCGGTACATCGGGTCGGATTACACGGTAGCTCGGGGTACGTGAGAAAGCGACCAGAGCTCCGCGATCCTTTCGGGCCAAGAATAAAATTCCTGCGGGACACGCGCTCGAGGTCTTTGATGAGCGGTGCATCTGTACGCTCCGGTGTGTTGCAACCGGCAACAGATTGTTGCAAGGGGGGCGGTGCAAAAAAGTAGTTTTGCCGCCGCTAAAGGAAGTCCCAATTGCTCCCTCCGCTAAGTAGTTATTCCGGTCAGTCATTGTCTGCGCTCAATTAACTTTGTGAAATTCGCAACGGCTCGCGGTGGTTACCGAGGGCGCGTTCATCTCTGCGCGAGACTTTTGCCTCGCCGGATCTCTATCTCTCGGTCTCTCGGATTCTCCTCGCGGCCCGCGCCGTGTGTACAACGTGCGTGCAACCGATACACTGAAAAATGTCAGTCCCCGCACGGACGGAGGCGCGGAACACGGGGACATGCGCGTGTCCGTGTGCAACGCCGAAGAGTCCGCCGGATAAAAAGGCCCCCGAGGATGGGATCATTATAGTTATTTAATATCTCGTCATTAGCGCGTTCTAGTGCCACTCGGGAGTGTTGTTTATGTACACCCGGTCGATCCTATGTGCGGCACGGGAGTCGAAGAAGGAGACGGACAAGTCCCGGACGGTTTCCGCACGGTCGAAGCGCATCGCGGTGCGTCAGCGTTGTGCGGCCCGGTAGGTGTGCTCGTTCCCTCGATACCCGGTCTTTTTTGCGCCGGAGAAGTATCGCGGGCGCCCTCGCGCTCGAGGAAGCTCTAAAGTCTCTATATCTCGTCGCGATAAGTGAATGAGACGGGGAGAGGACGAGGAGCGTACAAAGGACTCGCTCGGTACGTGAGCGAACGCGTCTGGACGGCTTAATTATCATCAGCGTCGTTCGCGGATTCTCGGGCACGTATACGAGATGTGCGTATGCGAGAGTCCGCGGAGGCTTCGATGGCTCCGGGAGCCTCGCCGCAGCGCGGCCCCGTTCGACGTCTTCGTCGTTCGACGCGCCGCTCGGAATACTGGGACTCTTGTTTCGCATCGCGAAAATAAAAGTTGCACGATCGCTCGTGCTCGACGTCCTGCCGCACTTGGCCTCGGAGCGACGACACTCCGTATCCGGTGGATCTCGTTAGCGCCGGTGAAATTAGCGATCCTGGGTCGTTGAGATTCCGAGGGCGGACGGAGAGCGATTTTGCGGCCGTTCTGCCGACGAGTTGGTATCGCGGAGACTATTGTAGTGTTGAAAGGAAATTTTTCAGAATTTTTTTTTTAATTGCGCTTCAGTGACGCTCACTGTGTCTATGACAAATTTTCAGCGCATTAGCTGCAATTCGACGATTCGAAAATTTATCCCGCAGAATAGAAAAAAAATTACTTTTTTTTATTAATGGCTGAGGTTTTGTGAACGCGCGAGCCAGAACAACGACCAGCTATAAAATCTGATCCTCATGCTGTGTTCACTGAGAAATCTACACTGAGAAAAGAAATGGTTGGATTAAGCAAATGCACGGTGAGATACGTTCAAAGGTGTAATTGTTTGGTACAACAAAAATGTTTGTTTCCATCGAACATTTTTGGAAAACGGAACCAAATAATCTTAAAAAAAAAACAATGCTTTATTTGTACCGATCAAATAATAGCTTTGACTTTTATTTAATCCAACCCATTTTTTTCTCAGTGTAGTCACTCAAACTCCCACGCACTGGAGAAATTAGCGATCTTGGGTCGTAGAGATTCCTAGGACCGCCGGAGCGCAATTTTGCAGTCATTTGGCTGACGACTCAATATCGCAAAAACTACTGCAGAGTCGAAAGCCAATTTTGTATATATATTTTTTTTTAATTGCCCTTCGGCGTCGCTCATTGTGAGCACCCGTGACAAATCTCCGTTGCATTAGCTAAAACTCGACCATCCGAAAATTAAGCCCGCAGAATAGAATAAATTTTCTAACGGCCGAAGTTTCGCGAGCGCGCGAGCCAGCACAACCGGCGGTGTAGCTATAAAGTCTGATCCTCCTGCTGTGTTCGCCCCGCTAATTCGGTTTGCACCACTAGTCACACAAACGCCCGCGCGCGCCCACACACGCGTACGCGCGAGCTGCAACGATGCACCGGCGTGAGGGAGCGAGAATCCCGGCCAGCGGACGAGGAATAACGGGCGAAAGGATTGACAGCCGGATATTTTTATGCGAAGCCCCATATATTCGATATAATCCCGTTCGTAGTTTTATGGCTGCTCGCTCTCTTCGCATCGCTCGCTTTCTCTCTCGTCTTTCGGGGGCTGTCCGCACGCGTGCGGCGACATCACCCCGGTAACGCGTGAATTATTATTATTATTTTATATATATATATATTTTTTTTGTTCACTCAATCCTGCCACTCTCGATATCTGTTCTGCCGTTTCGGGTGCGTTACGCCGCGGACCGTTTGATCGGCGGATGCGTCTCTCTATTCGGCTGCAGAAGCTCCCGTCGAGCCTGCAGAATTCGCAGCGCGCGGACCAAAATTTCCGATGGTAACGCACCCGCCGATCCTGCCGATTGTTACGGCCCGTCCATACGCACGGAAACCCGCGGCCGGCACGCATCGGCGCTGTGCCGATCTCCGTTGATCTGCTCTGTGTGTTTCCTCGGTTCGATGCCGGCGGACGCGCACTCTGCCGAAATGCGCGTATGCACGCGAACGGATGCACCGGATTTCGCGTTTGGTAGGAAAACGAGGAAGAGGCGGAGGATGAATCGACGTACGCATAATCGCCACGGACCGTCGAACCCGAGCCGGGATTTCGTCCGGCAGATCGGCTGGCGCACCGGTGTTTCTCGTCCGTTTCGCCGTTGTCGTTATCATCGCTGCGTCGTGAAACGATACACGCGTGGTCGTGTGTGTATGCGTTGCGCGCATCATTCTTTCAAAACGCTTCGGTTATTGACGGATTATGGGGTTTCCGGTAATATGTCGACGAGATCGTCATAGCCCAAACGGCGCGCATTGGGATGCTAATTTGATCGAACAGAAGAGGCCGAGCAATTGATTGATCACTCTGTTATTGAACATCTACAAGTTTCCTGGGGGCAATTGGGTCGGTGTCTTCCGGATTATTCTGAATGGTATTTTGAGGACAGGCTTTTCAATCGGAAGTCTCCCTAAAGATTTTTTCAGAAAAAAAAAAAACGATCCATAATCGCGAATACCCTACACAGCAGACTGACATAGGGTGGGGTTTGATCTGTTCACCAACGAGTTATCCCCGTCTGCCGATGCCCACCTAACAAAGCCCACCAGACCTAGCAAATTCCGACCAGAACAGGCATTACCAGACAGCCGACCCAGATCATCGTAAACAAAGTAGTTACCTGATGCTATTTACGACCCTCGCCGTGTCGCTTTCAACGATGATATTGATTACTCTGTTATAGAACATCTACAAGTTTTGGGTCCCCGAAGCGGGAATCCTAGGGGCAGTTGGATCAATACCTTTCAGATTATTCTGAATTATATTTTGATGACACACATTACATTCGGTAGTCTCGCTAAGGATATTCAACCGAATACTCTACGCAGCGAAGACCAACATAGGATGGGATTTGATCTGCTCACCAACGAGTTATCCCTGCCTATCTACGCCCAACTAACAAAGAATGGTTCCTCGGCATTATCACCTCCTGGAATTCCTATCAGTCCGACCAGAACAGGCATTCCCAGACAGCCGACCCAGATCATCGTAAACACAGTAGTTACCTGATGCTATTTACGACCTTCGCCGTGTCGCTTTCCCCGATGGTATTGATCACTCTGTTATAGAACGTCTACAAGTTTTGGATCCCCCGGAGCGGGAATCCTAGGGGCAATTGGATCAATACCTTTCAGATTATTCTGAATTATATTTTGATGACACACATTTCATTCAGAATTCTCGCTAAGGATACCCCAATACCCTACGCAGCGAAGACCTATATAGGATAAAATTTGATCAGCTCACCAATGAGTTATCCCTGCCTACCGATGACCACCCAACAAAGTATGGTTCCCCGGCGTTATCACCTCCTAGAATTCCCATCAAAGTCCGACCAGAACAGGCATTACCAGACAGCCGACCCAGATCATCATAAGCAAAGTAGTTACCTGATGCTATTTACGACCTTCGCAGTGTCGCTTTCCCCGATGGTATTCGCGTTTCCCCGCCCTCACCCTCTCGCGCTCCACACACATGCCCAGCGAATATGTGTCCGTCCGCGTGTAGGTTTCCACGAACAGACGTGATACCGAATATATGAATAATAATGGCTATTCGGCTGGCGGTGGGAGGGCCGGGGGGTGGTGTTGTGTATCGCGAATAACCAACGCGCAGGGAGCCAAACACGCTGCATGGCCAGAGTTCTCCGATCCGCGCACACCATCCAAACTGCGCGTCTCTCTACGTCACAACGCAGAATACACCCATACAATGTTAAAGCACCCACCATGGACCATGAAGCGTGCTCTGCCGTCCCGCGACCTCGAATTTCCCTCCCGCGCTCTCGAGTGATGCATCGGCCGGCTGCGATACCGTGTGTGATTCGCTCTGATTAGCGCTATCTATAACGATTGGCCGTGCCCCGAGCCCGTGTATAATCCTCCCATAATCAACCTCTCGCTACGCGCACACAAACCCGGACCCGGTTATGGTCCGACCATACATTTCGCAGAATGCAACATCCGAAGATACACGGAGCGAACCGCTCCGCAACGGCACAGAGGGCGAGATAGAGAGAGTATCCGCGGACCGAAATTCCTGTTTACGAGATCTACCCGACGATCTCGCAACTCCGACGTACATCATAATCGCCGTTGCATTAACAGAGCCGTCGACTCTTCGCTCCGTTCGACTCTCAATCTTCATTAAGCCGCACACGATAGACCGACCGAATACCGAGGGAGCGACTTTTTAGCGCGTCCTCGGCCCAACTTGCTGTTATCATTTGTGGACCACGGTCGAAAGCGGTGGCACAAAAATTAGGCGCAGATAGGGGCGGGGGGGGAGGGGGGGAGAAGGGGTGGGAGTGTGAAAGATGCGGATCTATCTATAGAGGACCGCGCGCTCGCCGACGGCTCTCCGGCTGGATATATTGCGCGGACGAAGTGTTATAAATATGGTTTATAGGGGTGTGCGCAGCACGCGGTGCATTAATGCGGCTGATTGCCCGTACATCACTGCGGGGAGAGAGAGAGAGAGACTCGCCGCAGCGCGGCCGGAGGTTCTCCCGATCGTCTCTGCGATCCTCTCGATCCTCCCGATCTCTCGCGGCGGGTCGCGCGTGTTAGTCGGTTAGTTACGGGCCGTGCGGCGCGGTCGCGGTCTATTAAAATATTGGGTCACCCCCGCGGCCCCCCTCGTCCCCCCCCCCTGAACGTGTAATATATCGGCGGGACGAGGAGATGCAACGGAGGGGGTGAGCGGAGGAAGCTGCAAGGCTTAAGCGGGGTAGGTACGGATAGCTTCGCGACGAGCTGGAGAACACTCGCGCTCGCAGCCGGGACCGCGATCGAGAGTATAATAGAAGAGGTAAAAAAAAAATAGTAAAAAATAAAATAAAATAAAATGAAGGAAAAAAAAGGAAGCGTAGGAGGGGGCGGGAAGATCCTCACCGGGCTCGTTACGGGGATCCTTTCAGGCTCTAAGTGGACGTCGAGTTCGTTAGGCGTTCGGGACGCGAAGATCGTGGAAGATGAACGGGAGGCGCGCGAGGGCGAGGCGGCACGGGCGGCTTCGTCGAGATGCATGGCCTCGTGTTTGCCAGGAGAAAAGATATGGCTGTTGCGAGGTAAAGCGCGCGAGCGACTCGGCGTTTCGGTGTGCATGTGTGGCGTGCGTGTACGCGCGTTTTCTTCCCTCTCGTCGCGGTCTCACTCACGACAATGCCGGGCGAACGCGAGCGGACCGCGACTAAAGCGAATCGCGAATAAGCCGCGCATCGCGAACTCTCTTCCTCACCTTCGCGCTTTGCTGCGGGACGCGGGACGACGGCCGAGGCTGGGCGGCACGTCACTCGGCGGGATTTGCCACGCCGGAGTGCTCTCGATTATCACCGCTCGTCCCGATGCACTTTATCAAAGATGCGGGAGAATATTATTAACGATAAAAAGAATATACCCTCAAATTGGCGAGACGTCAAAGAAATTCTCGGGATTCGGGGTACGCTATATATAGAGGATGAGTTTCCTGACTGATCGATCTTTTTTTTTCATCGATCGTTGCTATATATATATATATCACTCGTTGGTGACTCGTCGTGTCTTGTAATTCAATTTAATTTTACTTTGTTTTGCCTTTTTTTGGTATTTTATTTTTATTTCGGAATGCTCTCGATTATCACCGCTCGTCCCGCACTTTATCACAGACACGAGAGAGAATATTATTAACGATGGAAAGAATTTACTCTCAAATTGGCGACACGTCGAACAAATTCTCGGGATGCGAGGTACATCGAGGATGAATTCCCTGTCCGATATATCTTTTTTTTCATCGATCTTTACTATAGATAAAGCCTCTTCCAATTTATTTTTAGTTCGCCTATTTTAGTTTACTTTATTTTACCTTTTTTTTGTATTTTTTCGCTTGATTTTGGATTATCGCATGGACAAATTGACATTCTGGATGTATCGATTATAGCCGTCTTTAATTAACCAGTTATTCACCCGTGTTATTTAGCCGGTACCATTTATCGACTCCAGTCGCCACTTCGGGATCCGACGAGGCTCCGCAGTGTCACATAAACGCGAGCTTAAATTTACTCTATCCGGAGGAAAATTTCGCGGTTCTCGCAGTTTGGTTGAAATTTGAAGGAAATGGGTGGGGGAAAAAAAAGGAAGTGCAGTCGCGACCGAGCCCGGGGAGGAAACGTCACTTAACCCGGGGCGTCGCGACGTCGCTTCGAGTGCTCTCGGGCCGGAGCCATCAGTAGCGGGCTCCAGCTTCTTCGGTACGACTATAATGCCTAGAGCGGAGGGACGCCAGCCAGGAAAGCGTGCAAGAGTTGATGCATCGCGACGACTCGGCGTGGCGAGCCGTTTCACCACCGCCGCTCTCGGTTATATACCCTCCTCCCTCATTCTCCGTCTCACGTGTTTTAACATATCTGTTTACACGGCCGCTAATCATGTCGACTCTGCGTTTACGCACTCGCCGCTCCACCCGGCAGCCGCGCGCGTCTCCGCCACCGTTGCGAACTCATCGTTGTCATAATCGTTGTCGTCGTCGTCGTCGTCATGGTTTGGGGTGTCGAGAGGGAAACGTCAAGACGAAACGCCCTCGCGCGATAAAACGCTCGCGTGAAACTCTTGGAAGTCGAAAAAAAAGAAAAAAGAACCGAACCAGCGAAACTTGTCCGCGGACTTCGCGGATAAAGATCTTCGTAAATCGCGAGGGAGAGTGGGCGAACACCGTCTCGAAGGTGATACACGCCAGACGGATTGTAAAGAATTAGTGTGGAAGCTACAGTTACTATTTCCGGTAGTGACTATGGTGGAGAATATTTTAAATTTTTTCTCTGGAATTTATATCGAATGCAGCAGTCGACAAAAAAGTGCGAATTAAGGAAGAATGGAAAGTGGTTATAAGAAGGTGTATAAGGTAAACGTACCAATGACCGGACACGTCCCAGTGGCCGGACAAGGCGTGCGTGCAAGAGAGATGGAAATACGATTTTCCATGTATGTTCAGGGACTGGGACTGCTCCCTTAAGTGTCCGGGCATTGGTACGTTTACCTTAATACATCTAAAATGTGTTTGCGAATTCATCTCGAACAGAATGTTTTGTGCCCATTCAAGATTGTTCATCGACGCTTCCTTACAGCCGAGGTACTAAGTTTTCCTTATGTTGCCGGCATTCGCCCACTCTCCCCTACGTGACGAGCCTCGGAACTTGCGAAAATAATAATGTACACAAAAAAAAAAGAAAGTCGACAAAAATTGATATAGCGAAGGTTGAGTCGAGGTTGAGTCAAGGTTGGGTGCGTCGATATACTCGTCGCAGAAAAGCCCCAAGTACGACCCTAAGTGCATCTAACGATTATTTTATATTAAAAAAAAAAACACCGGTGAATTTATTAGGGACTTCCATTATCGGAGATTGGGGAGGCCGTTTCGCAGCCCACCGCACTTTTCGCAGCTTCTACGAGTAACATGGCCAGAGTATTAAGAGCTCCCACTCTCGAGGCTCTTCACCCCTGCGGGCTGAAAATTAGCGACTTCCGTCGAAGCGCCCGGAATCGATGTCTCAAAAATTTCGGAAATTCATCGACGGAGCCGCGGATTCAACAAAATAAATACGCAGGTACATTTCGGTAGGTGTATTAAAACGCGAATCGCCCCCGTTTCTCTCCTAGCCCCGTTCCCGCCGTTCCTGTCCTCGACCATAAATCTCCGCAGTGCGGTATCGCGCGCGCATGCGGCAAAATCCAACGACCCGTATCGAGTCTCCCGGTCGTTATGCTCGTCACCTCGTGAAATCGACTCGCGGTTTGCGGGGTGGAGGCGGGCGAGGAGGGGGGGGGGGGGGAGGGGGAGAGAACAGCGGGAGGGAAAAGGGAGGCGAAGAGGGAAGGCTTCAGCCGAGTTGCGCGAAAAGAAACGAGATACGAGTCTTCGCGGTTGGCCGAGGAAAGAAGAAGTCCGCGGTACGCGGCAGGTATGTCGCGACGACAGCGTAGCTCTTTGTAAGTCGCTCACTCGTGAGTCGGCAAAAAAACGCTTACGCGAAACGGGAGAGACACGGAGGGGAGGGGGGAGAGTTCTTCTTCGTGGGCCGAAGCGCGCGCGACCCTATAAGAGGAATAATTAGGCGAAAAAGCGTCGGTGGATCGGCTCTCTTCTCGGATCATCAAAGAGAATCCGGAAGCTCACCGAGCGGTTGCACGCGCTGCAAACGTATCTCGGGCAACGCGTCGCTGTCGGTGACGGGAGAGAAAAATTGCTCGAGCGGACGAGGAAACGAGGGGAGCAAAAAAAAAAAGTGAGTGAAAGATATCGGAGATGCCCTCGCAGCCCGGTTATGCCACCCATGGGAGCTGCCCTGATGGGGTTATGGGCCTCCGAGGCCTACTCTTTCCGCCCGCTCGACGACCCGTTTTCCTTCCCATTCTATTCCATAATATCCACGTATCACAATCCCGAAAATCCTCCTGCATCTAAGAAGGGGGCGAAACGGACCAGTTTTCTCCATTTTGGCTCTCCAACTTTCAGTTTTTTTCCGGTCGTGCGAATAATCTGTTGAAGTGGACCGTTTTGCCCCGCTCTCTATCTCATCATATATGCGCGCTTATACTGTGCGTTTAAGGTTGTCGTTGGACAAGCCGCAGGGAGAAACGAGAATTCTGATCTTTACAATACTATAGACACGCGTGTTTCGAGGCAAGCCCCGCTTCCCGCAAAGTGCGTCCTGGATTGCATTTGGATAAGAAGATTCGCCGAGGGTTTTCGGTTCGTTGTGCGTCCGGTAGCTTTTACCCCTACAAGCCGCGATGATACAGCGCACCCCCGCCAATCTTCGCGAGAGATCGAACCGGGATTTTCGTCGGACTACGGAAACCCTCTTGCCCCACGGGGAGGGAAAGAGCATTCTTTACCCGGCATTCGATTTCCTTCTGTATAATATATATTTTTAACCGATACCCTTGCGCCAGGCGGGAATGACTTTTTCCAATTCGCGGACGAGCGCGGACTACGTATAGATGTGGTTTACTCACGAAAGCAGCTCAGACATAAGTAATCCGGAAACATGGTCTTACCTGCAACAAAAAAAGAAATACGTCTTATTAGTGGATCGAACGTTTCGCTCGTTTAATCGAATGACAATTATTACAATAAGCGAATGACTGAAATTTGTTGATAAAATCGTCATGGATGACACCAATCGATACCGATCGTCAATGGTATTGTTCCTCGGGAACAAAATCCCGGAACGAAGAGTTTTCTACATTTCGTATGGCAAAACTGATAGATTTATGTGGCGAGGAAAAAAAAAATATCCCCATTTCGTTTGCGAGCAATGCAACTGCACATATACTCCGAGTATGTACATGATCGGTAATATAGAGATAAGTCTCATTAACCCTTTGAAGCATACATTTTTTTTACCAGTAAGAAGTTTCAAATACATCGATTGGTTATTAACGAATTTTTCTGAATTCAAAGAGCTGTATCACCTGTGATACATCGTACTTCAAAGGGTTAATGGATCGAATGTTTCACTCGTTCGATCGAATGACGATTATTACCATAACCGAACGACTGAAAATGCTTGATAAAATTGTCTCGGACGACAGAACTGATCGTCAACGCCATCGGCAGAGTTCCTCGGAGCAAAGAAAGACGCACAGAGACACGAAGACCCTCGCCCGAGAAGAGGCAAAACTGAGAGATTTATGTCGCGAGTAAGAGCAAAAAAAAAATTTGAATGAAATCGGTGAGATCCACGAGTGTAGCATAGGGATTCGAGTGAGCGAGATCCCCGTCCCGTTTTGTTCGCGAGCAGATCCGAGCGCGCGTACAACCCGAGCGTGTATACCACCGACGTACACGCGCAGGTACACACATCCGTGGCTCGTAATTAATAAACCGGTATGCTAATTCCACCGAGGGGGGAGAGAGAGCGAGGCTTTTATGTTGTGTACGCGGTTTATATTCCTCGTGTATAAGCGAGTTTCAGCCTCCCTCTCTCATCCCAGCTCTCTCCGCTCATGCTTATGATAATAACGAGCAACGAGAATTCGCTCGCTTTCTCGCGTCGCTCGTCGTTCTAAGTACGCATTATTACGCCTCGGTTCCACGGAGCGAGCAGTACAAGAACAACGACGACGAACGGCCGAGGCAGACACAGAGAGCGATAAATCAAAAGCGTTTCTCGGGCGACTTCCCGATGCAGTCACCTCGAGGACGAGGACGACGAGCCATCTCGCCGGGACGCGAGCTTTCCGGTGACGAGAGGACCGGGAGAGCCGTGTGGGCGAGGAGAGGACGCCGCGGAGAGGAGAGTGTGGGACGTATAGGTATACGGGCACTCGGACGACCGGGCCTTTGTTGTCGCGCCTCGAGGGTGTCTCGCCCCCCGAAACCCCCCCGACGACCGGAGGGTGTAACCCCGGCTTATTCATTCGTCGCAACGCCGGAGAGCACCGAATCAGAGGAAGCAAAACGAGGAGGAAACGGATCTGACGAGGAGTCCGGGAACGGCGAGACGCATGCAGATCATCCCGGTAACTATGGCTGCTGCTGCCTTGTTCGCACGTACTCTCGTCTCCGCTCTTCCCATACACACGTAATTCCTGATGGATACGCGTTACACGGATGTAGTGTTTCCTCGGCCGGAGAAAAGTTTCCTCGACGCCGCGGCTCTCGGCTACACGCGTGTATGTACATCGTACACGTATGTGCAACATGTGTAGTTTTGGAAATTTTGAATAGACCGAGATACGCGCGGCCGTAACGCGTCCGCAAGGACCGATCAATTCGTTCGAAGCGCTCTCGAATAAACCGAGGAGGGACAAACCAAACTCGCCCGAAGGACGTGAAATACACCGCAAGGTTGTTTCGTGATTCCAATTTTTTTTTTTTTTCGTCTACCGTTTGTTCCATCACTTCCGCCCTCGCTCCTTTTTACGAGGAACGAGGTGGAAGACCGAAGGATTCCCCTACGGTTTTTTTTTCCTCCTTTTCGGACTCATGCCTCGAGAGCCTGTACGCGGCGGCAGCGTTACGCTATGCTAAGTTTATGTACACCGGGGGGATGTCGCGAGCCCTTGTAAAACCATTTCCAAGATAACGCATCGCTTCCATTATACGTACACTGTGGCGAGTACACGTGTGTTGCTTACCCCTATGTATAATATACACTACTTGTTTTTTTTTTTTTTTTTTTTTTTTGCTTTACAGGGAAACAGCAGCAGACATCGAAGTTGCGGGATCGTCTCTGCATTATATATGAATCCATATCGTTCGCCCGATCGGTTTATGGTTTTATATTTCTGTCGGGGGTTTTACAATGATTGGAAATGCCGCGAATAGATATATAGCGGGGGTTGCCGAGAGGCTTTCTCTGGGCTATCCCGACCTCCCGCCTTGCCCTTCTTCGCCGAGGCCGAGAAAGGACGAGCCGGGACGTATAGACGCGAAGGGACGGGCAAAATACGATAGACCTCAAGGGCCAGTCGGGAATACATGTACACCAAAAGCTGAGGCGGAATCGCTTGAAATGGACAGAGAGACGCGGAGTGGGGGGCGAAACATCATCAAAATTGCATAAGCAGCTCTTAGGAAACGATCGTCGAGCGTTCTCTCTATGCTCTTCTCTATTTTCCCACGGGAGTCGACCGTCTCTCGGTTCGCATCGGGACGATTACAAGCTATACATTTTTGAGAGAAAGTCGCTCGACGCTTTTCCCAGGGATTATAAATAACGGGGATCGGAAAGACTCGCGACAAACCGGCGTCCTCGGACAAAATTGGACGCTTTCTAAACGCGGACATTCGAGACTTAAAAGCCGTCGAAGACATTTTTTTTTTTAATTCGCAATTCAGACTTTCAATTCGCGTCGGGAAATGTTGAATTTTATTCGGATTTATCGGATCCGAATTACTCCGGAGCGAGAAGACCGGAGCGGAGCGAATGCGATTTCCCCCTTTCACTGCCTCGAGTAACGAGATCGAAGAACCGATAACGTAAAACTTGATCCTTCATACTTCAGCTCGTGAAGCACGGGAGGTACACGAGACGGCGAAAGGACGCGGGATGGAGAGAGAGATCGTACGAACGAGGTATCCGAAAAACGGTCGAGCCGATCGTCCGTCGAGAAACTCACGATTCGACGGTGGTGCATCGGTCCGTGGCGGCGCACGGAGACGATAACAATAATTTGCAAATAACTCCGCAATTACACGATTCCTTGTAATTCCAAACGGTCCGAGAGGTGGTGCGGGGGGTTTCTTGTCGGGCGCGCGAAGCCCGAGATCCTCAATTATCGGGAGTGAAGCGGACGAGGAGAATCGGTAACAGAGACGATCGGTGGAACGGCACGTTCGCCAGGTGCCCCGGAGCAAATTGCAGTCTCGGAGCGATCGCTGAAATAGCCGAGGCTCCATCCTCGCCGATCGAGATTCGGGATGAAGTAGTATCGATCCCGTCACGACGAAGAAAACGCGTCTCGTTCGTGGTTCGTTGCGGACCGGCTCGGCCGACAGGTCGTCTTTGACTCCGAGGAACAGTCTCGGCCGAAAGGAACGACCCGACCGCGCAAAACTGAAATACACCGGTCGATGGGAAACAGTCCGCATGCCAAGCGGGTGGTAGATGAGTGTTTTAGCCAATTTCTCGCGGGACCTAAACCGAAAATTTCTCCTCTCGAATCAGTACTCTGTTTTGCCCCGTTGACTCCTCGACCCCGTTCTCGAAAATTTACAAATCATGGAATATGATTATAAACATTTTTGGTAAATAATTGAACGAGCATGTCAGTCATTTTTTTTTTGTTTTTTTTTTTACAGGAGAATCGGTAACAGAGACGATCGGTGGAACGGCACGTTCGCCAGGTGCCTCGGAGCAAATTGCAGTCTCGGAGCGATCGCTAAAGTAGCCGAGGCTCCATCCTCGCCGATCGAGATTCGGGATGAAGTAGTGTCGATCGCGTCACGACGAAGAAAACGCGTCTCGTTCGTGGTTCGTTGCAGACCGGCTCGGCCGCCAGGTCGTTTTTGACTCCGTGGAACAGTCTCGGCCGAAAGGAACGACCCGACCGCGCAAAACTGAAATACACCGGTCGATGGGAAACAGTCTCAGGGATGCTGCGCGTCTCCCTCGGCCGCCTCCTTCTCCCGGTTGACTTGTAGATTTATTGACGAATTTGGCCGCACATTTGTTCGCGAGGGATTTCAATACAATTGAAGGGTTTTGCCCATTGTCCGCAGGCATCAGGACGACGAGGACGAGGACGGCGACGAAGGTACAATGCTATATATCGGGCAGAAGCATTGGCGGAGGGAAGAGATCGGGTGGACGTTCTCGGGCACACCACGAAGAGCTCTCGCGATTCGGACCGCGATGCTGCGAAGAGGAGCATTTGGTATTGTAATGGCGCTTCTCGTCTCATCGGGCACCGCTCTTCCTCCCGGTGGAGAGGACGAGGCGGAATCGAACCTTTTACTTTCCCCTCTGGGTCCGCACCCGATCGGTGAGGCTCCTCTTTCCACGGGAGAAGAGGATGGTGGAGAACGAGGGAATCAACGGGAGACCCAAAAAGAGAGGTCTCGACATCGGAGCTTTCTAAGATGCATGAAGAGAAAACCGTTCGGCGCGACTCCCTCGTGTCTTTATACATGCACATTTTGGGCGAGATCCCTTCACGATGCGCATTGCCCTTCGGGCCGGGGAAAATAAAGGACTCGACCAAAGAGCAAAGTGAGAAGAGTCCCGCGGTGCGGTCCGGACGGGTTCGCGGACCTCCACGGACGCGCGGAAGGTGGAGAAAAGGCGAAATGAGAGAATAACGCTGCCGTTCCTCCGGTTCTCGGTGATGGGCTATGGGAGCGCAGAGTTCGCCGAGAGGTACGTACTCTGCGTACCCGCTGAAAACGCGACGATGCCAGGACGTTGAAGCTGACCGGTCCGGTACAATTTCTGCCGCTCGCTCGCCGGATAAAACTGTAGAGCGCCGGTCAGTTTCACTGCTCTTGTGTGTCGCGCACACATGCACGTGTCTGTGTCCTAACACAGTGCACAGTCGATGAGTCCGCGAGATAGTGAGCCGATGGTGGCGGCATACGTGTAGAGCGAACCAGCCGGGCGCGCGCGCGCTCGCGACCGCGCTCTGCAGTATCGAATAATTGGCTCCCGCGGCAAGTGCACATCCCGCCCATTATGTGCATCAGAGCATCATGGCCGGTGTTGTGCGGGGACTATGGTGTTGGCTGACTGTGGTCACCCTGCGTCATGGGACCGGTGTTTTGCTCAGGTATAATGCACATTTGCGGCACGCTCTTCGAGGAGTCTGGCGGATCATCCTCGGCGCCGATGTTAGCACGACTTTGCATCGTCCTCTGGTACATGTGAGATAGCGGAGGGACGATCTGCTCGATGATCATTCAATACGGATAAGACGTCGTACCGACGTCACGATTAATGTCGCGTCGTTACCCGGTCATCCGCATGCCAAGCGGGTGGTAGATGAGAGTTTTAGCCAATTTCTTGTGGGACCTAAACCGAAAATTTCTCATCTCGAATAGAGTACTCTGTTTTGCCCCGTTGACTCCTCGAACCCGTTCTCAAAAATTTACAAATCATGGAATATGATTATAAACATTTTTGGTAAATGGTTGGACGAGCATGTCAAAGTAATTCTTTGTGTTTTTTTTTAATTTTTTACAGTACAACATGTAACGCAGTGGAGGGACGATCTACTCGCTGATCATTCAATACGGATAAGACATCGTACCGGTGTAAGGATTAATGTCGCGACTTTGCCCGGTCATCCGCATGCCAAGTGGGGTGGTAGATGAGAGCAGGTCATAGGATGGAGATACAACTGGAGGGTTTTAGCCAATTACTCGCGGTACCTAAACCAAAAATTTCTCATCTCGAACAGAGTACCCCGTTTCGCCCATTTTCACTTCGACCCGATTTTCGATATCGTTTCACCGGCCGGAGATGGACAGGGGTAAAGATCGTCGACCGGTTTCCCCGATTCGACCCAAAATGCATTGGAGCAACGCGCACCCACACAGTCATATATATTCATGGAAACGCATGCAGACGCACACCATAGCGGTGATGCGGGTGGAACACAACCGGACGGTGGCGCAGAGTGCAGTCGACCATAATTTCATCAACGGGAGAGCCGTGTGTGTACCGTGCGCTCTAACCCTGGTTGCACGGAGTGCGAGATCGCGCGCGCGGGGCTATATGCATTTGAATTTGATTAGTGGCGCGAGGGGGAGTGGTGACACCCTTTGCCACCGCAAGCTCGCAGTCGGTGGAGGAGCGAGAGAGGTAACGGACTGGGTGTGCATGGAACGAGGGTACACCGGGCTGTGAGAGACCGTGGACGAGGCAGCCAGGGAAGCCTGAGCGCGCAGAGGCGAAACTATGGCTGGGACCCAGACTAGCAGGTCTGGCAGTGGAGTCGACGAGAGGAGCGCGCTCGCCATCACTACCAACGCCGCGAGGTCTGCGCGAGGTCCTGGCTGCAACTACTGCAATTATCCGCACACGTCATACGCGCCCGTGCATTACGCCAGACCCTCGCTTTCTCTCTACCAATCTCGCTCGCCCTCCCGCTTTCGCTCCTGAGTCCCTGCGAGAGAGCGGGTCCACCACACGCGCGGAGAGAGGAGGGAGAGATTGGTACCGCTGCAAATACTCAACGTGCACTCCCTGGTTGCGGTCTCGCAGTCTCGACCGCGTCGAAGCTCCGTCCCCGCTGGGACACGAACTCACCCTCAGCGACCGGGATCGCTGGGGGTGGCAGATCCGCTGCAATCCAAGATATAATTTCCCACCCGCACCCCCCCAGAATCCTCAGCCTCGCGACGCATGGTCCATGTATGGGTGCATGCGAGGGTCGCGGCAGAGTCGAGAGAGGCGAAAAATTTGAAGCGAGGAGTCGAGGCTGAGCAAGAAGCGCGGCTCCATGAATAAGATTCATGAGACTCGTGTTCCTCCGCTGCACTTCCTGTTTACCTCGTTGTCGTCCGCCGGCCTCTTCGATCAATTCTCCGTTCCGCGTCTCTCGGTCAAGGTCTTCCTGCTTCCTGTGCCCCTCATCTCTCATCTTCTTCCGGCGAGAATAAGAGCACCGCGAAGTGACGTAACGGGCGCATTTCCAAGTGTATTCTTCCTCTACCTACGGCGATATCTCTCGTTCTTATTGTCCTCGTCTAAGGACTTACGCCAAGGGGCGAGACAGCATCTGTTCGCCATAGCCGGGCTCGCTTGTTCCCTCGTTCGCTCTCGCAGCGGAGTCGTTCCTCCGAGTTATGGCGGATGATCACTCAATCCCGCGGTATCAATCACCGCGCGTTCAACGTGGGGGCCGCTGTGGATCTCTCTCTCGCGGGCGGGCCTTCCTCCGGTTCTCGGGCTGGACCAGCGCGTCTCGCCGGCGAATGCGGGCCGCTACGATCCCCGGGATCGCAACACGGCGAACCAGCCGGCATGGCCAACCCGGAGGAGACGGCACACGGGACCAACGGTGAACCGAACAACCCGCGCGGCAAGGGGCAGTAAACCGTCTTTATGAGCTTTCCTGCCCGTTTACCGGAGGAGAGACGAGCGGTTCCGTGAGTCAAGCACACGCGTTTTCTTTTTGTCGCCCCTTCGAGCGAGAGAGACGACATTCTCTTTTTTGGCCTCGCGATTCTACCGGCCTGTTCCTTCCATGCTTCCTCGTTCTTTTTTTTTTTTTTTTTTTTTTTGCGTCGCCCGGACGATCGAGTGCGCCCGCTCTCCTCTGGGCCGGTACGAAATGGAGAGAAGGATGGAAAAAACGCGCGTGTATATTTTATCGCCGACCGTGGCTGGTGTATAGGCTTCTCTCTTGAGTTACTCGTCTCCGGCACTCTCTCCCTCTCTCGTGTAACGCAGCCGAGAAAGGGCCTCCGGCAATTCGGCTCTCCTCTCCGGAGGATCTCCAGGAGAGCGCGTTCTTTCCCTCGCACGAGATTTCCGTCTCGCTCGCGAAAGACCGCCCCCTCGCCATACACGGCCGAGCGAGGCCGAGTTAGCTTTAATTAAAACCTAAATCGCATTTAACTGCGCCGTAAAACAAACCCGATGTCTTGCGTACCGAACAACGGACCACGGGACGCGCGGCACGCTTTGTGACTCTCACGTCCCTCCGTGCACGCGCTTGAGACGACACGCGAAATTCGTAAGTAAAAATCGCGATATTCCAAATACGATAAATCACTACACATAATACTAGCTGGTTGTTGTGGCCAGGGTACTTCGTGAACTAGCTTTGGTCTATGGAATTTAGAAATGAGAAATTTAGATTTTCGTAAATTTATCGGAAATACGTCACTTCCGGTTTGAAAATCTCATTTATTCAACCTGAAGTGACGTCATTACCGGAAATACGTCACTTCCGGTTGCCCTTAGGAGGACCTCCTGGATTGTTGAAAATTGCGACAAACAACGAACTTTGCAAAAAGTATGTAAGATATTTTACTGAACAATTTTTTTTTTTTTTTTTTACAAAAATGTGCTAATTGCTATACCGAATAGGCAAAGCTTCGCGGTTAGAGTTGAAAGCTGGGACAAACAATCAGATAACTTTGCAAAATATTTATAGGGTAAATATACTGAAGATTTTTTTAAATATAAAAATCATCTAATATCGATGTAGAATAGATAAAGCTGCGCGTCGCGAGTGAAACTTGTTCGTTATCCCCATATTGAGCAGGAGAGAAACGAAATGAGTAGAGGCAAGGATGTGCCGGACCCTCGGTATGGCGTCTCGCTTCGTTCACGAAGAATTCTCATTCGTCCGATCCCTCTCGTTTCGACTCCATTCGACTTCTCTCCGCTCGCTCCTTCGTTCTTGTATTCCTATTTTTTTAAGCACCACCATTCGCCGCGTGTGTGAGAATGCGCGAGAGAGAGCGAGATGGGAAGACACACACGTTGAATGCAGATAGAATTGAAGGGAATGAGAAAGAACGTCGGTAGAGCCAGGGCAATAACGGCGAGCACCAGACGCTAATAACATAGCGTGGCGGGCTCTCTCGCTGCCCCCATAGGCCATCGTCCGGCAATGAAACGAGGCTAAATAAAAATCACTCCCGCGGGCCGGAATTATTATGGTGGACGGAAACGCAGAGAGCAGCGCGAGAAGAATACGAGGATGCGAAGAGGAAGAGCGCGGGAATGAGAGAACCGAGAGAACACGACTTTGAGGCCGTGGATGGATGGACGGGGGAAGTCAGCGATGGCGCGAGAAACTATATTCTATGCAGAGCTGAGGTTCCGCGAGGTTCTTCGAGGATACACCTAGATATTCGAGGTTCACGTCAGCAATGGAGGTAAAAAAATGTCCGGAGTACCGGTGTTAGAAGCGGTTCAGAGTTTCTTTAACTCCGTTAAAGAAACGGACCCGGAGAGCCATCTTCTTGCACAGTAGATAGTTACCGTGTTGCACCGGACTGCACACAGAGCTGGAAGCGTTGACAACTTTGAAGCCTTGGACGGACGGCGGAAGTCGGTGATGGCGCGAGAAACTATATTCTATGCAGAATTGAGGTTCCGCGAGGTTCTTCGAGTATACACCTAAATATTCGAGGTTCACGTCAGCAGTGGAGTAAAAAAAATGTCCGGAGTACTGGTATTAGAAGCGGTTGAGAGCGTAGTTAAAGAAACGGCCGCGGAGAGCCATCTTCTTGCACAGTAGATAGTTACCGTATTACATCGGACTGCACACAGAATTGGAAGCGTTGACAATGGCGTTGATGTCGCAACCCCATACTTTTTTTTTTGTTTACACTGAGAAAAAAAAATTGGTTGGATTAACCAAAAGTTGTGGTGACATACGGTCAAAGCTGTTATTTGTTTGGTACAAATAAAGCATTGTTTTGTTAAACGATTATTTGCTTCAATTTATTCAAAATTTGTCGATTGAAATAAACATTTTTGTTGCACCAACCGAATACACCTTTGAACGTATGTCACCGCCCATTTGCTTAATTCAGTCATTTATTGTCCTCAGTGTACGCACCTAAATCCCTAGAATATTTATGGTGGACCGAAACGCAGAGACCAGCGCGAAAAAAAAATACGCGGATGCAAAGAGAGAACCGAGAGAAGCCTTGGATGGACGGCGGAAGTCAGCGATGGCACGAGAAACTATATTCTATGTAGAGTCGAGGTTCCGTGAGGTTCTTCGAGGATGCACCTAGATATTCGAGGTTCACGTCAGCAATGGAGTAAAAAAAATGTCCGGAGTACAGGCATTAGAAGCGGTTGAGAGCGGAGATGAAGAAACGGCCGCGGAGAGCCATCTTCTTGCGCAGTGGATATTTACCGTATTGCATCGGACTGCACACAGAGCCGGACGCGTTGCCAATGGCGCTGACGTCGAAACGCCATACTTTTTTTTCCTCATGCACCTATATCCCTAGCATCGTACTCTCCGCCGGGAGATGCTTTCCCAGCGGGGAGGGGATAAGAGGTGGGTAGAGAAGAAAAAAAAAATACGAAAATACCAAGTAGATAATTTGTTCTCCGGCAACGCATATACTAATCGCGGCTGCGGTGGCGCGTGGGAAATTCAGTGCTTTGAGCTACGATGATGTACAGAGAGCACGGTGCGCAAGGCCTTATTACCGGCCGGCGCGCTTTCAAGTGCATAAGAGCGCATTGCCCAGAGAGTGCAACGAGGCGAACGGACGATGGAGGGAGAAGGAAAGATAATAATAAGAAGACCCCCTCTAGCCCCTCGTCGACCTTCACGTGTACGCATCGTTGCCCTTAGGTGCTCTCGCGGCCGCACATAGAGAGCGCGGCATAAGTGTAGGTGAACCATCGAGTGAATCACGCGAAGATTGGTACGAGAGAGAAGGCTTTGCAGGGAGAGACTGCGTGTACTATAACTCGAGGCCGCGGAGAACCGAGGAGGAACATAAACGGACGAAGAATATGGCTGACCGCAATGAAGATTTTAACTGGTACCCTGGGCTTCAGCTCCACCTCTCATTCTTCTCGTTCTTATTATTTCTCTCCCGTCCTGTCCATTCTCATACGCATTTTTTTTTCTTTAAATCTCTTCGCTACGGCCGAACATATTACAATAGAAACGGCAATGTATCGTAATCATAATTAATAATTGTTAATTTGTATTTCTTTTAATTGGAATAAAAAATTATTCAAAGTTCCGTCCAGCGTCAAATAAAATATGATAGATACGTCAGATTTTTCTAGAGATTGCTAAAAAAAATTAATTCTCCTGTCAGTAATGTAGATTAAATCTACCGCAGATTTTCGGGAAGACCATCCATTATCATACGAATTCTTTTTTTTCATATCTCTTCTCTACGGCTGAAGATAATTAATAATTATTAAATTTGCTTAAAAAATTGCATAACAAAAAAATTATTAAAAGCTCGGCCAACCGCCAAATAAAATCGGATGGTTCCATAACATTTTTTTTTTTTACCGATTGCTAAAAAATTCCCTCCGATCGGTAATGCAGATAAATATACCGGAGATTTTCTGGAAGGCGAAGAAACCCACGCGTAGCTATATAACGCACGACGATTGCGTATAGATATAGCGTTAACCTGTACATGTGGTAAGCAAAGCATGCATCGGCGTATAAATTGCTCGCACGGGGTCCGTATAATTGGCACGGCGTCAAGCACAGCCGCGGCGAGGACGCGGACCGCGGAGATTGTCATCGCTCGCGGAGGTCGACCTTGTCACTGTGTGGCGGTTCGCGCGCGCATCGCCCAGATTATCGAACTCGCTCTTCATTCCGACGCTCGCGAGGGGACACGCACGCGGTTCGTCGGAGAGTACCAACACCTTGCATTTCTCTGCCGTACACGCATATATACATATGTGCGATGTAGGTACGCGGCGGGAGGGCGGTTATGTACGTACGTTAATGTTTATCGACTATAAAGAGCTCCGAATCCCGACGAGACGACCTCGAGTGTCGAACGCGTGAGTCGTCGATATCTCTCGTACGCACACCCTCGGCACGACAATGTGACTGCGCATACGTTACATACGTTCATTCTCTCGGCTGTGTCCGTCTCTCGACAACGTACAATTAACGTCACGTCGAGCGCCCGAGCATCGAGCTCTTTCGCGGCTCATTAATATACCGTACGGGGGGTGAGGGAGGTCATGCTCCGATATCTCAGCGCCAATTATATTATTCCACGCGTCTTTCCCCCTGTACCATTCTTTTTTCAGTTCGATTCGTACGTGACCATAACTCTCGATCATTATCGTTGTTACTTTCTTTACTTTCTGTATTTTCCTTATTTTCCTTATTTTCCTTATTTTCCTTATTTTCCTTATTTTCCTTATTTTCCTTATTTCCATTATTTCCATTATTTCCATTATTTCCATTATTTCCATTATTTCCATTATTTCCATTATTTCCATTATTTCCATTATTTCCATTATTTCCATTATTTCCATTATTTCCATTATTTCCATTATTTCCATTATTTCCATTATTTCCATTATTTCCATTATTTCCATTATTTCCATTATTTCCATTATTTCCATTATTTCCATTATTTCCATTATTTCCATTATTTCCATTATTTCCATTATTTCCAGTGAGGAGGCAATATTCGGAGGGGCTGCTGTGAGGGTTGGGGTGCCAACTTACTTTCATTCTTTATTGTTTCTATTATTATGTTTGGTATTTCTACTGGTTATTATTTTTTTAGTCGAAGTTTCTATAGTCGTTATTACTTTAGTTTCAAGTTAGTTACAGTTACTTAGCTGTTTGCCTCGTTCTGTTATCACTCAAGTCTATATCTGTATGTATGATTTCTTTGCACGGCGCTCCAGTAATAATCGTCATATTTTCTCTATCTATCTGTACAGTGCATCGAAAAGCAACCCGACCTTGACCTCGAAAGAGCATCCGTTCGGCGATCAAACATTTTTTCAGGGACTCTTGGAGGAAGTCATCTTCGGAGAATATGAGATGAATGGAAAGCTGCAGGGTTGAATGTGAAGGGGGAAAAAGACGGACGGCGACGGGGTAGACGGGGTGGACGAGGAATCAAAGAGAACGAAAGGGTGCGGTGAATGACGGTATCCGCCCTCTCTCGCAACTCCCTCGTTTCGGTTTTCCCTTTTCCTCTTTCGCCAACCACCGAGGTTTCTGCAACCCTCTCGCGAGGTACGTGCCCGAGGTTAACGGGGGGGAGGGGGGGGGGGGTAAGAGGGGGGGCGCACACAGTCGCGCATGCACCCTGCTTACACGTACCGTGCAACGGGAACGAGGGAGCACGGGCGAGCCGGGCAGAGTGAGGTAGATGCAAACGCGCGTGCTTGGATGTAACGCACACACGCGCTCACCGGGAGAACTCGCCTCGTGGAGTGAGACGATGGGAGGCAGGTGCTCAGCCCGCCATTGGCCACCGGGAACCTCGTAGCAACATGGCCGTTTGTGCCCTTTTGCCTCCTCGGGTGTATAGAGGCATCCGGGAGAGTTTGAAACTCGGACGATTCGGAATTTTCGTGAAAAGGACGAATTTATCCGATTAATTAAATATCGATGCAATTGTTCTACAATCCATCCCGGTAGGCGGGATTCTGATATCTGCTTTTTTATTTATGCACTGCAGTCAGAAATATAATTTATTTGAGGGGTGACCGGCAAATAATTATTTTTTTAATTCAAACAAATAGTAGAAGTAATAAAAGACATTTATTAACCTAGCTTACTATGCGAGTTCTAATTTTTATCGTTTCTTTTTTTTATAGATTACAATGCCTTAGGGTGGGCCAATAGGCCATTTACTGAAGTGCTTCAGCCTTCAAATACATATTTATTTGAATTAAATGAATATTTATATAAATTAAAAATATATTTATTTGAGGCCGTCAAATAAATTATTTTTTTGGGTGCGAACGACAAAATAACAATGCGAGCAAAACTTTATTAGAAGTTGACCGTCCGATCGTTAAATCCGCTACCACTGTGCCCTTTTGCTTCCTCAAGTATATCGAGCATCCGAGTTTGAAACTCGAACAATTCAGAATTTTCATAAAAATCACGAATTTCGCCTATAAACAAAATATCGATGCAATAATTCTACAATCATATGAGCAAGCGGTACTTTGGCAAATCTGTCTTCTTTTTAATATCTGTACCGAGCGACAAGATAACAACGCGAGCAACACTTCCTCAGACGTTGACCGTCCGATCGTTAAATCCGCTGCCACCGCGCCAATCCGCCGGTACAGTGAATTTACAGACCGAACGGTACAAAAAAGAAAAGGCGGAATGATCTTCGGGGCACACTAAACCGCGGTTCTTAATAATTATTGCTTGGCAAGAGAGTCCGTCTAGCAGCGTCCATCCGAGACGCTCGTAAACACAGTGAGCTGTGCAGCATACGAGATCCCTTTTCCTATCTGCGTTTCGTTTTGCCTTCTCGCTCTGTAATGGCCGAGCGGGACGGAAAAAATACCGAGAGATAAAGGAAGAAGGAGAGGCGGCCTCGCCAACGAAAGCAATTAGAAGTACGGGGTAAACACATAGGGCGCTCGAGCTAGCCGGTGTGTGTCGGTCGCTGCACCGACGGAGGGCTTTTCGAGAAGCCCCAACCTGAGCTCACGTTATTTTCTTCTCGCGGACGTTAAGGCTGTAATTAAATATTCCGAGAGGGAGGATGGCGCATATAACCGGGCCCCGCGGTCTTCGCGAGCCTTATCCGTCTCTCTCCTCCGAATCTCGCTGTCCTCTTCCCTTCCCGATCTCCCGCAAAATTTATTTTTCCTCTTCCTCTTTTGGCAGTTCCAGCCGGTCTCGGGACTCGTTTCGCGCAACCATTCGACCGTCTCATAGAAATCTCCGTTTCGGCTATCGTTCCTCTTTCTCACCGTTGCGGGGCCGGTTCGTCCGGAGAAACGAATGAGAAAGAGATCCGGACCGACAGGAACCCCGAAACACAATATATATAGGAAGATAGACACAAAGTCGTCGAGTTTCGCGCGCGCCGTTTCTCGTCCTCCGAAGGATAAGAGAGAAAGTCACGGGGGAGGGAGCGAGAGGAGAGCATCAGGGAGAATGTTTGGGCCCCGAAACTGAGAAAAGGCCCCGGGGAGTTAAGTTTCTATAAATCATCTCGTCCTTTTTGCTTCTCCTTTGTTCCTCGTCTCTCCACCGAAGCGGCGTTACCTTCCCTCTCTGGCGGAATCGTTGCCCCGTATTTACGAGGGTTTTGAGCCAGCGAGAGCAGAATCTCGCGTCCGTGGACCACGCCCCGGTCGCCTCCTCGTCATCCTTCTTTGTATCCGCAGACGCGAAACGCGTGCTAACGACGAGCGGACGAATTCTACACGCGTTACGTGCATTTCGAACGGGACGTGCGCAGGATACAATCCTTTCGATTTGGTACTTTCATTATTTAACGATCGCGATGACCTATGGGGACACCAAAAAATGTCGGTTCAAAAACTCATGTTTTTATTTTTGTCGATAAAATAAAATTGTACCGACAACGCCGTGAGGCAAATTGTGGATAAGTGTGCTGGGATCGTATAAAATAATCCACGGGTCCGAATATTTAAAAAATTGTGAAAAGGGTCCTATAGGTTAAAAATACGAAGTATTAAAAAGAAAGGTAAATATTGAGGTCTTGCAATTTCTTACATTTGGATCTGGGCATTTTTTTTTTCCTAAATGAGAAAAATAAAAATTCTTTGAACGAGTGGTCCAATTCTACACACGTTACGGGTGTTTGAAACAGGATGTTCGCAGGATTTGGTATTTTTTATTTGGTACTTTCATTATTTAACGATCGCGATGACCTGCGGCGACAAAAAAATTTCGGTTCCAAAACACATGTTTTTATTTTTGTCGATAAAAAAAATTGTATCGACAACCCCGTGAGGCAAATTGTTAATAGCGGTGCCGGGATCGTATTAAACCATTCACGGATCCGAATATAAAAGAAAAATTGCCGGAGGAGTCCAATTTAAAAAAAAAATAGAAAATATTGAAATAAACAAAAATTGAACTTCTAAAATTTATTATATTCTGATCTGGGATTTTTTTTTTACTAAGTAAAAAAAAAAGAAAAAATTTCTCTACATCTCAGAAGCACAAATTATTGTCGAATGTATGAGCATTTTTTTATTGTGCACAAGTGATCGGAACGCAATTAACCCCAACGTATTTAAAATATAAAATAAAAACTCGCGAAAGTTGTGATTTGTAGTTTTCGTAGCCGGGTTCGTTCTCGCCGACACATTTAGCCAGAGGGTGGAAAGGACCGGTCTAGCACGGCCGCGTGTAGCAAGCTTTTCCATCCAGCGATATAACCGACCCATGCTGCTTTTCGGTAATGCAAAGAGTAATTAACATTCCGCTTTTAATTACAGCTCGGGAAAGCTCTCGCTCTGGCAACCGGTCCCTCCCGCACACTCGGCAGGACTGCCTCACCGGTAGTGCCCAAGCTCTCCTCTTTCCACCTCATGCTCTCGCCTCCTCTTTATTTCACCCAGCCAGCGAAACCAGCATCACCCCCCCCCCCCCCTACACCCCATTGTATATACATATACCCATTAGCCCACTACGAGCTGGCGGCGTTCTCGTTTCGAAACTCGGAAAACGCACGCGGAAACACACATGCACACATACTTGTCGATTTTTTTTTAAACCCTCGTCCCGGATACCCCGGTGAGCTCCGGTTGTGTAGCGGTCACGCCGAATGCATTTTACAATTAACGGAATTAATATCGGACCTTCCTATTTATTGCGGCTCTTTGATATAGGCGCGCAGAACGAACGAGTGCGACGACGGTACCAGCGCGAAAGCATCGAACCCTGATACGGATACACGGACGGCCCCGCGGAATAAACACGGATACAAAATATACGCGTCCATACATATATTTACCCGCTGCGTATCGGCGTTTCCGTGAGCGGCCGTAGCGCCGTTTATTTTCCCGTTCGGTAAAACGAGTCTGCAAAAGCGTCACAGGCTAACACAGACGCCGCGGCGGCGGCGGCGATGCACGCGTGAGAGTGCTGTATGCTCGCACGTGCGGCGCGGAGCACACATACGGGGGGGACTCGGTGCGTTCGGACGCGAGGGTACGCGAGGGTACGCGAGGTAACGCGCCTACACGGTGCATTTTCGTCGAGTCACTACCACGGACGATCGGCAACGCGCCGAATGCCGAACAGTTCGATCGGTGTGTGTCTCAGTCGGGCGAGCATGCATGCGTCGCGGTCCGTGCTGTATGCAACGAGGAAACCCCGTGCCTCGGTAGCGCGGATCCGATCCGGATTTCCGTGTGCGGACACCCGTGTGACCTTGTGTGCATTTGAGCGCTCTCTCGTCCATCCACCCCCCCCCCCCTTGCCGGCACGCGTGTGTCCTCGCCGGAAACGCGTATGTGCAGTATGCACCGTCATATCGATCCCCTTCCCTCGCGCCGCTCCCCCGCACGCGTTTCCCACCGAATGAGCACCCGCCAAACATTAGGGATCCTATATACATGGAAACTCCTATATGCACGGACTCTTCTCGCTTCGATTATTGAACCAAAAAAAAGGGGAAAAAGTACGACAACACACTGCCGAACACGTAACCCGACCAATCAGCCGACAGCCTCCCACCCTTCGCCCTTTATCGCGAATTGCAGCGCCAATGAATAATCGCCGGTTTCATTATACGAGTTTACCCAAAGCGGGCGACCCCCGGTGACTATGCTCGAAACTCCGAATTAATAGGTTTTTGGCAGGCTTTTGTGACGGGCCGCGAAATAATCAACTGCGATACAGCCGGTGAGTCATGAATGGACTGTAAAAAATAAAAACCGAGGGAACTTTGAGGTATATATTGGAACTGCAGCGACGTCATGGCAAACATTCGTATTAAACTTAATATATTCTGCGAGAAAATATCGTCACTTTCGCTCTCGCAGATGTTACCCGAGCATCCCGTATTTCTTGCTAGAACATAAGTTATTCTTACCGGAAAAGGTAGTAATCGGTGACGTCGCGATCGCGGACTGTATTATGTGGATCCATTTTTTTGTGTATACATGCATAAAAAAAATTCATCGACAAAGTTCTCAGTTTTAATCCACGGAATTCTTAGCCAGATAGGTAAGATTTTGTCAAACCGCCTTCTGGAAAAAATTACTATATGGGTTGAGTAAAAATTGCTATGGCTGGTGTGCCATGTTGTCTGCTCAAAATTTACCATATGACTTGGTCCTTTTCCAAGATCCTTCGCTCAGTGTATTTTGCCCGCGGTTTTATATAGGGTAAAAAGGGGGAATATGGACCAGTCCATATATCATTGATTTACGTGTTACTCTGATTGGGCCATATTCACCACTTTTACTCTAGTCTCCACCGTTTTACATATATATACATAGAAACTTCGTATATAGTCCCCGTCGTTTTACAGAAACTTCGTACACAACCCCGGTAACAGCGTTGAAGTGTACCGGTTGATGAAGAAAAAAAAAGTCATTAAAGTACCGCTGTCGTTCGCGGACGTAGATAATTTTCGACTGGAAAGGGTTTGAGTGAGGTCCGCGGCGGTGTGACATTCCAGTGTGTATGCATACTTCCAGATTATGCCGCTGCTGGCACGGGTCATCGGTCGGGTTTGCACGTTGGCACGTCGACGAGAAAGCGAATTCTCGGCACGCTGCCTCACGGGCAAAGGTACGTACACATACCGTACTCCAGATACGAGTACAGAGTACATGGTATACGCGCTCACGGGTACGTTGCGCCCGGAGGGAGGAAGGGAGAGAACGGCGGAGAGGAAGGGAAAGGTGGATGGTCGGTGCACGGTATGGGGGACGACTGGTCGGTTCCATTTTGTTTCTCTGGCGGCGTGTGGCGGCGCGATAGCAGCGGCACTCTGTCAGAGCGTGACGTTATCACGACACCCCTTCTACCTAGTCGGGGGGGGGGGGGGGAGATGGGGGAAGTGGGGTTTGCCTCCCTTACTCTCTGGCGCACAGTTCGCCTTCTCGCTTTCTCTCTACCCTCGGGGGTGCGGGTACTACGTGGATCAAGCAGGAGTTGCCACACTGGGTATTGCTTCCCTCTCGTTCGCTCCCTCGATTTTCCTTCGTTCTTCCTCGCTTTCCTGCTACCAGTCACCGGCGAGAGATTCCCGGTCGGAGGGTCTCGCGGCGAAAGCCTTCCACGGTGGAACGCCGATAAGATTGTAACGGGGGGCGGCCAGGGGTGGGGGAGGGGGGTGGAAGAGATTCGAAGGAGTTAGAATATCCCCGTGAAATGTGGAAAAGGTTTGCATCTTCGGAAGGGAGAACCGTGAATGGCTTCCTTCCGTATATTTTCTTGGCGGAGTGAGGGTAATGGGAGCGGAAAGAGGGACGCTGGGAATTGAGTTTGCGGCTGTGTAGACGAGAGGCCTCGAGGGTTGACCAGCGTTTCAGGGTGCCGAGGCGTAACGGGGAACGCACCGTGACGCATTCCTATTTTCCCTGTCGTCTACGGCGAGATTTTCCTCCGGACGCGATGACGTTGAGAAGGAAGGCGAGTCGGAGACGGCAGTTGGAATATGCTCGGCGAGAGGCCGAAGGGGTGGATAGAGGGAAAGGAAGAAGGCCCCTCTAGCGCGTATGCGATTTCGGATCAGAGCCAAGAACATTTCAGAGATCCCTCTCGGATCTAACCAGGTATGCAGGCAGCCAACTGGTTGAAAATAAGCAGCGACACGCCATCAACATAGCATCGCGCAGCGAGGGAGAGAACTCGGAGAAATCTCGTCGTGGTCCTCTTCTTCTTCTTCCTCCACCTCCTCGTTCTCCTCTTATTCTTATTCGTCGTCGTCTTCGTATTTGACTTTTTTGCCAGCTGGCAGCCTGTTATAGCGGCAGATGATCTCCGAGCCGAGAAAGCGAAAGGAACGAGGATAGCGAACGTTTCTCTCCTCCTCTCCCTCCCCTCCTTCCCTCCGTCGCCGCCGTCTCAGCCTTCCATTTATTTCGACTCCTTATTTTCTTCGCTGAATGAGAAGGAAAGAAATACTCCCGGGCTCCCGGCGACTCCATCATTTCTCGCAGTATTTCTCTCTCGGCGATCCCTCGGATCGTAAAAACGCGCCACTCTTTTGAGCCCCGCCGAGGGCTTATGATATTTGTTGCGACATTGTGTAACTATGTAGGCACGAGTCCCGCGAGGATGTCGCGGGACGAGACGGTGGACTCGCGTTTAGCGTGGATAATCAAGGAAATGGAGGAGCGAAGTGGAAAGGGCGAGATCGCGGCTCGCTCCGGCTAAGGAGTGACGGTGTCAAGTGTCGAAAAGCGCTTCGGGCTGTTAATAGAAGATGTGGAAAGAGAACGGGCAAGAAGGGTTGGAAGGTCCACCGGAGTCCTGTCCGCGATACCGTCGACCGCGCTGCGTTGTTAGCTTCGGGCTTAAATCGAAATAATTAATCAGGCAGGCCCCGACGTCGAGGAGGACACGAGCCCGTCTCCTCTATCCACGGCTATCCATTACATTATACATCACCGCAGATACTCGAATTCTAATTTATTCACGTTGGCGACTTTCGGGACGAAACTTCTGTGGGTCGCAACGGCGGCCGGCCCCGTTCTCTCTTTCTCTCGAAACCACTCTCGCTCCATCGGAATCTTTTTCTTCTTTATTTTTATTTTTTTTTATTCTACTTTTACCATAAATCTCTCATGCGACCTGTAATTGTCGCGCCAATCTTCGTCGTCGAACGCGAAGAGCCTCGATCTGTCCTCTGCTCTATGCCGAAGACGATACTAACAAATTTAAGCCACCGTGAGACGTTCCTCTGCGCAGTACAATAAATAAACAGGTCGTACATTCAACAATCATTACCTGTCTACCAGGTCTGACAATTTTTTTTATTATTTAAGCCGTATTTTTACCCAAACAAAATTTGTACCATTGAGAAGAAAAATCGTGAACAACGTTTTTTTGATGTAAGAACCGTCTTTGACCGTGCAATATTAACATCTTAGCGAAGTGAACCGTGAATAATTATAGTTCCCCCCCCCCTTCCCCTCCCCATGGGTGTTGATAATCGAAATGCCGTAGACAGACTCGGGGAAATCAATATAAGGGTAGACGGGAGTACGCAAAAGTTTTCCGACAACGACAGAAGCGTTTCCATCCGGTTTTACCATGGCCACCGGTGTACAGCGCACATAGGATGTACCTTGTACTCCGCAGTACAGAAGGGACGCGCGAGAGTGCTGGTATATCCGAGAGAGCACGCGCTCGAGAACGTCAAGTACGTTTCGCGGCAGGGGTGTTATGGGGGTTGGTTCAGACACTAAGCCCGTAGACGCCGAGGAGCACCTGTGTCCCTGTGTCGCTCCCGGCCAAACCGACGACTAGATCGATGCCAGCGCCAGCTCTGTTTCTCGCTTCCTCCGCTCCTTCCCTCATCTCTCCCTCGCCGCTCCTCTCCCACCGTCTCCCCCCTCATCCAGCCGTTTCTGCTATGCTCTTCGAGCACCCCCGTTCCCTTCATCGCTATCTCCACCGGGGAGTATATCCCTTTCTACCGGCGGTTCTCTCGGTCCCGCTTCGCAATATATCTCTGCGCGTCTCTACGCGCCGCGTTCTCACGACAAACAATGCGTCCTCCTCGAAAACATCCACTTCACATGTCGCGCCGCGGTCCGCGGCGGCTGAGAGATCGAGAGAGATCCGACAAGAACCCGTCGAGGGAGGAGAGAGTCGAAGAGAGGGACGAGGGAAGGTCGAACGGGAGGGAGGTCTATACGGGAAATGGAGTGAGAGAGTTGGATTTGAACACAGAAGGTCCGTTTGCATGGCGAGATGGACCAAATTGCTACGATTACTAGGCGAGTTGGAAAAATTTCCAACAGCGACTGTAGTGTCATGGAAACTCATGAAATCCTAGGGTTATCATCGTTATCACCTGCACACTTCCATTTGTCACCCGAAAGTGGATGCGTGATTCATGGTCGCCTTCGACGTGGTGAAACGCAAGTGATTTGAACGCTGTGCGGGACTGGTGGTGAAAATACAGATTTGTTGGCATCCACGAAAGAGGCGCCAGATTTTCATCTGTAGGGTACACGGCACGATTTTGCATCCAGTGGGCATACTTAATGCTTATGAGAGACGAGGGAAGGTCAAACGCGAAGGCGGTCTATACGAGAAATACGGTGAGAGTCGGATTGGAACATAGAAAGTATGTTTGCATGGCGAGATGGACCAAATTGGTAAGATTACTAGACCAGCTGGAAGAATTTCCAACAGCGACTGTGGCGTCCATCAAAATCTCTAAAAAGACTCGATATGTCGGGTCATTATAGAGATCCGTGCCATGACTTCTAGGAGGAACGGAGAACCGAGGCTGCGCAGTACACGTGCGCGAAGTGATGGAATCCAACGAAATCCCAGTGTTATCATCGTTATCACCTGCACGCTTTCATTTGTCACCCGAATGTGGGTGCGTGATTCATCTTCGTATTCGACGTGGTGAAACACGAGTGATCTCAGAGCAATGCGGCACTGGTGATGAAAATATAAATTTTTTGGCATTCGCGAAAGAGCGGGCAGATTGTCATCTGTAGGGTACAAGGCACGATTTTGCATACAGCGGCAGAGCATGCGAAAGTGCAGCGGACTGAATTTTGGCGATGGGATTTGATTGGCCGTTCGCCACGGCCATCACAAACTTGGCCCGCTGACCAGCACTCTCCAAGCGAAACATTGCTGCATGCGCAGTGCACTCCATGCCTTTACAGTTGTTCCTCAACTCGGGACGTTCCTATCTTCTCTCCACCGATGCACAAAAAAAGGAAGACCTAAATTGAAAACGACAGTCAAAATAATGGGTTTTTTTTATCATTCAAAGATTCCCCGCTACTTTCGCTTCTGCTCGGTATCGTCGAACGAAATCCATCGACTCCCGAACGGCAGACATGGAGGGCCGATAGGAAAGCGACCTTTCCGTCTTTCGCCCCCCTCGCTCGCTCCGCGCTATCGGTCGAGCGGCAACCCCGTATATAGAGTAGTACGTATAGAGAGCCAAAGCCGAAGCTCCGTCGTCTCCACGTCCTCCGCCCCTCGTCCTCGGCCTCTTCGCCATCCGCAGACCGGATTCCATTCGCTTTTTGGACCACCGGGATAAACTGGGATAAATGTCCCGGAAATATAGTGGTGCCCGTCGGCAGCGACCGGAAATGGAAGCTTGCGGTCGGATACGGATATGTATTTCGTTTGGCTCGGCGATTTTTTTTCTTTTTTTCTTTCCGGACTCTCTTACAACCCAAGCTCTCGCCTCTTTCCTTCTGGTTCCTCCCGCAGTACCGTCTCGCGCTCCGACCCCCCCCCCCTCCCCTCTCTTTACTCCCGTAACAGTTTTTGATATCCGGAGGGTGGACCGGCTCTCCGCGCGTTATGCATATACACACAACGAAGACAAGTAGTAATTCGTTTTTCTCTAGCGTTTTGTGTTTCCTCGCTGTGTGCTTTGGCAGCCTCCCTTGGTCCATGCGCACGAATCATCGCCGCTTTTATTCATGGTGACCGTTTCTTCTCCAGAAAAAAATGCCCCGATTTTCCCAAATGTCTAACGACTTCTATTAAAAAAAATTAAGTATGCAAATTAAAATGCCTAATTGTTGTATTAATGTTTAATTCAATTTCTTTTCGAAATATTCCCTATTTTTTTTAAGGCTCCCTTTTATGTACTTTTTATTTATTTATACACGGTTCGCCGACAATTTACTTTTTTCCCTGACCAGTTTCGAAATTCCACCCCTTGTTTCGATTTTACGCGATAAAACTTATAGCGGAGAGAACCCTCGCGATGGATCTATCGATGGAATTGACGTGCGCCATCCGGATTACCGCGGCTCTTCGGCTACTACCTGGTGTATCATTTTCTTTTCTTTCCTGCCTCGTTCCACCGTCTGGATGTGCCCACAGCGAGTCTTTACGACGAGCGATAAACGAACGTCGTACGCGAAGCGAACGATTAAAAATCTTCAGAGGCTGCCGCGAGGCTCGGTCCAGCCCCCTCTGCGGCCCACCGTCTTCGTGCCTAATGGTCTGTATACACTATACCGTACACACAGCTGTGTCCGGCAAGGTAATTGCGCCACGTGATTGTTGGTACAGCGTACACGAGTATCTTACTCCATAGTTTCTTTTCCATCTTCCTCTCCCTCCTTCCTCCCGCTTTCGCCAATGCCGCGCGAGACCCACGTCATCGTCGGAGCTTCTTCATACGCCTCTCCTCTCCGTTCTCCCTCTCTCGCTCCTTTCCTATCCGCCGTGCCCTCGCCTATACCAACGCGAACGCGGCCTCCGTGAGCCCCGCTTGCGAGCGTTCTCGTCCCGGCGCTCTTTCCCAGTTCCCACCCGAGAAACGAGCAACGAGCAATTTCATTACTGCTTAACGCCTGTCATAAATCTCTGCGAGCGCCGTCCCTTTCCACCGGGGCTCTCCCGGTCTCTCTCCCTCTCGGCCAACCCCCGCGCCAACCCTGCGAAAACCCCGACCGAGAGTTTCACTTCTCTCCCTCACCCGCTCCTTCCTCTCTCGCTCGCGCGCCGCGCAACTCTTCGGCAACTCTCGCTCCGTTCCAGCACTCTCTTCCGATTCTCCCGATCTCGTTTCTTCCTCTTCTTTTTTTTTTTTTTTTTGTTCGTTCGTTCTCTCTCTTCTCTCCTTTTCAAAACTTTTATTTTTACCCCGTTAGCTCTCTTTCTCCGCCTCGGCTTCCTCGTCTCTTTACTTCACTCCGCCACGTCCGCTGAAACATTTCCCACCGCAACGAAGGCAAAAGCCTTCCTCCGGCTCCGGTCCATCGCGCAAACGCCTCTACCGCACTATTTAAGGAAAAATAACGGCGGAAAGATATTTTTACTCTCCCCGCTCTGTGCCCTGGTGCGCTCTTACCGCTCCACCGTGCGCAGATTTTTCCTCGCTACTCCACGCCAACTTCCTCAACACACTTTGGTGAGTTCCGCTTGTACTCTGGATATACTACGGCTACGGCCTTCTCTTTTTTCTCTGGAAATATATCTATGGAACATTGCTATACTCCTTATTAAGCCGCGCTCCGGTTTGCGGAAAGAAAGCTCCTAGGGGTGAGAGGGGGCAAAACGGACTGTCCTTACCAACCTCTCGGACGTAAATAAAAAGAAGTCGCCTCGAATGGAGGGAACTGGTCCATTTTGCCCCGGGATTCCGTTTTGCCACCCCTCTGCCCCGGTTATTAAATCCTTTCCAGTTTCGCACCGCGGTCACGTAGCGGCGTTGATTGGCGCCCTGATTGGTCGGTATTAGAAAAGCGAAGAGTTAACACATTACCGTGAAGATCGTCCATTTAATCGCGATCGTTCTTTTTGGTGTTTTTTTTTTCAGTGTCAAGATGTCTCCGCGACATTACGAGAAGGTAAAGGTAATTAAGGATTAATTCGGTCCTTTTTTTTCTCTATCCTGTATCTACCCAGTGATCAACTCGAGCGAGAAGTCGAATGGAGGAAACTGGTCCATTTTGCCCCGGGATTTCGTTTTGCCACCCCTCTGCCCCGGTTATTAAATCCTTTCCAGTTTCGTACCACGGTCACGTAGCGGCGTTGATTGGCGCCCTGATTGGTCGGTATTAGAAAAGCGAGGAGTTAACACATGACCGTCAAGATCGTCCATTTAATCGCGATCGTTCTTTTTGTTTTTGTGTTTTTTTTTTTTTTTTCAGCGTCAAGATGTCTCCGAGACATTACGAGAAGGTAAAGGTAACTAAGGGTTAATTCGCTCCTTTTTTTTCTCGGTCCTTTATCTACCCAGTCATCAACTCGAGCGAGAAGTCGGAGCGGCCGTTGGTGGATGAGAGCAAGAAGTGCGCGACCAAACTCCCGCGGCGTGGAGAGAGCACGCCCCGGTGTGTCACGGGACCGATACGAGGGGCTCGTTTCTTCGCGAAGATAGGAATGTGCAGATCGCATTGCCGGGGGCGCCAATGGGTTTGGTGGAGTACGAAAGCGTGATGCGAGCACGGGACCGAGCGAGAGCCTGGACGAGGCGTTGATGAGACCGCGCGGTCCGCGAATGTTTTCTATGGCCTCTCGCGCGCGGGCAAGCGACTACTAAGACGACGACGAGGAACAAGCACGTCGTCGGGGAACGGGAACGGCCTTTCGGCTGGCTCTCATTCTCACCGGGCGGCGGGCAAACGAGCACGACACCGCGGAATGCCTCTACGGCCTATCACTATGCGAACGCAAAAAGCTGTCGTTCGCTTGCCGAGATAGGGTTCGGACCCGGCGCGAATGAGGGAGTGGGCCGGAATGAGCGGGAAGCAGGTAACCAACGTGTGAGATAGATTTCACAAGTCCGAGAGAGACGGGAACGAGAATCTGAGAGAGCATTGAGGCTGAGATATAAAAGATAGACATAACTAAAAAAAAAACAAAAAACAATAATCATTAAGAAAAATCCTGAAAATTTCAGCGTTATAGGGGAAAACGTCACTTCCGGTTTGACAATCTCAATCTTCGACTGGAAGTGACGTTTAAGCAGGTAATCAATGTGTGAGGTAGGTTTCACATTTCGAGAGAGGGAGAAATGAGAATCTGAGAGAGCATTGAGGCTGAGAAGTAGAAGATAGAAATAGTAAAAAATAAAAAATAAAATAAAAAAAACGTCATGAAAAAACGTGACTTCCAGTTGAATAGTGAGATTTTTCAGCCGGTAGTGACGTTACAGATAATTTTTAAAATTTGTCTGTTCATGATTTTGGGTTTTCTGGAATGTATCTCGAATGCAGCCAGTGACAGAAACGTGTGAATTTAAGGAACTGAATTTATCGAACCTCAGCTGCACCCGATGCGCACATAATATAGTCTAATAATGATAATAAGAAGAAGATGAGAATCGAGATAAAAAGAAAGCGATAAAGCGATGGGGGTGGGAGACTTTCTTTGCACGGAAGATCCTGATCCTCACTAGGGTCCGAACCCAAGGAAATCCGACACGGCTGCACAATATTAATACCCTACGTGCCGCAAAGTCCACCTCCATGTGTATAGGGTTACAGAATTTTCGGCCGCGGACTTAATCTCCTTACATTGTAGCGAACGAACCCGCACCCCCATTCTTCACTTGGGTCCGCGGATCTTAGCTCGATCGCAAAAACGAGCACGCGACCATTGACGTTAACGAAGCTCGACGTTGACCAAAAGATCCGACAAAAAAGCGGTTTCATTCGTGTTTGTTAACAGACCGACATGCCCCTCCTAAATATCGATGACCCTCACGATGTTTGCACGAGACACCATTTCATCAAGTTACGCTTGTGTTTACACCCAAAAAATAATTTATTTGACGGACACACGCCAATGAATATTTATTTGCTTTTAATAAATATTTTAATTGATTTAAGTAAATATTTATATTTATTAAATAAATATTTATTTAATCCAAATAAATATTTACCTGCGGGTCGCTCGTTAAATAAATGATTTTTCAGGGTGTAACACTTAGAGAATAAAATTCTACAATGAACAATTTTTTATTCTTCTTAAAGCAGCTCATTGACAGAGACTTGCCATAGATGAAATTTGACGTCACGTTAGACATTTTCAGGTTCATAAATATTGAATAGATCATAGATCTACGTTTCATTAGCGTCAAGCAACGGCGGTGTCTCTTGCGCAACGCGATCCAACCCAAGAAATGCCGATCGCGGTGAGTTTAAACACCAGATCCGAGAAGCGTAAATGCCCTCGCCCGCGGTCTTCTTCTGCTTTCGCTCTTCTCGCTTTTGCCGTACACACACCGCCGACACTCGCTCCTTCGCGCGAGAACTTCTCCGCCTTATACGGCGACAATGCAGAAGTACGATCACTCCACGGAGCGTTCCGGGTGGTAAATCGTTCGTCGTACCGTGGCGATGTGAATTTTTCGGTTTGTTATAATACTTTTTGTATTCCTTATACGCGGCCGAGGCCGGAGACCGCGAGGCGCGGATTACAAGTTGTAGCTATCTCCAACGGCCGCGCGAAGTATCCTCGTCGGTCGTTCGCGCACGTGCTCGAAAAGGTTTTTTTTTTTCATTCGCGGATAGTCCGAGGAATGATTCGAAAGGGGAAAAGAAAAACGTGTTACACACGTAGAGACCGTGACGCTGAGAAAGGATCAGACTATAAGGTCTGATCAACGCGTACACACATCTCCGTCTCGATCGCTCTATAGTTCGGTGCGGATCTCGCCGTCTCGAATAGGGGTTGGCGAGGGAGAGCGAGCCCGGCCCTAGGAACATCTCCGAGGCTGGCTGCCGCTGGTTCCGCCGGAGAATTGCTTATATAGAGATGGCTGTCCGTGATATAAGACCCGGCGGATCCCGTAGGAAATCCCGGGAACGGATCTATCTTACCCCGAGGGATAGCCCGGGTGGACCGAGCTAGAGAGCGAGAAGCACGAGAGGATGGGGTTCACCTGTCAGCCTGAATTAAAGGATGGTCGGGAGAGCTTCTATACTGTGCAGCAGCGGCGGAGCTGCTCGACGCCTCGGTCTGCGTCCTCTCGTGCAATTGAAGCCGTCTTCCGGGCCTCGGGAGCAAAAGTGCGACGAAGCGAGGATGCGAAGACGACCGGGCGAACCCGGAGGAACCTTTCCGCGCTCGTTTCGCCTCCCTCTCTGTCCTCGCTACTTCTACGCGGAGCTGAACGTTCCTCCTAGGTCACAATAGCTACCACCCTACTCCCGGCACATCTTCGAGTGAGGAGGGACGAATCAGAGAGTGAGCTTGCGATCTGGCGCGGGGGTCACCGGAGAGCCGTATTTCACTGGGTTCGCAGGGAGCATTTTTGGCGACCAGCAACGTGCCAGCCGTCCCCATGGTGGACCTCAGTAGACCGAAGACGACGCGAGTTGAATTCCCAATGAGGAATATTATTATTCTTTATTCTACGAATATTAAGTCTTATGGCGAGATATTTGTAGAATCTATTTTTTTTTATTTTCGTCATCCACGGAGATAAATAATTCGGCGCTCTAGGTGATTCATCTTATTAACACGATCCAGGGGATTTATTTGGTGGGGCCAACAAATTAGTTGGCTGCCAACCAATTAATTTGTCCGGTGAGCAAGCAATTTTTTGACCGAACAAAATTACTCGTCTGAGGCGTATTCTACCACGCAAGTTGGTTTGGGCAAGTAGTTATTTTTCTCCGTGTGGTTGTTGGAGTTTGATGATCGAATTCGGTGCCGCTTTTGGATACTCTGAGGCCGGAGAGTCGAGATCATTTATTGATACATAAATAGAGTGGAGCGACGTCTGAACAATCCGTCGAGATTGAAATAATTCGAAGTAGTAGACCGACGACGACGCGAGTTGAATTCGGAATAATGAATATTATTATTCTTTATTCTACGGGTATTAAATCTTACAGCGGGTCAATTTTTTTCGTTGTCTTGACACAGATCCACAAAGGTAAATAATTCGTCGTTCCAAGCAACTGCGTAGTTGAACACGCTACAGGCGATTTATTTGGTTGGGCCATCAAATTACTCGGCCGTCAACCAATCGGTTCGATCACCAAATTAATTCACCGGACATCACCAGACATGATGAGCAACCAATTAGTTGGCCCAATGAAGTTACCTACCTGCGGCGTATTTAACCACGCAGTTGGTTTGGGCAACTAATTATTTTTCTCCGTTCGGCTGTTGGAGTTTGATGGACGAGTCTAGTGTTGCTTCTGGATTCTCCGCGACCGAAGAGTCGAGATCATTTATTGATGCATAGAGTGGCGCGACGACTGGACCAGTCTGTCCCGTTTGAAATATTAATCGCGACAGCGAGGAGCATGTAATATTTAATCTTCGCGGTGGCCGCAGTCAGAGTCGAAGTTTCAACGAAGAAACGAACTTTGGGGGGGGGGGGGGGGGGGCATTCGATATTTCAGTGGGATCTTTTGATACGACGGATGTCAGACGGCTGCGAGGTCATCGTCCCTCTCATCACTTTAACGCGGTACGAAGTACCTATATATAGCCGATGGGTTTAGACCGTGTAGGGGAAAGATGCGCAACCCCCCATGAGACTATTAAACGCTGCATGTGTTCCTCCGTTGTACACCGTGGTCAAGTATAATCTCCCGCAACAAGATAATGCGCCCCGAAGGATAAATTATTGCTTCGGCTAATCTGCGCGCGCAGCCTCGTTCGCTTTGATCGTTCCGTCTGACCAGAAACTTACTTCGCTACTTATGGCGAGCAACAACGCTATACCTGTATGTCTGTCGACATTACCGGCACGTATTTTTTAACTGGTGGTTGGCGTGCGCGCTCGAGCGAACTCCAAACGATCTCAGAGGCTGCACCGAACAAGTAGATAAAGCCCGTACCGAGACGTCTACAACCAAGAAATTGGGTTCCTTCGAGAATCCAACAGCTTCGAGGTTCGACAGTACATGGATGCAAGATCACGCGTGACGCGACAGAATGTTGCGAAAAATGTATAGAAATACTGGGGCGAGATGGGGCAGTAATGGGTATACAGCGCAGGATGGGGTAAATGCTAAATCTGCACCAATTACAAAAAATGTTAAGAACCTCAGAGTAATTACTGCGAATTTTATTTTCTTGTTAGTAAACAGTCAATTCGTAGCTCCGGCCTCATGTCAACGGTTTTTATATCTCAGCCAGTCCGTTTTCCTCTGCATACAGGAATCGCCACGAATGCGATTAATTAGTAATCAAGTGCCCCTCGTTACAGTATCCTATGCGAAGGACGCAGGAAGTGTAGGAAGTGCCGTGCAAGAGATAGAGTCAGAAACCGCGAGAAACCGAGGGCGACAGAGGACAGTCTTGAGGATCCGGTGTTGGCGAGTGTAGCGTGCCAGTGCAACACACACCTCGTTGATCTAGGGGATGTCCCGCTCGCTTGGGCAAACGGGCACACGGGAGACCGAGAAAGATGGAGAGCGCTGGGCTGGCGACGAGAATGAGGACACACAGGGAGTCCAAGCGCCGGAAGGTGGAATGCATTTGCACATTACAAATATTGACCCGTCTAGGCAACGATAGCAGTCGCGGCACGAGGAATAAACGCGTCGGGGTTGGCAGGTGTCGGCGTCTCGCCGGAGCGATGGCTAGCTTTAGAGGTCGCTGCACAACATACACACTCCAACCCCCTCGACCCCTCGCACCGTATGCGCTATACCCCTTCAAGGTGGGCGAGTAAAGGGTTTGTCGCGAGCGCGTGCTAGAGCCATTCTATAAACGGTACATATTTCCAGTGCTAAGTGCGGAAACGTCCAAGAGGCCGAGGTAAAAGCGACAACGATCGATTGCATTGACGCATCCACAACGAACCGCACTCCGCAGCCAGAAATCGTCATACCGGGTGGGTTTTTCCAGCATTGGAAAACGACGTTTGGGTGCTTCGGACTGGACTGTCCGTGCAACGTCACGTCATCACGGACGAACTACCACGAACGATCTCTATACAAGAGTGTACGTGAAAACACACAAATGGGCAGCGAGCGGTGCGGAGAGGCGCAAGCCACGATGCAGGGGGACCATTCCCAAATCTCCCAGCGGCCACTGTGAAAGTGCTCAATGTATTGTGAATAATATAATCCGCGAGTCACCCCACGGGCGACCCCGGCACTTCCATTTCTCGCTGCGATACGGTACGCTGGTAGGTGTACAGGCGGTGGTGTGCGAGGAGGGTGGCCGGCGATCGAGACGGGGGGACGGGAAGAGAAAGGGCGGAAACGCATCAAGTATTGATGCCACTTCGATGACCACCGCTCCCACCCTCCTCCCTTCCTCCGCGACCCCGAAACAGCCTTCAGCGTATTACGTACATACCCAGGACAGATATAGCCTCTACCCTTACACAGCCCAACACCGGGACCGCGGACCTGACGTCCACACACGTTCCTCCGTGTAAGTGTAAAATCCATCCACGTACGAAACAACGTTTCCCACGTGTACGCCACGAGTCGCCTATACTCGACGATACCACTCTGGCGCTTTTACATAGGACGGCATGTAGGCAGGTACCAGACACTTTCTCCGTCACTCTATCTTTGCCCGAGATACCAAACCCGCGTTTCTCCCTCGCGCAACCCATAAAGCACCCAGATGTCCGGCACTCTCCTTAATGGGGTGCCACCGATATCCTCCCTCTCGTCCAACACCGACCGATGCGATACACAGAGGCGACTCGGCTTCCTACGTGGTGGACGATTCCCCGCTACCGTGGAGCTCCCACCAATGTCCCGGTGATCTCTCTCGCACGTTAGACCTTCCTCCCTCATCTTTGTGTCTTCGGATGTGCGCCTAGAAGGAATTTAGAGGTCTACCGGGAATCGCGGTAACACACCTTAATGGGATTGGCGTTCTCGGAACGATCATTAACGTCGACGCGCTCTCGGACGAGGAGGGGAACGCAACCGCCTAGCCTCGTCAGCTCTTGCCACCAGCGACGCGAGAATCGAAGTTCAGGGTAAAACGGCGCGAGTGTGGCTGGACTCTCCGTTTCTGTAATCCTCTGGAACGAGGCGACCGTTTTACCAGAAAAATGTCCCGATCCTCGAATCCGGACACTGATCTCATCCGCGCCTCGACGCGTTTATGAGAGTTATTATTGATCACCGGAAAAAAATGAAATAAAAATAAATGTCAAGACCCTCGATTATACGGAGTCCCAAAGAGGTTCTCCAAAGCTGGACTGAGATGACCGGTGCTTCGCGGTCTCAGGTTGTATAATGAGGCGGGTCACGATCGGGGATCGCGAACGATCGAGTGGGTCTTTCTCTTTCCGCCGAGAAATCCCGGCGTGACTAATCCTTGGCCGACTCCGTACACATACCTCGGTGTATAACGCCGGTACACGATGTGCATAAGCGAACGATATACGGTGTGGCGTGTGAGAAGGTCCGCACGCTCTGCGCCAGCATGAGAGCCCTTTGCATATGGATGACGTTGCGGCGTCACCTCCATTAAGGCTTAGACTTAAAGTCTCGGGATCGCGAGAGGAGTAAAGCTAATGTCCGTGGACCCGGTCGAGTCGTACGCCGCTACTGGCCGGGCGGAACACACACACGCGCACCGACTCCACACACGGCGGCCGGCACGCGTAATTGGATTAATTCAAACTGGCTGAAACGGGTTGAACGAAAGCGCTGCCCAGGGGGAGGCGTCTTGTCGCTCGAGGAATGCAACCCGACGTTGGTTCTAACAAAGCTCAGACATGATCACCGTATCCTCCGCTCGAGGATCTCGTTATGCCGGTGCAACCTTGTTCTCCGCACGATTCGAATCTTGAATAACGAACCGGAGAACAAAAAAAAAAAAATTGAATATCCCAATCGCTACGATCCCATATCGCGATGAATCGTCCGGGGAAGCGTCGGAAGTTTGGTCGTGAAACAGGATCATAATATACACGAATCCCCGGGGATCTCCGCGAACCGTGAGCGGGGTCATCGTATCGCGCCAGAGTGCCGGCAAAACGGTGAGCTCGACGGTCGTCGACCAGAGAGAAGAGAACCCGGGATATTATAACGATGCGCCGTCGCGCATAACACCGAGCGGAGGAGCATAGCTCGCCACCCGACGAGCTCTAAACCCGCGAATGCATATTCAAGATACGAATGTTTTAAATCCAGGCTGGATTACGGAACGTCGGGAGCGAGATAGCCCCCCCGTGCGCCGCTGGTATTGCGGGCGGACGGGCGTCCGGTGACTCTATCTTTTCCTCTCGCGTTGTCCCCTCGCTGCGGAAGAGTGCGAAGTGAAATGCTGCCGCGTCCGCGCGAGCAAGACTGGTCGGACGTTTTTATTATTTTTCATATCGACAAGAGGATTTCATAGAGGGGGGTTGAGAGCTCGAGGACGCAGACACGCGGACGGCGACGATGAGGGAAACGGACGGAGGAGCGGGAATATCCTATCCCCGAGTGAAAAAAAATAACAGGGCTGAAGAGGACGAGAAAAATAGTGAGGGAGATATTCCGCGAGGCGACACGAGGAGGAGCTCTCTCTTCGGCACGGGGAAGCGCGGGTGAGGGATTAACGGCGATAAATTTCACAAAAATGGGGGATTACTCTGTCGGCGGGGCGACAGTCTAATCCCGGGCCGGCGAAGCACACGCCTCTCCGCTTCTCCTGTTCCCTCCGAGCTCGTCTCTCTGTCCCGTTCGCCCTTAGCGCGGAGAGGGCGGATGCTGGGGGTAGGTATTAGGTTTGCCGTGGGTACAAGCGCGGGATATCGCGGCTCTGTTCCTGCACCTTCCGCGCCGCTGAGGGAAGGACCAGGTCGACGATGCCGGATATACGGAGCTCTCTATCTGGTCCCGTAGTTTTTGCAATTATCTTTCGCCGTGCTCGTTGCGACACCTGACGGGGCGCGACGAAGCTCCGGGCCGAAGAATCGAACTGGCGACAACGGATAAGGACGGAGGAGGAAAAAGTGAAGGAGCCCGTAACCCTTAGGGGATCGGTGTAAACACACAATACCCACAATACCCAATAAAATAAAATATTGTATTAATTAAATACTGTAAACAAAAAAAATACTTTCAATCATTTTCAATAATTTTGATCAATTTTGCAATAATTTCAAATAAATTGCGTTTTTAATGACGCAATTTTGCAATAATTTCTACAAAATGCGTTTTTCAAAAACGGAATTCTACAATCATTTTAGGACGTCCCATTCTGCCACATCGATCTGTCCCGTTGTGTCCTACTGTCCCATATTGCCCCGCTCTCCCCTACACCTGTAGCGAAGCAGTTCGACTGGGCCGATGCAGCCCCGTTTCCACCGCTACCACTGCTAGCGGGTGAACGCGAGGCGAACTCTCGTTTTTTAATCATCTTGTAACAGCGACGTCGCGTCGAAGTTGGGAAATGTACGACGAACGGAAGATCCAAGGTTGGCTGCTCTTCGCGGATCATCAAGAAACTCCCGGGGAAACTTTCGGTATAACCCACGGGCGTTTCCAGTGTGCCTCACTTTTCGCTCTCCTCTTGCTCGCCTCTTTCTCAGCTTCCTCCGAGACGATCCTTGGTTACCGGAGATTCAGGCAATAAATTTGCGTATCGAGGGTATAAGAGTGAGCGTGAAGTAGACGAGAACTTGGTACGGGAAGATAGGAAGTGTACCTCGGGCTCTTTCAGACTATGTACCCCATAGTAGTCTTTTGAACCCTATCTCTCCGGCTCTCCGCGTCTCCCTCCCCCGGCCTCGCCGAGACCTCTTTTAATTACCATGCCAGCGAGAGAGTTCACCTTCGGGAAGCGAAGCGCGGCGTCTCTCGGAAGCGAAAGCTACGACGTCTACGCCCGTGGGGAATTTCAGCCGGAGAGACTCGATCGAACTTGGTGGAAAGACAGAGAGAGAGGCTTCCTTCCTTCCAGAGCGGGTTCGCAATAAATTTTCGTATCCACGGCAGTGCCCGTGGCTAAAGGCGCAGCCCAAGATCGAGGTATCTCCGCTCTTTTCCCCTTGCTGCACCCCATCGACCCGCATAGCCGCGAAGCGTTTGTCAGCAAGTAAAAAAAAAGAAAAGCAAAAAAACTTCCGTAGAAGAAAACCCGAACTAGCGAAGCGGAGAAATGCAAAAAAAAAAGCTAAAAAAAATATGAATGGAATATCGTGGAAATAAAACGTAGGAAACACGAGGTTTCACTTGAGCGTGGGCAAACGAGGAAGAGATAAAGAAAAATAGAATAAAACCGTTCGGGGGGTTTTGTCGGAGGATGGAGGGGGCCGAGGGAGGCTGAAGGATCTCCGAGCGGAGGATTCGGCGACGGTCGACGGTGCATGTACGAGCGGACAATGGTGCGCATCAACATAATTACAGTTTGCTTCACTTGCCACGCTCGACAGGGCCAAGTATTATATTCAAATGCGGTCCCCCGGAGCAGCGTACAAGCGGCAGCGGCGTGGAGAAACGCCGAATGGCGACGGCGTCTGCGGCGCCAGGGTAGCGAGGAGAGCCCGAGGGTTTCCACTCCGCGCGCCCGAGGGAGAGCGAGGAGTGTGCAGGGTGACCGCGTCGGAGAGGTTGAAGGTTGGAGGTTGGCGCGGTAACCGACCGTCTCTCCTCTTCCTCTCGCACGGTACGTATATATTCCTATCCTGCGGGAGAGGATGCCAGGATGGTTCTCTCTCGGTGTGCGGTTGGCCTGGCCGGCTCTCCGGCTCTATCGCTCTCGGGCTTTCGGACGGGGCGAGAGAACACAGAATCGCACAGCTTCGAGGCGAGCCGTAGCGAGCCCCTGGAGAGGAAATTACGTCGTCTGGCTTGACCCCTCCATCACCTACTGTGCGCGGTATGCTCGCGAGGGTTTCCTCTCTTCGTTCCCCGATAGACCGCACGGAGAGGTATAGAGATAGCACGTACACCACCTTCGCGGTAGGCGCTTTCTAACCCCGGACGGAACATCCACTTTTTATCAAATAGGGGAGAGCGGGGCTAAATGGGGCAACGGGGCAAAACGGGGTTTTTGGGCAAAACTAAATTTTCCAATTATTTTTGGATCGGACAAGGTGGCAAAACTGGGCAGAAAAGCCTGATGTATCCGATAGGGCGAATTCGGGCATCCAAAAATTATTGGAAAATGACGTTTTGCCCAAAAACCCCGTTTTGCCCCGTTGCCCCATTTTGCCCCGCTCTACCCTACGTATAAAAGTCGGTGGCACGGAATGACGCGCCGTACGAGAGGGGGGTGAAAATGAACGGAGTAGTCGAGAGGCGATGGTAATGCCTCGCAGGCTTCACCGTGAGATGGAAACGAAGAGATCGACGTTAGACTTCCTGAATCGACGAAAGGGGACAGAAAAAGAAGAACCATAGTCTTCGCGGAGGAAGAGCAGTCGAAACGTTACAGAAGTAGCGCGGCAAGCGGCGGGGGGTGGAGGGTGGGAAATCTGTTCGAGCGTAAAACTGCCGGTCTATGTATGCAAACGTCCCGTCGTCTCGGGGTCCTTTGGAGCCGATGGGGTGACAACGGGCACGTCGAGTCTCCGTTCTCTTCCCTCGCGCTCCACCACCCCTCGAGCATTCTGGAGGCGCGTACCGGAAGTTCAACGAGTTCCGATAGCGGGGACTCCCGGGTGGGTGAAAGAGCAACGGAAGCCGGGATTTTCGTCGTGCCGACTCACCCTTTACCACTCTCTATCGCCGTTCGAATGCTCTTTCTCGCGGGGAAAATGTTTTGCGCGGAGAGTTTCGAGACGGAATCGAGACGTCACGGGATTCGCGCGGAGGTGAATCCTGAAACCACCCCACCCGCGCGCGGTGGCTTCTACGACTTCTTCCTGGTAGGGTTTTCCTCAAAACGGGACGATAGATGCCTCAGAGGCGAGAGCTCGAAAGAGACGGCGTTCACGGTGATTCTCCTCGGTGGAGCGCTGAGGCTGTGCTGGAAAGGAGATAGCGGATCTAAGTGGGCCATGCAGCGCTACGGTTATGGCGGCATAAAACGCTCGGTTGTGTGCTCGCCGAGGGGGATGAGGGCGAGCGCCTCCCGAGATCTCCACGAAGCTTCTCCGTGGGACCTTCCCGCGTAACTCGCAACCGTACGCAGAAACGCCCGGACCCGTCGCTCTCCTCCGCCACGGCAGTCAAGTTGAGTGCGGAAATCCCCTTTACGACCCCCCCAAAAAAAAAGAGGAAAAACAAACTGCCACTATGATTCTCTATGCAAATTGTTTAAGATATCCGCGGGCCACACGCCACATTCCCGTAAACCGTTTCGTCGGTTGGCGCGCGACGTGACACACTCGTTCCTCGTTCCCGCTATTCCTACGATCGGGAGTTATCATACATACGACGTTGGAATTCGGGCCACACATGGGGGGGCGAAGCAAAATGGGACAGTGGGGAAAAATGGTATTGGGATCCATCAACGGGGGGAAAAAAGGAACTTACCGAAATTATTGTAAATTAAAATAAAATTAAATATTGTAAAATGCGTTTGTAGAAACGCAATTTTTCAATAATTTTGCTCAATTTTGCAATAATTTCAATCAATTGCGTTTTTAATAACGCAATTTTTCAACAATATCTACAAATTGCGTTTTTCCCATTCTGCCACATCGATCTGTCCCGTTGTGTCCCACTGTCCCATATTGCCCCACTCTGCCCTATACCTGCACCAAAGCAGTTCGACTCGACTGAGGGAGCCCGAAAAAAATACGGTGCATTATATCGCGAATTTCCGTAGCGGCACGAGCGAAGCGTAGTTGTTCTCGGACGTCACCCGCCATACTCGGTGAGTTGTTGCTCCCGCGTCCGGGGTGGAAACGTTGGCGTGCAGTGTGTACCTCCGGCCGGGTTATATGCAGAAGAAGCCTCGAGCTCGGAGACTGCGAATGTAATTTCGTTGAATGTTTCCATTGATATAAGAAGACTACGGCAGCGTCTGGGGTAGTTCGAGCGAGTATGGGGATCGCCCGTCTCAGAGAAGCGGGGGGTGGGGGGTGGGGGGGGGGGGGCTTTCGAGCGAAGCTGAGAATTTCCGACTACGAGGACGAGAGAAACGCTCCCGGTGACTTCTCCGTCCCTCTCCGCCGAGGAAACTGCGAGCTAGACGGATATATCTTCCGAGTAAATTAAAATGGATTATATATGTCGACTTCATCTTCAATCTTTCTTCTCTCCACCGCCGCGGCGCTGTATAGCGGGACTACGGGGGGTTTGGTTTATCGCTCGCTGTTCCCCGTCCCTGCGTACCTCCCGGCGTAATTGTTATTGCTCCTCTGCTGCCGGTGCAGCTTACTAGAGAAACGAATCCGCCCGCTTCTCTCTCTCGCCGGCATTCTCCGATGTAAAAGAACGAGAGAATACCCCCGAGTCGGGATGGCCATTTGAATTTGCCCGGTGGCTTTCGGAGCCGGGAGGGGGGGGGGGGGAAGGAATCGACTCAGCGGCAAAAACGGAAAATGTCTCTTCGAAAAATATGTGTCTCGGAAGACTCGCCCGGATCGTCGGTGACTAAAATAAAAGATTTTTTTTTTTTGTCGAACGTTATCACGTAAACGCGATCCTATAATTCCAGGAGGAAATCGGCGAGTCGATTGTGCGCGCGGTACGTCGAGGCCCCGCGCACGCGCCCGCCATTGCTATATCTATAATACCCCTTCGAGTGGAATTTAGCGGCGCGTTATTCGCCGTAGAGTGGAACGGGGCAGAGGGAGGCAGAGGAGTGTCGACGAGCAATCCGCGTAACGGGGAACGAAATTTAATCAAACCGGTGTGTCGGTAGAATACGACGTGGCCGCGGTCGGGCAAATATGCGCCAGGATAGTGCGCGAGCCCGAGCGCCGACTGCGCACACACACGGGGACCGGCGGAGAGAGCGAATCTGCTCGCACACCGGAGCCGGGGATTCCGCCTCCATCAAATTAATTTAATTTATATCTGGCTGTCCGAGGCGCGCGGCTCTCCCGGAGATGCGGTCAGATCTCTCGATCTCCCTTGGTTCTCCGCGAGTCTCTCGCTCCGATGCATGCGAAACGCACGGCCAGGTAGTTGTAGTATTCATTCTGCGCGTTCTCGCACTCTCGGGCTTTTTTACTCGCGAAACCGCGCGCGCGCTTCTTCTCGTGTCCTCGGGATCGGTGGGCGATTGGCGCGAGTTCTCGCTGACCCGCCGACATAGCGAGACTATTGGCGCGCCTCGGCGAATTCTTTGGCCCTCACCTCGGCACACGTGAAAACGGCCAAACGTGCGGGCACGCGGACTCGCCGCGAGATAATGCACTGCGCGAGGGCACCAAATGATCATTGGATTTTTGCTCGATTATTACTTTTTGGAAAATTGGCGTTTCGCGGCGCGCGCGGTGAGACGGTCGGGCAAGATCGCGGACCAGTGTGCGCATTTTTTTCTTAAGGTAGTCCTTGCTAATAGTGTTCACTTGGCCATTTTTCAAATTTTGAAAATCACTTTGCATTTTTTTATTTTCATATAGGAAACATGTGCAGAAAGTCACAAATCTTAAAGTGAATTCAAAAATCTGAAAAAATTCGTATGTATTCAGGTTCCCCATTTTTTCCATTACATTAAATCCGATCTTAACCCGCAATGTTCTTTGTCCGAAAATTTCACGAAAGAAAAAAAAATTTATCTTTGAAAAATTGGCGATTCGCGGTATCTTTGCTAATACGATCAGGCAATATTGCTGCACAGTGTGCGAGCTTTTTTTCTTATCTGGAATGATCCTCTTAGGCATTATGATTACTCTTAGGCAGTATTCTCATTTTTGTAGAAATCGAAGAATTCTGAAAAAATGTCAAAAAATATTTTTGCCGAAAATAATGAGATCACCAGTGCATCGACGATTTTAAATAACGACGAAAAATGCCACTGTTCTCCATCGGCAGGAAACAGTGCCATTTTTCAGTCCCCACGAAATTTCTTTATTCGCTACACGAAATCCGTTGTTCGCCCGCAGTGTTCCGTGTCCGACCATTCCCCGAATTTTTTAGAATATTTTTTTTCCACCCGGCAAAGTTGGCTGAAAATCGCAACTGGAACAGTGCGCCCGACAGCGCGCTGTGTCCCACTCTCCCCAGTGTCTCTTCTCTTTATATCGCACAGAACGCGCTATGTGTGTTGTCACTGGTTAAGCAGTTTATGCACTTGGCATATGCGATTTATTCAAGAGAGTGCCCCGGTGTATATATATACATGCATATACGTATATACTCGGCTCGAGATCGTATTCCGGTTGGATTCGTATAGTTAATCGCTGGTAATGACGAAGAGACTAATTGCGGCGCCCTCGCCACCATCAGCCGAGCGAATCCAGCCACGATTCGCGCATGTAACCCGCGGAGGCCGAAGTCTGTTCAGGATTTCTTGGCAAACCCCTCGCACGAGAGACTTCACCGCTTTCGTCGCGTTACTCAGTGCTTTCCCCCGCGCCCCTTCTCTCCGGGCACCGAAAATAAAGGAGCATTGGCGAGGCTCTTGCGTTTCTCCCGTTCCTCTGTCTTGGCTCGTCTCGCCCTCGCACGACGACGGCAAAGCGGCGGGGAAGACAGCGCTATCTCGAGCGCACCTTAGACCGTATCGATCAAACTATTTCGTCGCTGAATGGTCGTCGACGTTGAATCGTCGTTTCTACCTGCCTCCCGCCATGGTCTTCTCCGTCGGCACGTCGATCTTAAATCAACCATTCACATCGCGCGGGACTGCTCGTCGATTTTCCAGAGGCGAACCCAGCAACGTGCTCCAGAGTCGCACGACCAGAACGCGAAAGCCGCGTCGCGGAGACGGGAGGGCAAAATAAAAAAAAAAAAAAAAAATGAAGAATCAGAAGGGTAGCGCAAGCTCACGAAATCCAAGAGAGCTCTCGAAGCGGAATAACGTCTCCGCTTCGACACAAATCATGAGGGAAAGGCTCCGAGCCAGCTCCGAGGCTCACCCCGAGAGACAAGAATAAAATTTACATTCATCAGAAGCAAAGTTTCCGCGAGAAATAGACAATTCCTCCATATCCGCTCTCCCATACGCATATATATAGAAATTTTATACACACGATATAATATTCCAAGTGGCCTCACACACGCGATCTCTCGAGCGTGCGAGACCCATTTACCGCGCATCCAATTTGGCCTGCGTCTCGCGGTGCACCGGCGACAAAGCGATGATAATTTTTTTCCCAGACTCAGGAATAAATACCCGGAGTTCAGCGTTATGCCAATATTTTTTTTATAGTTTCCTCTCGAACCTATTCCGCGAGGGGTTCGTTTTGCCTCATCCCTGTCGATACTCCCGTCCCAGATACAAAGTTCGCATCGAAACTTTCGCCCCGTTCCGGCGAACACAACCCCGTCGACGGCTCACCGGTCTGGCGTTCGACAAACCGCCGGCGCGGCCACACGTGAGAAACTAAATGCACACACGAGCCGGCGGGAACTATGAATGAGAAAAGTTTGCTGGTTAACTCGGCGCGTTGCTGGGAACAGGACAGGGTGGATGTTGGATGCTGCATGCATGCATCCGAGAGACCCAAAGCCCACTATGCCAACGCGTCATATCCAATACAGGGCTCCCGTCGGCACGAGGGTGGTTCTTGCTGCATACACCGTATGCGTGGTAAACAGTGTTCCGTACCGTGCTCCGCCGGTGGCGCGGACGGGAGGGCGAGAGGGCGGTGGAAACGCGTTTGAGAGAGACGGCCAAATCCGTGGGGTGTCGAGCAACCCCCCAGCGCTATACCGTACGCGGTGGTAATGGCATTAACCGAGGCTGCAATATGATTACCGCTCGGCAAGGTAACCCGATCACACCCGAAATCTACGTGCTGGGTATTTGCGAGCCGTCCTCGGCTCTGATGGAGTGAGGATCGGGCGCGAGCGCACCGAACACCCGCATCCAGCGACTCACTCCCGTTACGCAACTGCGCGCACACGCGCGTACGCACAGGGGGGCAAGGGGGGGTTCTAATCGCGTTGTGCTTTTTGCGGCTCAGATTACCCGTGAATCATTAGAGGGATGAAGGAGGGTGGGCCCTCGCGCTCGCGCGCTCACCACTGTGCGCACACAATACACGGTAGACCGCGAGGGTCGAATACACCGACACACCGTACAGGGCCGCTCCTTATCTCCGCATTAGAAGATTACGTGCTCGCCCGTACTCTCGGAACCTTCGGACGGTTTTTCCTCGGTCCTCTATCCCATGCTCCCCTGACGGCCAAATCTATCTTTATTAGACGACGGGTCAGACGCGGCTGAGACTTGTTTTGTGTACACTTGAGGTTTATTGTTTATTTTTTTTTGCACTGAGAAAAAATAACATAGTAAAAGCAACAATACTGACTTTATACCACAAAAAATAGTTCCCAGGGAGAACGTTTACATTTTATAGTTACGACAGTGACAAAAAATCATAGTTGCAACAATAGGGTAAAAGTGGGGAATATGGCCCGGTCCATATATCATTGATTTACGTGTTAATCGAGGTGGGCCATATTCACCACTTTTACTCTAATTATAATTTAACCAATTGAATATATACTATCAAAAACTATCTATATAGACGTTCCCTCTGGAAACTATTGGTATAATACAAAATGCACTGATAAAAAAATACTCGTTGAATCAATTAAGATTCGGGCAGGGACGTTCAACTAAATATTTTGTTGGAACAGCTAAAAAATTTGATAGTTCAACAATTTGTTGGGTGATTAAACCAAAATATTTTTGAGTCATTAAAATATTTTGTTCGACCAACTAAATATTTATTTGAACGTACCTGCCCAAATCTTAGTTGATTCAACTGTACTTTTTTATCAGTGTACTATTCTTTTTCTCTGTGTGATCGGAAGAATCCTTAATATCGTGCGGATAATTACTAACGACTTACCGTGAGGTGTTGAAACAGCCAAGCCCTGAGGATGTTCGTCGCGACTTTCGGAAAAATACCCCTCTTCTTTTGGTTCTTCTTTCCCGACGAGTCGTCGTCCTCCTCGCCGGTGCCCTCGCCACTTCCGATACTCGCGTTACTCGCGTCGCCTGAAACACAGAGAAGGGAACATTGTCGGTAAGATCGTTTGCGACTGAGACATCGGGCGAATGAATAATTTTATCGGGTGAATTTGCCGAACGCCCGGGCGCGGGCTGGTATCGATGTCTTTGAAAATTTTATCGGAAATCCCGGAGCAATCGCTCGGCGAACGAGGGGTCGGCGAAGTCGAGCAATTTTCGGGGTCCGGCCGGTCTTGCGATGCCCTCGCCACCCTCGGCTTGGCCAATTCACCCCTCGTACGCCAGTTCCCATGCATACAAACACCATTAAGCCACCCGCAATCACCCCTGCTCCGAGCGCTCCCCCTCGTTCGTGAGCATCAAACCCGCGCGAGGAATCGCTATTCCGACTCTCTCCTTCTCGCTGGAACGTTTTATATCGCCCTCCCACCCAGTTTCGGCGCTCTCTCGCTCTCACCCCGGTACGCGCATTAATTCCCCGTCATTTATCAATCTTAGCTTTTTAATTGCACGCCACTACCGAGTTCCCTGGAGAGCGACGGAGCCGGCTCTCCCGCGAGAGACCCGGTAATGAGGGATATTAAGACAGCTTTGCTATCTCGACTGTCCCTACCGCTGATGCTCTGCGTGCGAGAAAATCCCCGTTTTCATAACGCAACCAATATAGGCCTTGAAACATAAATTGCTGTTGTATTTTTTTTTTTTTTATTAATGTTCCGTTCCAGGTATACCCCTTAGGGGTTTTTACGTTAGCTCCCCCCCTAGCCTAACCGTGTACCTATTCTAACACTTTCCTACCCGCGCTCCGCTAACCTACTCTAATTCCGTGCGTCCGCAGCCGACTTACTTCCCCCTAACTGTACCAGATTCGCCGAGGACACAGAGAAACTGCCGAAAACCCATGTCGGTACAGCTGGCGATATTCTACTGATTCTCCGGTATTTCTGCACTTGAGTAAAGTGCAGAAACACCTACGTTTCAGAAGAAAGCGCCTCCCGCTCACCGGTCGATGCGCCAGCTAGCGCACGGCTAAGCGGTCACCCATCCAAGCACTGACCGCGAACGGTTGTGCTTGACTTGGGAGACCACCGGAACCGTGCGCCAAACGCTCATCCACCGCTGTCGGTTAAATTGCTGCTGTATTTTTTTTTTTTTTTTTTTTTTTTACTTTGATAAGACGTGTCCAAGACGAGTGATGTTTTTCGTGACTTCGGGTAAAAAGAGAGATCGCCGGGAGTCGACGAGGCACGTCCAGTCGAGATTATAAATGACCGGAGAACCTTATCGAGGACGAAAGCCTCGGGAGATGAGGTGTGTGCGAGGCTGGGCTGTTACTGTGCGCACTGTATGATCCGAAGAAGAAGCGGGGTTGCAATCGTAACAGAGAGATCAGGGCACGGGTTCGGTCCCCGGGGGTTCGCGATGACAGGTCTCCGGTCCGTCGCGCCCCAACGGCGAGTCGGTCCCCGCCGCACTCCTCGCGACCACGCCGTCCGGACCGCTCTCTCTGTCCGCCTCGTGGCCAAGATTAACTTTGAATCCGTCGAATAGTCGCTCGAACGATTCTCGAATTCGATTCACCGTGCAGGCTGTACGATCGCGTGTGTACACGCGAAGAATTTGTGCACTGTGATAGAGAGAGTGGAGAAAAAAGGGGGGCGCCAGGGGAGGATGACAGACCGGAACGCCGGAAGATCGATCACGATGGCCCTCGGGCTCTTCACAAGAGCGAACTAAAAATAAACCTGCGATCGTGATAAAGGTTTTCACATTCGACTAATGCTTGTTGTTCGCGAAATTCGGAAACTTTTTCTGTACCAATTTTACAATTTTTAGGATAAAATGTATGGCTTGTTGGCAAAAAGTTAATTGCAACATTGGGAAAAAAAAGAACGTTTGCAATTTTTGATTTGTTTACAATTTTTTTTACCGCGCCGTATACAATCTCCGGCTGAGTCTAGATGTGAAAGTCGTGACACTGGACCACATCGTTTCCTCTTGAATTACGCGTTGAAGTAGCAAGTACTTCAAGTACCGAGCATTGAGTAGTTCTTGAGTACGGACGTATAATATAAAAATGGGATATTGAGTACTGGCAGAACTTAATAGCTCAAGTTCTGAATACTGGCAGAACGTAATAGCTCAAGTTCTGAGTACTGGCAGAACTTAATAGCGCAAGTTCTGAATACTGACAGAACTTAATGGCTAAAGTTCTGAATACTGGCAGAACTTAATAGCTAAAGTTCTGAATACTGGCAGAACTTAATGGCTAAAGTTCTGAATACTGGCAGAACTTAATGGCTAAAGTTCTGAATGCTGGCAGAACTGAATAGCTCAAGTTCTAAGTACTGGCAGAACTTAATGGCTAAAGTTCTGAGTACTGGCAGAACTTAATGGCTAAAGTTCTGAGAACTGGGCACTGACTCAGTACTCGATACGTTGACACGTACTTCTAGCTCTTGTCTAAACTCTTAGCCGTAAGAAAAGGTGGACAGCGTCGGGGGAAAAAGTGGAGTCGTCATCGCTGCCAGTTCGTTCGGAGAGAGAGAGGAACAGAGAGCCGGGAAAGAGCAGGGGTGGCTCCCAGTGTATATACGCTTGGCGTCAATTTTTTTAATACCCGCGCTGTTTTCGTCCGACGGGGGAGGTAAAGGCCGTTAGCGCAGAGCGGTGCTTTGGCACGCGACAAAAACGAGAACGTCGCTACTCCCCCGCCCGCCTCCCCGCCGCACACACACACACATACACGGAAGCACGTACTCACGTATACCGAAAGGCAGAAAAGCAGTAGTCGGAGGTCGCGGATCTGGTAATGGCGACTTCGGGACGAGCGGTCCACTGGTTAACGGAGAGGAGGGTGCGGAGAACCGTATAACTGTGCCGTATAGATGTATACACTACAGAATCAGTATATGCTACAGATATACATAATGCGTGTACGGTACGAGGGGCGAAGGGGGGGAGGGGGATGGCTAACGGAATAGCGAAATGGCCGAGCGGACCGCCCGTTCTCCTCTGATTGCAGTTAATTTGCTCGGGGAATCGGGTTAATGTAGCGTGTACGAACGGTCCAGCGCGATGGCGCGTTACTCGTCTACCTTTCCGTTTCTCTATCTATCTTTCTCCTCACCCGCGCATACCGCGCTCCGCCCCATTATTCTATCTCGGTCACTCCGAGACCCGTGGAAAGAAAAAAATCTGGTCCACGGTAGACTCGTGATGGATCTATCACGTGCGTCTACCGAATGTTCGCCCACCGGGACGATCGTAGACACTTGATATAGATTTCGGAGATACGTCACTTCTAGTTTAAAAATCGCATTTTTCGACCGGTTGTGACGTCATACCGGAAATACGTCACTTCCGGTCGAAAAATGAAATTTTCGAAACGGAAGTGACGTATTTCATGTGTGACTTGTGTGACTTTATTGTATTTCATATATGACTTGTGTGACTTTATTGTATGTCATGTATGACTTGTGTGACTTTATTGTATTTCATGTATGACTTGTGTGACTTCATTGTATTTCATGTATGACTTGTGTGACTTCATTGTATTTCCTGTATGACTTGTGTGACTTTATTGTATTTCATGTATGACTTTACTACCGGTCAAAAAATGAGATTTTCAAACCGGAAGTGGCGTACTCACGTCTACAAACGTCCCAGTATGGGCATTTTTGGGTACATGCACGTAATAGGTCATAATAGGTAGAATTTTTTTTTTCAATTTTTGATCGTGTACAGGGAAAATTTCTTTTATCGTGATGAAATTAACGATGGTCCAACATGAAGCCCGGTGTACGCGTACGATTGCAGAAAAATCGCACGCTTCCTGCGTACACGTTCTCGCACACTGTGACGAACGACAAGAGGAATTTTACGAGGGTTGTAGTACTAGAGGTTGGGAACATACACACACCATAAAAGAGAGTCGGGGATGTACGGAGTGCAGCGGCAACGGCCAGCACCCGGTAGCTTGTGCGCGCAGCAGCCGGGGAACAAGGGGGTGGAGGATGCCATATCGTCCTCGTGTTGATTTACGAAGCGCTCCGCGCATTTTTTACTGCTCCGTTATAGAGATTTAAGTGCAGCCAATTATACGTTTATGCGTCGACCCTGCACGCGCTCCGCGCCCGGCGCTTGCGAGTCACCGAACGACGGAAACACTTCTGTCCTCTCTCTCACTTTTTATGGTTTTTTTTCTCTTCTTTCCATCCTCTTCCAGAATAACCCGGAGGATTTCTATCAACGAAGTTATCTGGTCCGACAACGGCCGACACAGAATACGCGCATCTGCAACACGTACGAGAGACCGATGCAAAAAGTGGGAAGCTTTAAACTGTAGGGGCAAAATGGAGTAGCGATACATTTCCTGGAAAAATCGTTAAACCTATTCGGACTCGGGGCAATGAAAAGAAAAGTTGGTTCTCGTGGTGACTGTGAGATTGAAAGGTATCATTTTTGTCGCGATGATCGGAACAATTGTGACGAATTTACGACCCCGAAGATTTCGTCTTCGGCAAATTTATCAATGAACGGTTTTAGGAGAAAAAAATGGTTCGCTTGTAGAATTTTAGTCATATAACTTGATGAAATTTAGTCATATAACTTGATGAAATTTAGTCATATAACTTGATGAAATTTAGTCATATAACTTGATGAAATTTAGTCATATAACTTGATGAAATTTAGTCATAACTTGATGAAATTTAGTGCTCATATGTGCATGCATTTGGGTTCATATCTTCAGGGTCATATAAATTTCATTTTGTTTTTTTAGGAAACCTATCAATTCATGGAATTGGGTTCATCCGAACGGCTTTTATTTCTTATCTGCTCCGTTTTGCCCCATCCTCCCCTATCTCTCTGCGTGCGCTGTATGGACTAGAGAATAGGTATGCAACTGCGTACGGGCGGCAACGATGAAGGGGGAGAGGGGAACCCGCTATGCTTTTTCGTGCTTGTGTATTCACGCTCGTGCTCTCTCTGGCGAACACGCGTTATATTTAGAAGGATCGAGGAAAGTCTCCCGAAGATGACGATCGGCTATTTCGAGAGTGTGTACCGCGCGGCCCCCGCGCCGCGCCGTTTCCTCGCGAGCTTCGGCTATCTCGCGGCATAACATCGTTCGCTTGTACATCGTGTCTCGCTCGCGATCGGGGAAGGCGAAAACGCGGAGACACGTTAAAAGCGTTCGGACAATGGGAACGCACACTCGCTCCGATGGCTTCGCCGGGGGAATCGAACCATATTTTTGTTGCAAAATGAGATGCGAAAGGCAAAAAAAAAAAAAATTCCACACGGAGTAATCAAGAGCTCGGAATATCACATAGTCGCGCGACGCTGAGCGAAACGTCTTATTCGTCGTCTTCTGCCTCTTCTTCCTTTTTTTTTTTTTTTTTTTGCTTCTTCCTCGTGGATCGGGACTCTATTTAGGGCGACTCCGGAGCGTTCTCCCTTTTCTCTCTCTTTCTCTTTCTCTATCTCGCTGTTTCTTCCCTCTTCGCGCTCAGCCAAGCGTCGTCAAGCATCGTCGAAATAACCTCGCATATGGCAGCCAAAAATAAACTCCTTATACCCATCCTGCGGAGAGCCGAAGCCGCGAGGGCCTGCAGGAGGGTTGAGTCTTCCCCGCGGAGCCACGAGCCTCATCGTGCACGAGAGTTCACTCGAATCTCGTTGCCTGCACTGCCGAATGAGAGAAAGTGATGCAGGTGATGCGTGGCGACGACGGGGAGGAGGGGGCGGTTTGAGAACGGGAGAAACTGAAAGAACACCGGATACGGCCAGACATTTATATGCCTTGTGACGCCGGTACGTACTTAGACTCCAAAAAAAAGATTTGTACATTTAACAAAAATTTCTTATCCATTTCAGCAAAGTCCATTAAAAAAAAGATGAAAATTGAAATTTTTATAAGGCTTCCTCGGAAAAATAGGAAAAAAGAAAAAATGAGGAGGAAATAACCGAGGAACATGGAGGAATGAGGACATTTATATGTCTTGTACTTAGACACTAAAAAAGGTACACAGTAAAAAATAATTTCGTAAAATCGGAATACGAAATTTCGTAAAAATTATTTTGTTAAATAAGTGACAAACTATTTTCTTCAGGTTTGAATATACAAATTTATCCTTTCATTTTCCGTGTCATTAACCATTTTAGTTTGTACTTTGTGATACTAAAATCCAGATGGTGCGATCGGAAAATCAATAAATAAAAAATTGTAGACGTTTGTGGAAAATAAGTTGTTGCAAAAAGCACAAACGTTTTTTTACTGTGTACATTTAACGAGCATTTCTTGTCCATTTCAGCGAAATCCGGAAAAAAAAATAGGAGGAAAACAACGAAGAACATGGAGGAATGAGATAACGAACGAGTCAGCCTCGGTAAAAGGAGTAGAGTTCGAATGCCGAGCGAGTCGCCTCGGATATCGCGTTTCACGGCCGCCCTGAGGGATATTCCTGCAAGCCGGGCAATCTTTCGGTGTGTTCGCCTTCGCGACATCGGACCTCCTCGTGCTTTATGTGCTTTATGATATTTACTAAATTCCATCGCCGCGGCAGCATTCGCAGCCAGTGAATGGAATGCAGCGACAGCGAGTATGGAGTCAGCGGAGAACCCGGGGAAAGACTTCAACGCGAGGAACAAAGTGACAATCGGACGGACGTTTCGTTCGCCTTACGTGTTCACTGAGAAAAAAAGGAAGAAAGAAGGCAAAGAAGAAAGAGGAGCGACGAGACGAGCGTCGTCGAGGGAAAGGGTTAAGGGGACGATAGCGAGGTCAATGAACTCGTCGTTCGAAATCGCGAAAACCGCGTCATCGGGCGAGACTTCTCTCAAGAAAGCGCCATCGTTCTGTCATCTTCATAGACAAAAAAAAAGAAACGAAGTCACAAACCACGAAATTCAACGTTAACCTTTCCTCAATCTCGATCCGCGATCGAGATGTTTTTCTATATATCAACCGTGTTAATTTATATTCCCCACGTTTATGTAATCTTGCGCGATTTTCCACGACGCTGGAAGGGTTCGCACGGGCACGCGATATTGTATATGAAACATTGCGCGAGATGGAGAGAGGATAAACACGTGGAACTCGTCGATCGAAATCGCGAAGACCGCGTCATCGAGCGAGACTTATCTCAAGAAAAAGTAATCGTTCTCTCATCTTCAGAAAAAAAAAAAAAAAATCACAAACCACTAAACTCTACGTTTACCTCTCCTCAATCTCGATCCCTGATCTTGTATTTTTTCTAATGAAACCGTGTAAATTTATATTCCCCATGTTCATGAAATCTCGCGTGATTTTCCGCGACGCTGAAAACGTGCTTAATTCACGTGTGCGTACCGAGAGCCCCGAGCATCGCACGGGCACGCGATATTACCTATGAAACAATGCACGAGACAGAGAGAAGTTACACGTGTAGAATTCGTCATTCGAAATCGCGAAGACCGCGTTATCGAGCGTGACTTATCTCAAGAAAAGGTAATCGTTCTCTCATCTTCATTAAAAAATAAAAATAAAATCACAAACCACTAAACTCTACGTTTACCTTTTCTTAATCTCGCGCCCCGATTCTGTTCATTTTTCCATTTTAACCGTGTAAATTTATATTCCCCGCGTTCATGAAATCTCGCGTGATTTTCCGCGGCGCTGGAAACGTGCTTAATTCACGTGTGCGTACCGAGAGCCCGTAGGTTAGCACGGGCACGCGATCCTACATACTCAAGATTGCGCGAATCAGAGAGAGTTTACACGTGTAGAACTCGTTATTCGAAATCACGAAGGCCGCGTTATCGAGCGTGACTTCTCTCAAGAAAAGCCTTATCGTTCTCTCATCTTCATAAAAAAAAGAAAAAAAAAATCACAAACTACTAAACTCTACGTTAACCTTTTCTCAATCTCGATCACCGACCCTGTTCGTTTTTCCATTTTAACCGTGTAAATTTATATTCCCCGCGTTCATGAAATCTCGCGTGATTTTCCGCGACGCTGGAAACGCGCTTAATTCACGTGTGCGTACCGAGAGCCCGTAGGTTAGCGCGGGCACGCGATCCTACATACCCAAGATTGCGCTCCGTAGAGAGAGGATACACATGTGGAGACGAGGCCGAGAGTGGAGGAGCCCGGTGTGTACACGACGCCGGACCCGGTACTTAATTCGAGGGCTGCTTAGCCGAGAGATTAATTGGCGATTGTGGGTGCGATGGGCCGCGCTCGCGGTGAGTTTGCTTTATACTCGCGAGCTTCTCGCACGTGATCGCGGACGTGAAACGAGAGGAGGAACGGAGAGATACACAGTGGGGACCGAGGGCGAGAGCGAGAGTGTGCGGAGAGTCAGGGAGCCAGCAGGGCCGAGAGTTTGTCTTACAAATGAGCCGCGCGACGCAGATGATTTAGTGCGCGGCTCGCGGGCGAGCGTTACACGGCGTTTAACCTTTGCTTAGATCCACGCTTCTGCCGCTGCATCAGCGGCTGTTGTTGGTCCTGGACGACTTAGCCGCGTGGGTGCCGCACGTCGCCAGTTGCGGACTCAAGTTATTATACCAGCCGGGAAATGAACGAAAGGCTACCAGCGCGGCCTTCCCCCTGGTAGCCGGTCAACGGCCGTCCAATAAATTATATAAATAATTGTACGCGGGAGGAATGCCTTCAGCGAGCCCGCGTTATTAATGGCAAATTAAACTCCGATGTCGAGCGGCGATCTATCCTGCGGCGATTTTATTAATCGTCGAGTCGGACCGACCGGAGGGATCGTATTCCGCATATCGGAGACAGTCATCGGAATTCATTTTTTTTTTACCACGCAACTCCCCGGTCCATCAGCGAGCTTAGCGAGCCGCAGAATAATTTAAGAAAAAAAAATATATCGTTCGGTACGAGAGACTCGAAGATATTCCCGGTGGAAGATCGATCGGAAGGTCGTATATATACGGTTCGGAAAGATCGAAGCGGCTAATAAAGTAGGAGAGGAACGAAGCCGATTCGACGGTACGGAAACCGGACGGGGACTCGAGAGAGATCCGAAGACATCGCAGCGGGTTCGAGTCCGAGTTCGCTGCCGGATCGCGCATGAGCCTATCGTCGGGCTATCGCGCGATAAGTATAAAGCGCGTACTGACAGAATTAAAAAAAAAAAAAAATCCCCCGCCGAATAAAAACAGAGAAACAAATCGACAGTGAGCGAAAGCGATCGTTCGATTCGCGGGTTTGCGAGAACGAGAACGAGAAGAGTGCTGCTTGATTGAGACATCGGCGGAACGGCTGTGACAGTTATCTGATTCATGGACATGCCGAGTGTATTTTATGCCGTACGACCTATGAATACAGATCGATCGGGACGCGAGGCGGGATCGCGCGGCGTCGGCGGAATCGACGGGACAGAGGAACGGGAACGGACACACACCGGCGGGGAGAAAGAGAGGACGATGGCATAGGCTCGCTCGGCGGTAACGACTCTTCCACTCTGATGCTGCGCCGGTGCCTGCGGTTCCCGAGGCTCACGCCGGATTCTGATCCTCTCGCGAATAAGCCGCCGACGCCGCCGTCACGGCCAGCGAGCAAACTGCCCCGAGGAGATCATAGGCGCCTCCAAGTGCTATCTATCCGAACGTATCTATTACGCGTACGTACGGACGGACGGACCGACGCGCACGGTACGTGCACCGCGTGCAGCCGCGCGGTGCCGGAGAAAAATTGCATCACGAATGGGAACGAGATGGGCCGCGGATGAAAGAGGACTGCGTTAGCGCCGCTCTCCTCTGTTCTGTCCGGCGGGGCTCGACGAACATGCCGGATAGGATAAAAGTGGCGAATGGAGAACGGGCCATACATCATTGATTTACGCGCTAATCGAGCTGGACCATATTCCCCACTTTTAGCCTGTATCGGATGTAGTGATATAGACGGGCAAAAAAAATTTTGGCGATATTCACGGTAAAGATTTCACATGAAAATTTTTGTTATTCGGTGTTTCGAGACCGTGTTTTGATGGAATTTTTCCTCACTGATCACGAATATGAGGCTTATTTTACTCTTAGCTCAATGTTTGATACGGAAACTTATGTCAGAATGAAAATACTAATTTTCGTGGAATACAAACAGTTCAAAATTTCGTGGAATTTAAACGGTTCGATTGAAATCGACAAATTAAATGTGGATCATCGGTCGATATTAGTGTCTTTCTGTACAACTTTTTAGCCCGATTTAGCTCAAAAATTGCAAGAGCGTGGGCACAGATTTTTTTTAGTAAAGTTTAAAACCGCGTCAAATTTTTATGACTGAAAGCATTTCGCTAAAAATTTGACGAAACATTGACGTAATTTCAGTTTGATAGCTTAAGCCGATCGCAAGGCTTTAAATTTTTCGGGTCTGAGACACACATACCATATTTTTTCTAAATATGATTTTCCGATGTCTAGAACATTCTGAACACGTTTTCATTAAAATCTCGATATTTTTTTTCCTGAGTACAAACCTCAATAAGGAAGCAAAAACTAAAAAGTCTGATATTCACCATTTTCGCCCATATGTGCGTGGCTCAATTTGCGCGAATTATCGCCGCACGAATTTATCGGGATTTACGCTAATGGCAGACGGTCGCAGAGGCCTGTCCTGTGGAACTGGGAAGAGGATACGTTTCACGATGCGCCACGCTGGACTTCCTCGATTTCTTTCTCAACTGCCCCCAAGATCCACCGAACCGGGCGATCCGAAGCGGGCGGAGAGGCTTTTTCAGCTCCTTCTTTTGTAATTCGCTCACGCGTATTCCAAAGAAAAGGAGCAAAGGAGAGGTATCGTCACAGACTTCCTCCTTCCTTCGACCGCGACGATATCGCATCCGTGCTCCAGCATCACGTCGCTCGAGAGTCGCTCGCTCGGCGAGGAGGCAGCAACGTGCGGGAGCGGCACGTACGGAGATTGCACTAATTAATGCACGCCAACCGAACGAGATACACACAGACACGGTATAATGCCATACAAGCCGGTTTCCCGTGTCCGCCGGTTTTCGCGAAACGTTGATGCGTCGTCGTACCCGCACGGCAACGACGCCGTTACTATGATAATTGCCGCTATTGGCCACGTGAGACTCCGTCTTAATTAGCCCGAGATTTCGCGGATAGGTGCATTTCGCGACGACGAAACGCCCGAGAGGAAACGAGACGCCGGTTGAAATCCGTCGAGATTAAGACGACATTGTTGGACCGAAAATTGGTACTTTTTGGGGAGTCGTCCGGCGAAACGTGGTGTTTCGAAGCCGGGATATAACGTAGTTGCGGCGGAGTCGCGGGGACGCATACTCGTTGCGACCGCAACCAGAGCGCGGACATGTGACGAGCACGTGCCCATACGTTTCGGGACGCAGCATCCATATGCGTATATTACTATCGAAAGCCACGTTTCGCTGGAAGGATGCACGAGTCAACTTTTTTTATTTTTTTTTATTTTTTTTAATACTGGGTAGCACGTCACCGAGTGATATAGAAAAAGGGCGAGGGCAGAGTCTCGCACACGGATACACAACGCACCCGGCTATATCCATCCGAAATTCGACTTCCTGTCATCCACACGCACCGTCCGGATTTCGTCATCCGAACGAAAATTCCGCCGTTCCGCAACAGCGGCGACATCGGCCTCGTCGTAAGATAAAACGGCTCGCTGTTTACGAAACTTTGCTCGCGACTCGATTAAGAATTTCAGATGACCTTTGTGTCCAAGGAAAAATCACATTTAGAAAAAATGTCATTTAGAAATATGTGAAAAAATGAAAATTGAAATTTTTATATCGCTTTCTCATTATAGTTGAAAATGTCTTTATTTGCGAAGCTTCCTCTGTGAGGAAGCCAAAAATACAGACAATACTTCCTCATAGAAGAAGCTTCGCCAATAAAAAAATGTTCAACTATTGCGGTAAGGCGATCTGAAAATTTCAATTTTCAACTTTTTTCACCTAAACATTTTAAGATCTTCATAAAATTGAACGACGGATGCTTCGCGGGATCAGAAGCGCGAACCTCCAAAAGTAATCGCCAAAATCCCAGTATTCTCCCACGACCGGAAGTTGGTCCACGCTCGGGCCGCCCGCCTCACCAGGAATCGGAAACTAATCTGATAAATGACGAAACGAGGAAGGAATAATGGCCGTTATCGATCAAGCCGAGATACCGCAGTAACAAGACGAGAAACCGAGTCCACGGCGGTCCGACGAATTTCTCTCGGGAGGTAAAGCGCGAGAGAAATGAGCACGGTCGGCCAGTAATGAGCCAGAAAACTGGCGACAGCTCGCTATTCGTTGGTACTATAATGGCACTTTATCCTCGGCGAGACTGCGGAGCATCGGTGTCCGTTGTGTGGAACGTGTCAGCTTCCACACAACACCGCCGTACACTATCCGTAGAGGGCAGCTCATATTATTCTCGCGCGGCCGTACCAACGCGGACCGTAACTACTTGCCGCGCGGCGCGTCGTTCCTCGCCAACGATATCGCACGCGTTTTCCCGCTATCCGCCAACAATAAACTACAGTAGTGCGATACTCGCCAGTTTCTTAAAGAACACATAGTCGGCGTGCGCGCGTGTGCGGGTCGCGCAGAGTTTGTTTTCCATTCGTACGGAGGACGCGGAAAGGCCTGGGTTTGTGTGGGTGCGCGCCGGATCGCACGGGCCCATAACTCATGCCGGGGACCCCTCGGGCCGTCTTGTTAGCGCCCTACGAGCTCTTCTCATACCCGAACTGAAATCGCCCGATGCTCCGGCTTCTTCTTCCTCCTCTTCTTACTCCTCTCGATGCTGTTTATTTTACACGCTGCACAGTGTATAGACTTCTCGTCGCTCTCATCCAACTATGATAGCGGTCTTCGGAGGGGTTTTGCGCCGGTACGATATAATGCGCTCGTAGGATGTATACGACATACCGGGGAACACACGAGGGTGGCGTCGTCGAAGGGAGAAAGAGGGGGGGAGAGAGATGGACAAAGTGAGAGAAGCCAGAAAGCGGCCGCGTAACCGCCCTCATCCTTCGCATAAATGCATAGCTATCTCATCGTCGAATCTCCGGGGCGCGACGGAACGAGCCTGGCGTAGCCACCGACGAACGAACGAAAAGCGTTATCGGGAGCGAAGCAACCTGATAAATCCACCGGAGAATAATGAGTCGGCGTTACTCATGCGGCCGGCGGGCACGTCAGCGGCGTTTTGGGCACGACGTTCGCCATGGGCGCGTTTGCGTATTATACCATACTCCGCCTTGTGCTCCTTCCAGTGCGCTTTCTGAGTCGCGTTTATTAATCGATTCGTTCGCAATCGGCTGGGCAAGTGTTATCCACCCGTGGATTGGCAACGGAGCGCGTTACTCATCAATGCTGTCTCCGACCGTACGATGTATTTATTTTTTATTGGGGTGTAAAGGGGCAATGCGAAAAATTTAATTAAGAATAAAAAATAAGATTTTGGGAGCGATTTGTCAAGCTGCAGGGAAAATCCTAAATGATGTCCAATTAATGGAGATTCTTGTCTCTGTCATAAACCTCGATATTCGCTCAATGGTTTTCTAATTAATTTGAAAAATAATGATAAAAATAAGCGCACAAAAAAATTTTTTTTTTGCGATTTCTCAAGCGGCAGTTAAAACCCCAAATTATGTCCAATTAATGGCGATTCTTGTCTCATCCTAAACCCCAGTATTCGCCTAATAGTTTTTCAGCGTTTCATAATTCGAAAATTAAAAACACCATTAGGCCCGCGATATCCCGACTTCCGAATGGCTATGACACGAGGAAGTGTATTAGGGTCTCGTGTCCGATGTGTTTGTGTATTCAGTTATAGGAAATCATGCCGGCAGCCCGGCGAGACAGCTAGAGCGAGTTTGCTTCGACACTAAATCCGTAGAATGTATCCTGGCGCATAGCGGAGTCCCGAGGAGAAAAGAAGAAGACGCGTCACGCCGGTCGCCCGTCGTCGTCGAGGCTCTCTAGCACAAAACGAAAATAATCCATCGGAGTTCTCGTCGGCCTCGCCCTCGCTCTTTCTCCCGATTCTCCGTGCACTTTCCTCCTCCGAATCTCTGTCTCCCGTGTTGGAGGGCGATTCACGCGTCCGCGTGTGCGTTACGCACGCGCACGTCTCGCTATACAGCGTTGCGGTTGTCTGGACTATCTATCTATAGATCCGCGTGAAGACCGACGTGTCACGCTATATAGCGTGTGTGTGTGTGTGTACGCGGACGTAGGAGACGCTCTCTCGAGCGCGCGTTCACGAGCGAAATTAGTTTTTAAATAAACCCCACCGGCGAGCACTCCTCGTTCCACCCCCGCGAACCCGACGGGAGAACGCGCCGAGAAATCCTACACGGTATAATAATAACAACAATAATACCAGTATAACAAGCCTCGTGATATTTGAATTGCAATGAATTATTATCATAGCCGATTGTCTCGCGCGTACGCGGTTAGCGGCAAAAGAGATTACCAGTCATTTTTTCCCTATGAGTATTATTTCGAGCCTCGGTCGTCGCATTGTTTATCGGACTTTGAGCATAGCACAACGCGGGAGGGTTTTTATCCCCTGTTTTCCCGTAGTTTAAAAAAACCACACACACACACACGCGCAAAAACAAACAAAAAAAAATGGGGAGCAAGCGATCGAGTCTCGGCTAGATTCTCTCTCGAGCATGACCGTGGCGCACACATCTCTCGAGTGACGTTGAGTGACGCGTCGAGTTTAACGCGACCGTTTTGTTACCGACCACCTCTTTCTCCTTGCGTTTCCTGGCCAGCACTTTGTTTTCTGCGCTACCCCCGTTATCCACGACTGTGTCGGCGAGCCGTGCCCGCGCTCCGCTCCACCCCCGGTTCGAAGCAACACCCGCCGATGGAGGCGCAAGCCTCCGCCGCGACCCTCCAATTTCATCGTACAATAAAACACGTGGCGACAAATTCGGCGCGCCTGCAATCACGATCAAAACCAACCCAACGCGACCCCACGACCAGCAGGAAGCCCGACCGGCGCAACCAACCCCTCAGCGCCGTTGTCCTCCGGTGCGGAGCCCCGTTGTCGGTTGCGGCGTCAGCATGGCGATTGCCCGGCGGTGAACGCTTGTGTCGATCCGTTCGGCTGTGCAGCAACCCGAGAGCTTGCGGTCTTCGATGTGAGAGCGAGAGCCCGGAGATACCGTCCGATGACGATGGTGAAAATCATCGGCAACGAAACGCATGTGCGGCGGGGCGGGGTGGGCGGGGTGGGAGAACACCGTGGCTCGGTTCGCGGCATATCGATGCTAATCGCCCAAATGGACCGTGTCACGGAGTAACAATAGCGAGGAGGCTTCCGCCTCCGTTACATCGGCTCGCATTATCGTCAAACGCTCGGGCGAGCAAAGTTATGCGAGAGCACAGATAGAGGGTCACGAGCGTATTCGACAGGTTGTACCGAAGCGGCAAATTGACTTCGCTGGGTCTTATTTGGTCTCGGTGGGAAAAAAAGGTAAACACAAGTCGGCAAAGCCTCAAACGGCGAAGGACCGAGGGGAAAAGTGATCGGTGATAATTAATTAATTAGTATTGACGACGCGGTGTGACGATCGTGTGAATGATCCTCATTCCTGAATCGCGTGCGCGCATTCAGGTATTGCACTGTGACGAGGAACGTCGCGCAGCTGCGCGCCGGTTCTCCGGTTCATTCTCACGAGGCGGGACCGGCGGTGAGGGACGCGAGACGGAGAACTCCTCAACAGCTTAACGATTTTTTGCCGAGCGAATTATGGAGATCCGCGTTCGACGAGGCTCCGATGAGGGCCTCGCCGCGGCGAACCGGCTAAGGACTCAAAGTGATCCTCCTCGTCGTCGTCGTCTCGTTCGTTTACTCGTTCCGAACAAGAAGCGTGTAGGGGCATTCTTCGCGGCACTGCATTCCTCGATACGATCGCGAGAGGAGAGCCGTACGTGTCATCGTGTCCGATAGCGGGAACCTCGACGGCGACGCTTCGGGACAAACGGCTTTGAGCGGAGAAAAAAAAAGAAGACTTTTGGGAATATTATCGCGAGCCGAATATCAAACCTGTGAATCGACGCGATTCGCGCTCACTCGTAATCGCACGAGGGTATCGGAATTGTGCTACCGATTTTTTTTTTTTCCTTTTTTTCCGGCCGATCATCGTCAACGAGCCGAGAAATTAATCCTGCGGATCTCGCCGGGCCGGGAATCAGGTTTGACGAGAAGTCCCGGCGCGATCGTTCTCGGGCTCGTTTCGCGAAAGAAACTCCTGAGAATCGGAAACGCGGAGCCGAAAAGAAAGGCAGTAACAAGGCCGGGATGAAGAGTTCACGTAGCGGAACGGGGTGGCGTGCGCAAGAACCGTCGGGAGACCCACGAATTGACGAACCGTGTCCGTCGCGGGAGGAGGAAGGAGAGATCGGGAACCGATCGAATAAAAATCGGTGAATGAAGGAGTGAAGCGGGTTAGGAACAAAAAATGTGGAAGAATAGACGGCTCTTCGGTGGACGGAACGGAGAGAATGGGAGAGATAGGTGGATTCGGTGGGAGGGGAGGGCAAAAAGAATGACAAGAAGAGGACAAGCGGAGAAGACACGAACTGCGTGTAACTTGTCACGGTGGCGAGACTCGCCATCGGAGTTCTTCGGCCGGATCAAGGCGTCGCGACGTTGCGCTCACTTTTCTTACGACCTTTTTGGGGAAGGAAGAAGAGGGCAGAGTCAACGAGCCAGAAGGTCCAGAAAACAGAGGAGGAACGAAGGGACAGACCAATATTGCGTTAAACGATGTAAGAAAAGGTAGCCTCCGCCTGCCCGGCTCGCGTGGGTTTGTAAGGTACAACCTTCGAACATGCTGCTTCTGCCGATGCTGCCGGGCTCCGGCGTGTAGGAGGAGGTGGGTTACATCGTCGCTGTGGCGTGCCGACCGATATACATATATTATTCGAGGTAGCTGTACCGGAGACCGAAAAAAACGAAACAAGAAAACGAAGAGGAGGAGGAGGAGGAGAGTCCATGGGAGATAGGAAGCCGATGAGAGAAATGCCCTCAAATCCTCTTCCAGAGAGAACTCTCAGAGCTGAAGAGGGCGAACTTTCATAGTCATCGGCGGGTGCAAGGACGACACTAATTGGTTGGTGGTGAAGACAACGGAAGGTAATCGGTAGATGTTTGTACACTCGATAAACATTTGTGGTCCACCAACTACCAGACTTTCATTTCTCGTAAATTCTTCGATCTTTTTTTTTAGTTAAAAATACCACTCGATCAAGTAGAAAAGGTGGTGGAGTTTTTTGGAAAAAACAGAAACGCGGAGAAGAGGAGGAGGATAATCCATGAGCGACAGGAGCCGATGAGAGAATGCCCTCGAGGTATTCTCCTTTTCCAGAACTCTCAAAGCTGAAGACGACAAACTTCATCGTCATCGGCTGTTGCAGGGATGACAATAATTAGTTGCTGGCGAAGACAACCCAGGCTAATCGGTAAGGACGGTTTGTATGCTCATTTGGTTGTCGACAAACTGCCAGATTTTTTTTCACAAACATTTGGTTATCGACAAACTGCCAGATTTTTTTTTCACAAACATTTGGTTATCGACACACTGCCAAATTTTTATTTCACAAACATTTGGTTGTCGACGAACAGCCATATTTTTATTTCTTGTCGATTCTACGGTTTGTTTATCCTGTTAAAAACATCGTTCGAAAAAATAAAAAAATGGTGGAGTTTTGTGGCTAAGAAATGTTCTGTTGAAAACATGTACCATTTTTTTGACAGTGCAAGTTTCTTTTCATGGTTGGACTTTTGCTGCTCGCTATATTTTCGGGCATTTCGCATCCCCGCGGGTTATTTAGCGCAAGACTGCGCCGGGAGCTCAAGCGAGCGAGTAAACGAACGAAGAAACGAGAAAGAAGTTAACGGCGGCGGCGGTCTGGCGGCCGCAACTCCACCCTGCCTTAAGTGCTCCGCTGACTTACATCCCTCAGGGCTAAGGGTGCGCTAAGAGGGCGTGACCGAGATCTTTTCCTCTCGATCACTACTTTCGGTTTCTTGTACATACTCCGTAGGCTTCATAAAAAAAAAAAAAAAAACTGAAAAAACTGCGCATACTCGAAAACGAGGGGCATTTTTCAACGGGATAAGATGCAGACATTTTTCCTCTGCACGTTTTTTCGCGATATCAGGTCCGACGGCTCTGGCGTCCCTCGTTCTTCCCCGTTTACCATCGCGCAGGCGATCGATGCATCATTCTGCGCGAGAACTTATCTCTGATCTTCTATCTCTCGGTGCACACTGAGCTACCCGTTTCCGTGCCGGACCGAAGGCTTCGAACAATGCCTCGTGAATGCACGAGCCTCGCGTCTGCCCTGCAGTGTTCAACGTTGAACAACGCGTCCACGGAATTTCGGCAGACGAGCCGGTAAACCACCTATATCGACCCTTCGATCGAAACATTCGAGAGATGATCTTCGGTCCTTATGAGCCGATTTATGTAGAACCCGGTAAACTCCGCGTGGCCCCCGATACACAACTTTTCGACACACGTAACGAGACACCACGTTATCGGTTAGAGGTGGGCGCCGACTTTATGACGGGTCTTTTTTTTTTGCGTCAATCGACATTAATTCTAAAAGCCTCCACGGTCCCAACTTCAATATTGCCAAAGTACTTCGTTAATAAAAAAAAAATTTGTATTATTTTTATAATATTGTTTCATTGCTCAATTAATTGATAAGAACTGAAAATACGAAAGATTACGAAGTCAACAAGGGAAATAAAATCGTTTGAAATTAACCTACAATGCTAAAAAGTTGACCAAACAAAAAATTACTATCAAATTCCGACTAGATAGATGTTTGACGCTTTTTTGACCTATTTGTGACCCCGGACAAAAATGATGATCATAGTACACCAAACATTTACTGGAATAAAAAACACACAATTGGCGCATACAAAAAATGACCACCACGACAAATTATCGGTACAGTACTTTTTTGTCCCAATATTCCAGGACCAAATGTGGTTTACATAAAGATCTTGAAAATAAAAAAACTTGAAATCGATCAACCCACTACAGTGTCCGATGCAAAGTTGATAAAAAAATTTACAAGCAACCCGGTGAGTTTGGAGCGAGTGCGGGAGGATCGCTCGAGAGGCTATCGGGTACTTTTCTGCGCCATCTCCTCATCAGCTCGCTTCTCTACTCTCAATTCCACCTCATCTTCAGCGTCGTACACGCGCGCGCGATCATCCCGGAGGCGGAGTGTTGCGGCCGACGAGGAGCCGGAGTCGTCTTGATGCGAGATGGAAGACTATATGCGAGGTACGAGCGAGGATGCGGAGGCCGCGGGTGAAAGGGTGAAAAAGAGGCAAGGAGAGGGTCAGCTGGGACGCGGAGGCTGCAGGAGCAACAGCATTCCATCAAACCAGACTCCATCTTATGTGCCGCGCGAGGCTCTCTGCTGACCCCAGGCTACATCTTCGCCGTCGCTCGTAGCACCATCAACGTATAGTATCGTACCAGCCGCCTCTCGTCTTCTTCTTCTTCTTCTTCGGACGCATCTCGATCCGATCGTCGGCTTTCTCATCTCTTCGTATTCTTCCTCTTGTTTTTTTTTTTTTTTTTTTTTTTTTTTTTTCATTCGATCTTTCTCACTCTCCCTCCGCTCGGTGGGTTCGAGAAAGCTCGTTCTTGGACGCAGGCAAATCGTCGAAGCCTCCCGCTCGCGCTGAGCTGCCGGTTCGAGGGACTCGGGAACGAGCGGTTGGAGAAAAAAAAGAACCAAAAAAGTATTAAGAAAAAAATCCGGACGGCATTTTTTTCATCCAGCGTGAAAGGGGGAAGATTGTGGGCATATGTGAGTCCCGCTGGAACGTAGGAGGAGAATAAGCCGGGCCATGGACACCGCGCGGGATCATCGCAATGGTGGACTTTGGAGCTCTTCGGCTTGACTCGTTGGTTTCGAGAAAAAATCTGAGCGACCTCCGAGGAATAACCGAAGGCTGGTATGGAAAAAATATACACGCCTGAGTTTCAGAAAACAAATGTTGAGCCGTTACAGGGCGATGGAAAAAAAATTAAAAGAAATAAAAAATTTTAAATCGAAGGGCCGCGCTGAACACGAATCCAACATACCTAAGGTTTAGTCCTAAGATCGAGCGGCAAATCGGCAAACATTTTCATTTAATTTTTCGGCGCGACCGAAGTTCGGATTTCCCGAGGAGAAATTTTCGTGCGTTACATCGGGCCCTGATAGGGCCCTGATAAGCTCTTATCAGGCTCTTATCAGGCTCTTTATCAGGACCTTATCAGGGCCCGATGTAACGCGCGAAAATTGCTACACGGGTTATTCTTAACATGGATCGTCTGGTCCATAATATCAATGTAATTAACAATCGATGTGTTTTGTCGTGCGGTGTCTTACTTTCAACAATTCATCGGGTCTCTCGCGGTCGAATGAAGACGTGTATTATATATAGTATCGCCGAGATCGTCGGGACGACGATCGATGCCCGAGACGTCGTGCTGCTCCGGAGCCGACGAGCCCGAAGACACCACTGAGAAACGCGCCGGGCGAATAGGTGCGTTGACGTGGCTCGATGGATGCATTTTTAACGAAACCGAAATAGCGCCTCCGCGTGACTCGTTCTCTCGTTCCCTCGGTATTCGGGAATAGAGGCGCGTTAGTTCGAAGCGCCGAGCTCGCTCGCTCGCAGACAAAACAGCGGCAGCTGCCGCTGGTGCCGACTGCTACGACAACGACGACAGTGAAGACCCGAATGCTACATTCTTACGGTTCTTCTTAACTCTTTTTCTCGTCTCTCTTTCGCCCACGCCGTTATATTCTTCGGCGTCGGACCGAGCGGGCTTATGATATTTTTCGTCACTCGTCAGGATCTACATGCTCTTCCAGCGAGTGACGACTACAGTTTAGCGTTGTAAGTCATCATCGAGGTTTGATCGAACAGTGGAAGGGTGAAAAAAAATGACTTGATAATTGACGAACGTCGAGCACAGCTTGAAGTGTGCGGTGCACAGTGGAAAAAATGATTGTTATTAATCGAGCCTCGAGACGTTTAAATGCGTTATTTCGTTTGGAATCTCCAAGTCCGACGCCTCTCTTCGAGTCTGAAAGCCCGAAGCAATTAACGCATTTTAATGCATCTGCTCTCCGAGTCCGGGTTGATCCAACAATTTTGTATTTATTATTTTACTATTTAATTGACGATTTTACTATTTAATTGACGATTTTACTATTTAATTGACGATTTTACTATTTAATTGACGATTTTACTATTTAATTGACGATTTTACTATTTAATTGACGATTTTACTGTTTAATTGACGATTTTACTATTTAATTGACGATTTTACTGTTTAATTGACGATTTTACTATTTAATTGACGATTTTACTATCGTAATTAAATAAACTACAACAGTTTAACACGGTACGTCATCATCGACGCTTGATCTCGAAAAAAAAATCCTCGAAAATCGCCTAACGTTGAGCACAGCTTGAAAAGTGTGTGGTGTAAAAAAATTATTGTTATTAATCGAGGCTTAGAACATTGCGTTTGAACGCGTTATTTCATTTATAACCTTCGAAGAGTCCGAATCCTCTCTTCGAGTCCGAAAGCCCGAAGCAATTAACGCGTTTTAATGCATCTGCCTTCTAAACCTTGGTTGATCCAACAACTTTTGTTTCTTCATATTTTTAGTTTTCCGTGCATAATTCCATACATAAGCGGAAACATTTTCAAAGTATAGCCCAACCCAAATTTTCTGGCAGTTTAGCCCGCGAACTCGCGTCAAGAGTGCCCCGAATATGCCCCAGTTCCGAGGAGATTCCCTGCACAAGACGCACAACTCGGGTGCCCCATTCCTCCTTAAGCTGGACGAGACGCTCCGCGCGTCGAGAGATGCCCTCGTAAATCAACGCGTTTAGATTGTGCCGCATTAGTGGCCGTTTTACGGCGTACTTGGGGAGATACGACGAGCCGACGGGCAGCTATAGGCCACATAACGCACTATAACGCTACAAGCTGTAAGAGACTTTTAGTGTCTCGTGTCTTCCACTCTCGTCTCCCCCCTTCCCGCTCCTCGGAAAAATTAATGACTCCCGAGACTCGGAGTAATTATCACGTTTCTCAAAATTATCGACGCATCAATAACGAATGTATCTGCCGTTGATGCGTGTATTTACCCGCTCGGTAAACGGTGGAAAGTTATTAAAACGTTTATTAATCATAATCTCGTGATACGCCATAAAAGTGCGACGTTTTACGATAACTTTTAGCATCGCTATCGCGCGCGCCGGGAATCATCTCGTATTACAGATATACCGCGATCTCTTCCAGCGTCCCGTGAGTCTTCGGCTATATGTTAATGCGTCCCGAGCACCTGCAGTGATAAATTGATTATCCGAGGATTTTTCGTTTCGTCCCCGATGCGGTTTTGCCGCATCGGCTATCTTGATTCGATGCGAGGGCTCTCGACGCTACACTCGCCGGGTATGGAGGAGTCCACTGTACATTCCATGAGGGATCTTCGACGATCTCTCCCTTACCCCCCCCCCCCTCCCCCCTCTATATATATATCTCCCTCTCCGCATTTATAATAAATACATAATACCGCGGATACTTTACATATTATCGGTAGGGGGGCTTCGTCGGATTCCCCGCGGTGAGTTCGCAATCCGCACGCACACGGACGCGAGCGATCGACGCACGTAAGTGGTGCCCCGCGGGTCCTCTCGATCGCGTCGACGATCGTTACGGCAATTTCGCAAATTTAACAGCCGCGTGACGCGGCCGCGGATCGATTTCGGTCCAGAGCCGAATAATCCTCGTCCGAAGGTCCTTCGACTTCAGCGCATTCTTTCTTCACTTCATTGTCGTTATTATGAAATTTTGTTGTATTTTATTTACCATTTTTATTACACCGAAAAGAAGGTTTGGTAATATCAAACTAAGCTGCGTTTGCGGGTGGCGAAAGAAATATTTGGTCAATCGAACAAAATGTTTGTTAAATCCAAGTAACTATTTGTTGAAGTGACTAAATATTCGGTCAAACATCTAAATATTCGTTCAATGAACTAAATATTTCTTTCACTCGACCAAATATTTCATTCGCCACCCGCAACTGCAGCTTTGATATTACCAAACTTTTTTTTCGGTGTACGAGTCTTCCGAATCCGGCGAAGAGTCCGGGGTGGGATTTGTCTGGCCGGGAGTTGAAGTCGAGGCTCTTCATTGCGCCGGAACGGGTATCAAGAGTGCGTGTGTTTGGAAACAGCGTCGAACTCCACGCCCCGCCAAACGCACGCTTTCTTCTCCGGTTCTTTCCCCTCGAGAGGGCTCCGCCGGGGGTTTTTATCCGTCGACGAGTGGCGCCTGGGGCAACTTCGGAGCTCCCTCTCTCTTTCTCTCCCGTCTTTCACGTGTGGGTAAATATCTACGTGCGTGCGTGCGTGCGGGCTCACCCCGCGAAAATCGCACAGAGGCGAACACGTTGCATTGTTTCTCTCGTCCCGGCAATCTGTTGTGGGCCCTCGAGTCGAGTGCGCTCTCGTCGACGCCCTTCTCGCTTCTCGAGTGTGATCTCCGCCGGTGCGTGTGCGTACGTGCGCGCGCGTGTGCGTACGACCACTTGCGCGGTATGTACGCTATTCGGACTTCTCCTCGAGCCACCCCGGAGAATCCACCACGCACCCTCTCGAAATCGTTGCGCAGCCACCCTTTGCCCACGGGGTCTCATCCGATCGCCACACGCGCTCTGTCCGCTCCTCCGTTTCCCTCCCCAACCGCCCGCTGGAACGCCGACAATTAGTTCGCGAGTCGAATGAAATTGTGGGCTCGATCGATATCTAATCACCGCGAGGAATAACAAACTGCCGTACACGGGAAAATTGTTACCAACGTTTCTTGTCCAAAAACGTTGATAATTCTTTTCATGTTAAATTTACCAAAAATAAAATCTTGTCAAAAATTTCTGTCAATTTGACACATTTTTTGTGAAATTAACGACAAAATAATTGGGACGTTTGTGGATAAAAAAGGTTTGTCAATCGTACAAATATTTCTTACTGCGTAGGTAGGTGCGAAGCCGACGGTCTTCCGAACATTGGTAATCACTGGGTAACGTTTCTGCGCCACTGCTTGGTCGAGAAAATTTAAGGAAATATCTCTCTGACGTCACTGCCGGTTTGAAAATTAAGGTTTTCAATTGGAAGTAAAATCATACGGGAAAACGTCATTTTCGGATTGAAAATTGACTTCACACCGGAAATACGTCACATCTGGTTTGAAAATCTAAGTTTTCAACCGGAAGTGACGTTGACTGCTAAATGTGTCGTCCGGTTCGAAAATCTTGATTTTTTTACCGGAAATGACGTCATATCACATTGGGTAATTGTCACAATGACTCCCCCCTCGAGGAGCATCGAGCCACTCGTCCAGGACGTAAGGACGAGCGTAGCTTTTCGTTGACCGACGAAAGAACGAAAAACCCGGCCGGCCGTGCGCGCGGTGTGCGCTCCGGCGTGTACGCCGAGTGTTTCGGCTACACATACGCGCGGACGATCGCGCCTCTCGTGTAATTAAACCGGGACGACGGCGGCGTGTTTGTGTAGACGAGTGGAGAGTGAGACGAATAAAAGTGGAGTGGCTCGGGCGCCGGTCGAGAGCGGGAGAGCCGCGAGAGCCCGCCGAGCGCTAATTAACGAGCCCCGAGGTGTTGAAATCGAGTCGCAGTATTTCACGAGAGGTGCTGGACCGTGGTAATGCGGTGCCGGGCATCGTCGTCCTCTCCGCGCCGGTGGGTGGATATCGTGCTCGCGCGGCGATGCCGGCGAAGCTGCCGATGCCGCTGCCGAGGAGATGCCGATGCGCGCCCGGTTCGCCGTGCAGGAAGCCCGATGCAACGGCGGGTCTTTCACTCGGTCTCGGATCGTGCCGGACGAGGGGTTGCCGAAGCGTCGAAGTGAGGCAAGAGATTATGGCGAACGGCGGCGGGAGGAGGGGGAGGAGGAGGAGGTATAGATTCACCGGGAGACACAGAGGAACTAATAGGCGGGGTGAGAAACAAGCCGCCCGAGAGATAAGGGGACCCCGGGGCCCTGGCATAATAATTTGTGTCGTCCTTCTCTCTCTGCCACGACCGACTTTGCTCTCCGGTTGCTCTGCGCGAGCCATCCTGGACGTCTCAATTACGAGAGAGCGGGACCGGACCGGGCCGAGGAGGCGCGAGAAGACGCTCGGCGCTAATAGCACAAGGATCACGAGAGTGCCAATCGATAAATCGTGTGTATGTATTTATCCTCTGATATGCCCATTCAGGGGAATTTTTTTTTTTCTCTAAATCTCGCGTCTCCGCGTCTTCGCGAAGACGTCGGACGCGTGGTACGGGTTCGCTTGTGCACGGAGATAAGGGTCTAGTACAGATTCACCTTTTTCACATGTAAAAAAAAATTCGGATGAAATTTAATGCGGTGGTAGTGGAAGTTTTTATGCATAAACTGGTACATTAAATTTCATGTACAATTCTACATTAAATTTAATGTACCGGTTTATGGATAAAAACTTCCAATCCGCTGCATTAAATTTACAATTTTTTTTAACAGTGTATGTGTATCTAATTCACCATATATATCTAAAAAAAAAACCATTCGCCTTTTTTTAAATGTGCGAAATTGTCGCCCTAAATAAAATATCGTATCTAAAACCTTCCCACTATTTAACATTCTCCATGTACCGAAAACACGAGGGAGGAAAAGAAAGAAAAAATCGAGTCAAGGAACTGAACAAGTACAAAAAAAAGAAAAAAAACTAAGAGTCGAGGTTGTACTCACTCACGAGATTATTGCATTGTCCGCCGATGTACGCGCGCGGGATAAAGAGGGCGTGGGTCGAGACGTCGCCATGTTCGACGGAATGTAACACCGTAATAACACGACGACTGGTTCGTAATATCGCGACAAGGGCGGGGGAGAGATACGATGCCGGAGTGTCCGAGAGAATGAGTCCCGTGTAGCAGCGATGTAAACACATGAAATAATATAGCTCGGCTTGTGTGCGCATAGACGGTGCACTGGCGGGCCGTGCAGCAGCGCCGGCTAATAGACATATCTCTCTTTGCGGCGCGCAGGCGAACGAGCGAACGTACCGGACAACCCAACGGCCGAAGGAAAGGTACAAGTGGAACAAAAGCAAAAAGCGAAGAACAAAAAAAAAAAAAAGGTCAGAGAAAAGGAGGTGAAGGAGGTTGAAGGGAAGCAAGGCACCGGCGAGTGCGTGACATATTGCAGCGGGTTCGGCTTCAAACGTCGAACAAGTCTCGGTTACGATTCGACGCGGTCGTGATGTACCACTTCGTGTGGCTCGAAAAGGCCGCTCGAGTTTTACCGCGAGTTCCTCGGAGCCATGCGCAGGAGATCAGAAAAGCCCGAGCGCGCTCGGTTAAATCATACGCGGGCGAATGATAATACACAATATCCGATGTCGATTTATAGCGGGACAGAGAACGAGGTGAGAGCGAAAGGTATCGCCCGAAAGACGGAGAGAACGCGAAGCGCGCCCCGATAAGCCGCCCGGCACCGCCGATATCTCAGGCTCTCCCCGGGGCCGCCTCGTGCACTATTATTCTCGGCTCCGAGGCACTTTTCGCGTGGACACTCTCGCATGCGGAGCAACCTCTGGACTTATGTAACTTGACATAACACAACGCGTGCGCGGTTAAACGGATCGCATTCCATGAATTAAAAAAATAAAAGGAAAACGAGAGAGGCGAAGCGGTCGGGCGGCGCACAGTGGAAAAGGGAAAGGAGCGATCGGACACACACGGGAACGCGTATTCCGTCTCGCGGATGGCTGCATTCGTCGCGACGTCTCGTTTACCCTGCTCGATCAGTATTTTTTTTTTCTTCGTGTACCATTGAAGCAATTGCAAACAACGATTGTTTATATAACAGTGGAATGAATTAAAGTCGTGCATGCCGCTCGCCATAATAATTACAGCGAGGGCGCAACGAGAGTCGGGACTATTTCGCAAGTCTATTAATGAGAACGGTCGGCGATCGTTCGGGAAAGTGAAAGAGCGATACTCACACGCGCACACGCTCCGGCGTTTTAATTCCCCTTTGTCCGTTCTAATGCCACGGAGACTCCGACGACTTCCATGGTACAAAAGCGTGTTCGCTTTTTTTATTTTCTTTCATTAGTAAATTTCTTTTGTACTTGACCAATAGTCACCTCCTCGCTGTTCTTTTTCTCGGCTCGTTCTCTCGCGCGGCGCAGGCGATGACTCCACTAAACTATAGAGTACCTATAACTCTTTGAGGTTCCCTCGCGAGAGCGCGAGAGCCACCTTTAGCCCGAGCGCACTTCGGAGTCCTAACGATATACTATATATATATATAGCTATAGCTATAACTATACATAACCATTGTCCCGAAGTCCTGGAGGCCGCCGAGATCGGTCGTGCTCATTGTAGTCCGCAATATCCCGGGAACTTGCGCGCGCGCGCGGGCGCCCGCCGACACAATAATAATTGTGCTAATGATCGCGTTCGCCACGAAAGTGCCACGTAATCGTCGAGTGTCGAGCTTAAAGGGCAAGCCCGTCCACGGCGGGCAGCAGGGTTGGCTCGATTCTCATTCACTCGCGCCCTCATCGAAATTTCTTACAGCGAGAACTCGCGCATCGGTCTGCGCGGGACAGATTGTAGGTCGCACAATGTATCGAGACGTACAGCTGTAGTCGAGAGGAGGATGATGTGCAAATGGCAAAGAGCCAAAGAGGCCCGAGATCCTGCAACCCCCCTGTCGACTCCCACTGGCCGCCCGGTACAGAAGAGTGGGCACAGTGGGCGATTTTTTTTTTCTTGTGACATTTTTTGATCCTGTTAAGGAGTGGCAACATTCTTGTCTATCGACGCAATGGTCAAAGCCTGCAGAAAAAAAAAAATTAAATTTAAACATTCGTGCCCGTATTACCGTCGCAATGGTCAAAGCCTGCAGAAAAAAAAAAATTAAATTTAAACATTCGTGCCCGTATTACCGTCGCATCTCTGACTGCCCAGCTAGGCAGGAACCTCTTAAGAGACACAATTGAGGGTCCGAATTTTTTGCTTCAATTTTTTCGCGAGTTCGAGTTGACTACTAATCGCTATTGAATAGGACACTGTTCAATAACCTGCCCTGATACCTAAAACCACCTCAGCTGAAAATCAGTATGGTTCTTATCCCCAGCAGAAATGTTTTGCCCGTTAGATCTGAGCCTTGTTAGGGCTTTATCAGGGTCTGATTTAACGCTCTAAGATGTCAACCAGGTACAACTTCTACCAGAAATTAGAACGCTACATCCCCAGTTGAAATGTCAGACCTTTCAGTCGGAGTCTGTCAAGGTCCTGAAGAGGCCTCGTCAGGACCTTATCAGGGATGTAACGCTCCAAAATTTCTACCAGCGTACACACACCCGATACCGCCAAACGGACAGTGCAATCTACACTTCCGCGCAAATGTACCGCGCTGTTCCATCCGAACGGCGTGTGTTACCCATGTATCATACAGAACGCAGGACCCGCACACAGTCTTCCGTGCAGGGTTCTCGCACGTTCCTACGTAGGTACGTAGAGCCTTCTCCCGGTTCTCCCGGCTCGCTCTCGTTCTCTATCTCTCTCCCTATCCCTCTGTATTTCACAGAGAAAGCGAGCGAGGCAGAGGAGAGCACGAGCCGGCTAGGATACCCTACGTGGGGCACTCTCTTCATTTCCAGGCTGTCACGAGCAGAAGAAGATTCGGCCTGCGTTTGACAGCTGCAGGGTCTGGGGGCTGCTGCTGCTGCTGCTGCTGTTGGCCCGCGTGCGCTCCTCCGCACGACGACGCGCCTCCGCGCTCGCCGAGTTCCCCGGCTACGTTGGGAACTCTCTCTCGCCGAGGCATCACCGTCCAGGACGCGGGGTGTGCCGAACCATGGGTTTTCAGCCCCCCACGTCCCCCCCCCCCCTCTCGAACAGGGAATAGCCAACGCCGCCACCTACCGAACCGTGCCTCTCTGCTTCCATCGTCCAGCGTACATCGGGAAATTCTACCCTCCGTTCCTTTCTCTTTCTATATTACTTCATCCTGCCTCTCGATTGTCCCTTGTCCTACTTGTGGACCATCGTCCTCTCCCATCCAGCTTGCTCGATATTTCTTTCTCTCTTGTCGCCGCTCAAGTTCCATCCCCTTTACCGCTGGCTCTGCTTCCCGACATGTCCACGACGCGCATCCCCCGTCACACACTTCTCCGCCCTCCTCGTGTGCACGGTTTCTCATTTTATTTCCCTCCTCTCGTCCGCCAACCTCGCGAGCTTTTTCTTTTTATTTCATACCTTCTCTCAATCATGTGTTTGCGTGTGTGTGCCGGTGCGTGTATGTGCGGTGTGCACGCAGCGTTGGCAACGCTCGCGCGCAGCGGGAGACGAAGGTTCTCCGGTCCCTTCGTAAATACCGCATTTTAATTATTCCATCGTTGTCGTTTCGCTCGGGATCTCTGGATCTTTCCCCCCCCCCCCCCGATGTACTTGCCACATCCGTATGACGGGGTGGCGGGGGAGACTCGTTCTAGATATGGACCGGGGCGAAGGATACCAGGATGAGGAGAAACTCTCTCTCGATACTGCGACGCGGCGGTATTATGTATGCCTGCGCTTCTCGGTCTCTCAAACAGCAGAAACGGAACACACACTGAGGATCGACGGAGCTCCTGTGGATGTCTACTGTGCGTGAAACTTAACGAATGTCCTCTCTAGGATATACGAGGTGTTGGCGGAGTAGAAACTAATTGTTGGATCAATCATCGAGCATTAACACTGAAAGTTCATAAAAGAAAGACCATTTGAACCAGTTAATGCGTTTGAAGCAGATAACGCATTTGATTTAGATAACGCATTCGATTCAGATAACGCATTTGATCCAGATAACGCATTTGATCCAGATAACGCATTTGATCCAGATAACGCATTTGATCCAGATAACGCATTTGATCCAGATAACGCATTTGATCCAGATAACGCGTTTGATCCAGATAACGCATTTGATCCAGATAACGCATTTGATCCAGATAACGCATTTGATTTAGATAACGGATTCGATTCAGATAACGCATTCGATTCAGATAACGCATTTGATCCAGATAACGCATTTGATCCAGATAACGCATTTGATCCAGATAACGCATTTGATCCAGATAACGCATTTGATCCAGATAACGCATTTGATCCAGATAACGCATTTGATCCAGATAACGCATTTGATCCAGATAACGCATTTGAACCAGATAACACGCTTCAGCGCAGGCGCACCGAACGATTACTCAAAGAGCCCAGAGACTGGAAGAAATGCGTACGTAGGACATTTATCGAGGATAAATAAATATATATTTAGGCGCTAGTGAAATTCGATTAATCCTGCGAAAAAGCTTTCGAGGTACGTGTACCAGGGAAAACAAAAAAGAAAAAAAAATCGAGAACGAGGGAAACTCGAACCCCATCTCGGGATAGGTTATCGCATCCGACAACGAGAGTTCATCGGGGTGCCAGACGCGGCCAGAGGAGGAGAGAAACACGTTATATATACGTACGGTGTACCACCGCGAAGTATACAGAGAGAAAAAAAAAAGAAAAAAAGGGGTGGACGGGAGAGGGCACCGTGGCCATTACACGCAGCTGCTCCAGACCCCGCGGCCCCGAGACCCCATGACGAACTACTCCAGCGTGAATTTCATATTTCGAAAAAATATCGCTAGAATCCGCGTGGCAACCCTTCCTCCAGTTTTCTCTTGGCAAAAAAGAGGCAGGAGGACGCGGCGAAGAGGGAGTGGGGGGGGGGGGTGAGGTTCGGCGATATAGAAACTCGACTCTCGCGGCTCGTGCGACGAGCCTTTCGGGAACGATGCAACCTACCTACACGTACACACACATATACTTTATAACGCAAACTATGTGCGGAATGAAGCTTCCACCCACACGTCACGACGATATTATTCGTGAGGGAACATTATTTCGCGACTCGCCGGATTGTGAAAGAGGTGGTGCAGTGAGCGACGAGAGGTATATATATATATATATATAAAGATGTATATATATATATACATGCCTATATATAGGAAGGAAGGAAGACGAGTTACCTACGGAAATTCGAGGCGCAGTGAAAATTTCGCCGCTATCTCCTCTGTACACCGAGGGAGAAACAGTGTGGAGAAGCTTGAATGAGAGACAAGCAGAAGTAGACGGTGGAGCTGGGGGGTGGGGGTGGGTCGGACGGTGCGGGAGGAAAACCGGTGCGCAGATGCACCGACGGGTGCTGTTTAATATCAGAGCCGCACATGGTTCGCTCGGAGACACATTTCACTAATATTGCAGTGCGCGAGCGGGTTCACTGTTTCTCGCTCTCGCGAGACTCTGTCTGCGTTCGGGCGCGCGCGCCTTCCGCGCGGTCTCACCCACGCTTTACATATCTCTCCGGGCATTAATATATTCAACACATATGAATATTACACTGAGAGAGGGACGGAGGGAGCGAGTGGACGAGGAGGTACGATAGCGAGGACGAGAGTGAAAGGGGTGCACATTGGCTAAACCATTGTGCCTATATCTCGGGGGTTGCCCTTCTCTCCTCTCCGCTTCGCTCTCCTCGCTCTCCACTTCTCTCCTCCTCTCGCTCTCACTCGCCGAGGCTTCATGAAATCTGCGGCTTTCATTGTTCCGCCGACACAGAGCTTTGTGCTTTGTGCCACCCTGGAGCCAGCGACTGCGGCAGCGCAACTCCGGAACTATTCCGCGTTTCCCCTTTGAATAAGGAACTAATGAATACCTGCGGACTCGTCGAGCTATAGTCTAACGCGCCTAGCGGCTCGCCTAGCACGTTATTTCCTCGTGAAACTCGACGTATTAGTTGGAGATATATATATATATATGTATATATATATATATACAGAGGAGTTGAGTACAATACGCGGATAGCCATCAAGCTCGGTTTATCGCTTGTCAGAACTGCAGTGCCGCGAAGTTTTTCTTCTTTCATCGTACGGTGTTTATTATTAGCCAATTAATCTGGTACTAATAATTACGCGTTTCCGGTATGATGTCACTTCCGGTCTCAAAATGAGATTTTCAAGCCGGAAGTGACGTATCTCAGGTGTGACGTCACTTCCGGTCGAAGAATAAGATTTCCAAGCCCGTAGTGAGGTATTTCCGGTATGACGTCACTTCCGGTCAAAGAATGAGATTCTCAAACCGGAAATGACGTATATCTGATATAAAGTCACTTCCGGTAGAAAAATGAGATTTCCAACCTGGTCACGACGTATTTCCGTTTTGAAAAAATGCTGCCAAATGTCTGAAGCTTTTTAATTAAAGTTACTGTGCAGAAAAAAATTTTGATAGCTCCGATGAATTTGTTTTCTTCTTTCGCAACGATTTTGAGAATTTTACGAAAAATAGCAGCAAACTGAAAAGGTCATCGATTGACCGCGCGCGGCGTTCGACTCTGTTCGGTCTCACCGGACGACTCTGCGTACAATCTTTTACAGCTTGTACAATGGCATAGGCATCGGGGGGGGGGGGGGGGGGGGGGGAGGAACCACGGCGACGACGACGCGGAGGAGCGCGCGAGAGGCTCTTCGATGCCGGAGAAACCGAGTTCGAGGTGGACGAAGCAGGAGAGGAGGAAGATGAAAAGAGCGCGGAGAAGAGAACCTCTTCGGTGATGGATCGTCCAATCAGTGCCGCGAGATGGAGGACGAGACCGTGAGGCCAGAGATGAGAAAGATGAAAATACAGCGAGCGAGGGAGTATACGCAAGAGCCAAGAGAGGATTCCTATACAGCTATGCAACGGCGAAGGAGCGAGACGGCTCGGGTGCGGGATCTCGGATGAGAGCTCGCGGACCTCGCGGAGAGCGAGGCGAGGTGAGAGGGGAAGCTGAGGTCACGGTCGGGTCGGTTGCCTGCTAATCGAAGAACACGTCGTGCCGTAAGCAGCCGGCCCGGCGCTGTACCGAAAGAAGAAATTCTCTCGCTAGGGCACATGTACTCTCGGGGCATCGTTCGTTCTCGTCAGGGAACCAAGAGACGAGACCCACCGGGAGAATAATCTTATTGCTCGAAGCCTCTCTAATTCGAGAGATGAAATTCGATACGAGTAAAGATTAAATAAAAAAATGGAAAAATAGCGAGGGCAAGGTGCGCGTGCTCATTACAATTGTATGGGAGAATGTGTTCGAGTGGTTTAAGATCGGGTGGGGATTTTTTAGTTTTTTGTTGCGGTTTTGATGGACATGTTGCAATGGAATTCGATGGATTCGTAGGTTCTGATTGCCGTAAGTTTCCGAGACAAGGGCAGTTAGAATAAGACTTGTGGCGATATTTAGCTGAATATTTAGCTGAGTATTCAGCTGAATATTTAGATGAATATTTAGCTGAATATTTAGATGAATATTTAGATGAATATTTAGATGAATATTTAGCTGAATATTTAGATGAATATTTAGATGAATATTTAGATGAATATTTAGATGAATATTTAGATGAATATTTAGATGAATATTTAGCTGAATATTTAGCTGAATATTTAGCTGAATATTTAGCTGAATATTTAGCTGAATATTTAGCTGAATATTTAGCTGAATATTTAGCTGAATATTTAGCTGAATATGTAGCCGAATATTTAGCTGAATATCGTGCTGACAATCTTGCAGTCTATCTTACTCAGTATCCATCGCTTTTCATTCAAAGTCCCCTGCTACAGATATTTCCACATTTAAAAAAATAACAAAACCCAATCAAACGCTGGGTGGTGGCAGAAAAGCGACGAAGGAACAGCTCGCACTGTTCGACCGTGTCCACCGGCGATGTTGTGTTGCTTCGACCAAAGGATGAGTGAGAAATGAACGAGAGGTAAAAGAGCGAAAAGAGAAGAGAACGCGAGCAAGCGAACGGCTAACAATGGCCGCCAACCAAAACATCCGATAAATCTAACGGAAGAGGAGTAGGGGGGGTACGGACCTCAAGCCCCGAGGGGTTTTAAACTCTCTCGCTCTCTCACCCCCCGAAGTTACTGCACGGCGGCAGAGCCGTGTGGCGCGCTTGCCCGACGCCCGAGCTCCGGCAACCCTTACATTACGCTACACGTTACACTCTGCACTCCGGACCGACGAGAGAATGAGAAAGCGAACGTATATACACCAGAATAGAGAACCGATGCGGTGGTCGCCGCGGAGCCGGAATGAGATAGAAGCTCGCCGGAGTAGTAGACGAGGGAGAGGGGAGGGGGTCGGCTGTGCGGGAGGCATGACGTGCGACCCACGAAAAACCAAACTGAGGGAATTCTACGCTCGACCCTCCCCCCGCTCTCCCGCTTGCTCTATATCGTATAAACTGGCTCTATCTTCGTCAGTCTGGGAACGCTTCGGAGCTTGCTTGCCCGCAGCGAGGACCAAGCGAAAACCGACGGGAGAGATGTGTATATATATGCGTGTATATAATATACTGTACATATGTACGTGTATATGTGTGCACATATATACACGTCGAGGTTTCGGCTAGGTAGCTCGAGGGCAGCAGCATCAGCATAGCGGGAGGTTGTCGGGGGTTGTGTAACGTAACGAGATCTCCTACGGACCAGCGTTTTCTCCCCCTTGCTTTTCGACGGAAATTTCAACGAATTTGTTTGCGGCCTCGTCCTAATTCGTTTCCGTTGGTTTCCCTCCGCCAGCCGGCGAGCTACTACCCCCGAACAGCGGTATTGCAACCGACCTCGCACACTCGATTTAGAGGAGTTTTCACGAGAGCCCATCCAAACGGCGCTCGCAGCGTCGGCGTCGGTTTTAGCGGGCTGCGGAATATTTATTTCAACGCGTAGCGGAAAATGATATTCTTTCCGTTTTCTTGTACTTCCCTCCCATCGTTTTGGGATAAAGGGCCATTTTTTTATTTTGGGTTCTGAAGAACAGCACTGTCGATCGTGTGCAGGGCAAAAGTGCTGGGTTTGAAAACCAACGTTTTTTTTTCCTCCCATCGTTTTGGGAAAAAGGGGGATTTTTTTTGCTATTGTAAAAAAGAGCTCTGTCCGTCGTGTATGGAGCAAAAAATACAAGACAGGATACTTGCTGGAGAAACAATATCGTATTTCTTATTCCTCATGGCTTTGCCCTTTCCCACCTTATAACTTGTCATATACGAAAATTTTAATTTATTCAGAGATTATAGTTTAATCATCGATCTATTCGCATTCGCTCGATCGAAAAGATACATCGAATATTCGTATAATAAAATATATAAAAATATATTCAGCAGGCTTTGAACGTCGAGATACTAAAGTTTTTTTCCCTCCCATTATTTTTAGAAAAGGGGCGTTTTTTTAGGTATTCTAAAAAAACAGCCCTGTCTGTCATGTAGGGGGCAAAAAATACACAAGATAGGATACTTGTTGGAGATACAGAATCGACTGTCTTATTCCCCACGTCCTTGCCCTTCCCCCTCTCCGCAGCCCAATTTTAACTTATTTATAGATTACAGTTTAATCATCGATCTATCCGCATTCGACCGAACCTCTCGCAAATCAGCTTAGCCGAGATGACAGCTCCATCGAAAAAAGAAGCAAAAAAAAAAAACAAAAACCTCCGTTAATACGGATTAATCCGAAGTGACATTTATGATACAGGCTCGTTAGGATAAATTACCAGCGGGCTCGAGATAAGAAACGATGATTGATTGCGATTTTCTCTGATCGTCGATTCGGTTTTTGAAGGATTGGAATTTAACGCCGTACGCCGTGTTTATAAAACCTCGATAAACGAAGGGAACCCTGCGAGCGCACCCGTCCTAATGGACATGCGCTGGATTGATGGACCGAAGGGGGTTGTCCGACTCTCCGACCAAGAATATAATTTTTTTTCTTTTTTTTTTTAATTCATTGCCAATCGAATGTCCGAGCGAAAGGCGAAATGGAACTGAAATTCCATCGGGGATAATGGATACATGAGAAGAAGTTGTAATTTGCGGGCACGGCCGAGTGTGGACTCCGCACGTCGCGTCCATGAGCCTTCCGTGGGCGGAAGGAAGAGCCCGGCGAAGCGCGGACACGGAGGACGATCTCGCTCGGGGGCCGAGCGAGAACCGACGGACAGGTTGGCTGTGGAGCACGGCCTCCGAGAAAGCCGTGCTCTCGCTGCCATGGTTACCGTCGCATTCCCGCCTTGGCCACGTTGCCATGGTGACCATGCTCTCTCGGCTTGCGCGCTAAACTCACTCTCGTCGGGCCGTACATCTCGCCATTTCCCTCTCTCCTCTCCCTCGCCCCTTCGCCCTCTCGCTCGGGCCATCGTCGCCGCGCGAATAGCGAGCACGCGGACCGAGAGAGACCGGGGATGTGTGCGAGCGGACGGAGGACCGCGAGTGCAACGAAAACGGGGAACGAGAGGAATAGAGAAAAACGAAGAGGACGAAGACGCCGTGGAAGAAAAGGAAGAAAAAAAACATTAGGTGCGCGGAAAGAGGCCGGCCCTTCCCGACTCGCCCGCCGTTCGCCGATCTCCTCTCACGGCTCTGTGGCCGCTGAGGTGTTTTCGCGAAAGGCACTCGTCGGACCGTAGGGTCGTTTTTATTTTTTTGAATTTTTTTTTTGTTATTTGTGAGGTTGGTACTTTGAGGCGAGGGTGACCCTTGAATTTTGTTGATGCTCGGATAACCCTTCAACTTTACGTCCGCTCAGGTGTTTTCAGAAAACGTACTTGTCGGATCGTAAGGTCATTTTTTTTTAATGATTTGTGGGATTGTATGTTTGAGGCAAGCGCGTCGTTTCAATTTTATCGATACTCGATCAACCTTTCAATGGCGGAGCTCTTTACCGTTGAGAAAAAAATTGCCAGCGCGGCATAAAATTAATGAACGGTATATCGAATCGAGATTTTCAGACGAATATATCGATAATTAATTTTACCTCTATTTTGTCTATTAATATAATATACCGGTTTATTAATCAAAACTTTATACCTCAGTGTGTTAATTTAGGGAAAATATACGGCATGCGCCCTGAGAATAATTTATCCCGCTTGTCAATAACGTTTTCTTTTCGAGTCGATTTTTAATCGTACATATCGATCATGTAATTTTAACTTCATTTTTTCAATTAATTTTAATATACCTCTTTATCAATTCAAATTTCATAATTGACTGTATATTAATTTTGGGAACATTTTTAACTGCGTATCTCGGCCAGAGGTGCGGCGCGCAGTGTTCACGTGACAAGGATCTACGGCGCATGCGCCCTGAGAATAATTTGTCCCGCTTGTCAATAACCTTTTCTTTTCGCGAAGCGTTTGGCACGCGGCCGAGGAGCTCCGAGATGAGAATTCGGATATTCTCGGAGCGCAGCAATCGGTGTCGAAGCAATAACAAAGTTTAAATATTTAACGCACTATAGCGATACCTGCAAACAAGCGAGGTAAAGCGAAACCTTGTCGATTCAGCGGCACGCGAAATTCGCGGTATCTTTCCGTTCGTACACGAGAAAGGGGGGGGGGGGGGGTTTCGGTAAACGCGAACCGAATCCGCAAGCACGCACGCGTTGTTATAATAAACCCGCGATTCCGATTGGCCGCCGAGTCACCCGATATCAATATTTATTCAAGCCGGCGCGAATGCCCGAGGCGCGATTAAAAGTTGTTTATGCCATAAACGATTAGCTCCTCCCACCGGCGCGCGCGCGTATTACCCGGCCACTCATACATCTAAATCAGGATGTATATTCACCCTGCTCGTTCGCACCCTCGCTACGCGGATACGCCAAGAGGGAAAAGAAAAAAAAAAAAAAAAAATTGCCTTCACGAATTTACCATCTAGCTCGTTGACTCGCGACGCACGCGATCGCCGTGTGGTCGCACGATTCCGTATTAAACATAATAATAAAAATTTTCAAAAATATGATTTTACTTACCGGGACTGCCGAGAAAGACGGAGGAATAGAGAACGCCGCGTCGAGCCGCGTCACTCGCCGCTCTTTGCGCGTCCGGTGGTGAACTCCATTCTCTACGCGGACACCATTTGCCTGCAACAATAAATATCAAATTGATGATTTAAAAAAAAGAAAAAATTATTTCGTGATTTATTTCTTTTATTTGAGTGTAACAATGATTCAGCTCGAATCGCGATCGTTGTTAGGTAATTGTCAACGTCACCGGGTCTCGTCCGGAGATTCTATCGCGTGCCATTTCGTACGTGCTTACGTGTATCTTTTATCTATACTCTTTTTTATTTTATTTTTTATATCCATTCTTCGTTCACTTTTACGATCTCTGTCATCGGTGCCCTCCAGCCGCGACAGCTACAACCGAAGCCCGCTCGGACATACACACGAGTACGCCCGTGGGTACTCGAGTACGGGTACTACACATTTCAGCGCCAGTACTCGGTGCCTGACGCGCGAGGGCAACCGACGGGAATAATCACGCAATTATGGTAATTGAATAAACGCATAAAAAGCATGTTGCATTACGTCCAGGTATCCGCTCTCGTCTGGACGATTGTCCACGTACAGCGGCCGTACACCACCCTACGTACGTGCACATGTGTGTGTAATGCGTATGTGTGTCCCACGACTTTTTTGTAATGGACGCGCATGCACATCACGATGACGCGAAAGCCGAGCGTGCACCGTCAGTGAAATATCGCGACAGGTGAATTACCCCGGTCGAGCTGATCGAGATCGCCGTCCGCGCTCTAGAGAGCGACGGCAGCGTGCACTCTCCGTAGGTACCTATAATCCACCACATTATATCGTTCATCGCAAATTTTATCATTTTTTTCCCGAGTCGTTCGCTTTGTATTTATTTTTTTATTTTCTTTTCTTCATAGCTCTCTGGTAATTGTTCAGGCGCATGGCGAGTTGATCCCCGGTCAGCATATTCAGCATCCACAAGCAGGTATTGCAATTTTCTCCCAAGAGGCGAAAAATAGGAAAGGTATCTACTTTACTTCCTAGGCGAAGAGCCCTGGGCGAGCTGATCTATATCGCCTTCCGCGTTCTGGAGACGGACGGCAGCGTGCACTCTCCATGGGTAGGGGACAGCGGGGCAAAATGGGACAGTGGGACACAACACGATTCTCCAATCATTTTTGGATGCCCCACTTTGGCCCGATAAAATATCCATCCGGATTTTCAGCCCGTTTTGGCCCACTCACCACCACCGGCTCTATCCAAATGTTTTTGAAAAATTGCATTTTTACCCAATTGTCCCCTTTTTTCCCACTGTCCCGCTCTCCCCTACCTATAATCCACTGCATTATATCGTTCAGCAGAAATGTTATGTTTTTCCGCGTCGTTCATTTTGTCTTTATTTATTTAGTTATTTTTTCCATAGCTTTTCGGTAATTGTTCAAGCGGATTGCGAGTTGATCTTCGTGGGCTGTCTAGGGCGGAACGAGATGCACCCCAGTTTCTTAGCCGCCAGATCCCCCCCACCTACAATCCACCACATTATATAGTTCATCGGAAATTTTATCATTTTTTTCCGAGCCGTTCATTTTGTCTCTATTTTCTTTTTTTTCCATAGCTCTCCGGTAATTGTTCAAGCGCATGGCGAGTTGATCTCCGTTGGCTGTCTCGGGCGGAACGAAAAGCACCCCGGTTTCTTAGCCGCTCGATCCTCCCGGTCGGCGTATCCAGCATCCACCAGCCGGTATTGCAATTTTCCCCCAAGATGCGAAAAATAGGAAAGGTATCTACTTTATTTCCCCGGCGAAGATCCCCGACCGAATGAGGATACACGTCCGTTCGCCTGGTGTATAAGGAAAAGGGGCCGGCTTGGGGATATAGGGGTAAGCCGCGGAGCGAAGTAATTTCACACGGAGAGGAAGAGAGGCGGATGGGGTGTTCCGGGCTCGCGAGGAGCTCCTCGTGCAGCAGTCGGGAGCGTGGCGGTGCCTCGCAGGAAGGAGCGAGCCGCGTTATCTTATCTCTGGAAAATATAGCAAAGACCGGCGTATCGGACGGAGTTGCGAAAATTATATTCTCAAAAAAAAAAAAAGTGTCCAATTGCTTATCCTGTTCCACACGGTGGAATTCCGCAGCTCTGACGTCACCGGAACGCCGATATTCCTCGAAGGAGAGATAAAAAAAAATGTATATAAAAAAAATAACCCATCCGGAAAGAAAGCCGCGAATTCCGTGAAGAAACCCACAAGACAATGTTCCGGTACAATGTAATACTTATCAATGGTTTTATGTATATTCGAGAGGTCGTATATCAAGCCGGCTCGCTGGACCGTCCAAGTGTTGCCTATAGATGGATATAATGCGGAGAATAAAGAAGGTAGGTAGTCCGGTAGGCTCGCAGCGGGAATCGAGAATCCGTTGTCTTTATACATTGTCGAAGCTGAAAGGACCGGAGAATTCTCGGGACTCACTCTTTCTCTCTCGCATCTCTCTCTCTCTATTCCGCTGCATTTAATCGTTACTCCATAAATCAGGCGTGAAACCTCTTTCCGGGGTCTCGCACGAAACTCGGCTCTCGTAAAAAATGAATTACGACCGCGCGTCGGGCCGGCGTTGGCCGTGCCGGCTTGCGCCCGGGAGTTTGTAGCATTGGTAGTAGTGGCCAAGTCCCGGCGGGGTCCCATTGCCCCCGATATTTCGATCCCGGTGGATATCATGCTTCCGCGAGTACTCCTTTTCCTTCATCCAGCGCGCCGTCGTCTTCGTACTTTTTTCCGAGCTCTTCCGCAGCCGTGAACTCGGCCGCGGATAAGCGATGAACCACGCTTATCAGCGATATCTCACGATACACCTGGAGGATCCCCGCTGGGTTCCAGAATACGCGTTGGAAAAACCGGGCCGCGTGCGCGCGCAGGCACAGTAGTCCCGGAAATAATGAGTTTCGGCGCCGCTAGGTTGGGAACAGCAGGTAAAAAAATTAAATTCGGATAATCGACAAACATTTCTTATTCGGGACACTTGCCACTATTTATATTGTTGATTTTACAATTTTTTTTATATGTACAAAACGTATATGGAAGTTTTGTTTTTATTGTAAAATTACCATGAAAATAATTGTCGACTTTCGCGAGTGAGAAATTTCCTTGCTTTTTCTACCATGTACGGGGGGCAAAACGGACTATTTTTTAATCATTTTACGTGGAAGGAAGAGTCTCATCGCGAATGAAGGACAGGGGTCCATTTTGCCCCCCTTTCCCCCAATATACTATATATTATATGGCACGGATAGTAGGGATAACCCTTATTACGCTAATGGCTCGACTTGTGCGTCCGACTGGCGATCAAGTTTGCCGGTTGAACGCACGGAGCACCGGAGACTACGCGTCGCCTAGCTAAATGCTTCCATGCCTCTCACGGAACGAGCGGGATGAGAAATCATCGGACCTCTCGAGAATGCGTTTAATATACTCCCCCAGGGGCCGATGACCCTCGAAACGATCCTAAGATTCGGATGGATCGTTACCAAATAACATCAACGTTTTCTTTTTTTACCCTATTGGGTAAAGGTGATGAATATAGCCGGTCCATAGACCATTGATTCACGTGTTAATTGACCTGGGCCATATTCATCACTTTCATCCTACATGATGAATCGGACCAATCATCGTGGTATTTCCAGTCCCAAAAAATCATCACGGATTAGTGCGTAAGGTAAAAGCGATGAGAGTCGAAAGAGTCTCGGTAACTGGAAATCTTTTTGGGTGTAATCGGTATTAGGCTAACTCTCTCTGGCAAACCGACCTCGAGTAATCCTGTGATGTATCGTTCGCTTTCGCGTCACCCTTGTATCTCTATGCGCAACGAGGTTCCGGCTCAGCGTTGTACCGTTTGATGTCGCGTAGGGTCGCGCCAGCGCCCTCAAGACACCGATCCGAGGAAGGTAGGCGCAGTATTCTAAATATACCTGTAGGATCAGACCGCGCAAGTTGAGGAGAAGAGAGGAGAGAAAGAGATGGACGGATAAAAACTGCGGAGGACAGGACGCGGCGGGACGGAAGAGATTTATAGTCGTTAGGAGACAGGGTGTAATCATACACATCACCCCGTCGCAACCCCGTAACTCTGATTTACCGTGGGAATTTTAAAAGTCGTTTCGGATTCCGAGCATTCCCTTGCGAGTCTCTCGAGAGTCTCTCGCTGTACGTGTTGTATACCTGCGACCAACACACCGAATGACTATTATAAGGCCACACTTGTCTATCGCTTTGCGCCGGTCACTTCCTCAAAACCATTTCGTCCGCGGGACAGCCAAACCATATAATTAGAGAAAGAGAGCGAGGCGCACGTGGGGCCCACAAAAACGATCGGATAAACACTCGTTCATCGTCTTTTCACGTCCCGATACGAAACAACCGTGTAAACTGGATAGTGAATGCCCATCGTTTCATCATTCGATTTTGGGCCAAATGACCCGGTCACTGTTGGCCCTTTGAGGGTTAGGTGGGGCCTTAGCGACTCCGCCTCTCGACCCAGGTGGCATTCCGCCCCAACTAGAAAAACGGCACGTCACTGGCTCCACACTGGCTGCCGTACACCAAAAAGCCAAATCGGTCTTTTTCCTGATGGCGTAGTTAGCCAGACTGAACCCGATAGTCTTCCTGGCATTGATAAGCACTGGGTGACGCTACTACTACTAAGCACTTTTTCCCAGTGACGAAAACACCATTTGGTCTTTTACCCGAAATTGTGTTTCGGGTCTCAAGGACTCCGACTCTTCACGTTCATTTCACACCCCCAACGATTAAAGGATTAAAAAAAAGGTTGCTTGATTTTGGACCAAGTGATCCGGATCCTGGTAACCCTTCGACGGTTAGGTGGAGCCTTATCAACCCCGCACTTTGACCTGGGTAGGATTCCGCCCTAACTGGCAAAACGACACATCGCTGACGCCATACTGGCTGCCCTAATCTAAAACGCCATATCGTAGGTAGCCAGAGCACAGCTGACGGTCTTCTGAGTACTGATAAGCACTGGGTAATTCTACCACTACTAAGCGAAGTTTTCCACCCGAAATTCCAATTCCGTCTTTTACTCGACATTGTATGTTGGAGTCTCGAGGACTCCGACTCACAGTTCACGGTCGTTTCATACCCCTAACGTTTAAAGGGTTAAAAACTAAGTGAGACATTTCTCCGCGGATCATCTCCGTCGTCACGACCGCCAACAGTATCCCCAACTAAACCGAGAGTTTAACTTGCCTTCGAGTGCGCGTGATTGTGACATTCGCTTTCACCATGTCCTCGCGACTTATCCTCCGAATTTCCCCCATCGCCCGGTGACGCCGCGATATCCAGTCCGCGAGTTTAAACAAGATGGAACGAACGGGTGAGAGGTAAAATAAGCGGCTCCGTGACAACGATTCATCCTCCGTATACACTCTCCTCCGATGCGACATCGGGCCAATGTACACTCGTGTCTCCGAGGCAATGTGTATCCATCCCTCGGATGTACGATGACCGCGTCATGTATCCGTCAGGAAAACCGGGTGCTCCCGTCCTTTCGATGCGCGGCACTTATACCAAAGCCACGCACTGCACACAGAGGGTTGACGTTCTTCTCCTCGCACCGACGACGAGAGAACGAACCGGGCCGTTTATTTTTGCAACGATCGCGCGTCGAGACACACTCGGTGACAGTTATAAATTAGAACGTTACTCCCATCGACCATAGCGAGCACGTTTCCACATCCAGAGTGCAGCTGAAGTAAGAGAAACTCCGATGCATACCACCGCTGAATGCTCCGTGAACCTTCTAAGTCTCTGATTTGACATCCCCGGGCAGCGTTCCTTTGATCGTTCATGCAGGAATCCGCCACCCGACTCGTTTCTCCCCTCCTTGGCTGTACCTATATGTTATGTTATTCCCCATTTTTTGGTTTTTAGTGTCTGTTTGTTTTTTGAAACTATCGCCATGCTTCCGCGTTGATCTCTGCTCGATGTTGACGATTCCGCGAAGGAAGAGGAAGAGGGTCACCGAGTAATACGAAGCGTCACTCACGCGGCACGTGGAGGAGGCAAAGTGCATGTACGGATCCATCGTGGACGTGCCCGAGGTGAATGTGGAAGGCGAGTTTGTTACATCAAAAACTGGTAGTTGGTGGTGCGGGTTACGAGTATACTTTCTCAATAACCCCATCGCATCTTCCTAGGGTTGGAGGCCGCTTCCGAGCCCTCCTCCACCAACTCCTCCTCCTCCTCCGGTATAAATAAATCAATATAACCTGCTTCTCCATCCTCAGCCGTAGGCCACCCTCTTTTCGCCGTAAGGAAGTGACGTATGAGGCTCGCATCTCCTCGCTCGCTGAGGCTGCAAGGCAGTCAGCCGGGTGGAGGTGAACGAGGGTGGCGGAAGGCCACCCTGTTATTTCACAGTTAGGCTCTCCTACCTACCGTTCACCCTCTTCTCTCACTCCGCTTCCACTCTTGTGTCTTCTTCTTCTTCTTATCTCACTCCGCCTCTCGCAAGACCCGCCGTTCCGCAGCTTCTTCTTCTGCCCATCCTCATCCTCCTTTGCCGGGTTCACTCCGCAGCTCTAGCGGAGAGCGCCATTCTCTCCGTTCCATCTCGGCGCGACTCCTACCATCCTCCTCCGCGAGCAACGAGCGAGAGAGATCTCTCCCCGTGCAGGTCTCGCTTCGGGAGCGCACACGAGTCCCTCGGGAAGCTTTTGTCCTCGAGCTGTAAGCGACTTCCTGACAGGCCAAGTTTGCACCTGCTCTCCTTCTGGCATGCCGCCTCTCCTCCCTCTCTCCCGCTCGCGTTTGCTCTCTTCCCTCTTACGTCCCCCATCGCTCTCTACCCCCCTTTTGTCCCTCCGCACTTCGAGCTCGACCTAATCTTAATGCCGTCACCTTACCCCGCCCACGTTTGTACCACGGTGGAACGTAATTTATTCAGGGGCCTCTCGCTCCATCCTTCTCCGTTCGGTATACGCGGCATATATCTCTTCCCAATGAACATAATCTTCAGATCGAGCCGACGGATAACCGTCGAAGGCAGCCCGGACGAGGCCCCCGGTCTTCGTGGTGTATGCCACGGCTTCGAGAAATTATACTATTTCCGAATAGACTGCTACAAGTGTATCCCTTCTTTTCACGCCGAACAACGCCGGTTGTCCGCGCAACGGCAACCTGCCGACAGAAGTTTACCCGGGGGCTCTTGAGCCTGTTCGATCATCTAGGCCAGATGGACTGCGAGCTAGATATTTTGTTGGTCGAATGAAATGCAAGGTTTTCTTTTAGGTCTTTCTTCACCGCTTCGCCAACGACGTCGATCTCTGCCGATCGAGACGGACCGCGAAGAGGTCGATGCTGGATTGAGATGCGCTTCGATCTATATGGAGAGGATGAAGACCGGACGACACCTCGGGATCTCGTCTTAGCTCTCGCGAAGAAATCCGCGGATGAAACGAGTCCACATCGTATCCTTTCTTTTCACGCCGAACAACGTCGGGCGTGTCGGCGCAACGGAAAGCTGCCGACAAAAGTTTACCCGGGAGCTCTCGAGGTTGCTCGATCATCGAGACCAGATGGACTGCGAGCCGGATATTTTGTTGGCGGAATGAAATGCAAGGTTTCTTTTTAGCTCCGTCTTTACCGCTTCGCCAAAGACGTCGATCTCCGCCGATGCGCCGCCGATCCAGATGGACCGCGAGGCGGACGCTGCGATTGAGATGCGTTTCGATCTATATGGAGAGGATGAAGACGGGACGACACCTCGGGATCTCGTCTCGGCTGACGCAAAGAAACCCGCGGACAAAACAATTCCGCATCGGCTCGCTGCCACGGTAAAGCACTCGTCTATTCCTTCGACTTCTTCTTCAGAATTCTCATCAGATTGATAAACAAGACGCGTTCGCACGAGCGCGAGGCCTCTCCTCTCTCTTTCTTCGGGTATCCCGAGTGGTGTCCTATACGGATATACACGTATGCGTACCGGGGTTAAGTTCCTACCTGTCCGCCGAGCGAACGACTTCACTGAGCGCGCTCTGGCAACAGTAATTAATTATAAAGCCGCACGATCGCGATATTCATGCTTCGGCTTCCTCGGGCCCCGTATATAGGACCGCTCGTACCTACTGTGGAGCAGCTACGCGTGGTATACCTTCCAGGCCGATACTCGCCGCGCACTCGTTCTTTCACGGTACAGCAACTTCAAACGGACGGTAAGGTTTTGCTCCGCTCGGACGCGCGGTCAGCACTGTGACTTCTCCGACTATATTTCCTCCGTGCCTTCTTTACACATGCGGACGCGTACAGCGGCACAGCGGACTTAGCGTGAGACGATAAAGAGAGCCTTTTTTTACTCGGGGAAAATAAGGTTGCCGCATCATCGCGCAACATTCTCTTTTCTTCCTCCAATATCGTGAATTCAATAAACAGAGCTGTTTGAACGGTCGTCGTCGATTTTTGGGGGAAAAAATGTTACCAGCTTCTTTGCAATTTCGCTGAATGCCGATAAAAATTTACAGTCGGATATTTTTAGGTACCTCTAAAAATTGCCGCTAAAGATCAAGCGTCAGACGATAAAGAGAACTTGTTTTACTTGGGTAAAATGATCGGATCATCGCGTTAAAATTTTCTTCTTTCCTCCAATTTCATGAATTCAGTTTGGTACATTTGATAAACAAAGCCGGTCAAAGTCGGTCTTGGGTAATTTATCTGAAAAAAATATCACCGACTTGTCTGCAAGTTCGCTGAACAACGGGAAAAATTGATAGTCAGATATTGTCAGCAACCTCTAAAAACCGCCGCGGAACTTCAAGCGTGTTAACATGTGTTGTTTTTATGTTACAGCATATAATACAAAGGTCTGCAACCTACAAATGCTACGTAACAGCGGAGTTCTGGAGAGTTCCTGCGAGTACGATTAGATCTCGGCGAGGTGTTAAACGCGTTGCCCGAGACCGACAGCTGAGTACAGCAAGAAGCAAACAGCAACGTCGGGTCTCGGCGTCGGCCTCAGGAGAGAATCGAGAAGCGCAAGAGCCACCAGCCCGACATTCGTGCACGCGTTTCCCGCGAATTCCCTGACTTTCATGACTTCCTCGTAAAACGCAAATTCTCAATTAACGCCATTCTTCGCCCCCAGGCTTCTTGCGCGCTGCGTTACAAAGTACGAAAATTTGCACATTTAATTAAAACCGCGTGGTCGCGAAGCTATTGCAATAACGCAAACGGGGAATAAATGAGCAGGTCCCTTTATTCTCCGTCTCTGGCCGAAATTACAGTCGGTGGCATTGAATATATTTTCGACTGCTCACTGCGGCGGGTCATAAAAATCGCTACGCACACTGAAAATATAAAATAAAAATTGTTGGATTGACCGAGACTCGGGCAGATACGTTCAAATGCGTTATTTCGGCCGACAGAAATCGTTCATTGCTCCAAATAGATTTTGATCGAATTTTCATCAATCCAATCATATATATTGTACTTTTGATCTGATCACACTTTTGACTAATTCAATCATAAATATTGTAACGAATGTAGAGTCGAGGCTTGACTGACACAAAATATTACGTAGATGACTGGAATAGCTCTGCATGACAAATGACAAACGTATAGATTATCTATTGACGAGATAATGAGAGTCTTGATCGGGCTTTAAAAGAGCACTGATAAAAAAGCGGTTCAATTACCTAAAAATTCGGGTAGGCACCTTCAAATAAATATTTAATTGGTCGAACAAAATATTCTACTGCATCAAACACATTTTGCCGAAATCATTTTAAAAAATAGTTGAACTAACTAATCTTTTAGGTGTCACAACAAAATATTTATTTGAACGTCCCCGACCGAATCTTTAGTTGTACAATTGTTGTACAAACGTTTGACAATTCGTACTCGAGATAAATAGTTACAATTGTAATTAATGATATCCGTCTCAAAACCAAATGCGCATGTTGTCGATTTCGCTCGATCGTAACAATATATGTATTTTTTTCCCAGTGCACGCGGAAAGTTTGTTTTCTATCCACTTTACCGCAGCCGCTTGCTCGGAAGGGTGCGGGTCGAGCAGTGGCGAATGCAATGACTGCCTCGCTGCTATAGTCTTCGCAGTTTAGTTCAGTGTTTCCTATGGTTACACCGTACTGTATCTACCGTACTATATATAGCGCGCACGATCGTACTGCCCGATCGAGATTGATGGCGGTGCCAGGAACGGGTGTACGTTCCTACCTACTACGCCGTACACGTCGTAGTAACTCGCGTATGTACGAGAATCCATATATACACATCTGCGTGCATATATCTATAGAAACTAGGTACGTACATAGCCGAGCGAGTGCACAGGAAAGCGCGGAGACGACGATCGGAGAGCCAGAAGAGCGGCGCGCAACGGTACAGAGAAACACCCCGGCGGAGGAAGGGACGGAGAAACGGATGGGAATCACGCGTGTGACGTCACAGCAGGGTGACTCCCGTGACTCGTGACACGCGCACCGAGCCGAGGTTTAATTAGCGCTACAATGCCGAATCGGCCTTCTCTCGTCGTCGTATGGAGTCGGCTTTGCTTGCTCGTCGTCGGCTTACATGCAGGGGTCGGTTCGGTTGCCGGTAGTGCATGCCTTAGCTCCGACTCCGCAAGCTCTCGATTCTTGCTCTGTACTGTCTCTCTCTCTCTCGAGCTTTCGCTTTATTCCGCTCTTCGGTTCGGATACGTGCCCTTTTTTTTGGTCCTTCGGCGGGAGCGGTCGGAGGGTTCCCATCGGCGAAACCTGCACGACTGTGTCAGCTCGCGATCGCGGCGAAGCGGAGGGACGCACAGTGTTAGCATCTCTCCGTCTTTCTGGCACTCTGCCGGCCCGACCTTACGACCCGACGGGACCCCGAGACCACGTTCTCCGAATTACCGATCCGTACAGCGAGTGCACTGTGCACTTAGCGTAAATTCCGCGATCACGAGTCTCTTCGAGGTTTTCGCCGGGGAGGCGAGGGAGGGGGGAGGAAGAGGAGGAAGCGAGGACGGTGGAGAACTCAAGGAGGGCTGCGCGAGAGGGCAGGCTGAGGAAGCAAGAGTGGGTGTCGCTGATGGCTGACCATCTGGAAATCGGCGATCGGCTCCACTTTTACTCGTTGATTGGTGCAGCTCCGATCGATTTTGTTCTTCAGGGATGGACGGCATAGAAGTTAATCTTCTTTAAGGTAGTCCTTGCGAATAGTGTTCATTTCGCATAAATTTCAGACAAATGAGAGGGAATTGCCAACACTTCTCGATGGCATAAAAATATGAAAAAAAATCAAGCGTATTAAAGATGCTGACAAGATTCATTTTGCATAATGATAATTCCAAAATTTTATCAACAAAGTGATGAAAAATAACATTGTTTGACAAATATCCAGGAAACATAACTTCTTTTTAATGAAAATTATTCGTTCATTTTTACTTTGAATTTTGGGACTTGATACACGTTTTTTCTATATAAAAAAAAATCAAAGTGTATTGTAAAATTAATATTTTCAGCACCTTTAATATGCTTGATTTTTTTCAGATTTTTATGCCATCCAGAAGTGTTTGCAATTCCCTTTCATTTCTCTGAACCTTATGCGAAGTGTACACTATTCGCAAGGACTACCTTAATCGGCAAGTAGCCTCGAGTGATCGAAGCTGCACGATGCGTCGGACTGCACTCCGACGCACTGCGTAGCCTCGCAATCGGCTCGGCTCGATTCTACCTTTCGCTTCGCCCGTTTTCGTAACATTTTTTTACATTTTTTTCTATTCCGTATTTACTCTTGCATGTATGTAAAATGTACATAGTGCCGCGGACGCTGCGCGCGCTTCAATTGTCAATTTCCACCGGCACAATCGTGAATCGGCCTCGCCGATTGGTGGAGCTCCGATCGACCTTGTTCCATAGGAATGGCCGGTATAGAAGCTAATCTTCTTTAATCGGCAGGTAGCCTCGAGTGATCGAAACTGCACGATGGCTCGGACTGCAGTCCGACGCACCGCGTCGCACTCGGCTCGATTCTACCTTTCGCTTCGCTCTTTTTAGTTCTTTTTTCAACATTTTTTTTTGTATTTTTTTTTTTTGTATTTCGTATTTACTCTTGCATATATGTAGAATGTACGTAGTGGGGCGTACGGTGAGTTCGCATGAATGCAACGTGCCCGGGTGTTTGATGAGCGCGAATGTGGGCGAGCGAGCGAACGCGAGTCGGGCTCGGCGAAAAGAGAGCCGAATCGTTCTCGCACCGGGCGAAAGAGAGGAAGAGAGAGCGCGAGGCCGGTGAGATAGGAGAGATTTAAAATGTTGCGGCAGGTCGGGGGACTAAATGATGATAAACTATCTCGTCGGTCCTCGCGCCTGGTCCGCTTCGCCTTTCCACCCCGTATGTTCTCACACACACACACGCGCACGCATACAATGTCCTCTTTCCCCGTTAAACTGACCCACGACGGTTTGAATTACGGCCTAAAAGGAACGAAATAAAAAAATGAAAAAAAATACGCGCACACACACGGCTGTGTTGCCCGGCCGAGAACGAGAGTGAAGGAGACGAGAGTGAGAAACGGCGACGAGGTGGATACGAGACAAGCCCGAGAGATTTCCAGTTTCGAAAGAGCTCGAGTAAGGCGAAAAGATGCCCGGCCGGGCCGGCGGAACATACAATAAACATAATAACGAGGGGGTGAAGGGGAGGGCGGAGGGCGAAGAGCGCGAAGAGGGAGTCAATTTATTTTTTTATCTGCAGCGTGAGATTTTTTTTTATTTTTTTTTAATTTTCGCCACGTTGATATTATGCACGCTGAAAGTTTAATCGCGATTTTCGGAATATATGGAACGAGGTAACGAGCGCATAGTGTATCGAATAGCAGTTTAATTTCCTCGTTGAAATTCACCTCGCGAATTCGTGGGAAAATGCGATCGAGCGGTTATTTATACGGAAACGAGAAATTGTAAATATATTGGAGACAGAGGTGGGCGGGGGGGGGGGGGGGAGGTTTATCGGCGGACGCAACGATTGCAGAGTCGCTCGAAAACGCGCTCTCGATTTTCCACCGACCGATTAATAACAGCATTTTCGGATGGTGCTAATTAAATCCGGAAAACATGGAAGCGCCACTGTTTATATTTCGAAAACGATGGTCGAAAGAGTGCGAGGGAGCGAGAGGGAAAGCGCCGACGGGCCATGGATTCGGTTGTTCCCGGGCTGTGTAAGCTGGAGGGGGGAGGGGGAGGAGGGGGGGGGGGGCGAGCACACAAAATTAGTTCGATTCGCCCGAGGGAGATTCGGTTACAAATTGACCATAAAAATGTATAAAACGCGATTATCTACTATTAATTACAATTTTTAACATCCCGTCGTTTTCGTTCCCCCTCCCCCTCCGCCCCTCCCCCATTCGCGCTTCGTGCAGCGTCGCTAAATTTTCACCGTCGAATAATAAAGATAATAACCGGGGATTTTGGCGAAATAGCTATAACGCATAAATGATCGCCTCCGCAATTAGCATAAAAATCGTTTTTCAAAATCCGCGCCTCCCCTCCCCCCCCCCCCCCCTCCGCCCCACGCGGTTTTACAGCGTACCCGCATGTCTCTCTATCCGTCGATGAAAAATCATCGTCTAGGCCGATACACCGCGAGTGTAATAATCTACGCCATTAATTCGGGATTTAACAGTCCTGGCAGTCGTTCAATTTTTTTTAATCGACGCTAATCAATTTTAGCGACGGAAACGTCTTTTTTTTTTTGTTCCTCTCCCAAAGTGATTAACAGCGGGCTCTCGGATGGCTTTTGTGATCGGTCAAATGAGCCGGCGACCACTCGGAGCGTATGGGAGAAGAAAAAAAAAGTGTTTTTAAATTCGAGGGAGGAGTCGCGAGCGAATAGTTGCTGCCTCCTCGGAGGCCGCGGGAGGATTGATAATCGCGGCGAAGCTCGCCTTGCTCGTGCTGCCAACTCGCGGTGCGGCGGGCAACCCGGCGCCTCGGCCTGGCGGAGGCGCCGCACGTCGGTCGAGACGAGAACCGCGAGAGCCGCTCTTCGTCGTGGTACTTTTGTTGCCCCGGCGCACGCAGGCTTTCTTCCGCCTCGGGGCGGCGGAACGCGCACAACCGGGAGAGAAACGAACGGAGACAGAGGTAGAGACACGCGGGGAGTGCGGCGGAGTGCCACGTCGTTGGGGAACGGCGTCGGCGGCGTCGGTGCCGGGCGTCGCGAAAAAATACCACGCTGACCCGCGAGCCGTTTTTATTCGGTAATTACGTCGTTAAGCGCGAGGCAATTAAGACGCAAGAAATCGAACAACAATTACATTTACGGCTGGGAGCGACTACGGCCGCGCTTCGGCCGCGGTATATTGATCGGAGGGGGGCGTCGAGGGGAGAACTAGGAGGAATAAGGAAGCGAGCGAAAAAAAAACGCCCGTTAAAGCCGCTCGCAAGGGTTGCTCGAAGACGGCAATTCCACTGGAATGACGAAAAAATAAAAGAATCCCTAAGCGAGTCATTACCGTGAGAGTTGTTTTGTAGCTATTAAAGGGTCCTCTGTTTTTCATGCGTAGCCGATCGTCGAGGCGGTCGACCTTCCGGGATATTTTAGATAGATAGATTTCTATTGGATATACTGTCAAAAAAATTTGTATGAAATTTAATGTAGGGGACTGGAAGTTTTTATGCAAAAACTGGTATATTAAATTTAATGTACAATTGTGATGAAAAATTAATGTTCAGTGTCTTAAAAACATTCAAAATACTTTAATTTTACTATGAAGGTTAATCATTTACTTTAATTTCAATCAAAAAGTACATTAATTTTTCATCATAATTGTACATTGAATTAAATGTACCAGTTTTTGCATAAAAACTTCCAGTCAAATACATTAAATTTCATACGATTTTTTTTTCAGTGATAAGTCATGTAGCAATAACGGTAAGCAGTTTTTATATGTGTAGGCAATGTATGACGCAATTAAGTACTAGCTTTTTAATGTATGTACATATAGGCATTTAAACTTTTTGACCTCGACTAGTCACCACCCTCCCCTCGCTCCCGGGCATTAAGATGGAGCAGAAGACGCGCCTTAAGATTCTAAGGACGATAATTTGCGCATAATGTAATTAGTTATAACATTGTAGACGCGGAAAGTGCGGGTACAATTGTCGCATGCGCGTGTCGCCAACAACACTCGAAAATAATAATAAAAAAATAAAAATGATGTACTCGCGCCCGCAGCTGGGTTTCTCCGAGCCTTCCGGCTCCGAGTCGTCAAAGGGAAATTAATAACACCATCGGAACCGTAAAAAAGGTCTGTATCAAGATGGCTCGTACAATATAATCCCGCATACGATGTGCGTTGCATAAGTCGCGTGCATGACGTTCGCCGCGTCTGCCTTTTCTTCTTCGTCCCCCGACTGCCTCGGTGCACCGGTATTTTTTTCTGCCGTTGCACACTCGAGCGCGGGGCGATGAGGAACAGGAGGAAGATCGAAGGACCGTAGGGAACGAGCCGGTGAGAGGGAGAGAGCGGGTGCAACGAGAACGGACTGCCGGGCCGGATCGCAAGCGCGACGTGGCGGCGAATCAAACGATATCGGGCTTCTGGATTAATTTATGCACCGAAGGTTGTTAAAACGCGAGACTCAAAGCGGCCGCCGCCGCCGCCGTTGCAATCATACGGCTACTGTGGGGCCCACCCGGACGAATTCGTCTCGCGGGTCGTGCCGTCGCTGCACTGTTATACTTGCTGGCTTTACCGTACGGTGCGTACGCTCCGGCAAGAAAACAAATCTGGTCTACACTGATAAAAAAATGCAGTTCAATCGACTAAAGATTCGGGCAGGGACGTTCGAATAAATATTTTGTTAGTCGAACAACATACTTTAAGGGCTCAAAAATATTTTAGTGAAATCATCCAAAAAATTGTTGAACTAACCAAAATTTTAGCTGTACCAGCCAAATATTTATTTGAACGACCATGCCCGAATTAGTTGATTCAACCGTATTTTTTTACCAGTGTACCATTGATTCGCGACAGATCGACTGTAGATGTACAACACAGGTGTCCAAAACTATGGTCAAGTCTGAAAAGGCGTCTACCAGTCTATAGTCGACATGGACTAAAGTCCACATAGACTCAAGTCCACATGGACTAAAGTCCACATAGACTAAAGTCTACATGGACTAAAGTCCACATAGACTGAAGTCTACATAGTCTACATAGACAGCAAGTATAGATATATGATATAAAAATAGATATATTATCTCATCGACTATAGACTTTAGACTATCGACTATAGACTGGACTATCGACTATAGACTGGACTATCGACTATAGACTGGACTATCGACTATAGACTGGACTATCGACTATAGACTGGACTATCGACTATAGACTGGACTATCGACTATAGACCGGACCATCGACTATAGACTGGACTATCGACTATAGACTGGACTATCGACTATAGACTGGATTATCGACTACAGACTAGACTATCGACTATAGACTGGACTATCGACTAAAGACCGGACGTTTGACTATAGACTGGACTATCTATTTTATTTTCTCCACTATGACTGTTCTCATTTCAAGCAACGCCAAAATCAGCGGATAAAAATTGTAACTAACATTAGTATCGGTGACTCCCGTTGTTCTGTATACCGACCTAACAGGAGGTCGGGGGGGGGTTTTGCACAGAATGTGAGAGGCAGAGGCAGCGGTACAGAGATATTGCGCTCGGCTGTGCATTCCTCCCTCGCCTCTCTCCGCCTCGCGATGCAATTTACCGAATTGTTTTTAAATCCCACCGACGGCGATGGTGGTACCGGGGACGGAAGGAAAGGGACGATGGGGGCAAGCGGAGCGGAGGAAGAAGCGGAAGGAGAAAGAGGCGGAGGAGGACGATGGAGACGGCGAACGTGGCTGCCTGGCAGCCATGGCGTCAGCTGTTTTGTCCCGGGTACCCTCGGCGCGAGCGTTCCTCTTTCTCGTTTCTTTATTTCTTCTTTCTTTCTTTCTTGCCTGCTCGCTTCCCCGGAAACACGCTGGCTCCCGATATCGTGTTCCCAATATATATATACATATATATATATATATACATACATATGTATATAGACGGTATATCTACCGGAGGAAGAAAACGAAAGAGGGAAAGCCAGCAAACTCGCTTTTGCTCGGTTCGCTGCTGCTGCCTTCTCCACCTCTTCATCCCTCCGGCTTGGATATAACGCTAAGTGCAAGAAGTGCGCGCACGACGCGAGCCCCTTGGCCTAGTAGTAATGGACGTTCTCGGCAAGACGACGAACGGTGCTCGCGATGGACCACCCCGAGAGCGAGATGGAGAAAGAGCCGGAAAAAGGAAAGTCGACCCCTCCCCCCTCAACCCCCCTCTATCTACCCTCTCGGTATTACTCGAGACTGTACTCTCGGTGCCGTACGAGATCCTTGCGATTCGTTTATCCCGCTATAGCGTCGGTAAAATAAATTTGCCCGATAACGTTAGGAGAGATCTCGGAACGCAAAAGCATGACTGGCTGCTTTCTCGCTTAGCCGTAGCTTACTGATGTAACATACACGCATATGTATATATATAGTACGCGCATTATACGGTCTCGTCGTTCGACGTCATTCTCCTCTGGCCTCCCCGCATACCCGACCGGCGGAATTCCATACAATTAAGATAATAAGCCGATAATGGCCGTCGGTGCTGGTCTCTCGCGCGCCAAGTGTTGCTATTCTCGATCGAGGAAACGGCAGCGTCACGTGAACGACGTGTCGTGCACGGCGCAGTGTATGTAGCCTACATACGAGATGGCTGTCGTGTGTGCGTGAGAGAGCGACTGCGTGCGCGAGTGAAAAAAAAAATCCCGTCTACCATTCACTTGCGGTGGATCTATTACGGGTATCTACCGAAGTTCGCTTACCGGGACGGTCGCCGAGATGGAATGTAGACCACGAAGATAACTGTCGCGAGTCCACGGTAGAACGGATTTATTTTTCTCGAGTGGAGTGTCAGCTGCGTATTCCGGATAAATGCATTACATCCGTTGGCGTAGATTTTTTTCGTAGGAATCATGATCTTGCTTAGATGAATACAAGAAAAATTCCGTCTATGATTCACTTGCGGTAGCGGTACCAAAAGTTTGCTTCCGGGACTATCGTAGAGGTGATATGTGGACCACGAAGATGACTGTCGCGGGTCCGTGGACCAGACTTTTTTCCGCAATGGGTACCAGCCGTCTTTGTGGGACTTCAGACCTTCCGGATAAGTGCATTAAATACCCCACCGATTGTCCCTGGTACGTGTATCGGAGTTGATGGGTGTAGATTTCTGTCGCCAGAATCGTGATCGTGCTTAGACGAATAAAAGAAAAATTCCGTCTATGATTCACTTGCCGTAGATCTATTACGGGTACCAACCAAAAGTTTGCTTCCGGGACTATCGTAGAGGTGAAATGTGGACCACGAAGATGACTGTCGCGAGAACGTAGACCAGACTTTTTTTCGCAACGGGTACCAGCTGTCTGTCGGTTGGACTTCAGACCTTCCGGATAAGTGCATTAAAATCCATTGCTGATTTTCCCCCGGACGTGGGTCGGAGTTGATGGGTGTAGATTTTTGTCACCAGAATCACGAACATCTTTAGATGAATAAAAGAAAAATTCCGTCTATGATTCACTTGCGGTAGATCTATTACGGGTACCAACCAAAAGTTTGCTTCCGGGACTGTCGTAGAGGTGAAATGTGGACCACGAAGATGACCGTCGTGAGTCCGTAGACCAGACTTTTTTTCGCAACCAGGTACCAGCTGTCTGCCGGTCGGACTTCAGACCTTCCGGATAAGTGCATTAAATACCCCACCACCGATTGTTCCTGGTACGTGGATCGGAGTTGATGGGTGTAGATTTTTGTCGCAGGAATCATGGTCGTATTCTTCGCGACATGAATTCGGTGCACAGCGCTGGCGGCAGTGGCCGAGGCAGTTTTGTCCGGAATCGTCGATATCCCAGCAGGGCCATTCCAAGTAAGGAAGGAAAGGGTAAACGTTATACGGGGGATGAAAGCGAGTGAGAATGAGAGGAGACCCGAGGATAATATAGAGCGCGGTGGGTAGAGAGAGAGTGCGACAGAGTTTTCGCGGCGAGAGGGATGGAAACGGGAATACGATTGGTTTGCGAGGGTCGCCATTCACAGGAGCCTCGTGCTGTTTGGAGTCTGCGAGGGAGAAAGCTGCCGCGGCTCCGCTGCCTTCGCTCCGCTGCTCTGCCGCCTGCTGGCGGTGCTTCCACATTCCCTAGCTTCGCCAGCCACCGTCGCGTCTGCGCGTTTCCTTGACCCTGCAACCGTCCCGCTTTATCTCACGGGGTGGAGAAACCCCAGGGAAGATCCTCCACTCCCGCTTGGTTCTATGTATGGTGCGCGCTCAGAGGAGAAACACCATCGACCAACCAACCCCGTGCTCGAGGATGACGGATGTCGCGACGCCCTAAGACGTCAGCCTCTCCCCGGCTGCGACGCCCTCCGAACGAAGATGGACCAAGGATCCCCTCTACACTTCTTATCTATCCCGATGACTATCCACCATTCCATTCGGCAATCCTCTTGTTATCATTTTTATACCACGATCGCCGGTATTCGAAACCACCAATACAGTTTTTTTTTTCTCATTTGTTCCGATAATCTAGAACTTATGTATTTTTCCCCGTTGACCGCTGCGCTTGACTTTCAGCCCGATATTCGAAGCGGAAAGTCGCGAGGCATATTTTTAAAAAATTTCCTTTCAGCCCATTAGCATCCTCAAGTTATTCTCGAGCTGATATGGCTGGGAAGGAAAAAAAAGAAACTTGGCTCTCTGAAACAACCCCACTGGGATATTCTTGACCTTGGAACCCTCCTGTCCTACAGGTCGCGCGGTCTGAATTAACGGACGCGTAAAATTCTACGGTAGTTCGGTAGTTAGCAGGCGTTCGAGCGCGGCAATGGCACATCACAGGGGTTCATCGCAAGAGGGTGAAGAGAAGAGGATCATCGGAAGAGTGTAAGTTCCTGTATACAGATGTATATGCGCACACGGATGAGGAGCAGGAGTTCCCGCGAGTGACTACGAATACAGCTAGCCTCCCGGTGAAGAGGCTCGTAGGGGGGTAGACGCACCGCCGCGACGCTGCTGGTACACTTAAGACGTTATTTACGGCCCCGTTTCGCGTAACGTTTTAGTTGAGGCAGGTCGGCATGGCTCCGGTCTCACTCCACCTCGATATGTTTATGACGGGTACCAGGCAGCCAGCCCGAGCGTACAAGAAGAACATCGAGGAGGAGCGAGGAGAGGGGTCGTGATAACGACGGCGCGACGTTGAAAGGGTCGACGTATTCGTCGAGGGGTTGCGCGAGGAAGGTCTACACGACACTTTGACAAAGTTGATCGGCCGTCTCTTGCAATCGATCGGCCGCCCATTCAGACAAACACAAACGGCACATTATTCGGATCGATGAGAATACAGATATGAAATTTTAGCGAATTGACCCTGGCAAGCATCTGGCGATTGTACTCAGGCCGTATGGCGAAATTACGCTGGTCTACGGTAGACTCGCGGTAGATTTACTATCCACGAACGCAAAGTCGTCTTGTTAAGTCTGACACTTGTCTACTTGGGTCTACAATCTATGTAGACTTCGGTCTACATAGACTGAACTCTAAAGGGTAGAATATACAGTTTATCGTGGGTAGACTTCAGGTCAAAGTTGATTAAGTTGTAGACATTCGTCTCGCAATAAACCAAAGTCTACATAGACTTTGGTCTATACAGACTAACTCTAAAGTCTACAGTGTACAGTCTATCACGGACGAATTTCACATCACAATCGATTATATTGTAGAGACGCGTCTCGTATGTACCGAAGTCTACATAGACTCAAGTAGATCGTAGATAGTAGGCGGACATAAATTTACGTGCACTTTTTTCTTTTCAACGCTCATCGAAAAAAGTAAAAGCGTAAATTGCGAATGCATTTTCTTTTTTTCATGAAACATCACTTAGCCTGACAATATCGAGAAAGATAATGGGCGCAGGCCGAACGTACATAGTTACATTTTAAACAAGAGAGGCTCGTTGCGCGGTAGCGGAGTCTCGGTATCGTTTTTTTTTTTTTTTTTTTCGTCGCGACCTCGAAGATTATGGAAGACGTACGAGCGTCGTGCCGAATGAACGCGCGGGCTACCGGCGAAGGAGGCCAAAAGTGGGGAATATAAAGCGCGAGAGCCCGACGTTTGTCCCTGTTTTCGTCGACGGATAGGAAATAAAATGCATAAACGTTTGCACCGCCGTGGGCGCCTCGGTGCGCTCGGAGAGCGATGGGAACGAGAGCGGAGGCAGACGAATGTGTTGCTGTGTAGCCGACGTGTGTATTTAAATTTAAATATAATGCAAATCAGGGCAGATAAGGTGAATAATAATTATTGTGATCGCAAGAACGAGCGGGTGCGTCGTCGTTTCCGAGTATGCACACAGTAGGCGATGAGCGCGAGCGTTAAGGCGTAGGGAGGAAACGGGGGGCGAGAGGACGAGGGAGGTTCGTCGTCGATAAGGCCCACCGCGGCCAACTCGAAAGCGAAGGTGGCCAGAGCGAGCCGCAATTACCAACCGAACGAATTTACTTCGCCTCGAAAATCCACGTCGTCGGGGCTTTCACTCACCCACACACGCGCACACACGTGTGACATTATACCTTGTACACATGTACGAGCTAATCCAGTTGGCAACTCGTCGTTTAAGCTCGGCTCGTTCGGCTCACTCGTGGCTATCCAATTTACAGAGCACGCAGGCGACAGAGATTACGAGGTGGCGGTAGCGGTAAGGCGCACTTAAAAAATTACTGCGACGCGCAATTAAAAGGAAGGTTTCCCCCTCGGGAGAAAGAGAGAGGCCGGACGGAGGAACAACTGACAATTTATGCGGCTGGAAAAATCGGCGCATTCTTCTTCGGTTCCATTTCCGGACTTATTTTTTTTTTGTTAGGGCAGTCCGAGCCTTTCCGTCTGGTCATTTATCTATCGGCGTTGCACAATCAGCCGACACCGAGCCGAGCTTGCCTGTGACTACTTGCAAGTAATGCGCCGGGAAAAAAAAGTGTTCGATTAACCAAAAATCGCAGTGACGGGTTCAAAGCTGTTATTTGGTTGGTACAGAGGAAAGCATTGTATTATTAATCGATTATTTGCTTCAGTCGATTCGAATAGACATTTTTGTTGTACCAACCAAATAGCACCTTTGAAGGTATGTCAACGTTTGATTAATTCAACAGTTTCTTTTTCTCAGTGTACAATACCGTACATACCAATAGAAATACTTCATACTAGGACAAATTATTTATTTGATGGGCGCCCGCAAACAAATATATATTTAAATCAAATAAATATTTATTCGATTAGTATTAGTAGTAATAGTGAATTTATTGGCAATATGCTAGATGGAACAATTTTTGGTACATAGCATGACATAACGTAGATTGTCGTGAGAATATATATATATATTGCCAATTGGCCATCGACCTTCAGCCAGTACTTAACGAAATTATTGGAATTAAATAAATAATTAGGAGAGAATGGGAAACGAAAATGCAAACTAAACCTAAGCATTTAATTTAAATAATACTTTCCCACCGAAAACGAACGCACCTGTACAAGAAAAAGCGAAACAGGGGCTGAAAGACTTAGCTCGATGGCCCGTTGGCAATAGAAATTCAAATACATACTGTTAATATTATCCTACATGTATCGATGATCGCACCAAGCATTGCCAATAAATACAATTACTACTACTAAATAAGTTACGGGTCACCCTTCGAGTAAATAATTTTTCTGGGTGCACCAGTAACGAACCTCCCGAGGAGGTTCGTTGGTCACCCTTTCGTCCCTTTTGCCCCCATCGTGCCTCATTCCTCGTTCCCGCTGAGCTCGCGCACTGCCTCGAGGAGCCGCGATGCATGACACTCCATCCACGTGTGCAAAACCCGCGGCTCCCGTTAATAGTTTCAATTCTCCTTCGCCGCGGAGGATAACTCCATTCGACTCGGCGCCCAACGACAGTGTCGGCATTTATATAAATGACTGTGGATCCTCTCTCTCCGCCTCGCACCCATCGCGCAGCCCCGTCGCATCCTCCGCACTCGAGTCGAACCTCCTCAGCCTTTCCTACCGAGCGAAAAAACGTCGCACCTCCTCGTCACGCGTTTTACAGTCGTAACTCCCGGTGTATCGCCGCTTACACAGAGAACAATGAAAGTTGTGCACCGCGCTCCGACCTTCCATTCCCGTTCGACGCGCCGCATGCGAGAGAGCCGTAGATGCAACCGATTAATCCAAGCTGGATGTCTTTATTGTATTAATTCCCTCGGTCGGCCGCGACCGGTAGGGGGTTTCGCGGAGGGGCGATAAGAGCCCGCCGCTCTCTCGCGGACCCCGCGCCTTCCCGACGGTGAGCAGATATGGAATCGGCGGGTTTATACTTTACGGTCTACATACGACTACCGCCTGAAAGCGAACGTGGGCTCGCGCGTTCGGCGAGAGTTCTCGGTCGCTGCGCCTCCCCTCGCTATTTCACCGAGTGCTTGGTGCGCGAAGCGAACCGAGTGCCCACGGTAAGTTGCGCCGAGCGGAGAGACACGGGTTCGCCGCCCTAGATGGGCTGCCAGTTTCGCCGAGAGGAACGAAGGAAACGCGGAGAGCGAAGAGGCTCGCGCACTGAAAGGGTTCGAGGCGCGATACAGTGTTGCATTTATACTTATAATATCGCGGATACCGATCTGCAGCCGGGAAACCTAAAACTCGAGTGCAAGGGATGGAAGCACCGGAACGGAACCGAGTTGAGCTCACATAATGCAATAGCTTACCCCTCACGCTCTCTTGAGGCTCCGCTTCCGGAAGTTTCATTTCTTGCCCGGATACTCGAAACTTCTCGTGTCATGCAATTGTGGGTTCTTAACGAGGGAGGAGCAATGCGAGTAGGGAGAGTTTCAGGCGACCGAGGGCGCAGATTCTGTCAGGAGAAATTCTAAGAGAAAAAAGAAACCTGGTGGAAGTGATTGATAAACGAAATATTCGACTGTATTTTTTTTTTTTTTTTTAAGGAATGTGCACCTCAGTCCGTTGTAAGGGTGTTCACCCGGGAGTCGGCGCGCGGAGTACAAGCTCGCCTCGCGTCAGCTTTCCACCCGTGTTCCCTATATACGTCGGGGCAGAGAGCGAGAGCCCCAAGCTCGTTGAACGAAAGTGCGAGAGAGTTACCTATATAGAACACTCGGAGAGTTCAGGGTCGTCGGGAGCGCGCGGTGGCATACAGGTGGTCCATAACATAACAGTCACTGCGTTTTATCCGGCAGTAAACCGGCGGCAGGCGCTCGGCTCTATGATTTAATACTCCCCCCCCTCGCCCCCGCCCCCTCTCGCGCGCCCCTCTGGCCCCTGGCACCGCCGACTCGCGGGCCATGGCCCTCCCGCCGTGTGCGCCTCTCTCTCTCGTCTGACCCCCTTATAGTAGTCGAGAGTAGAGTACTACGTACCCCTCCCCCCCCCCCCCCCAGTCCGACTCGAATATATATCTTCGGGACCGGGGCAAACGCAACGGCGTGCTTTCGCGCTAACCAAGTGTCTGTAACTTCCTTCCTTCCTTCCAAGCCCGTTCACTCGACTTCTATGACCATCAGGATTATTCACAATTCCTACCCTTGTACCGACTTGGTTTCTCGTGCTTGATCGTGGAAAAAAAGAATCTGGTGTAAGATTGACTTGCGATGCCGGTTATGGCCGTTTACCGAAACGTCCGCCTACCGGGGGGATTGTGGGCGGGTGATGAAGTGTAAGTGGCGAATATGGATTTCGGGTATGGCTTGGCTATCCAAGTGTCTGTAACTTCCTTCCTTTCTTCCTACCCCGTTCACCTGACTTCTATGACCATCAGGATTATTCACCATTCCTACCCTTGTACCGATTTGATTTCTGCAAGTCTACCATTGACTTGCCATCGGTTATGGTCGATTACGATAGGGTCGTGGGCGTGCGATAGGGTCAAGTCGTGAATATGGACCACCTCGATTACCACGTGAATGAATGGTGGAATCGATGATTTGAGGGTGCATTTGCCGCGAGCTTGTATCCGTTACAAAGACATATATATGGGTATAACCGTATGATAAGTTGAAGCTTCTCCACTCTTCACGCGTCTTCTATGTCCATCAGGATTTTTTACAATTCCTACCCTTCTACCGATTTGATTTCTCAAGCTTGGCCGTGTAAAAAAGAATCTGGCGTACCATTGACTTGCCGTGCCAGTTATTTATTTATTTATTTACTATTTACGGGCCGTATCCCTTTAGTTACATTGTTGCACCCACGAGTTATGGCCATCTACTGAAAGTCCGTCTACCGGAACGATCGTGCGAGTACGATAGGGTAAAAGTCGTGAATATGGACCACTCCGGTTAGCGCGTGAATGAATGGTAAAATCGATGATTCGAGGGCGTATTTGCCTCGAGCTTGTACCCGTTACGAAAATATATATATTTGGGTTTACCAGTGCGATAAGTTGAAGCTCGCTTCCCCACTCTCACCCTGACTAGTAACTGTCACCGCGAATCGTGGCGAGAGTGGCGAAAGAGGACGAGGGGGGTTGAGAGGCATGCATCCAGTACTGTGTAGCCAGCTAGTACGAGAGTCTGCCGTCCGGAGCGACATTTTCGAGTTGGTAAGCCGCATAACTCGCGAGCGACTCTCAGCCGCCACCGCGGCCGCGGCCGTGGAAACTCCGTAACTCTGTTAATTCATATCTGGGAAGTTGGCCTCCTGCCGCTGTGTGTTTCTCCGGCGCATGCTAACGCCTCGTTCCTCTCGGGGAACGAGGAGACACAGCCAAAAGCCGGACCGGAGTTCGCCACGTACCTCTTCGCCGATCGAACGGAAACGGCTAATGATCGCACCGGTTGCCGGTTTAACGATCGTCGATTCCCCAACTGCCGCTGACCACCGACCGACTTTGGAAGAGACTGCGGAAGGCTCGACCGATCCGATCATCCCGCAAGGGTAGCAGTCGAGATCCGGGGGATGGCGATTGGGATTGGAGGGTTGAAGCGAATGGAACGACGGAAGGAAAGAGGGGACGCGGAGGAACGCTGGAGAGGGAAAGGGTGGTACGGCAGTCTGGTTGTGTGGAGTTACCGCATATAGCACACCGGTGTAATGTACTATATAGAGGTGGTACATAGGTGTATGTGTACATAACGTGGGCGCACTACTGCGAGAGCTCTTCGTCGTCTTCGTCGTGGCTCTTCGCGTTCCGCTTTGCTCTGCCTCGCTTCGCTTCGCTTTCCGCTCCGTTCCGGGGCCCTCGTGGGTGGTAGCTTCAGGGGTGGCTGCCTCTCTGCGCTCCGCGTGGGAGTTGGTTTTCCTTGCTTCCTCGCTACCACCTCCGTCACCCCACGACGGAGGAATCGATACGCCGGGTTGCGAAGCTCAGCGCCACCAACGCCTCCTCCGTCGCCGCCGCTACGTCATTGCACCCAACGACCGGGCCACCCTTCTTCCCGCTTCCTCTCTATTTCACCCTCTCGCCAACAGTTCAGCGAGACACACACGCGCGCCACTTCGACCTACGAACTTTAAAGCGCACACCCACGAGCGACTCGATAGGTTACAACGGTATACGAGACTCGGATGTGCACTTCGCTACGGCGTCGACAACGAAGTTCGAATTCGGGGAATCGCGTACGGGCAACTTGAAGCCCACTTTTTCGAGTTCGCTGATGGCCTGCGAAAGCTCTTTGCAACTTCACTTGCGTCGCTTCGTCTCGGGTTCGTCCCAAGTTGAAATGGGATTGTAAGGTTTTAGCAATCTAGTATTTTAGGTATTCCGATGGCAACCATTTCTGTCTGGATTGATGCACACACTACGAGTGTTGTCACATCTACCGATACGGATTGGCCTCTTGCGCCTGGTGGACATTTTCGAGCGTCACGTCAGACTCGGTCGAAATGGATGTTTACCGTTGCAATTATTGTACACATGGCAACTATTGTGCCTATACGAAGTATCTAAATGATATTCCGCAATTCATACAAATCTACGATTTGTTTGAGCACGTCAAAAAAGTGAACCACATATGAGGTAAAGAGAAACATATGCATTTGGCTTTCCCATAAGTCTATGATACGAAGACGAAATGTTTACCGTTGCAATTGTTATACCTGCAAATGCCAATAGCTATTGTCGTGCTTGTACGAAATATCCAAATGACATTCGGCAACATCGATTTTCTTCGATATAATTCACATAAATCTACGATTTGTTTGAGCACGGCCAAAAATGAACAGCCGTATAAGGTAAAGAAAAACGTATGCATTTGGCTTTCCCATAAGTCTCTGATACGAATACACCGATGCAAAGTGGTACGTTCCTTGGGCCCATCAGTCAAAAGCTTTATAGAAACTATTGTGCATCGACTTTCGGGGGCTGGTACCGTTCGTCGGCTCGAGAGCTTCGAGGTACATTAACTCAACGTATAGATCTCGTGACTACCAGAAGGTACGAGAGAGCGAATCAGATGGAGGTAACTGCCGGTCACGAATGATAGCGGTACCAGTCGAATTAACTTTCATAGGAAATTAGTCGAAATTATCTATATATAGGCGTCGTAATTTCACAACGAGTGATTCGTTTTGTCAATTTATGGAGCATCCGTTTGATATCTCGATGGCAATTGGCAACGTCAAGGGATAATAAAAACACGACAATGAGAACCACTGTGGCGGGCACGGGGTATGTGGGCAGAAACGGAGAATTGGTCTAGAGGAGGGCTCTTAAGCGTTTGGCTTTGGCACAGTCGTAAAAATAATGGAACGCCCGGTGCATGCAGGCCGCTAGCTAAATAGCATGTAATAGCGAAAGGCGCGGCTACACGCTCTACCTCAGAAAATCTCCGCGTCAGTGTGGCTGCTGCTGTTTCCTACTGCCTCTACCTACTGGAGCCTAGGAGAGAGAAATGCGGTCCCCACTTTGCCACTGCTGCGTCGAGACCTCGAACCCCGGAACAATGGTAATTGCTAATTAATACTCTCTCAGCGATCCTCTCTCTTTCACCTTCACCAGGGTAACCTTGATTTCTCGATGTTATAGAAAATCCCACTCGCAGATGGTATAAAAAGTTCGGACATTTAACATCTCCCCGAGCTATACAATATTTACAATTCTATTCTTTCATTGTGCAATTTTTTTTCTTCAATTTGCAACTTTTTTTTTCACTTTCCAATTTTTTTTATGTGAAGGTATCGTTCACTGAGCGAAAAGTAAAATAGTAAAATAGGTACCAACGTTTCTTGTCCACAAACGTCCATAATTGTTCTCGTGATAATTTTACAAAAAAATGTTGTCTACTTTACAACTGTTTAAAATGTTTGGTGAAATTAATAACAAAATAATTATCGACAAAAACGGTTTGTTAAATGTACAAATCTTTTTGACTGTGTGTGGGCACGAAATGTTCGAACGCGTTCCTATCTGCTGATGCCCAACTAATACCGACGACAGGGTCATTAAATCGTAAAATGACAAACGTTCCCGGGACCGAAAGCGTGGTTAGCATTAACTCGTTTCCGAATTTTATTACACGGTTGGTTCGATATAACACGGAACGAATAATAAAATTGTCGTATCGCGTGACCTATTAATTTCCTCTCGTAGTTCAACATCCAACCCGCCGAGGCGCACTCCCAGCGTGCTTTGCCTCGCTCATCGTAGCCATAGCCGTTTCAACCCCGCGCGAGAGTTGGCCCGGAGCTTCTCGTGTTTCACGCGCTCCTTCGTCGGAAGGAAGGCGACCGGAAAGACGACGATGACTGCGAAAGAGCGCGCGACAGGTACTCGCGATCCCGACCCGCACCTGGCCCGGACCTCTTCGTGATCGGTCCCCGATCGCCCTCCGACTCCGCATTTTTTCCCTCACTCCCTCGCAACTCCAAAACTTCCGTCAGAGACTTTGCCGCAACGTCCGATTCGGCTTCAATTTTTTAATAATTTTTTTTCGTCATTTTACACAAAAACTACTCACTCGTCATTGGCGATAACACTTCAGGAATTCCAGTTCTCATTCTTATCCAATTGCACTTACCTATAACAAAAAAGAAAAAAACAAAATTTAGCGTCAGCAAGCATAATAAAATGTGATATTCGCGCGCGATAATAACAACAGCGCATAGCCGAACAGACACTCGTCGAGGCATCGATATTTAATCGTGTCTGCGGTCGGCCGGGGATGAAAAGTTCGGAGCCATAGGGGAGGAATGAGAGTCGACGCGTCGCGCTAATTGTAAACGCACAAAAGCTCAAATCGCTCGGTTCCCCGGTCCGCGGATTTTCATGCGGCCATTATAGTGCCCAGTAGTATTTTACGCGTACGCTGTATAAACATAGCAGTGTATACGGCCCGTGTATTGCGGAAGGGTGATGAGAACGGCAGCGCCGGTGAATCCGGATAACGCGCGGCAAAAGCTCGACGCCTCCCACCCCCCGAGCCGAGCCGCCCCCCTCGGGTGCATACATCATCGACCGACTAATTTCCACGATAAATATTTTACGGTCGGCCATTACCGTTCCATAGACACGTACCTATATCATCGATACAGGTACACGCATCGATTTAACCCGTGCCCTATCGCGAGACGAGAGAGGTTTTTTGACGCCAGTAAAACGCTATTTCGCCGTCCATTGGCCGCGGCCGACAACGAATGGCTCAAACTATCCGCATTAAACGTCCACGGAAATCTGTTGACTCTCGTCGGGCTTAACAGTCCAATTGACGCGGTATCTCCCGCACGGAACGCGAAGCGTCGGAGTTAATCGAGGACACGCGTGGAACGGGGGGGCGTTCGATGTCGGTGGATTAACCCATGAATAATTCGCTTCGGCGCTTTGGGCGTGATCTTCCTCGAAGGGAATATTCGATATTTGCCGCGAAGTTTCGCGCCATTCGCCATCAGCCTTCGGTAATTGATTCTCAGTTTCTCGTGTGACAATTCCCGATCGTCGGAGCCTCCTCGAAACTCCGATGGAGATGCTCTTCGCTTCGGTAGCGTGTCAGCGGTCGTGAACCGGGCGCCAGTGACGAGGAGGGAGCGTATTGGTGGCGGTGAAAGAGGCCAGTCAGCCGAAACAGACGAAATGAGATTAGCCAGGCGAATTGCGCGAGTGAGAGCGGGAGGGTTCATTGACTATTCAGCGAAGGCACTTTGGTGGCTGTGTCGCTGGCTGGCAGGTGCATCGGGGGGGTTCTCCGGTTAGTTCGGTCGTCCTGTTCGCCTCTCGGTAAATGGAAACTTCGCAAAGGCGTGGCGCACGGCAAGATATAGCCGCGTGTATACAACTCGGTGGTTGTATAGTCGTAGGTTTCGGTGGGACGGGCGGCAACGACGAAAGCAACAAGAGCGCAGAGCGAACGGGTTCTCCGGTCGGGAACTGTGCAAAGCGCGAGCGAGAGAGCCGGCCGATATCGTCGACGGCCCACGGGACGCATAACAGTGTCGTTGTGTCGCCACGCACCATATTACCCTCCTCCCTAATTACGTGCCAACGCTCTCAATGACCGAATAACGTCTGTTTAAATTAGACTAATGACACGAGAAGCGGGCGAGGTGGCAACTGCGCTACCTGCAGGGGTAGAAGCCACCCCATGCGGGAAAACGTCACTTCCGGTTTTTCGATACAACAATCAGATTTTCCAGCCGGAAGTATTTCCGGTATGACGTCACGTCTGGTTGGAAAATGAAATATTCAAACCGAAAATGACGTTTTCCTATATGAAGTCACTTCCGGCCAAGAACCAAGATTTTAATCCGGAAGTGACGCTTTCTCGTGTGACGTCACTTCCGGCCAAGAACCAAGATTTTAAACCGGAAGTGACGCTTTCTCGTGTGACGTCACTTCCGGCCAAGAACCAAGATTTTAAACCGGAAGTGACGCTTTCTCATGTGCCGTCACTTCCGGTCAAGAACCAAGATTTTAAATCGGAAGTGACGCTTTCTCATGTGACGTTACTTCCGCTCAAGAACCAATATTTTTTTAATCGGAACTGACGCTTTCCCACTATGTTTCAAGATTATCAGGATAGCTTTGAACAGGAGGTCGACAACGACGAAACTGCAAATACCCCCTTAACAGAAACAGAACATTCCGCTCCGCATAAAAACGTGCGCACTGTGCCACTCTCTTCCCCAGATATATCTGCGGATGAAGAATGTACTGAACAGGATGATGACGCTCGTCGGTCGAAGGCGAACAATCCTAGGAATGCATTCAGTGCCCTCTGGGACTTGGAAGATAAAACGACGAGGGAAAAACAAAGAGAAACCAACGCCATTGCAATAAAGGATTGCGATGGGCAATTTGAACGAATGAACCTCTCGGTCTCACACGATACGTTTCTTCGGCTGCGGTGAGTCTCCTCTCGCAGGTGCGAGAAGACCGCTCCGGGATGAAAAACGGTATTGGCAAAAAATAATTGTACGGGGTGTCCGCCGGCGAGGACCGAAAGGGGGCGAGAGGCGTGCGAGGGACAATCGCGTAAAACGGTAATTGAGTTCTTATCGAGTGTCGTGGAATCGAGTGGCGAACTTCTTCTTGCTCCTCCTCGTCCTCTTCGTCTCGGTAGCGCCTTCGTTTCCCGCGCCCTCTTTCTCCCCGCTCCCTCGCGATGCTTCTTAGAACAATATTATTAACGCACCGCGTCTACCGCGTCTCTCGTGCACCTACCGCGGATGCGCACCATGCAGTGCGGGAGTAGATACCTTCATAAAAGTGCTGGTCCAACAGCCGGTACACCTTCAACTCCACCTTCGTTCTCACTGACCTCCGCATGCGCGCGGAGCACCGGGAGCTCTCTCGCGCCCGAGCAATTATCTCGCTCGTAAAAAGACCAGACTACACCATCGGCCGTTGTCCGATGGTCTGTGTGCGCCGTCGCACACGCCGATCCATCGCTGCGGCCAAAGCGACGCGTGCACGAGCGAGCTAAATACTTCCTAGCGGAGGAAAATCGCAGGAAACTAGCTTTAGTTTTTTTTTTGTCCTCTTTATATACCGTGCGATTTTGCTCGTGATTCAACGGAGGATCGACGTTTCGACCGATGGTGTGTGTGTGGTTTTTTTTATTTTACTTCTTTTCTTCGTTTTATTCGAGCACGCTCCAGTCTCTCTCGACTTTCACGACTTCCCGTGGATGAAATATTGTTAACCCACTGTCCTTCATATTCGCGGTGTATCCCAGCCGCGGCTGCGATCATCCGGTTACGACCGCGTTCGCCGCGAGAGTTAACGCCGAAGAATAAGCAATTCGGGAAGTTGGGGCGAAAGTGGAGGTAATCGGAAAGTGAATGCTTGGGCTTTTAGAAAATACTCAGAATTGGCTGGAATAATCGGCTGCAACAAGTTTTGTGTCTCTACAATAAAAAATATTTGTATATTTAACAAACCTTTTTTGTCCACTCGTCCACAATTATTTTCTTGTTAATTTCACAAAAAATATTTCTAAAATTGACAGATATTTTTGTAAAATGGACAAGAATTTTTTTTTGTAAAATTAACATGAAAAGAATTGTGGACGTTTGTGGACAAGAAACGTTGCACCCAGAAAAAAATTTATTTGACAGCCACCGTTTATTGAGGTTAAGTAAAATATTTATTTGATTTACATAAATATTTATTTAAATTAAGTAAATAGTTACTTAAATCAAATAAATATTTATTTAAATCAAATAAATATTTTACTTAATCTTAATAAACGGTGGCCGTCAAATAAATTTATTATCTGTGTGTGGTACATATTTATCGTGTGAAGTGTTTCGTTTTTTCCTGATGACGAATCTCCTCGTTTAACGCCCGGCCTATTGAATCCGGAAACTCCAGCCGGAAGTGAAAGAAGCAAAATCTTATTTTTGTCCGTTACCAGTCCCAAAGCCATTGTCGAGCTTGCGCTGATGCCGCTACCGGTATTAAATATGGGAAGCCCCGGTCTCTCGCACCTGAGGGTGGCTTCCCCTGCCGGCCACCGCGCGACCGGCGGGTCTGCCATTGCCTCCCGGTCTCGTCGTCGGTGGCCGGGGCAGGGATTACCGACGCTAAGAGGGCAGAGCGGGGCTTCGCGCCTCATCGTCTGGAAAATGGCTTACTGCTTACATTTACCTACCCCCTCGAGAGCGGCTCACGCGCTCGGCAGAGCCTCGTCGTCGGCACCGAGCGAGGACGACGACGAGCTCATCGTGTACACCGTTCAACCACCCCTTTCCCACATCCCCTTTCCTCGCTCCGTCTCGCCCGCTTCCAATCTCTCTCTCCTCCTCGCGACGATCTCCTCCCACACCGATGGAAAGGGGTATAAACAGGCACTTGATTCTCGTTCCTCCGTCGCGCGGAACAGCGCCGAGCGGGGAGGAACGGCGACTGGAAACCCGAGAGAATCTCGGATACTCTACACCAGCCCGGCAATGGGTTTCGATTACGTGCCGATAGCAAAGTGATTCCTTGCTCGGGCTTAGAGATCCCCCCACCCCCGCCCCGTCTTATCACTCGTGTCGCGCGTGTATGGAGTGAACAGACAATGTATGGAAAGGGGCTTGTTGGAAATAAAAGTAATATAAAAAAGAAGCCGACGGAACTTTTCCTTCCCGGAACGACCCTTCAAAACTCATTCGATCGACTCCGGACAGGATAAAATTATTCGACACATGTCGCGCGTAATTCGATTATAACTTACGCTACGAGCCGTGCGTCGGGGAAGAGCGTTACAGGCGAGGGCAAACTATTTATTCGCACGAACGACGACAGGCACCGAGCGTGTATATTTTACAATCGGCGGTCTTGTTGCGCTCCTCTCGGTTTCCTTATTCTTACGGCTCCGCCGTTGTCCACGTGAGCGTGTAATAACCAGGAGAACGAAGTCAGGGTACGTTTACCACGTTTGCCGGGGCGCTTCGTGTATCCAGCAGAAGCGACCGGCATTCGAGCTTTTGCGTAATATCCGAGAGACGCGAAACCGAGCCGAGAGAGGCGAAGATTTATGCGTCCTTGGGAAGGAAGAGGGACGGAAGTGCGGAGTATTGGTCTTCCTATTCCCGTTGGAAGCGGCTCTCGAGACCCTCCTTAACTACACTCGAGTTGGCTCCGTATACCCGTTGACGACGTCGGCACGCTCTCGGGGAGAGTCTGCTCGCTGCGAAGAGCTCCCGGCTAAGGCCGACGACGGAGATCGCGTCCCCTCCGGAGCCTCCCGTTCCTTCGACGCGACAGGGAGTACGCGGATCCTCCGGGTGGAGAGGAGTGGTTCGTTCCGGGGATACCGCTGTGCTCGGTCGTCAACTTGGCCGTCGTCGCGCGTAACTATTACTGCGTGCTTCATAAAGCTCGGCCACTTCGTCGCTCGAGCGAGCGATTAACTCGATCCTCGCCCGGTGATGCTCGGTTAAACTATACATGAGGAAATTATGCGACGGAAAGTTGCGGGGCATCGAGAGACGAAGGGCTGTCGCCTCTTGCGTGAAATATAAGCGAGCGATCGTTTGGGAATTAAATCGCTGGAGGACTTTCCTTTGGCGTTGAGTCCGGGCCTGGTCCGGGCCTGATCCGGGCCCGGTCAGGGCCTGGACCGTTGCCTCTAGCGTGAAGTAATCGAGGTATCGTTTCGGAATGAAATCACTGGTGGACTCTTCTTTGGCGTTAAGTCCGGGCCTGGTCCGGGCCTGGTCGGGGCCTGGTCGGGGCCTGATTGAATGCTCTGAACTTTCTACCAGGGATGTTGTAACTCTAAAACGGATGTCAAATAAAAAAGAGCGATAAATCGCAACGGCAAAACGTGTCCGGGCTCTTTCGACTCAAACTCAGTGACGACGTGGTCCATTAATATTTGAGCAATTAGCGAGCGAACTCGAGAGAGAGGAAGAGGGAGAGGGATGGCGCGTCCGGGTGTCACGCGAACGAAGCGAACGAGCGGCACGACAAATTATAAAACGAACTACACGAATATTAACTAATTAGAACGCGTTTTACTTCCGAAACGGCGTTTATGCGTTTCGTATGAGCCGGACGAGAAGCGCTCGCCGAAACGTTCCTGCATATATTATAATGCAAATGGTTTTTTGTTTTTTTTTTTTTTTTTTTTTTGCACGTATGTGGTTGAAGAGACCGTTAGGACACATGTACGAGAGAGAGAGGCATGCACCCGAGAGCTGCAAGAAACGGACGAAAAGTTTGTGTGTGCCACGCTGGCGATGATTGGCCGGCGTCACGCGATGAGTCTCGGCGAGAGACCCGTGCTCAGGATCTGATGTCGGACCTGGATTTTTTTTATCACATAAAACACTAGTGCACGCGCTGTCCCCGCATCCTCCCACATTCCCGACGAGTTATTGACTCCAGACACAAATTATATTCGCGTTTTGTTTTTTAATCTTGCAAAACTTGACACATGTTTCACTTCCCAATGTGCCGATAAATGTCTGCGGTGTTAAAAATTTAATGCAAAATTGATACACCAAATAATGACATTTTTTATTTACAAACAGGTGTAATAAATTTGATGGGAAAGAAACTGAGGTATAATTAATTGATCGGTACGCTGGACACGTCCAACAAGCTCGATTCGATACAGCGAGCATCGATTTTACCTCATACTTAAATTCAATCTATCGATTTACGATTAAAAACTTTAAATACTTAGTGTTAATTTTTGCGCAGATATTTTTTACAGTGCAGACATATGAAGCACCGCCCTACTTGCGCCATCGATTCGTTGGCGTATTAATATGAAATTAACGTAAATTAACATAAAATATAAAAACGTTTAGAATTTTACCCCGACCGAACCGCCGAATAGTTCAGTCGCCTTAACGGTCAAAGGGTTGAAAGATCGAGCTCCCGAAAAAAAAAAAATCGGAATCCACACGCGCAATTCGCAGGTGAAAAGAAAACAAAGCTCTCCCACTCAGCACATTGTAAGAAGAGGCGTACACAAAGGGGTTTTAAAAAAACAATTTGCCCGCGCGAAGTCGGCCCTCGCGGCCCCGCAAAGTCCCACCTGGGACTTTCAACGACGGTTCTAAAAAAAAAAAAAAAAGTTGGCGGGCGTGATCGTCAGCGGGAGCTCATCCTCTTTTCCAGAGCCCTTCCGAGGGACCGGGAAGAAAAAACGAGGGGGTAAAGGGCGAAAGTTGGCTGTATATACAGATAGAGAGACGAGAGTTAAACGTTTTCGGGACGGGGAGAAGGGATAAAAGTGTGCAGAGCAGGGAGGATCCAGGACTGCGTGGGTCGCCTCGTACCGTGCGATAATATGTAAATATTCCGTTATCAACGCGACAGGGCCGCTAGCTAGCGATTCAGGGAACCCTCGGAGGTTTGCCCTGTTCCCTCATCGCGGAGGGCGGACCGGCGAATGGGCAACGACGACGACGAGAGCGATTATTCGGTGAGCGTAGTAACTCGTGCAATTACCCCGGGCTTACGTCGAATCGATAGCTTTTAATTACGCGCAGGGATATTTACGATGTTAAGGGCCAGGGGGGAGGAGCGGGACGAGTGCCTCTCTGTGGCGCACGTGTTGCACCACGATCCTTCGATCTTGATGCCGATTCCGATGATCATTAAGGAGGGAGACGACGAGTGACGAGCTGATCCCGAAGAAATTGAAGTCCTTTTTCTTTGCTCGAGCATCCAAGGGGTTTCACGAGCTTTTAAATTTTTTACTACTGTCGACTTTCATCTACTTTCCTATGTAATTGGCTCCCGAGAAGCTAGAGGTCAATGACCCTGCCTTTTTCGAACTTTATCAGGACTTGATAGAACGCTCGAAAAATTTTACGACGTAAAAATTGTACCAGGTAAAAATTGTACCAGGTAAAAATTGTACCAGGTAAAAATAGTACCAGGTAAAAATAGTACCAGGTAAAAATTGTAACAGGTAAAAATTGTACCAGGTAAAAATTGTACCAGGTAAAAATTGTACCAGGTAAAAATTGTACCAGGTAAAAATTGTACCAGGTAAAAATTGTACCAGGTAAAAATTGTACCAGGTAAAAATTGTACCAGGTAAAAATTGTACCAGGTAAAAATTGTACCAGGTAAAAATTGTATCTGACAGAAATTATAACTGACAGAAATTGTATCCGACAAAAATTGTACCAGGTAAAAATTGTACCAGGCCAAAATTGTACCATTACGCTTAATTCATATGTTTTGGAAAGTGGAAGTTACGAGCTTAAGGTTGGTGGCACTAAGAAAAAAAACCAGTCACTGACTGAGTAATAGCTGCTTGAATGAAGGGATGCTCTTAACGGTCCCACCATTCGTATCCTCGCTTTACTCAATCATACAAAATACACCCCGCGAATTTGCTTACGAAGAATTACAGTAGCATCAGCAGTAGCAGTACGACAAGTTTGCTGGGAGGGATCACTGAAAGGAACAAAAAAATAAAGATAGGACGAAGAAGAAGGATGATAGAGGCCGGCGATACGGTAGCGGCCACGTCTCGGAAGCTGCCCCCCATTTCTCCGCCCGCATGCTTCTTCTGCAGACCGACGACGACGACGACGTGAAGCCGGCCGAAGAGGGAGTTGGGAAAATGATTAGTTATTAAAATGCCAATAATTATATATAATCAAAGGGGGAACAGGGAGTGTCCACTCCGCATACGTTTACGCGGTCGTCGGCTGTAGTGTGGTTTACATACTATACTGTATACAGTAGTATAATACCCTATACTCCATAGTTTAGTGTAAAAAAAATGCGGTTGATATCGCGCGCGCGCTCTTCGTTCGTCGTTGGATGGGACGCCGGTTTACTGGTTCGCTGGCGAAAAAAATCAAGAGAAAAGAGGGGGGAGGGGGTAGAGAGAGAAAGGAACAGGCGCATTATAAAAAGCCCCTAATAACTGTTATCCAGGATCTCGGGGTATCCCGGCGAGCGACGAGAAGCACGCGGAGAGACGAAAGCAAGGAAAGCATGAGGGCTCTCACAGCTACTCTGTGGCGATAGGAGGCCACCTTGCTTTTCGTTATAATGGCTTCTCCACGCGTGCCCCGCGTGGAGATCGCACGGAGAAAAAAAAATGGAAAGGCCGATCGTGCGGAGTTTATCGACTCTCATCGCCCGTACCGATCGATATCCCGGTCGATCGGCGAGAATTCCGGCGTGCGGAATCGACCGCCGAACGCGACTCGCAACGAAACGTCACGAACAAAAATCGCGAGACGGAGCGGGAAGATAGAAGAGTCATTAATTCCCTTTAATAACAGGAGCGGTTCACAGTCATAAAGATTTGTACATTTAACAAACCTTTTTTGTCCACAAACGTCCACGATTATGTTGTTAATTTCACAAAAAATATTTGTAAAAATGACAGATATGTTTGTAAAAATGACAGACATTTTTGTAAAAATGACAAACATTTTTGTAAAAATGACAAACATTTTTGTAAAAATGACAAACATTTTTGTAAAAATGACAAACATTTTTGTAAAAATGACAAACATTTTTGTAAAAATGACAAACATTTTTGTAAAAATGACAAACATTTTTGTAAAATTGATAAACATTTTTGTAAATTTAACATGAAAATAATTGTGAACATTTGTGGACAAGAAACGTTGGTACCTATTTTAGTGTGTATTTCGTTTCAGCTACCGATCGACATCCCGATAGATAGCCGAGAATTTCGTCGCGTGTATCGGCAGTCGAACGCGAATTTGCCTTCCGACTCGTAGCGGAACGCGCAAAGAAACGTCAGGAACTAAAACCGCGAGACGGAGCGGGGAGATAGAAGAGTCATTAATCCGCTGTAATAACAGGAGCCGTATTTCGTTGTGCTACCTATGTCAGCGCTGCGCGTAACGATCGTCCACCCGAGATAACCGCCTCCGCCGAGGCGTCTGCGCCCGCTAATTACGCGGAAATTAATTATGGCCGCGCCACGGCGCGTTACCTTCTCTCGATCCCTCTCGGCTCCGCTACGCGCGTACCCTCTCAACCACTCTGCAACATAACCGGCCTCTCCGTCTCTGTCTCCCTGAGAGCTGTAATGAAAATTCGCGGGAGAGGTATCGTCGATGCGTACACAGGGAGAGATGGAGAGAGCGAAGCTCTCACGTACATAAGGTACAGAGGCAGATCGCAGATCCTCGGCAGCGAGAGAACCGGTGAAAAGGGATCAGTGGAAAAATCCCGCGGAGCTCAGAAACGATTCTCCTTCGCACTTTCTGTTTCGTCATCACAAATTCAAATTAACTTTATTAAAAGTTAAATTAATATTCATTGTGTTATTATTTTTTTTAATTAATAAAATAATGAATAAATAATTAATGTATTATTTATGAATGAATTTAATGGAACAAATGTTTCATCGGTACGTAATTAACGAATTAAAATTCATCGACTATGTATTGGATGCACCTTTCACCAAAAAAATTGTATTAAAAAAACGAAATTTCAATCATTTAAAATTGCTTGGACCTTTTTTTTATTATATTAAGAAAAATATTTTTTTTGTTTTCGATCCAATCCCCGGTTAATCCCTGGGTTAGAATCTCTTGCCACTTTCTCTTTTGTCATCCCAAATGTAAATCAACTTTATTAAAAATTAAATTAACATTCACATCCTATCATTATTATTTTAACAAATAAAATAATGAACATATAGTAAAAGAATTCAGTCGCATACAATAAATGTATTGATCAGTCCGTAACTAACGAATTTAAAAATCATCGATTACTTATTGGTGCCTTCCCGATAACTAGAAAAAGTTCTGCATTATTTATTTTTTATTATATCAAGAAAGATAACCTTATATCTGACTTCGACTTAATTGCGTTACGAGTGACGTAATCCACCAGCGCACGATACGTTTCTCACGAGGCGATGGTACGAACCGTCGAAGCGGCAGCGGCGGAGGGTTGCGAGTTCGAGAGGCGCGCACCGGAGTGCCATGTCACTCGGTGCGCTCATGCACTCAAACTCACTTAGCATATCTCGAGGCGCGATAACTCGAGCCGATGCACCACCGATCTTTAATTGTACATTAATTATGCAAGCTGCACCCGACCCCGAAGAGAGGAGTCGAGCGGGGAGCTACGGAGAGAGGAAACCGGCTAGAAACACTGATGCCTCGTCGTCACTACGTCACTATTATCGAGCAACATCTACACATTACATTAGGTGTCCATAGTGGTAGCTCCGTGCAGAGGCTGACCGAGGCCCGTCGTGTGCACGCTACCCGTGTAGATAGTAGCTGTTGTACACGTTGGTCAACTACTCTAGCCTCCGCATATCGTATATACAGCGATGGCTGCGCGAACAGCGGATCGCGTTCTCCAGATCTCGACCTTCGATCTCGCTTTGTACCTTACAAATCCTCCGGCACGCATGGACACTCAGCTCCGCGGATAATGACATAGTGATTTTCTTTTTTTTTTTTAATCGATCGCTCGATCCGCTTCCATTTAGTTTGCATACTGTCACAGCGCGAGTGACGGGCGTGCGATTCGATCGCGCCCGGTTTGACCCCGCGGGTTCGCGTCGTAACTTTGGTGACTTTCACCGGATCGTTAGTCGCGCCAGCGCGCGATTCGTCGGTATCGGCAGCGACGTTGGCGGAGAATCACCCGAGGCTGGACCGTTTTTCGATAGGAGAGACGAAGGAATTTCTGCCCGTCGAGACAGAACGATCGCGCTGCGGTTTTCGGCTGAGGGATTCGGATGTCGCCCACCCTTGCCGCCCTTCGCGCTCGGCTCAGCTGGCGAGATCGCGAGTCGACCGAGCTCTCGGGCGCATCGTCGGGAGGCCGATGTGCCGACGGTCTCGGGACGGGCAGCGAGAAAAGAAAGGCGGAAGGCGAGAATGAAAGAGACGGGAGGGACCGTCGAGAGACCAGGAGAGGACCGAGATATCGCGGCGAGATAGGGGACCTGCCGAGCTTGACGCCGTCAAAACTGGTAGGCCTTGAGAAATTATGCGACCTATTCTCTCGCTCGCTTCTTCCCCCCCGGTCGAACCGGGAGAGTTCCTCGGACCTTCCCGAAGTCGCCGATTCGCGAAGTTTCCGCGACTGGCCGACGAGCGCAAAACCCGCCGTTTAACTATAATACCAGCGAACAAACACGCGACCTAAACGATCGATCTGTCGCGGGGCATAAAAATGTTCTCCGCTTCCCCGGAATCTCCTCGATTGAAAGAGACCCGCACCGTACGCACCGTTTAATAATATGCGAGGCGATTCGTCATAATATGAGAAACGACGTCGATTAGCGTCAGCCTATTACTAACTGGAAGGAGCGCGCAACTCGTTTTCAGCTTCTTCATTTTCTTCCTCCTCTTCTTCATGTTCCTTCTCTCCTCCTCGACCTCCTCATCGTCGACTCGCTCGCTCGCTCGGTGCTAGTCGCCGGTTATTATTTTTCCGATTGCGCAATAGAGGTGTACACCCGAGGCTGCACGTACATCGTCGCATTCCCTCTCGTTCACTCGTTTACCCCCCGTCCTTTTAACTCTTTTGCTAAATAAATGCTATAAACGCTCGGAGGCCGAACGTACGTACATCCAGCGTGCATAATATACAAGCTCTGTACACGGCTCTCTCCGCACACATAGGTGCATGCATCTCCACACATGGACGGTGAGTACGTGTACGTAGGTAGGTGCGTGCGCGACTCTCTCGCGTTTCCCGTTTCGCCGCTGCTGGTGCAGTTGCTGCTGCATGAGTTGCACTGTGGGATTCATCGGCCGTTTTAACGAAGAGGTTTGCAAAGCGGCAGCGTCATGCCGTAGCCGCATAACCGAAGTCTCGTCCTCTTCGTCCTCCTCCCGTCCGCCTCGTCCCCCTTCGCTTCTCGTGGGAGTCCGAGAAAAGAGAGACTCGTGTGTCCTGTCGCGCAGTCGGCTCGGCTCGTCGCGGTTGTCGTTCCCGAAAGAGCTCCTCCCGACCGCCCCCTCCTCGCACCGGGTAACCCTTCCCGATGGCATTTCGTCATCATTTGCATTCGACTCTCGTACACATGCGCGCGGAATCACCGCGCCGCGTAATCGCTCGTCCCTCCGCAATGCCCGTCGCACCCGACATGTGTGTGCGTACCGGCAACTTTTTATTCATTTTTTTTTCTGTACTTTATTTTTTATCATTCACAAGCAACGCAACGCGCATTATGCGAGGGGAGAGACGCGAAAATTATGGTTTCGTCGTTTAATTGCCAAATGCACTCCGAATCGCGAAAACCAACGTACGACGACCTCCCTGAAGCGGCGAACCGCATTTTTTTGCCCTCTCTCAGTTTCACGATCGCTCTTCCTTTATTTCTCGTTTTTGATCGTTAAAAGAAATAACTGTACGATTGAAGGGAGAATTTGCGCTCGGGCTCCATTTTCGTGAATTTTTTTTTTCGACATGTATGTTATTTCGAGGTATTTATTCACCGATAACGCCGGCGAGCTGCGCGGACGCTATCGTGTCAAGTGTTTATCGAGTGCCGTATGTAATACGCGAGTGGATATCGGAGAGGGGGGGAACACGATCGCGTTACGAGGGTTAAAAGTGTGTATAAAGTGTAAGCTCCGAGCGTGTAAATTTCACCGCTCTTATTCTCGTATTGGGGTCTTGGGGGTAACGATATAGAGAGGACTGGCCGGGTTTCGCCTCCGGTTCTCCCGAGGATCGAACGCGGAGCACTCTCGTCGTAGATGCGAGGCACGGGGCCCCACTAAAATGTCCGAGGAGCCTCCGAGTGACCACCGAGCGAGCCGGGAGAAGGCACGGGGAGCAACGGCGAGCAGACTCGGGCCATGCCACCACGTGAATTCTAAAACACGTCCGAGGGAATACCCGCGGTCACCGAGTCGGACGGTAAGAGGGTCTCTCGTTTCTCTCGGACATACTGCCGTGCGGAATGCACGACCGCGACACAATGCAGCAAGACGACACGGCCAAAGAGAGAAATCCACTTTCCGCCGGCTCGACAGCTTACTTCGGGGCTAAGTTCGCGCGGACGAATAGTTTCATGAATTTAGATGAAATTCCGGGGCGGAAAAAGAGGAAAAAGAAAATCGGTCGACCGGAAGTGGAACGGGGTGAGCTTCGGAGAAACACTGGTGCCGAACACCTGAGGGGAAACCTTAATATCTTGGTTGCGGAGTGAAGTTTCGATTGGAAATGGGCAGGAGGAATCTGGGAAAGAGATTATGGTCTGCGGTAGATTTTCTGGACCAGCTGAAACGATGGAACTGGACTCGGACCTTTTTGGTTTTGACTATGGAACGATTAGACCAACTGGAACGATGGAATTGCACTCGGACCTGTTTAGTTTTGACGATGAAACGACTGGACCAACCGGAACGATGGAATTGGACTAGGACTTGTTTAGTTTTGACGCTAGAAGGACTGGACCAGCCGGAACGATGGAATTGGACTAGGACTTTTTTAGTTTTGACGATGGAAGAACTGGACCAGCCGGAACAATGGAATTGGACTCGGACCTTTTTAGAAAGATGCAACATTAAAACGGGAACGAGGGCGAGGCTAAATACGATCGGAAAGTCGTACGATCGTAGTCCGAAGGTAAAACAGGCGGTAGCTCTTTCCTCCTCGGCCGATCTCTCCGTCCCGATAATATCCGTGATATTGCCGCGTTACTTGTCTTGTAATTAAATATTATCGGGCCACATTAATCTCACGTGGCATCTTTCAGCCAGTGTGGAGTCTCGCCTCATATTCTTCTCTCCTTCCCTATCCCTCCCGTGCACTCGCATTTTCTACGGCATTTCATTTCTCCGTCGATCGCTCGGCTACGCCACACGCTGATTATCCTCGCTGCCGTCTCGAAGAGATCGCGGAATCGTGTCCCGAGCCGTGTTCCTCCGCGCCACGGACGGACAGTCGCGACGGACGGACTTAAACCCGCACACGTTGAACGGGTGCGGAGCGCGCGATTCTCTCGTTACGTCCATCCGCACCACGGGAACGCGTACCTGCGATAGGATTTTTTTTTTCCATAGATCTTTCCTATCGTTGCACTCCTCGGATCCATGGATCTGCACGCGCGCTCCTTCCACTGCCGGTTCGATCGATTACGTGCCGCAAAACGTACGGGAGAGCGGGGCAAAATGGGACAGTGGGGCAAAACGGGATAATGGGACAAAAAGCAATTTACCAAAAACTTTTGGATGGTGGCGGTGACGATGAGTGGCGCAAAACGGTGTTGAAAATCCCGATGTATCGTTGGGATAAAATGGGGCATACAAAAATTATTGGAAAACCGAGTTTTGCCACCGCTGTCCCGTTTTGCCCCACTGTGCCATTTTGCCCCGTTCTCCCCTGCACCAGCTGAGTCGATCGTCACGTGTCCCAGAGTACACACACGGCCGGTACTCGGTACTCGTTAAGTTGTAAAGCCAGTCGAGCAACGATCGACGAAAGAGCCGATGGAGATAGAGGGAACGGCCGAGAGATAAGAGCGATGGAAACCGAAGCGACCGGCAGAAGAGAGAGGCGGCTCACGAGGAAATCTCTGAACCGTGCCGAAGACATTTACATTAACCCAATTCTAATTGTACAGTTAGTCGGATCTCGGGCACATTCGCACGCGGATCAATTTTATCCCGGTGCATGTTTGACGCAACAGCGTCGATGCAATGTTTTTTTTTTGTCGCTTCTCGCGTGTCTTCCATAATTATTTCTTGCGAGCCCCTTGCCCGCGTGCTGAGGGAAAGCTTTCCCGCAAAGCGATTGGCCAAGTGGTCAAAGCGCTCCGGGCCATATCGCCGATTCTCAAAGAGACCCCCAGTCTCGGTCGCCGGTGGATTCGGGCCGTTGCTACTCGGACCACGCGCCGCTCATGAAATATTAGCCGAAATGCGTGCAGCTCACCCGCGTCCCTTTGATCACCAACGAGGAAAATCGCCGGTGCGCTCCCGTGGGATCGGCAAAGGATCGAGGGTGCGAATATTGATTCCCGACCTCCTCCCCCTCCGCCGTTACCTTATCTATCGCTAGGGCCTTTTATTTTTCTTCATCCTCCCATTTTTCGATCGCCCCTCGACGTTTCCCTCACTCCCGTTAAGCCAAAGCTCTCGGCCCCCCTTTTTCCCCGTCCGCCTCCCGCGCCAACCACCGATCATCGGCAACCGCCTTTTTCCTCGGGTCAAATTTGCTCGATTCACGTTTATTACTGTATTACGCTCCGACCGCGCTCTCCTCTCTCTGCGGCGGAGAGCTTGGACCGTTGACCGGTCATATCTTATGTACGGCACGCCACCGTCGTCCGCAGGGTTGGAACGGCCACCGTCGCACTCGGAAACAACGTTAAACGCCGAGAGAATGAGAGAGCCCGACGCGGAGGGACGCGCGGCGGTGGCGAACGTTTTGGTATTCGGTACCGAGCGCTCGCCACTTTCGTGCGGATCTGACCCTGCTACGTGATCCGCCGACAACCTACGTGGTCCACGTAGCTCTCTCACGCGCACCTTCGAGCTCTCCTCTCCACACTTATAGTTTTTTTTTTTTTATTTTTCCACCTCTCGCCTCCTCGTGTCACACGGAGTACGAGAGGAGTCTTCGCACCGGTTACCTCTGTAAAAGTATTACCGATCTCCCGGACCTCTCGGCTCTTATCGCTTCGGGTACGATAATGGCTTATTGCACCGCATCGGCGACCAGGCCAGCCTGCCGGGTACCTGTTTCGCGGTGATTTAAGCATTTTTCATCGGTGACACGGATACCGATTGGAGTACGAAACGCACGGTGAGAGAGACTCGATCTCTCGGTCTCCGCGCAGCGGGGCAAGAAGCCGCCGATAAAACCCTCGTGATAGCGTTAATATCTCGGGTACACTTTTACGGTTTCTCGAGTAGGTAAACGGCGAGTATTCTTGTCTAATCTGGAGGCTAAACGAGCCTTCTCGCGAACGATTATGGTGTCCGAGAGGGCGTTTATTGAGTTGCAAGAGACTCGTCGCCCGGTGCCGATCGTCGATTTTCTCGTCCGCGGCTCCGTTTAACCCGAGAGCCCGCCGTTGCCCGGTGCCGGGTGGCGAGGATACAAAATGGTACTCTCGTCGACCCCGTTAACGCTCACCAAGATACTCTCGCGCCGGTGCGGACCATCGGCAACCGTACGGACCGAACGGCGTTTTGCTTGCATAAAACCGGTTGATCGCTCGCGCGCGTTATGGACCGAGTTATTCGCCCCGTGACGGAATAAACAGTGCTAATTGTACGATAAATTGTGAGGCTAAGGATCGCTCGACGGGCGATCCTCGACGCTCGCGGCGAGCGAGGGAGATGCCTCCTGGAGGAGGGAACCGATCTCCGGGTCCGGTGCGCCGAGACCGACTTCGTATGCTGCTTCCTCCGGGTCGCCCTTTTTTTTTAATCATTTTTATTACCATCAGAATGTCGATGTCTTTTATTTTATTTTGATTTTCTTTTCTTCGAATATAATTCTCCGATGAGGCGTCTCGGTCGTATGCGCGGGAACGGCGAGGCCGTACCATTGAGATAAGAGAATCGTTATTCGTTTTCGGTAACGGTCGATTCGACGCGCCTGGCCAGTCCATTTGGCGAATTTTGCGAGATCGATAATATAATAGTAGTCAAGAAGCGGTGCCGGTTTCGAGGGGGAGTTACTGTCCATCGTGAAAGTTTCGAACCACGGAGGCGAGCACGAGCAGAGTGTTACCTTAATTTTTTCGATGGAAAAATAAGTCGGTGAATCGCTCGGGGTATCTCGACTCCGATCTCGACATTCGTTCGGGATAACGGGCCGCAATTTTGGGTATCTTAAAAGTGTCCCGGTCAACATAATCCTCTTTCCCCATTGCCCCCTTCGAAGCGATTATTACTTCGGGAATGGGTTATTATTATTATTGTTATTATTATTATTAAACGACAAAAGTGGATTACAAAAAAATTAATAAAAATAAACACGTCGGTAGCGAACACGGCCAGGCGGTGCATCCATACTCTCGATGCCGTCGCGAGTGTTTCTTTCTCCAGGCGGTGGGCAACCCGATAGGACGTGTGCAACGTCGAGGGCAAAAATAAATAAATCGAATGAACGGTAAGGGTAAAGAGAGTCGATGGTATTGGATTACGAAAGGGCCCGAATCAAAATCCGTTTCATTTTATGAACTATCAAAGCGTCTCAGCGGTAAGGGCGGCTCCGTTTGTGATCGAGCTCTGGAATCCGAGTGCGGGGCCCTTAAACGGAGAGAGCCCCGAGAGTCTCGCGAATCGCCGCCCGGCATACGCGTCGTTCACCGGCTTTAGCTACAACAACCATACATCTTCGATATAGAAGTATATACATATATACTCTAGATATCTATATACACAGTAAAAAATATCCGTTAATTTAACAAACCTCATTTATCCACAAACGTCCACAAGTATTTTGTTGTTAATTTTACAAAAAATGTTGGTAAAATTGACAGACATTTTTGTAAAATGGACAAGATTTATTTGTAAAATTAACAGGAAAAGAATTGCGGACGCTTATGGACAAGAAACGTTGGTACATATTTTACTGTGTATAGATGTGCTCCGCTCAATGTCGAGCACCTCGAAAACTAGGATTTTCAAACCGGACGTGACGTATTTCAGGTCGAAAATTGAGATTTTCAGCCCGGAAGTGACGTACAGTACACGACCGCGTTTCTCCCAACCGCATAATTCCGAACGACCGCGTATTTCCGAAAATGACGACCGCGTAAGTCCAATTCGGCCCCTTCTCAAGGTCCGTTACCTGCTTGGTGGGGAAAGAAACGACTCCTTCCCTTTTGCTACCTGCGAATGAAATCGTCGCTGCTGTAATGCCGACAATTTTTGCGTATGGAAAGGGACGATGGGCAGGTACTTGGGCAGGTAGTGGGGTATCGGAAATACGCGGTCGTGCCTAATTGGATTGGCTCCCGAGGAACGGAGAAACGCGGTCGTGTACTGTATTTCCGGTATGGCGTGACGTCCGGAAAGTGAGATTTTCAATCCGGAAGTGACTTCTTTCCGACATGGCGTAACTTATATGGCTAGGGTAGAGCTCTTCAGCCTCCTCAACGAAACAGTGCCGACTTTCTTCCAGAGATCGACGGAGTCCACCGCGGAATGAAGCAATGCATCTCTTCGTTACGAAAGATGTCGGTGATGCCTGACGACAATGAGAAGATACCTGCGACGTCGCGCGCGATGCTTCCCTAAAGACGGATGACGGGAGGACGAAGGGAACGAGTGTCCCTCCTCGTGATCGTGCCAAAGTTATGCGACTCTTCTTGCAGCTCGAGGCTTCTTCAACTTCGGAAGATATTGTCCCCGAAGCTCTTCCCGAGCATAAGTCTCATCCGCTCCTCGGTGCTGCTCCTCCGCCTTATTCACCGACGAATGCCGAGGTGTTCCCTCCCTCTTGCCTTTAAAAGGACCACAGCATCACGACGCTATTCTATATACAGCCAATACGTACGTGATAGCATCTCAATGCGCGCTAAGAGGACAGCGAGGCGGCACCAGAATCGAATCCCAAATATGCCCAATTAGCCCCCGCTGACGTAATAAGTAGATAAACAACATTAAATCCGGAATCCGCGGTGAGATCACAGGAGAGCATACTTTCGAGTACGTTTTTTTTTTGCAAATTTATTTATTTTATTTTTTTACATATTCTGCGCTGCCCGGTGTGCGCAAAGCGCCGCGTGCCTCGCGTTGCGCACCCGAAAAGAAGCGGACGGTCTCGAGTCCACCGAGCGAGTGATAGCATTTTGAGGGACGATTTAGTCACTCGTCCGTCACGCCGGAGATTTTACGGTGTGCCCGACGCCGCCGAGAGCCCCGCGTGGTCCGCCGACTCTTCCTCTTCTTTTTCTTCCTCAGCGTCCTCTCGCGATCGTAATGCGCCGATAGACGAAGCACGCCGGGGGAAGTCGAATAATCCGCGAGACACGAACCGCGACTCGAGAACACTCAGCACCGAGAGATCTCGCTCTCATCCTTATGGCTGGATGAGGGGGTTTATTTTTTCTTTTTTTTTATACGCTCGGTAGTCGGGACACCCTTTTACACGATCGCGAATCCTCGAACGCCCGCTCGGCTCTCGTTCGTTCAAGCTGTTTCGCCGAATACCGCGAATTCGTTGTCGTTTGAGTATATATATATATATAAATGCAACATGCAGACTTTTTGCGACAGTCGTTTTATACAATCTGAAGTGGGGAGGGGGGAGTCTCGACCCCCGGACAGTAAAATGCGTATACGACTTTCCGAGGAGTTTTAGGATCAGTTTCTTCATCCATTACGCCCACCCATCGGACGACTCGTCGCGATATGTCGCGTCCGTAACGCCGAGCGTACACGAGATGCCTATTCGAGCAGCGAAGTGTATGGTCCGGAGGATTTCCGAGCGTTGTAAAAGCGGAGTTCTCGTTTACGCGGCTGCGACACAGCGGGCAATTCCGGGGAAAGACGCGAGGTTCGCGATGGGCAGAAGAGAAAAGCACGTCCCGATTATTCGCCCGGGAGTAATCAGAGGGGAACGACGTAATTTGGCGACCCCGGACACGACCTCGGGGGCTCCTCTCATCGGGAATTAAAATCTTAGGCGTGTATGACGGTGGTCAACCAAGGAGACCCGGCGGGATTCCCGAGAGGGGAAAGACCGGTAGCGAGGTGAAAGTAAAATCGTTACAACGATCATTTCTAACGCGCACGGCAATTAACCGTTGTTCTCATCCGGCTGTGCAGGGGAGATGGCACATCGGGGCAAAACGGGATAATAAGACAAAACGCAATTTTCCAATAACTTTTGGATGGTGGCGATGGTGTTAAGAGCACTGAAAAAAACATTCGCTTGCGGGCTGCCGAAGAATAAAAATGTTTGTTTCAATGCTACTTTCAATTCTTACAAATCCATACGATATTGAAACAACGACGGCAAGACTATCAATGTGACATGTTATCGTTTCAATCCGGTATGAAATTGTACGAATTCAGAGCAGAATTGAAACAACTTCTTTATTTCTTTGGCAGCCCGCAAGCAAATTTTACTAGAATCGATGATATTTTTTTTCAGTGGGGCAAAACAGTATTGAAAATCTGAATGTATCGTTGGGACAAAACGGGGCATCCAAAATTATTGTAAGATTGAGTTTCGCCCTCACTGTCCCGTTTTGCCCCGGTCTCCCCTACGTCAACGCCAGGTCGGACCGAACGTCGATGCAGAAATACCAACACGCCTGCACGGGCCCTCCCCGCTCGGGGTTTGCAGCGAACGGTAATAATATCACGAGATAAATCGCAAACGACCGTACGGAAGATCCCTGGTTTCGTTCCCCGTTGATCCCACATATAATAACGTACGATACGTGCGCATGTCCTCCGTGCGAGACGAGGCTCCTCTCTCGGTCTCTCGGCCACGCGCCAGCTCCCGATGGACGTTACGAGGGTGGAATTTTAATGACGCCCGTCTTCCGACTTCCTTCATCCGTGCGACGCGAGCCCGCAAGCTACATTATCCACGGCATCGGGTACTCGGGCTTTCGTCCCGCGCTCTCCACCCGCCCCACGGTAATACGTACCACTACGTAGATTTGATAACGCGAATGGTTACCGGATTCAGGGGTGGTTCCCGTGCCGCTCCCTCCCGCGGCTCGCCGCGGCTAACGCGTTGCAATTTCGCCGGGGCACGATACGATTTCTCCTCTTGCATAAAGAGCGGACCGAGAGACCGTGAGGGTACCGGGCGAGTGTGTGTACGTAGGTAATGGTATTCCGCATGGAATAAAGAGACGAGGAAAGGAACGAAGGAGGGTCGGGAGCTCAGGACTCTGCGGGTTCTCGGTGGATGAGTACGTGAGTGGCATGTGAGAGAGGGTCGGCGGACCTCCGGCGCGACGTAGGGATAGGTCTGCGGGTGTACGCGCATACGCACACCCACGTACAATTTTCCACCGCGAGGGGGTGGCCTCAGCGCCATGCGAGAAAGAGTTCACCCCAGGAGCCGTAATCCTCGCACCCCGCGCCGAATTCGCCCGGCACGTAATCTATTTGTCGGGAGACCGCAACGCCTGCGACTTCATCCAGCGTTTTTCCACCCGGGTTTCCCTCGATCGCGCAGCCCGCGAGGCGTGAGAACTGGGAGGGCCCGGGGTTTTCGGTGCGAAGGAGCAACACGCATCGCGGGCTGGTTGACTCTGGCTTCTCCGGGTCTTATTTACCAGACCGGCGAGGCATAACCACACCCAGAAACGATTCACTCGAAGGATCTGACCGAGCCTCTTCGATCGCGCCAAACGCTACGGGCTTTCGCTTGCCGACTACCAAAAATTCCCTGTCAAACAGGCTGGTGTGTGTTACCCTCGTCCGACTGTCTGTCCGTCATCCGCCGATTCGGCCACCCCCTCGATATACACAAGTTCGAGACGGAGTTTATAGAAAGCCGCAGAGGCTCGGGCGTTACGCGATAAACCCGTTACCGAAGTTTTAAGACTTGTCTACATAGCCGTTCGGAGCGAGCACCCGGGGTTTATAGTGTGCAGTTTAGGAAGTAAAAGGAGGATGAAGAAGAAGAAGAAAAAACCGTGAATACGGGTGGCGACGAGAGGCCCGCCCGCGCATTCTCATCGGTTCGCGGAATAACGAGCTATAAAAGGCGCGTCTAGCGGGCTCTCTCTACGCTGGCTTTACTGCGCTTCCAGGACCGAAAACGCATTAACACGAATGTTGCTGTTCCGCTTCTGCCACGGTGTTTGCCATGCGGCCATCCCCGCAGGATTCCACCTCCTTTACCGCTCTACTGACGGCTCTGTTGACAACCGTGGGGGGAAAAATCATCGGGAGTGTCGGTCTTTTACTCCGACGATCCGCGGCTTCGCAACCCTTTGCTCCGTGAGCATCCGGATTTGCATTCTAATTATTGAGAGTTCGATCCCGAGCGGCGAGGAAGTTCCGTCGCCTCGGGCGGACGATCGTAAAATCGTTCCCACACGCAAGAACGATAATAGTCCGGGCAGTCCCGCCCTCCTCGTGCCACCGAATCTATTTATCTTATCTCGTTCCTCCGGCCCGTTCTTCTTCAAAGTATCGTCCGATGAAGGGGGGAGGTGGCGGCAAAGGAAGCAGAACGGGCGATGGAGAACACACCGCGGGCCGAAGGGGTTATTCAAAATTGTTTGAGGATTGAGAGGTAAATACTTTCGGACAATAGCCATTCTACAGACTCGAGCTTGTTTGCTCACTCGCGGAGAGCCATCGAGCAGCTAGGTCTGGCTGTGCTCGGGCACGAGGAGACAATGGCGATGAAAATTGGGAAAACGAGAAGAGGAGACGGTGCCGACGAGGGGAAGACGAGAGGAGACTGTCTCGTTGTGGGACCTCCTTGGAGGAATCGTCAGGAAAGCTGTCGGCTTTCAGACCCTAAGTGGTAGAATTCCGAGGCGAGGTGAGGGGCATACATAGAAATCGAAGAAATGATGTGCGGCGACCCGTGTTAACGTCCCAGGTAAAAGGATTCGATACAACGACGAATAACAATGATCACTCCAAGTTATCCAGTCGGCTTTGGATAAATGGGCGTTGGGAAATTTGACTATTATGTTCGAGAGCACAGACGGTACATTGAACGAACCACACGAAATCCTTCATCGTTTATCTTTCGGTACATTCCGACTCCACTCGCGGGACAACAGCGAAAAGGAAGAAACGACGCCCACGCTCGGCCCCGATGGCCCTTTCTCGGTCCATCGATCTAAGGCTGAGCAAGGCTGAGGACACTTTGCCTTCTCTCCGGCACCGCTGCTGCAGCCGCCGGTACTCAGCTTCTGCTTCGTGTGTTAATGAATACCCCTCACAGCCGTGACCGTCAATTACGTTAAACGCGCGACCGAGTGAACAACCGAGTGCTCACTCGTTCCCGACCGCTTGTACGAAGACGTGGGCCACATGGCGAAGGCTCGTTTGTGTCCGACCACATGTCCGTTCGTGAGCTCGGGCGTCCGTCACTCAACCACAGCGTACCCGCGTTCCGGTATATGCGTACACGTGTATATTGTGTATCCCCGGATCGCGATGAGTTTGTCAGGGAAACCGAATAAATTGTTATCGAATTGACGAAAAGAGAGATGCTTCAAGACTCCACTGCATCTGGTCTACCGTAGACCAGATCTTCTTAGATGGAAATATTCAATGTTGTTTGGAATTTGGAGTACCTGAAAGATTAAATGTTTCTGAAGGATTGCAACATTATGTGATATGTCGTTATTAAGCTATCTCGAAACTAGCTATTTTTTCTGTTCTGACGGAATTCCCAAGCCTGCCGTCAATCCACTTTGAACTGCTTTTGATTCGTCGCATTGACAGAAAATTGGCGAATTAACAACGATAAAGGGGGAGGCAAAAAAGCGAGCGGTCAAGAAGAGCAAAAAAGACAATCTATGGAGGACAATGAAATCCCTTTAACGCCGGTGGCGCGAGAACGGCAGAAATCTATTTTCTATGCAGACGACATTACACTCTTTACGTACAGTATTCAGCATGAAATTATGCAAAGATACTATTGTAACATAAACAACTTGGCATTCGGAATTATCGCTTACGCGCATGTCTCGAACAGTCGCACCAATAGATAGACAAGATCGACTCGCCCGACACTTTTCTTTTCGTAAACATATATTTGTTATGTTTCTACACTGAAAAAAAAATATCATTGACTCAAGTAAAATTTGATTGCGGGCTGCCAAAGAAAAAAATTATTATTTCAATTCTACTTTTAATTCTAACAATTCCATGCGGGCTTGAAACGATAACACGTCACCTTGACAATCTTGCCGTCGTTGTTTCAATATCATATGGAATTGTAAGAATTAAAAGTAGAATCGGAATAACAATTTTTTTCTTTGGCAGCCCGCAAGCAAATTTTTTTTCATTGTAAGCGAACATCGTGACTTGTATATTAAAAAGCGCCCCGATCTTCTTGCTCCGAAACCTGGTATCTGCTTCATAAAGATTTACTGCACGATGCTTGCGGTTTCTGTTGCATAAAAAACGGCGACAGGCGTATATAAGCCGCACAAAAATAGTTCTGTGAAATATTGATAATAGACAAAGTTGCAGGCTAAAACTAAGTTGTTCGAAAATACCTCGAAAAAAATGGCTAAGGCCTTTGTATATTCTATACTCGCGGCTCTGCTTTTTACTGCACATTCCACTACGGCTTTTACCTTAAACATTCACGACAAGATGACAGAGGCTGAGAGACTGGTTTTTGGCTTAGACGACTCAGGTACGTTTTAAAATAAAGTATGAATACAAAAATCATACTCCATGTAATTTTGACATTCTTGGAACAACATTTGTTACTCAGGTCCTATGTATAACGTATTTCCTATGTCGCTAACGGGAATGAAACTTAAACGAAAAGCCCGCGACGATATAAACTGCACACTTGTGTTCAATGGCGAGACAATTAAACTGAATTTGAAACCCACCTCACAATACTTAGCAACGAGATACATTCCTGTATGGTCGGCAGATAGTGATCTACATGCGCACAATAAAATTAATTACACGCCACTGCTAACGGTGAGTTTGAACGATTGAAAACGAACGATCGCTTTGGTAAATGAACATTTGATGCATTTATAGGCGATGCGCGATATTGGTGAATTCACAATGTATCGGGACTCGGAGAATAAAGCAGCTTTAGTAGTTTACACGGATCGTTCTGAACAAATAGTCATTGTGGGTATTCAGAATTTCTAAAATTTCTTTCGAATGATACTAAAAAGTGACGAAATTCTTTCAGGAAGGAATTATCTCTTCGCGGTATATAATACGATCTCTGCCGAAACGTTTGATCGGAGAGCTTCTGAACGTAGTCGGTAACATTTCGAAGATACCCGATACGATGGGTGGAACGATTACTTCTAATGAGGATGCGGGTTTCTACGCAGTCATAATCATTCCATCGGCACTAGCTGAAGGGCCTTACCGTGAGCTATACATAGTTTTCAACTTAATAATCGCGTTTTTGGAAATTATACAATGAAAATATATTATTCCATAAATGTAGATCGAGCTGAACCACAGAATGCTGCAAGACAGAAACGCGCAAACAGGAACGAAGTCACACATAAAGTTCCAAACAAGATTTACCCAGAAATTTTGATTGTTCTCGATCACAACGCCATCAGGTAAACTATCTCTAGTAGAAAAAAAACGTTAGAAACATGTTGACACATGTAATTCAATAACGCGTTAATATAATACCTCCAGACATCGTACTATAACTCAAGCTCTGAGGTTTACGTTGGCTTTCTGGAACGCATTAGCCATGTTGGTCCGCTCACTTGATAAGCCGAAAGTCCGTCTAAACATTGCTGGTATAATCATTGCCAAGGTGAGTTTATACGTGGCAATATCAGTCCGAATTTCATTTAATGCTTTTAACACTTTTTTTCGACGTTATAACAGGATGACAAGGCAACTCCCTACATCACTGAAGACACCTCGGTATCTAGCATCGGTAATTTGAACAGCGTAATATGGGAAATGCAGAAATATTTCTACGAAGAAAGAGACAGGTTCCCCGTAAATCAATACGACATAATCGTGGCAATGACTACGTAAGTTTCATTATTAATTAAACGTTTTCCACTACTTGATATAGACACTGAGAGAAGGATATAGTCAAAGGTACCGATCATCTAAGAAAAATTACCATAGCACATAAGTACTAGGACGCCAGAAAAGTCTCGGATTATACAATATCTCTCAAGCGATATAGTCATTTGTACTAGATCCTTCTCTCAGTGCACTCATGTAAATATTTTTTAACTCCATAGAATGACCTTGTGCCCGGTTAAGAACGGTTCTTGCCACCATTCTGGATTTGCTCCTTGTGAGTCTAATCTTTCAAAAAATTCATATATTCCTTACAACTCCATGATAGTTTAAACCGTTAAAAAAAATTACGTTTGTTACATCAGTATACGGTTACCCAAGCCTGTATTGTTCTTCGGAACGCGACATAATGTGGGCGAAAGCTGTTAAGAATATCATGATGATGTATTACGACAGGAATTTTGGTCCTGCGCATTTGTGAGTTTGATCGTTGAAATTGTTATTTTTTTTTTGTCAATGAGTAATCAGTAAGTAATGCAATTGTTTCTTCAAACTATAGATTTTCGTTCTGGGACGTCTTCATGAATTTACCGAACCCCTACTGCGTTTCGGCAAATCGTCATCCGACAATAGATGACAATATCATGCAGTCCGAATGCAGACAAGACATTTATTCTGCCATCTTCGCGTAAGAAGATATATTGAAGTTTCTATTGTAAATTATGGATGCAAGTATATTTAAGTAATTTTTTTAATTAATGAAAACGCAGATCTGCGCAAACCGAGTGTTATCGCAACAAGCCACGGTCGATACAACCGGTCGCCAAAGTAATGCCAGGTAGGTGGTTGTCGATGGACGGACAATGTCAAAACGAAGGTTTTTCAAAATCGTGCAAAGTACGTTCATTATCAGACATTACCGACTGTAGATAGTACAACGAAAGGTAAAATTACAATATCAATGATTCGAACAGCTCGGGAAGAAAATAGAGCCATGCATGGCGAAGGGTTGCAGGGCCAAGGGTTCTAAATCATGTGTTCGAAGCAAAAAAGTCCCTCTGCTAGGTTCCAAATGTGGAACTAACATGGTTGGTTTAAAATACATGCAAACGATTTCGCATAATATTTACATGATTTACACTGTTCACAATAAATTAATCACACATATGGCATATTTCAGCACTGTAGCAAAAATAAAATATGCGTTAAAAAATGATGGCACAACATAAGATAAAACAAAATGATATCAACAATTCAACGCAAGATGTACTTACAAAGATAACCTTTGAGCGTAGACAATAAAATGTTTTCATTATACAGTGATCGAGCTGTCTCGGAGCTGACTATTTTTATTTGATGACAAACCTGCGCGAATTTAAGCACACAAACAATATGGATGTTCGTAATAAATTTATATCGTGACTTGTATATTAAAAAGCGCCCCGATGACCTTGCTCCGAAACCTGGTATGTGCTTCAAAAAGATTTACTGTACGATGCTTGCGGTTTCGGGTGGCAAAAGAAATATTTGGTCGATTGAAAGAAATATTTAGTTGATTGAGCGAATATTTAGTTGTTTGACCGAATATTGGGTTGCTTCGACAAATAGTTACTTGGATTTAACAAACATTTTGTTCAATCGACCAAATATTTCTTTCGCCACCCGCAACCGCATTTTATTTTGATATTACCAAACCTTTTTTTCGGTGTATGCAGACGACATTACACTTTTCAGGTACAGTATTCAGCATGAAGTTATGCAAAGATACCATTATGAGATAAACATCACAAGGCCACAGGGAAGTCCTAAAACTCGGCATTCCGAATTATCGCTTACGCGCATGTCCCGAACGGCCGCACGAATAGATAGACAAGATCGACTCGCCTGACACTTTTCCTGTCGTAAACATATATTTGTTATGCTTCTAAGCGAACATCGTGGCTTGTACATTAAAAAGCGCCCCGATGTCCTTGCTCCGAAACCTGGTATCTGCTTCATAAAGATTTACTGCACGATGCTTGCGGTTTCTGTTGCAGAAAAAACGGCGACAGGCGTATATAAGCCGAACAAAAATAGTTCTGTGAAATATTGATAATAGACAAAGTTGCAGGCTAAAACTAAGTTGTTCGAAAATACCTCGAAAAAAATGGCTAAGGCCTTTGTGTATTCTATACTCGCGGCTCTGTTTTTCGCTGCACATTCCACTACGGCTTTTACCTTAAACATTCACGACAAGATGACAGAGGCTGAGAGACTGGTTTTTGGCTTAGACGACTCAGGTACGTTTTAAAATAAAGTACGAATACAAAAATCATACTCCATGTAATTTTGACATTGTTGGAACAACATTTGTTACTCAGGTCCTATGTATAACGTATTTCCTATGTCGCTAACGGGAATGGAACGTCAACGAAAAACCCGCAAGAATATAAGCTGCACACTTGTGCTCAATGGCGAGAAAATTAAACTAAATTTCAAACCCACCTCACAATACTTAGCAACGAAATACATTCCTGTATGGTCGGCAGATAGTGATCGACATGCGTACAATAACATTCGTTACACGCCACTGCCAACGGTGAGTTTGAACGATTGAAAACGAAAGATCGCTTTGGTAAATTAACATTTGATGCATTTATAGGCGATGAGCGACATTGGTAAATTCATAATGTATCATGACTCGGAGAATCAAGCAGCTTTAGTAGTTTACACGGATCGTTCTGAAAAAATCGTCATTGTGGGTATTCAGAATTTCTAAAATTTCTTTCGAAAGATACAAAAAAGTGACGAAACACTTTCAGGAAGGAATTATCTCTTCGCGGTACATAATAAGATCTCTGCCGAAACGTTTCATCAATGAGTTTGAGAACATAGTAACTTACATGTTCAACATACCCAATATGATGGGTGGAACGATTACTTCTTATAAAGACACGGGTTTCTACGCAGTTATAAACGTTCCAACGGCAATAGCTAAAGGGCCTTACTGTGAGCTATACATAGTTTTCAACTTAATAATCGCATTTTTGGAAATTATACAATGAAAATATATTATTCTATCGATGTAGATCAAGCTAAACCAGAGAATGCTGCAAGACAGAAACGCGCAAAAAGCAACGAAGGCAAACGTAAAGTTCCAAAAAAGATTTACCCAGAATTGTTGGTTTTTCTCGATCACAACGCCATCAGGTACACTATCTCTAGTAGAAAAAAAAGTTAGAAACATGTTGACACATGTAATTCAATAACGCGTTAATATAATACCTCCAGACATCGTACTATAACTCAAGCTCTGAGGTTTACGTTGGCTTTCTGGAACGGAATGGATGTGTTGGTCCGCCCACTTCATAAGCCGGAAGTCCGTCTAAACATTGCTGGTATAATCATTGCCAAGGTGAGTTTATACGTAGCAATTTCAGTCCGAATTTTATTTAGTGCTTTTAACACTTTTTTTCGTCGTTATAACAGGATGACAAGGCAACTCCCTACATCACTGAAGACACCTCGGTACCTAACATCAGTAATTTGGACATTGTAGTACCGAAAATGCAGAAATATTTCTATGAAGAAAGATACAGGTTCCCCGTAAAGCAATACGACCTAATCGTGGCAATGACTACGTAAGTTTCATTATCAATCAAACGTTTTCCACCACCTGATATACACACTGAGAGAAGGATATAGTCAAAGTTACCGATCATCTAAGAAAAATTACCATAGCACATAAGTACTAGGACGCCAGAGAAGTCTCGGATTATCCAATATCTCTCAAGCGATATAGTTTGTACATTTGTACTAGATCCTTCTTTCAGTGCACTCAAGCAAATCTTTTTTGAACTCCATAGAATAACCTGGTGCCTGGGTAAGAACGCTGGTTGCTTCAGTTCTGAGGTTATTCCTGGTGAGTCTGCAGCTTTCCAAAAATGCATATATTCCCTACACTTCCATGATAGTTTAAACCGTGCAGCTAAAAAAAATTTCGTTTTTTACATCAGTAGGCGGTGATCCAAGCATGTTATGTTTTTCGGAACGCGACATAATGAGGGCGAAAGCCGTTCGGAATACCATAATTATGTATTACGACGCGAAGTTTGGTCCTGCGAATTTGTGAGTTTAATCGCTGAAATTGTTATTTTTTTGCCAATGCGTAATCAGTAAGTAATGCAATTGTTTCTTCAAACTATAGATTTTCGTTCTGGGACTTCTTCATGAATATACCGAACCCCAACTGCGTTTCGGCAAATCGTCATCCGACAATAGATGACAATATCATGCAGTCCAAATGCGAACAAGAAATTTATTCTGCCCCCTTCGCGTACAAAGATATATTTAAGTTTCTATTCTAAATTATGGATGCAGGTATATTTAAGTAATTTTTTTAAATTAATGAAAACGCAGATTGAAGGAAACCCAGTGTTATGATAACAAGCCACTGTCGATACAACCGGTCGACAAAGTAGTGCCTGGTAGGTGGTTGTCGATGGACGGACAATGTCAAAACGAAGGTTTTGCAAAATCTTGCTCAGTACGTTAATAATCAGACATTACCGACTGTCGATAGTACGACGAAACGTAAATTTTCAATATTAATGATTCGAACAGCTCAAGAAGGAAATAAGAAGATGCATGGTGAAGGTCTGTTGGTCTAAGGGTTCTAAGAAATGTGTTCGAAGCAAACAAGTCCCTCTACTAGGTTCCGAATGTGGAACTAACAAAGTTGGTTTAAAATACATGAAAACGATTTCGCATAATATTTACATGATTCACACTGTTCACAATAAATTAATCACACATATGGCATATTTCAGCACTGTAACGAGGAGAAAATATGCGTCTAAAAATTATAGAAAACATAAGATAAAAAAATTGATACAACAATTCAACGCAAGGTTTACTTACAAAGATGACCTTTGAGCGTAGACAATAAAATGTTTTCATTATACGGTGATCGAGCTGTCTCGGAGCTGACTATTCTTATTTGATGACAAACCTGCGCGAATTTAAGCACACTAACGATACGGATGTTCGTAATAAATTTTCTTCAACGTTATAAAAAAAAACAACATCTGAACTTACGTCTGCGAATGTTTACAACTTTTTTGGCACATCAACTTGTTACTCGAATCGTTCCAAGGTTGCGTCTTGGCAAATTCTAGGTCCTCGTTGAACAAGGATCCGATACGCGAAGGGTTAACAAATAGTAAAGTTGGGTTAACGGTGCGGATTGCCTCAGTTTTTCTAATATTTATCATTCGTCGACTGCTGCTTGTTTATTTTAGGATGAGTTCTTTTGATAATTATTTTTTGCTCGCGGGGCCGCAAAGGACAAACAAAATTACTTATGGAATATATTGCGATGTATATGCATTTCCAGTCTGGCAGTCGTGGTCAGCGCGCAGGGGAAGGGTGCGGTGCGCAACTCGCACGAGAGAACTCGCACGGACGGTAACATAACGCATACATATTTATAGGAAGCTTCGCTCGGAAGGCAGCCGAGTATCGCTGGCTTCGGCTCTCCCGCGGATTTACCGTTCATGTATTAATTACGCGATGGCCGTTAACGATCGACGGCGAGCGGGCGAGCGCGAGAGTCAACGACGAAGAAGAGCTCCACGACGAGAGATCCAGCGAGGCCGGCACGCGGAGGGCCCAGGCTAACGACGACGAAAAATCACTGGTCGATCTCGCTCGGCGCGTACCGGTTTCGAAATCGCAGACATCGCGAGGGTTTTCGCGGTCGCTGCGGATGCCTCTCGGCCACTCTACCCAAATATATCCTACTCGCCGCTTTATATTTACTTTCGGCACCGAGCCGGATCGCGAGGGATCGATGAACTTCTTTTTTTTATTTCGATAAAGAGTCACGTTTGCCGAATCATATTTTACGATATCTTCGCTCACAAGTGTGACTAACGAGCGCACAGTAGACAAAAAAAACGGTTTGCACATTTAATAAACATTTCTTATCCACAGCCATCGGCGTAGCTAATGCAATTAAATTTTGTTCATTTACCTACTTTGGCTAATTTTTTTTGCCTTTTAATGATGCAATTAATATTTTTTAATTTGGCTCCGGATAGCCCAATATTTGATTTATTACAATAACAGATCAAATTTCTTATAATAATTTATCGGTACAAATTATATAGCATAGTTCTGCCGATTTTGGATTTTTGTGGGCCGCGAAGATCCACAATTTTGGTTCATTACAATTTTAAATGAAATTGGTTAGAAAAAAAAATGGTGCATCTTTTAGTGGACAAATGTTTTCTGAATTTACAAATCTTTTTTGACCGTCGAATTAATAATTTAAAAAACGAGCAATGGATCGTGTGATAATTCGAGACGAAGTATTACAAGGGAGGACGAGGACCGGCGTCATAACGAAGCGGGAGATAAGGCCGAGCGTAGAATGTTAGTTTGTTAAATCAGAAACGAGGGATCTCCACTTTTCTTCGACGCGAAGTGCCCGATGATCTCTCGACAACGACGCGTTTGCTAGCCGGCCAAGAGTCTCCCTTCCCCGTTGGTGCGTTTTCGTTCGCTTATATACTTGCCTGGGCTCAACGCGCCAGACGATTCGCTTCGTCTGCCCTCTAATTAATCTAATTAAGAGCGGCGCGGCGGTCGCGCGTTCGCTTGTTATCGCGCGATTCGCGAAGAGTGGAAAGAAGCTCGCTGCCTCACCCGGTGTGCTCCACAACGCGATCTGTTCTCCGTGTGTTCCTCGTATGCGAAACGACTGCACGTTCAGTGCAGAGAGATCGCTCAATCTGAGAATACTTTTAAATTGGCTCCGGGCACACACATATACTTGTTTACTTAATTTCTCGAATCGTCTAATTTGTCGATTTTCTTTGCTCACATTATACCTTACCACCTGTCCAGCGTATTCATCGGAACGACGTCGATTTTTCCACGGCTCGGGCGTAAACGGTACAGCGGAATTGAGGCCCGCATGTGAAGCACCCAGAAAAATAATTTATTTTACGGGCACCCGCAAATAAATTTAAATGAAATAAGTATTTATTGAAATTAAATAAGTATTTATTTAGATTAAATAAGTATTTATTGAAATTAAATAAGTATTTATTTAGATTAAATAAGTATTTATTGAAATTAAATAAGTATTTATTTAAATTAAATAAGTATTTATTTAAATTAAATAAGTATTTATTTAAATTAAATAAGTATTTATTTAAATTAAATAAGTATTTATTTAAATTAAATAAGTATTTATTTAAATTAAATAAGTATTTATTTAAATTAAATAAGTATTTATTTAAATTAAATAAATATTTGTTTTTTTTATCTGGGTGTGAAAAAAATTTGATGAAATTTAGTCTCGTGCATAACTTCTGGGCCATGCTGAATCTGGGAATCCTTTCAAATTGGCTCGACGCACACAAATACTTGTTTACTTAATTTCTCGAATCGTTTAGTTTGTTGATTTTTTGTCTCATATTATACCTTACCACCTGTCTCCTGCGTGTTTATCGGAACGACGTCGATTTTTCCACGGCTCTAGTGTAAACGGTATAGCGGAATTGAGGCGCGGTTGTGATAGAGGAAAGACGTAAGCGTTTTATGGTTAATGGCCACCGAAACGTTAATCCCCACTTACCCATGGCGTCTGAAACAGAAAAAGGAGAGAACGAGTTAGTTGGGAAGAATCGGGGGGGATTGTTAAATGAATGTATATGTATATATGTATATATATTTTTTATCTTGAAATATGTATAAATATTTATGACCCTGCCCGATACGCTAGCGACTGTGTTACACTTTGTGATAATTATTAATGGTTACATTGTAGGCACGACTAGTACACTTTTTGTTGGTTTCTATGGTACGGTGATCACCGTGAAAATCCGGTATGCGCAAAGAAAAAAAAAAGAAAAAGTTCGTCATTTATTAAAAGCACCATTTCTGTATCAATTATTTAAACTATATAATGCGATACATTTTGAGATCTATGTTTGCATAAAAATATATCGAAAATATACCGATTTTTCGGCGAAAGTATGTTTCATAAATCAGATAAATTTTACAATGTATTCCACGTTTATAAATATTTTTAAGTATTTTTTTTTTCTCGAGATATGTATAAATATGTATGAACCTGCCCGATTGGGTAGCGAGTGTGTCACACTCTGTGAAAATTATTAATGGTTACATTCATTGTCGGGACGGCTGGTATACTTTTTGCTAATTTATATAGTACGGTGATTATTATTAAAAACCCCGTAAATTTTTTTTTTTTTAATCGTAATATATTAAATTTGGCATGTTTGTATCATTAACGATATCAAACATGTAAATCGCGATATATTTCAAGATGTATATATTTTCATAAAAATATATTCAAACATCTGTCAAAAATATACTGATTTTTCGGCAAAAACATATTTCACATAACTCAGCTAACTTTTTTCAATGTATCCCACATATGCATATATTTTTTTCTGCATGTGAGGAATAGTCTTGTTTTCTGCAAAAGGAAAGCCATAGGCTCAGGAGAGTGTCTCGGCACTCGTAATTTCTCAAGATAATCTGTAGCGTGGGCATCGTCCGCTGCTGTTCAGTGCTGTTCAACGCTGGCGAGAGAAGTCGCGGGTTCTCGCGGTTGCTTCAACATCGCCATCGAGTTTTGCTCTCGTGCGTCTATCGGCTATTTATTACTTCTAGCCGCGAGTTAACACGAGACGGGCCGGTTGCTCTCGCCGAGCGCGGCACGTAGGTCGAACGGGATTTTTTTCCATCGTTCGGATTTGCGATCGGCCGGTGCGTTTCTCAGTTCCGAGATCGGCTTCGTCGGCGATTCGATTCGAGACGGAGGGAGAGCTCGTCGCGGCCGGCGCTATGCCGGATCGTCCAGTGGCGGAGTGGAATTTTCGGGATGGTTTCGCCTCTCGCGATCAGGTTTAATTTGTAGCACGTTCTTGCGCTCGCAGGCGCGACCAGGCGAAGGACAGACGAGCTGGCCCGTTCGAGACGAGCGGTTAGTTAGCCGGGACTTCTGATTCCTCGGTCCGAACTGCAGCGGCAGTTCGGGCCAGTATATTTCGCGGTCGGGCCTTTTTCTTGCGACGATTTTTGTACGGTAAAGCATCGTCCTTAATTAATCGTGGCGCTCGGAGAAGGACCGTCCCGATTCGTCTCCAATCCTGGGCGCGTCGACGATGATGCCTGTGGCCGGTTCGGGCTGTGCCAGTGTGGAATCCGTCGAATCGTCGAGGTAACGCCGGCGCGGCGTTGAGCGAAAGAAATTCGATAGGGCGCGCGGTGACTGACTGCCAACCGGGACTGACCAAAAAATAAAAGCGGAGACTTGAGAAATCATCGATTCGCACTCTCGTCTCGATTTCCAGTTGAATCTCCCAACGGAGTCTCGGAAATCGTCGGAAGCCATCACAAATATACATTTCTTTTATTTCTGTATTTAGATGGTAGTAGTAAGTGTGTATTTATTAACAATACATACGATGCATTGACGATCGTTCCAGATTTTTAACATTTATACATTAATATATTTCTAATTACATCCACATATTGTCACGTCAGCCCCGGGCTTTCGTTTATTTGAATTGAGATGTGACTGCAATTATTTGCGTTGGAACGGTGTATACATTTTTATTCTTCTTCGTTCAGCATTCTGTTTAGATTTTGATATGTAGTGTGTGTTGGACGTTTGTGTCTTTGGGCGATGTTTTGTGCAGGTTGTAAGCATAGCGGTTGGATGTTTTCTAGCTGATTCAATGCGAATCGTTTATTGGGTTTTGCTTTTGTTGTCATAGGAGTGATGCTAGTTGCTTCATATGGTAGTGAATTACGCGGGTTATTAGGGTGTCTTATTCTTGTAGGACCCCGTATGGCACTGGTTTCGGCGATTTTGATTTCCTTAAGGGCCGTTTCTTTGCAGTTCATGAATAATTGGTCTGGAATATGCTCTTGTTCTCTATTTAATTAATTCAATTTCATTGATTTATTCAATTCTTTGGGACAAGCGATCAGTGGCTTGCCAACCGATCAACGTATTAGCCCGACATATTAATTGATCAGCAGGTTGGCGACTGACCAGTGTTTCCAGCTCGACCGAATAGTTTCACCTGGAGCTGCGAATTATCTTTTCCATGTTATCGCAGAATGATTCATATTTATTGTCGCTGCTCTTCAGAGAGGATAAACGATTGCTCGATAGTGCGATTTCTGATTTCTCTACCTGCCTTCTTCGTAGCTAATGGATCGGGACGCTCTCGCCGTCTCTCCCTCCGTCTTTCCCTCCGTCTTTCCCTCCGTCTTTCCCTCTCGTGCTGGACGCACGAAAAAAGAAGCGGTCGAGAGACACGTCCGGGCTGCCAGACAGCTTTTCGAGTCGGGGCATTCGTCGAGCTAGCTTCGCGTCTCCGCAGCCACGGGCACCGCACAGCGAGAAGTTCGATTCCAGGGATCCGATCAACACCATCCGCGAGTGTCACCCGAAGTCGAGGAGCGGCCACAGCGACAGCCATACCTCCCCTGCCGCAGCGTCTCAACGACACTTATTTTCTTCGACATTCCCCTTAACAAATTTCCGACCCGAGAAAAACTCGTCGTGTCCGTCTCGCGCCAAAGGGCGCTTCTTCGGAGATCTATACGGTTCGACCTCCCCTACACACTCAGCTGCAATGTCACTGAGAAACTCAGCTCGGCATTCGGCCGCCAGCCATCTTTAACCATCTCCCCATTTTTCTGTAATTTAACTCTGCCTCTGTACTGGCTATTTGAAGGAACAGTAAAAATTGAAGGAACAACAGTTTTTCCGCTCTTTCGACTATTCTTCCATTTTTATTAACAGCGATTTTTAACTCTTGACTTTGGCAACTTCTGGGCCATGTAGTAGACACTTCAAGAAGTAAACCAGAATTTTTTCAGATATTTTGAAAGCCTAGAAAACCTTGAAAACCCGACTGTTCCCTAAAAGTGCAGACACGCAGGGTTAAACACTCTCTCTGTCCCTCGATCGCGAGAATCCGGCGAGAGAAGCGCGGCAAGATCGACGGAAGATGCTCGATCGAGCGAAGGCGGAGTAGCCGTGAAGTCGTCCCTGAGCCGAGATCGTCACCGACAGGAACAGCGGGCAAACGAGTTGCGAGATGTTTTTATTTAGATAAAAAAAAATAAAAATAAAAATAAATAACGTGTTTTCCCACGCGTGGGTGGCTGAGCGGCTCCGTCTCTTTCTGCCCGTTCGCGGGAGTAGAAGAAACGAGATGCTCGATGCCGATCGATGTCGATCCTTCCTTCTCGGGGTCTAATACGCGTAATTAATACGATACCGGCGACGCAAGCGTGTCTGGTCGGCCGTGACAGCATCTGCGTGGAGGAATACAAGTTTTATCGCGCGTCGTTCGTACTTCGTGTGCTTTATGTGCGAGCGTAATAAGTACCTCGCATCATCGCTGCATTACGTATTGCTTCATTACCCTCCCGCGCAGACGAGACTCCGCTCTTTCCTACGGATAGAACGGTTTTCACATTTTTTTTCTATTTTTATTTATTATACATATATATTTATATCCTCTTCTCTATCTCGTTCCCGTCGATCGCTCGCGCCGTTCGCGCTCCGCGCACGAAATCATCAATCGGCGATCGCTATTAATAGGTGGCCGCGCTGCCATGAGACGGGAAGATCTTATCGTCGTCGAGGAAAGAAACGAACGAGTGTGCGAAGATCAACCATCACGCGAGATTCCACGCGAACCTTGACATTCCGGATTGCCAACGTCGAATAAGTTAAATGCTATTGTCTACTGTCCAGATCGATGTCTACGCAAACTGCTGACTTAACTGGCAGTGTCAAACTTGCCAGTTTTTTTTTTTCAAAACCCTTATCGCACGTCTACGATCGTCCCGACGGTCGAAATTTCGGTAGATGCACGCAACAGCATCTACCACAAGTGTATAGTGACGTCGTCCGGAAATACGTCACTTCCGGTTTGAAAATTTCATTTTTCGATCGAAAGTGACGTCAAACCGGAAATACGTTACTTCCGGTTTGGAAATCTTATTTTTCGATCGGAAGTGACGTTATATCGAAAATACGTCAGTTTCGGTTTTAAAATCCCATTTTTTTGACCGGAAGTGACGTCATACCGGAATTACTTAACTTCCGGTTTGAAAATCTCATTTTTCGACCGGGAGCGTTTCAGCGCGAGTTTGGTCCAAATAAAAATCTCAGGGCGGTTGGAAGTAAGAAAAAAAAAACTTTCGTATGAGCTCGTCGTGTCAGAATTGAGAGGCAGAAGAGGAACTCGTCCCAGAAGCCGATGATCAGTCGGTTGCAGGTGTTCACCACGTGCCACAGAACTGCGAAACTAGGTCGACTTTTTTTCGCCCGCGATGGAGAGCAGCGTAAGGCTCTCGTCGGAGACGCGGTGAACGCGGGACGAGAAGACTCGCGAACGAGCGATCGTCCGGAGGAGCACGAGGCGTCGAAGAGCGGTTTAATTGGTGTTCTATGAATTTGGCTCGGGTTACGGAGAATCGAGGCTCCGTCTCGCGGACTTTAACGGAACGGAGACGTGATCCGCTGCTTCTTGCTCGGCGACGACGCACATCAACGACGTCAAGCCCTCGTGAAACCCGGGTAGACGGAGGGTATATATACGGCTTGACCATTCGCTCGAACGCCAACTCGTGCTCTCGCTCTCTGTCGAGAGGCATCGAGGAATTTTAATGATAAATTAGTTGATTAACTCAATAGGGTTTTTGCGGGTGGCTGCGATGTCCAGCGGCCAGGGCGACACGGACACGCGACTACTACCAGCGGCTCGGAATCGTCCCTCGGAAGCGAATCTTGCCTCGCCAAGTACAGGGAGCTTCAGAAAACAATTCCATCCAAATTCTTTTTTAAACACAAAATAGACCTATTTTGTGTTTAAAAAATATATAATAGATCCGGGTGTAATAATGGATGTCAGAACTTTTGGACACTACGATTTGAGAGCCTATCAAGTACTTTAGTACTCGAAGTACATGCAATACCTGCCGAGCACTGGTAGGTATTGGAGTACCAAAGTGATGAGTGCTGGGTAGTACTGGAGTACCGAAGTACTTAAGCACTAGTTCGGAGTACTGAAGTACTTAAGCACTAGTTCGGAGTACTGAAGTACTCAAGTCCTAGGTTGGAGTACTGAAGTACTCAAGTCCTAGGTTGAAGTGCTAAAGTACTTGAGTCCTAGGTCGGAGTACTGAAGCACTTAAATCCTAGGTCGGAGTACTAAAGTACTTGAGTCCTAGGTCGCAGTACTGAAGTACATAAGTATTAGGTCGGAGTACCGAAGTACTTAAGCACTAGTTCGGAGTACTGAAGTACTCAAGTCCTAGGTTGAAGTGCTAAAGTACTTGAGTCCTAGGTTGAAGTGCTAAAGTACTTGAGTCCTAGGTCGCAGTACTGAAGTACATAAGTATTAGGTCGGAGTTCCGAAATACTTAAGTACTAGGTCAGAGTACCGAAGTACTTAAGTACTGGTCAGAGTACCGAAGTACTTAAGTACTGATCAGAGTACCAAAGTACTTACGTACTAGGTTGTACTACGGAAGTACTCACGGACTGGGTACATCAAATACTCGAGTACATCTCGGATCATTCGGTCAATTTAAAATGGACTATCGTTTCACCGTCTTGAGTTTTTAAATCCTCCTGTAGACAAGGCAGACGAAACGCGACGATGGAATAACTCGGCCGTGTTTTCTGGTCGCTTCTCGACCTGAAGATGTAGACGCCGAGGAAATTTATACGGCGGTGTAACCGAGAGTGGGCCATCTAGGCAAGGTCGCGGTTCCCGGCCTACGAATGTACCGGCACAATACCATGCTAGACCAACCTCCTCGGGGCCTGGCTTGTGTGTCTCTTCGAATCGTGACTCTCGAGTCTCGTGCCAAGGTCACGACCTCGAATGTGCGCGCGCTGCCAAGTCCGCGAGGACAAGATCGCCGCCGGTTGTGGTACCGATGCGGGCCCCACGAGCCTCGGTTTACCCGGTGCATATAACTCATTCCACGAGAGAAAACCCGGTCTCACTCGAACGACCGGATGTACGTCTGCCGCGCCGCGAAAACGAAGACGCCGTTCGCCTCTTCGTTCTCTCGTCTCGCTGACTCGCTCGATCCTTCACCGGGAGCATCCGAGTATAGCTCAGCTGAGCAGGTGCGAAAGCGACGATCCTATCTTCGTGCAGTTAATTTCTGGAGAACGCGTAAGGACCGGATTTGCGTTCTACTCGATTGAAGAGTCTTCTTTTTTTCTCTTCATTCTTCGCGATGCGGCGTAACGAGGGCGTTTGGAAAATTTAGCGATAAGCCAGTCGGAGCTGAACAGACGGCGAGTCCCGCGAATCGTCGAAGTGTTCCGGGCGTTTTTCAGGAAGAGGAGTCTTGCCATCTCTCAAGGGCATGCAGAAATTATGGTAGTACTCGCGGACAGTCCGAACTCACGTGAGGTCAGAGAGAATTGAGAGAGAATCGCGAACACTTGATGGGATATAAATCTGAAAATAATCAAATATCGAAGGTGTTGAAAAGATTGATTGATTAACGAATTAATGAAAAAAAAATGAAAATTGTTTGGCTAATCCACCGGCAATCCAACTTTTCGTTCATACGAAAACGATTTGTTAATCTTTTTGAATACGTAGGCATTTTTTCAGAATTATGTGTAATTTTTACAATTGCTTTCGTAATTAAGTAAAAAACGACATTTTCAAAAGTTACATAAAATTCTGAAAAATTTACAAATCGTTTTCATAAAAAAAAGTTGGGTTGCTCGGTGACGTGTTGAGCAATTTTTTTTCATCAATTTGTTAATAACATTTTGGCATTGCTATGCAAAAACAATCTTTTCAGCACCTCCCATATGCTTGATTTTTCACAGATTTTTATCTCATCGAGAAGTGTTCGCGATTGCTCTCTCAATTCTCTCCGGACTCACGCGGGCTCAGATTGTCCGCAAGTACTGCCTTAACACAGTCGGTAACAAGTCACCTTCCGTATGCTTTCCGAGACGAAAATTGTAGAGAACAGACATTTTTTGACAATTCCTTATCGATCTGCAACCTCATCTCTCAAGACAGCTGTGCACTCGACTCGCCCGTCGTTTCGAGCGCAACCGAGTGAGATAACTCATCTGCAGCGCGTTCGCTGCCGGATGCGAGACACTCGGAATCGGGAATCAGGGACAGACCAGGCCGAGAAGCCGAGTATTCGCAGAGAGGTCAAAAGTTGCTGGACGACGAATCACGGCGTAGCGCATCGCTCGTTCTCTTTGCAGTCTTGATCGTCGTCGTTGTCCGCTGTTGTCGTCTCGCGTGCCGAAGGGGGGTTCCACGGTCGAGCTTCCGCGCTCCGCATACCAACAGTGAGAAGAAGAGACGAGAAGTCTCCCGGCGTATCTCTTCTCCGCTACTAGCGTCGGCAAAAAGTCTCCGAGACCGCTGTGACCCGCGCGCTCTCAGCGGAGTCCAGCACCGCGCCCGAGACCGCTCGGCTCGCCTTCGGGAACCCGCGAGAGAGCCTCGACGAAGCTTTTTGCGAGGAGTCCTATCGTCTCACTCTACCCGCTCGCCGGGGCACCGTAGAACTACGAGCCCGTCGACCGCGACGCAAAAGAGAAGCAAGCAGAGACCGGAGATCAGAATTAAAAATATGCAATCCCGCGAACGATCCAGCATTGCTGCCTTTCGCTAAACATCTCTCGATAATAACCGTCATCAATTATTATTATAACGACCAACCCCTCCGCCCCCCTCTAGATGCGGTAATAAAATATACGCAAAAAATATATTAAATTCGGGGTTTTTATATAATTTTTATGTTAATTATATAAAAAATTAAGATATATTCTATTTATATTTTTTCCATGTTCTGACGTTCAACCGCGAAGGGTGTTTAATTAAATTTGGAGGTAGAAATATTTTTTTTTTATACGATGGAAATTATCATTTTTTTTTTTTTTAATATCTTAGTCTACTCCGTGTGCGAGCCCTGCAAGAATTTTGCCCTGCTGTACCAAACTGTGTACAAATACACACGGCAATGCGAATATCTTTCCCTCGACTAGTTTTTTCTTTGCTCTCATAAAAAATAATAATCAAATTGCTGTATTACAAAATAAAAAATAAAAAATAAAAAAATCAGAAATCCCTATCGTACGACATTTGACTTTTCTCCTCAAGATCTTCAAGATCTCCCGATCCAAGACGGCGAATATTTCTCAGCGTTTTCTCGAGAGAGACACGCCACGATAAAGCGTGCACGACACGCCTCGATTCTCGCTCGGCGTGGTAATAGCTGAGTAATACACCGCACGTTCTACCGCGGTGCACGGTGAAGTTGATCGGGTCGCAAAACAGTAATATTTACCAGAACTCCCGGAGCCAGGGACTATGGTAAATGGATCGGCCGTACGGCACGAGAGTCCGACAGGTATATACATATGAGTACGTTGGTACGAGAAGTTCGCGCGCCCGATAGTATCCGCGCGCTATCAGGCGTGGGAAATGCCTCGGCGTTTTTCTCACTCCCCGCAGAATCCCCGCAGAAACGCGATAACCGTCTCTCGCACCCGCTAAAAAATCTACCAACGAAGATCCAAAAAAAAAAAAAAAAAAAAAAAAAGGAACTTTTTTTCGTAGCTGTGTGCCATAGGCAGAGCGGAGAATGCGTCGAATATCGTTCTTTGATACTTTACTACTGGCGTCGGTGAGATTGGTCCGTGCGATAAAGCGAAAAGTCCTCTCGTGTGTGTTGTTTTCTGCCTCTATCTCGCGCCTCTCACTACGTGCCCGGACCGCTGCTCCGAGCGGTCACCGATGCTCTCCTCTTCGTGTCCGCCGTTCTCTCGGTACGAAGAGACGACGAGGACGAGAGCGAGTCGCTTCTTCTTCTTATCATTAAGTGAAATGCCGTGTCCGCTATCTTCCGCCTCTCGCTGCTGCACCAGCCGTCCTCTGGCCTTCCTCTCCGCGCAGGACTCGTTCCTCGGCCTCGGCAGGCTCGCGCAGTTGTGAGCCCAGGAACGTCGACCACTGTGCGCGCCGCTGTGTTTAACACACGTGATATCGCGGGGTCCTGGTACGTTTCTCTCGGGTCTCCGCTTGTGTCTCTGGCCTCGCGGGATTCTCTCGTTCCCGGACCCGCATAAGTGTAACTGCTGCCGAGTGTAGCTGAACACACTGTGTGTGTGCGTGTGTGCGTTTTGGCCGCCCGCACTCGCAATGGGAGAGTGCGCTGCACCGGGCGAAATCTCGAGTTATTAATAAGGCCGGTGCTATCTAACGCAATTAGACGCAGTCTCGCGCCGCGGCTCCGGCGCCCTCGACGACTCTACGTGAGAGATAGCGTCGGGCTGCGAGACTCTCTTTCACGCTTTTCTTCTCTTTTTTACTTTTTTAAATTTATTTATTTTTTTTTTACTTTTTCGTTCTCGTTTTTCTCTCTTGGATAATGTCCTTCTTTCTTCGTCTCGCGCGTCGAGGCCCGAACGACTCGCATTTGCGCTCCGATGCGTTATCCGGTCGGTACAAAAAATAATTTCTGGTTGGCTTGAAAAAAAAAATATTATCGACCGAAACGAGCAATCGTTGGAAAAAAAAATATCCTTCAGTTGCACGAACCGAGAGCGCCTTTGAAGGCGTCTGCCTCAGGCTCGGTTACGTACTTGGTTAGGCAACAGAAATGGTTAACACAACTATTAAAAAACAAAATTATTGCCAACCGTCCAAAGTACTTTTCTATGCTTCTCGGGCACATTAATCACCATTCGACATAACCCGATAACTAAAGGTCGAGTACATAATCTCGTCGAGATTCTCCGTTAATTTCAGTCGCGTGGCAGGTAAACAAGAAACCGCTGTATTATACCCCAACACACGGCATTATCAGCAAGTGCCGCCTCGTTACGCAAACGAAAAAGGTTATTGTTACTACTGCGCTTTGTCGGATAATCGACCGGGTAGGCGACCTTTCGGTGGTGATTGTTCGCCGCCAATCCTCTGGCGAATGACGAACGGGACGAAGCGCCGAAGGGGAGTAGGAAAAAAAAAATGAAGATGTAAGTGGTAAATCGAATTCCCGTTTGGATGAATGAGGACAATTTACAGAAAGGATCCCGAGCGATGTCTCCGCTGTTTATGGGGTTCGCCACTCGGACGATACCCGGCGTATTGTCGAGGTGGAATAGTTCCGGAGCGTCGTTAACGACCAAATGGCTGGTAAAAGCGTTCACGTTCGGTATTATCTCCGCCGGCAATACAGTCGACAAAGCCAAGACACGGACCGGAGGAGGTCGGGGGGGCCGGGACAGGACGGGAGGCTGGATAGACCTCGAAGGAGCTAGTTACCGTAGGTGTTTCACCTCGTAAACACTCCGGCATTTACATAACGAGTGACATCTGCGAGTCCAATCATATTAACGACGAACTCGTTCGCAAAGAGGTCCTCGTACCGTTGCCCGGAGTACCTTTCTCCTTTAACCCTTCCTCCGGATCTCCCTCTCATTCACCGTTAAAGACGACCAATGAAAACGGTTCCCTCGAACCCCGTCGTAACCGCGAGAGATTCTGCCGCGGAGCTGTCGTGTTTCGTGACGCGAACTTACACGAAAGCTGCGATATTGCGAGAGGGACTGTGCCGTGTTAACAGAACCGTGGATCCAGTGGCGGGAGGCTGCACGAGTACGGAGAGAGGCCAGGATCGAGATCGACGGAGCAAACCCCGCGGCATGCACCAGCTTCGAGAGTCTCGATGGCTCCGGGTCATGCCGCGATCGTTCACTTGCGTTTTCTTCCATCCACGACTCTTCCGCCGAGCTCAAAACCGTGTGCGCTATTTGGTCGGAAGGATCCCACGTGAATCGCGGCTGCATCCTCAGCTGCAATAGCTGAGGATGAACGCTTCGGGGAAACTCGTCATCCTAGAGTCGTTTGTCCCCACCGGATCGCAGGTACCTACATTCTGTACTCCAGATTTCTTCGAATTAATAGCGATAGAATAAGGAAGATGGAATTGATCGTCTTAACATAACCGTGGATAGAGTGGCGGAAGTCTGCACGCGCATGAAGAGAGGCCAGGATTGAGATCGACCGAGCAAACCCCGCGGCGTGCACCAGCTTCGAGAGTCTCGATGGCTCCGGGTCATGGCGCGATCGTTCACTTGCGTTTTCTTCCATCCACGACTCTTCCGCCGAGCTCAAAACCGTGTGCGCTATTTGGTCGGAAGGATCCCACGTGAATCGCGGCTGCATCCTCAGCTGCAATAGCTGAGGATGAACGCTTCGGGGAAACTCGTCATCCTAGAGTCGTTTGTCCCCACCGGATCGCAGATACCTACATTCTGTACTCCAGATTTCTTCGAATTAATAGCGATAGAATAAGGAAGATGGAATGGATCGTCTTAACATAACCATGGACGGAGTGGCGGAGTGAGGATTGAGATCGACGAGGCGAATGACTCTTCCGCCGAGCTCAAAACCGTGTGCGCTATTTGGTCAGAAGGATCCCACGTGAATCGCGGCTGCGTCGTCAGCTGCAATAGCGCGCTTCGAGGAAACTCGTCATCCTAGAGTCGTTTGTCCCTACCGGATCGCAGATACCTACATTCTGTACTCCACATTTCTTCGAATTAATAGCGATAGAATAAGGAAGATGGAATGGATCGTCTTAACATAACCATGGATAGAGTGGCGGGAGTCAGGATTGAGATCGACGAGGCGAACCCTGCGGCCTGCACCAGCTTCGAGAGTCTCCATCGCTCCAGGTCACGCCGGCCTCGATCGTTCACTCGTGTTTTCTTCCATCCACCACTTTTCCGCCAAGCTCAAAACCGTGTGCGCTATTTGATCGGAAGGATCCCACGTGAATCGCTACAGAGTCATCAGCTCCAATAGCGAGCTTCGGCAAACTCCCCGTCCCGGAGTCGTTTGTCCCTATCGGATCGCACATACCTCCGTATCCCTCACTCCAGATTTCTTCGAATTAACAGCAATGGAATAAAGAAGATGGAATGGAAGCAAAACTGTCGACGACCCGCGGCGAATGTATCGTTTCGCTAATATCCTATACGCAAGGGAATAGCCTCATCGCGACATGCACCACCGCGCGGTGCTACATCAACGAGACCTCTCAGAAGGTATATATATATATATGTATAAATAAATGTATCGCGGGACTAAAGTCAGAAGGGCGTACATTCAGTCCACAAGAGCCTCACATATGACCTTCTGATCTGAGGAACGCGATGTATTTCACAGTTTGTCATGTCGCTCGGTCAGGCCCCCGGATCGTTATGGTAGGCTCGGGGTACTTTTCCTGCTCTCTCCCGAAGCATCCCCGCACGACCTAATTTGTCGTTGTACCGCGGTTAATTGGAGATAAAGGCCGTGGAAGGCCGTCTCGCCTCGAGAAGTCGATCTCCGCGGGAACGGTGCACCATCCGTGCAACTGGGTGCAGCGCGGGATCTCCGAGTGTCTGTGCAGTGTGTCGCTCATCAGCTGGACCAGCCATCGGCGCGGAGGGAAAGAGCGGAAGGCCGCGTGTACGAAAGCCCCGAGGAAGGGAGCGGTTCACCGACTCTCGTAATCCTGGAGACTCCGGTGAGGGTTTTTGTCGCCGGTACCACCTGTCGCTCGGTAGCGAGCCTCCCTCGCCCCAGCAGCTCCGATACGTCTTTCTCTCCGCTCGTCGAGACACAGAAGTGGAGTATCATCGGTGTCCATCCGCGGTTCTCCGGGCCCCGCACGATGCACCATCCTTGGGCCATCGCGCCCGGTCGGGACGTCGGCCGGTCGGAGGGAAGAAGCCGACGGAGGATTCTTTATTCCACCGATCGAAGCCGATCCCCTGTCATATTTCTTGCCCGCTCGCAGACTCGACGACGCAATTTAGAACTCTATAAAACAAACCCGCGGTGGAAAACGAGAAGGCCCCGGTCTTACTCACACGCCGACGAGCTAGTATTCCGCCTGCTGTGCGATAAAGAGCGATACCCGGTTAGCGGGGATCATCGCTCGTCCTCCTTCGACGTCGATGATCGCCTCGATGCAACGTTCGTGTGTGCAACCCGCGACGGAGTAATGGTAATAACTCGTTGCGCCGGGTAATACGCGGGTTAACATCGATGGGAAAACGGAGTGACTCTCGGGGATTTTCCTTGCACGGCGAACCGTGGAATACCAGCGTCTCGAGGCTACCGACTCGCCTGTACGGTAATAAATGGAGATCGTATTATCGGTAGGAAAGAAAGTACGAATCTGCCGATGTTACTCGTGTTACACGCGCGGTTCACTCTCGTAATTTCTCCGTCGGCGTAAACGGGTATTATCGAGGAACTAGACGAGTCCCCGGCCCGAGGTGGTGAGATAACTTAACGAGATCGTTCGGCCGACGGGTGTGGCGACATATAATTACGGTAATTAGTCGGTCTCGGTAATTAATTATGATAGCACGTCGTTTGTTACTTGCGCGCGGTCGCGAGCCTCCGCACGACTGTTACACGCGTGCGCGGTTATATGGAGATTAAAAAAAATGTACTTATAAGACGCGGTAAAAAACATTTTTCGATCAGCTAAAGTGATTAAGTTGCGTTTGATATTTTGCTTTTTCGTGCCTGACAGGATAAGTAAATATCTAAATTGCAATCGCCGCTAGAATTTTTTTTAAATTACTCGGTATAACAAATTAACTAACACCCAGAAAAATTGTTTATTAAACCGGTGACGTGCAAACAAATCTTTATTTAATTCAAACAAATATTCATTTGCGTAACATCGGTCAATTAACTTCCCATTTTCAGAAAATCGAGAATATCAAAGTATCGAAAATACGTAGGTGAGAGTGGACAAGATGGGACAGTGGAACAAAAAGCAAATTTCCAATAATTTTTGGACGGGCCAGTGAGCCAAAACGGGATGGGGCAAAACGGAGCATCCAAAAGTGATTGGAAAATAGAATTTTGCCTCACCGTTCAGTTTTGCCGCGCCGTCCCATTTTGCCCCATTCCCCGCTATCTGACCCAGCGAATGCCCTACAAATTATTTCAACTCACCATCCGACTCCGCCACCACGGTGTTCGATCCTGCATCCGCAGTACGGCGAGCATCCGCTCGTATCACCGTGCATCCTCGGCGCTGCCCCGCCGCCGAGCAATAAACATAATGGCGCGTCGTTAATTAAGTGGATTTTCCAATCAAGATTCAATCGGTCTCGGTGTTAAATGTAAATCGCTCGTTGCAGCCCTGTCCCCGTGGAAGTTATGCAGTGCCGGCGAGAACAGCTCCGGCATTCCCGTTCGCGCAGCTCGCGCCCAAGCGCGTTTTGCCCGGTTTTTGCCCGAGACAAGGCCGTAACGTTCCTCGTCAGATCGACTCTATATATAAAACCCCCCTATCCACACATCGCGACTTCTCGTACAATTTTTCATATATTTTTTTTTCCACGGCATTTCCTCACGACTCGCCGCTCGTCAGTGGGAATAGAACAATGTGGCCTACACCGGTAGCCGGGGCAAGTCCGGGCTGCTCGCCTCTATCGTAACATTATATCGTCTCGTGTGTATACACCATAAACATGCATACATATGCGCGGTATGAAAGTAGCGCGAACACGAGTCCAATAGGTAGATATTATGCAAACGTTCCATCGGGCCCCGTAACAAGTAGAATGCGGCGGAGTATCGTAGCACCGGTAGTCGGTGCTCCTCGCCGCTGGGGGTCCATGGAATAGTCGCGAGACAAAGTCGCAGCGGGATATCCTCTCGCGCGATTCCCCCCCTCCTCACCCCCCGGCTTTCTCTGGCTTTCTCGAACCTCTCGCTTGTTCCTCGTTCAAACGAAATTTTCCGCAACATTGCATCCGAATGCGATTAAACCGGGAGAACGATACGCTGTAGCGGCCGGGCTTCGCTGCTCGTCCGCCGCGCAACGCCCGAGGCCTTTTCCACTTCCGAATTTCTCCTTTTTCCCCACCGCGCCACGGAGGATCTGCATGTCGCACACAGAGAGACACATACATGGGTCTTATATTTTCTAGTGCCGTGAACTGAGAGCCTATCGACGCGCTCCGCGCAGCGGGACGCCAAATCGAGCGATCTCGGTCCTCGGAAATCGAATCGTGTAACTTACGTATGGGGCAGATTTGGGCTGCGGGGGCGATCGAGCGCGAGAGAGCATACGAAGCTCTCTGCAAGCCACCCCGTCGCGCGGCTGTAACCGGGGACGATCCACGTGTGACTCATCGGATGTGGAGAGGAAACCGGGCGGATCGTCTCGCTAATTCCGGCGCGGAGCTCGCTAATTCCGGTCTATGCACTTCTGGTGTCGAACGAGACCAAAAAGGCTTCGGATGGTCCTCCAATTCGATTCCTTGCGTCGATTAACGAGTCATTGAAAAGCGCGATCATCGCTCCGTTCAGTACGTGAGCCAGACAGCTCAAATATAGATTGGGATAAAAAAATGTTTGTCCAACGCTCTCTTTTTTCCACTGTGCGTTGGGAAAAAGGAGAAGAAAGACGGAGGAAAAAGAGACGACAAATTCGACATCCCGACCACGCGAATCCCCCGACATTGATGGACGTTTATCTTCGGTGACGTCACTCGGCTCTCCGTTCCGCTCGCTTTCCCATCCTCGGAGCGATCCACTTCCAGAGAGCGCGCTGCCGAGGCACTTTGCCAATGACTTCGCAACTGGAGCGAGCCCGGAACCGCCCGAGTCTCCTCCGCTCCTGGTAAAAATTCTTGGTCGCTTTCTTTAGTTTCTCTCTTTCTCATTTACTCGTTCTCTCCTCGCGAAGCGTAAAACCGTCCGAGTCCCTAACGGCGAAGACGCTGCGAGTGCGTGGAATTTTCCCAGCACCGGAGACAACCCTCCCGTTGGCAACTGCTCTATATATTCCCGAGAAAACTACCCTGCCTCGGAGCCTCGGAACGTACCGGAGAAGCGAGCTTTTCACGGAAACCCGAGTCTACGAGAAGATAAGCCGCACGTGCGCCGGACGTTTCGGAACGGCTCTCGGGGATATAAGTGGGCAAAGAAGCGGAGATCTCGTACGTTGTTTGTTAGTAAGGAAGAGAGAGCCCCAACACCATCGGCAGCCCCGCACACCTCGCCGCTCCGGCGATACACTCGTCGTATATCACCTGCTGCAGCTAATGCCGCGGATAGCTGCTGGCCTGGGCCGTGCGTGAGGCTCTATCTGCGCACCATAAAACACGTCGCGCTCTCTCTCGGTGCCTCGCTCGCCGCGGAGAGAACCACGCGTGTTCCCGTAGGGGTGCGAGGCCATGGCGGTGGCGAGTGTCACCGCAGGTGCGGACATTCTCATCATAAATAGCGCCGCGCGATGCCCTAGCCTGCTTCGTGTCTCGCTACACTGTGCGAAACTCCGTATCCACATACGTGTGTACATGCCTCGCCAGTGTGCTGGCCCAGCAACGTCACCGCCAAGCCGTAAACCGCGGATACTGCCCGCGAGGACCTAATTGGGGCGTGGCTTTGCGGTCTAACACCTTATTCCTTCGTTCCGGCCGGATAACAGCCCCTCTATAAGATATCCTCACCTCCCATGCCTCGGAGAACCTCTATCAATGACTTTCGCGTTTTACGCCGGGTTTATTCATCTCGAGAGCTAGGAAAAAAAATAAAAAAATAAAATAAAGAAAACGGGTAAGGAGAGGTGTCGCTTCTAATGATAGACTTGCGTGCTCCTCCGCGCTTTCCGATCTGCTCCTCTCCGAGGGAGGAACCGAGGGTGTTAAAAGGTAGGATGGTTTCGGCCAACCCCTGACGTTAACCGTTCCGATCACTGTATACTCTCTCCCTGTCCCTATACTTATATGTGTACTTATGTATATACATATATGTATGTATCCAATCCTGCAGAGTAACTGCGCACTCTCCTCTTCGTTTTATCCTTAATTTATAGCGTGTCGGGGCTCACCGGCTCTTTCTCGCGCTGTCTTAACTGTTCGTTGGCATGAAGCTCCGAGGGATAGAGCCGAGGCACATGTAGCATCGATGCCCGGCTTGCTTGCTACTCTTTTACGATATCTCTCTCCCGCTCGGTTGTACCGCGAGCCGATAACCGCTTCACCGTTTCTCTGGCATGCTCGCCGCGGCACGTACCGGTCACTCGGACTCCTCTCGCACCGCGCTGCATCGTACGTATACTCGTCGCCCGTTTAACGGTAAATTCCCGCGAAAAGAGCGAGAAAGATACAGGAAAGGAAAACTTCGAGTATTCCGCGGTAGTTGAACGAGAAATTATTATTCTCTCGGGGTACATTCCCGCGGCGCGTTGACCATAGACGACGATACATATTCCACCTCGCGTGTGCATTACAGCGCAATTGTAGTCTACCCGGCAGTTAGGAAAATTTTCCTTACCCTCTACCCCCTCTCTCTTTACGGAAATGATACGTACGCGGTAAAAAATAATCTCGTAAAATCGGAATACGAGGTTTTGTAGAAATAATTTTGTTAAATAATTCAGATTTGCTACAAAGCTGTACTTTTATTTTTATTTATGGAGATAAAAATTCACCGGTTAAACAATTATATTTGTTTAACGGTCAAACCTGCAAAAAAATCTACTTGCCGAATTCATCGTTGCTCTACAGTGTAAGAAACAAAATGAACCGTGGCACATTAAAATCGATTAAAAAATACGGACTTTACTTTTTTTTAAACCCGACAAAATGTACAGTCGTGGAAATTTGCAGTTACCAATTATTCTTGCAAGACCATCGTGATTAATATTTCTCTTGGTTGAAGACACATGCAATAATGCAAATCAACCCCCTTAACTGTTAATAAATGCATTCCATTCTCGATAAACTATTATAAAAATTTAGCACTCATTTGACTAGTGCGCCACGTAACAACCATTCCCTAATTGCCAACGTCATTTATTTTCTTGGTAATTTTGCAAATGGTTTTTTAGTCGATAACAAGAAATAAACAAATACGATCCGACGATAAAAAAGAAAAACTGCGAAGTAAACGCAAAAGAAGAAATTATGCAAATATTCGTCGACAAGTGATGTGTTTGTTAAATATCCAAACATGTTTATGCCGCATCGACGCCGTCGCGAGGAAGCCACTACATGTTGAATCCTATCGATTTTCATGTGACGCCGAGATAATTATTATTAGCCTTAAGGATGAGTCGCTGTGGCGGAGTGCGGAGTGAGGAGGCGAGTCTCTCTCGATGCCGAAGAGGACTCGAAGTGGCAGTTTCGCTTTGGCTCTCGACTTTCTTATTTCGCTCTTCGTGGGCCACGGTAGCCGGCAGACTAATTCGTGTACAGCGGGGCCAACTCGGACCCGCGCTCTCTTAAGGTTTTATTCTCCGCGTCTCAACCGTCCGTGAGCTCTGTGTGCTCAGGGTCCACAGAAGCCGGGCTCGTCTTCCCTCGGCGGAGCGGTTTCGCCGTGGAAGGCGAGGAACGCCGGTCAGGACGACGTTTCACGATGGCTGAATGGCTGGCTGTGTTATGAAGAGCCACACTCTTGCCTGCTCCGCTCATCCCCCGAGATAGCGACCGACGTTGGGTTAGGCCAACAAAGTTCGGGCCAGCTATGCACGACGCGGCGACTGCTTGTCCAACCCGCCCTCAACCCGCTCGCGCACGGTGTTTGAACATATTTGCTCGATCTTACTACCGCCTCCTGAGAGACCCTCGAGGACATTTTACGTTGATTCTCGCTGTCGCTCGGTTATTGTGTTCTCCGCTCGCGCGCTGCCCACTCGTGTTATTGGCTCCTCGAGGACTCATCTCGCTCCCGGTTTACGCAGCGCATACGCTGAGCATCTTCAGCCTACTCCTACGTTGGCCCAGCGGCCTGAGGATCGTCGGCGGGAGATGACTTTTTGCAATTTAAATTAGCTTATATGCCCGGACGTTCTCCGGTATGGTCGACGCCGTGTCAAGATGCGGGAAGCGATGTCGGATTCGCAGTTGTCCGGAGAACGTTGGTAGATATTAAAAAAATTGTTCTTCCAACCTTCGAATTTGTTGTATTACGAAAATGTCCACCCTCGAAATTCCACGATAACCTCTGTAATACGAGTTACACGTGTCACCTCAGCAACCTGAGGATGATCCATAGAAGATGCTTTTTGGCAATTTAAATTAACTTATATGTGCGGGAAACGATGCCAGATTCGCAGTTGTCTGGAGAACGTTGGTACTAAAAAAATTGTTCTTCCAACCTTGAAATTTGTTGTATTACGAAAATGTCTACGACAAATTTCTATGATACGAGCTATACGTGTTCCAGCAGACTAAGGATGATCCATAGGAGATGACTTGTTGCAATTTAAATTAGCTTATATGCTCTGATGTTCTGAAGTTGTACGGTTGACGCCGTATCAAGATGCGGGAAGCGATGTCGGATTCGCAGTTGTCCGGAGAACGTTGGTAGGTATTAAAAAAATTGTTCTTCCAACCTTGGAATTTGTTGTATTACGAAAATGTCCACCCTCGAAATTCCACGATAACCTCTGTAATACGAGTTACACGTGTCACCTCGGCAACCTGAGGATGATCCATAGAAGATGCTTTTTGGCAATTTAAATTAACTTATATGTGCGGGAAACGATGCCAGATTCGCAGTTGCCTGGAGAACGTTGGTACTAAAAAAATTGTTCTTCCAACCTTGAAATTTGTTGTATCACGAAAATGTCTACGACAAATTTCTATGATACGAGCTATACGTGTTCCAGCAGACTAAGGATGATCCATAGGAGATGACTTTTTGCAATTTAAATTAGCTTATATGCTCTGATGTTCTGAAGTTGTACGGTTGTCGCCGTATCAAGATGCGGGAAGCGATGTCGGATTCGCAGTTGTCCGGAGAACGTTGGTAGGTATTAAAAAAATTGTTCTTCCAACCTTGGAATTTGTTGTATTACGAAAATGTCCACCCTCGAAATTCTACGATAACCTCTGTAATACGAGTTACACGTGTCACCTCAGCAACCTGAGGATGATCCATAGCAGATGATTCTTGGCAATTTAAATTAGCTTATATGTGCGGGAGACGGTGCCAAATTCGCAGTTGCCTGGAGAACGTTGGTACTAAAAAAATTGTTCTTCCAACCTTGAAATTTGTTGTATCACTAAAATGTCTACGACAAATTTCTATGCTACGAGCTATACGTGTTCCAGCAGACTAAGGATGATCCATAGGAGATGACTTTTTGCAATTTAAATTAGCTTATATGCTCTGATGTTCTGAAGTTGTACGGTTGACGCCGTATCAAGATGCGGGAAGCGAAGCCAGAACCGCAGTTGTCTGGAGAACGTTGGTATTAAAAAAAATTGGTCCTTCAACCTTGAAATTTGTTGTATTACGAAAATCTCCACCGTCATAATTCTACGATAAATTTCTATGATAGTAGCTACACGTGTTCCAGCAGATTAAGGACGATCCATGGAGAAGACTTTTTGCAATTTAAATTAGCTTATGTGCTCGGACGTTCTCCACTTGTACGGTTAACGCTGTATCAAAAAATCGGGAAGTGAAGCCAGATCCGCATTGGTTTAGAGAAGATTGGAATAAAAAAATTGGTCCTCCAACCTTGGCCTTTGGCGTATTACGAAGATGTTTACCGTCGAAATTCTCCAAATTTCTACGAGCTACACGTGTTACAGAACAGTACAGAGCACACAAGTTTGGCTGCCGGCCGGGCGGGCTCGCAAGCGAGATCTATGTTCGAGCGCGCAGACCGCGACGAAGAAACGGGAGAAAGTGAGAAGGAAGTTTGAAGTGGCCGAAAGAAGGAACAGCCAACAGGACAAACATGCCGCGAGCACAGCAAGTTACATGGTCAAATATTTGTGTCCCGGCCCCTGAACCACCGCAATCGCCCCGGCCGCGTTATCTCCGACACGCACTAGACATTTAACAGCAGGTTAATTCACACTCGCCGGCGTATTAACTTCGGGCTCTCGGAGGAAAGAAACAAAGAAAGTGTCGAGGACCTTATCGGGACAATTTTTTTTTCACTGCTCTCCCGCACTCGCTCGCTCCCCGTCGCCCGAGCGAGCTCCATTAATGAATGCGTTCTTTCATAAGTGGAATCACGGCGGACCGAGTAGCACACATTCTCACGCGCGCGCATTCGTCAAGAGTGGAGAGGAAAAAAAAAATGAGCAGACAATAAAACTCGCACCGGCTAACTCCTCGTATCTCCACCGGCAATTTCCTCTCTCGCGTCGACGACGGGAGAACCGCTCGCGCGTTATTGTCGTACTACCTGTGACGCGAGTAGTTGGATGCACTCCGGAAGAGAACCATAATAACGACCGGGAGAAGCTCGCAGCTTCGCCGCGCTCCGCCCGGTGGTTGGGCGTGCAGTGCGCTATCCGAAAGCGTACAAGCTTTGTTCAGCCTGCGATAATCTAATCTCCGTACCGCCGCGCGTTGTTTGCACCAGCAGGCCGGAAAAAAAGAGAAAAAAATGAAAACTGTGAGAGAGGAAGAGAGAGTGTGTATTGCCAGATTTTTGTTTGGCTAGGGGTCGGTCCAAATCTTTACGTCGCGCTCGCCAAAGAATGAATCCGTTGTTCTTCTCGGAGCGCGGTGTTGAGAATGCGCGCTGAAATTTACTGGAATATCGCGGAGTTTGTCGCGTTAAATTTAACGTAAAAAGGTTTGCGGTAATTTTGCATTGACTTTTTCTGTCGTGCTCCGATGTTAAAATCGATCGACCGTTTTCACGCATAAAAACTTAAGACACCGGTTGTTAATTTTTGTACCTATTTTTTTTATCGTGTTTGGTCACTTATTTATAATCTTTTTAGTCGATATTTATATCTTTTTCGTCGATATTAAAATCGATCGATTGTTTTCACGCATAAAAACTTAACACACCGGTTGTTAATTTTTGTACCTATTTTTTTATCGTGAGCAGCGAGACATTTTGGTACCTTCGCTTATTTTGTAAGAGGTTTCTTTAAGAAAAGCCTGAGAGAAAAAAGACCTTTATCTTTCGTGTACGCAGCGGCGGCGAGAAGAGCGCGGATTGAGGTAAGTCGAGATGGATTCGGTCGGGGTGAGAGGGGAGAAACGATAAATCGTTGTTATTAGCGAGAGATTACTCGGAGATTCGTGCTCTCTGCGGCACGGATTTCGCGCTCCCCCTTTCTTCATTCTCTCGGCAAATCCAAAATCTATATAGATCCGTCGAGCCGATGGCCGGCGAAAGGCAGCCGATAGTCGCGGAAACGCGGGGCGTGCAATCCCCGCATCGGCAAAGCTCTTCGCATATACGGGGGACGAAGCTCGAGGGAATGTAAGAAGATTCCGACGCGTGCACATTGTTAAGGGGAATCAGATTAGCCTCGCGGATCTATGTGAAGCTTGATTCATGTCCCTGTCACTCCACGGCGTTCGAGATAAAACGTCCCGTGTACGCAAGAGCTGATTTGTGTCTGCTTTTCCTATTTTTTTCTTGCCATTCATCTTCGCTATTGTTACATAATACACAAATAGATATGTACCGAAAATACGCCACTTTCGGTTTGGGAATCTTATTTTTCGACCGGAAGTAACGTATTTCCGTTATAACGTCGCTTTCGGTCGAAAAGTGAGATTTTTATTTTCCAATTGGGGCAGCAACATAAATAGATACACACTGAAAATACGTCTCTTTCGGTTTGTGGATTTATTGTTGGACCGGAAGTGACATATTTCCCGTATAACGTCGCTCTCGGTCGAAAAATTAGATTTTTATTTTCCAATTGGGGTAATAACGTAAACAGATACACACCGAAAATACGTCACGTTCGGTTTGACAATTTTTATTCTTGCACCGGAAGTGACATATTTCCGGTATAATGTCCCGTCTGCTCTAAAATGAGATTTTGATTGTCCAATCGAGGTGAGAAAAGTGGGAGGAAGAAGAGGTAGTAACATAAACAGACACATACCGAAAATACGTCACTTCCGGTTTGAAAATTCAATTTTTCGACCGCAAACGACATATTTTCGGTGTGACGTCGTTTCGGTTCGAAAAATGAGATTTTGATTTCCCAATCGCTGAGGAGGGGAGCTGCAGAGAGCGGAGATAGTAACGTTACGCGACGAATATCGTGGTAACGCGTACCGTTCCTGGATTAAGATCGACCCGCTAGTAAGTAACTGGGGAGCGACCACCGTCGGTGTTCTCTCGCACGCTTAATTCTTCTTTTCACGCAGCTTCACGCAATCTCGACGTCGGGGCTGGCGGGTAAGCCGCGTTCGCTCGGATTGTGACCGAGGCTCGGAGTGCATCTCGCTCTCGCCTCTGGCCAAGCGAGCCCGAGAAAGACGGAGGAGAGAAAAAACTTTGGCTCGTAAAGTGCCCCGGCAGGCTCTGTCTCTCGCATTCCCCTGTCCCATCTTCCCTTCCGCTCCGCGAATGGAGTGATCTCGAAAGTCGTTCGTCCGTCCGTTAATGTTCTTCGCAAAGTCCTCTCGCCACTGCCACTGCACGGCCGCAAAGACTCGAGCTGGGAGGCAGTGATAGACTATCCCCGATAGAGCTCCGTTTTATACCTCGGAAACGCGGAGACAACGGAGTAGGACAAAGTGCAGCTTTCGGAATCGATACAAATTCGATAAGTCATTTCCACATTTAGTTTCTCGTCTTAAAAACGGCGGGGCTGCGGGCGGTGGAAAGCGGTTCGCGGATTATCGGGAGAAGCGAATGGATAGCTCGTTCGGGCTTTTAATGCACCATCGACGTTAATTGATGTAATTCGATTTTCGATATTTAATTGCGCGCACCGATATCGAGGATTTCGAGAAGACGGATCGTTCGAACGGCGCAGTTGTCGTCCAGCCATCCGCTATTGGCCACCTCGCCGATATCGGCCTGAGACAGCCGAGCGCTGCGGAAAGATGCAGTTTCTATCACTGCACGCTTCGATATTTATGCCGGATAGATTCGAGCTCTCGTTTCGTGGTGACGTGACGTTCACCTGCTCGAGGCACCGGGACGATGATCGTTATTAATACAGTCAGGATGATGCTGTAAACTGTCAATCCTGAGGCATCCTCGAGAAACCGAGTACCGATCCCTCGCCGATCTCCGGAGATTATCGGTCGGTTATTTCGAGCTGCTTACTCGAAGAAGCGACACGATTAATAGGACGTTGACAACGCGCTTATGAATTCGTACAATCTGGATAAGTGGGTTTCGATCGGGAAGGATAAGTCATCGGCTTATTCAAATTCGCAGCGATCGGCGAGCCCGGAGAGACGGGGAGACCCAGCAGGAAAGGCAGCGAAGTCAGACAGGCAAAACGGACACCCGCCGACAGGTCGACGCAATTATCGTTGCGTACCGCGCGCCTCTCCGGCCTCGTGACTAATGTCTTTTTTTTATCTGCTTCACTCCCTCCGACTTGATGTCGTTATATTCACGGGTACGTACGCGCTTCTCGCGGCTGTTCGCCGTTAATGCAACGCATCTTTCGCACGCGGTCCCTCGGCACCGTTTCTGTATTACATAGTGCGCCGGGGACATTTGTACCGTCGACAGTGCTTAAGGTAAATGCGTGGCGCACTTGTCAAACGAGTGACAAATTTTTACAATTGTTTATTCAACATTGTAGGATTTATTGACAGTAATGGAGGTGCATTTGTATTATTGCCTGGGTCGTCAAGCAAGGGAAATAATAATCACGATGGTGTTGCAAGAAGAAGAACTGGCAAATGCAAATTTCCATGATGTTGGGTTTTTTCAAAATATAATCCGTATTTTTTAAACGATTTCGATGTCCCACAGCTCATTTTGTTTCTTAAACTTTGCTGTAGGATCTCACCAAGTAGATTTTTTGTAGGTTTCACCCTTTGACAAATATGGCCCATTGTTTAACCTATGCATTTTTATTCACATAAACAAACTGCTGTCATTTTTTAACGGTGAAAACTATTTAAAAAATTTACTCGGTGAATTCGTAGAGCAACGTTTGAGGAACAAAATGAGCCATGGTAGATTACAATTGTTAGAAAAATAGGGATTCTCCTTTGAAAAAACTCAACAAAAATTTTATGGAAATTTGCATTTATCAGTTTATGGATTTGCGAAAACACGAAAACTTCACAGACATTCAAAAAATGTTGAATAAACAAGTGCGACAATTTAGCACTCGTTTAACTAGTGTTTCGTGCATCAGCTACCTTAATAAACGTCTCGCCCTTCCTTCAGCCGCTTAGAGTCCAAAATCCTCTTCTCGTCTCCAAATAAGAAACGTTTCCAACAATAGACTCGCAGGATTTTTTAACACGAAACAGACCCGTCGCCTATCAACGCCCGAGCCACCTTTAATCCTCTATCTCCTCTTCAATTCATTTCTATCGCACTCCGCATCGATCATGCAATCTAAGCCGAGTGCCTCGACCACCCCCAGCGCCCTCCTCGATGCAAACCCGTGCGTCACTGGCTAATGAAATCAATGGATGCGTGTTAAAGTCAAACACGATCAACGCCCCACCGAGCAGCGCCGAGGAACCGAGGCTACGCGCGGTAGAGATTGACGACGGGGGATGCCACGAAGAAGGGTCCTAACGGTGCTCGTCCGGATAGCGAGAGGGCGGTTCGCGCAACTGATCGTTTTAATTTCCGACAGACATCAGAAACGGCCGCGGCAGTCAGCCCGACAAAATTAGCATAGCGCGATTGCACCGAGCGCAGAATGTGCGTCGTTCCCAGTGAAAACTGTATGACGTCGCTCTATCAGCGACGGACGCGTGGGGTGTGATCGATCCTCCGACGTGCGGTCGAGATCGCGGAATCAGGGTCGCGATCCTGTCATTCTCGCTGCTCATCGTCGAGCCTCTCTATCAATGATCGCGATGCATAAATTATTTTCTTATTACTCACTCGCTGTCGCCGAGCGAACGTCGGCGGGTTTGGATGTATCGATCGGTGAAGAATCGTGATGGAAACTTACCTGAAACAGAAAGTTAAGTAAACGGTTAAAGAGGACATAAACGGAAAAAAAGGGAAAATGTCGGAGTTTGTCGCAGCCCGCAGAAGCGTATGCGGTGGTGCTAGGGAAAACGACTCGAGCCCGACGGTGCTCGCCGGGGGCGACGGGGGGTGAGAAAACGGTATTGTCTTTTTACGGCCTCCGCAGGCACCTCGGCGGAGTTTCCTTCGACGGGAGGGAAGCGTCGCACACCGACTTTTGCCCTCTGTACAGGGAGAATACACCGACGCGTTCGCGTCCTTCCCCGAGTTTCTCCACTTTCTCCCACGACATTATCCAGAAGAGATCACCTTTTTACCGGTCGTTGCGACCTCGTCATTTCACCCTTATCTCCCGTGGCCCAGGAGAGGAGGGAGAAGGAAAAAGGACGAGGGGGTAAGAAAAGCCCACCGGGCACGTCGGAGGTGCTATGGGGGGAATATCTTCTCGCTGGAGCCCGTGGCGGCTCTTCCGCGCCGATCTTCCTCTACCCGACGCCGTGACGAGGTCGTCAAATCCGAGGGCGATTGAAAATTATACAGGGATCAGCTTTACGAGCTCGACGCTTTAGACGCGGTGACGTGAACCGTCGCCGATCGAGACTCTTTCTTACTCGTCCTCTACCATTATCGCTGCTCTCAGAGCCTGGGAAATGTCGGGGTATGTAATCATTGATTAATCGGAGATTGCTGATAATACAAATTTTCTGTCGGGACAAATCAGTCGCGGGGGATCTTCGATAGCATTTTTTTATTACTCGATCGAGAAGGTTTCTTACTCGTCCTCTACCATTATCGCTGCTCTCAGAGCCTGGGAAATGTCGGGGTATGTAATCATTGATTAATCGGAGATTGCTGATAATACAAATTTTCTGTCGGGACAAATCAGTCGCGGGGGATCTTCGATAGCATTTTTTTATTACTCGATCGAGAAGGTTTCTTACTCGTCCTCTACCATTATCGCTGCTCTCAGAGCCTGGGAAATGTCGGGGTATGTAATCATTGATTAATCGGAGATTGCTGATAATACAAATTTTCTGTCGGGAAAAATCAGTCGCGGGAGATTTTTGATAGCATTTTTTTTATTACTCGATCGAGACTGTTTCTTACTCGTCCTCTATCATTATCGCTGCTCTCAGAGCCTGGGAAATGTCGGGGTATGTAATCATTGATTAATCGGAGATAGCTGATAATACAAATTTTCTGTCGGGAAAAATCAGTCGCGGGAGATTTTCGATAGAATTTTTTTTATTACTCGATCGAGACTGTTTCTTACTCGTCCTCTATCATTATCGCTGCTCTCAGAGCCTGGGAAATGTCGGGGTATGTAATCATTGATTAATCGGAGATAGCTGATAATACAAATTTTCTGTCGGGAAAAATCAGTCGCGGGAGATTTTCGATAGCATTTTTTTTATTACTCGATCGAGACTGTTTCTTACTCGTCCTCTATCATTATCGCTGCTCTCAGAGCCTGGGAAATGTCGGAGTATGTAATCATCGATTAATCGAAGAAGACTGATAATACAGATTTTCCGTCAGGAAAAATCAATCGCAGGGAATTTCCGATAGAATTTTATTATTAGCAATAAAAATAAATAAAACACGTTTTTTGGGTGAAATCGATGGATCGGTCAGCTGTAATTTGAATACTTGATGGTTGCTGTTTTATCTATTTGTGTTTCTCTTTCTTACTCGTCCTCCACCATTATCGCTACTCTCTGACCCTGGGAAATATCGGAGTACGTAATCATTGATTAATCGAAGATAGCCGATAATACAAATTTTCCGCTACGAAAAATCAATCCCTGGAGATTATGGACGGATTTTTTTTATTACTGATAAAAACAAAATTAAAACACATTTTTTTCGGGTGAAATCAACGTATTGATCTTTGATAGCATCAGCGGTAAGTTGGACACTTGATGGTGGCTGTATTATCTATTTGTGTTCGATGCGAGCTGCCGCGTTGAACCCGCAGCCGGAGTGGTAATGCGCTTTGCATAAAACATGGCTATCTGAGGGATACCGCGTACGATGCAATTTGCGGCGGTGATCCGAAAGAAGGGTCTCTCCTTTACGATCGACTCGAACGAATCGGAGCTCTCATTTTATCGCATTTTCGCGGATCGAATCTCTTTCCCGCACTCTCTCAGAAACAATATCGCACGAGTCGACGATCATCCTCGTCCCAATGAATATTCATTATTCAACAAGCATTCGAGAAATATTTTGCTAATTGTAAAATTTTAGCGGTGGAGTCGATGAGACAAGGCACGATTATTTTAAGTCCGTAGAACAAGGATCGTCGAGCATGCACGACGTTCGACTCTTCCCCAGCACAAATTGTCGACGGACCGCAGCAGCGCGCTTCTCAAACGAATTAATTCTCATAATTTATTCACACCGCATATCTTGATCGGAACGGTCGATTTTACCGCTTTTCAATTGAATCACCCGCATACGGTTATTTAAAAACGGCGACCGGAGAAACTGCACCGGCAAGCATCACCTGTTCTTCTGCGAAAATTTCCCCCGCAACAGAAAAAAAAACATAAAGCCAACGAAACGTTTATTTACACCCCTTTCACCTTAGTTTTTCATTCTCTTGGCTTTGTCTTTTTCCGTTCCTCGTTTTCTTTTTTCTCGATCCATCTCTCGGTAAATAAAAGTAGCCAGCGTTGCCACGCTGTGGGCGTCTGTGCAACCCGTCTCCGTTATGACCGAAGAAAGAGAGCTCCTGAGGGTGAGGAGGGGGTGGGAGGGGGAAAATGGTACGAGAGTCTCAGACTCCATACGTTAACGGGGCGCGAGACAGCCTCAAATTGCTTCATTAGCCGGGAGATATTTTATACAAATTGGGAACTAAATTAACTCGGGGGTTGCGCTCCTGCAACGAGTAGACGCGTCGGCCCAAGAGGGGGAGGGGGGGGGGGGGAGGGGGTTGCATCGGCGAAGAAAATTTGTAATTAGAGTGGGCGGAGGCGAAATGGGTCTGCACGGTGGTCGTGGTTAGAGGGTGCGAACCCGCCGACGAGAGGGAATGGGCGAGCCGAGATGAGAGAAAAGAGTGGAGAGCGGGCGACCAGCTCGGCATAGGCAAAAGGTATTTGCCCGGTGTTCTCCGCGAGGGAGGTGAGAGGAGCTCAGCCGGTGAACGACTCTGAGGGCCCTCAGACGGTGCAATTTCTTAATTATTTACGCGTTGCCACCGTGCGTTTGGTTCTCGCCTTGGGTTTCGTTCGCGTGTGCTTCGCCATGCCGAATCGTTGGCTCGGGCCCCGAAAGGCGCGTTCCTCTCTCGTCGGCAAACTCGCAACGCCGACAGCGCCCTTTACACTCGTTCGGTTACGCAAAGCGTATTACTGCGGCGTCAACCCATTTGCCTCGAACACATTTCCCATCGGGCGAGGCAGAGCTCTTTTCTTCGGGCGAAACGCACGGGAGCGCGCGCTGCGAATAAATTACGGTTTCCGCCGAAGGTTATTAATAACACGTTATCGACAAAGTTCCGGTCGATGTCGGAGAGGAATTAGCAGTTTCTTGCCGCCGTCTGCGGGTACCGGGCTGTTCCGGCCGGGTCATCGGTAAAAGCCGAGAGGACGCCGGGACGTAAGCGACCCGCATTCCTCCTCGTTACCGCGCGCCCCGCAGCCCTGCGATTATGTACGAGCGTAATAAGAAAAAGATGTTGAATCGCGCGAAAAAAAAGATTTTTTTTCGTTTTTTTAAGCTGGTTCCAACGACCGAGAGGGCGTCGAACGAAACATGGAAGCCGATTGGGGGGAGAAACATCGTGTGCGGCGCCGTTTGACAAACGGTGTCGGCCCCGAGACGCCCGCGCACTTATTTCTGCAACCCCCTTGCGAACTTCTGCCTTTGACTCAATTTTTTCCGTTTCTTTACCGTAGCTCGCGGGAACTGTGCTGCGAGGTGAATTCCTTAATATCATTTCCAGCCCTCGCGAGTGACGCGCTTTTCCACCCCTGCAGCCCTGCGCGAAAAGCAACCCCGGTGGAAAAGAGCACCGGGACTCGAGGGGCGGCTTCTTCCTCTTGGTTCCTTATCCATCGGGAGCGCGGCGCGCTGGGTGTAAGACAAAAGAATTTAAAGAAGCCTCGGCGGCGGGCGAGAGTCTCACGGAGTGGAAACGCGCGGGTCGAGCGAAATGAATTGGCAACTTTTAATTAAGATGGTATCGTTCTCGTCTTCGCGGCGCTCCGCTGGCGTCGCACACCCTTCCAGCTCGACAACCGCGACGAGGACTCTTTCCGCTGGAAGGCTATCGGTCGCGCCGAGAGATACCGGGGTTCGCGCTTGGCCCGCGGAGTATCGAGGTGGCTTCGAAAGCGGAAAACTCCTTCGGTATTGAAGGAAGATGGAGCAACGGGGCCGCCCGGGAAGGGCGGTTAGCATTCTTTTTGTTCATGCCAACTATTCATCATCGGTGACACTTCTCGAGATAGAGGGAGTTCTCTCGGAGCGAAGCGAAAGAGAGACCCTCGGGGTTTCCTAATGGACCCGGACTCCGCTTCGATCAACTCTCACACCAAAACCTCCCGCCTACCCCCCACACCGCCCCTTCCCAATTTCCACGTTCTACCGTTCTGACGCTTCTTCGGGTTCTCCAGTGTCTCATTCTCGCAGGACGTCTTCGAGCGATTTTAATTTCTTCTTCTCTCGAGATATCGCTCCAATCCGCCGACTATAACGCGAGACTCGATAACGAAACTTCCCGAGAAAACGGGGCGGATTGTTCGATTAACTGGACTGGACGACCCGTATGAAGAAACTGCGAGCTTGATTCAATGTATTAAAAAATTAGAAAAAAAATGTATAGACTGTAAAAATATATAGATTGTAAATTTATTGTACTGGAACTTGAAATTTGCTTAATTCAATTAAACATTAATGTACTTTTTTTTGGAAAATTATAATACCAGATATTAAAAATACAAAGCATTTGCTTGACTGTCGACAAATTGAAATGCGAACGTGTTTCAAATTTCAGAACAAGTTTATGTAAAAAAAGCTACCGTACATTAATTTTCAAACTATTATTTTTGCAGTGGACAATACTGTATTAAAATATTATTAAAAAAAAAATGTATACAAAACTGTATTAAAAAATTATTTAAAAAAATGTATACAAAACTGTATTAAAATATTATTTAAAAAAAATGTATACAAAACTGTATTAAAAATATTAAAATTGTGATAAAACTGAGCAATCGGTTCGAACGCAAAGCGAAGCTCGTGCAGAGAATTATAGTTGTAGTGCGCGACTACGAGTTTGAAAAAACGGAGCAATGAAGATATGCAAACGGGGGGCGGAGTGTCTAAGCAGCCGTCACCGAGAGCAAAAGCCTGGTAGAAACAAGCCGGAGACATCTCGCAGTGCATGAAAATTTCACAAAGTCGCTGCAGATAATGGAGAGCGGCGTCTCCCGCGTACGGGGGGGTTGAAAATAAATTTGCGCTCGAAAGGGCCATGTATCAGATGCGACGAGGTCCCGGGTAGCTCGGCAGCGGGCTCACGTACCGTGGGGCGCGTACAAGCGAAAAAAGAAAGAAAACGTGTGTAAGGGAAGGTCTCCGCTCTAAATAACGAATGAACTGTGCAGCTCGTCGGAGGGTCGCGCAAGACGAGACGTACGGAAGGGGGTGAGCGCGTGGGAAATAACGTAATCATGCTACGCGTCACGTGTGACGCGAGCTATCTCGGCGTTCGCCGTACGCGACGTACTTTTTCCTCCGTGGCCTTTCCTCCGGCAGCGCGGCGGTGTAGAAATAAGAGCAGCGGTGTTTCAATCCCCATGGCGAATAAGGCTCGCAGCGGCATAGGCTCGAGACGCGAAGGAGGCGGCGGAGAGGGGTTTTCGTTTCCTTCCGAGTCAGACGTCACCCTCGCGCAGGTCCCACGGGGCACGTCGGTGGAAGCGCGCGGGGAATCCCCGTACCCCGCGCGCAGACCGCGACAGACTCCTTCCCTATTTTTTTTTTTTTTTTTCATTCTCTATCACCGTTGCTTGCTCTAAGTTTCTCGCCTCCCGCAGAAAACGTGCAACGGCAGCCTCGTGTGTACCCTCGGTCGCCTTCTTCCGGATCCTCCGGTTCGCCGGCCCGCGTCCCGCGGGAGTCGCGTGATAAAAACGAATGGCGCAGAGATAAACAGACGAGAGAATGGGACGGAGAGGGGCGACAGAAAACGAGAGTGCGGTCGCCTTTCCCACGCGAGACGAATAAAGAAATTACTCCGGAGCGGCGCGGGGCGGACGGGGGTGGCAAACGGAGCGCGGAGCTCAATGAATTTAAGGTAAATTAATATCGTTCGGGGCTCGGACAGGTGATAAGACACTTGGAATCTTCGACGCGCCGACGGGCGATGATGCGGAGATAAGAATGAAGATTTCTGCGGGGCAGCGCGGGGAGCGGCGGGGCGTGAATAAGTGGAGTCCTATAAATACTGAGGCTCGCATTCTGCGGGGTGGTTCGTCGCTACACCCAATTCCGAGCGCGTGTAACGCGAGAGAGACCCGCGCGCCCTCGCCCGTTAATAAAGTTAAGATTGCATTATAAGAAGGGAATCAACCGGGCAAGATAGCAATATAAAAGGCGGTTTTCTCCGCGGGCGCGCGAGCGTTAGCGGGTAACGATGCTTTATAACGGTATCAAAGAGAGGGGGGAGGGGGGGGGCTCCACCTCGTCGCCTCGCCGATGTCCGGGGGGTCCCGAGTCTCGACGACACTCCATGGAATATTTAAGCCTCGATTTCATATCTCAAACAGAAGCCCGACTCTCACTCTCGTTCCTCTCGTCGTCCCGACCGCGATATTAAACGAAGTCGCCGGAAGAGGGCGAAGATAGAAAACAACCGCGCACATCGCGCAGCGACGATGACGGGCGGTGGAGGAGGAGCGAGAAAAAAAATTACAAAGCTACCCTGCCCCGATATTTGACACGTAATGGAACGAGCCAGCCCTAAGCGACAAGAGCCGTTTCGCTTCACAATTCTTTTATTTTTTTTTATCCTGTCTCCCTCAATACACACCGGGTAACTCGGCGAAATATCGTAGCGATATAGTGTATATAGAGTGTCGCGATATTATCACTGGAGGAGAACCGATTACCGATTAAAGTGTATTAGTCGATGGAGCTTTACGGACGGGTGAAATTTAACCAATGAGTGCATTTTTTTATAAAATGAGATTTTTAAACCGGAAGTGACGTAGTTCTGGTATGAAGTCACTTCCTGTTAAGAAATGAGATTTTTCGAATCGAATGTCGCCTTTTCCCGTATGACGTCACTTCCGATTGAAAACCCAGATTTTCAAACCGGAAGTGTCAATGAAATTTTTCTAATTTTTCTGTTTGAAGTCACTTCCGGTTTAAAAGTGAGATGTTCAAACCGGGAGTGACGCCGCAGAGAAATATTTTAATTTTTCCGACGCGCCGTTTTTCCAGTTACTGTGGAATCGCACCTGGGGAGGCGGGGATTGATTGGATGAACAGCCGTGAATGTTCTCCGACGACGTTTCGTTTAATCTCCTTTCCCTCCCACCCACTTCCGTCTCACACAGTTTCTGATTACAGGGATGAGAGCTAAGTATAGGTATACACAGCCTGTAATACACCTTGTTAAGATACCTTCCTATTAGTAAACTGTGTCAGAAGGAGGGCGAGGGAACGGGAGGGGGGGGGGGGGGTGACACGAAGTGTAAAACAGAACGAGAAGGTGGAGACCGTACAGCCGCGGGTAAGACCCGTACCCGCGTAGCTGTCACCCGGGGCGAGTCTTCTCTTCATCAGATATCGTGACACGAAGATCGACCCCCGTTCTGTTTCGCTCGACGGTTTCCTTCCTCTCTCGCTCTCCCGATCTCCTTCGCTTTCCGCCGGCGCGGAAGACTCCGAAGGTCTCTCTTCCCCACACCTCGAGCGACCTTAAGATATTAAGTACTTTACCCGCGATTAGATCTCTCATTGTGCCGGGCGGTGTCAGACAAGCGGTGCTCCTCGCCTCTGCGGCCTCGAGGGGATTGCCCGAACAGGCAACGAGTCGTCGAGTGCGAGGAGACGAAGTGAGACACGACGACGACAGACAATGCGACGCTAAGAGACAATTCCTCAGTGCGAGACGCTCTTCTCTAACTGCTGTATAATTTCCTGCAACGACACCTTCATTGTGCAGGGGCGCCTCCGCGGGCATTTCATTCTTATCGCCCGGAGAGAGCGGCCTCCCTCCCGGGTCCCTCGTCGCGTTCGGCGCGAGAAAGCGAGACCCCAAGGTGGAACCCTGGCAACGGGCGACGGAGAGAAAGAGCCGGAAACGGGAGAATCGCGGCATGCACGCCGTCCCCGATTGCGAGAGGGTTGAAGAGACTCACTCTACTGCCGCGGCAATGAATGGAAAAGGACCTCGGGTGTAAGTGGGCGACTCGCGATATGCCCCGCCAAGATTCCGGTGCGTGTACGCCCGCTCTTCGTGTGTACGGTAATTCCGGGTGATAGGGAATTCATTCATTTTTTTAAATCAAATTAATAAGAAAATATTTCTGATATTTCGTTATTGATTTAACTCTGCCCATATGCGGCATGAAAAATATCATATGTGTATGAGGTTTTTTGTCTGTTGGCGTTTCGACCCATTCAGGTGGTGTGGCCATTTTTTTATATTGATAAAATGAATAGGGTAAAAGTGGGGAATATGGCCCGATCCATATATCATTGATTTACGTGTTAATCGAGGTGGGCCATAGTCACCACTTTTACCCTAATAAATATCACAAGCTTTGCCTATATTCGGCTCGAACAATATCATCGTCGTATGAGTTATTTTTTTTTCTCGAATCGCTTCGGCCTAACTTCGAAACCAACTAACTCCACATCAGAGTGGTGTGGCAATTGTTTTCTTTTATTAAATTGAATAATAAATATCACAAACTTTGTCTATATTCGGTATGAAAAATGCCATCGCCGTATGAGTTTTTTTTCTAATCGCTTCGGCCCAACTCTCCCACGATCCCGATCCATGCGGTCTCTCTCGACATACTTGTGACGATGAGAGCAACTGTCGTGTCTCGTCGTCACACTCGTCGAGGGCCTGAATGGTCCCAATCACGAGTAGATGATCCGGCGTGTCCGTCGGTGCTGCGAGCAGCGAAGGGCTGCAGCTCCGCTCTTCCAGCCCCCTCGGGCCTCTTTCCCCGCTCTCCCCATTCAAATGTTTGTTTTCTCAGTGTGGCTGAAAAATTCCACTCCAACGACGACGCCTCGATAAACGCGACAACAAACATAGGGCGAAGTAACGTATCTCCCACAGCCCCATTATTATCGTCCCCATTATTATCGCACTCTCCAAAAACGATTGCTGTAATCGATCCCAAATGGCCGAGATAGCGAATCCGATCCTCAGTTCGATCGCCCGGTAAATTCTTTTTTTTATTCGCAGATCCGACCGATAAAGTACGTTGAGAGGAGCCCGAGGGGGACCAGCGCGAGTTCGGCGCACGGTGAAATTCGAGAATCAAGAATCATCGGAAAAACGCACGAGAACGACATAGGGAAAGATGAAGAGCCGGGTGACGTCGATTCCTCTCCGCTGTTTTTCCTTTCTCTACCACATTCGTGTGCCCCGTTCGTATGTTCGTTGAATATCCACTCGTATGTGCGACATCGATGAGGGACCGATCTTTTTTTTTGGGCATTCGCCACGCAAGCCAACCGCAAAATCAGGGATGAATGAAGAAGTGACACAATGCAACCGACCGCGAGTTGTTGCATCGGTGGGCCTTCCAGGGTATCGTCGCTGATCGTCATCCCCCTTGGATACCGGGGTGTGCGTCCCGCTTTCTCGGGGGAAAGTGCGGGACTTCCAGCCCGTAGAGTCTCGACTCTCCTCTTCCATTCATCAAGAGTCGGGTGGCGAATAAAAAAAAGAAGCAGGTCGCTTTAAAGAGCGCGGCGATGCGTGGAGCTTTCCGCCGACAGGGTGGCGAGGCAACGTTACGCTTGTTCCGTCTTTCCCACTCCGACGTATCACTCGAGTCGTCGTCTCATTGTGTCGGGACGAACCTCGGATCTTCCGTACACCAGGGGGCAAGCAACGCTATCCTTTATTTTTTATTTTTTTTTATTTTCTATGACCGTTATACACTGCGGCAGTTTGCGAGAAGCATCGTCGCTATTTGTGGAGGTGAAAATTTATTTTTCAGAGTCAGTGGCAATGTCCGAAATGAGGCCGGTGCGCCGCGATAATTCGATCACGATATTCGTTGTCAATGCCCGGTTTAAATCTGGCTATGTGCATTTAATTATTGACGATTCGATGAATTATTTTCCAATTTATATAGCACCGTATCGTATACGGGCCCGCGGTGTTAGCGACCCGACGGAAATAAATTTTCCGCGAAAAGCTCGAATCCGTTTCTGGCTACAAATGCATATCTCGCGGGGAGATTTATAGAGCCGCGGTTGTGCATTAGAATGCCCGCGAATAGTTATGAATATTAAGTTTAATCCGAATATACAGCCCGACTCTGTCCGTATGTTCGAGATGTGATCTCTCGATCATCGATAAACCTCCCCCCCCCCCCCCCCCCCCAATCGGTCTATAAAGTAAACGAACGAGCGAGCCGGCGACGATGGAAATTTCGATGATGAGAGTCTCGCAGTAATAGTTTGTGACGTTTATCGATATCGGTACATACCTGCCGCACCTCCCTCGCTTCGCCCGTTCGTTCGATTATTTTCCTTCGCGCTCTTCATATTGTAATGGATTATTAATTTTCATTTCGGCTCCCCTCATTTTTATTTTTAGTCGCCTTTTCCCTGAGTTATGGCTTTTCTATCGATATTTTAATTTCTTACTGGCTGGGCAATCCTGTCGCAATCTAATTTTAATGTTCTATTTTTACGCTTTTTGCTCCCACTTTGCGGCAGTTGCATTCGCTTTTAATAGTTTTAATTGCGCTCTCCGCCGCTTTTTTTCTATCGTTACGGTTTTTTGTCCTTAATTTCACGGTCTTTTAATTAAACGAACAGCCGGCAAAAAATACAAAAAGATTGTAAAATAAAAAAAAAAACAAATGCATTAAATTTACGGTTTATTACCGCGCGGGGGACCAATAATTCTGGAGCATGAATAAACATCTATCTATCTATCCATCCATCACTCAAGCTGCACGGCAAATGCGCGATTCCACCCCTAACGTTCGTACTCGCGCCGATAACAAACCCACGGCGACAAAGCTCCCTCAGACACTCGCCCGGCTCTGCCTCACGTTTTCAATCATACACATCGCTGACTTTCATTATTACCGAATTTGGAGGAATTTCGTTTCCAACCCCAGGCCTTTCCGATCGCGTTCGTTCGTCTCCTCTCGTTTTGTCACTCCACTGTGCGCCTCTTCCGTCTCTCGCTTCGAAACCACCCCCGTCTTTCCAGAATCTCTCGAAGATCGCGAGAACGTTCCCGGTGATTCTCGGTATTGAGGAGCAAGTGGCAAAGCCAACCTCGTAACTTGGTCGCGTAATAAGTTTTGCGTAATCGATGAAGAAGAGGCCGATTCGGGGGGAGGGGGAGGGGGGGTACTCTCACTTTCTCCTTCACTCCCGATATCGGTGGCTGAGCGGAAATAAATTAAAGCCACCCTCTCGGGCCAAAGTCGAATCGCCCTGGCTTCCCTCCACCTTCTCGTCTCGCCGAGATCGAGCCGCTTTTTGACTTTACGAGGTAATTTCCGACGGCGTCGTCGCTCGCCCGTTACTCCCGGGAGGAAACCCTTCCCTTCGTTCCCTCTTACCACCCCCCCCCCCCCCCCGCCGTTGCCCCCTACGTTCGATAGCTATTCGCGATGGAGGGTTCACTCCCATTTTATCTCGTCTCGGGCAACTCCCTTACTATGAACTATAGGTTACTCACGATTAATCCCGAAACGAATCTCTGTGACGTTAACTTTTGGCACACGCTGAAGGATCCGCCATGCGGTAAAAAAGGTTTTTACATTTAATTAATATTTCTTGTTCGAGAGGACTCACATCTTTTTCTACTTCGTTTTACCATTATTTTCATATTTTTAAAAAATATTTTGATTACTTTCTTTGGCAAAAAAAAATGGTGAAACCAGAGAAAATAAAATTGTGTACGATTAACCGAGGTCCCCGAACATTCACAATTTTTTCTACTTTGTTTTACAATTTTTTTTTTTTAGATATTTTTAACTACATTCATTGGCGAAAAAAATGGTAAAGTTAGAGAGAAAAAAAATTATTCACGATTAATCGAGGTTCTCTATACGCTGTCCACTTAAGTGATTTCCTCGCGTTCGAATGATTCTCTGTGACATTAACTTTTGGCACACGCCTAAAAATCAGCCACGCGGTAAAAAAAAGGTTCGTACATTTAACGAATATATCTTGTCCGCGAACACCCACATTTTTTTAGTTGTATTTATAACTATGTTCCAAGACGAAAAAAAAGTAAAATTAGAAGAAAAAAACTAAACTTGTACACGAGTAATCGAGATTCTGGCTACGCTGTCGCTCGCCACTTAAGCGACTTTCTCACGTTCGAATGATAACCGGTCGACGGGTGCGGGAGAAATCATTTATACGCTCTCGCCTTACCACTGTATCAGTGGGGTGGGGGTGGGGGGGGGGCAGTTATTTCGATGTCTCACTTATCCGTGTTTCATAAGCCAATGAGGAAAAGACCGTCGGAGAAGTTACCTCGCGTGTGTGTATGGCGTATCTGCAAAGTTGCTCGTAAATCGAATTCGTTTAATGAATTCCGTTGAGTCGTTGGACGTCACCGATGTACGCACAACCACGGTGAAATATAAGTGGTGTCGGGTAGGCGTGAGAATAATTTCTCACTTAAGTCCGCGCAGTTCTGACGCCCGAGAAGTGCCCGGTTCGGCTCGCTCGCCGTATATCCGATAATACCGCCGCTACCGATATAAAGTATAGGCAAAGTGTATAATTAATTCGCCTCACTCTCGTGAAAGAGTCCTCGAGGAAATCGGCAAGATCGCATCTACACGCACTGTCGACGACATCGTTTTCGTTCCAGATCGAGTTTCCTCGGTTCGACGGCGCGATTTCGCCGATCGAAAGCCATCCCCGATGTGGTTGCAACAGATTCGAATGTCTCGGAGTAATATCGCTACGCCGGTAAATGCGGCAACCATCGCTGTATCTTCTCTACGACGTTGTATTCATAAATTCTCTTTCAATCACGTGCCCTCGGCGAGTCGTCCCGGCGACTACGACGACTAACGAGATAGTCTCACTGGGTGCCTCGGCGAGGCTCGAGTTTAACGGCGCATTTACGCGGTACGCGCAATAAAAGTCACCGGCTCGGAGGTCCGGGCGCGACAAAAAAAAAAAAAGGCAAGAAAAAAAATCTCTGTCCGCATGCTGCCTGGCCGAGTGTCTGCTGGTGGAGGAGAAAAGCATGCAGCTCCGCGTGCATACGGAGACGACGAGGACAGCGCTGGGGCGAACCAGACCGAGAGGGACGGACGGAGAGGAACGAGAGACCGATAGAGCACGCTGTCAAACTTGACGAGAGCGCACGAGGCACGTTTTACGGTCGTAATTTGTGGTTTTTTTTACATCTTTTTTTTTATTCTTTCGAAAACTCCGTTTGTCTGTTTCTCTTATTACGGCGCGTTAGTTGTATATTCGACAATAGCGCGATGGCTCGGATCCGAGCAGTGGTTCTCATTCTTGGTCGTGCGAGCCGCTTTTGATTCGACGGACGGCGATGCTCATGAAATAAAAAAAGAAAAAATTGGTATAAATCATCCGTCATCGTCTTCCGTGGACGGGTGATTCTGAGAGTATTTCTCTCGATGCCTAAACGCCAGAGAAGAGAGTATACGAGAGACGGATGCAGCGACGACGAGCGCAATGCACCTGTCGCGCGCGCGCTCGCGGACGCGTTGGAAGGACGCGATAAATTTTGCGGGCAAGCACCGCCGCGGTTCCGGGCGACACGCGGAAAGCAGAAACGCTCTCGGTGGCTTCCCCGAGCTGTACATACGGTCGTGGACCAGTCGGCCAGCAAGTTGCAACAGACGCGCGCGATGATCGAACGGTCCGCGTCAAGTCACCGAGAATTTACGCCGACTCGGTTGGTCACCGCTCTTCTTCTCGGTGTCAAACAATGTAAAAGACACGCACTCTTGTCGCATCTCATCCTCTCTCCGTGTTCATTCGGGCCTTTAATCTTTTCGTGTCTCCCACTGTCTCTAGCTCAATGTCGTTGCACTTCTATATTATCCTTGCTTTACGATCACTTTGGTCTCTTATCTTGCGCTATCGCTATCTTGCATTTTTTACGCTGCTGCGGATGTATGGGCCTGGCGAGCCCGATTTTCATTACCTTTATTGCCATTTTTTTGTCCTTATTTAATATCCTTTAAGGAGATTGGAGCGTTTCATAGCCAGAAAAATGATTTATATACTTAATTTAGAAATTCAACATTTATATAATTTAGAAAGTAAATAAGCTAGAAAAACATTAATTGCAATGGATTTGCAAAATATTAATTGGTTTTTGCTCATTTTCGAAAAGGTACATATCCGTTCAGTTTTTTCGAAGAATAATCCGTAATTTTAGCTCGTTTCCATCTAGATTCGATAGTATTTTCCGTTTAAAAATGGCAGCTTTTTGATTATCCATCAACGAAATTCCTTCATAAACAAACAGCTGTCATTTTTTAACGAAAAATCCTATCGAATATCTAGACGGTGAATTCCTAGAGCATCTCCTAAGAAAGAGAATGAGCCTTAATACATCAATATCCAACAAAAATTACAGCTTATTCTTTGAAAAAACTGAACGAATATGTATCTTTTCGAAAATTAGCACAAACCAGTAAATCTTTTTGCAACTCGATTGCGATTAATATTTTTCTAGGTTAAGGACATCTGCTCCGACACAAATAACCATCACTTCCATCAATAGATGCCTAAAAGTTTGTGTAAACGACTTTAAAAATGTAGCATTCATTTGACTACTGTGAAGCTCCAACCTCCTGAGGCAAGAATCCTTACCGAGGGTTATCCAAATGGGGGCGGGGGGGGGGGGGGGGGGGGGGTCGGGGTGTAGAATGAAGGGTGTACGATGTGTACGAGGTATACGAGACAGAACTCTCCGCAGCCTCGGCTCGCCTCGCTGCCGCTGGCTGCGGTTATTTTAACAACGTGGCAACCTCTTTGTAGACCACATGCTTGTAAACCAAGAGCAAGAGAGCAAGAGTCTGTTCGGCACCGCGGAATATAAAAAAAGACCTCGACCGCCCGAGCGTAGCTTCTCCCCCGCCTTCCCGCAGCTTTTTTTATCATCTTCCTCTTTCGCTATGTTTTTCCTATCGTCGTTTCTTCCTCTCCGTCCCCCTCCGGCTGCCTTCTTCCTCAGCTGTGATGCTGGCGGTGCTGATCCTGCTCACTCGCGTACCCGAATAAGACCGGTCTCCGAATTTTCAGGGATGCCTTTCCGCTATCGCGGGCCACGCTCATTGCCATCCGTTTCATCCACGAATGTTCCGAGCTTCGTTGACAATTCCCTCTTTCCAATCTCATCCAATCGCTGATTGGGGAGGCGAAGTCACCCTAGAGGATTTGTAATCACGTGAAGGACCTTTTAAGAGTCAACCTCGTGTAAAACAAAATCTGGTCTAGTTTACCCTAGTGGGAATGCGATACAGGACCGGTACTGGCCGTCGTTGGGCGAACACTGGCCAGCGCTGTGCCACTACTGGCCCAGTCTGGCACTCACACCAGGGTTGACTCGCAGTAGTCTCATCGATGAGTGAAATCTGTATCGTATATCTACAATTGTCCCGGCGGGCGGATTTTTGATAGACGTCCACGATAGATCCGTCGTGAGTAAACGGTGAAACCATATTTTTTTTTGTTTTTTAACGCGAGACTTCTCGTGTATTTTTGCATCACGAGCGTATTCTGACTCAGAGGTTTTCGTGTTGGAGCCACCTATATTTAGCGAGCACGGGAGTAGAGACACGCGCAAAAATATGTCACACCGGGGTCTCATCTTTATATCGAGACGGGACTCGGAGCCGCGCGACTGCCACCGGAACGATAGCTGTGTAACTCACGGTACCCGATGTGTGAGGTCCCCCATGGATGCGCCTAGCGACGCACGCTGAAGACGTTAAGAAATTTCTTGGCGGTGAGGTCCGTGTGACATTTACGACATTCTCGTTTGGAGGAAAGAGAGGCTCCGACTCGAGAAAAAAATAAAAAGAACATTGGGATAGGTAGACGTATCTCTGCGTCACGCTGTATCCGAGAATTCGTGAGAGATGACGATGTCGAACGACGAGAGACAAAGTCACGAAACAGGAAAAGTGACTTCTGCAAATCGCATCTATGATTTCAGCGGCAGCGACCTGCCAGCTAAAAAGAGTCATTGTTTGCTAGTTCAGTTCTACGCAAGAGCGCCTCTGGATAGAGGTTTTGGCGAAGCGGATGCCGATGTCTCGATAGCGGAAGAGAAAAGCTGCAAAAATGATCGAAAGAAGCAGCGGGAGAAAATTTCCGGAGATTGAGATTTGACATATCTCTGCGTGACGCTGTAGAGAACAATTATTTAGTCCGAGAAATTAAGCAATGTAAATCTTGAAAATTATATTAAAACTAAAATGTACGGTTCCTTGTCACAAATAAATAATAAACGCACAGGACAAAATGACAAAAATAAGTAAAAATACTATAAATGGCAAATCGATCATTTGATCAATCATAAAGACATAAATCCAATTTTGATTATTGGCAAAATTCGTGGGCAAACGAATATAAATATTAAGTAAGATCAACAAATAACTATATGCGCACTTTCTACGATCGGCAATCTCCGTAATTACGTGTTTTTCAATTCGTGAGAGATGAAGATATCGAACGAGGAGAGACGAAGTCAAAGATAGGAAAAGTGACTTCCGGAAATCGCATCAATGATTTCCGCGCCAGCGACGTGGCAGCCAAGAAGAGCCACTGTTTCCTAGTGCGGTTCTATGCAAAAGTATCTCTGGATAGAGCTCTCGGCGAAGAGGACGCCGATGTCTCGATAGCGGGAGAGAAAAGCTGCAAAAAGGAGCGAAAGAAGCGGCCGGAGAAGGTTCCCGGAGGTTGAGGGTCGCGGCGGTGTAGAGCACAGCGGTTTTACGGCGCGGATTCCCTCCAGCCCTGCGCAGAGGGCGGAGGACTGGAAAACGGTGTGACAACCCCTCTTTCTCGTCACGGCAAAGTTTCATCACCGCGATGCCGAGGCGGCTCTTCTCTCTCCTCCTCGGGCTTCCCGCACAGCACGCAAACTCATTCCCAACCCACCCGGCAGACTGAACTTCAACCAAGAACTTTGGCTCTCCTCCTCGTTTATTCCGGATGACTGCACTTTCCTTCCATCGCAACACCCGCGGGTTTGGTCCCTCCGCCACTCCATTCACCCTATCTGAACGCCGGAGCAATTTCGGTCGATGGTCGTCGTCGTCGTCGGCGTCGTCGTCTCCTACGACGTGCCTTCTCCGCTATATGTATATCCCTCCATCTACGGGCTCTTTGGCTCCCTTATTTCCCCATACTATCCTCTCCTCATCCGTACTTCCCATAGCAGTTTGGAAAAACACGAACAGGATGCGTTGAGGAGAGATCACTCACGACTGAAGTATCCGTACGTGAAAAGATCCACGGAAAAGCAAGAGGAACCGTAAAATTTGAATAAAACTTTATCAAAAGTGCATCCACGTGGGGACAAGGATCACTGCTCGTTCCAGTAACGATCGAACAGTTACCGTTGAAAACGCAAAAAATCGGTGGAATACACGCAGAAAAAAAATTTATTTGACGGCCGCCGTTTATTAAGATCAAGTAAAATATTTATTTGATTTAAATAAGTATTTATTTAAATTGAGTAAATAGTTACTTAAATGAACTAAATATTTTACTTAATCTTAATGAACGGTGGCCGTCAAATAAATTTTTTTTCTGGGTGTACCAATTCTAATTTCTAGCGGATAGCGCCAAATGTCATGGTCTTTGACTCACCAGACCCGTACTGGAAATAACAGTAAATATAGCGATTATGTGAAGAATCCTGTACCCGACTTTTCGTCTCCGACGGGAACACGAACGAGGCTACACTGATGCAAGAGAACCAGAAAAAAAAAGAAATAAATGTGCCCGTGGAGCCAGACGACTCGTTGAAGTCTATCAGCTCTCGGTCCCAGGAGTCGCGGAAGCCTCGAGGAGGTACAGGAGAACGAGTCGCGAAAGGAGTGAGAAAGGCGAAACATCGTGGAGAAACTGGGGAAGAATTAGCTAATGGCGCACGATGAATCCGTAATGGGTTTGCGTTGTTCCCGGGGCCGCATCGGGATTCGACGGAGTCTCCTAGGTGCAGGAAGTCTCGGGGCCGAAGAGAACGGCTTCGCGATCGTGGCGCAAGGTGTACGGTTATACGCGAGGGTAGCGCGGCGAGGAGTGGTACGCGGTAGGGAGGCGAAAGCCCCGAAGAAGGCGAGCCGGGAAACTCTCTGGCTGTCGTGGGGCGTGTAATACCCCAAGGAATGCAGAGAAGATGGAAGGATAGATAGGAAGGCGAGCGCCCGGGGTTTTAGTTCTCTCCGCTCTAACTCACTATCGCTCTCTTTCTCTCAGTTTTCGCTTCCGCGGCTCCTCGCACCCCGTGCGGAAGGGCTGCTGTAAGAGGCAGCGAAAGAGCGAGAGAGGGCCGAAGGGGGTGGTTTCCCGCCGGGCCAAGTAAATGGTGAATCCTTGCGGAAAAGCTTAGAGACTTAGACTTTCGTCGGATGAAATGGTGTTTACGGCCCATAGCGGCGGCGGAAGATTCTCATCCCTGCACAGCTTTTCCGCCAGCTATACCTAGAGAGCGAGTTGCGCTTTGCTCGAATCAAGATCGACTGCTTTTGGGGCAAGGAAGGCCCTCGGCTGAGCCGTTTCCATTCTCGAAACCGCCTTAATGACTTTGTTTTTTGTATTTCTCTACGTTACCGACCGACTTTGTCTTTATTCGATCGTTTTGAGTAGGCGATTTCGTAGTCCAAAAACCAACCATGCTGGAGCGAAGCGAGGGTTGGCGAAGAGCGGTACTCGGCCGAACATCAACGTCAAATTAGGACCCATCGATGTCGGTCAATTTAGGTTGTTCGAAACATTGGCCGCAATTTTGGGAAATTCGACTTCGGTAAATCGACATCAGTCCGATGAGTAGCTGTTTTCCGTTCGCCTCGGTAAAAAAAAACCTACATAGCGAATCGCCGCGTAAGCGTCATCAACGCCGCTCTCCAACGTTCGCGTTTTCAACTGTTCCGCCAGTTTAAACGTTTTCACTGATATATGCGCGTATTTAATGGGATACTAATCTACGAATGCGTGGACTAGCGCGGGCATGTCCTCTTCGCGGTATAGGACTGAAGCGATTACGAACGTCAAGTAAACGAACGGTCACTGCGACCTCAACAAGAACAGACTGGCGCGAGTATTACGCCGTTATGTACCTACCGTTCGTCTCTGATTTAGATAAGGTTAATCATAATTCTTAACGTCGACGTTACTTTGACACGACTTTAACGAGTTTTCCCGGGCGACGAGTTTATCTTCGTTTTGTGGCGTTTTGGTTGAAATAAAAAGGAAAAAAATTCTTTGGTCTAGTAAAAAAAGGCAAAAAAAACCATAGGACTGAGGCCACAGTCGAAAAGATTCGTCGATCGGCTTCCGAGAAGACAATCAAAGGGGGCCGATGCTGTCGGGATGCCCGCTGCTGCTCTTGTTTCGGCTTTTGCTGCGCGCGATGATCTCTCCGCTCTGGTGAGCGACCGCGGGAGCGTCTCATATGCGGCGCTCCACACACGCCGCCGACCGGCTATTTATGCATGGCTCTGGCTAGTTTGAAAAAAAAATATATAAACGCCAGTCGATACACACGCGAGCCTAGCTCTCTCTGTTCCTCTGTGCGGCGCGACCGCAAGAGCCACGGGGACCCGGGGAAACCGACTACGACGACGAGTGCTCCGGAGTTTGGGTTATCTTACGTGCTCGGGAACAGCTGTCGGTCAGAGGTGCTCAACGCAACGCTACGCTATTTCTTTTAAATGAAGTCACGTCTAGGCACAGTGCACGTGCAAAAAAAATGTGGTCTGCCATTTACTTTAACCATAGATCTGTGACGCGCGTCTACCGAAGTTCCGCCTACTGAGACGATTGTAGACGCACTTTATACATTCCCAAAGTCACTTTCAGGCCTGACACTCGGAAACTCCAGTCTATGTAGACTATACTAGTACGAGGTATCAAGCTTGTCTACTAAAATCTACTAGGCAGAATCTACCATATAGATTTCGGTCTACATAGACTAAAATCTGCAGTTCAATCTACTTCGGTGTGAATTCGATCCACTATGGATGGTAAACTGCAGAATCCATTCTGCATAGACCAAAATCTACATAGATTGTAGATTCGAGTAGAGAAGTTTCACTCACCAATACTTGACACTCGGAAACTTAATTCCAGTCTATGTAGACTATGCTAGTACGGGGGGGATCAAGCTTGTCTACTAAAATCTACTAGGTAGAATCTACCATATAGATTACGGTCTACATAGACTGAAATCTGCAGTTCAATCTACTTCGGTGTGAATTCGATCCACTATGGATGGTAAACTGCAGAATCCATTCTACATAGACCAAAATCTACATAGATTGTAGATTCGAGTAGACAAATTTCACTCAACAAGACTAGACACTAATTTTCGAAATCTAAAAAGTACGTCCTACAATTTACAATCGTCCTAATAAATAGACTTTGGGTAGACGCTCCTGACAGCTCTACCACGCGTCTACCGTAGTTAAAATTTTCTGTTTCGCAGCACCGAGCGTGTACAACGGTGTACATCGTCTCGCAATTATAAGTTAATCGTGTCAATAAAATTAGCTTGAATGAGACATTAAGATGCCGTCGCGCATAAATTTGTTATCCCTCACTGGGAGTGGCGTTGATTCACACATCGCGTTTCCGGATATCACGGCGCGAGTGCAAAGCCTCGCATCGAACCCGGTTGTAGACTCGCGCGAGTCGAGGAGCTAAGTCGTAGGTACATTGCGTCAAAGCTCCGTCGCATTTCCGACGATGCGCTCGGATATCGCGTTGTCGCACCGCGGATAGAGTCTCGGGCCCGCGATGTTGGACACGCCTGTCCTCTCGCGGGTTCGCATTGTGTGCTAATCGACGTCTAGCATGCACCATCGCGGAGCTACGGAAAGAACCGCCGACGAGCTCGACGAGACGTCGTTTCCTAGGGACCTCGCTATTCATTTTATTATTTATTCAACACGCCGTTAATTAATTAATCGTCTGAACAAACGCATCAGAGACATTGTATCGCCTCTGCCGCTCGCTATTGTTCCCATTAATTATTATCATTATTCCGCTCGCTCTCACCCGACATAAATCATCGATTCCCCGTGGCCCGACGTCTCCCCGCGACGCGTCGTCGCACAAAGTTGAAAACCGAACGAGACACGTACGAAGCCGAGACGGGGGTTTTTTTTGAGTCGCGCGCGACTCTCCTCGGCGTCGCGTGTTCCAATTGGCGCGGCCGCTCCGCCGCTAACCTGACCGAGGGAAATTTACTGCATGCGATGAACCGCGAACGGAGCGCGGGCAAGCCGGCATGCTGATGGTTCTGCTCGAGACTCGGGTGGATATACGTGTAGGAGAGTGGAATAACCGAACCGAGATAGCGTGGCGCAGCGCCGGGCCACTCTCGGCCAGACTCCGCTCTCGCTGGACCACAGCCGAGAAGAACTTGGGATTCGAGCGTCGACCCTCTCTCGCACTCTCGGAGGGGAATCGCCCGGTCGGGCCCGATGCAGCTTCGACACTCGAGTGGCCGCTGCACCAACTCTCCGCGGCACGACGCACATCACTCATTATAACACTCTCTTATATTGGTCGTGACTCGTGGCGTACAGACGAGAGAGGCTCCCACACGTTGCATATGTGGACCGCGCACACATCGTCGGGGCGTACCGATATCTCTCGCGGTTCTCGAAACACCGGGGGAGCCCGGTCGCGGGTCGCTTGCGATGCCAGCGAGAGCGAGACTGTGCGCTCGGCTCGATTATCTCGTTACCGAACACAACACACCCGTCATTCCGCTGCCATAGGCATCGATCGGGTTTCATGATTTTTTATCTTTATATTTCTCTTCTCCGGCTAATGTTTCCTTGATCTTCCTTTTTTTGCACCGCGGATCGCGCTCGGTCGGCGAACCGAAGTGAACAGCGGGCGGATTCTATTTTACAGGATCGTGGTTTTTTTTTTTTTTTTCTTCGTTTTTATTTTTGGAGCATCGGGTACGTGAGTAGTGTGGAAAATGGAATGTCGGATATGCAGGACGGTATGAGCTCCGGATAATGTGCCGGCCATCGATACCACTGCTGGATTTGGCAATAGCGCGTAATTGCCTCGATATTTCACGCAAGCGGCTTAATTGATTTTTCCCCGGTTGCGGAGGTGCGCGGTACCGATGTACACGTGTGTATGTGCGGTGAGGCGAAGAGGCGAGTGGATGAAAAGTGCAGCGAGGGGGAGCAGAAACGCGCGAGGCACTGTGTACCGCGGAAATCGGCGCGTGCATTTACAGTAATTTTTTTTTTTTTTTTTAGTCACCCACGTTTCGACGTTTATCGGTACAATGGTATGAACAATTTGTTTCTATCCAACGAAATTTATTAAAATCAAATGAAATTTTTTAATGAAAAAAATGTTGTGAGTGGCAGACGGTGTGAATAATGTTATATTGTTTTTGGTGCCGGGCGTGCATTTTCGTACACAGTAAAAAACATTTGCACTTGTAACAAACTTTTTTTGTCTGGAAACTTCCACGATTATTTTCTTGTTAATCGTACAAAATATATTTGTAAAATTAACAAACATGATTTATAAAATAAACAAAATTTGTTTGTAAAATTAATGAGAAAAGAATCGTGGAAGTTTCCGGACAAGAAACTTTCGTACCAATTTTACTGTGTGCAAACAGCGCAGCTAGTGAGCAGCGGCCAACTAGCTGACAGTAGTGAAATAATTGTGAAATAGCTAGTAACTAATAGCGAACTAATCGACCGATTCAGGAATGAAACGATGAAATATCGTCCATCACCATCCGCTGCTCCGATTTTTGGTTCGCCAATCGCGAATCCTCGATAAGTCATTTATAGCTAATTGCGAAGTTACAAGCATTAGGCACACGACGACTGGACGTTATTAATAATATGTTCGCGAGGTGATAACAGTATTTTTTTCGGTAGACCGCGTCGATTTAACGAGAAAAGCGAGAAACGAGCGAACCGATAGAGATAAGAGCTCCCCCGATGAAAGCTCCACATTCTCTTTCTCTCGAATCAATGGACTCTGAGATTCATTGTTTTACAAGAGAGTCGTGTTGAGTGCACAAAAGAGCACCGAGATTGCGTCAGATCGAGAAAACGAAGGAAAAAGCGTTAATTTTTTCTACACACAAAAAAATTCTCAGATTATCCAAAAATCGCGATGTCATAAATGCAAAGCTGTTACACCTAAAGCCGTTTTATTGAACGATTATTGGCTTCAATCGCTTCGAAATATGTGAATATAAACAAAAATTTTTGTCGTACCAACCGGACAAACGCCTCCAACTTATGTCACTGCGTTTCGCTTAATCCAACCTTTTTTTTTACTTTTCTCAGTGCACGCGAGCGGACGAAACAGCACCGAAGCAGTAGTCGATATCTCAACTTTTCGAGAGAAAGGAGCGAGATCCTCTCCGGATCGCGTTCATGATCTCACGGGGCTCGGATCGTTAACGATCGCTGCCGATAAAGATCGAACCGGTGCTGCTGCTGATGGGCTTTGGCGCGGGTTCGCCCGGAGAAGGTGATTCAGGAATCCGCGAGAGAACGCGCAAAAGTTGTCGCGGGTGCGCGCTTCGCCGGACGGACCTTCCGCCAAATTGCCAATAAAGGGAGGCCGGGTGTTCTCTCGTTCTTACAGCATTTTACGCACCGAGTCTCTCGAGAGCCAGCAATACAAATATATATCTATACATGTGTATATAAAAAAAAAAATAAAAAAAAATAAAGGGAGTGTCGAAGCGAAGCAGCGGGCAAGGTGAGGGAGTTCACGACATGAAGGCCTCATTATAGCGCAGGAAAGAGTGTAAGGAGTGGGAGTCGGAGACAGTGCACCCGATCGACGCGGAGAGAAAACGTTCGCCGGAGCAAAAGTTGAAAGAAGCAGAATGAGAAGAGAAGGAGGAAGGAAGAAAAGAGAGGAGGCTCACCGATAACCGGCCGATACGAGAGTCTCTCGCTCTCCGGCTCTCTCGAAACACAGAAAACACGGAATCAGCCTCATTACTTCTATCTCCCCCCCCCCTCCCCCCTCGCCGTTGGTAGCATCGCGGCATCTTCGACGGCCAGGCCGGCCACTCTCGATTTCCAGGAATTCACGGCGCGATCTTTGGTCCCCGCGTGGTCGCGCGAACCGAGAGTTGTCAGGACGGACGGGGATATCTTCTCTCCATTCAAGCGTCCCGCGACTGAGCGGTGAAAAAGCGAATGCGAGTGAAAAAAAAAAAATAATAAAAAAAAGGAAGAAACGAGAGGGAGACGAGGCTGTCTTAGATTCTTCAGATCGAGTCGAATGAACTCTAGAACTCCATCGCGCGCGCGCGACCGAGAATTCTCGGAAACATTTGTATCACTAGGAGGCGTACTGTGTGCTGTCGCAATGCGGATGAGTCACGGACGAGTTCGTGAAGAGGCGGCCGATATAATTGATAGCGGAAAAGGAATGTTCGTTGCAAATAAAAAAATAAAAGGAAGAAAACGCGTAGATTAGCTTGGTTGGGTTTCTCGGTTGAGCGGTCGGATGGATACCTGGACGGTTTGAAGAGAAAAGCCCAGGTTGTCGATCGTACGGACGAGCCACGAAACGACGATGAGGAGAACGACGAACGGCTCTGGGGCGGTAGATGATATCTCGATGCAAACAGGCTGGCGCGTTAATGAGGGTTCCACGACCGGGAGTGCGGACGGAGGGGATGGTCGGGGCAGAAAAGAACTGGACGAAGCGACGGGTCGAGTGTGCGGGAACTTCGCTGAAGTAGCAGCGACCGAAACTACGGACGAGAGGGTAGGTGGCCTGGTAACACGAGTTACCTCGACTGCTATCGTAGAGCTTCGTCCGTAGGCGAAAAACAAACAGGTGTGAGTACACGACTAAACGAGGGAAAAAAATGCCGGTTGAGTGAGGACACGACGTGTGTCGTTCCGTACTGCGAGCGATCTTATCCTCAATTTTGGACGAATCCAACCCGCGCCTGCGGAAACGCCGGCGGAAATGATTTGTTCGATCGGGATTGAGTGAATCGAATTTGGTCGGATTTACAGACGTATAAAAAAAATTCATTAGCTAAAAAAATATCTCTTTCAGGGATATTTTAAATTTGCAAACCTCAGAATAATTTATGAAGATTCTACCTAAACAGCATTTCTGATGGCCCGATTTTTATCTAATATGATCGAATTTTAACTGATTTCATCGAATTTACAGGTATATATTTTAAAAAATGCATTAATAAAAAAATGTCCCTTTCCAAGAGACAAGAAATGTTTCGTGAGATTTGCAAACCTTGGAATAATAGTCGAATATTTAACCCAAATAGCATTTCTAAAAATTTCAAACTATGACAAAACAACGACCGAATGTGGCGTATGCTCAATGCAGTCTCGTTACACATCTCATACAGTCCTCGCCATGCGTTCAACGCTAAAACTCGAGTCTCGCCGGGGCTAGAAAAAAGGCTCGTTTGCGGATGTAATTTCAAGTCCGTCGTCGATATTCCATACAGAAGAAGGATTTACGAGAGTTTGCGGCGTGACTAGTAATCGATCGCTGGAGCTAACGAGAGGCACGGAGAGCCGCGAGCTGGCCCGCAGCGATGTCTCAGACTCATCTATTCTCTATCGTGATGTAACACCGGCTCTTTTTTATTTTATTTAATTTATTGTCACTGATCAGAAGTAGCCGTTTTGACGCACTCCCCCTCGTCACTTCGAGTCTTTCGTTCGTCTCTCCTTCCTCTCCCTCTCTCGCGAGTTTCGCGTGTACCGCAACAGCCGCCGCGCATATCGAGCTCGAAGCTCGCGCGCGCGCTCGGCACATAATGTTGGCACGACAGCGAATATAGACGACCGGGCTTAATGAATCTTTATGGGACAGTGTCGTGAACTTGTATTCCCTCCGGTGACTGACTGAACCCGACAGCGCGTATACACGCTCGCCATTGGCGCGAACGTGCGGATCTCGCTCGCATATTCATTTCGACCCAACGAGACGCGACACACGAGCCGCGCAGCATCGCGCGAATCATCGACGCGTCCCGATTCTCGCGGACCTCCGCGACACCGTATGGACCACAAATGGTCCCAAACTTCAATCTGACCATGTCGAAACTTAACAAAAAAATATCAAAATAATTGCTGTCCTCCGATTATTTTAGAGACTTTTTTTTGCAACACATTACATTTTTTTTTTGTAATGTTTTTTTTTTTAGAGCCAAATCTGGCCGCCGATTTTTGTCGGGGCAACTACGCCAATGCGACGAGAACCGCGCGCGCTCATTAGCCTCGACGGTGCGGCCCGTCCGGGCTGATAGTGTTGACGCGTACACGTCTCCTCGCCGCTGTCGTAGCTTCTGCGGTGTTCGTAAAATTCGTACGGGGGTGGTAATGTGCCCGCGCACATGTGCACACGCGTGCATATATGGAAGAGCCGTTGAGTCGTCGTTCAACACAACGAGAGCGGGAGTCTCGATTGTCATCGACTCGTTCGTCGCGTGATATTGTCCTTAAGCAGGGAGGGCCCCGAAACAACTGAGCCACCAGTCAGCCAAGCCAAAAGCGAGTTACCGTATAATACCGTCTATATGTATGCATATAGGGAGTTGGGCTATACATAGCCGTGTAAAAGCGAGCACGCTTCTCTCCCCGCATCGATCCGCCGGGCGGATCGATGAGAATTCTCGTTTTTTTTTTTTTTTTTGAGTTGCTACCTCACGAACTCTCATTCTCCCTTGATGTTAACGCTCACGATTATTTTTTCGTCTGCACGCCAACAGCTCGAACTATGCCACTCTTTTAACTCCTCCGAATTCCGTGGCCTCGAGTTATGCTCACCGCCGTTTGCACGCGGTAAACGACGAGATAAAAAGAACTTGGTAAAAACTTGGTAAAAAAAAGTTAGAATGTCGGGTCGATTTAGTTTCCTAAACTCGTATCGTAGTCATCGATAGGAGTTTGGAAAATGAAATGGGAATAACTAGTCAACCTTCTTTTATTGTAGTTTAGCATGGGACGTCTTTAACTCACTCTACCTGACGCGAACTTGACCATACAACCCCGACGAATCACGTCGCGAATGAAAGGGCAACGATGGAAATATCGAATTTCGGTCTATTTCGAGATAATGTCGTTAACCGACTTTTTAACTCGGGGGTAGAAAATCACCCCAACCTATATTGAAAAATGCAATTTTTGCAAATTTTCGTTACGTTTTGGGCTTTAAATGTGATTTTCACCGCCTAAATTTTTAAAAAATCAAATTCGCCGCGACTCTTTCTTATTAAAAAACGAAGAGATTCATGTGCGGAAAACCCCATTTACAGCTCATAGGAAATCTACCCCGGACATGAGTTAGAAGGTTCAAAAAAATTATACGTTATATGTACGGTTAAGAGTGCGATATACATATACATTTTTTTAAATAAAATATAATGCACACTTATCACTTACCAGGATCTGATGAGTCCAGACTGGTGGGTGCTTGTTGACTGAGGGGTCCGGGTGTGCCCCCGCTTCCGGGACTACGGGCATCGTCATTGCCGCCCGGGCCAGGGTACGAGAGTGACGAGGAAGGTGGCCTCTGCAAAAAAAAAAAAAGATCCAATTAATAATCAACGTCCCTTTCGCCAAAAATTGATTTTCAGTCCCGTCTCTTGCTACTATCACGACACGCACGACGCGAGGTTTCAGTGATAAAATTCGGGGCGAGTCACGTGTGTATGGAGAGTGGATGGAATTCGAGAGTTCAGAATCGTCAAAGTTCGAGTTCATAGACGTTGGCGTATGGTCAACGATCTCATTGAGCGAAGTGCGCTCGTTTTCAATGGATACAGCGAGACGGAGCGATATATGTATATATATATATATATATAAATATATAAATATATATATATATAGCTGGTGACGAATATCGCGCGATGTGACAGAGCGGCACGAGGCGACGATGGGGGTCTGTATAGGCAAATGAATCGTGCAAGCGTTCGGCCAGCTCAGCCAGCGCGGGCAAGAGAGAGACGGTGATGTTAAACGTTAAACAATGAGTGACAGCACTCCCACACGTTGTCATACCAGGCGTCATCTTCACGGTCAGCGTGTGTACGCGTCCAGTCCGATTACCATTGAGCAACGGCAGCAGCAAACTGAGACAATCACCAATGCATTTTGCGACACGCACCACCGGCGGAATGACGGAAGTTAAAAATTGAAAAACAAATACATTTTCTCAAAATTTTGTATAGAGTGTATATGCATTTTTTTTTAATTCATAAACCGATGCATTAAATTTAATGGCATGTGTTAGTTGAAATTCATGCTTGGCACGTTATATCGGGATTTTAGACGGGTTATTGAATTTCATACATATTACATTCAATATGTTAGATTTGATGTAAAATCTTGAAAATGTTGGGAAATAAATTTTCTGACATTTTTTTTAACGGTGTAGAAAATGGATACGAGAAGGTGGAAGAAATCTGGCGCGATCTGCAGCGTTCGTCCGTTGTATACGGAGTCTCTCCGAATCCCGAATCGTCAACTATCGAGCAAAGTAATACGGTAGGTACGAGAAGGCGGAACGGATAAGTGAAGCGGAGGACATTAATAATGCATCGATCGTAGCACAGGTTTTAACTTGAAAAATAAAATAAATGTTGAGAACATTTATATACAGTATATATAAATGTTTTTAAATTCACAAACCGACAGATTAATTTTAATATGCATGCGTTACTTGAAATTGACGCTCGCCACGTTAAACCGCAATTTTACTCACGTTATTAAACGTAACACATATTAAATTTAATATACCGGATTTTTGGTAAAATCGTGAAAATTTTGGGTATTAAATTTTCCAAAAAAAAAAAATGATTTTAACCGTGCACAAAACGAATACGAGAAGGTAGAAATCTGGCTCGATCTGCAGCGTTTATTCGTTGTATACGAAGTCTCTCCGAATCTCGAATCGTCAACTATCGAGCAAAGTAGTACGGTAGGTACAAGGAGGCGTAACGGATAAGTGAGGAGGAGGACATTAATAATGCATCGATCGTAGCCGGAGCTCCGCTTCCCTACTATTATACTCGTACTTGTTTGACTACCTTAAACGTTGCGGAATCGGAAAATTCAACCTGATAGAATTCAGCCGGTCCAGATGCGACCGAGTCGAAGACTATTAACGAATGGAACAATCTTCGTGTACGCAGCACACTCGCCGTGCAGGGAGCGACTCTGCGTCAACTCTTATAACTGTTAAGTCGTGCCGGCAGCGCGAACACTCTTATGCTATTTACCGGGGAATTCGCGAGCAAACGCGTTCTGACGTCACTTCCTACTAACGGCCTGTGCGTGCATTTTTTTTTTTTTTTTTTTTTTAAGTGGTCCGAGAGTCCGGTACGTGACTTGTGTCGATGCAATGATAAACTGTTAACGCGCCGACGGATGAAACGAGGATCTCGTTTACTCGTCCCTCACTTCTCTTCACTTATTTTTATTTATTTTTTAAATTTATTATTATTATTATTATTTTTATTTTCTCATACGACTCTTCTTCTTTCTCTCTTCCCATCTCATTATGACACGCTCATATTCTGTCCTCCTACATATTGGTTAAGTGCTCTTATGAAACTCAACTTCTTCTCGGGCGGAGCGAATAAATTTTCGTATCATCCGTCTCGGTCTTGCCTTTCCCACTCGCGCCCGTCAATAATGTATCTCGCTCCCTTTAAAATCTCTCGCCCTCTTTCACTTAGTATCGTTATCTCTCCTCGTGAGCCGAGCCGAGACATCGTCACTCTCTTAAATCGTAATTCGACAAACCGGATGTCTGGGCCCGTAGTCCCCTTAAATAAATCAGTGCCCGCATCTCGTATTCCACCCCCGCGGTTGTCCTTGCTGTTACAGGCTCGATCTCACAGAACCGTTCGGTTCTTCTCGGCGACTACCGCGGCGAGGAGGAGGCCTCCTCCTCGTGGAATTTCGGTGGAAGAATTGGTCGAGCGAACGAGGCAGGGCGAGGAGGACGAGGGAAGAGGCCGTGACGAATTTTTTGATCGAACGGGAGAACACGCGTTGGTCCGTCCGAGGCGACGAAGGAATGTCGATGAAACACGTATTATCCATTCCATTCGCGGTTCAACCCGTGCGAATTCAACTACGTAGACAAACGCATAATTTCGGCGGGCGGTTAGCGTGGATGTATAATATTGTTACTCTCGAGATCGACGATTGCGTCCTCTTGTACGAAGTCTTTTTTCTCTGTGCTTATTAAAAGTTTTTTCTTTTAAATAAAATTTCACTTTCAAACACTCTTATTTTTTCAATTTATGCACTTGAGTTAAAGAAAAAAGGCTACGATCGAAATGATTAAAAAATTAAATCCTGAGTTATGGAAAAGTGAAATTCTGAATTATGAGAAAGCGAAATTCGGAATTATGTGAAAGTGAAATTTGGAGTTATGAGAAAGTGAAATTCTGAATTACGAAAAACTTTAACTATGAATGAACATTTTTCAGAATTTTATTACCGAAATTAAACACCACATTTTCAAGCATACACCCAGAAAAAAAAATTATTTGACAACCACACTTTATTTGGTTTAAGTAAATTTTTATTTCATTCAAGTAACTACTTATTTAATAAAAAAATATATTTATTTAAATCAAATAAATATTTTATTTAAACCAAATGAACCATGGCCGCCAAAGAATTTTTTTTCTGGGTGTAGTTATCCTTGACCCAAAGTGGCGACCTTGGCGTTGATGGGTTAACTCCGTCGACCGCCGTGAGAAAAGCCCGGCGATCGACAGAGATCCAGTTTGTACCATTGCAGTCCGTGAAGACGTTCCCGCGCCGCGATTGCGTAAAACGAATAAACAAATTTAAAAAAAAAACGAATCCGAACGGAAAACAAATTTTCGCGTGTCAGGATCGTCGAGTGCGAAGCGGATCTGCCGAGAGGCCCGAGGAAGGCGCCTGCACTCGACACGAGTCCGGAACGAAAGTTTCATCCATGCTCGCCGCGGAGAGTTTGTGCTGGAGCGCGAGATAATGGATAGGAGGCGCACGCCGGCCGTCATCGTAGCAGGAAGACAATAAATTACAAAGCTCTCGCCTCTCGCGCTTCATGTTCTCACTCTCCCTCGTCCTCCCTCGTGGGTCCGGCCCCGCGATCGCCGTAAACATCGCGTTGCGCGCCCACGTGTGTGCATCGCGCGGTTCTGCATCCGCGGAACTCCGCGCGTTTCTTCGCCGACGACGAAGAAAAATTCTTCGGACCCGATGTTATTCATCTCCGGATTCCCGATTCGCGGCGACCCTCGGCGTAAAAAAAAAAATCAATCAATAATATTGCGTTTAGCGACATCATGCGTGACCCGCGTTATTAATCGATCGGGCGTCTCGTAATGACGTGTAATTATGTAATTAGCGCCGAGCCCCCTCCCCCCGCGCCTCCGCTAGCGTCACACGGTCATATATTGTAGCATAACCGTTGACTGGTTTACGGCCGAGATACGTAAATCTTGAGCAATTAATTTATTAGTCAGCGCGAGCGCGCCGCGAGATGCCGACGGGATGACGACGATGACGGCATAATATATGCGGAAAAAGAGATACAAGAGAAGTGGATAGAATTTTTGCGAATAAAGCACGACAGACATATTGTAGAATGTGTGTGTGTAGGTCTGCGCGTATGTGTGTGGGTTTAGGGATTGTATAAGAGGCCACATTCGCCGGTACACGTGCAAGCCGTACGCGAAACGCCATCGGGCTCGCTCGATTCAGCATCCGGGCTCTACAATAAGAGAAAAAAAAATTGTTGGATTAACCAAAAGGCGCGGTAATAAAGTTCAAAGCTGTTGTTTGAGCAAATAAATCATTTTTTTTTAATCGACTATTTGATTAAATAGATTCAAAATTTGTCGATTGAAGCAAACAGTTTTGTGGCACCAACGAAATAACACCTTCGAACGTAGGTCAATGCAAGCATTGAATTAATCAACGTTAATTCAAGAATTAACGTTACACGGAGAAAAATTGTTCTGTTTCTCTAACAAAATGTAGATCGTTAATAATTTATTGTTGTGGCAGCAAAAATATTTGGCTGACATAACAAAATATTTTGTTGTCCCTATGTTAAGCAGGTAAATGAGTTATGGTAACAAAATTCTTGTTGTCCCAACAATTTCTTTCTCCGTGTGGTTAATTCAACCATTTCTGTTTTCCAAAGTAGGCGAAGAAACGTTCAAAGCTGCGTTTGACACAAATAAATCATTGTATTTTTTTTAACGATTATTTACTTCAACCGATTCAAAATTTGTCCATTGAAACAATCATTTTTGTTGCACCAACGAAATAACACCTTAGAACGTAGGTGAATGTTTGAATTGCCGTTGGTTAATTCAACCATATCTGTTTCTCAACGTAGTCGAAGAAACGATCCCCGGGCTCCGCCGACTCGTTCGGGTCTCCTCGACGCGAGAGGGAATGCGCAAAGTGGATACGGAGATGCCGAAGTCGGCGTGTTACAGTCTTGAATTTCTCTCGCGACTCCCCGCGCTCCCCGGCCTCCTCCTCTTATCCCGGTCGCGGGGATAATAAATAACGATTTATCGCCGAGCCAGCGCCTCCGCTCGACGGATTATCTTACCGTTATGTCAGCGAGTCACAATTATATTTACATTTTCCACGTAATGAAATTCCCTCCGCCGGCTCGCCGAGCCGGCTGCGCGTAGCGGTACCGGCGCGCGATCCCTTTCCCGGCTCTCGCTCGCTTATTTTACACACTTTACAACGCCGCGGCGGAATTTACAAGCGTCATTGTACAGTCGCACAAATCAGGCGGTAAGGCGAGATGCTGCCAAGGACGCTTGTAAAGTGATCTCACTCTCGGCTCTCCGCGGACTCCTCGCCGATCGTCGAGGCGATTCCCTCGGAGTCGCGGCTGCTCACCAGCGACCGGGCTAAACGCATCAAGACACAAGTTCGTTAATTCTTCTTGTCCCTAACACGTACGCATACGCTTAACGCATGCTTGTACGCGTGCGAGGAAGGCTTTAAACTCCTTCTCGCTCGGAGACAATTCAATTTGGGAGGAGGGAGAGGAAGAAGCGGGCGGCGGGCGAGGAGCGCGCGCTGAGAATCTTTAAGTGACGAGAGTTCGAAAGGGACTCGGCATACACGCTGTTACGCACTCTCTTCGCGGACGTTCACGCTTGTTCTGCTATTTTTTTTTATTTTTATTTTTTATTTTTTTTTTTTAGGTCTTTGCTTTCGAGACGAGCTCGTATCGATTTCGGGCCAGCGGGTGTTTGTCCGTGATTCATGTCGGTCAATCCACGCGACGACCCCGCGGCCGCACGCAGCTCCTCGGCCCTCCGGTCGGTCATAAGGAAAGACGATAGGCACGGAGAGCGAGCGGAGCTTTCGTTCGTGAGCCATAGTTAAAATAACGCCGGGAAGAGGGCATCGTCTCGAGGGTTCTGCTTCTTGTTTCTCGTTCTTTGGCCTCCTTCGTCCTTCTTCTGGAGATCTCCGGGCTCTCGCAGCCGCTCGCGGACCGCGGAGCACCGCTGCCGGTCAGTCAACGGCCCGACTTAACAAGCTCCGCACCTGACCGTCGAGGGAATTTAAAACGGTCGTATAAACGAAACAAATTTACGACGGTCATAGGGGAACCTCGTCAGTCTTCTCGCTGTTTGGTGCTCGGGCAAGGTTATACCTACTTATATGACAGTGGGTGTTATAGGTACCATATAGTGTTTCCGTTTAGTCAGCGAAACCGAAGAACCGATGGTATAACGCAACGCGACACGGGCAACAGAAGTTCACTGGAACGACAGGATTTTCCTGTTTTTTTTTTTTTTTTTTCTTTACTGTGTATAATTTGCCCAATTAATGCTGGGACGACAAACTGTCTGGCAGCTGCGGCGATTAAAAAAAAAAATATATTTATTGTAGAGGCGATTAAAAAATTTTGCAGCATTTTGCGGGACGAAAAGTTTGTTGGAACAGCAGGAATTCTACCATGGTGATTGACTCGCTTACTCAATACAACGCGACACGGGCAACAGAAGTTCACTGGGATAACAGGATTTTCCTGTTTTTTTTTTACCGGGTATAATTTGCCCAATTAATACTGAGACGACAAACTATCTGGCAGCTGCAGCGATTTTTTTAAATTTATTTATTTATTTATTTATTGTAGAGGCGATTTAAAAAATTTAGAGCATTTTGTGGAAAGAAAAATTTGTTGGAACAGCAGGAATTCTGCTGCCGTGATTGAGTCGCTTACTCAATACAGGGGCAACGAACTTCCTTGCTGCGACGGTAATGTTTTTCTATTTCTGACAGCTAATTGTTTTTTAATTATTTTGCTGCGGTGGCAAATTGCTGGTTGCTGCCGCAACAAGTTATCGTCAGTTACTATCAGATTGAACCAAGGAGCACAGTAAATTGTACCATTCGTGATACGCGGCGATATCTAAATACGAACCGGAGCTTATCTTTGAACTTAATACCAATTTTTTAACTGCCAATTTTTTTTTTTGCAACATTCGTGATACGTGGCAATATCTGACACGAATCCGTACCTGTATTTGTATTTAATATAAATTTTCTACAAAAATACGAACCGGTGCCTACCTTTGTATTCAAAATCAATTTTTTTTACTCCCAATTTTTTAGTAACATTCGTGATACGAGGTGATATAATAGGAACCAGTGCTTATCTTTGTAACACATTCGAATAATTCAAATCCTATTATCAATTTCTTTTTTATGCGTAGATAAGAAAAGTAGCAAAACTGGTCGATCGATCAGGATTAGCGCCTTTAAAAATGTCATCGATATTTTCATAATCCGACGGGCAATAGCGAATAAAGCTCGATCGAAAGGCTCATCCGTGTTCTCCAGTGGGTTTCGACTAGCTCAATATTTCCTCATTCTCGCCCACCGACATCGCACAAACTCTCACCAATTTTACGGGATAAATCGCAATGAGCTCGGGCTTGATGCACATTTTATCTCAGCAAAAAAAAAAAAAAAAATCCTATCCTACGCCACGTTTTATTATTCCTCATCTACATACGTATTGGCCAACTGGATTGAATCGGCGCTGAATCTAATGTATCGTCCGGGGCGGCCATTGGCGGAAGGACCATCAAGAGGGATTCCTTTCGAAATAATTCTTTTTTCCCACGTCGCGAACGGCGCGCGCTGTTCCTTCGAGAATTATTTTCTCATGGATTAAGGTAGGGAATTAAAAATAATAAAAAAAATAAATCGTCGTTACGGCCGAGCTGACCTTTCCGCACGGTTGTCTCGTTAAGCATCTCTCCGTCTGTCCCTCTCTCGTTTAAACGTTTACTTGCACGCGCTGTCGATGGTTTAGCAACGAGCGATGTAGGCGAAGGAGAGGACGATCTCTCAGACGTGAGCCTCGGGACTCGCGCCGGGGATCCGCTGTCGTCCGATGATCTCTCCGATGCCCCGGCGAACGACACGCATCGTCCCAACGAGAGAGATCGAGAATCATACACGGCAGTGTACCAACAACGGTTGACAAATGCCAGAGCGATTACGTATCGACAGCCGACACTGCGTCACGCAGAGCTCGTTTAACTCCGACACAGAAATCTCTATCCCCCCCGTTTCTCCGGCTCGGAATATCGTCCCGTGATTCTTTTGTACACTTCGAGCGGGGATTTTTACGATAGAGGCGAGAAGGTTGTATCCTGCCGAAGGTCGAACGATTATAATTCGCTTTTTGATACGAAGAGGGAAAAAGCTGAAGTCACATTTAATAAAGATCAAAAAAAAAATTAAGAATTTTTCTATTTTTTTTTCTAATAATCTACCTTAGATATCTAAGGTATATTTAAGGCAAAATGTGTAGAAAGTCACTAAATTCAAAGTGAATTTAAAAATCTGAAAAAATTCATACGTATTCAGAAAAGTGAAAGAATCATTTTCATTTAAAAAAAGTTAGGTTTCCGAGAGATTTGTTGAACATTTTCATTTATCATCAATTTGATGATAACATTTTTGCAATTATTATTATGCATAATTAATCTTTTCAGCACCTTTGATATGCTTGATTTTTTTCAGAATTTTATACCATCGGGAAGTGTTTGTTTCCTCTCATTAATCTGAAACTTATGAGAAGTGAACACTATTCGTAAGGACTGCCTTCAATGTAGACACCTCGATACGATATATGAAATATGTTGCGCATACATAAACGATACACGGATTTTTTTTTTCTCGAGAGCGAAGGCGGTTGAGTGGAAGGACAAGGAAGGTGGGGAGAGACGACGAGCAAAGGGTCTCCTTCTCTTCTTCTCAAGTCGACTCAAGCTGATGGATCTAATCAACATTCCTCCCTAATCACGCCGCGCACTCTGGCTCCTTCACTCGCCCGCATCTTCTCGCTCTTCCGTTCTTTTTAGATCTTTTTTTTTCTCCTCCTTTTCTTTCTCCCGTGTCTGATCCCGCGTCTCGTCAGTTCGGGCCGAGAGACTACTTCTCGGTTCCAACCCGACAACAAAGACGAATATACAAGCGTCCATACGCCAAGAAGCTTTCATCTCCAGCATTCGTTTTAATTTCACCCACCGGATAAATTAGACTCCCAAATGAACGAACTGCAGAAACGCCGGGTCATCAGCGTATATATTACCGGGGACCTCAAAAACTCGTCGTCCTCTCCGTTCATCTCTATTTTTTCTCTCTCCAGGCGAGATTCACAGGATGTATAATATTATGCGAGCAGCCCACCCCCGCCGATCGCCGGTCCGTTCATGTTTTTCATCAATTTTCCGTGCAAAAGAAATCCGATCTATGATAGACTTGCGGTCTTCAAATTAATTGCGGCCCTTCGACATAGATTTCAAAAATAACCGAGTCTACATTCTTTATTTGATCGAGACTTAGGTCTATGTAGACTTACTATATAGACCAAAATCTACATAGATTATAGACGCAGATAGACGAGTGTCGAACTCGGGAGTCATTTTCGAAATCTATCAGGATCTCCCACGAGTCTACCATAGATCGGCGTCAGTTTACATGGTTTCCCAAACGAGGTAGCGGCGAGTTTTAGTTGCAGGCGTGGTAGAACTATCGCGGTCATTTACAAATTGATTGTGAACGTACGATATAGATTTCGAAAATAACTCTCAAGTCCGATACTTATCTACTCGCGTCTACAGTCTATGTAGACTTGGTCCGCATAGACTTACAATTTAGACCAAAATCTACGTAGGTCATAGGCGAGTGTCGAACCCAACAGTAATTTTCTATCACGATCTACCGCGAGTCTACCGTAGATCAGAGTCGCTTAACATGGTTTCCCAAACGAGGTAGCGGAGAGTTTTAGTTGCACGCTTTTGCATCTGGCATTCCACGAAAGTTCTCTCGTCCCCTTATTAAAAGAAAAAAAGTCTCTCCGCGCCTCCAATAAAATCGCTGCGCGGAGTTCGTCGCGGAACGGGATAAATCTACCCGAGCATAACGCGGCTTCCACCGCTCCGCGCGATTACGCCGATAAGGACGACTTCGTGCCTCGCGCGAAAATTGACTTCGGCATATATAGAGGCGCGGGGAACGTTGAACCTAGAGCCCCGCGAAACCTCGTTGCGGAGCCGAGAGACCACTCATATCTGACGTCGGCGAGAGCTCCGCCACGATACCGACGACGACGTCGTTCTCCCCGGCTAATTGGTTTCCCGTGTTGGCTCGACTCCCTCGGGATAAGACTACGCGCTCGTAACACCTTCTCGTATACACCGCCGCGAGATACACGCTGCACCCTACAATACACCCCGTTCACCTCAGGACAGAGACCGAGTCGCTCTCCCGGGAGACTCGCGACTCCTCCGCCTCCGCGAGGTATCCGATGACACGCCGTCCTCGCTTGTCGCCGTCCCTCCCCCGTGTCCACGTGTGCCACTCTCCGTCTCGCGGATACGCACATCAGAGACCGCGGACGCGCGGATTCTAACGGAAGACTCGGAAACGGCAACAACGACACAATGAGCGAGGCAAAACGGGACCTAACGATTTGCCCAAGAGAGTGTGTCTGCAACATCATATCCTTATCGCGAACGAGCAATCGCATTAGCGCCGCGGTTGGTGGCCGAGCGGGGAATGAAAAAAAAAAACGTACAGCACACTCCCGACAGACTTTCATTAGCGAAAAATAATTGAGAAACTCGTTTATCGCATGGAAGCGTTACAGTGGGAATCTTCGTACCGCGAAGACGGGCCCGAGATGCGGGAATTAGTGTCGAACCGTTTTTGTGGATCGGGACGGACGAGGGAGACGAATTGAGAATTTTTTAAATAAGGCCGTTCTGGTAAATTCATTTTAAGACGGGTGGTTGAGGCCTTGGGCGTTTTTTTAGAAATTTGGGACAGGTCAAGGGAGATCCTGTCGATTGGTTTCCGGTCAACCAATCCGGAGTTTCAAATACCGATCTGATTGACCGTATTTATAGATTTCGATATTTAGCGGTTCGAAGGCAAATAAAAGTGTTGGCAAAAGATCTGTTTCTTGACAGACTTGGATCCCTGAAATTGGGAAAGGCACTTAAAAAACGAAATTAATTCACTTTAAGAGGGCGAAATTTTTTCGAAATTTAGAAAAAAATTAAGGTGGTCCGTTCGGGAGCAACTGAGTACTGGGCAACGATTGGATTCTGGTTAACCCGATCGGAGTTTCAAATACCAATCTGACCAACCGAAAGTGTCGACAAAAGGTCTCAGTTTTTTTACTGACTCGAATCCCTTAAATTAGGGAAGGCACTTTAAAAAAGAAGATTATTCGAGGCCGCATTCACAAGGTTGGATGAAGCAAAAGCCAGCGAGGTGTCACAAAGTTTGATCGGCCACAGCTCGAGCAGGGCGGAGTTGTGCAGGTCCCTGGCGACACCCGGAATATGGGAAGTGTCTCTACAGTACCCTTGTACCAGCGCATATACCCATATGAAACCCATCCATATTTAATGCTATCCGCAGACGAGCTCAGCGAGATGCAAATTGTTATGAAAGCTTAGTCGTGTGCTAGATGCCATTCCACTTGGCATGTTGTTCGGGTATAGTGGTGTACGGGCTTTGGCTCCGGGGACATGCCATCAGGAATATTGGCTTCCCGGCAAGTACACACCCCGCTCGCGCTGGCGCGCGGGTAGAGCTTACCCTACGCGCGACGTCGCGAGAGAGGATCCCACATGTGATAAAAAATATATGTAAGTGACTATGGGAGAACGAAAACGGGAAAATGCTGGAAGGCTCGCTCGGAATATTCGTCGATGAGAGTGGTTTTTTTTTTGGTTTCTTTTTTCTCCAAAACATCGGCTCGAGAATAATTCAAGGCTCGTAATGGACAAAAGTAATTCTCGTTTTTTTACATCCGACGCCTTTTTCCTTGACCAATATTGATTTACGACTTTAGGCACCAGACATGGTCCTGAAACGACAATTGGAAAACAAAATACTTATAGCGAATTTCACGAAAAGTCGCGGGTTTTCCTTATTTTCACAACAGCCATAAATTTGCATCTCAGTTGAATATAGAGCAACTTTTTTCTCCCAACAGACACAGCGATAACTTCCTCCCAGTGGAATCTGGGGCAAACATTTTGGTCGCGAAAATGACTTTTCCGAACATGAATAATTTTTATCCCACATTCCCACATACGATAATATAAATGCTAAGTAATAATAACAATAAATAATTTAAAAAAAAATAATACATCGAATCAGAAGTTGTCCGCCCACCTATCGAGGTCCCGCCGAATTGTCGTCGCCGCCCGCATCGCTCATTACAATGTAGCGTGAAAAGAAAACGATCCCATCTGCGTTCCCCGTGCAAGATTGGAATCAACTGTGGAGCGCATTACCCGCAAGTCGCCACTTGACAGCTGGCAGTCAAAATCCCGGTGGTCGAGTGTCGCACTCGATGGAATCGGCGTTCTCCCTCCGCCCGGTGCGTTTCGTGCGGCGGCCAAGATTAAGAGTGACGCGCTTACGAATCACGGTCGCAGTGCCCGGTGCACACACGAGTGGATGCACGCAACGAGCAACAGCGAGAACGAGATCCGTAAAATCGTCCGAACCGAGAAGACGAACGCGAAAGTGTTGACTTCAGAACGAACCCAATGCAAGCGCGCGTTCCACGACCGAGAAGTAACACGCCCGAGCCGAGCGATGTGCGTCGGGTAATTAGCAGGCGCAGGGTAAGCGCGTCAACGACATGTCGAGATAGCGTCGAACAGTCGTATTATCCGCGAGTCCGTTCGGTTATCGCGGCCTCGTCTCGCGGAACGCGCGCATAATGAGCGCATCACCGAGCTCATCTCCGCGCTGTGTAACAACGCAACGATGTAAATGGTCCCTGTCCGTATGCGCCGTTCTCCGGATTCTCCCTTCCCGCGGATGACGATGACGGCCGACACCGGCCCGGCTACAATGACACAACACGTGTAATCGCGGCCAGTCCGCAGTTCGAACCGGCGCGGTTATTATCGTCCTGTCGCGCCAGTTATGCCGCGGTATTCCAGTGTTCTGGCGGAGCGGGAGAGCCGCGTATGCACATGTGCATCGAGCAGCCGCCGGCCGAGCGGAGGGAGAGTCCGAGCTGCAAGTGTCCGCGATATAGGTTTGAACCGGGCAGCGATCGAGCATTCAATAAGGGAGACCAAGCCCGGAGAGGCCTAGCAGCGGTGGCCGAGCTACGCGGACTCTCTCGCCAGCTGAAGTTGCGTGCGGTGTGTGCCGCACGTCGAATTAATTCACTCTCGACCACTCCGCGGGTCCCTCACTCTCGCTCCTCGACACCGGCTCTTTCCCTCTCTCGGGCGACACACGTTTATTCCCTCAACTCTTGTCGTACATCTCCGGATGTTCATGCTTCCACGAAACGGTTCGACACGTTAACGCCGCAGTCCCCGGCGAATATAACCGCGTCGGGAGCCGGCGAGGAGAGGAAAAACGACTACCGTCGCTCTGACCGAAACGATCATCGTTATAAGATGAACGAGTAGCGAGACGTACGCCCGTTGCAGCTCTTTCCGTATGACCGTTTTTTGTATTCTCCGTTGTGTCTGTTTGTGTGTGTGTTTTCTTTCGTTGTTTTTTTTTCGCAGCTCTGCCGCTTCTTCGTCGTATCTTCTTTTCAAGTTAGTGAGAGCCAGTCGACTCTCGCTCACCTCCTGTCCGTGCGTCTGTCATTCCAAACACGCAACACTCGCACGCCACGTCGTTATTACCACGCTTCGGGCCCTGCTGCTGTTTCTGATCTCGTATATACTGTGCGCGTATGTACGTGCGTCTGTACACAGCTTGTTTCTTTGTGGTTCTTTCTTTGGCTCATTGAACATCAGGCTGCGCGAGATACGCTGCCGGGACACGGTTTGAAAAAAAGAGAGGATTTCATGTTTTTAGAGATGGCTATCGACTGAATGGTTGAAACAAACACGTCTTTTATTCGCTTTTTGCATCGCGCGATTTCTGTCTCGTTCTGGGCTGTCATTGCTTGCTCGGTTGGTGAAGAACATAAGGACGGTATAACTAGATGCGCGCAATCTTGCGGGGATTCCGATGATAATATAATATCTGGACGTCCCGCTTGCACTGGGCAGATGCGGAATCGTACACGGTGGCGATTCTCTGTGAAATCGGTTTAAAAAGATTACAGTTTAAAAAAACGATTTCATGTTTTTAGATGACTATCGACTGAATGGTTGAAGTGAACACGTCTTTTATTCCCTTTTTGAAAGGATTTCATGTTTTTAGAGATGGCTATTTACTGAATGCTTGAAACGAATACGTCATTTATTCCCTTTTTGCCTTGCACGATTTCCCTCTCATTCTGGGCTGTCATTGCATGATAATATAATGTCTAGGCTGGCCTGACGTCCCGCGTTATGCCGTATAATCGCGTAGTCGTATAAGGAGGCGATTCGCTGTGGAATCGGTAAAAAATAAAAAATGACACGATTTAAAAAATAAAGAATTTCATGTTTTTAGAGATGATTATCGACTGAATGGGTTGAAACAAACACGGCGTCTTTTATTCCCTTTTAGCTTCACGCGATTTCTCTCTCGTTCTGTCATTGCTCGCTCGATCGGTAAGGAACATAAGGACTGTATAACTAGATACGCACAATCTTGCGGGAAACCCGATGATAATATAATGTCTAGGCTGGCCTCACGTCCCGCATTATGCCGTATAATCGCGTAGTCATATACGGAGGCGATTCTGTGTGAAATCGGTAAAAAAAAAGACACGCCTTAAGAATAAAGAATTTTATGTTTTTAGAGATGGATATCGACTGAATGGGTTGAAACAAACACGGCGTCTTTTATTCCCTTTTCGCTTCGGGCGATTTCTCTCTCGTTCTGTGCTGTCATTGCTCGCTCGGTCGGTAAGGAACATAAGGACGGTATAACTAGATACGCACAATCTTGCGGGAAACCCGATGATAATATAATGTCTAGGCTTGCGGCACGTCCCGCGTTGCGCCGTATCGTTGCGGAGTCGTATACGGAGGCGATTCTCTGTGAAATCGCCCGGGATAACGAGACAGCCGAGGAAACCCATGTGAATAAATCTGCGGGGAGGCTGTGTGAATGGCGGTGCAAGGCATGCGGTCGTAAAACGCTAGCTCGAATGAACGAGCGAGCGGGCCGGCGACGTCCGCGAGCGAGCAAGTGAATCGGCCCCCGGCACCCGCGCTTCTCTCTCGGTTAACCGACGAAATGGGACACAAGGACGCCTTGATCACGCGAATGCGAAATGTGAATGGAACATAGCGGGCGCGAAAACCTACCGGGTGATATAGCGCGTGAAACATCTTTTACCGGGGCGGAAGAGGGGGGGAATTTCCCGCCGACGGTGCTTCGTCTTCTTATCCGTTCCTCGAGACACCCCCGTATAATTATCGTATTACGATTATGTTTTTACGACTTTATCTCCGAGGCGGAAGACTACTCTAATTAAATCTGTAGCCGAGATATGCGTAATGGAGGGAATACCATACGAATGTAATTTGTTGATTTTATGGCCGCGTATAAAATGGGTGGAATGTTTTTTATTTTACTTAATAAGGCCAGAACAAGTGTGTCGGACCACCCTCGAAGTGATAACGATACGGTTAAATTATCGTTGACAAGTGGACTAAAAATAAATCGTACATTTAATGTACTGGAACTTGAAATGTGTTCACATTACGTGCATTAATTGAACATCAATGTACGTTTTTTTGGAAAATAAAAATACCAGATATTAAAATTAGAAATCTTTCGCCTGAAATTTCTAAAGATTATCATTAAGACTAAAAAATTTACTGTAAAATTGCAACGCATATGTCTTTGAAATTTCGGAAACAGTTTATGTAAAAAAGCTTCCAATACCGGTCATTAATTTTCAAATAAATTTGTTTACAGGGTAATTGACAACTGAATTAAACATTACATATGTAATATTATATTAATAAATATGTAAAATCCGGACGTCAAATTGGCCTCTGGCACCAACACAAGCTGACGAAATGGGACACAGGATACACACGTCGAAATGTAATCGAAGAACTACTATTCGAATCTAATGTTGTGATTTTACAGCCGCGTATAAAACGGGTAGAATTTTTTTTTTAATACCAGTACGAGCAAGTATATTCGCACGATTCTCGAAGCGATAAAGATACGGTAAAATTATCGCTGACGAGTAATCAAGACCGAGATATTAAAAATAACATAATGGGGTCTAAAAGTCAGTTTACTGAGAATAACGTACCACGTTCGATAATTTCACAGAAAAAAACAAAAAAAAAAAAAAAACGGAATAGATGTCTATAAAATCCGTGACGTTCGATCAGCTGACCGAATGAGCCTAAAAATTGTCGTCACTCGCGAAGCTCGGAGTTACGAGCGAGAGAGAGTGTGAGACTAACGCCAGCAAGCCCGACGATAGCGACGAGCGTCCGCGCTATCGAGCCGAGGGCGTCGAGACGGAATTGGGGGACGCGTAGACGGTCGGGCGGATGCGTCGAGTGATGTACTTCCGGTTATTGAGCGCCGTCTGAAGGCTGCGGACTGGTGCAGAGAGCGCGAGAGCCCCGACAAATGGACGAAATAAGTGGAACGAACGTGTGCCCGATGTTTGCACTGCGCGTCGTGCGTTCCGTCGAAACGTTCCAGCGGAACGCACCTGGAACCGCTGCATCATCCGGCACAATGCTCGCCTATGCAGCCTTTCGGGACCGCGGGAAAACGCGTCCTGTTCAAACAAGACCACTCTCGACTCGACCGCGGCACCCCTTCATTTTATCATTAGCCGTGCGAGCGCGCCGAGCAAGACTCGAGATCTCGAAGGACGGAAAATCGTTGCGCCAAGTACGCGATGACATTAAGCTTTCCGTTTGCGGATTTTTATCTTAATACGATATCTCGTGCGTGCCTCACTCCCGTCTTTCTCCATGCTCGCTGCTTGCTCGGCGAAGGTTCATTGCTCAGCCGCGTAAAGAGCACCTCTTCGCGCAGGTCCGGCCAGTCCGCTCGGTACATTCGCGTATCTAACAGCGTACGTACACCCTTTCGTTAGTTGATTCGCTTATGGCCGCGGGTATATATTTATATCTATATGTATAGACGTATGTGTATATTCTTATGTATGTATATATATATATATATAGTTGGATGTAGTGATATACTATACGACGCGAATCGCTCGTGTACCGTGCGCGAGCGACTCTTCGACGTTAACTGTTCACCGGCACGCACGTCGGTAGCCTGAATGGTTTATAATTGCGGCATTGTAGATATAGTACGAGATACAAAAGCGTTCCTTCCCGCGGTTGCACCGCCACCGGCAGCGTCCAGAGGAGCACAACCGCGGTGTTATATTATAACCGGGCTGCTTCTGCTCCTGTACTAGCCTCTCCTCTATCGTGAGAATGGCGGCTAACTATGTGCACTATATATAGAGATGTAATAATAATTTTTTTTTTTTTTTTCGATGTATAGAAAAAAGTGAGAGACAGAAGAAATGTTAAGAGATTCGACGATGAAACGAGGAATAGAGATGGAAAGTTGAGTGGGTATAATAAAGATTTAACTACAGACTGCGGCGCTACCGAGAGACCGTTTTATCTTAAACGTGTCCCTCAGTGCATGCGCAGAAACTACGAGCAGTCGGGATGATGTGCGTCGAGGATATTTCCCACCGGTCTGTAACGGTGGATCCGTTGCTATACCTAATCGCCAGTCGATCTGCTAAGAGCGAGATAACGATAATATTTCGAAATTCTTCGTCATTCGGATTTCATCAATTCGCGTATAAATTAATCGTCGCGATTAATTTATAATGCATCACGACAAATTTTTAGTGCATCGGGATAAATTTTTAGTACATCATTATCAATTTTCATGTACCTAATCACAAGTCGACCCATAAAACGGAAAATTAAAAAATAGTATGTCGGAACTCTTCTTTATGTTATTAATTTTTTTTCCTTTTTCGTTTGCATTTCTGTCAAACCGTGACTGCGCGTGTCCGATACCAGGCGACGTTCGGCTACGCATCGGGATTAATTTCGATTTATCAATTAATTTTCTTTCACTCCTACCGTTGCGTATCGGGAGCAACAAAGTAGATTTCCTGGTGGATTTTAATCCGTGAGATCAAATAGTAGTGATAATTGGAACGGACGTGTGTATATTGACGGGGAAGAGGATGATTATCGTGTACGGCGCGACCTCGAAACTCGTTAAGATGGAAGGAAAAAAGGAAGAGAATGAAAGGAAAAAAAAATTCCTCGGGTAATTAAGTGAGAATGTCAGTGAGGTAGAAGTGAGTATGCGCGACTGTAGAGCGTACGATCGGTCCGCGTCTCTCGATCTTTATTCATAGTGTCCGTACATATGTGTATATATGTATATATTACAAATACAGCATACACAGAACGAGCGGAGTGATCGTCTAGCAGTCGACGCCGCGGCATTAAGCGTTTATGAACGGATCTTGAGATACGATCAACCGTCGATCTCCCGTGCGAGGCAGAAAGCGAATGAGTATTCGTTCCCGCGCATACCTCGGAGTACTCTTCTCTCTCATCCGTTCATGGAACCGATCGTTAAAAGCGATTTCGCTATCACGATCGCGGAATCGTTTCTGCCTCCGTCGTTCGCTCGCCGATCGTTCGACGATCTCTCGCGCGCACTTGTCAATGTCTCGCGTCGCACGGGCTTCCCGCGGGAACGCCGATCGACCGCCGATCTTCCCTCAAACCCGCGTGGCACTGAATGACGGCAGATCTGAAAAATCTGTTCGCTCGTCGATCGTCCTCAACTGCGCGTGGGACACCGGGCGAATATCGGATCGGCCGATTTTCAAAAAAATTAACCACCGATTCCTCGCTTATCTCGTCGAGTACTTCGATACGCACGATTGCGCCTAATTTTGTCGTTCAAACTTGTCCAGACTATTTTTGTTTCCGCCATTTATGTATGTCGTTTTTTAAAAAGTTTTTGTAATTTTTTAAATAATTTAATTCTTTTTTTTATACAATGCATTTCGACATGTTGACTGTTGATCTCCCAACAGTCAACAGTAATTTAGAGTCAAAATGCCGATAAATATAATTTATAAATTTACCAGCTGGCGAAGAATTTTTTCCGCTTTTATTTCCACCATTTATATAATTCGTCCCTTTCTCATCTAAGCGGTCCACTATGATCCGTGTTATTTTAATGTAATTTTTTTTTTCAGATAACACATTTCGGCACATAAGTGAACCCTCGCCCTCCCAACAGTAATTTGGACCCTGACAGAAGTCCAAGTTTCGATAAATATTATTTTAATATATTTAACAGCCGAGATATTAAGATTCTCCCTGAGGTTGAACGTCATTCGTCCGCTCTCCCATCTATTCCTCGTCATCCCTGCGTCTTGTGCAGATAAAAGTTCTTTCCCTCCCCCCCTTTCCGCTTCTGCGTCGCGCGTACTTCGGGCATTTGCATAGGCTAATGAATATGTTAAATCAATTTAACAAAACGAGCGCGGAAGCCCCACAGTGCGCGAGGTGCCCCTAAGTGGTCGCAGTTGTGTACGCGGGCGCGCATTGAGAGGGAGAAGAGGGGGGGGGGAGGGAGAGAGTGCTCGTTTCGCTCGCACATACAGAACGAGCCGGGCAGAGGAGGCCTGTTATTATTGTAATTGCCGCGCGTGTAAAACCGCGTGTGGAAAATGAGCCTAATGTGACGTGTGCGGGCGGCAGCAGTGGCCGAACCAACAAAGCAGTATATAAACCCCCCCCTTGCGTCAAAAGGCTTGTTCCCTCGCATTCCCTCACTCACGATTCTATGCCTCTTGCCGCGCGTCATACCTTTCCGTCCTGCGCGTCACGAGTCCGTCTGACGTGCGTGTGCGGCAGGTTGTTCTTCGATCGAGTCTAGCCAGTACGGAAGGTACTGCAATAACGACCGATACGGCTCGCTGATTGACAGCGGAGAAGGGATGACGTAACGGGGTCGTCAGGACGAGGGACCATTGGCTGGGATGTCGGGTCGTCCAGACGTACGACGTTATCGCGTTCGGGCATTTATTGGAAGACGCTGAAGGGAATGGCGCGCCAACCGGTGCTGGCCATCGCTGGCCGCAGCTCCGCCGACACTGGCCCTGAGTGGCGCTCGGATACGACGATAACACATTTTCCTAACGTACTTCATTACGTCGTGTGAAACAATGTCCAATGGGGTTCGTACCAGCGGCGCTGACCAAGTCCGTCACGTTTCTCCGTTACTGTCTTTCGCCTTTCGCGGATGACGGTAACCCCTGGCATTCTGTGTACGACTCGAGTGCGCGTCCGCACGTCACGTACTCCTTGCGATAGGCCGCGGATACAACGAATGCAACATCGACGGGTAGGAACGGAACACGTGTGCGGAGCTCGTTGCAAACGAGGAGCCGCGAGAGCCTGAGCGGAGGACGATGAGGACGAAGAACTGCGCATGCGCAGTACGAGCAGGTAGGTATGCAAAGCTTGTTTGTTTAATGAGGGAAGCGAATCTTAAGACGATTTCAGACTTCTTTTTCGCGACGAGACTGCGTGTGTTCCTCGACGGGGAAAGAGCTCGTTCCCTGCGATTCACGGTCTTTCGCGTACCCATGTGTTATCTATATAGTTGTAAATTAAAGTATATTTATGTATACGCGTTTGTATATGGGAGGTAAGTGTATGCGCTTGTCCATATGCCGCGACGCGATGCTCCGAGAGGCGCGGCGAGGAGCTCCGCGGACGTTTCATTTCCTCCTCGCGACTTCTTCGGTTTCGACTCCTCCTCGTAGCTCGCCTTCACTCTGGGCCTCCGACGCTCGACTCTCACCGGCGACGACCGACCGACAACAACGACAACAGCTGCAACGCAAAAACACTGACGTACCGAACGCGCCTCAAAAAAGTGTTCCTGCCTAACGAACCGTCGCCCATTTCCACTTAACCGGGAATGCCAGTTACGCGGAGAGCTCGCGCAACGTTCAGCTCTCCTCCTGGCATTCGTTGTTCCACCGTGGCCCCGGCATCGCTCGCCGGACCGTGGCCACTGCACCGCGAACCTCGGGCCCGGTGACTGTCTCATTTTTCCTCGACTTCTGACGACGAGCCACCCGCCGCTATGAGCTCCCGCGCTTTTTTTTCTTTCGTTGTATAAGGCAAACGGCCCAGTTTGTGATACTGTCCCTATTTGTGATAATGTCCCTGTTTGTGACACTGTCCCAGTTTGTGACACTGTTCCAGTTTGTGACACTGTCCCAGTTTGTGACACTGTCCCAGTTTGTGACACTGTCCCAGTTTGTGACACTGTCCCAGTTTGTGACACTGTCCCAGTTTGTGACACTGTCCCAGTTTGTGACACTGTCCCAGTTTGTGACACTGTCCCAGTTTGTGACACTGTCCCAGTTTGTGACACTGTCCCAGTTTGTGACACTGTCCCAGTTTGTGACACTGTCCCAGTTTGTGACACTGTCCCAGTTTGTGACACTGTCCCAGTTTGTGACACTGTCCCAGTTTGTGACACTGTCCCAGTTTGTGACACTGTCCCAGTTTGTGACACTGTCCCAGTTTGTGACACTGTCCCAGTTTGTGACACTGTCCCAGTTTGTGACACTGTCCCAGTTTGTGACACTGTCCCAGTTTGTGACAGGGTACCTTTAGCATAGTCTGCTCCCCCCACCACTTGATATGCAGCCAATTGGACCTCCTTGTTTATCCCTATGTTTTTACACGCTTAAAGTAAGAGAGCTGCGTAGAAGTGTCATGAACTGGGCCTTTTACCTTATATTGTTTTCCTCGCCAGTCATACTATGGTAATTTATCTTTTTCGGCTTTGTCCAATCAGAGTGGCGATTTAAAAAAAAATTAACTACCAATATCTTGATGAATGCTCACTTATCTTAACGAGTACTTCGATAGACGACGAGTGAGTCTAATTTCGTCGTCCAAGATGCTCCAGAATTTCTTTATTTGCGCCATTCATATATTTCATCTCTTTCTAACATGAATGGTCACACTTTGAGCAGTGATATATATATTATTTTTTTTTTTTCGTGGTTGTCTCATTTTTCTTCGACATTTGACGACGACACGATTATTTTATTTTATTTTTTACGTTTTTTGTCCTTTGTATATATTATTTTCCTCGCCTGTCGCACTATCGTAACCTTTCGTTTCCGACATTGTGTAATCGCAGTGGCAAATTATACGCCGGTGCTTCTGGTCACGAGTTTCACCGCGCGGAGAAACATCATATCCGCTTATCGTCAGCGTGGCTATCAGCAAACGGGCATATTCACAGCATCATCGTCGGTGTCGTTGCAATATTATAGCCGCTCTTAATGCCCGGAGAAAACAGTTACGCCTGTGTAAACTCTACGTGCGTGCCTACCTGCCCCGGCGTTCGGCGCTGTGTAAAGTGAGATTGCCGGCTCCCGTTGCGTTACTCGCCGCTCTCCAATAAAACTGCGGCGACGCAACGTCGTCACCGCGCCCATGTCTGATCGAGCACTGGCACTACCTACTGGCGCCTGAATTACACGCTCGTCGTCCTGCCCCGCTGAACGACGTTACTCTCGACGCCGATCCGCAAATACCGGCGAGGGAGATCATCGTTGTTTTCGTTCGTGACGTCGTTAATAAGACAACACGCAAATCTTGAGCAAACTCTATCCGTCACTTCTTTTTTCTATCTTTGTATCGTCTATTAGAGAAGAGTAGGCGAATGCTGGAAGGCAAATCAACCTTAATATCTCGTCTTAAAAATAAAATTTCGATAAAAAAAGAAAATGAAGTTCACACAAGATACGCAAAAAAAAAAAATTGAACACATCTATAAACCTCGCGAAAAAAATCGGTAAAAGCAGCCAGGACCCTGAAATTAGTCTTAATAAGCTAGGACCGTGAAATTAGTAATAATTTGAGCCGCCTTACACTTTTTTCTATTATTTTTTATCGTCTATTAGAGGAGAGTAAATGCTGGAAGAGCAAATGCTGGAAGGTAGAACAACTTTAATATCTCCTCATAAAAGTAACCTTTAGATAAAAAAAAATATAGTGGACACAAGATGGCTAAAAGAAATCGACCAGATCTGTAAATCTCGCGAAAAATCTCAAAGACCACCCGGGACCGTGAAATTATTCTCAATGATGTGTTTTTTCCGATGCGCCTAACAGAACGAGTCAAGACTTCAACGACACTGTGCGATTATTTGCGATCGGTCTGGCCGGTATTAGCGACCGGTATTCGCCCACTCTCCCCTATCTTCTTCAGCATCGTGTACGCCGAGGGGCAAAGGGTCGATAAGGAAAGGCTCGTTTGGATTCACCGTACGGATATGAAAACGATCGTTCGCTCGGGAGACACAACATGGTCCGAGTGGTGAAGGGGGTGCATGCAAGCAGGAAAGGGGGTGATACAGACCGAGAGAGGGAGAGAGCGAGAGGAGGTAGCAATAAAGGTAACTCTTTAGTGTCCGGCACGTGCACGGGGAAGGGTGCGGACCAGAAGAGAACTCTCTCTCCCGGCAAAACGGGCACCACCTGTCTCCCTCTCGGCCTCCTCCTCGCTTCTCTTTTTTACCTCGTCGCCTATCCTACAACGTCGCTTATAAACGTTTACGGCACGTTATAAAATTAATTTAATGCGCGATTAGCATGGAATCGCCCGAGCTAGCTACGTACGGCGGGACTCCGGTACCCGCGTACTAGCCGACGCTACTCTCCTTCGAGACACTCGGGCGCCTCCGTCTCCTCCTGTTGCACCGGCATTCATTTTTTTTTCTCGCGTACGCAAAGGCGCGTCTCGTCTCGAGAAGGTTGGATCGCCCGTATACGATCCGCAACCGACTGTAATAAGTTTACGTAATTTGCCGAGGGAGAGAATAAAAAAAAAAAACAGCTAAGTATGCGACGTACTGTCATGTCTCAATTTCAATGTATTACTATGAGAATTCTAGACTCCGAGACTTCCTGCGAGAGGAATGCAACGCACTCGACTCTCACTCGCATGATACATGGTAACGCGTCCCCCCCCCCCCCCCCCCTCCACCTCAGACGTTATTCTCCGCAGTGATCGAGATCTTTATTATCGGCGCTGCGCGCGGGAACTCTCATCCATCCTATGTTATAAACATAAAACTCCGCTGTTGCGTCGGCGCGCTTATCCCGCTAATGAAAAATTCATCAAGGTAATTGAACCAGTCTTTATTATAGCGGCTCGCAATGCGCAAGCTGTATAGCGGTTTTTTTTCTTCCTTTTTTTTTAACCGAGAATAGACACTACCCGATATAACTCTGCATGCACCATTGTCATTATAAATATATTTTTTTTATATACCAGGAAAAACAACATTGTTTTCTTGAACTTCGGTGCACATCGACCAGCTAACTTTCACAGTCGCGACGAGCTGCGTTCGCTGTCCGAGACGAATGCTTATTATTATTATTATTATTATTATTATTATTATTATTATTATTATTATTATTATTATTATTATTATTATTATTATTATTATTATTATTATTATTATTATTCGTTCGGTGTTCCGTGGCGTACAGCAAATAATAAAATGGTTCGTAGCAGAAAATTTAAAGAGCGTTGCTTCCGCACGCCCGTACGTTCGTCAGAGAAATTATCCGGCGGGGCCCGCGAGAGGGATTAACGAGTTTTTAATGAACGCGCGAGGGCGCGCTTCGTCGCCGACGTCGAAGCATCAGCGAGCACACCTGCCGAAAGGACTCTATACTCGCCCCGGCATCGCGATTCAGATCTTATCCCATCACTCGAGCTCGGCTGCCGGCTTAATCGAGGTCGCCCGTTCAACCCGGCTTGGCTTCCAGCTTCGACGTTTCGATTCGCCCAAAATTGATTTTTTTTTCCCGGTCGCTGGTTTCATACCATAATAACATAGGGTGGCCGGGCGCGTCGCCACCGCCCGTTTAACTTTGACCCTGCGAGCCCTCGATCCGCACGGCGTTATCGCGTGTCAAACCACGAGCCCGCTCGATCATTACGCTAACTAAACGACTCGTCACTAATTTGTCCTCGCGCACAGTGCGCACCGCGCGCACCGGCGTTACAACTGTATTATGTAGGTCAGAAGCCCGTAGGTTGGCGAAGGCGGCCGCGTTTTTCCTCTTCGGGGGATTCGTAATGGGCCAGTCCGGACTATCCTCCCGGTCGCATGAACTCAAAAGTGGACCGACCGACCTTGCCGGCGCTCGGTCATTTCGTGCTAGTCGACAGCTTTATGTCCCTCGTAGAGCGTCACGCGATAATAACAGGTCCTTCCAACTCCGCGCTAAGCAACGGTGCGCCTTTTTTTCCTCGTAAAAAGAAGAAAAATAAAAACGCCCCGGTAAGACCGCGCCCCGTCAATCTTCTCGCTGTTTCGCTCGGAATACGCGCGACCCGACTCGGGAAGCTCACCTGTGGTGGCCCGGGAGAGAGCCGAGGTCGTTTGTCCAAAATCCAAAGGTTTCCAGGTGTCTCGGGCCAAAACATCGGCGGCGAGACGCTTATGGACGTCCCGTTTCTCTAACACTTTTTGCCCTCGTCAACGGGAGCGTAATATCTTTTTAGGAGCGCCAACAGCGGAGCCGGAGGACGAAGAGGACGAGTAGGAGGTTCATGCGGTCTCGTAATTCTAGGCTTCCCGTGCTCGAAACGGGACACGCGCCTCTCTCGCGATCGCGAACTTCTCCATACAATGGGGCATCCGCGGCGCGACCACAAAATACGGGGCTCACGCTCGAGTACCTTTCGATTATTATTTATCGGGCGGGACGGGGAATCAAAGGTCCGGGCGGGATCGCGTAATGGGCCCGATCGCAACAAACCCTCCCGAATCAAATTTCATTGTGTACCGCAACCATAAATTACCGTGCAATCAGCGGTAATGATACTTTTACTGTAATTCAACGTTTTTCGAAACGACCTTCGTCCTCCCCCTCGACACGTGTCTCCGGGAATTTTCGTTCAAAATATTGGAGTTGCGTTAAACGGGATATGTGTTATAAGTCGAAACCGCGGAGACGTGCCTAACGCTCGCGGTGTCGAAATTACACACAACATCTCGGACGAACCGTCTCTCGGCTCTCGCTATTTACCCCAAAATGACACGTTTCGCGAGAAACGTTCGTGTCGCGGAAAATTAAATAAATCAAGCTCGGCCGCGCGTACCGCGAGTGCGAGTCGAACATTGCAAACATTGCACTGAGAAAAAAGAACATAGTAAAAGCAACAATACTGACTTTATACCATAAAAAATAGTTCCCAGGGGGAACGTTTACGTTTTATAGTTACGACAGTGACAAAAAATCATGGTTGCAACACTAATTATAATTTAACCAATTGAATGTATACTGTCAAAAACTATCTATATAGACGTTGCCCCTGGGAACTATTGGTATAGTCGAAAATACTATCCTTTTTCTCAGTGTGACGGTTCTTCGACCAGATTTTTCAATATTTTTTTCCTGTTTTTTGCCGAACTGCTCGTAGAGTTGCATCCGAATGGTAAAATGTACCGATATCGTTAGCCGCGGAGAAAAATTTGGGTAGGAGGATCGACCGAGAGGATGTGGACGGTAACACGACACTCGGTGGAGCCGTCCACGGTCGAATCCTCGGAACGTGAGTCCCGACTCTCGAACTTGACGCGGACTCCTCTCTGGGCCAGCGGAAGACGTGAAATTCGTTCTGAGAACCGATGGCCCGAAAGTGTACAAACTCGTCTCGCTCTGCAACCCCCCCCCCCCCCTCAAGCCCCCCCCCCCCCCGACCCCTTGCCACTCGAAAATTCGAAATACTCTGTCGCACCGCGGGGTCTCGATATGTTTTCTTCACGGAGTCTCTCCCCGGTGGTGGCCGAGATGAGGAACGATGGATGCTGCGCGAAGGAAGCGTAACACGAGACGTCGACGAAAGTCGATGGGCCTCTCCTTCGACTGTAGCCTCGGAAACATACGCCAACGGTACTGGTTCGGTATCCGAAGTTCGAGCGCACGTGGGTCCCACCCCGGCGTGTGGGGTAGAAGGGCTTTCTCCGGACGTGGTCCGAAATCTCGTGCTCTCCGCGTCGCGTAGTTTGTTCGCCATGTGTTCATCATCCCCCCGGTCGACGTGCCGATGGGAAACTCTCGTCGGCTCGCAACATTGTAGCTTCTTGAGCCAACGGAGAAAGATGAAAAATCATTTCTGTCTCGGGAACATGTGCACGAAAAAATCTGGCCCACGATAGGATCTAACGTGGTTGATCTGTTATGTGACTACCAAAAGTCGTCCTTTGTCCGGGCCAATTGTACACCTAAGTCCACGTAGAATTGGGGTAGTCTACGGTAGGTTAAGTTCATATCGCGGACCATCGAAGTCTAGATGGAGAATTAGGTGTACATAGACCAAAGTACACCAAGACTGCAGACCCGAGTAGAAAGCTGTACTTTGAATCTGTTGAACTGGGTTCGTGACACGGAACTACAGGAATGAGTTTGCTATCGGGTTAAATTCGCGGGCTAAGCGAGCTAAAGAAGAAAGATAAAAAATAATTTCTATCTCCGGAGCAAGTGTACAAAAAATCTGGTCTACGATACTTGAATGGTAGATTAGACTTGGGATAGTTTACAGTAGGTAAAGTTCATATCACCATTGAAATCTAGCTGCCGAATTAGGTCTACACAGATGGAAGTACTCAAAGACTGTAGAGTTGAAAACTGTTGCACTCGACACGATTTCTTCGAAACCATTATAGTAGGTCCATAATAGTCCCAGCAGGTTGACTTCCTGCTGCTGCATAAGATAGATCGACCGCAAGTCAATGGTAGACTTTTGGTAGATTTTTCTTCACACGGAACTGTAGGAATGACTGCCATCGGGTTAAATTCGCGGGCCCGCGAAGGAGCCCAACCTTCGGGAATCCCGGAAGAGCTTTCGGATTTCACGCTCGTAACATATCGGGGAGCAACGAGTGCAAGGCTATAAAAGCGGCGTAAAGATCGGCTATTTTGACAATCCAGCGTGTGTAGCTTCGCGAATATAGCTGCCGCTGATGCTCCACCAACGCTTCCCGCCGCTGCTTCTGCCGCCGAGAAGTACGAGCGAAAGAGAAGCGGACATGCGAAACGGAGAGGGAGCGAGAGGCAAACTCGACGACGATAAACTTTACGATGGCTCGTTCCTGCGCGCGTAAACTCGAAAGTGTCGTCCTCTCGAGTGTTTCTTTTCTCTCTATCTTTCTTCGACCCTCGGTACCGTTCGAACTCGACCTCCCCCGTCTCGTCATCTTTCGTGTATTCACTGTACGCGCCTATAACACTATCCTTACTGTGGCTTACGGTACAGCGCTACAATACCACTTTCTGTGGCCGATCCTCTCTTTCTCTCAGCATCTTCCTCGAACCGAGGACCTCTGGAACGCCCCGAGAGTGCGCGTATATTTATATCTCGATAATCGGATCCACTCCATGCGAGGATCTCGCGTTCTTAATACTCGCCGCAGATCCATCGTGGGTCTCTTTTATTTCACCCTGCTTTTCCGTCTCTCACGCCTTTTCGGAGCTCTCTTGCGCTCTCTCGATATCGCGTCGATGACCGAACAGTATCGAATACAACGAGACACTTTTTTATTCCCACTTAGAAACTTCGAGAGAGATTATTTCGTAGGTTCTCGACAGATAAGTTAAAAACGTCACTTCCGGTCTAAAAATCTCGGTTTTTTTACTGGAAGTGACGTCATACAGAAAAATATCAGCTACGGTCTGAAAATCTTGGTTTTTGACCAAAAGTGACGTCATACCGAAATAGGTCACTTCCGGTTTGGAAATCTTGGTTTTTGGCCGAAAGTGACGTCATACAAAAATAGATCACTTCCGCCCGAGCAGAAATTGCCGTCCGGCTGACATCAGGTCCCTATCAGGCACTGCCTAACGCTTCATCAGGTCCTGATAAGGCACCTTATCAGGCCCTGATCAGGAATGTAACGCAATTGCCCTTTAAGGTCCTGATCAGGCTGCCTGATCACGGCCTAATCAAGGTGCCTGATTGCCGCCTGAGAAAAATATAATAAATACTTTTTATTTATTAGCGTTATTTTATCGGACTTGTGAACCTTTTATATTTATTCTTCGGATTAAATTAACTAATTACTACAATCTAAATCGCGGAAAAATTAATTTTTATTTAACTCATGGTCGGACTTGAACCAGCGACCTTGCCAATGGGGACTGCTTTGGCGGCGCCTTAACCAACTCGGCTATCCTCAACTTGAGAAACATAATGTCAAATTTGCTTTTAAGCCCCGGTAGGAGGATATACACGACTAAATCTACTTGTACAAAGTGCCTCACACGTGCATAGCCGGCGAAAAATAAAATTCAGTGAGAATTTTGAACACTTTCTAATGAGATAAAAAACGGAAAAAATCAATCATATGTAAGATGCTAGGAACATTGATTTTGTATAATAGTAATGTAAAAAAATTGCAATAAATAAAAAATAAATGTTCAACAAACAATCAAGGAATCTTTTTTATTAAATCGATTGAATTATTTAAATTATTTATTTACTTATTAACTCATTATATTATCCAAAATTCGTTGCAAGATTTAGTAAAAAAAATTTCCAACGTAAGAAAATTCTATTCAAAATTCACATCAACTGTAAAAAATGTACGAACATATTTGAAATTTAAAAAAAAGGTTAACTAATTCTTTTCTAAAAGTTTATTTTTCAAATACCTTAGAATCATTTTTTGAAATTTTCATTATGCAAAATCAATGTTCTCTTCTCAAAATCAATGTTTTCCAGGCATGCAATATGCAGGCTTGCCTGATTCACCTGCTAAGGCCCTGATCGGGGTACTATCAGACTAGCCTCGTCAAATGCGAAGGATATCCAGTCAGGTGTCCCCTACCTGTACGTTATCCGGCCCTGATCAGGCTGGCACATCCTCACTTCAGGCTCGCCTCAACTGAAGTGAGGATTATTTAGTCATGCTTCACGATCTGCACCTTATCAGGCCCTCATCAGGTTCGCCTGATCAGGCACGCCCTGGCTGTACCTTAACAGGGCCTGATAGGGTATCAGGCAGCCTGATCCCAATTTCTGCTCGGGCGGTTTGGAAATCTTGGTTTTTGGCCGAAAGTGACGTCATACAAAAATAGATCACTTCCGGTTTGAAAATCTCATTTTTCGACCGAAAGTGACGTCATCCCGGAAATATGTCACTTCCGGTTCTAAAATCTCATTTTTTCGACCGGAAGTGACTTATTTCCGTGCACACTCCGTAGCCTTGTAATATCAGGAGTAAAATAGCGCGAACCGTGACTTACACTATAGGACGCAGAGACTGTAGTTCGAGGTGTCAGGAAAGCGGAAACCGGTCGATAGATATACGCCAGTCATCGGCGAGGCCCTCCCGAATGGGCCGAGGGTAGGGAAAACTGGTTGATATCGAGGCGAAAGATCGGCCGATGTTTTCGTACACGAGGCTGAAACTCGTGTTCGCTTCGCCTCGTCGAATTTGTGGGGAGGAACGGGGGTGCGCGCGCGAGAGAGCCGCAGATAGCGAGCCTGGACTGATACGCACGGTCTGCGACTCGCGGAAGGGAGAACGGGACGATGAAGAAGAAGAAGAAGAAGCGGAGAGTGCCGGACTACCTAATAGTTACTACTAGCGGGTCGACAACTTGGGGTGCAAACAGCAAGTCACGCCGAGTAATTGCGACCTCCCCGACACTCGCTCGCCCGAGATCCTTTCCCCCGGCCCTCAAACTTGCCTCTCACGCTCGTGGGCTCATTGCGCGTGTCCCGAACGATCGACTACTGACATCGTCGACGCGCGGCCGGGTCACACAAGCTACACAGTCCCTCGCACGAGTATCCGCTCAGACTATCGTGGAAGTTCACGACCGTAGACCGGACAACCCTTTCGTGCCACCCGCACGGCGAATCGGCACGGCGAGAGGACACTGCCGTGTCACTGGCGAAATGCTCGACCTTACCGTTCGTGGGAAACCCGCAAGCAACCAAAATTTTTATTTCTTGCTAGCTTTACGACTCTTTTGTTTGGGTAAAATACAATAATGGAAAAAGTGTTGTAAAATGGACGTGGAGAAAAATTGTAGACCTTCGTGGAGGAGAAATCAGTTGGGGGATCTGATGGAGTTAGTTGGGACAAGTAATTTTTTTTAATAAAAAATGGGTTCTCCGGACTAACTTTAAGTTCCCCCAATTAAATTTTTTTTTTTCGGTGAACGAGAAAAGATTCTCAGCTCGAGAAGAAAATAAATTTTACACTGTAAAAAAAATTGTTAATTTAATGCACCAGACTGGAAGTTTTTATACGAAAACAGGTACATTAAATTCAATGTACAATTGTCATGAAAAATTAATACACTTTTGCATTGAAACTAAAGTAAATTATTAAAATTAAAGTATTTCCATTGTTTTTATTACACTGAACATTAATTTTTCATCGCGATTGTACATGAAATTTACTATACGAGTTTTTGCGTAAAAACATCCAGCACGTTAGATTTCATATGATTTTTTTTTACATTGGAATTATCGACTGGATTTGGCTGCCTCATTGCATAATAGTAGATATCCGGATTTAACAGTCGTTAATACTTCCGTCGTCAATATCGTATTTATAAACTGAGTCTTTACCCTCGAGACGTTTGGGTGGCACCCGAGAAATTCAATGTACGAAAATGGGAAGAAATATGCGTCCAAGTTGTCGAATTCGGACAAAACCTGCCCACAAACTCTGCTCCAGAAACGCTGCGCGCAATGCCCCAGAAATCTGTCGCGATTGCCGATACATCCTTACTGCCCAAAAGTAATCTGCTTTCGAAGTGTCTTCTCCACCCCACTCCGATCTTCCTCAAAAGCACCCACTCTGTCCAGGACAGCCAAAAATAAGACATTTCCCGTTTATTACATAAGTATTTCCACGGTCGCTGCTAAAAGCCCGCCACAAGTTTTGTCCCGGCTACTCGAGGATATTTGCGTTATGGGTACTTAAATATAGATTGGACGATAAGACCAAAACGTGTCTCTCCTTTTACGAGTGGCTGGTTGTCGCGTAGCGTGTAGCTTGCAAACCGGGTGTGTGTGCCGGACTAGGGCGGTTGTCCCTAAAACCGGAAGCAACGGAGCTCTTCACCATCGGGAAGGTTCCAAGAGCGGGTTACCCGGACCACCACCGGGCCGTGTAAATATTATGCTCAAACAGTTCGAAACATTAAACATCTCCGCCGATAGCGGGACACGGAAGATGTGTGCATGTGTGCGCTATACCTCTGCTGTGCACACAATGTACGTACCGCACATATTGTTTGTGTACAGAGTTCCTATGGGTCATCCTTGGTTCTTGCGAGCGCGAAGGCGAGACTACGCTTTGCCTTCCGTTTTGCGACAAAAATTGCTAGATCGCAAAACGGCCCGTGCAGATGCATTGTGAAGATGCACCCAAATCCAGTCGATAATTAAAATTTATTTTTAACCCCGGCTCGGAAAGAATCTTCTCTCGTCGACCGAGAAACATTTTTAATTGGGAGAACTTATAGTTGTTCGGTACAACTAATTTTTTCAGATATTAATTGTCTAAACTTGGTATCAGATATATATATATACATATATTTTTTTGAAGCCGATTATATTATATTATAATTATAGAAGCAGTTTGAAACTTCTTTTCTGTGAATATTTATAATAATAATAATAATAGCTAACTATATATCAGTTCTCCCAACTCATAAACATTTCCTGTCCACGAAGGTCCATAATCTTTTACACGTTAAATTTACGTTATAATTTTTTTCTATTTTTGTATTTTGAAGAAATAAAACAAAAAAAATGTCCTCTAAGGCGAGGGCAGTTACGCTTTGCCTTCGGTTTTTTGGGGGGGAAAAAATGGTTACATGGGACGCAAAAAGGCCCGTGCGCGCTCCGATATTCGGCGAGTGTGCGATGGAGGGTTCGTAATACGTTACACGACATACGTGTCGGGTGGAGGGAAACACCGGGAAGTATGAAAGAAATAAAGACAGGGTGCTCCGGAACAGAGCTACCTGAACCGGAAAAACTGAGGTAAATCAATTTAAACGGCAAGGCATTTTGCTCGCTCGCTTTACACACTTCCGTGTGCGAGCTTCGAGCTTGGGTGCCCCTTTTTGCCTTCGAGCAGGGGGCACCCGGAGCCAACATCGCCGAGAAGGAGCACCGAAGGAGCAGCCGCTCTCCCGATCCAGCGGGCTGGATTTGCAAAGAAAGCAGCTGACTACAGATTTTCTTCTCTCCGCTCCCCTCATCCCCTTTTCTGTTGGTATAACTATACCACGTGTATACACTATATACACACAGCTCACAGTAGACGGCCAAGGATCGAGGCATTCAGGGATTCTCAAATCTCCGCTAAATTGATTCGCTTTTGACATACAAAAAATAAATAAACAAACAAGCAATGCATTTTTTTGTATAGCAAATTTATCTTCGATATTAAATATATTTCGATTATATATTTTTTTTTTTTGCATACGCTTAATTTCCATCGGGAGATGTGCGGGAGGAATTTTCGTCCGACGACTAATTGACTGAACTGCGAGTCGTCTAAATCTGACACTCCGCCAATGAAGGGAGCAGTCCGCGAAAATTAAATTGGCCGATCGCAGTGTCCTGCATCCGTTGAGACGAATAAACGCTTTCGGGGCACTGACAAATTTGTCCGTGACGACCGAGCTTCGAAATCCCATTGGGCTTGAAGAGCGGTGAACTATAATCCGGCAGCGGCGAACGTGCCGGGGAGAGCGAGTTAAGAGGGAGAGGAAAACAGGGAGGCATAACAGAGAACTACCCCGCGAAGTGCCGGTTAACGTTATGTATATGAGATTGGCCGATATGATTATTCATTCGCATTCGAGGGTGACGGCTGGTTGACAGCCGCTGCTCCTGCGGCTCTTCTCCTGACGGTTCTGCTGGGACACACACAACCAACTCCTGTGGCTTTCAGGCTGCGCGCGGCCTGTCTCCGTGTCTCTTCTCTTTCGTGTTTCCTTTCATTGTGTGTGCACAAGTGTGTGTGTGTGTGTGTGTGTGTGCGAGCCCGGGTTGTCGCATCCACATATAGTGAAAATTATGCGAGTATTGGTGTCTCTGCGTGTTCGCCAGTTGCCTGCAGGCTTTTGCCCTGCTGGCTTGCCGGCCTGGAAGCAGGCCCGGTTCGAGGCTCTCGGGGCTGTGTAAGGCAAGCGCCGACGAGGGGCACCATGCGGAGAGACAGAAACTTTGCTTCGGCCCCACATGCCAAAAAAATGTTTATATGCGGCAAATATAGAAAAATATATATCCATCATATATGCAATATATTTTTAGAAATATATAGCAATTTGTATAGTTTAATACATTTTCCTATAATATACGTATGCATGTGTCTATTTGCTTTCGAGAATACAATTGATCCTATAGCAAAGGATAGCCTTTAGCTTATTCGTTAATCATAAACGCGCGCATTTTACATCCGTTACTGACGAAGCGGAAAATTGCACCGAGTTTCTATCTCAGCTTGGCGATATATTATATATTATATATTATATATTATATATTATATATTATATATTATATATTATATATTATATATTATATATTATATATTATATATTATATATTATATATTATATATTATATATTATATATTATATATTATATATTATATATTATATATTATATATTATATATTATATATTATATATTAGGGTTTCCTGACGCAGCGGCATTTGGGATTCGCGGCTGAAGCAGCCTCGCGGTTTGTCCCGCGTTCGTTTCCTCGCTATTCCGCGATCCGCGCCGTGGAAGAAGAGCTCGCCGTAGCGCTCGTCCGCCACCACGAACGGCAGCAGAAACCGATTCCGCGAAATTAACGGGCGGAATTAACGGCCGACCGACAGATGGATCGCGCGCAACGGGGCAACGCCGAAGCCCATTTCGCCCGGCGTCGTACCAGCGCAGTGCCGGCTTTTCGCCTCGGAGGAGGTGCTCCGATGCGCTTTCGCTTCCACAACCCGAGAACGAGACGGATCTAAGCGTCCCGAGGTGCGTTAACTATACTCTCAGGCTCTATTCGTTAAGGCTCCATTAAAATTAACGAACGACCCAGGGAAGATCGGCGCGCGGACGGAAACATCGTCGGTGTTGCTCTTTCGCCCTACAGTCTCGTCTTGCGATAATCTCCGAGCGCGTACGGTTTAAGATTCACTACAATTTTGTCGAAACTGACCGACGCGCCCGCTTCGTCGGCGCCCGATAAAATAGACAGAAGTCCACATGCGGCGACTCTCCGCAGGGGATGCGCACGAGCCGAGGGAAAAAAAGGGGAACGCATTGCGCCATTGAACTCCACGGGGGTTGCCCGATACGCTGCCGGAGCTGGTAACGCGCGTTGAATCAACCCGACTCCGGTATTATTATATCGATAATGAAATTTGATGATATTGTTCATTTTGCGGGAACCCCCTCCGGGCTCGGTTCCATTGTCGAAAAATCAAACCGCGCACACACGCAGTTACGCACACAAAAAAAAACATACGGAGCGACTACTCTTGTTCTCCACACGCGCACGCGCATGCGCAGCTCCACCAGCTTTACCACTATTTCTCTCGCTCGGTTACTTTAACATTATTATTACCACACCGAAGAGCGTCGGCCCCGGTCATTGTACGTACACGCATACAATTATAGTATACTCTGGATAGAACGTATAATGTCTATGGTTGGATTAGGTTGCTTGCTTGCATGTCGGCCGTATCGCCGAGAGGAGCGTGCACGACATTTAATCCCGGCGCGTACGTATAGAGAGCATTGTACAGGAAGCACGAGAGCCCGGTCGCGCGCGCCCGGTCGACTCGCACATGCGTGAAATCTCTTGCTTGTTACGTTTTGTAATCTCGTTGAGTGATCCGAAGCGACCGAGCGTGTTGTATGAGAGCGCCTCGCACCCGCTCATTCGTCAGCTCGCGGCGGTCGCGAACCCGGTAATCTTTGACTGGCCCGTTAACTCGAGAGGAGAATCCATACGGCTATATGAATTGGGTGGACATGTACCATAAATGCGTGTAACGCGCATTCAATTAGTTTACTAAACAACGAATTTGCACACGGTTGGAGACAATTCGTACGAGGATAACAACACAGCCTAATTTAATTTCGTAATTTCGCCTAAAAATTGTAATTTCGCCTAAAAATTGTAATTTCGCCTAAAAATTGTAATTTCGCCTAAAAATTGTAATTTCGCCTAAAAAAATGGTAATTTCTAAAAAAAAATTTGCATTTCTCCCAACCAATCGTTATTTCTTCCAACAATTTGGTATTTCACTCAACGAATTGTTATTCCACCCAAAAAATTGTTATTTCACCCAACAAATTGCTAACTCTCCGCGCCAATTCTTAGTTCTCCCAATCGTTAATTCTCCCGACTAATAATTTCAACTGTGCGCCCGATCGCTCGAGACTAAAGCTGTGTTATAATCGTCTTCCCGGAGGCTGAAAACAGTGGTACCGCACACGCTGGTACGCTCATATACCAAGCTCGTCTTCTTTTTCCGTACACCGACCGACTGTTTGTTGATCCGAAGAAGAAGCGCTAGCGCGCGCGCGTTTGCCCGTCCGATAAGCGCGCGCGCGGCTTCCGCGAAGTGAGCGACGGATATAAAAGTTAAAAACCCGCGAGCACAGCACAGCCCGCCCCGGTTTGTTTTCGCATCCCCGGAGGCTGCCGACGCGAGCCTCTGTGTGGCAATGGCCAACCGCATACGCTTTTCTCTCCTCATGGCCTTTACGCGCATACCAAAAAACCACGCGCCGTGGCTTTCTGGCATCGTTTTTCCTATCCTTCGATCCTTCCCTGCTTACACAACGCGAACCACGAAGTTCGGGGTCGCTTTATTATTCGCTCCGACCAAACGCCGCTCCGGCATCTCCGGCCGCCAAGACGTACAAAATTACCCGAAGCTTTCGTCGTCGTGTGTGGCAAAAATTTCAAATCCAAACGCAATACGATGCCCAAAAAAAAAAAGAAAAAATCGGGTGAGATCGGATCGAGTCTATAAACGAGAAGAAGATAATATACCGATTATACATTAATAGTCAATTCCAAGAGCGGTAACTCTATAGAGCTGTGTCTCTCGATGCTGGATGATGATGATGAAAAAAAATGAGCAGAAGAAACGATTTCGAGAGACTATCGCCTGGCCGCCGAAACGGAGCGTTGGCACGCGAGGAATTCAACATCGTCGCCGTCGTCGAGAATTCGAATCTCATCTCCGTTCTTCTCATCATCATCATCGTCGTCGTCGTCGCGAGAATAAGGTACGGCGACGAATGAATGCGAACCGTTCATCGGAGTGCGCCCGACGACTCCGTTGGCGATCCTTAACGACCCGCAGAAGTATACCGGTCGAATCAAATCGATGGACAAACTCGATGGACTCTCTGTGCATATGTGTCCGTACGGTGTCTCAGCTCCCTCTTGCCGTGGCCAATTTGTGCCCGTCGCCTCTCGCAAGCACAACGGAGAGGGAACAAGATTTCTGGTTGATCGTGCTCGACGCGCTTCTGCTGGCGAACGCTTATTGGAATTCAGCTCGCGCGTTCGCCTTCCTCTATCCCCTTCTGTATCGCGGGCAATCCGAGAGACCACGGCTTGCTCGACGACCTGTATACTAAATGCCTCGTCAGGGGCGCATCTACAACCTAATACACGCGTTATAACCGATGTACGCACTACTTGCCCGACGAAGAAACTCCGACAGCGGTGAGAACGACGAGAATGCGTGTTTCGCGCGCCAAAAAAAAAAATGGCGAGGATCGAAGGTGGTAAAAAAAATCTGGAACGCTGTTTAGTTGCGGTAGATCTGTGGGCATCTACAATGTAGATTTCGGACATGAGGGCGGAGTCTGCGCTTGTCTAATTACGTCTATATAGCCCGTATAAGGATTTCGGTCTATGCAGACTATCCGCTATGCATAACTACGTAATATATGCGTTATAACCCTGTACGCAGCGCTTGCACGAGGAGGAAACTCCGACCACAGTGAGAATTACGAGAATGCGTATTTCGAGCACCAAAAAAAAAAAAAAAAAAAAACATCGCGATGATCGCGGGTATTCAAAAAAAACTGGTACGCTATTTGCTTCCGATACATCTCGGTGTATCTACAATATAGATTTTGGAAATAAGGGCTGAGTTTGCACTGGTGTACTTAAGTCTATAGTCTGCACAAAGACTTCGGTCAATATAGACTACTATATAGACTAGTATAGATCACTATGTAGTTATTTGGTGGTCTAAAAAATCTACCATTTTTTAGACCACTCTGGTGGTCTAAAAATCGTGTTATAAAAAAAAAAATGATAATGAAATGTGAGCAATAATAGTAAAGGGTTGCGTCTGGGGTATATTTGTGGACGCTATTAGCGTACACGTGATCGGTGTACAGGGGAAATTTATTCCTAATGCAGAGTCGAGTGGTTCTCGAGTGTTCCCAGGAAAGGCACCTGTAAGAAGACTGGCCTACATAATGAAGACATAAGGGGCGTGTACACGTCTCTCACTCTCTCTCCATTCCCGATAGCCCTCTTCGAGCTCGAGTATAGTTATATTCTGTGTATACGTGTCTTCCCTTCCGCGCTCTCGGATGCCGGCACGTCTCTCTCGCTTGTTAGGTAATTAATCCCTGCGCACTTTTGTTACGCCCGATTTAGACCCGCGGACTTTTGGGAAACCGGCAGGAGCGCAAAGCGTGTACTGCCCCGCGGACATGTGCCGCGAAACGTGGACCAACCGATGCGTATAATCCTCAACTATTTCCGTCACTGACAATAAACAAAAAGTTCTAAAATTTAGAAAAAAAAAAAAATTGCCCACGAAGATCTAAAATCCTTTTCTTCACAATTAAAATTTTTTTGTAACGATACTCATTACTTTTCACGGAAAATTCGTAAAATTAATAAGAAAAAAGTATTATAGCTCTTCGCAATAAATTCGCCTAATGCATATTTTTAAAAAATTTAAATTTCAAAAAAATTAAATTTCAAAAAAATTAAATTTTAAAAAATTTAAATATCAAAAAAATTAAATATCAAAAAAATTAAATTTCAAAAAATTTTAAATTTAAATAGGTCTTATTTTTCATGGAAAATCGTAAAATTAACGAGAACAAAATGACGGTTCTTCGCCATAGATTCGCCGAATGCGATTTTTTTATTTCAATTTTTCTGTGAGAAAAAAAAGAAAAAAAATTGACTTCATGTCACGAGCGCGTGAAATTAATGTCGAATGCGACGACGCGAAATCTATGATCCTGTTAACGCCCGCCGGAGCCAAAGTACATCGCAAAGTGACACACGCACTCTGAGATAAATTCAAATATTGTTTGAGAAAACATCGTTACCCCGGATGATCGTCGAAAGCGTATCCTGTCGTCGGTTCTCCAGCCGAGCGTTCTATTCGTTTCACCTTCTGCGCTACAGTATTATTATAATACATTATATTGTACGAGCCCGCTCGATGTAATCACGTCAGTCGTTGAACGACGAGACACACGCATATAAACACACATATCACTGTGTCCTCTCCTCGTCCTCGCGTTTCTATATCGGGCCGGAGACGGTTACAAAAGCATCGTGTTTTTATAGTCGCGTACGCGTCTCCCATTGTTACGTCATTATTCGTGTCCTCGTTGATGCGTAGATGTGTGCCATGTAAGGGTGCTTTTTTCCGCAGGGTGAAACGGGCCATCGAAAGGAACCTGGTTTTTTTCCCCCTACCGTACCGACCAGAATTCGTAGATAGTCCAGGGTAAGAGCGCTGAACATGAGGGCTCGATGGGGCAAAATGGACTAGGGTGTGTGTCGCCAAAAACGCGTGGAAAAAAAACTAAAACTTTTTACAGTCGAGACCCGTGAAGAAATTTGTTAGGGAGTTCCGACTTGCGATCGAAGTCCGATCGGGATTTGTTAGGGATTCCCCAAAAGGGGCGTCGCCATAAGAATCTAGAACGATCCCGATTTGAACTTTACAATAATGCAATAGTCGAGTTTGGGATGTCGCGAGGACTTCCAACTTACAGTCAGCGTTTGTTAAGAAATATTTACTTTTAGAACTTTTCGATAAGACACACATTCAACTTTTTAGTCTGCATATTCTTGTGCCTATCAGTAGAGTAAATTCGTATATATAATAAAGCGTGAAAATGACCTCCGAAAAGTACAGTTTTAGGTACTTTTTAGGTAATTTTCAAACTTATCAGCTCGCACCTAAACCAAAACGTTTTCTGACCGAACTCTGGGGAAATTTTTTCGGCGTTGAATCAGGCCTAATCAGAGCCTCATCCGGCCCCGATGTAAAGCTCTAAAATCTCGATGCCATTTCGGAAATGACTCTGGGGTAAAATGAACCAGGGCTGGTTAAAAAAAAAAAATCTAAAAATGTCAACGCTCGAGACGCGAAGCTTCTCCATTAGCCGAGCCGTCGATTTCCAATCGCTTTCCCTTATAAACACCAGACACAGTGAAACTTTCGCTCGTTGACAAAAGTTACCAATTACGTTCGAGTGGATTTCGTTAGCTCGCGCGGTCCCCCCATTAACGGGATACGTTGGCCGAGGGCTCGAGGGAACGATCGTCCCATCGGCTGCGGAGTTTCGCAGGCAGCCTCTCCGACACGCTCGCGCTCACGGACCGCGGCCGAAAAGTCTGTCATCCAATTCTCGCCCATCACGAGAGGCGCATAGTCGGATCCGGTGCCGGTCGCATCAGTCACCCATCTGGCACTTTGTCGATCTATCCAACCGTGGATACAGTGTACTCTCTCGATGCCACTGTGCTCGGCCATTTGACTATCGGTGCGACAATACGCCCGACATTTCCCAAATTTCTCCGTCGCTCTCTCTCTCGAGGGTGCGCAAGCGAACCGGAGGGGTTCGGAAAGGGCTCCGCGCTCGGCGAACGTGAGAAAGCGAGAAGGCACGACCAAGCGAGACGAGGCCTCGGGGGTCGTCTCTCCCTGACTGACGGCTGTCCAACTTCTGCATTCTCCACCCCGCCCAAAAATTGACTTTCAAATCCCTGTTCCCGAACGCTCTCCGCTCTCCGCTCTATCATCTTTGTCTCCCGTCGCTCCTCATCCGTTAAACGCTTCGCTTTTAAACCGATTGTAATTCACGGGATTGTCACGGATATTTTGTTAGGACCGAATTGATAATCGACTGACGAGGAGTCACTCGGCGCTGCCAAAATGTGGCGGGTGCCAAGACTTCCTCCCGAGGGCTGCGCTCGTAAATCATCGGGCGGGAAAGTGGAGCTCGCGAGCGACGACGGCGTTCGATGTGGATCAGGCGTTGTGGTCGATAAATCGATTCGCCAGTCGGCGGAGCGAATGCCTGGTAAGAGGCTCGCATCGCCCGAAAATTATCAAAATAGGACACTTGTCCAAACAGACCTCTCCAACGTTCCACTCAAGTACCCTCCGGCTCTCTTGCTCTCGACCCCTTTCCTTTAAACGATAATCATATATATTATTTGGAAGAAAAAAGAGTCCGATTCTTTCACTCTATACTGACAAGTTATATCGGCCGCGACGCGACTGTTCTCTCCGCCAGAAGCGCCGCGGTATCGTCGCCCGTTTCCTCGGCTCGCTAAGTCAGTCAGGCGCGACGACGACCGTTCCAAAATTATATTCCGTGTTTAATATAGGTTATATGATGTCTTCGAAGAGCGACACTTCCGAGAAACTGACGTCGAACCGTTTCTTGCGCAACCGGCGCGGCGACGATACGGCATTTATTTGCAGATATAATACGAATTAAAAAGAAAGGAAAAAAAAAGTTTTGGCCTCGCGATGTGGTATGAAAAATGCGCTATGAAAAATACCTCAGTGCGTTTTGTGAGTAGCGGCGAGCAGAGCCGATAACGGCGCGATGAGAAAAGTCACTGGACTTTGAGAGAGAAGCATCGGCCCGAAAGGTTATTCTCGAGTGGTGAATAAAATCTAGGAATGTCGCCGACGAAAACCGCAATTCGATATCGCATTTATTTGCAGATTTAATACGAATTTAAAAAAAAAAGAAAGTGGAGTAAAAAATAATTTCGTAAAAACGGAGTACGAAGTTTGGCAGAAATAATTTTGTTAAGTAAGTGACAAACTCGTTTGTTCGAGTTTTAATGTACAAGCCTTGTCCTTCTATTTCCTGTGTCATTGACAATTTTAGTTTGTACCTTTATTGGAAAATTAAAAAATACCCGCGGCTGAAGGACTTCGGTCGATGGCTCGTTGACAATATGTGGATGCGATTATAAATGTATAAATGTATAAATGATTAAATACTTTAACGATCGTCTATGCATCGTATATATTGTTAATAGTTTTTGTGGGCAATAAGTTGTAAAAAGTACAAACTTTTTTAGTGTGTATTTTGACCTCGCGATACGTTATGAAAATTATCTCAGTGCGTTTTGTGCGTAGCAGTGAGTAAAGTGAATAATGGCGCGATGAGAAAAATGGCTGGACTTCGGAAGAGAAGCACCAGCCCGAAAGGTTATTCCCGAGTGGTGAGTAAAATCCGTCGAGGGGAAAAGAGAGACCAGGGATGTCGGCGGCGAAGACCGCAAATCGAGCGGGTTCGAGCTCGGCCGGGCTAGAGTCAATTGGTGTTATTAGATTCGCACCCCCGGTGAGCGTGGCGGTCGAGCATCCCCGCGACACTCGCCCACAGGCTCATCCGGACTATCCCCGTGTAACCCGGGACTCTTCACACAGCGGAGCGTGTACGCGCGTGATGGTTGGCGGTAAATTTCATTCGAGGAATTATCATGATTGAATCAACCACCGCCGCAGTCGAGGTGCCGTCGGATTCGGCTCCGGGGGTTGTTACAAATCCTCTCTCCGTATGTGCGGCCACTCGGGGACTGCGAACGGCAGGAAAGCTAAAACGCTTTCTGGCCGAGCACTCCAGGGAAATTTTTTCCGGTATTTAATCTGGCCTGATAAGGCCTAATCAGGACCTCGTTCGGCCCCGATGAAACCCTCCAAAATTTCTAGGAGGCAATTTTTGGAATGGAAGTTTTTATGCAAAAACTGGTATATTAAATTTCATGTACGATTGCGATGAAAAATTATTTATCAGTGTATTAAAAACATTGGACATTCTTAAGTTTTAAGGATTTACTTTGATTTTACTATAAAGGTACTTTAATTTTTATAATTTATTTTGCTTTTACTATAAAGTTACTTAAATTTTTATAATTTACTTTAATTTCAATGAAAAAGTATATTAATTTTCCATCACAATTATACATGAAATTTATTGTATTAGTTTCCGCATAAAAACATCCAGATTGGTGCATTAAATTTACAATTTTTTTTTACCGTGTTGCCAAAGATGAACCTTATGTCGTGCAGATATCTTCATCTTCAAAATTTTTTTTGAGCCTCTTTGATTCGACGAAAAAAAAAATGCAACCTCACTATTGTCTCGCTAAGAGGTGATCTTGGTGTCGGCCGCGCCGCTGCCACCGATTGATAATTCCACGGAGCGGATTATCGCGTTCGGGATTGGTATGTTTGTATTTTGTGCGTGCGCATGCGCACAGCGCAGATGGAGAATACGCGGCGTGTATGCACAGTGGTACCGGCGATCCGGCAGAGCCCGCGCGGGTCAGCGAAAGTGATTTATGCTCAGTCGTGTCACGGCCAACTTGATACAGTTACAACCCGCTAACTCACCTCTCCGTCGTTCCCGCCGGTTCTCCGGCCGCCGGCTGCCGGCGAGCCTGAGCCAACAACGGATAGAGCAGGGCAAACCTTCTCGCGAGTGAGAAGGACCTCGCTCCGCTCGGCCCCCCGAAGAACCGAACGAGAACCAAACAAACTGGTCTCTCGCGTGGGCGAAAAGCATGAGAGTTTAGCCAACGCCGAGCTGCCGCAATGATACCAACGAGCAGCAGCAGCAGCAGCATTGACCGCGTCACTGACCCGTTCGGCGCAACACGTCATATATCCGGTATCCAGTCGAGTCCGATCGCTTTCTATCTTCGACGGCTCGGTAAATTGCCAACAGAAATATTCATTTTTTTTGCACGGTAAAAAAACACTCGCAGATCCAACAAACATTCTATCGTCGCAGTAAATTCCGCAATCGTTTTCTCGTTGATGTTTCCACTTTATAATTTTTTTTTAGCCTAAAGAGACGCTTCGATGATAAAAAAAAATTAGAGTATTGTCGAACTTCGTGAATGTATTTTTAAAAACTACGATCCTCTTCCCATAGTGTACTATATTTGTTGATGGAACAATTAAAATTAAAAGGAAAAGTTGATTAATTTTTTTTAACCGGTAAACAAATTATTTCTCGTCGAAAAATCCACGATCATATTCTCGTTGATTTTACAATTTTGTCATTTTTTTCCTACAAACATGATTCGATTATTAAAAATGGAATTAACACGGTATTGTGGAGCTTCGTGACTATATTTTTAAAAATGTACGATTCTTTCGTCACCGTGTACTATCCTCGTTGACGGAACAATAAGAATGAAGCGGACAAGTTGACAACCCCTGTCGCAGGAGTATTAGCGGCATCCCTTCAAAGGAGCCTCGCGATTTTGCCTCTATCATTCTCTCTCTCACGCGGTGTACATGCAAGTTGCAATAAATCAGCTTTAACGTTCCTATAATATTATATTCTTTAATTAAAAATCGAGGTATAAAGATTACACGTCACAACAGCCGGAGGTTAGGATACGGGGATGTCAGATAGGCGGCGCGAAACGTAAGCCTCGCTCCCGCCCCGCGGGATCGAGAGCTTCGATCGCGATTGTTTGTTTTTCAGGTAATGTAACGAGAGAAACAATGAAAGCGATTGTTGGGCCGCGAGAGTGGAGAAGCACGAGGAAACAAGAGAACGAGCGAAGGATCGAGGCGGAGAGTATGGAGAACTACTAGCTCAGTGGTTCTCAACCACCCGTCCGATCCGCGATTTCCACGTGGTCCGGCGAACGATCTCTCGTGTACCGCTGGCACGGTGTTCGAAAGCATCGAACGATGAGGCCGCGCATAAGAGAGCAGAGTCTCGGGCCACTGTGCTGCCGGGGAATATCTTGCCTCGGCTCTTTTGCTCGTTCGCTCGGCGGTGCCGAGGGAGAACACAATCGCTCGTACGCATTTCACGGCGGACTTTCATGTCGCCGACGAGACGAAGGTGGAGTGCACTCGCGGGAGAGCGAGAGACGGGAGACTCTCGCGAAGAGTGGGCGGTGAACGCCGGTAGCTTATTTCGATCGCAACGCGGCTACAATGAGAATGTCAGTTGGCAAATTGCAATTATGACGTCGGTCCACGGCGAATGAGAGATTACCACCGAGAACTGAATCGGAAACTCATTTTATCGACCATTTGTATCGATATATATTATTTAACTCCGATAAATAAATAAATAAGTAAATGAATAAATAAATGAATAAATAAATGAATAAATAAATGAATAAATAAATGAATAAATAAATGAATAAATAAATGAATAAATAAATGAATAAATAAATGAATAAATAAATGAATAAATAAATGAATAAATAGATGAATAAATAAGACCGCTGATTCTGTCGAGATAAGCCAGAACCTTCGTTGTGAGAAACTGCGATAAGGTAAATTTTGAGAATTCGTGACACTGCGTTTTCGATTGTACCAGATGTGAAGGGTATCTCACAAAAACGAGTGAAAATAATGCGCGTATGCAGGAAACGCCGATCTCAAGCACGATGCAAGATTACTCGCGACAGGGATCAAATGGTATCGGCGTTATCGACTGATCTCCAACATCGATACCTCTAATCTCTCCAGGAACGCGGAATCTCTCCGTCACCGTCGCGATACGCGACAAAAGAATTATTGGGCGAGGCGCTGCAACGAAATGTATGCAGTCACGCTCGACGGCGTAAATATAGATAACATTTATTTTCATTTTAAAAAAATATAATCCGAGATTCCCGTAGATTGGCGAAGAATCAAAGTTCGCACCGAAGTTCATTCGCGCATACTTTGCCGGTATCGCGGTCGAGCTCTCGCCCGCTAAGATATACGAAACACCGAGCTCTGTTATTGTTTGCAGTGATTATCGTATTCATCGCTTCCATCTATTTATCCACCGAGATCGCGGCGATACATTACCGGAGCATTACAAAAACACACACGGACACACAGAGACAAAAAAAAAAAAAAGAAGAAACGTTTAGGGTTTGGCTTCCGCAAACACGCATAGGGGTGGTTTTTCCGCCACGTTTCTCTCTCGCCGATGGTTCCGGATGCTCTTGACGCGCGAGAGTGCGCGAGACCGGGAGAATCGCAGGCTCCGTTGTTCAGATTACGGGGTTGAAAAGTTGCGGAGCCGCGAGGCGACTCGGAAAAAGGGGATGAGAGGGGAGAGGCGCGGAGGGGGGATGGAATGGGATATTTCAACGGGCCTTACGGCCAGCGGCACAATACACGCTACCCGTGTACCGTGTGCAGGAAACGCTCCGCGCTATCCACACACACAAGCCACCAAAGGCCAGGCAGCGGCAACCCCCGATAACGCACAATAGAACCACCCTGCAAAAACGGCTGGCGAAACAACGCTCGGTGGTTCTTCAACGCCGCCAACCCCTGTCATCTGTTGGTGACTTTTGTAAACATAGCGCTCCGACCGAGAGGGTGATATCCGACGCGAGGAGGAGAGCGGCGAGCCCGGGGGTTCGTTGCCCGGATGCGTGCGAATGATGGGAATGCACCCTTGCGGACGCGCACGAGCCCCGCGGCGAGAACTGCGTCTCGCTGGTTGCAACATTAGAAAGTCTGGCGTCGCGACGAAAGGGTTCGGATGAGGCGTCTGGACGACTCGTTAGAGACGAAGAGCCAAGAGAGCGACAACAACAACAAAAAATTACAACTCTCGGCATGGAGAAAAAACGGTCAAGATCTTTTCCAATGAGCTCCTTTTTTTTGGATTTATTATTATGAGTCGGGTTTGATCGGACGGAGGAAAAAATGGAAGAATGCGAAAAATCGGGGCTGCTCGTGTGAAGAAATGGGGTGGTAATAACCGAAACGTGTGAGCTCGAATATTGGCAGATTTCTCGTTAATCCTCAAACAACACGTCTAGCGAGCTTGTGTCGTGGAAAATCACGGTCACACATATTCTCCGAGTGTACTGCTTGGTCCCTTTCCGTTTTAACCCCCGGCGCGGAGCGGCCGAAATATACCGGTATTGCTGATTACACAACCGCACTAGGGCGGCGCAGCTAGCATTGACGAGCACGTGGCTCACGTTCGCACCCGTCACGGTCACACCGGCCAATTTGCGTTTCTGTAATTCCTTGCCGACGAATACGCGCGGTTCGGCCCACGAATCCCCAGCACAGTCGCGCGGACAATCGGCACATGGTCTTGTCAGCAGCGACCTATGAGAACCCCGATCAGATTACAGGGCGTGTGAAATAACGATTAATGAAAAAAACCTATAACAACCCGAGTAGAAATTTTCAAGCGTTACATCGGGCCCTGATAGAATCCTGATAAGGCCTTATCAGGTCCTTGTGCGGTTTGAAAATATGGTTTTTTACCGGAAGTGACATCATGCGGGAAAGCGTCACTTCCGGTTTGGAAATCTCAGTTTTCAACCGACAATGACAATTTCCCGTACGACCTCACTTCTGGTTAAAAGAAGACATTTTTAAACTGGAAGTGATGTTTTCTCGTATAACGTCACTTCAAACACTGAGTCTTTCAAACTGGAAGTGACATTATTATTATTATTATTCTGTCATGGAATTATATTTTTTATTTCAAAAAAATTGTGGATGTTTGTGAACAAGAAATGTTTGTGAAACGTGCAAACGTCTTTTTTTTACTGTGTACAAGTATTACAATAAGTTTAAATCAGGGTGGCCACCGAAGAGAGTCGAAAGGTAAAAGGGGGGCGAGTGGGACTGCGCCGTTCGCGATTTCCGCACAATGGCCAGATCCCAGCGGGAGACGCATCCCTTGCTCGAGGGGGCACTTTTAGTACAGTCGTGGCCCAACCTCGGCTGCACGGTCCCGGATATCTTCGGTCCGGGACTCGAAGATCCTTCCGAGAATTTTCCGGCTCCAACAAAGCCCATGTTGGTCGCGAAGCGGTGACGCTCTCCTAGCGTCATCGAGTTTGACCCGGGTCGGTGCGACCGGGAAGGTTCTCCTCCGGCGAGGACGAAACACGCTGCCGGTGTCTCCGGGAAAATAGTTTGCCGCGGGGCGACGACGGGATCGAAACGGACCCCGAAACGCCGACCATCGCCGTCGGCTTTACAGTCGTCAGACACAGGCGACCCTCAACAATGGGAATTAGCTCTTCCCGGGAAATCCGTTTAAGGAAAGTGGAGGCCTTTGAGAGCAAGAAAACGATTGTATCGCGACGCAGGTGGACCCGTCTCGGTCCCGATCGAGAATCGTCCACCCCTCAGTCACTCGCGAAGTGCCGACCTAAAATTCCAACGCGAAGGAACCGCGCGCCGAACGTTATTCACGCTGTCCCGGCTAGTGTTTTGACGTCCGATCAACACTCCGTTGAAAGTGAGAGCTCGAGTGGGCCCGCCACCGACAACGACCGGACGAGCCAATTGAGAGCGAAATTGGGGGAATCCCCGGTGTTACGTCGACTACGCAGACTAGGTGTACGCGATATCTGCGATAATACGATTCACATCCTCCCCCTCCTCTCAACAAAACAAAAAAACGAGAATCACGAACGATAAAAAACGACCAAACGCACGAAGGATACGATTCGAATGACGAAAAAAAAGAAACGCTCGTTTGGAGAGCCACAAAGGGAGCGAAGGTAGAGCGGAGCCTCTCGAGAGTTGCACGGAGTCCAAAGCGAAAATCTGGTCAAAGGGGTAAGCCCAAGGTTCGTTTTTTTTTCCGCGTGTAGCCGCTCGCAGGGAAGCTCCTCGCCGGCAGAAACGGAGACGAGAACAGAGGCGAGTCTTTATTTGAGCTGGCGAGGCTGGTGAGGAATACGGCATAGTGAACTGCGGTGAATGCCTGGAACGGATTAAAAGCAGCGATTTTCTCGCTCGCTCTCCCGCGGATGGGATCATTTGAATGAGTAATACTACACCTCGCGCAACCCACCCACACTTCTGTGGAAGTCCCGTGCAGCGGCAGCATCAGCTTTGTTTGATACGGCGCATTGTGCTCGCTGCCACCGGTTCACTTTATACCACTATACTACTGTAGTATGAAGTGTAAGGGAAGAGGGCTTCGCGTAGTGGAGCCTCCAGACCGGGGGCAGCCGCTGGCGGTGTGCGCCGGAGAAACGGGGTTGGTTCTCTATGTGGGCACAAGGTGGGCATGTGATCTGCCGCTATACCTGTGAGCGGTTACCAACACGGAAACGCGAGAGGGATTCTTCTCCGCGAAGCCCGGCGTATCCTCTGCTCTCGGTATGAGTGCACGAGCGAACCGCCGAAAATTTTTATTATAATGCGAGCCGGGGGGGGGACACAAGGACAATGCTGGAGGGAGAGAAGCCGAGGCCGATTTGCCTTATGCCAATCTCCTACGAGCGGGGGCGGTTATGATTTCAATGAGAGACCAGCAGCGGCGGGCAGCACCGGAAAACAAAAATAATCGTCTCTGCCCACTTCACGGCGCTCACTCGTCGACTGTTAGCGTTTGGTAATCGCGCCGACGACCCTTCAACTCTTTTAGCTCGGCGGGTCGGAGATCCGGCGGTGGTTATGTCGTAGGTAGGCACGGCGAGGGAGAAACGGGATATCAACGAATGGGAACGTCGACGGGGTGAAAATGCTTAAGGGTGACGGTTAATACGGCTTTGTGGTTGGTCGATCGGAATTTGAGCGACGGAACTCGGAGAGTCGATTTTAATAGATGTATTGTAATTTTTATTATTTTCTGGGATAATAAAATTTATAATTTATGTGATCAATTTATTATAATTCTTTTTTTTTTCTTCATTCGTGGTGTTGTCATTTTTATTATTGGACTACGCGCATGGTGAAAATCTATAAGGCTGACGGTTAATACTTCATTACGGTTGGTCGATCAGAATTTAAGGTTCTCGATGTAATTTGTGCATTACAGTTTTTAATTATAATCTGTGATAATAAAATTTATAATTTGTGTGACAAATTTATTATAATTATTATTTTTTCTTCACTCGTTATTATAATTTTTTAAATTTTTGTACGTTCACGGTGGAAATCGATGAGGAATAAACTTAGCGCCCACTATCAACTGTATCGACTATATTGGTACTCCGAGTCTCCCCCCCCTGTGAGGATTCACTTTTATTCCGATAAGAGCGCACGCGGCTTATCCCACGGCTTAGCGTCGTTTCTCTTCGAATTTAAGCGCGATATTCCAACAGCGCCGCTTTACGTTGAAGCGCTTCTTCGACGTTTGATTGACCCGAAGATGAGGTAAATGAATTTTTAACGAGAACGATAAATTTTCTCGGGACTTTTTCGAGGATTCTCCTCAGTTCCATCGACGTGTAGAAAGTTTCTGTCAGAGGCATCGGTAAACCGAAGCCAGTCCGCAGGTATTCTTCCTCAGCGCCCTTTTTCGAGGATTTCAACAATGCGCGAACGAATCGTGACCTTTTCCCCCCTTTCCCTTCCCCGCTGCAACGGGACGACTGCAGCGATGAGCCACAAAGACACGACACCGCGATTTCGTGCCCTCGAATTCTTTCCGAGCATTTTTTTTTTTTTTTTTGGGCGAAGAAGACTCGCCGCCATAAACATCACAAAACATTGACGGGAAAGACGAATCCGTCCTGTATTCAATCAAAACTTCCTCGTAGAAGGGAGCGGGGCAAAATGGCCCAGCGGGGCAAAACGGAATAACGAGACAACACGCAATTTTCCGATAACTTTCGGATGGTGGCCATGGTGGTCGGTGGTGCAAAACGGGGTTGAAATCCGGATGTTTCGTGGGGCAAAAATGGGGCATCCAACATTTTTTTGAAAAATTGAGTTTTGCCCCCTTGTCCCGTTTTACCCCACTGTCCCATTTTACCCCGCCCTCCCCTACCTTCGATCCAGCCATATCGAGAACTGGCGACGAGAATCGTTTCCGCAGTACATTATGCAAGCGCGACACGAGGCTTCTTCAACCCAGCTATCTCGAGCTTTTTATTTAACACACCGGCGAAGCGACGACCTCACGCCCCTTCGGGACTCGTGCCGCGTCTTTCCTCCCGGCGAAACGGCAGGGGTGAGCGACCGTGGAAAGAGGGATGATGAAAAAAAAGAAGGCAACATTACCATCACCGGCGTAAGTGGATATCGCGTCGTACCGCAAAATTTTTCCCTCACCGCCGGTCGTTACCAACTCGGCTCGAAAATCGCATAGCGAGTAAAAAAAGGGGGGGGGGGGACAGTGACGGAACGGAGATACGAAGGTAGCGAGGAAAGAGGAAAGTATCGAGGGGGCGTCGAAGGGGCGGCCTCCGTGACGAAGTCGACACCCGCGAAAGTTACCTTGGGGGTTGTTCGCGGCGCGCGGCGCTTCCACCGAGATGCGGAACTTTTGCTCTCACCCTTGCCCTCCCCCGATTTCTGAGACCGTGAGCACAGCACTCGGCGGAGTGCTGCGCGGTACGAGATATTGCGAGGGATGGGGGCGGAGGGGCGAGAGATACAGAGAAAGAGTGACTCGGCGGACTCGTTAAATATTCAACGCCGTAATACAATATCTCTCCGGTGGCTGCGCCCGCTTCTGGAGGGGTCGAGACCCGCGGGGGGTTCCCGAACGATTATACTATACACTGTATCGTACAGTGTAATCGAGGGTAGATTTCGCGGGCACGCTCGACGCGCCGCGTCATCGCGCGAAGCAAAATCGTAGGTCCGATCGGTGATGCGAGGTCGATTTGTGACCGGAAGGAAACCGATTCCTTGATGGACCTCCGACGGTCACGGTCACGACAAAGATTACCGAGACGAAAAAAAAATGTTAATATTTTATTTATTTATTGGTATTGGTATTCGTAGTTTTATTATTCTCTAGTTAGACTATGGGTCAGTAGAATAAATACAATGAATACAATAAATAAATACAATGAGAACATTGCTAGTAAATATGAAGAAGTAGAATAATCTAATATATAGTGACAGAGTATTATCTGGGGAAAACAGATAATCAAATAGTAATTAATCCCTGAAATGGGTCGCCTTAGGCAGCATTGCGGAAATTTGGTGATTGTGCATATCGTCAAAATTACGAAAAAGTATCGAGGACATTTTAATTTTTTTTGTAGATGATTAAAGTTGCTCGAAAGATCGCGGCATTATAATGTTGTCTGATTGTAGATTGCGTCGCGATGCCGAAGTCTGAAAGCGCAGCGGAGGAAACGGATTCTTTGTCGCGAACGTGAGAGGGAGCGAGGGTTTATCGGTCGCGGAGTCTCGATTGCCTATCTCTCGGCGGGGGGGGGGGGGGGGGGAGCCCCCTCCGGGGGATCTTCGTTGCTCGAAAAGGAGAGGAAATTTGCAATATTTTTCAATGAAAGAAGCCCCCCTTTTCGCGCGGGGGCGGAGAGGAGGTCGCGAGGGTTCTTCGCTGAAAGGAACAAGCGTCAAGCACATTCCATAGAACGAGGCCCAATCCCCCCCCCTTTCCTCAGGTCCCCCACCGAGGAACTTTCGCGCCGAACGAATTTATCCAACGTAATAACCCACTTCCGTTAAGACCGCTTCGATACCCTACGCTATACCTATACTCATACACGCGGCAAAATTCCTTAGCACAGTCACCCGCGACGTTCTCAAGATTCGAGCAGGAATAATGGGTGCGCGCTTCGGAGAAATTACGGGACTGTATTTGGCAAAGAAAACGTTCCTCCTCGGCGCGGAATTTGTGCGGACCGTTCGACGTATATCGAGGTGACGATAAAAATGATGCCTTGCGAAACAATGTTACTCGGGAAGATAAGTGTCCGGCTCAATCCGAGATAAACTGAGCGGAACGCTCGGCACATGTACGCACACGCATACACATATGGGTATATATGTATGTGGTCGCGATGATGCCTGGCGAAGACGAGTCGCTACCAGCCAAGTCTCGTGAACGTTAGCGCTCGGTTATTTTAATAACGATATAATAAGACGTCGGGATTGATGCTAAACTATTCGTTGGCAACGGGTACCAAAGATCCGAGCCGCGCGCGACCGGCGTTCTCCACGCCACGAGAGAATTGTACGAGCGGGTGAAACTCGGTTCTCATCTTTCCTGGCCATCCTCTCTCTCTCTCCGTCTCCATCCGTCCCCCTCTGGCTTTCTCTGGTCTTTCGACTCCGCTGCGAGACGTCTAGATCTAAGGCCTGTCACCTACGAGTCATTAACGTACCTTCCACTCCACTCTGCTCCAGTCTCTAACTCCGCGCGCCGCTCAAAGTCGTCTACGGCAGGGTATTCCAAGTGTTCTCGTACCCGGGGATAACAGAGAGCGCGCTAGTAACCCCACACCGACTACTCCCTTTTTACCGTTCAAACTATGTGTGACGCACACCGTCGCGTTCGCCATTAATCCCGAACCTAGGAACTTCACCGTCGTCTCATTTCGGACCACCTTCCAATGTGCGACTCTCGCTCCTAGAGCAATCTCCATTTACCACCGGATATAGTGAATTCATTTACTGAAGTTGGATGATATTGTTAGGAACACGTCGTCTTCAATGGACTCCTCCGAATCCAACATCTACGAAATTGGGACGCAGCTCGATTCACAGTGCGATCTTTAGTCTCAAAGATGAGCGGTAATCTGACTACTGTGCGTTCGATGTTTGTTGAATTTTCAAAATTCAAAAATAAGTTAACATAAGTTTGATGATACGTTTGGTGAAAAATTGTCTTCAATGGCCTGTTTCAATCGCAACACCTACGAAAATGGGACATTGCGCCTTTCAAAGTGTGATCTTTAATCTCAAAGATGAGCGGTAATCTGACCACTGTGCGTTCGATCTAATCTTTGAATTATTAAAATTCGAAAAAGTGCAATTGAGGAGGGTTTACCCCTATACAATACGGATGGTCCTTCACCGTCTCATCTCGGACGACCTTCCAATGTGCAATTTTCGTCCACGATATCGTTAATTCGTTTACTAAAGTTGCATGATATTATTACTGGAAAGTCGCCTTAGATGGACTCGTTCGACTACAACACTCGCGAAAATGGGACGCGGCTTGTTTCAAAGTGTGATCTTCAATCTCAAGAACGAGCGGTAATCTGACCACTGTGCGTTCCACACTCGCCGAATTATCAAGCTCCCAAAGAGTTCATCGACGACGATTTACCTCCACGCGATACGGACGGTGCTTAGGTTCAGGGAATTTAGAGTGTCTGACCCAGTGAGCGGATGATGCATCGGATTAATCCTTCAACCTCTCTTTCGCCGAGGCTGCATTGTGCGGTCAATCTATCTTTCTCCTCCATCGATTTCTCCCACCGTGCAATGTATCCCACTCCAGTGCGCAACGCTCGTTCTCTCCTCCTCTCACTCCCGCATCCTCCGTCGTTCGATACGAATGATCGTGCACGATGACTTTACGGGCGTCGATGCTCGTTCCCGTGATTTACGGCACGGCTAACCTTCGCCTGGTGAGCTCGGGCTCTCGGGTTATGTAGCGTGTACATCGACATTGTTTCCTCTCCGTATACACCTCTGGCCGGGGTGGGCACGCGTGCATTTCTCCACCTCCTCCGCCTCGGTTGAATAATTCTCGGTCACTCTCCCTCCTCGCCGCTATGAGCAGGTAATGGGTGATCCCGAGGAGTCGCGTGTGTGTCACACCTACGCGCGAGCGACCTCGCGAAACAAAAAAGCGGAATCCAATCCCGACCTCCGCGAAGTTTCTCAGCTAGGGTCAACGCTGAAGCGGCGATTGCGCCTCTCGGAATTCGGCCAGTAGGTTTAGGCGGCCACCAGTGGCGACGAGGCTGTCAGGAGGCTGACGGGACGGAGAGGAGGAGGAGGAGGAGGACTCGAAGGTTTTCTTTTTCCTCGGCGCAGCGACCTCGTCGAGGTCCGTCCATCGCCGGCTCCGAAGACCCGGGACGACCTCGCGCGCTGCCTCTTCCGTTACGTACCACCCGGTATAGAAAGAGAGGAACCCGGTGCGCCGAGGATGATGACACTCTCGTTCGTACGGGTGTGTACGATGCTCGCTGGTCCTCGGTCGCTGCCGCCGCTACCGCTGCGGCTCGAGAGATATTTTTACGTCGAAGTGGAGCGACGCGCGAGAGAGCGAGAGTGCTACCAAGCGGAGAGACCAGAGGTCCCGGCCTCTTCTCTAACTCCACCATCGTGAGCCGTGCATTGCGACGTCTTGCTCTCGTCTTCCTCCTCTTCTTCTTCGCGGTCCGCACAGGCCGTTACCGGAGACTGCACGAGCTTACACGCGCACGTACCCTGAAGAGCGCGGAAACGAGCACGAGCAATCGTTCGCACCGTCACTAAAACCCGAAAACACCGTGACCAAGCCACGACGGCTCGGGTGTAATATAAATCGGCAACACCTTCCGAGCTCTCACTGCCATTCGTCAGTAAAACCGGTGAGACTGACTCTGAAGAATCGAGGAGCAGCGTCAAAATTAGTCCTGACTTACCTCGTTGCGTAAGCCCGACCAGAACTAGATCAGCTCTTGTAACTAATTCGAGTCCTTATTTGAATAAAAAAATCTATAAAAATAATTTTCAACCGTAAAACAAAACTAACCGTCCATAGGCATGTTGCTCACATCCTGGCGTTTCTGTTTCACTACCGTCAAAGTGAAAAACATTAGAATTTGGCAAAGTGGCGCGACGCCGAAGATTAAAGAGGTGCAAAAACGTGTGTGCCGTCTGAGGGATTTCCGTCAGGTGGCCGACATTCGCCCACTCTCCGAGCCTCACTCATCGTCCCCATTGTCTGTTTCGTCCTTCGCACTCGTTCGTCCCGATGGGTCATTTTCCACGTCGAGTCTTTCGGGACCGCTTCTTCGCGCTGTTCGCGCAGTCCGTCCGAATTCCTCGGGTTTATATATAAATCCCGATAGCTTTCCTTGCTCGCTCGCATAACACACATGACTACACGCCACGTTGTGTTATATACTCGTATCGATGCCTCTCGTACCGAGCTGTCGGGAGTGAGAGACGTCGCCGTGTGACAGTGTGGCGGGTTAGCTCGCGTGCCCGCCGCACTCTATAGTTGGGAAGATGCGTGGATAGATGTTGTTTTGTAGCGCCGGAATAGATATTGGTGGCTGGCTGGCGAGGAGACAGGGAAGTGCCACTATTTCTGACGGGCCGAGGAGACGAAGACCGAACGAGATAAACGTCACTCGGGAGAACGGGATAAAGCTAATACGAGACGTTCCTTCTGCTTCTTCTTCTCGCTCTCGTCCTCGTTCGCTTTCCTCTCCTCCTCCCTCGTCACTTTACCGCTTTCGGTTAGTGTCGACGCTACTCTCTCTCCATCGTTCATCCGACGCTTCTCCGCTCCCTTTATCGCGAGAATACGCTCTCCTTGCGAGAGAAGCGAGCGCAGACGGGGTCGCGAAGAGGACGCCTCTTGCTCTTTCCCCGAGAGTTGAACTTATGGAGCGAGGGAAGCTTTAAGGTTGGGGAGAGGACGGAGAGAATCTCGCGGGACTCGCTTTCTCTCTTTATCTCGCTCTCCACCGAGCTGCCAGGAATAACCGTCAAGATGTCACACTTCCATATAGACATTGGCGGTCGCTTCGCGCTGCTCTCGATAAACCGGTAGCGCGCGGAGGCCGGAGAAGCTGCGAGCATACGAACGAAGTGGAGGAGCTCTACCTAAGGTTCCTGGCCTCTGAAGTCAAAGTAATCGAGGACTAAGACCACCGAAGCAGGGAAGGTAGCGTGGTCGGGAGCGAAACTGGCCGGAAGAGCCCAAAAACGGAGTACAAGTGCGAAGTCGTTCGCACGGATCGCGAATTTCGCTACTATGTTGAGCCTAAAGCTGGTCACAGTTTGTTGTCACATGAAAGGGCCGATTCACTGTTTGTCTTGGTGCCATGTAGTTTTGTATTGGTGTATTGGTAGCTTTGGTTGCAAGCATCCAAACTCCGAACTAACGCGTTTCTATCGCCAGTCTCTCGCGATTCTACGATGGCTCTGCGTTGCTCTGGAAAAGCTGGCAGCACGCGTCGGCCAGAGAAACTGCCGGCATACGAAGCGGAGGAGCTCTCCCTAACGTTGCTGGCTTCTAAACGCAAAGTAATCGAGGACTAAAAAAAATCGCTTTAGGCTGCCAAAGAAAAAAATTCTTATTTCAATTCTACTTTTAATTCTTACAATTCGATATGATATTGAGGCGACAGGACTGTCAAGATAACAAGTTATCGTTTCAATGCCGAATGCAATTGTAAGAATTGAAATAATAATTTTTTTTCTTTGGCAGCCCGCAAGCGAATTTTCCTTGATTTTTTCTTCAGTGTAGCATAGTCGAGTCTCGGAAGCGAAAGGGAGACTGGCTGGAAGAGCCGCGAAAAACGGAGTGCAAGTGAGTCGAGTGTGAATCCGCGCGAGTCACTGAGAGACACGCAACGCACCTCTTTCGACGCGGGACGCGAATTCGCTACTATGTTTAGCCTAACTCCGAACTAACGCGTATCCATCGTCCGCGTCTTACGACGCTCCCGCCTGTGCTTTCGCCCGGAGGTAGGAGAGAGAAAAGCGAGAGGCCGGATGACGAGTCGCGGAAAAGTCGCGAGACAGGGACGTGTCGTTGCCTCGCGAACCGCCGAGCCTGGTGAGAGCAGCCGCGGTGTCAGCATCGAGTCACTATGACAACCCGCTGTGGAGGCGCCCGCGTTGACACACCTGCCAAGCATTCCCGTCGACCACCGAGAGACACGGAGACACATTTGTATGCCGCTGTGTTACACTCCGCGGACTCTCCCGTGCCTCTTAACCCGGTTCTTCTCATTACTATTTGTTTCGAGTTTGCCGGACCGGCGTCGCAATGTCAACGTTCCCGGCGACACGGTGCTAAATAAATGAAAAGTTCCTTGTTCGCAAACTTCCACGATTTCTTTCCTTTTTTATTGATTTTAGAATAATAAAATAAAATAAGTACGGTTCGTCGACAATTTTTTTTTTATTAACAGGGAAAAAAGCTCACTTTTCCGGCCAAAAAATATTTGTTAAATACTCCAACCTCGTTTCCCAATGTAATACAATTATAACAGCCCGGATCTACAATCTTATATGCGCGAGACGATTTTTCTTAATTTTTTTTATTAATTCGACAATAAAAAAATTAATAAATACGTTCATTGCCCAAAAAAAATGTTAAATTGATAGGAACAAAGAGTTCGTGTCAATCTCATATGCGCAAGACGATTTTTCTTTATTTTTAGTGAATTTGACAATTTAAAAAAAATAATAAATTCGGTCCACTGCCCAAAAAAAAAATGTTAAATTAATAAGAAAAAAAAGTTCGTAGACTTTTCAGGCCAAGGAACATTTCTTAAATGCTCCAACCTCGTTTGCCCGTCTTCCGTCCACGCACACTGCATTTGTCTTCCACTTCCGTCCATTACCATTTTTTTTCCCTCCCAAAGAACCAGAAAGTCGACGCGAGTTTCGCCTAAACTCCCCTCGATAAAATCTAGCGTTGAATTAGCTCCGAAGTATTCGTATCGTTCCCCGTCTGCTGCGATCGCAAGAGCCCGGCTCCACAATCTCATATGCGCGAGACGATTCACATGCCCCTCTCCGCGTCCGACGAGGAAACGAAACGAACTAGGTAAGGTCGGCGTCGAGCGAGAAGGAGACACAGCCGCGACGACAAAGTCGCTCTGTCGGTCCCGCCGAGAGATCGTCAGCCCATTGTCGAGAGAGATAAGGCCGTCTCTCGAGAGAGGACCTCGACGCCTCTCCTCCCCGCAGTCGCGACGACAACGACCACCCAGGCGTGCAGCCGCGGAGAAGACGAGATCGCGCTCGTCTTACGCGCGAGGCTCGCCTATCGGTGAATGACAAATGCCCGAGAAGAGTTCCCTCCGGCTCCTTCCTCCGCCTTTCGTCGCGAGTCCCTTCGCCCGATGCGCCGAGTGACGAGAATCCTGGAAAATCGTGGCACGGGGACTAATTGGCGCGGCGGGAACGCGAGCGACGAGGAGGAAGCGACGATAGGGTCGCGAACGCGTGCGTCGAGCTACGTGCGGTGTTTGCGAAAGATGCTGCGCGAAGACGCGGAAAAGAGAAAACGAAGATCCAAAAAAAAAAAAAAAAAAAATCAACAAGAGAGAATCGAACCGCCTCGTGTTGGCTCGAGTATCGTCCGAGAGCACGCACGAAAGGGGATCGGGAAGGTGTGTAACTGCGCGCGCGGGGCTGTACGTCGTCGTGGAACAAGACACAACGACGCAGAGGCCAGCCACGTATTTAACACCGAGCCCGCGGCCTCGGGCTCGCGAGAGACGCGCGAGATATGTCGTCGAGAAACCGCGAAGGCGAAGAACCGGAGGAGGAGGAGGAGGCGAGCCAGAAAGCTGTGTACCAGAAACAGCGCACGCTCGATCGATCCCTCCCGAGAGAGATCGAAGGAGGGAGAAAAAGCGGCCCGAGGCATTATTTTCGTGAGCCCTACAGCGTGTTAACGAGAACTATCTGCGGTCGAGGGTGTGTTCGGTTTGCATTGAATTCCGTGTAAAAAAATCTCGAGGAAAAAATCTCGGTCGAACATGGCGAAAGGGTTGACGCCGAAACGACATTCGTCCCGTTTGGGCGACTGTGCGGGACGAAGGGTGCGAAGGGCTTTCGGGGTATTTGCATGAGGGAGCTTTTCGCCCGTGCGCATGGGACTGAGCCAATATTCCCAGTGCGCACACACGCGCGCACACATGAGAGCGCGTAATCATTCGGCTTTCGCGCTCCACTCGAGGTGCACCTAATACGCGGGTTGCTTCCTCGCCTCCACCCCGTTCGACCTCCCTCTAATCCTCTAATAGGATTTATGCGCGCGAGCTCGATTACCTCGAGCAGTCAAGGATACCGACGACGTCGAGGACGATAGGCGGGCACCGGAGGACGAGGAGCGACGCCGACGAGGCGTCGGTCTGTTTGCACTGGCTAATTCGACCACATACCGAATTTCTCGTTTGTCAGCCGAGAGAGATCCGCTCACGCACAGTAAACCTCGATAACGAGATTTTTTTTAAAATGGCAACATGTGGTAATTACATAGACTATGAAAAGGCGTGGTGAAGTTTTTATGAAAATTGATCAAAATTGGTCAAAAATATGAAAACCATTAAGGGTGTTAATAGCAATTTTTTTGCGCTGCCGTGCAGGTTATCAATAATTATTTTTAATAAGAAGTTGTGGACTATCCCGCTTTTGAACACGCCAATTATTTAGGGTAAGGAACCTTCAATACTTTTCATTTTAAATGGAAACTTGATAAATTGATAAATTGATAAAAATTACTAAAAAATATGAAAACCATGACCGGTGCTAATAGGAATTTTTTACGGACGCTGCCGTGCAGGTTGTCAATAATTATTTTTAGCGGCAAGGTGTGAACGATCCCGCTTTTGGGCATGCCAATTATCGAGCATTCTCACTCTCAATAATTCCTCTTCTCGGAGGAAAAAGAAATGTGTCGAAGGATGATATCGCCGAAGAAAGACGGTGCGAGTGGTGTCAGGTATGTAAGCGACTGTGTAGCTACAATCTCGCGAGAGCCGAGGATAAAAAGGATCGAAGGGTAGAGGCGAGAGAGTAGCGAGGCTGCGCGTGTTCGGCTTCCACAAGTGAATCGGGACGGTGCGAGAGAACGAGAGTACGAGAGCCGTAACGGAAACAAAATCCCTGGGAGTATCCTCGAGGGACAACGGGCGACAGACGCAGCCTCGAGGAGGAGGACCGGCGTCGCGAGGGAAGGTGCGGTTCGAGACCGCGTGTAGTGTTAAGACAACCGCAAAAAAAAAAATAAATAAAAAAAAAAAAATTAAAGAAAAGACGAAAACCGCTAAGGCTCATTTTTAGAAGCTATTTCGTAGAGGATAAATAGCAAAAAAAATCGACAAAACAGTGCGAAATGAGAGAAACGAATGACCAGCAATACCGCACGAAAGAGATTGATAGGCGAAAAAAATTGAAGCAGAAGGAAGAATTATGAAAGGACGGTGAGAAATATAAAGGTGGACGCAAGGCGTAGGCGCGAAAGCGCGCAAGGAATCCCTCGATCTCTGCTCCGCAGCAGCAGCAGCAGCGACGCCTTCGTCCACCTTTCTTCCTCGTTCTCGTCCTCTTCTTCCTTCTTCCCTCGGTACACGTTCGTCCTATCTCTTCCTTGTCGCCGTCGCCGGGACCCGCAGCAATAACGATAAAATCCGTTTCCTCGGTGTTTCTCTCCGGTGGAGCCAGCGCGTGTGCGAGTCCGCAAAAGACACTCCGCGAAAGATTCATCCTCGTACTCAGCTCACGTAGGGCGTCACTTCTTTCGCGATCGTATATCTAACCGGAGTGCCTGCAAAAATGTACCGCAAATAGTTTATACTTCGCACCTCTCGACTGATAATAATACCCCGCCGCTCTGCTACCGCCTCGGTTCCTGGCTCGACGATTCGAATTCGTTTTGATATCGGACACAACTCCATGCCCCGTTTTACCCGTTGCTGGCACGAACTTTCCTAAACTCGCGCGTTTTCGTCTCTCTCTGTATTTGAGATACATTTTAGAGTAATAAATCATTTTTAGGTCAAAAACCGCAATTTCGAAACCGGATGTGACGTTTTCCCGTGTGACGTCACTTCCGGTCAAAAACGAAGATTTTTAAATCGGTAGTGACGTTTTCCTGCATGACGTCGTTTTCGGTCGAAAACCAAGATTTTGAAACCCGAAGTGACGTTTTCCAAGATTTTGAAACCGGAAGTGACATTTTCCAAGATTTAAAAACCGGAAGTGACATTTTCCAAGATTTTGAAACCGGAAGTGGCGTTTTCCAAGATTTCGAAACCGGAAGTGGCGTTTTCCAAGATTTCGAAACCAGAAGTGTCATTTTTTCGTACAACGTCACTTCCGATCAAAAACCGAGATTTTTAAACCGGAAGTGACGTTTTCAAAGATTTCGAAACCGGAACTGACATTTTCCAAGATTTCGAAACCGGAAGTGACGTTTTCCAAGATTTCCAAACCGGAAGTGTCATTTTTCCGAGTAACGTCACTTCCGACAAAAATCCGAGATTCTTAAACCGGAAGTGACGTTTTCATCACCTCATTCTGCGTTTTTTCTTGCGCTTTCTTTACCCCATTGTACTTTCTCTTCCCGCCTCGAGTCGTCCGAGTCGTGCGATTCTCACGGCTCCTTCCCGCATTCGCCGTTTCAGTGGGCTCTTTTGTGCCCGAGTATCGGTTCTCTTATTTGGTGACCAATCGAAGAGGGGCGGCCGCGCTCGCTCGTCGAAGACGGGCCCCGAGAGTCGAGGCTCTCCGTGCCGCATCAGCAGGGAGAGAGGAGAGGAGAGGCGAGGCCAAGAACTCGAGGAGTCTCTCCTCGTCTCGTTCTCATCATCTCTCCGCGCCGCGCTCTCCCTCTATCCATCCTCTCAACCCTTTCGCTCGCTCCCACCTCTCGATCGAGCGCCGTCTCTCTTCGTCTCCTCTTCCTTTCATGCGAGCCGGCCCGTTAATCCTCCACAGATCCCGCCAGGATCCCACGGAGATGCACCGGAGAATTTGCATACAAGATCTCCCCGCATCGGAGAGCTCGCCGTCCCTTACACTTTCGATCCCTCTCGCTCTTCCGCGTACGGCGGAGCTCTGCTTTTCCGTCTTTTTTCTTCCTCCTCTTCTCGTTCCTCTTCTTCCTCCCGACATGGCGCGACCCGCTTATGCGGACGCTATTCGGCCCCATCGCCGCTCTCCGCGTTCGCCATCGACGTAGACTCGGCCGGCGAAGAGCGACTCGCTATCTTCCCCCTGTTCTTCCCTCTTCGCTAAACGCGCTCGCGAGAATAATGAAAAATAAAAAAGATGGGCGAGAGGGACAGAGAAAGCGTGTCCCGAGAACGACGCTCGGCTCGGTTAAGTCAAGCCCGGAGTCTCGCTCGTGCACCGCACGCCGATCCTCTCGCCGCGAGCGCGAGAGGAAGAAACGCATCGTTCCACGGGAACAATGGCGTGCCGAGACTCGCGAGATCGAGACCCACGTTAAGGTCCTCCACGGTCCCATCCTCGAGGTATCGTCTGCCTTTCAGACTGGTAGCACACGACCTTGGTACACCCTCGCGGCCATCCTTGCCAGGGCTTTCCATCAATTTCTCAAAAAAATTAATAAAAAAGACGGCAGATTTTACTCTATAGAACAATAACTCCAATGTCCAAGACGGTCATTTTTTTTTTGTGTACAACAATTTACCGATAAATTCGCGTATATTAAATTGCTTGCAATCATCCCGTATGAAATTCCGTCGAAGTGGATATTTAAAAAAAACCTCAACCACTTGTTCATCCCCCAAAAAATTTCACAAGAACGAGGAGTTCACTTGTGTGTTCCAAGCTTCACTCCGGAGTCCAGTTGTGCGCCGAATTTTTTTTTTTTCGTCTTAATAATATATTAAGACGAAAAAATTTGGTTAATATAACCAAAGCATTTGCGTATATTATATTCCCTTCCCTGACAATCATCCCGTCGCTTTAATAAAAAAAAAACTTCAATTGGACGTTCATCCCCTGAAAAACTTGACGAGAAGAAGAATTTCTCGCGCGTGTCCCAAGCTTCCCTTCAGAATCCACTTGAGCGCCGCCATGTTTTTTTTCGCATAAAAAAATTAACCGAGAAAATCGCGAGCATTACATCACCTTCCCTTCCAATCATCCCGTAGGAAATCGCGTCTCCGCGAATACAAAAAAAAAAAACCTCAGTCGAATGTTCATCCCCCGAAGAATTCCACGATCACAAGGATTTCCCCCGTCTCCCAATCTTCCCTCCGGAGCGCAGTAATGCGCAGGCGCGCTTCATCCCTCCACCGCACACGAAGTTAATCCGGTCCATATACGCGAGCGATTACCGTTAATTATATTTTCCCAGTGCGTTCACGCGCGTCTGTATTTACCGTCGCTGCTGTGTGGCTACTCGTGTAGGATAAGAGGGTTGCTCGCGGAGGGGGGGCGGGGGGTAGAGAGGGGGGGGATGTGTGTGGCGGTCCGTTGAGTGGCGTGCGTCGCGAGGGTTCTCGCTGTATTCCATCCACTTTCTCCCTCTCCACAACCGCCCGTTCTCCGGGTATCTCGTTGACTGACACGTATTCGCGTGGGGGATATGCTATTACACGTACCGGAATAGCGGTGTATAGGTTCGGATGTTCGGGAATCCGGAGTTCTCGGGCGAGCGCAGCGCGCGGTCCAATCGACTTGTCCTCGGTGCTGCGCTGCGAATCTCTCTCCGTGTGCCTGTGGCTCTGGGCCCGCACGGGGGTCGCGTGGGAAGGGGGCTTCCACCCGCCGGACAGGGACGGAGGGGGCGAAACCACCCTCGCATTCTCTCTTAGCGTTAATACAGCAGCGGCGGCTTCGGCAGCGCCCGGGCGAAGGGCAGGATTAAATTGGCACCAATTACCAGCAAAACACCCTCCGCGCACTTTCTCACCCTCGTCGCTCGTTCCCTCGGCGCGGGGTCGCTCCCCCCGCCGCCCCCCCCCCCCCGTTAAGTTCCTCGTCGCTCTCCTTTTCGCGCACGCCACCGACGGCGCTTTCCTCCGCGTCATGCCCGACTCTCCGCGGAACGCCCGAAAGAAAGCCGCTCCCTCAGGCTCCGCGCGTTCTCGCCGCGGCGAGGCTACGCCGATATTACATTATGAAAATATACACGCATAAGCCGCGAGGGGCGAGAGGGAGCTCCGGCTAGCGGGAAGAAGAGGCGAGAACCCCAGCTGACGCTGCTGCTGGTGCCAATGAAATTACGGGGAGCGCTGCGCGACGAGGCATTTTTTTTTTCTTTTCTTCTCTTCGCGCCACCCCTCCCGTTTATTGTGCCATCTTGGGGCTCCTCTGGAGTGCCCGTGTGTATCTGTGTGCGCGTTGGGCCGTGCACTCCCTTCCGCCAATGTTCCACTCCAGGCCGCTTATACCTGTATCGCCGGGAAAGAAACGCGCTCGCCGACACCGCAGGGCGATAAATTAATAAAGAAAAATCAATATGCTGTTATTAGGGGTAATGGAATCACTCGTGCGAAACTTTTGCGCGTTCTGACGTTGGGGAACAGTCGCCGCGGGGCTGGCCAACTGTAAACTAGGCTTTTGCACGATTTGATGTTTGATGCACATTTTTCATAGAGACGGTGATTAAAGGTTTGTGGATTTAGTGTGCCTGCCCGAAAACACTTCTTCGAGTAGTTTTTTAAATTTATTTTGTGCCTCTTTTTCTTGAAAAATATCTTTATTTTTTTTATCAGAGATACGGTGAAATTAATAAAATCAAGAAAAATTATGAAATTATGACAATATTCTGACCAATATTCAATGCTAGGTCGCTCGTACTTATGTACGAAGGACCGAACCGCTCGCCGCAGCGCAAGACGATAAGTTAATAAAGAAAAATCGATAAACTGTTATTACACTTAATGGAATCCTTCGGGCGAAACTTTGGCGCGTTCTGAAATAAATAAAAAATCTCCACGGCTCTCCCCAACGGAGAACTGTAAACTAGTCATCCGCACGATTCGATAACATTTTATGCACATCGTACATAAACACGATAATAAAAGGTTTATACATTTAACAAACTATCCCCATCCAAAAACACTCCCTCAATTTTTTTTCTCGTCCGTTTTGCACCTCTCTTTCTTGAAAAATTGTGTAATTAATTTTCCGCCAAAAATACGCTAAAATTAATAACATTAAGAAAAATGATGAAATAATCGAGAAAAAAAAATGATCGATCTTCGCGAACGATGTTTAAAATGTTCTTTACCGTGCACATAGCATCTCGCTCGAGGCTCGTCTGTAGGAACATCGTGTAGGTAACTTTCCACGAGTAATAAAAGCATTTCAGTCGCGGTTGTCTCGCGGGCACTGCGATCCTCGCGACAAATGCCACGTCAGAGTCTTCGCGACACGCGCACACTCGCACACTCGCGTGTGCAAGTCGCGGGTTCCTTGGGTATCCGAAAGCGTCGCGAGCACAACGGCGCTTGCGCCCATGCCGCTGATGTGGGAGGTTCGGGAGGTAGACATGTGTGCACACATGCGTACGCGCTTGCGCACACAGTGACGCGTACCATTAATCGCCTGCACAGCATTGGCGCGGCATTGAATACACAAATGGGCGTATTCACCGGTCGTGGAATACGCTCGTTCTCCAATTGGCCGGTGGAACACAGTCGTTACACTTATCACATGTGTTGTACGCCGGATGAGCGATGTGTGCAAAAGGTAGAGAAAAGAGCGGTATGGCCGAGCGATACCGGCCTCACCTCGGCCGAGGAGGAAGAGCTTGAGAAGGCAGCGCCGAAGAAGTCGAGCGGCAAATGAGCGGCCGGGTTGGGGCACTCGAGACGGTGCGCGAGAGAGGAAAATTGCACGATGATAAAAGAGGAACGAGAGGGAAGGGAGCGAGGGAGGCGAAATGGGGAGCGAGAGACCTGTAACCAACCACCTACGTCGATGGGTGGGTGTGGGAACGATTCCACACTCGCCGTTATTCACAAAGCCCTCCGCCGACTCGGCGACGACGGCGAGGATGTGGAGGAGGAACGAAGAAGAGGGCACCGCCGAGGACACCGAGACGATATGTCGGCGCCGTGTTCGGCCGCGCCACAACGAGCTCTCTGTATCGCGTTACCGTAAAAAAAAATAAAAAAAATGAAAAAATTGAGGAGAAAAAAAATGAAAAAAGGGGTGAAGTACAAAGTATAAGGTAAAAGTGGTATATCCAGTAATGTTGTACGAGTCTGTCAGTCAAAGTGTATCACCGCGGGAATGATGCCGAGCGGCTCGTTGAGTCATTCGTTTTACATGCAGTCGTTACTCTATATGGTAATAATGGAAGGGGTTTATAAATAGAGGAAAAAAAGAAGGAAAAAAAAATGAAAAGACAGGATACGAAGAATGAAAGTGGGTATTACGAGAGACTCGTCACGATGGGAGAGAGAGAGACCGGTGTGTGTGCGTTCCGTGTGTGCATATGTAATGACAATTTATTAACGTATCGGCGAAACGAATCGGGCTTTACGATGACGAGTTCGAGGGAACACGAAGAGCGTTGCGGCTATCGGGAGAGTTGGAAAAAAAAATGTTTGCCTACCACCTTTTCCACCTTCGATGAAGGCTTACCTGGGAGTTCACGTAGAAAAGGTTTTCCCCCGCACGGAAAAAAATTAATGATAATTGTGCGCTCTGCAGGAAAAAATGCTGTGTTCCAGCAATTTTTATGTCTCGTGTGACGCCGACGCGGCGGGCATGTCTGCTGGCTGCGCATGCGTAAATACTACTAAAACGATATCCTAAAATTTTCCAATGCCTCGCGTATCCTTGAGCACATTTTCCTCTAAAAAATATTTTTTTCAGTAATTTCTCCTCAAGTAATTTTAATTCTTAAAATTAGAAATCCCCATTTCTCCAGAAAAAATGTTACTTTTCCAGTAATTTCTCCTCAACAAATTGTAATCATTTAATTTTAATTCTTATAATAAGAAATTCCCATTTCTCTAGAAAAAATGTTATTTTTCCCGTAATTTCATTTTAACTAATTTTAATATGAAAAATTAGAAATCCCCGTTTTCCAGAATTCAGTAACTATTGTTAATTTTTACTATCCATGTGGGTTTATTATTAGTGTCGTAGGAACGTACCGGCCGATATGCCATTCGAGATGAATTTCTATACCTATAGACCATGGGTAACATAAGTGGATTGTGCATAAGTATACGTTCGTACATCAGTGTGTTATATATATGGGTATAAATATACATATATATATATTTACGCGAAGGGTATATATCCGTGTATACCGCGTGTACCGGTATAATTTATTATGCTGTCAGTATGTCGCTCACAATGACCGCCTCCTCGATTTTGTGACACGGCGATTATCGCAGAGTCCGATCTCTCTCTACCAATCATCGTTAGCATGAATAACGCGACAATGGTAATCCTCACGAACGGAAAGACAGTCCTCCACGCCCGCGACCCGAGCACGCCGTCGCCGAGTTCTTTTCTTCGTCGTGCTCGTAACATTTTCATCTACGGCAAGACTGTGCCGTGTTAGTCTGGGCTCGCGATCCTTGCCGCTCCTATTCTCGCTTGTTGTGTGTCTAGCGTGTATACTAAACGCCGTACAAACTCTTGCACGATAGACCGAGTGTCTCGTGAATCCCCGAGAATGTGCACATTGCGCTAGGCGAGGTAAGCATTTTCGTCTCGGCGGAGGAATAATTAATTTTTTTTTTTTTCTGTATTCGGTACTCGGCAATTTGCCATGTTGGCAAAACAGCTTCGTTTTCTGAAGTGTCTTGAATTTTTATACAAAATAGGAAATAATGATTCTAGAGGAATTTTTATAAAAATAGGGAATAAAAATTCTGGAGGAACTTTTATAAAAATAAAAATTCTAGAGGATTTTTTATAAAAATAAAAATTCTAAAGGAATTTTTATAAAAATAAAAATTCTAAAGGAATTTTTATAAAAATAAAAATTCTAAAGGAATTTTTATAAAAATAAAAATTCTAAAGGAATTTTTATAAAAATAAAAATTCTAAAGGAATTTTTAGAAAAATAACAATTCTAGACGAATTTTGTCGAATCTTGCTCGTAACATTTTCATCTGCGGTACCGCCGTGCCTTATTCGCCAGGGCTTGTGTGTATCGCCGTACGAACTCTTGCACGACAGTTTGAATGTCTCGTAGATCCCCAAGAACGTGCATAGTGCATTAAACGAGAATATGTATGTTTGGTCTCGACGGGAGAAGTTATTTTTTGTCTGTATTACTTGTTACTCAGTAATTTGCCACGTTCGTAGAACAGCTCCGGATTCTTGAAATTTCTACATAAATTCTGGAGAAATTCTAGATAAATTCTGGCGAAATTCTAGAGAAATTTGCACTAAGCGTTAATGCGATCCAAAGAACGTTTTTCACAACGAACACAAGTTGGTCACATTTCTTCCTGGCCTTAAAATAAAACAAGTAAATCTTTAAAAAATAATTGGTCTTTTCTTTCCCTCGTGGTAGAGAAAAATTGCCTACGACTGAATACCAACGGTACGAAGCTCATTCCGGAGAGATTCGCGAAATACGACTTTTTACTTTCAAGAAAAAAAAAATAAAAAAATAAAAAACAAGCAGTTCTATCCGGCACGTCCTGAGAGAGCGCCAGTCGAGCCGAAATAATCTTCGGAATACTTTTCCAAGGGTCCTCGAGGGTAGCTCGTCGTTCCGCGTAGAAAATATAGCGCCGGTGATTTTGGCAATGGTGGCTTTTTAAGGTGGCGGGGAGGGGTCGAAGGGGTGGTATAAAGCGGAGAGTGCGGGAGGCGAAAACGGCGAAGCACGAAGCCGCGCGGAGCCCCGCTCGGAGGCTCGGCTCTATCGTCTCTCGGTGGAAAGTGGCCCCGTTACAAGTTTTACTGCAGTTTTGCGGCTCGAAACTGCGAGCGCGTAACGGGCCGGCAATTGAATTTAAATATTCAATTATGCGATGTGTAAATGAAATAGAGGCCCTATGCAAATCGCAACACGCTAAGGGTTGTTGCAAATTTAAAGGGTTAAATATTTATTAGACGAGGGTTAACCGAGATTTATGGGGGCGGAGAGGAGGAGCTCGTTGGCCGGGTTCCTCGCTCGCCGGGCTCGATCGGTCGCTCTCGCTCGAGGTTTTCTTCCGCGCCGCGCAGTCCGCGATCGCTCGGGGGGTCTTTGGGGAATCCCGCCGGGGGGGCCGACACGTTCGCTCGGGGGTGGCGGCGCTCGAAGGAAGGAAACGGATCGCAATTTCGTTCGCGGCTGGAGAGAGACGCTCGAATTTCACTCTCGATTCTCGAATGCATTCCACGCATTCCATCAATTCTCAACAATTGCACGACACAACTGTCGCGCAAGCAGGATCGGGAAGCTTTTCGTCGAGAGTTCGATGACCTTTTTTTTTTAGTGTTTCGCAATGAGAAATGAAAAAATCACGTTGTTTAACTCAACAAGGCTAACATTTATTTATAATGAAAATACGTTGATTGAGACAATAGTTTAAACAGTATCATTATCGGTAATATATTATCACTATAATGCTAGTCGTATACAATGTGCGGGTGAGTTTTCCTTCCTTACAGTCTAATAAGTTGTAATGTAAACACACTTTTACATTTACAGTGAGTTTTTTTAATATTTTTTTTGTCATTTTTCTTTATTTTACCTTTTTTTATTTCGCCTTTTATCTCTTTACCTCCCTAATCTCTGTCGGTAGAAATGCGCCAGTAAGTACGACGCGCGCGTGTTGTCTCTTACGTATATATGTCGCGAGTGCGTCTCGTTCGTTGAGACCACCAGATATATATATATATATTTATATATCACGCTATCTTTCTCTCTCTCTCTCTCTCTCTCTCTCTCTCTCTCTCTCTCTTTCTCTCTCTCTCTGACTCGCGCCTCTCTTTTCAACTTCGATTGATTTTCCTTATCTTTTTTATTATATTTTTTTTTATTATTTTCATTTTCTCGTAAACGTTATTAACAAATACAGAAACAAAAAACGTAACTACACGACATCAACAAATTGTGGCTTGTGCTTTAAAATCCGTTGGCACGAAATAATAAAAATATATCACCGAGCACTGTCGACCGCGACGTCGATCCGTGTAACGCGCGTCTCCGGCGAATATCTTACGCAAAGATAGATTCGCGAAGCTCCTCACGTTCGTACGTTTAAATGCGCTCAAAAATAAAAAATGGCTTCGACTCACACTTTTGATTTTTCCATACCCATCGCAAATTCTCTGCGCGAGGCAGACGATTTTTTGATAATTTTTTCTCAACAACCGGAAGAAGAACTTAAATCGGGCGTACAATACGGAGTATAAGTGCGTTAAAAATCTCACAACTGTAATTTATAATCGTCAATTCTTCGAAAAATGCACACACGCAGGCATCTCTGTCCAATTTTATTCTCATTAATTCAGTTGCTTCGTTCGGTACCAACAATAATAATAATGATAGATTTGCTAAAGCTATATCTTCGTAAATGCAGTCGAGAATACTAATCGCGATAACGGGCGAAGCGTGCGACAGTGCGACGTGTGACGTACGCGAACGAAACGATTGATTTGATTTTTTTCTCTTAATTTCCCTCATCGTACCCTTTCGCATATCTCACGCCATTCGCTCTCCTCGTGGCTGTTCGAATTTTTTTTTTTTATTTCTTTCCGCCGCTATCTCGCATACGTGGCCGAACCGCGGCTCGTTCGTCTCGGCGCTGCTAATCCCGCATGGCGTAATATCCTCGTATCTAATTAATTAAGTACACAGTCTCGGCGCTCACGCCCACTGCAACCTATGGCACTACGTATTCACGTTTAAGTCGTCGTCGTCGCTCATCGCGCTCGCGGGCCCACGACGCAGCTCCCCGCGGAGCCTCGCCGTCTCCACGTATATATATATATACATATATATATGCATATACGTACGTACATATATACCCGATCGTCATTATCATCATAATAATCACGCATCTCATGCAGCTCACAAAGTCTCGCTCGTATCGATCACGCCGGAGTTAATATATTAAACAAAAAAAAAAACATTTTTTATAAAAAAAAAAAAAAAAAATTACTCCGTCAACATCGAATTCGCACCGACTATGCAAAAAGTATCCTTATCGCAATGGAATTATATAAAAAAAAGAAACGCGATTAATGAGAAGACTTAAAGATGGAAAAATAATACGAAAAATAAGAAAACAAAAAACGATCAAACTTAACTGAGCGATTCTTTTTACGTATATATAACACATTCGGCAATTGATAATAATTATCTTAATAGAGTCGATCGGTGCGGAGGTGACTTAAGTCGACGATAATCGTTCTGAGATTAGATTGTTAACAATGGTTCGCTTGCGTTGCCCTTTTTTGTGTCATTGCTCCGTGTTGATTTGCATAAATTGGTGAAATAAAGGTAATTAATTTATGTATTTTTGTATGCAAATTTAGCCGAGATACGGGAGTATCTCTCGGCCCTAGGTTCGGCACTCGTAACTAGGGTTCCGACCGACAGGTGCTGAAGAGGCCAGCCACCAATCACCGTACTCTTTGTAAATGGCCCTATGGACTTGTATCGTTGATATAGCGTGGGCGAACTCGATCGCTCACGGGACGAGAAATCTGCGCATCAAGGACAATTATTTTTTTTCAAATTTTTGCCACGTGACTGAAAAACGGCTCGTCCCGTGCATGATCGGATCCAAACACACGTCGCTGCTTCTGCTGGCGCAGCGTTCCTTCTTGCTGCCCCGCCCTGGTCAACGCACCCTGCACCCCATGCTTTTTATCTCCTTCTCCCTCTCCACCCTTTGTTTCATTGTGTCCGTATGTGTGTCTATGGTCTACAGTTTGTTTTTGTTTTTTTAATGTTTTTTTTGTTTGTTTTTTTTTCCTCTATTCAACCTGTCGCACGTTGAACGCACCTGCACTCGTACGTCATTCTGTGTATCGCACTCTCGTGCACTCTCTCTCTCGTATGTAATTTGGGTGCGTCCACGGGACAATATTTATGTGCGTGTACCTCGGCTGAAATGCATGTGTTTGTTCGCTCGTCGCGCGACGAGGTCTTCGCGTTGTTTCAACGTGAATTCCCTCTGCCATGTTGATTTTTAAGTGTGTATGTACATGTATCTATGCATATGTGTTGCCAGTCAGTGTATTTTTTTTTTTTTTTAGTTTCGTGTCGTGTAATTGTGCGAACAAAGGGTACTCGTCGGCATGTCACAAGATTTAGGGATTATGGCACATATCGCTGGGGTGCAGGTTCCAGCGTTTAATACCTTCCGTCCGTTCACCATGGGCGGAGCATCAATCGAAGACAGCGTATATCAAATATTCATATTTAATATATATGTGTATATATATATGTGTGGTCATGCATTTTTTTTTCGTCGTGAAATCATCGATTGACGAAAAAGAAAAAATATATATATACATGTATATATTTTATAATGGTAATTATACAAGTCATAGGGTGGGTCAAGTACGGGGATTGGGGGTGGACTCGCGCGCCCTGCCGGCCAGGACTTTGTACCTCACACAACTCCCTAGTTACGAGTACCGAGACCTAGTTTTTTGTTTTTTTTTCTCTTTTTCGCTCGATTCGGTTTTAACCGCGCTTTGTTTAAGGGGGCCTGACGCGCACCTATCTTCTTGCTCTTCGTTTATCGTTGATTTATCGTCGATTGTGTCTCGCACGCACGCTTCGCTTTTTTTTGTAATTTTAATTTCGGTTCTTTTTTCTTTTTTCTATCGTACAACAATATCTACATGATAAAACGAAAAAACAAGCGACTGTCTATAACTCTCCGATCATTTTGATTTTCGCTAATCCACGATATTTTCATATATATATATACGCGGATTTTTTTTTTTCGATCATTCGCTCACGCTCGCGCTTACACACACACGCTTTTAGGACACGCACACAAACGCTCCTGACGATCTCGCCTATCGCCGCACTCATTCGTCGTCTCATCGCACTCTCGACGCACTATACGAGTGGTAACGCTAAACCCTAATAATTTAAAAACTAATCTACGTTCTCCAAATATCTTTTTTTTTATCGATCCTCCCGTTTTCCGTCTGAGAATTCTATCGCTCGACACGCAATCTTTCTATCGCTTTCCCGCCTTCTCTCGCTTTTTTTATTTTCTTTTTTCAATTATTATTATTATTATTCTTTTTTTTCTCTTAAACCTGAAATCTCTTTTAAAAATAGACACAAATTTATTTGTGACGCGACCTTAAGCCTATTACGTATATCCTGATCACGATTAAGTGCACGCCGCGCCGTCACGCGACGGCGCGACGATTTTCATTCGATTTTTGGGACACCCGTCGTTGCACCGGCGCGTACCGCGTGTCCCACCATCGTTAGTCTAAACGCGCCATTCTCACTGTTAGTATACTCCTCCTCTACTATGCAGCCCCGGAAACCGAACTGCACAATAATAACATAATAAAAAATAATAATAATTTTTCGCGCAACGCGAAGATACGCGCGGTTAATGCCCGCCTCTCTCTCGCCTCTTCCATCTGACTCGGACCTGCCTCAATAATGATTTTTTTTTTTTTTTTTTTTCAAGTTTTTCGTACTGTCGTGCCTAACGACGATGCATTATAGTGAGCAATGTAGCGGCGAGCGGCGAGCCAGAGATTCGCGCGAGCCCGAAAATATATCCAGTAAATTTGTTTCACGCTCGTCATTTTTTTAAAATCCATTTTTCTTTTTTTCAAATTTTTTTTGATAAATTGCGCTCGAGCCTATCGCCCTCGCGGCACGAATCTCTTATCTCGCCCTCGCCTCGATTTAGCGCGAAGTTTATACTGTGTCTCTTTTTTTCATAATTACTCATTACTCTTCCTTTTTTTTTTTTTTTTTTTCTATGTCTCTCGTTCTCTCAACGAACATCCGACGATCCGTGCTTCCTGCCTAAAAAACAAACCGCGACCCGACCCGCCGACGCCTCCCTCTCCTCTCAATTTTTTATCGCGTTTTTTTTACATGTATTTCGTTCCTTTTCCTTCCTCGCCATTACGGAAGAACGCGACGCGCATGCGCGGCTCGCGATGCGCCGAGCTCCGAGATACCGAATCGTCTTATCCTCTCTGCCGCGCCTCAGAATTGTATTTAAAACAAAATTTATACGCGTATCAGTATGTTGTTTTACTATAAACTGGCAAAAAAAATTGTAAATTTAATACACAATTGTGATGAAAAATTAATATACTTTTTCATCGAAATCGATCGAATAATAAAAACTAAGGTATTTTGATAATAAAATTAAAGTAAAAGATTTAAAATCCTGTATTCCCCATTTTTGAATACAGTGAACATTAATTTTCTTTTTCATCGTAAATTGTACATGGAATTTAATGTACCAGTTTTTGCATAAAAACTTCCGGAACACAAAATTTCATACAATTTTTTTTTGCAGTTCATACTCGTATATATTCTAGACTCGGTCTCGTTTCTCGAACGCCTGGCGAACGCGCCGTCCTCCGCGCACGCGCACGCACTCGGTCCGTCCACTATCATCGAACATCAGCAACAGCGCAGTCGGTTCGCGAGCTCGTTTCGTCTCTCTCGTCTTCCCGTTCTCGAATAGATTTTGGCACGAGGCGCTCCTCTCGAGAGGGCTCGGAACGCGCGATTCTCTCGCGTCGACCGTTCCGGCGAACCCGAACGAACTCCGCGAGAGAAGCGCGAACACAACGCGAGAATCCAACGCAGCGAGCGCGCGCGATGTAAAACGATACGGGAGAATCGGGAGAATGACGAGAACGAGAGGAGAGCACGCGCTGAGAAAGAAACGACAACGGGGCCGATGCGCGACCCTGCCCTCGAGAGAACTCGCTCGAGGGCCGAAAAGAAAGAGGAACAGAGAAAAGAAAGCTCGAACGCGAGGCCCGTCGGTTGTTCCAAAAAATTATAAAAAATAATAATCGATCTTCCGGATGAAAACAAGAAAAAAACCGTACGGACCGTGAGATCAATGAATTGCAGTTAAAAAGACAAAATAAAAAACATACAATAAAAAAAAAGAAGTCTCTACACTGAGAAAAAAGAATTGGTTGGATTAACCAAAAGTCGCATCGACACACGTTCAAAGCTGTTATTCGTCAGGTCCAAATAAAGCATTTTTTTTAAACGATTATTTCAACCTACTAAAAACGTTTCAATTGAAACAAGCATTTTAGTTCCACCAACCAAGCACCTTTGAACGTGTCTCACCGCTCATTTACTAAATCCAACCCTAACTTTTTCCCAATGCAGAGTACAAAAGTCGACACGGAAGTTTCTTCGCCGGTGCCCGAAAAAGAATTCGACCGGAATTGGTTCTCAAACACATAGCAGAGTAAAGAGTATCGTTAATTTTCGTTAATTTTCGTTCTCCCCGTTCCTTCCTTTAAAATTTTTAAATATACATCTGCGAGGCTATTACGAGCACGGATAAACGGCCGAGCTGATGCTGTGATAGGCGGCGAGGGCGGCGTGCGCGTGCGCGTGGGCCGGAGGCGCGGAAGCGGCGTGCGGCGAGGTGGCCATAGCGGAGGCCGCCGCGGCTGCCATCATCATCTGTTGGTGCGAACGCTTTAGGGAGTTGGGAGTTGTGGCGGCGCTACTTGGGGTAGTGTTGTTCGACTGCGGCTGCGGGTGATTTTGGCTTTGGTTTTGGCTCAGTTGCAAGGGGGTAGTACTGCCGATGGCATGATGGTGATTGTGGTGATGGTGATGGGGGGTGATCGCGTCGTGCGGATAGTAAGACGTTGACGATGGTGAGGTACTCACGACGTCCGGCGTGCTCGCTCCGTCCGTGTGGCTGGTACTGTCCGCTGTGCTCCGTGGACCACCGTCGAGGCCGTTGCCCATCTCGGGTGGTTTCGTGCTCTCCCGGTCGTCGATCACCAGATCGATCGGCATCTTGCCCTTGAGGCAGCTGATGTACCGGTGGCAGAAGTTGTCGCAGAGCTCGTGCACCTGCAATCAGAAAGACCAAAAAAAACACCGTTACTAAGTAAAATTATCGTCGTCTCCATTATTCATAATTATTCCTGCACATAGAAGGAGGGAGCTTGTATTTTAAATCCAAAAGAGATTTATCGATCGAGATAACGATCCGCGGCTCCGCGGATGTGAAACGTGCTGAGAGGCAGAAGGACGGCTCGCTTGACGCAAAAACATCCGAATTGCGCCCTTTTGGTTCTTAATTCTCTCTCTATATATATATATATATAGGGTCGGGAATTAAAAATATTGGCTCGCTCGCTTTGAATATCCTATCGTCCGAGAGGGAAGAAGGGGGAGCGATGGCTTCTCCTCATCAGGCCATATGTGTACGATATATGTCTATTCGACTGTAGGAATAGCAGTGTGTATGGGTATGTATCTCGCATCGATGACCGCGCGGCGAGCTGGTAGCCGGAGTTGCCTGTCCCCGCATGGAAGGTACATTCCCGGTGCAGTTGTTCGGGCGTCTGTCCGTCTTTATCCCTCCGCCGGTTTCTCCCGTTGTAGCCGGAGCGCAGAAGCGGTCCGGCAGCGACGGGCTCGGGATGCTGCAGCGGCAGCGTCAGGGCGAGAGAGGAGAGGAGGCCTGACCGGTGTCCAGTCGACCAGAATGTTATGTATGCAAATGAGGGCTGACAGGCATATAGGATATATACCTCCGCGTTCCCTCTCTCGGCCATCCTCACCCTGAAACGCGCGCGGCCCTTCCACCCAGAAAACCGACGGACCGACGGACGTCGTGCCCGCTCGCATAGGCGGAGAGGGCTTACTGGAAGGACCCGATAATATACCGAGGGCGATGCGATTTTACAAAAAATAAAAAAAAAAATTACTGTAGACAATGTATTGTATATAAAAAAAATTATAATAAAAAATTGCGTTCTGAAACGCGCGTCCGACCGCCCAGAAAACGGACCGTCGGACCGACGAAGATCGTCCCGGTTTTGTATGCAGAGAGAGTTTGTTGGGAGGCCCCGGTAATATCCTGAGGACGATGCAATTTTATAAAAATTAAAATAAAATTAAATAAACAATATATTATATCAGAAAAAAAATAAATAAAAATCGTTATTTTTTATTAAGTTCTGAAACTAGCGCGCTTTCACTCAGAAGACGGACCGACGGACCGACGAAGATCGTCCCGGTTTAATATGCAGAGAGAGAGAGTTTGTTGGAAGGCCCCGATAATATCCCGAGGTCGATGCGATTTTACAGAAATTAATTTAAAATAAAATAAACAATATATTATATCAGAAAAAAGTAATCATAAAAATGGTTATCTTTCATTGCGTTCCGAAACACGTGCGCTTCTACCCAGAAAACGGGCCGTCGGACCGACGAAGATTGTCCCGGTTCACCAGGCAGAGCGAGTTTACTGGAAGGCCTCGATAATTTTACAAAAAAATTTGTTAAAAATAAACAATGTATTACATTTAAAAAAATGAATAAAAAATCGTTATCTTGTTATATGTAAATGGAATCGTAGAGCGGCCGCGTTCCTCTATCTCTCGGTCGAAACGGGCAAAGAATCCGCCGAGAGTGACCTCCGCCTATCCGTGTGCACCTACTAGAAGTACACCACGTTTGTGCTCGGGAACAGGCGAGCACACCGGGAATCGGCGCACATAACCGACCATACCTCATTTACGTTACAGCACTCACGTGCATGTGCGCAGTCCGCGCACATAAGCGGGTCGGTATTGCAGATACCTGCGCGAAGGACCACAGCTTTATCTTTTTTCTTCGCGTATTATAATATACACGATGCGAAACAACTGCGAGGCACCGAAGGAGCATTATTACAGCCGACTCTCACCTCTGCGCAGCGTAAACGGCCTCACCGGGTCGGTCACTTACGAGGTATAACGCTATTCTTATTACGAAGGTATTTATATGTAATAGAGGAGAGGAGCGCGAGAGGGGAAGCTGAACTGCATTTGCTCGGCCCGAGGCGGCCATCTTGACGAGGCTGAGAACTCGCGCAGTGAACCCCACCAATGGACAGTAGGATAGTATTATACATATATACGGAGAGAAGGTGCACATATACATATATACATATATACATATATACATGTATGTATGTACGTAAGCCCGTTCCGGCGTGGCCTAGAACAATGCACGCGTTTATCATCGCGCGTTTACCGTGTGGATACACACTGTATGCTCGCCTCTTGCACCGAGCCGGGTTATAGAGGGCCCCTTTTATCTATGGCTCGGGGGCTCTCGAGTCGCAGGACTCAATTCCGCGTACCTAGATCCACCCCGCGACAACGCCAGCAGCGCCCGATTTTGCTCGTCTCGAAGATCGGGAGAATTCTTTTTTTTTCACGAATTGGGTTTGGTTCTGGATTTATAGTCAAAAGTACCCGGGCAAGAGTAACACAATGCCCGGCGGGGAGGGAGCGGAGGGCGAGGGGGGCGGAGGAGCCGAAGGACAGCGGCTATAATGCCGGACTGGTTAGAATTTGATCCGCCGGGAGTCGAGTCCGACCGACAATGCTCTCTCTCGGAGAAACGAGAGGCTGAGGAAGAGGATTAAAAAAAAGGTTTAAAAAATAAAGAAGAAACGACGATAACGACTACGAACATGGAGACCCTCGATCGACGATAGAGAAGAAGACGAGGGGGGAGGGCACGGATCGCTCGGAGCCCTGAGGGACTTTCCCCCTCTCCAACCCCGTGGAATGCCTCGTACAGCGATGGACGAGCTTCGAATTGATCGCTCGATCTTCGTTGGTATAAACAAATGTCGTAGCTTGTTATTATTATTTTATTTTTTTTATATTAAATAGAGTGAATAATGTCAAATAAATTCGCAGGTTGGAAGAACCTTCGAATCCTTAAATCGTCTCTTTGGCTTTTTTTTACTTTTTTTTCTCACGTTACCGCAACCTTGAAGAGGGTGCGCCGCGAAAGAGACACGAGGATGGAAGGAGAGTGGCCGATCGATTTCGCTTCCGGAAATTCAATCGACTTCTTTTTCACCCTCTTCGACCTCAACACGTGTCTCCTCGTCAGTGAAGGCGCGCGACGAGCCTTCGGTGTGGCTCCTCGGCGTCGCCGCCGATGGCTGCGCCCCGTCCTTCGATCACCCGATCGAGGGGGCAAAGTGTCTCGAATCCGTACGTTCCTACACGCGGGTTATCCTACACCCGCGTGTCATGATCGCTACCGGGTGCCTCTCGCTCGCTTGCCCTTTTGCGACACACGATATCGCTGCGAGGAGATCCCGTGGTGCGTCGTTGGGCGGACCGACTAACAACCCCCTTAGGGTCCTCGGCCGCTAACTGACTGCTCTGTAAACACCTGCTGCTTCGCGCTCTCCGACGTCTTCGTGCGGGGCTAAATCCACCGAATGGTGGAGACGATAGTCGTTTTTTTTAATTGGGCGCGATCGAAGCTCAAGTTTTTACAGTTTTTGGCTTCTAATGGAAGTAAATTATTAAATGTACTCTCGGCCCGAGTTTCGTTTTTAGTTTTAGTTTACTTTTTCCGTTCCTAAAAGTTTTAGTTTATTTTTCCTACACTGAAAAAAAATTTGCTTGCGGGCTGCCAAGGAAAAAAATTCTTATTTCAATTCAAACAATTCAATATGACATAGAAACAACGATGGCAAGACTGCCAAAATGACATGTTATCGCTTCAATCCAAACTGTAAGAATTGAAATAATATTTTTATTTACGATGATTGGTGACGATTAATTGTCACCAATCAAATGGCCCAACCACCGATATAATTTTCTTTTCACCTCGAGACGATAATAAAAATTAAAAAAAAAATCTTGTTTCCGGCTCGACTGAACTTCCTGGTGAGCAGTCTCGGCCATTAGCCTTGAGCGACGGCCAATCAGCAGATCTGCAAATCTCGAAACATCCTCGATATTTCGGGATACATTTTATAATTATTTTTTTTATGATAATAAAAAGGATAATAAAGAAACTGAGAGAAGAAATATGATTTGTGAGTATGCGAGAGGCTGCGTGTAACTGGATATCCGAGGAAAAGACATCGGAGAGCGATATTCGTATTATCTTACGCATGTTTTTTTTGTAATACACAAATACAGGTACGAGAATACGATATAGCACATCGGAGAAGGTATAAGCGACCTTCGACATCCTGCCGAGTCACCCGGCTCCATACGCGCTCTTTGCACGGCAAAGCGCCAAAGAGTTTCGTCGCCGGTATAGTCTCTCGGGTCGGGAAGGTATCCTCGATAGTTATCATCGGCGCGCATCGTAGTCCCGAAAGCAGATGCCGCGGAGAGCCATGAAAATATCGTGTGTCACGAGACTGATCCTGGGACGTAAACCTGCCGAGTTTCTGTATCGTGTCCCACACCACTACGCCGCTCCGTCGCACAGTTAAAATAATCCATCCACCTCCGGCAGGGTGACGACGCCGACGATCCTCGGACACGCAACGACCTAAATTCAATTTTGTCATGGTAAGCGACCTCGGCGACCGGCAAGGTCGACTCGAAAAAAAAAATCCGAGCGATTCGACCTCGACAGCTTCCACTGTATGAGAATCCAGAGGTGCTTTCGATTTGGCGTTTTTTCGTTATTACAACGTGAGTGCGCATGCGCACAGTCGCTTTTTGATACGAATGCGTACGAAAAAGCGACTGTGCGCATGCGCACTCACGTTGTAATAACGAAGAAACGCCAAATCGAAAGCACCTCAGATCGACACAATTTTTACCGGAAATGAAACTCTCCAGGGAAAAAAAAATTAATTTCGCCAACCAACTGAGTGGTTAAATGAGATCCGTACGATTAATTCGCTTGAGTCAACGGATTGATTCGTTGGGCCGATGTATTGATGATACTTTGGGCCAACATTGTTAACTAACTGGACCAAAAAATTAATTTGTTAGCTCAAGCAATGAGAATCAAGATCAACGCAATTTTGACCGGAAATGAAACTCTGCACGAAGAAAGAAATAATTAGTTTCCCCAACCAACTGAGTGGTTAAATGAGATCCGTACGATTAATTCACTTGCGTCAACAGATTGATTCGTTGGGCCGATGTATTGATGATACGTTGGGCCAACATTGTTAACTAACTGGAACAAAAAATTAATTTGTTAGCTCAAGCAATGAGAATCAAGATCAACGCAATTTTGACCGGAAATGAAACTCTGCACGAAGAAAGAAATAATTAGTTTCCCCAACCAACTGAGTGGTTGAATGAGATCCGGACGATCAATTCGAGATTCGAAATGAGATCCGGACGATTAGTTGGGCCGATGTATTGTTTGGTTGGCAGTCAGTTAATGTGCTGAACCAAAGAATTAATATCAGCGTAACCAGTCAATTGGTTAAACTAACGAATCATTTGGTTGGCAACTAATTGACTTTTCCGCCGAGACAAATAAATCGCCCATAGCGTATTTGACGCCGCACTTGTCCGACTCAAAGACCGCCTTATTTGCCTTCTCCATATCGTGCTCGCAAATTACAAGAAAGTTTTTTAATTTTTTCCTGTGTACCCTCGTTAACGTTTAGAATATTCCTCGTTATCGGAAACGCCGTTAGAATAAATTCCTGCGGTGCTTTGAGTTTTCACCATTCGGACGTCATTCTCTCGGAAGCGGCTCGTCAACTCGCTGTGATTGCCTTCTTATGGCTGATTTAACAAGATCCGAAGGCAAATCCGAGGCAAGTGGATTCACTAAACTCCGTGCGCAAATAATTATTACTTTAAAAAAAATAAAAAAAAAAACGAACTGGGCTCTTTTTAAACTGAAGTCGATCACTCGTTAGAAGTTGCACACCTTCGAGCAGCTTTTTTTTCGGCGAAGATCCCGAGGGCAAATATCCGTGGTGCAGAGTCGGATGAACAAGTCGTATAACCAGTTTTCGATTCAAAGACACTTTAAACGGTCTGTTATTCCCGAGGAAACCCGGAACCCTCTTTTGGCCCCAACCCTTTTTTTCTCTTTCAATCTCCGTCCGTTCTTTTGTCCGGAAGGTCGGGGTGGGGGAAGGGAGGTTCCGCGTTCCACAAAATCGTGTACTTCCTACCCTCGAACAAATATCTCTCCTTTACTTCCTCCCCGACGCAGCGCGACGTTATCTCGAGCCGGGGAAGACGAGCTTCGGTGTTTTTCAACCCTTTTCATGTAAAACAAAAAAAAATACTTTTCTTCAACTTGCGCTTCGTTTATTCCGCGCTTCTTCCTGTCTTCCGAAGTCTCCTGCGCGTCGCCGGCGCTTTCGCTTCCTCTCGCTGCCACTCCATCGTCTCGGAAAGGCAAACGCAACGAAGAATGGAATGAATCCCGGCTATATTTTAAATGCATACGCGCTCCTCGGTTTGCGGTACGAGATGAAGAGAGCAAAAAAAAAGGAAAGACGAGGAGGAGAGGAGGAAGAAAATTCCGGGTGAGGTGGGGAGGAGCCCCATTTACGGCACAATGGGCTCCTTTGAAGCCGAAGGTAATGAAGGTTTCGGGGTGTCTGCTCCGTCTCGGTGTAGGAACACAGCAGAAGCGAAATTCTGAGCGACCGCGGACTCCTCGCTCGACCACCCTTACGGGCACGCACGAGATTTCGCCGCGAGACACGAATCTACCGGGTGTCCCGATCAAAATATTTTCCTCTCTCCCTCTCCGTCTCCAAACAGCAATAAATTGCAACGAAAAACCGGAACCGATGCGACGTATGCGGAAGCAAGATCTTCACGGACTGCTCGATAATAGCGACTTTCTGGCATTTTGGCAAAGGCGGTACTGAAGGAAGTTCAAGGATCGCACAAGATAGTGCGCAGGTTCGGATCGAAATAGAATCAAATTATAAAGAAATTCAATTACTGGAGATGCACGGGAAATTCGTCGCTTACGGTTTGAAAATTTCATTTTTTTCGACCGGAAGTGACGTCTTAGAGGAAAAACGTCACTTCCGGTTTGAAAATCTCATTTTTGCGACCAGACGTGACGTCATTGAGGAAAAAAGTCACTTCCGGTTTGAAAATCTCATTATTCGACTGGAAGTGACGTCATACAGGAAATACGTCACTTCCGGTCGAGTAATGAGATTTTCAAACCGGAGGTGACGTATTTCGGGTATGACGTCATCCGATATAGATTCTTGAAAATTTTTTGTGAAAAGTATACTTAATATATGGACAATATATTTTTCGATCTACTTTCTCACTATGGAAGCGAGTACTCAAATCTTCGCCGGAAACAGAGTGGGCAAAAGCACGGTAAGAGTAGAGCGGCCGATCGTTTTGGTATGCACATCGCGGTCGCGCCATAATACTCGGTAAGAAATTTACCGCGCGAGTTGGCTCGCGCGCGGGTAGGATAGGAAGCACCGGCCCGATAGCCAGTGACGGAGCGCGGGTTATGTGTGTATGCACACGTCGATCGGTTCGCGCAGGGACGGCCCAGACGACTCGCCTTTCGAGCGTCAGGAACGGCAGCAGGCAAGCAGAGCATTCGACGGGTATATAACGCTGTATATGCCATATACGCAAGCCGGATGGACGCAACAGCAGGAATCGTTTGGTCTCCGTCGAACGCCCGCCGGTCCGTCTCTCCCCCTTTCTCTCTATGTGCCACGGCGCACCGGCAAAACGTAATTATGCTAATACGCGATTGGCTCAAAAATGTTAAACGCACCGGTGAACACCGCGGGCTACGGCGAACGCCGCGCGATTGGTCAGCTCTACCGATCTCAACTTCGCCCCGTTCGTTGTTTCCTCGCTACGGTATTTATTAAATCCTCCTCGTCGCCCTCGCGCCGCTCACGATTCACCTCGATCCTCACTTTTCGCATTCTTCATGAACGCCTCGAGAGATGGACGCGCATCGCTCCCGAGATCATCCTGTCCGGACCAATCCGCTCCGGACAGAACGTTTCAATCTTCATTATGCGAAGGGAGTGCAGCGAGGATCGAAGGGTTGATTGGCATTTTTTTTTTTTTTTTTTTTTTTTTTTTTTTTTTTTTTTTTTTTTTTTTTCTAAAACGCGTGACGAAAATAATGGAAATATTTGAAGTACCGGGCGAGAGGCGCGTCGAAGCGGCGAGACGTTATTTACGAGAAGGGAAAGCGCGCTTGTAATACTATGTAAGACTATAATAATATGAAAAACATGAAAAACTTTTGCGGACTCGCAACGCGGTAAAAAACGTGGGAACGATGCAAGATTGTATTCACTGCGGAGCAGTTTTTCTCTATAATTCTCGAAATAAACCGATAGATTTCGCGCGTTACCTGCTCTATGTAATTTTCTATTTCGCGCGTTGCCGCCTGCAGGACAGGCTGAGCGCGGAGAGAGGGGATAAAAATTACGAGTATCGGTGAAAAAAAAAATGGAAAAATAATAAGGCTATACACGAAAGGGCGAAGGGGGTTCGCGAGCCCGATACGAGATTGTTCAGCCTCGGGTATCGATTTATAATATAATCGTGGGTAAATGAGGAAAATTGCTGTGAAATTGCTCGATAAACCGGGCGGACCGGTAGCGGGCCCGAGGTTCTCTCCTCGGAGCCAAAGCCGAGGCGAGAGCGCCCTCCTTCGGTTCGCGCGCACTTCGTTGTCGTTTATCCGCGGACACGATGGCGGCCGTGCCGGCTCGTTGGTTGCGTTTGCCATTTTTAATGGAAACATTGCGACGAAAGAAGCCGGTGAGTTGCACGAAAGTTAACTGAAAAGATCGGCCAAGTTTTACGATCGGTGTCGAGCCTAGACGGGGAGAAAGACGGCGCGACTGCCGCGCCCTCGCGCGGCGAACCGCGGCGAAACTAGGTAATTTCGTTTCTACTCGCCGCCCGAGCGGCAGATAAATCACGCCACTTGGAACGAAAGAGAACGTTCGACGTTTCTGCGAGCGTCGAAGTCCATTGTGATCCAGAAGCGAAACGCCGCACGGTAAAGTACGCTGAGTGGAGTGGACTGAGAAAATGGATAGTGTTTTCTACTGTAACGAATAGTCGCCGGGGGGAACGTCTGTATAGATAGTTTCTGATAGTATGTATTCAATTGGTTAAACTGTGTTGATAGAAGGATCTAGTGAAAACTACCGATCATTTAAGAAAAATTACTATAGCACATATTAGCAGGGCACTAGAGCGTCACCTATGACGGAAAGTCTTACATTTTTCAAGAATTTTTACCATAACGGAACGAGTCCATTTCGCTTCGTCTTGAGAAAAAGCTTGCGCAGCGTGAACTGGGAAAAAATTACATAGTAAAAGCAACAATACTGACTTTTCACCTTGAAAAATAGTTCCGAAGGGCAATGTCTACATTTTATAGTTACGACAATGCCAAAAAAGCATGGTTGCAAGCATTATTATACACTGAGAGAAGGATCCAGTCAATATGACTATATCACTTGAGAGACATCACCATACCACATAGTAGGTACTAGGACGCCACCTATGGTAGGAAGTACCGGATTTATGAGAATTTTTCTTAGATATTATGGTACAAATTCTTGCATAATCTGAGACTTTCTGCCATAGGTGGCGGCGTGGTGCCCTTCTACTATGTCTTATGGTATTTTTTCATAGGTGATTTACTTCTCTCAGTGCAGGGTAAAAGTGTGAAATATGGCCCGGTCCATATATCATTGATTCACGTGTTAATCGAGGTGGGCCATATTCACCACTTTTACCCTATATATTCAATTGGTTAAACTATAATTATGCTTGCAATGATGATTTTTTGGAATTGGCGCAGCTATAAAATCTAAGCGTTCCCCTTCGGAACAATTTTTTATGGTAAAAATTCAGTATTGTTGCTTTTACCGTGTAATTTTTTTCTCAGTGCAACGGAGTGGTTTCCGATGGCCGCGGAGAGGGATAACGGCGAGCTTTCACTGCTATTACGGAAAATTGCGTACGTCCGTGCGGCTCTTGCCGTGAATGCCGTACACGCAACAGATGTTACCGGGTGTAAAAAGGTGGATCCGACCGACCACTTCATTTCTCCCGAACAAACGACTCCGACGCTATGTTTGCCAATGAAATCGTTTAGGACGTCAGCCGACCGGCAAAGAAAGGCACGACAGCTTGCGCGCCTTTTCTCCACCGCCGGTCGCCGCGCATAATGAATTTGGGGAAAGCGGGGCAAGACGGAGCCCCGCTCGAAGACGGACCATCATTACGATTTTTTTTCTCATCTCGAACGTTAAGCCGCGGTCCATTTCGCCCCTCCGCCTATAGTCTCCAACTTCTCCGAGCAAATTGCGCACGACAATTTACAATCGCCCGAACGACTTCATTATCCAGCCGTCCCGTCCATAACTAACCCATCGTTTCCGGCTTAGCGGCCACTCATTACCATTCTATAGCGCACAAAAAAAAAATCAGAACTCACCTTTTCAAGCTCGAGGAGGTGAAACCGGAGGACCTGAATCGCTTGAACCATCTGCAAAAATAAAAATCATAATTATTAATAAAAGTAATAAAATTCGTTCAACAATATAACGGATTAGTAAACAATCCGGTTAGTTAACGAGAACAAGTCGACCGGATGAGCTCGGAATAAAAGGCCAGCACCAACGCACATAAGCATATAAATACACATACATACATATACATATATCTATATACATATATATATATATATATCCACGCAACGGCGGATCCGTGCGCGAGCGAGATCCTCGCCGCGGAATAGCTCGCATAATTTCGCTATTCGCCGTGACGTTTAATGCGGCGTGTCACGCTCTCGCCGCCGCGTAGAGATAAACCGAGAAACTTCGGAGCCGCGGAGTGAGAGAGCCGCGGGATTCGCGAAGTGTTCTCGAAGAGAACTCGGTTCTGCGCGTAGGGAGTCACCCTCCCGAGACGTTGGAACCGTCGCACTCGCGAGAGAGTTCCATCGCTTCGGCGATCGTCAGGAGCCGAAGAATTCCGTCCCTCTCCGCGCTGCGCAGCCGTCGCGCTTCAACCCCGCGGCCACGTGTTCGGCGCGGAAGCGCCAGATACGCCGGGGCCGCGCAGCGTCGATTCAATTAGGCAGACCGGCAATCTTAATTGTTAATTAACATTATATTTATGCAATTATGGTCCATTATGATTCCGCCGGCGCGATAACCGCGAGTTTTAGCCCGGAGTCTCTCCGGGGCGCCGACGGAGCGCCCGCACCGATAGCGACCCGATCGGCAATTTTTTTATTGTTTCCTTTTTTACGATTTTTTTTTTTTTTTAGTCCTTTATTTCTCTTCGTCCTTGCGCAGGAACACCCGCAATCAGCCCGGCTCGTATGTTCGGACACACGAACGGCAATCGTACGGTGACCGAACGAACATTCTACTACACGCTGTACACACTGTAGCGGTGCGCTTTCGAGATGTACTTATTACCGGACCGTCTTTATGGACGCTTATCCGAGCCGCTGCGCGATTCGAGCGTGTCCGACTGGTGCAATCCGCGAGGCCTGCATTCTTCTGCAGAAAATTCCCCCCCCCCCCCCCCCCCCCCCACCCCTCGCGAGTCATTATACAAAGTCCAGGAGCGATGTAATTCGATCGGCTAATTTAAACCGGCCGAGAGAGAAGGCATGCGCGGTTCTCCAGCTTCGCCACCCGCGAGCCCCGCCGAGCGATCGAGGAGAGGATTAAAAATTTTTTTTCGCGGGTGGCGAGATATCGCGAGAGCGTCCTTTCGAGCTTCACTGACCACGAGATTGCTATCTAACGAGCCGCTGCTTCCCCCGGCAATGGAATGCACACTCGAGTTTAAAGAAAAATAAAAATAAAAAAAAAACGAGAAAATTAACGAGAAGAAAAAATATTGCGTCTGAAGCATTTCCATATGTGCATACATATTACAACCCCGCAGCGGCGCGTATGGATTCGTATAGGTAAGGCCGTGACGGGGGCTCGACGGTGAACAGTGGAGCTCATTATGCGGAGCGGAGGCGCAGCGCGCATGCGCGCGTGCGCGCGACCGCGCAGGCGCGAGAGCGAAAGTGTCGGGGCGAATCGCTAACGAACGGGGATTCGTATCTCGGCGGCGCGATGTTCTCGCCCGCTCACCGAGCCGACGAGGCGAAGTGCCAGACGAGAGATCGAAAACTCGAGCTCATTTTCCAGTCGCGCTCTTCCTCATCTTCCCCCCCCCCCCCCTTCTCGGTCGATCCGCGGTCACTTCGGGTTGCCCGAGCTTGCGGCGAGCGGACAATGTGTCCTCTGTGCGCGATCGACCGCGGGTCAACGCCGCTCTCGGCCCGGACACATGCGACGAGCACGCTCTCCGAACCGCGTGTAAAACGCTGGCTCGAGATGAACGAGTGCGGACGAACGAGAAGAGAGACTTCACTCTCGTTTCATCACACGGAATAAAACGCTCGGGGCGTGATCGACCGATCCCCCCCCTCCCCCCTCCCCCCCTGCACGCTCCAGCTATACGATGTTTTTGCCTCGATTGCTCATCACGTGATATTAATTAAAGGCGAGTCGAAGCGACGTGGCGAGGAGCGAGGATTGAAGCGAGGCGAGCATCGAAGGGCCGGGGGAGGGGGGGGGGGGGGGGGGGGGTCGCGGAAAAAAAGATGTAAAGCACGAAGAAACCGGGAGATGGTGTTATTTATAAGCCGCGGACGGGTTTTCGCTCCGAAGAAGCGACGGAAGGAGCACAAACGTAAATGCACTCCTCCTCTGGGCAATGCTATATAGAGCGGCGGCTGTAATTTACTGTGTCCAATACCAACATGTCCACCGGGGCAGACTGCGCGTGCGTGCGAACGGGAGCGCGGGGTAATTTCAATTACACAACTATTTTCCGTGGTGATTTATGTGAGAGGGGTTTTTAATGTATGAATCTCGTGTTTAACGTGAATGTTTGAGCGCAGGTTTTTCTGGTCTGTATTAGCCTGTCGGGTATTCGTTTTTGTTTTTTTTTTTTTGTATATATTAATCTCGTATTTAACATGAACATTTAACTGCCCTGTTTTTTCTGTTCTTTAACCCTCTTGTATATTCGGTTTTCTATTTGTTCTATTTTTGTATACATAAATCTCGTACTTAACTGAACATTCAACCGACCTGCTTTTCTGTTCTGGTCCCTTTCGCGTATACATTTTTGTTTGATTTGTTTTTTTTTCTTTTTATATATAAATCGCGTATTTAACCTGAACATTAAACCACCCAGCTTTTATTTTCTATATAACCCTTTCGTGTATTCGCTTTCCGATTTTTTTTTTTTGCCCGTGGTATGTCCTATATTGTGTTTCGCCTGAGTCGTGTATGACTCGATCGATGGAAGCCGCGTATTGTTATTCGGTCCGGTCATTAATTAGCGGGAACGACTGCTCCGCGTATAACGATCGACAAGCGATCCAGAGCCGGTCTTGTGGATACACTGGATTATTTTTTCTTTTTTATAATTTTTTAAATATATAAATGTATTATTTAACCTGAATATTTTAACCGTCCTGTTTTTCCGTTCTGAATAACACTTTCGTTTTTTCTGTTTTTTTCTATATAAATTTCGTATTTAACCTGAACATTTAACCACCCAATTTTTCTGTTCTGTATAACTCTTGTGTTTATTCCTCTTTTTTTTTTTTTTTTTTGCCAAATGTACGGTCCACATTGCGCACGGACCGAGTCGTGTGTGACTCGGTCGATGGAAGCCGCGTATTGTTACCCGGCCCGGTCATTAATTAGCGGGAACGACTGCTCCGGGTATCCCGATCGACAATCGATCCGGCGCTCTTCTTGTGGATGCACTCGATTATTCTTTTTATTTACAGTATTTTATTCAATTTTTTTTATTTTAAATACCGCTTTAATTAAGTCGCCGCCACCAATCTGCGCCAACTTCTCCCCGCGTCTCGCCGACATAACAAAACTCGAGCTCCGCGATACTTCCTATGCGCGGAATACGCGAAAGCATCGAGAGTACACACCCCAAGCGGGACGGAGCGAGGCGAGCGCATTTTCCATTCCGCTCGGATAGAATCTACGACGTCGTAAATCTCGCTCGGCGAAGCCGCGGATCGATAGGAACGCTAAACGCTAATAGGTGAGAGAGAGTCCCTCCCGCTCGGGCTAATACTTCCGCACCGGTGAGTGCGAGGAATTATTATAGCGGGGGAAATACACTGCAGAGCAGTGGGAGAAAAAAAAACATAAAAAAAATAAACAAAAAAATAACCAGCGCATGAGCCGCGAGAACTTTGATACAGAAATCGCAAAGAAGCAGATACGTTTATTAGCGAGCCGCAGATATTTACGACTCGAGTCGACGAAAATAAAAGAGCGCAAGAGAAAACAAAAAAAAAAAAAAATTGAACAAAAAACAAACGATCGAGGAATTCAGCAATTTGCCACAAGCCGTTTGATGCATGGTTAATGGCTAGCAAATTATTACGTATTCATATATCTTACGGCAGTCGTAAAATAATCTCGACGATAGTGTGTCTCGGGCCGGGGACTACTGTTGCCGTTGTCAGTAGACGGAAGCTGATCGCGCAGAGAGAGGGAGAGGAGAGCGATCGTGAGTTATAATTCTCGTCGAACTGTACTCGTGCTTGCCGCGCGGAGTTATATATCGATCGACGATAAATTTGTACCGCCGATGCCGCTCGCGCGCGCGCGCGCGCTCGATCGCCAATAACGAAGACGTTACTGCATCCTGCAGCGATTTCATTATCGAACTTTTTATTTTGTATATATATACATATATATATATATGTGTGTTTTTTTTTATAACCCTTTATGCGGCGGATTTATGTCCGCGGCACGATGCGCCACTATCGTTAGCATGTTCGCCGTGCATGTGTGTAAGTGGCGCGAGTGTGTGCGTGTGCGCATGTGTGCAGACATGTACGAGAGATGGCCGTGCGCGATTGTCGGCTGAGAGGTCGTTCTCGCCCGTTGACCACTCGATCCTCGCCGCTCGCGGGCCGAGGCATCGGGAACCGATAGAAGCTCTCTCGCGCGCGCGTCGCTTAATGAATGGACGTTAATTGTATCAATTATCAATGAGGAAGAGACGCCGGGGCGAGAAACGCGCGAGAGAAGCCCGCGACGAGAGCGCAACTCTTATCGATGCCCCGGTGATTTACGACTATCGTCCTCGGGCACTCGGGCTTCTTCCTGCACACTCGTCGAGCCCTGGCGCTCTCTCGCTCGGGTCGATGTGTGCGCATCGACATGTTTTGTCACGGACGGTCAAACTCGCGCACTCGTCAAGCACCGTTGTTCTTGAATATTCAAGGCGGCTTGGGCGCGACTCGCATTAAACTCGGCCGGTCGAACGCTAAATGAGCGTACAAACTTTTTTTTTTCAAGAAAAAAAAGAAATTTTAGTATTGTCGATAGAAACTGAAATTAAAATATGGTATGACAGAACGTAGCGGAATGAAAATAGGAGAGTTAAATTTCTTAGTAAAAGCCGCCTGGTGGGAGACTTCCGGTCGGAAACTGAGATTTTCAAACCGGAAGTGACGTTCTTATCGTACGAAGTCACTTCCGGTCGGAAACGGAGGTTTTGAAACCGGAAGTGACGTTCTTGTCGTACGACGTCAGTTCCGGTCGAAAACTGAGATTTTGAAACCGGAAGTGACGTTCTTGTCGAGGCGACGACACTTCCGGTGGAATTTAAACCGGAAGTGATGTCATACTCGAAAACGTCTCCCAACAGGCCGGGAAAACGTGCTTTGGTAAGTGAACCGCGGAATCCACGTGTCGCAATTTCGAGAGTGAATAAAACGAGGAATCGAGTTAAACGATAACTGGTCATTTTATGAGGTGCATAAACTCGCGCGGTTGCGATTTTTCACCGCGATGCAGGTACCGGCATGAATCCCTCGTCGATTGTTCGCTCGAACGAATGCGACGCGCTTTACGCATATAAATATAAATATAAATATAAATATAAATATAAATATAAATATAAATATAAATATAAATATAAATATAAATATAAATATAAATATAAATATAAATATAAATATAAATATAAATATAAATATAAATATAAATATAAATATAAATATAAATATAAATATAAATATAAATATAAATATAAATATAAATATAAATATAAATATAAATATAAATATAAATATAAATATAAATATAAATATAAATATAAATATAAATATAAATATAAATATAAATATAAATATAAATATAAATATAAATATAAATATAAATATAAATATAAATATAAATATAAATATAAATATAAATAGCGTCGATCCTAAAAAAAAAAAACGAAAGAGCGGATCGACCGTCGTTTTCGCGTGTTGAACAATGCGCGATGCGACCTCCCATTTGCCATCCATCCACCTATGTGTACTCAACCTCCGCACATAGTATGAAAATACCCTAGACGAGAACATAGTTATCGTACCTCAGCTGAATAGTAATAGCTTCATACCTTGGGTGCACCGAAGCCCACGTCATATCGTGCGCGCAGCCAGCACTTGCCGTACCTACTCTGTCTCCGACCGTGCGGGTCTCCGCGCTTCCACACGTGTCCAGGTCCGCGCGCGCTCCCGAGGCTCTCCTATTGAGATAATAGCGCGTCTCGCGGGGCACGGGCCATCAAACGGCCGCGGTCCACCGTCTTAATAGCCGAAGATTTATAGACCCGCGAAGAGACTCAACCCGGGCTCTCCTCGCTTCCGCGGCGCACACCGGGGAAACTCACGGGCGCGAAGCCCGCTCGCAGGAATCCTTGTGTCTCTCCTCGTGGGCGACTCTTCGCATGCGGCACTCTCGACGCGCCTATTATACGGGGCCACGAAGATGCACACGGAGGCGCGGAGAAGGCGCAGGGACGGCGCGCATGCGCAGACACCCGGTAACGAGTGTGCGTGAGACTTTACTGCACCTGCATTTTTGCGAATATTTTCGGCGACATTAACGTCTTAACGAGGGGCCATAACAAGCCCAAAAGGAGGAGCCCGGGGAGGCAGAGGCAGCGACGACGAGGCATTATTCCTCTTCTGCTTCTCCTCTCGCGTGTTCGACGTTGCTCTTTTTCTCGAACTCTTGTCTTTGCACTCGGCGACATAAACCCGGGCGCGCACTGGCGGAGCTCCGGCCAAAGCGCGGCCGAGGCCGCGGATCTTTCGCCTCGCCGATCTCGCTCCGCGATCCGTCGCGGGAGCGGGCGGGACACTAAAAGCGTCTTAGTTCGAAATTATGCCCGAGGACCACCCTTCCGCTGATGCGCGTTACAGCGACACGGAGCACGAAAACGAGAGGGGTCGGAGGGGAAAAAAGGAAGCCGAGGGGCCTCGGAGGAAACCCGAGGCGACGGTCTCGACGGGAATGGGAAGTCTCGAATGGGCAACGACAAAAAGTATCGACTCGACGAAAGTCCCATCGTCGTGACGGAATAACTTAGTGGCGAGTTTGATGATCGGGCGCGAGACGTTAGCGATAGGAGCGCCCGCGACGACGACGGGTTTACCTCGCGGTGACGCTGGGATTGATGTATATGCAAACTTTTTCCGTTCACCCCCGAAATACCCCGACCCGGAGAGACGCGCGAATCTCTCTCCTTCGATGCAGTCCATCGAGGTGGAGAACGCGTCGAGGGACCACCCGAGTCGCTCCTCCACCCTCGACGGTTTTCGAACCTCGTCGCGGCTCTTGGGCGCGTCTCCGAGGCACGATTTACACTTTGGAAATTCGTAGCGCGGGTCGCGTGGAAAAAATTTGTATTTCGAGTCCCCGTGGAACGAACCACCTGTATTTTTTTCTCCGACATTCCGACGGGAAACGGAGACATACAAGGCTGTTTGAAAATAAGAAAAATCGTTCATTTGCGAAAAAAATGTTCATCAAAATTTGCTAATTTTGTAATTTATTGACCATTTCCGAGCTTTTTTATAACTTTCAGCTGCGTTATTTTTGTTATTATGGCTTCTATTCTATTTTATTATTTTTATTATTTTCTATTTCGATTTTTCTATTATTTCTCCTATTTCTGCTATGACTATTTTTCGTTTTTCGCCTTTGCGTTTGTGCTGCTGATTTATTTTATTTTGCTTCATGCTCGCTTTCCACGTTACTTTTTAGGCTACTTTTAGTTGTAAGTGTATTTTTAGCTGTATATTCTGTGTATCAGATTTCTCTTATTTTATTCTACGGCTGCTGCGTGAATATTGGCTATTTGCACGGTGCTGTTAGGGGGCTTTGCTCCAGGCCACGAAATAAACCACCCTTTCTCTCCCTCTCTGTCATTCGATATGAAAACCGGCGTCACAGATATAAATTTAAAAAAATCTACATATTATTTTTAACCATACGGGTCTTAAATAATTTCCGAGCGCTGACGCCGCTAGTTTCGCAAATATTCTTAACCCCGTGATGAAATAGCGAGGAGAAACGTCTGGCGGAATAAGGTTGAAAAAAAAAACCAAAAATAATGAAAAGGAAAGAAAAAAAAAAGAAAAAAAAATTGAAGAACGAGTAGGAGACGAGACCGGGGCAAGTGTTCGATCACGAAAGATCGCGTGCGGGAGATCGACGACACCAGCGGGCCCAGCGGTAGCTTCGGCATCGTGGCTCTGAGGCGCCTTTTTCGCTCTCTCGTCGATCCCCGTAGCCAGAACAGCAGCTTCTCTCGTCGAACGGGATTGCGCGATCGATCCTTCGGGTTTTTCGCTCCGCCGCTGCCGCTTCTCCTCCGAACGCCGGCATTGCTATGCTGATGCAACGAGTATTATATCCTTGTTTGCCCGATGCATCTCTCGGTGTACCGTTACAGCCTTGTGACACAGGACAGCCTTTCGATATATGTATATATTATACGCGCGCAGTCCTCCTTTTGCAGGACAACTATGCTGCGCCTCTCCGGCTGGTTTTCACGGCTTTTATTTGGGCGTCAGCGCGAAGAAGCCCTCCATCGTGACTCGTCGTCACGAACTTCTCGGGCATTGTGGATACATTAGTCTAAAAAAAAAAAAATGTGAGAAATTTTTTTTTTAAATGCCGATGAATACATTTCCTAGAGCGGAGGGAAGACGTTTCGAAGATAAGACTTCGGCGGTTCGAGGGTCGACAATAGGTGATGAAAAAGTCGAAAGCCGAATTTTTCTCTCCTTTGTATCCAAGGGTTTTTTTTGTGAATATATATATATATTTTCTTCATCCCGGGGTGACGACAGGGAAAACTTTGTAGAGAAATTCCGGGTGGCTCGTCCCGTGGGCTAACGAACTTTAGTCGCGGCAAATTCGTTCTCGCATGTACTTAATATATTTTGCTTCGCCATAATGCTCTTTCTTACGAGTTCTTTTTTTTGTGCAATGCGCCGCCGGAGTTGAGTGTAAGAAAACGAGAGAGGATGCGTGCCTCGCGTACACCTTGAGCCATCGCGCTTATACCGGTACGGGCCCTCGGGCAATTATTTTTCATGCCTAAGACCCGACAATTAGCATCTCATTGGCTCATTTCTCGGGGTATGCTAATAAGAATCTTATTTAAGAGCTTGCTGTGCGTGCCTAACCCTTTCGCCTCCTTTTCTTCCTCTCCCTCTTCATGTTCGTCTCCTCCGTCTTCTTCATCTTCCTCTTCGGCGAGCTGCGCGTCTTTCCCTCTTAAAATCGTCCCCGTCGACGAGCGAAAGGTGAAGACCAGAGATGCATTTTGCTCTTCCAGTTTCTTTGGCGAGCGACGCGGTGAAGTACGACGAGGAGGCGGAAGTGCGCGAGGGAAAGGACTGAGACTAACGTGTCGAGGAAACCCACGGCCAGGACGGAGGAAGACGGAACGGACGAGAGATTCTCTATTCGTTTATCCGCCCACCTCGAGTGCCCTCAAGTACCATATTCTCGAGCATGCGCGGCTCTTCCGCGACGCTCCGGAGACGCATGCGCGTACTTCAATGCAGCACGGTTATAACCCATCTGACCCGTCTCGTTTGTGTATACCGAGTAGGAATGGTACTTCAAATGGTTTGAGAGTACTGTGTTATTAGAAGAAAAATTTAGGTAACCAAACAGAGATAACATCCTGGTGATCGTGAGAACCCGGTGAGCTGGAACTGTGAAACAGGACGATCGAGGGCGACGTGGACAACCTTTACAGAGGTTTGGGTTTTTGAATCCATGGAATGTCCAGATTGTAAGACCAACGAGGACATTTTTTTAAATACGACTTTTATCGTGAAAAATATTCATAATTTAATACATATAATATATAATATAAAATAATTATTATATATAATATATTATTATATAATAATTATAATATATAATAATAACATAATAAAAAATTGGTTTATTGCCAATATTCTTTACACCTTTATACGGCTGCAGCTGGCGGTTTCCGCTTTAAAAAAAAAATGCGAAGAAGAATGTACGAAGCTCCATGCGGTTCAGCCCGGGAGCCGCTTCAAGAGAGGCCGAGCGAGCTATGGAAAAGGCAATTCCAGATCCGAAACACACGTCCCATCTTATTTTTCCGTTCTGCGAGATTATCGGCAAAAAGTGTGAGGTCGATCAGGAAATGAAAGCGAAGGATTGCTGTGGGAACGAAAATCGTGTACATATATGTACACACACATGAGAGTCCGCACGAGTGAGCATGAGAGGGGTATTTATGAGAGGGGTACGGCGGTTCAGGGCGACCCTGTTGCAGCAGCACACGGTAGCGATCGCAAAAACTACCAACTCCTCTCACTCTTAACTATAGAAGGCTCATTGCTCGTAGATTGCGATTTGTTACGGAGGTAATGAAGCCGCACGGGGCCCTCTTCCCCCCTCCCCGGGCCCGCGGTGTTCCTGTTGTTCCCCCTGCTGTTCCCCGGCACCTCTTTGGAGTCGGCCCGGTACCGCGAGAAAAGATCTCGAGTCTCATTCCCGAGCACCAGATGATCTCTGCGCACCGCGCTCGTCTCGGCCGCGAGAATTAAAGAGTTTTCTAAAACCCCCCCTTCGGTATCCATAACGCACAGAGTGCATTTAACTTTCTTTTGATTTACAACCAGGCATGCACCGAGCTAACACCTGTTCGCGTCGACAAGCTTTTTTTACTCCACCTGGCACAGACCAGCAGGTCGATTAGGCTATGTTTCTTGACTGTGGGGTAAAGAGACGCTTGACGACAATCTATTGCCCACAAACGACGACAATTATTTTCGTTTTTTTTTTGTTTTTTTAATGATACTGCTATCAGAAAAAATTGGCAATGACGCGAGAAACTGACGGACGAGTTCGTGCACTGCAAAGCATTTTTTTTATTACCGTTCTGATTTTACATAGATTTTTTTCGCAGGTAAAAAATTGAATCTGCGAGTCTGTTGTAGAGAAGATTTTGTGTATTTATTTTCTGCGCGTCCGATCATTTATTTTAGGAAGAATCTTTCAAGTTGGCTTTTCACGTACAAAATGGCAAGGACACGATAAACATCAAGACGGACGATTTTGTATGTGAAGAACCATTTTTTTTTACCGTTCTGATTTTACAAACTAATTCTAGGAGAGACGAGTCTCTCGTAGACCAGATTTTGTGTATTTTTTTTCTGTCCGTCCGATAGTTTATTTTAGCAAGAATCTTTCAAGTAGGCTTTGCACGTGCGAAAGTGGCAACGACAAACCATTTTTTTACCGTTCTGATATTACAAAGTAATTTTTTGCACAGGTAAAAGATTCCATCCGCGAGTCTCTCGTAGACCAGATTTTATGTATTTTTTTCAGCGGCTTCCGATAATTTACTTTACGAAGAATCCTTCAAGTAGGCTTTTCACGTGCGCGCTGTGCAGCGTCTGCCGTTTCCTGCGTCATCGATTGTCGCGACTCATTCATTTTTACAATTTAGATGAATTCCCGTTTTTCCTCGACACCGGGCGCGAGTCTGGAATACAGGTAAGAAGAGAAAAAACATCCCGAAGCCGGGATTTGTCCGTCGGTTTTCTGTCTCGATGCGCGCGCGCGCGCATGCGCGGATGCATAATGCAAAGATCCGGCGAGTAAGACGCGCAGTCTCTTGCGGCAAGCTACATAATATTTTCCCCGTGTCATTCTTTTGTCTCGAGTAGATTTTCACATTCTCTGGGTGGCGTAAAACTCGGCCCTTTACGACCGTCAGGCATTCTTCGCGTTTCCGTGCGCTGCGGTCAGAAACGGCAACGTCCGCGACAACGGTGTAACACGGCTGCGACTCGGAGTGTGCATTTCGCGTGGGCGAGAATCCCTCGAGTACCGATCGTTCAGCCTGTGAACGGCTCAGAAGAGACGTTGAAAGAACAGTTGATGCGCATTCCTCGAGCCACGATGTGCGGCTCGTGTGTCCCATGGTGGGAGCGACGCACGGGCCAGCATCGGCACTGCGTCGGCCGCCGTTCGGCCAACGTCGCCCAGCGGCCCTTCGTTTCATTCCCATCACTCTTCACCCAGAAAAATTACTTATTTGACTGGCACCTCGAAATATTTATTTGACTTAAAAAAATATTTATTTAAATGAAATGAATATTTATTTAAATTAAATGAATATTTATTTTAATTAAATGAATATTTATTTTAATTAAATGAATATTTATTTTAATTAAATGAATATTTATTTAAAAGAAATAAATATTTATTAAAATGAAGTAAATATTTATTTAAATGAAGGAAATATTTACTTGGGGGCGGCGGTCAAAAATGTATTTTTCCGGATGATTTCTCAGTAACTGTAAATCGCTATACGACTCGAAAAAGCCTGCGATACATCGACACTTGGGGAATAATTTTTATTTTTTTAAAGTTGCACAGTAGACAGCACCGGGAATTATTGCGATGATAGAAGGATTTAGTCGCATGAAAAATGTGCGTCCGGGACGCGGCGGGCCGATCGGAGCGGCGCAAAGCTTCTCACAGAAAAGCCCCGGGTGTTCGAGAGACATCCGACGATTTAATGTATCCAGCGTTATCCAGCGTTATCCGCAAGATCGGCGCGCGCGGGAGAGCGTCGGAGGGATCGCTATGATGTATCTCTTCCTCGAGTTTTTCGAAGGTCTGCCTATTGCGCAAGGTTCGAGAATAACAGCGCGCCGTATATGGGGAGAGAGAGGCATGAGAATGATTTTTCCGAGCTCAGAGGTCGATCAAATTGTGGCAATAAAAAAAAAATAATAAAAAATAATTAATATACAGCGGAAACGCTAGACTTGTTTTAGTTTAGTAAAAAATGAAATTGTTTTTTTTTTAGACTCACCAGCGAGTCCACCTCCGGGTCGGCTATGTAGTAGGGCTTCTCTTGTCTGATCTGTAACAGAGGTGAATATACACGTGAGTTAAATAATTAAATCCCCCAGTAATTGCGGCATTAAAATGGTCTTACAATAAGTTGTGTCTGTACGTATGTACGAAACGATCGTATCTATGCTGCGGGGCTCTAAGCGATTTCCTTCGCGTGCTCCCACTTAATTGGAGCCCCGTCCGCCGCGGCCTCGCCCAGTTATACAATTCGTACGTGTTACATGGTAACGCGAATATGTACAAAGACCGAGCGGACCGGGCGCGATGTGGCTCGGGACACCGGAAATACGCCGGGATTCGATGGAATTCAGCAGAGTCGGGAACCGGGAGACCCGACATCGCAACGAGTCTGGGCCTCTACGTATTATTGTTATTGTTAATTTTATTATTATTGTTATTATTAATATTTGATATTAATAGCATTCGAGAGTTAATCAGCGAGACTGTATCCAATCAAGATATTAATTTAACGCGTATCGCTCGGACACGCAATTCTGTCCGCTCCGCGATGTCCAATAAGCGGTCTAATATATATTTCGCAGGAAGTCGTAGAGCAACTGTAACGACCCTACCTATCGGGGATGTACACGTATTACAATAATGAAATGATAATGTAATATATATATATATATATAATTACTGGAGTAGAAAAAAAATATATACATATATAATATGTGCAATATAGAAGAGCAGAATTGCGGGCAACAAAGTATAATACGCGTCATATATCCAAAAATATATAGCCATATATATAAAAATATTATATTAAATATATTAAACATACCAATGTATGTAATATAATATTCTAATGAATATAGAGATGAGGATCGACTGAGACACACGTTATTACACGGATGACTGGATTAGCTGAGTATGACAAATGACCAACGTAAAGATTATCGATTGACGAAATGATTAGTCTTGATCGGACATTCAAAGAGACCAGGCTAGATATAAATAGTTGTGATCGTAATTAATTATATCCACCCAAAAACCAAATACGCGTGTTGTTGATTTCGCTCAGTCATAACCATGTATTTTTGCAAACATTGAGTTCAAGTAAAAACATTAATCTTGTATTAAAATTAACTAAATCAATACAAAAAAAAAAGAAAAAATTGTACAATTAATCTCAAAAATTAATATTTTGATTAAACAATTTTTCGAATGATAACATTCTTGCAATTCCCGATCGAAGACCGCGCCAAAGTGGCTAGACTGGCGGTATGCATGCATACATACATGCCGCATATGTATGGATCTATATGTGTCCGAGAAAGAAATCCGTCCGTCTCTCCCAGTCGCACCTCGGCCGCTCGGTCGGAGAGAGTGTACGACGCGACGTATTCATGAGCCTGAATTCTGAATGGGAGTTCCTCGCGGATCGCGAGACCGAGTGTATAGTAATGAAGGTGTCTCCGTACGACGGACAAAAATACTGTCAACTTCGCGGAGGGACGGAGCGAGGGGCGGCTCGGAGGGTCGGAGAAGTCCCGAGGTGGAAGAGGACGAGAAAGTCGGAGGGAGAGAAAACGGGACGAGAGGCAAGATAGAACACGAGGCTGAAGAACGGTGAGAGAGAAACTAGTTCTTGCTGGACGCGAGGCTGCGTGTGTGTGTGTGTGTGTACCGCTGCTGGTCACCGCTGTTTTTCGCCGGTCCCTCAGCGGCCGCTAGCGCCGCACAGGTAGACATCGCCGATTACAAATTGTAAACAGCCTCGGCGTCCCCTCGTGTGCAGCGTCAACCGTTGATGCAACGACGCTCGCAGGCGGCACGAGATTTTCACAATGTTCGATCCAATGTTTGTTTGCGATTTGCTGAAACCGGGAAATAGGAACGGGTCGGTAGAGCGGCTGTTCTTAGGCTGCGCGTGCAGCGGATGGAACTTCTTTCTACCAAGAGTTCCGTTCTTGCTGAGGGGTTGCCGATGAGGCTGCTGGTGCGGACGCAGAATCGGAGAAACTTGAGAAAGGCGAGGAGCAGAGAAGGCAGTTTCGATTGATATAAGGTCAGGAATTAAACGGACGGCCAAGATTCTTGGATATCGCCAGGTGTTCGTCTCTGCTCACCACGTCCATTACTGCAGCATGGAACTTTATATACAAATGGGAGTTTAAAAAAATGAGAACAAAAGAAACGGGAAAGTATCGTTACGGCACGAAATTTTCGCAATGTTCGTTCCAATGTTTGATCTGCTAAACGGAGAGACGAGGAAAAGCGGGAAATAGGAACGGGTCGTTAGAGCGGCTGTTCTTAGGCTGCGCGTGCAGCGGATGGAACTTCTTTCTAGCAAGAGTTCCGTTCTTGCTGAGGGGTTGCCGATGAGGCTGCTGGTGCGGACGCAGAATCGGAGAAACTTGAGAAAGGCGAGGAGCAGAGAAGGCAGTTTCGATTGTTATAAGGTCAGGAATTAAACGGACGGGCAAGATTCTTGGATATCGCCAGGTGTTCGTCTCTGCTCACCACGTCCATTACTGCAGCATGGAACTTTATATACATATGGGAGTTTAAAAAAATGAGAACAAAAGAAACGGGAAAGTATCGTTACGGCACGAAATTTTCGCAATGTTCGTTCCAATGTTTGTTTGCGATCTGCTAAACGGAGAGACGAGGAAAAGCGGGAAATAGGAACGGGTCGTTAGAGCGGCTGTTCTTAGGCTGCGCGTGCAGCGGATGGAACTTCTTTCTACCAAGAGTTCCGTTCTTGCTGAGGGGTTGCCGATGAGGCTGCTGGTGCGGACGCAGAATCGGAGAAACTTGAGAGAGGCGAGGAGCAGAGAAGGTAGTTTCGACTGGTATAAGCTCAGGAATTAAACGCACGGGCAAGATTCTTGGATATCGCCAGGTGTTCGTCTCTGTTAACTATGTCCATTACTGCAGCATGGAACTTTATATACAAATGGGAGTTTAAAAAAATGAGAACAAAAGAAACGAGAAAAGTACCGCGATTGCACGAGATTTTCAAAATGTTTCGACTGGCATAAGGTCAGGAATTAAACGGACGGGCGAGATTCTTGGACTTCGCCAGGTGTTCGTCTCTGCTCACCGCGTCCACCACTGCAGCATCGATTTTTCCGTACAAATGGAAGTGAAAAAATAAATAAATAAAGAAGAATCGGGGAAAAGTATCGCGACGTCGGGGACGAAATGAGAATGCACAGAGTTCCGGAATGCCGAACGGCTCAGCGGGTGGAAATAAACGGACAGCGGTCGTTGCAATGCTTTCCTCGCATAACTCTCTCTGTTTGGTGGTAACCGGGAGGTATATTGTTGCGATAATATTTGGAGAACCGTCGGCTGGAGCGTGGGCGAGCACCGCGGAAAATTGCGCCCGAGCGGTTTTTCGATCGCTCGGTGAGAACTGTGCCTTAAACCTTCAAACCTCATTCTCGTTGAAGTGACTTTATAAGCGAAAACGTCGCTTCCGGTTTGACAATCTCATTTTTATCAACGGGACTAATTTCCAGTAATTCATCCTAAAGAAGATCGAAATTTCTTTAGGATAAATTACTCCTACACATCAACATTTTCTGGTCATTTTTAGATAACTTTAGGATAAATAACTCCCATACGTCAAAATTTTCTGGTCATTTTTAGATAAAACTTAAAGAACATTTCTTTAGGATAAATGACTCCTATAGTCAAATACGTCTCGTCATTTTTAGACAAAACTTAAAGAACATATTGCAAAAAGCTGTTTCGCCAATGTGGCAAATATGCCGCGTCCGCAGCCAAAGGGTTAAGCGAAGCGGGTTCAGGTGGAGCGTCCGGGAGTGCGATCAACAGAGAGTGCACATGCAGCAAGGAAGGAAGTCTGCTGACGAACGAATAATCTGCCTTATAGCTGTAAGCTCCGTCTTTCTCGGTTGAGCTATACGCCGGCGATCCTTCGGAAAGATATACGAAGCAGCTGCTGCAGAGGTCTGGCCGGCTTGGATATGGTCTTCGCGATCGCTTGTATCCTCGTCGGCAACCCCCGACTAGTTCCCTTTCTGCTTCGTTATTCTTTTCTTTTTTTTCCCTTCATCCGGAGCAAAAGACACGCTCGGCTCGCGTCAGCTATTGCAGCAATATTCGATCGGAGAGGTTGTAATTTTTTTTATATTTTTACACTCCACGACCCGCGCCAAAGTTGTACCGGGCAAACAGCCGGGAATTTTTTTTTTCGGGTAACAACGGAGAATATTATAACGCGTGACTTTCACTTTTCTACGACGGTACAAGAACGTGCACACACCCAGGGGTGCAGTAAAACAATGCTACACGAATTCAGTTTGGTCAGTATTTTTTTTTGCCTTTTTTTTCTTTTCAACTGGCCCCTTGCGAGAAGACTGCGGCGATTCGGAGACTCTCGGGGGGCTCCCTCGAGGAAGGGTCAGTGGCTCGTAGGTATATAAAGTACCTTCCGGTTCTCTACCTCTCGGGGTCCTAAAATCCCCGTAAACTTTGCCCTCGTTGACTTTCCCCGGGGACCGTGACTTTGTACGAAATACTCTTCTTCCCCGTTCCTACCGTGCCCCTCCATCATATACTTCTAACCGCCTCGGCGACTCTTTGGACATATTTCGACCATGCAAAAATTAAAATATTATTTTACAAATTTGGGCAATCATTTTCGAGGGTGGAACAAAATTCTGCTTTTTAAGAATTTAACGCAAATTTCGTCACTTATTTTCGATGAAACGAAATCAGCGTTTCAAGAATTGAAAGTAAACTTCGGTAATCATTGTCGATGGCAGAACAAAATCTGTGTTTCAAGAATTTAACTCAAATTTCGACAATAATTTTCGATCGCGGAGCAAAATCTGCGTTTCAAGAATTTAACTCAAACTTCATCAATAATTTTCGATCGCGGTGCAAAATCTGCGTTTCAAGAATTTAACGCAAATATCGGCAATAATTTTCCATGGCGGATAACAAAATATGCGTTTCAAGAATGTAACGTAAATTTGAGCAACAATTTTCCATGTCGGAGACGAAAAACTGCGTTTCAAGAATTTAACGCAAAATCTCTCTCGACTGCGTGCGAACGATTTTAGATAACACGCACTTTGTAAGATGATAAAAATTTCAAATTTTTCGCAAAGAGGGAAATAGTTCGCGCGGTTGTAGCGTAGAGGAAACATGTAAGAACCGTGGAGCGTCGTGCGGGCCCGAGGTGGAGAGCCGTGCGCGCGATAATGCCGAAATTGCAGGCCTCGGGCCGGCGAGAGACCGGCAGAGAATCCGAGACGTGGCGAACGGGCAAAGAGCAATATAAAATCGCCGCTCCGGCCGCTGCTTCTGGTTACCGTCACGCGACACGTAACGTCGGAAATTAAGCTTCGAGAGGTTTTTCGACAGATAACTATAAAACGATTAGGCGAAGTTGATCTCACTCGGGGCGCTCTGTACCGTGCGCGCGCCGGTCCGGTTCGGAGTTCCGTATCCCGAATGGGACGAAAACGGTGAAACGGGGGACCGGGAAGGCGTTAAATAATTGCCGGTTTTACAAACGCTCGCGATTACCGTTGACGACGTGAACGAACGATTCGAATGCTTCACTTCCCCACCCCACCCCAAAGTACCACTGCCATAAACACATCGGTCATCACCGGCAAGATCGATCAGAGTGCGTGACTGGCTCTTCCTCGCCGAGCCCGCTACCAGTCCCGCGCATGCCTGACGTCATCGGGGCTAAACTGGTTCGAATCCCGTCAGCGAAGTTATCTCTTTCCCGACGTTCGTGTCGTTCCACCAACATTCTTCGGGTGTGTCTTCCCGCGAGCTAGCGTGATCCTTGCCCGCTCGCGTCAACCACGAATTCTTCGTCCCGCTTTAGACCTCGATCGGTTCTCTTACGGCCATGATTTAATATTATTATTATTTCCCATTAGTATTTATTGTTACTTAAAAGTATTATTTATTATTGCTTTAAAGTATTATTTATTGTTGCTTAAAAGTATTATTTATTACTGCTTTAAAGTATTATTTATTATTACTTAATATTATTATTTTTATAAAATCAAATGTATAATTTCATTTATTTATTCATATATTTTTACCAACAGTTTACAAATTTTATACCTCGATTATCGACGCGGTTTAACGATATCGAAAACCGTGGCAAAAATTTCGCCGATTTCCATCCGAGTGAACGATTATTTTTATTGCGAGCAACATTTTTTACGAGCCTACTCAGCGGCGATGAAAGATAATGTTTGTGTACGGTAAAAAAAGAAATTCGGATGCAAATCGTACCGCGATTCTCGACAGTGCGTTTCCGTTTAAAAAATTTCTAGAGTGTGGTAAAAAATAATGATCATTCTTCGAACTTTGCTTCTACCTGAAGGTAGCTTCGTTTTTCCTCATGGACTAATTTTCCCCGAACGGTTAACAAAAATTTCCCGACCTTTCCAGGATTTCCAGATTTTCCCTGACCACCTTGATTGCCGCGCGAGAAATGTCCTCGGGTAAAAAAAAACTGAAGAGCGCGAAAATAACGGCGAGGACTCTCGGAAGCATTTTATAGACGCGAAATGAATATATAGGTATATCGTAACTTTATATCGGGTATAAGTGAGGCTCGACAAAAGAGAGACGTTCGACGCGTCGTCGAAACGGTCGGCGGGCTCGCGTTATCGCGATTATGATAATCCGGCTTTGCGCTTGTTTACGCTGTTCGAACGAGCGAGAGAGAAATACGAGATATATAGAGAGAGGGGCAAAAAAGAGACTCAGCGCCGTTGTGGAGCGCCACCTCCGCACTTCCATGCCGCTTTCTTATCGCGAGGACATATCCAAAACGTTATAGAGTGGCCTGCACGACGAGAACGAAGGTATAGGAATAATACTAAAAGTATCTTTTGAGAGCGCACCTATGCACCTAAAAGACACCGAAAGTGTCTTTTAAGAGCACACCAAATGCCTCCTAAATGCACTCCGCATCTTTTTAAAATTTTATTTCTCAATCTTTTTGGGCGCTTTGATGCAGAATGCGTAATGCAAGTAATGCGTCGAAGAATATTGGAGCAGCATATCCAAAACGCTATAGACTGGCCCGCATGCCGAGAACGAAGGTGTAGAAATAATACTAAAAGTATCTTTTAAGAGCACACCTAAATACACGCTTCATATATTTTTTTTCTTTAATTTTTTAATCTTTTTAAGCGCATTGATGCAGATTGAGTAATGCAAGTAATGCATCGGAGTATATTCGAGTGACGCATCCAAATCGTTATAGAGTGAGAACGAATATGTAGAAATAATACTAAAAGTATCTTTTAAGAGCACACCTAAACGCACTCATCATATTTGTTTTTCTTTTATGTTTTTATTTTTTTAAGCACATTGATGCAGATTCCGTAATGCAAGTAATACGTTGGAGTATATTAGAAGGACACAGCAAAAACGTTATAGAGTGGCTTGCATGCTAAGAACGAAGGTACAGGAATAATACTAAAAGTATCTTTTAAGAGCGCACCTACGTGCCTAAAAGACACTAAAAGTATCTTTTAAGAGCACACCTACATGCATCGTTTTTTTTTTCTTTTATTTTTTAATCTTCTTAAGCGCATTGGCGGACAATGCGTAACGCAAGTAATGCGTCGGAGTATATTGGAGCGATATGGTGCTCCGCTTGCTCGGCTTACGCGACAACTCTGCGCGAGCGCGTCGTGGGCGCGCGCAAAAGAGGCAGGTAGCACGCGTCCGCTTTTGCTGCTGCTCCGCTGTATGGCCGATGTCGCGGGCATTAGTCAGGCCGTCAGTGCGGGCCAACGTTTTACGAGGGTTTAATGCCCCCGAGGTGCATTCTAATTGCTTCAATAAATCCCAACGGAGGATCGAGCGGCGGCGTTAGGTAGGCAGGTTCTAGCAGTAGATTATAACGCATGGACATAGAGAGAGGAGCGGCGAGGAGGGGGGCCGAAGACCGGATGAAGAAAATTACATTACACCGAATCCCCAAAATTTCAAAAATATCATCACCATTTTTGTCACAAATCTTTTTAAATCTTATCTCCGATCTCGAATCTAATCGTGTCCTGAGCCCTTCCCAACTCAATACACAGTCAAAAATTAAAATTTAAGTTTGCACCTCAAAGAAACATCTGTCTCCGCCTCGGTACACATTTTTTTTAATAGCATCTTTAACCGACAGAAATATTTTAATTCACATAACAAAAAAAAATGGATTAAGGAAAAAAAATAAGATAATTGTGGCCGTCTATGAACAAGCAAATTTTCGGTTAAATGTCGAAGACCGGACGAAGACAATTACATTACACCAAATCCCGAAAATTTCAAAAATGTCACCATTTTTGTCCCATACATATTTAAAAATCTAATCTTCGATCTCGAATCTAATCGTGTCCTGAGCCCTTCCCAACTCAATACACAGTAATAAATAAAAACAAAAGTCTGCACTTTAAACAAACATCTTTTTTCTCCCGTGATCTACTATTATTTTTTTAACAGACAAAAATATTTTTTATTACAAAAATAATTGTTAAATTATTTTGGAAAAAATGGAAAAAAAGAAGATAATTGTCGAGGTCTGCGAGCAATCAAATCTTCGGTCAAATGTCCAAACTCTCTGTGTTTACATGCACGATCGAATAATCACGTGAGCGTTACGCGCCCATTTATTAAATCAAAACAGCACCGCGTTGCTCATACACCGAGAGCGCGGACCTACTCCGGCACCCTGCAGTCCCTCAACCCCGAGATTGTTCATTTCGCGTCCATAGTTCTCGCATCCCTTATTTTTATTTTTTTTATTTTCGATCACACGCCTCTACGCTCGCCACGGAGCCTGCCGTAGGTACGCACCGTACCTGAGCGCTGTGCGCAGTGCGCGTGCGCGCGCAGGCGCAAAGGTAAAAAAGCTAGAGCAGCCGGAGCAGAATGGGACGGAATGAAAAAAAAAACGAAGAAAAAAAAGGGCCACAACAATGCGCGCGAGCCCGTTCGAGCAGCGCAGCGGGATATCCCCGGTGCACGTTTTAGGCACGGCACGATGCACCGTGGAGCCGTTTTGTGTGCCGGTCCCGGGCTCGGAGAATCGCGGTCCCCGCTCTCGTCCTCTCCTGGGCGATCGAGCGGCGAAGGGCCCTCGGTAGGGTCGAGTCGCGAGTACGCGGGGCCCTCCTGCGTCGTTCCGCGGCGAGCGCTCGGGGAAGAAAACGGTCCGGCGGGCGAAGGGGCGAAGAGGCGAATAAGCGGCTCCCGCGGGGCGGGGGATAATGGGCGCGCGGGCCCATTGAATAGATCAATTTACAATGGCACGAAATGAGCAGCGCCCTACATTCGCTCGCGCTCGTTCCTTCGCTCCACCTAGCGCATCTCACCGCTTCTCCGGTTTCCTCGCGCACCGCGCAGCATCGTTTTTTCTTCCTTTCCCCTTGCCGAATTTTTTGTAATGAAAAGTACCGCTTTTCGTGCCTGTACAGCGTGGCGAAAGTGGCGCTTTTTAGCATGCGATGCGAGAAAAATGCTGCAGATACTTCTCCGCATACTGTTAAAAAAATCGTATGAAGTTTAAGGTACCGGACTGAAAGTTTTGAAATGAATGAAAACTGGATGAGAAATTAATGTTCAATGTATTAAAAACGTTGGGAATACTTAATTATTAATAACTTACACTGCAAAAAAAAATGTAATTTAAGAAACCGGTACATTAAATTTAATATACAATTGTGATGAAAATTTTATATACTTTTTCATTGAAATTGAAGTAAATTATAAAAATTAAAGTATTCCGAATGTTTTTAATACACAGAACATTATTTTTTCGTCGCAATTTTACATGCACCTTAATATACAAGTTTTAGCATAAAAACTTCCAGACCGGTATATTAAAGTAACAATTTTTTTTTTTTTTTTTACAATGCACACTTATCTCGCTGTAGATACTTTTTTCAGTTATCTTTCGCACACACTTGTCTTGGCACTGAAGTTTCCCACACTCTTTCGCCAAGCTTTACATGTTCGAAAAGCGGGAGTTTTCATTTGACACAAAAAGTACTATTTAGCGCGCGGCTTTGGGCCGACGCGACGGATCGGTGCGCGATTAATATTTTTGACAAAAGAGCTCGCGTGAAAGAGCAGAGAAACGGACCGACGATCGCCGAAGGTGCAACGAGCTCGTGCAGGGCGACGGCAACGTGCGCTGTCCTTTTATTGTCCCGCGGTGACGAGAACGCGTCGCTGCCCTATCTCTCGGCAACTATCGGACACGACGCGCGACCCACGTCGTCAGCGCGGTCGGCTTAGCATCGGTTTTACACGGCGTAGGGAAGAATAAAAAAAAAATGGCCGCAAGAGGATTGTCACCTGCTTATCTGAGCCTCGTGTGCACGTGTGTGTGGTTCTTCGTACGTGCGCATGCGCAATGTGTCGAACACCCCGCTCGCTCCAACTAATTTGTTTTATTTTTTAGCCTAGAATGGATCCATTCATTAACGAACTTATATATAAGAAAAAAAAACAAAGAGCTCGGTTCTCCGGAGAATCGAGTATTGAGAGACAACAAAAAAATGCGGGGATCGTCCCAGCTTTGTTTGATACTCGGTGCCTGGTTACATCGCGACCGAGAAAAGCTGCAGTCATAAATTACTCTCGGGTCAAATGTCACGGGTGTATGTATGTACACGTTAGTTTGTAGTATATTGTGTTGTGGTATCAGCGACGAGGCTGCTCCAATTACGAGCACGGATTCTTCTGAATTTAGACTTTATGTCCGACATGTATTTTTTTATTTTTTCGATGTCCCACGAAGATGACAGTGGGACACGCGAATCGTGCACTTTATAACGCAATCCCGAGGCAGGCGTGGAGCCCGAATAAAAATAAAATATATATATATATATATTTTTTTTTTTTTTTCGGTGTCCCACGAAGATGATAATGGGACAGGTGAACTTGCACTTTGTAACGCAATCTCGAGGCAGGCGTGGCGAGCACAAATAAAAAAAAAATATGCATATATATTTTTTTTACTGTGTCCCACGAAGATGACAGTGGGACAGGCAAAACATGCACTTTATAAGGCAATCTTTTTTTCAGCAGGAATAAAAAAAAGATGCATATATATTTTTTTTTTTCGGTGTTCCACGAAGACGACAGTGGGACAGGCGAAGCGTGTACTTTGTAAGGCAATGTCGAGGCAGGCGTGACGCAGCACGAAAAAAAATATATATATAAATATTTTTTTTGGTAACTGAAGAATCGGTCCACGAGGGCTACGAGCCGAGGATACTCCGGAGAACCCTTTCAGCCCCGAATTTTCTACCTGCGAGCTCCGTTGAACTCGTTCTCCCGCTAGCTCCTCCGAGTTCCTCGAGTCCGTACGGACTCTCGCGACAAGCCACGAAAGATTATTTCCAGCGAAAATCGACGGAATTTTCGTGTATTTTTTTTTTCATCCAACGTTCCAGTTTCGAACGAATCGGGATAAAGATATGTGTAGTTTACGATGTTGTATACCGAGAGCTCTCGGGTGCTCGGGCGACAGACGAGAGCGAGTCGTCTCTCGCCTTATCCGATCGCCGAGAGCACAGCGGAGCCTCTTCTCTTCCGAGAGGGCTTAACTCTTATCGTTATCACGGACCGAGGAGAGCTACTCGAAGCCAGGCTTCTCGCTACCCGTGTTACCTGTGCTCCACATTTTCACTTTTCTCTCGCTCCCTCGTTTCATTCTCGTAACTACCGGCATTCCGGAGGTGCGAAAAGGAGGCAACGAGCTTGGCACACATATAAAAAAATAATAATACAAAAAATCGCGGTTTCGTGCCTGCGCACACATCGCCGGTTCGACGAGCCGAAAATCGCCGAGTCCATCCGCTCTTGTTGTTCAACACGTGTAGAGACACAAATTGCAGAATTGGAGCTATTTTTTATTTTATTTTTTTTGATTTTACTTGCTTTTGATGAAATAAAGCGCACTGCCTTCAGAGAGAAAAAAAGGTATGCGCCTGCGTAGATATCGCTAGCGCGACAAACCTGAAATTCTCGCGCGGAGAAAAATATTTTATTTGGTAGCCCGCAAATAAACATTTATTTCAGTTAAGTATTGAAATAAATATTTATTCAAATTAAATTTATTTTATTAAATATTAAATTTATTCAATATATTATTTAATTTATTCAATATATTATTTAATTTATTCAATATATTATTTAATTTATTCAATATTTATTCAAATGAACTAAATGTTTAATTGACTACATAAATTAAATTAAACATTGATTTAAATTAAATAAATATTTATTAGCGGGGCGCGGTCAAATAAATAACATTTCCGGGTGCGAGTTTGCGCGGCTCTTGTTGTTGAACACGTGTGGAGATACAAATTGCAGAATCAGAGCTCTTTTATTTGTTCTCTTTTCGCTCGCCTTTAATTAAACCTAGCACACTGCCTGTAGACAGAAAGAAACATCGCGAGTTCGCGCCTGCGCACACATCGCCGGTTCGTCTAGCCGGACATCGCCGACTGCCTCGGCTCTCGTTGTTCAACACGTGTACAGGCACAACTTGCAGAATCGGAGCTCGGAGGTTTATTTTATCTTAATTTTTACTTGCGTTTAATTAAATCTAGCACACTGCCTGCGGAGACATTCGTGTAAGCGAGAAAGATGAGCGGAGACGAGAGCGAGAAGACTCTCGAGGTCGAGAAGCGTGGGCTCCCAGGTTTTCACCGACAGACGGACGGACGGACGGCAACACGTCCGAATAACCGGTTGCTCTTTTCTCGAGCTGCTAGTCCAGGAGCGACGAAGATCGATCGCGTTTTAAAAATACGCGTACTCATACATACATACATGTACTTAAATAAATCCAATAATAATAATAATAATAATAATAATAATAATAATAATAATAATAATAATAATAATAATAATAATAATAATAATAATAATAATAATAATAATAATAATAATAATAATAATAATAATAATAATAATAATAATAATAATAATAATAATAATAATAACGCAGACGCGAAAGAGGGGAAAAAAGCGCAGAAGCAAGAAGTGTTGCCGCGTCGAGACTACGTGTGCGCTGAGGAATGTAGACGGCGAAATGGGTACGTTTTAAAAGGCCCCCGAAATCGTTTCGCGCACGCGCGTTTGGACTTCTCGGGTTACCTTGCGACTGGCCTATGGACCCTGTGTGCATATGTGCTCGCGTGTCCTTGGGAATTACGGGAATGACTTGAGCCGAAAGAGCGACGAAGAGGCCGAGTCGATGAACGAAAGTTCAAGAAAGGCGACTGGCAGGCGGGGGAGGAATTAAATTTATATGAATCTGTGAAACGTTACTTTAGGCAAAAGTCGAAAAAAATTTCAGTGCTAGAAAAAAGTACTGGTACGAGTAGTTTTTTTTTTCTGATACGGTGAAAGCGTCCCGACACGTCGAAGGTATTCAGAGGGCGCGTGAGAGACAGCCGGCGAAATCCAAAAATAATTCTCGTAGAGCGCCGCATTCCCGAAGCGCGGGACGTGAAAGATTTTTTGGGGTGTTCGAAGATATGGGCAAGGGTCGAAGATTCTTCACTCCGGCTTTCTACCTCTCGTTCTGGCGGCTAAAAAAGTTTCTCCCGACGCTCCCATTATCTCTCTTTTTTTAACAGTCGAACGCTTTCCGGTTTTCCCGAGGCTGGAGTGAGCCCGAGGGCCGCAAAGCCGATCGAGGGATTGAGACGCGCTCTTTGGGGGATTAGAAGCTAGCATTTTCGTTCGACTTAATTGCCCTCGGTTCATTGTTATTTTTGTATTTTTAAGTAATTTTTTTTTTTTTTTTTTCTTAAATTTGTATTCTTTTAAATTGATTATCTTACCTGTTTGGAGAAGACCGCTATATCCTCGTTGAAACTCTCGGACGAACACACGTCGCCGCCCGCGACACCGGGCTCGCGTGGCGTGCACGTCGCGAGCTCGCACTTTTCGAATATGAGCGCGAGCAACGGGAACAGGGGGTGTCTGAAACAAAAATATTGAGTGTTAAAAAATGTCTATTACATAATTTCAATGAATTTAATTATCTAATAAATTCCAGCGTAAAGTCACATCGATGAAAAGTACATCATATTTTATTACAAAATAAAAAAATAATGTATCTTTCGATCGACAAGAACAAATCCGCTTATGACAAACAAATTACAAATTAAAAAATTAAATGACAATCCACTAGCTATGAAAGGATCCTCTGGGATTAAATGCATTTTATTCAGATTGCCCAAAAAGTCCGTGAGAACACGGCCTCAACATTGCGCTATCCTCGACCAGCTATCAGCATTTTTTAATTTTTTTTCAAATTTCACTCGGTCACCTTTCGGCAGCACGAACGGGAAAAGAAAGGCCAGACAAGGGCGAAAGAGCGACGAAATTCGGCGTGAAGCCTGCACGCCGAAAAAGCAGCCTTCCGCGGTCGAAGCATCGCGAGGAGCATCCCGTCCAGCTGAGGAGGACCACAGTGGCCGAGTGTACGGCGTACGAGGAGGCCGGTGGTCTCCGGCAGACGTCGAGAGGGAACATACACCGGGCAACTTTTGCGGAGGACCAGTCAAGGAACCGGGGCAAGATCGAGAGAGCCGAGGCGGGAACTTTTGCCCGAGCTGACGGCCGCGGTCCGACGGAAGCCACCGCCGCGCGGCCGTGCTCTGTGAAACGCAGCGCGCAGCTGTTTATCGTCGCCGGACTCGAAGAACCTCCTCATCGTCGAAGAACAAAAAAAAAAACTTAAAAAAAAACTAACTATTCTGACCCGCAGAGGCTGCTTGTCTCGCGCCGCTTAACGTTGTAATTCAATAGTTTCGCTCTAAATTACGGACTTTGATAACGAGCGTGTAAAACGACGAGGAGGAAGAGTCGGAGGGAGGGGGGAGATGAAATACGCGTGAGAGTTAATTTCTTTGCGTCAGTCAATAGGCATCCAGAAATCCGGCAGTCGGGTTTCCGTGACGCATCGTCGGAGCGCACGGAGGGAGACGGACAGCGAGTGATACGGCAAGAAAATCGTGTGTACGTAACGCGACGAGAAAGAGAAAGAGCCTAAGGGGCAACGTTATATGATCTCGGGATAAGATAAGATTAGCCGGTGGCGCGCGACCGAGCTCGATCGCTAGACGCGCCGTTGACTCGAGAGAGAGAGAAAAATATGGAAAAACGTCACACAATAATCGCTGATGGACCTTTTGCTGCATGCAATGCCACGTGTATGTGTTGATAAAAAGTAAAAAAATTAAAACAAGATCTACGGACTATGAAGCAAAAGCATGAAGAGATCACGCCGGAAGGTTTCCTTTCAAATCATCCGCTGTGTTTTTACTTTTTAATTATTATTTTTTTATTTTGTTTAGACTCGCTGCATGCGATGCCACGTGTATGTGTTGATAAAAAAAGTAAAAAAAAATTAAAACAAGATATACGGACTATGAATTAAAACAAGATATACGTTTCCTTTCGAATCATTCGCTGTGTTTTTATTTAATTTTATTATTATTATTATTATTTTATTTTTTTTAGACTCGCTGCATGCAATGCCACGTGTATGCGTTGATAAAAAAATAAAACAAATTAAAACAAGATCTGCAGACTGGGAAGCAAAAGCATGAAGAGATCACGCCGGAAAGTTTCCTTTCGAATCATCCGCTGTGTTTTTACTTTTTAATTTCTTTTCTTATTAATTTTTTTAGACGCGCTGCATGCAATGCCACGTGTATGTGTTGATAAAAAAGTAAAACAAATTAAAACAAGATCTGCAGCCTATGAAGCAAAAGCATGAAGAGATCACGCCGGAAGGTTTCCTTTCGAATCATCCGCTGCGTTTTTACTTTTTAATTTTTTTTATTATTATTTTTTTTACACTCGCTGCACCGAGCTGTATATCAGTATCACTGGAAAGGGGGAGGAGGTCATTGGAAGATGTGTGCCGATGGTAGCGAGGGCGAGAAGCAGTAACAGCAGTGGTTCGCCGCTCGCCCCGGGCATAAAACGATTCGGAACGAATTTCGACAAATTGACGTGGCCAGCGAGCAGCAGCAGCGGCAAGTTCTTCCAACGCCACCGCGGCTTCCACCCATACTCGTGAACTGCAGGGACGAGTTACCGGTTCGCAAAAAAAGGGGGTTTTTCTTTCGGTCTCGCGTTAACTCCCCCACGCTACTCCGAGCTCTTTTATTCTTCGACGTCTCGCTTCTTCGTGTTTCACTTCATCGTCGCCGGTTGGCCCGAGCTTCCTTCCTGACTGCGCAGAGCGGTACGCCACGATCTCAGCAATTGAGGCCTTTACCGCTCGCCTCTTCGAATAATGGTCCCGGTACCGGGAGAAAACCTCTCCGTCCATCGGGAACAGAAGCCGTACGGCGGGGAAGAACGTTAATTCGAGATCGTGCGCGATAAGTTGATCGAAGTGGAGCTCCCGCTTCACTTCGGCCGATCAACTTAATGCGCGAGTGTATAGCGATGGACGTTGAAAAAAAGAGAGTCAGTGGCGTAAAACATTAATTTAGGATCGAGAAGGAAGGGCGATAGCGGAACGAGGGACATCAGATGTTGGACCCGAAATACGTCACTTCCGGTCGAAAAAATTAGATTTTCAAACCACATGCGACATATTTCCAGTATGGGGTCACGTCCGGTCGAAAAATTAGATTTTCATACCGGAAGTGACGTATTTCAGGTACGTCGTCACTTTCAGTCGAAAAGGTGAGGTTTTCAAACCGGAAGTGACGTATTTCAGCGACAACGTCACTTTCGGTCGAAGAATGAGGTTTTCAAACCGGACGTGACGTATTTCAGATACGAGATCACGTCCAATCGAAAAAATGAGACGTTTAAGTCGGAAGTGACGACTGTCAGGTACGTCACTTCCGGTAGAAAAAAAAATGAGATTTTTAAACCGGAAGTGACGTATTTCCGATTTTTCAATAGCATTACAAGGGAATAGTTATCAGGGATTTCTAGGGAGACTTAGAATATTTAGCCCCTTTGATGGATGAGATAAACACAAACAAATCCACAGCTTTTTAAAATATACAATATTTACGTATATAAAAAATATATATTTATTTATAGAGTAGATTCCACGTGAAAAGTGTAGAGAGGGGAAGAGAGAGAGAGCCGGTGACGGATAAACAAGGTGTCAGGATGATGCGACCGCAAAAGTAATGGTATGATTGGCCGTTGAACGTTGTTTGGGGTATATGCGGTTTTGTGGTTTCCGCGAGTGAGCTAGCGGAACGAAGAGAACGCGCGCACTGCCTCGTCCCCCCGTTGACCCACGCCTCTGTTTTTTTTTCATCGTGTATTATATACAGTGAGTGTATCGTCATCGAACACCCGGTGATTTTTCTCACCCGAACGGGGCGTCGAATGTCGGCCGAGATTTCGCAAACGAGACAGTTTATTGTATTCGGAGAAAGTCCCGATTGGCGAGCGGACGAGATACGACGAAAACCGCTGATCGGTCGGTAACACGTCGAGGATTCGCACTGGCGAGCGAACCGATAATCGCGCGACAATGACCGAGACCTCGCGGCACTAACACAGCCCGATGGGAGATACAAGCGATGACACGAGTAATTCACGCTTATCAATTATCTCGAGAGCGTCGGGCATGGACCGATACCTCAGCGGCGCAAAGTCGTGACGAACTCCGGCCGCCCCGACGATAAATATATATCAGAGTGGCGACCGCGCTGGAATCCGATCACGCGGGCCAAGGCGGACCGTAGCCGACGGGGGAATAAACGAAAGTGTGTTGCTAAACTTTTAACACATTTTTATCAACGGTGGAGTGTGAAGTCCGGAAAAAAAGGAGGAAAGTTAACAAAATTAAATAAAAGTGGTCAAAGTGTCGCCCGAGTGTCGCGCTTTGATATGATACGAAGTCGATCGCGCCCGCTCGCGATTATTGCAATTCATTTTGTGTTCAATTAAATTAGGGACAGAAAAATTTGTTGATAAAAATAAACTGATGAGACATTTTTTGGGAAGGATATTACAGCCTTGTCGGAGAGAAAAGATATTATGTCGTTTCTGCTACAGCGAACTTGCGGCGAAGCGTGTGCCATTATTCGGAATCGAAAGTTACGCCGGGAAAGCCACGAGTATCGCGAGTTAGGTTCATTATCTGTTAACAGGTTTATTATCTTAAAAAAATGATAATACAAAATAAATTCTTGAAGCCGAATTCCCACGGGAAAAGTGTCCCTTAAACTCTTTGACGGCTTCGACCCGTTAAACGAAAAATTATTTTTCTGAAATGCTCGACACACTTTTCTGTACAAAATTTATTTTTTACTATTTTTTTTGTATTTCTCTATAGCAAATAATTCTTTTTTAATCATGAAAACCTGCTCGAAGAAACTTCTTCCGACTACATCACTGTTTGTCATATTATTCCGGAATTTCCTGTTCATAAAAAATTGATGACATTATCTCGGCAGACAGGTCGCAGCGGCAAAGTCGATAAGTCACATGAATAAGGAATGAGTTAAAATAAGTAACATCGGTTTCCATACCGAGACTTTCCATTAATTTCCCAATAAAATCCTCCGTTTCGAAAACATAATGATAAAAAAATGAAACAATTTAATCCATCACCTCCACATTAAATTATCCTCGAGTACTCGAAGCAGTCGATGCAGTTAATTTTGTTATCGAAAATGTATTCACCCCTCACACCGTTCTATTAAAAAAAAAACTTTATACATTTTTTTAAAAATCACTAATGAATTAATTGAAAAACTGTCTAAAAAAAGAAAATCGTTTCTTATTAACCGGACAAGGCGGTGCATTATAAACCCGCGCTGCTCGACGACTCGAGATACCCGACGTATTCTCGAGTGTGCGAAGCCTCCTCAGGTTCCTCGAGCACGGGGGATTTTAAACGCGCGCCTCCGCTAGACCGAATATAATATCCGGGCGTTCCGAGAATGTTACACGGGGCACACCCCGAGAGAGCCGGGCACACGACGAGTGGACAAATTGCAGGTTAGCCGAAAATAATAAGCTCCCGTTCGGGAGCCCGCGCGAGCGCACGTTTTCGCACGGGGATACCAGAAATCTGGGCATCTCGCGACGATAAATCACGGAAGGGGGCTGCTGTGTGCGCATCGCTTGCGCTGTTTTGCCGCCTCCACCCCCCGCCCTCCCCCCCCCCGGCGGCCCCCTCGTGCGCTTCCGATGCTCATCGCATTTCTCGCTCGCTCTCCCGGGACGAGCCGAGGCATGACCCGCCGTGAAACGACTATCGGCCATCGGGGCTGCTGCTTATATATAATATATAACTACGAGGTCTACCACGCTGCTGCTGCTGCTGCTGCTGCTCGGGAGCTGACACTGCCCGCTCGTCATCTTCGCCGCGATCAAGCAAACCCCTTTTCTCTACCGTTAGAGAAATCAGATTTCAGGCATTCGTTTAAGGCGCTAGTAACTCTTATCCTGTCGAATTATACCCTCGATGAAAATCAATCGTAAAACGTGGAGGGAAAAAAATTGACAAAAATGAAAATCATTTTTCTGATTGATTCTGATTTCAAATTATACTCGTGATGCAAAACAATTGTAAATTTGGCCGGAAAAAAATTCTAAAAATGAAAATGATTGTTTAGATTAATTCTGATTTCGAATTACACTCGCGATGCAAATCAATCGTAAACTTGACCGGAAAAAAAATTAATAAAATAATTGTATAGATAATTTTTTTTTTTTTAATCATCCGACTTGTTTTTTTTACAGCATGTGTCCATGACCCCCAAAGTAATATATATAAATAAGCGCGGGAAATCCATGACATTCTGGTGAAACGGCGAGCGGGCACCGTCCCGCCCGATAAGGTTCCCGTCAAAGGCGCGATGTCTCTATTACGACAGTCTCTCTCTCTCTCTACCGGTGCCGGCGAACTCACCGAGCGCACACGGTCGCAGAAATAAACGGACAAGGTAAAAAAGAAAAGCTCAATTGCGGTGCCCGATACACGACGTGTGCACGAGAGTGGGCTCGTCGCCGGCGCAATTAATTTTCGCGTATGTACAAAACACTCGCCGATCTCTCAAAGCCCACGAAGAGAGCGCATTGTCGTGTCCCAAAGCCGCGCATGCGTTTTCATCTCGGCGATGCCGCAGCAGCTTACTTTCTTATCTCGTTTTATACAATATTTTATTATATAATTATTATAATATTATTATATTATTATAATATAATAATAATTATATAATATATAATAATATATAATAATATAATATATAATAATATATAATAATATAATATATAATAATATATAATTATATAATATATAATAATATATAATAATATATAATTATATAATATATTATTATTATATTATTATATGTTATTTAGGGTTATTTTCTTTGGAAAAAAGTGTTGAATTTTTTTCAATTTATCCGAGTCTGGAGGCGATCCGGCCATCTTATTTCTCATGCGTCCGTTTGTCCTCCTCGTTACATACTCCAATGAAATAACTGGCCGGCGTGCATGAAAACGGATGTACCGTGCTTTCTTCGTCTCACAGTGCGTTTGCGAGCGTCGGGCACATTATTTATTGTACCCCCACCGCGGGCATATCGTGTATACTTATCGTACGTAAGGTTAATACACAACAGTTAAGGACGAGCGTCAACAATGACGGGCGGAAATGTGAAATTGCATAACTTACCCGTAAATGGCGTCTTTGTCGCGTTTGTGGACGTCGGGTACCGCGGATGCGGCGGCAGCCGCTGCCGCAGCGAGTACGTGCTGCGGAGGTTGAGGAGGGGGCGGGGGATATTGAGGGTGAGCCGGTCCCATGCCCCCGAGGTGCGGGCTATGGTGGAGACCAGGAACACCCCGGGCGGCGCCGTGCGGATCGTACAGACCCGCGCCCCCGCCGCCGCCGCCGCCTCCCTCGAGGTAACCCCCGTGCAGCCCGCCATCATCGTACTGCAAACAATAAAATAGTCGTCATTAACATTTCTGTTCACTAGTACTTAATACCTATTTATTTTTTATTTTTATTTTTATTTCATTTTAATAATTCAATTTAATAATTTAATTTAATAATTTAATTTAATAATTTAATTTAATAATGTAATTTAATAATTTAATTTGCTAATTTAATTTAATAATTTAATTTAATGATTCAATTTAATAATTGAAAGTCGAAATACCGAAAAAATAAACGAAAACAAAAAATCGCTACGAAAAATGCTTTCAGCAGACCAGTTACTGCACAGGTTATTTTTTCTTCATATAAAGTATACGAGGCTTGTTCGTAATCGCGTTACGAGCGCGGTTCTTTAACCTCTTAACGACCAGTGGCAACATAGTTTCGCGCTGAATTCTAATTTTTAGATATTCATGAGAAAAAATAAACATGTAATTTATGTATCAGTGTTTTTCGTTTGTTTTCACGTTTCCTTTGCATACTTCATTTTATCATGATAATGATCGCCCTCCCCCCTCGCCCTCTCTGTCCCAAAGACCCGATAATCGCGAGCAAAAACATATTATTTTTTTTCCGACCGTGGAAGAATATTTTTTTTTTTATCCCGTCTGTTCGCAAGAATGACGAGAAGGATCGAAACTCAAATGTCGTAAAGACATGGAATCGGCAAAGCGTTCCTGCGTAATACGGGATATTAAGCACGACGTCCTTACGCGAACGACGAGACAGAGTGGCATCATGGTTTACGCACGCTGCTGCCGCTGGTAGGGCAAAGTTCGTGGGGCAGGCGACAGCCGGCGATGATAATGACTCTGTATGTACTATAAGCGAGAGAGAACGAAGCCACTCCATAACCGGGCACTCCAGCCGATATTATTACCGGGCGCTGGGCTGCTCGAGGAACGTTGGCAAAGTGGGTCGTGGGAGGGACGGGAGGAGAACCATCGTGTACACCTCGGTCCTCCCCCATATACACACCATGGATGTTATGCATGGTCACACACATACATATATACACACGATATGCATACATATGCATATTACACATATGTGAGGCATACACATATGATGCATGTACATATATAATACATATACATATATGATATATATGTATAGGAAAGTGCGGGGCAAAACGGGTCAGAAAATCCGGATGTAGCGATGGGGCAAAATGGGGCATGCAAAAGTTATTAGGAAATTACGTTTAGGCCACTGTCCCGTTTTGCCCCACTCTCCCCTAGATATATGATAAATATCCATATATGATACATGTACATATTTGATGTATATAGGGAAACGCAAGGCAAAATGAGACAGTGGGGCAAAACGGGATAGAAAATCCGGATATATTGATGGGGCAAAATGGGGCATCCAAAAGTTATTAGGAAATTGCGTTTAGTCCACTGTTCCGTTTTGCCCCACTCTTCCCTAGATATATGATACCTGTACATATATGATACAGACACAGATATATATATATGTGTATATATATATACGGGAGTCAGAGGCTGAACGCAGTATTCGCGAAATTAATGATACATTTCGGTGTTTACGGGAGGGAAACGCGCGTTACCGGTTCGGGGGCACCAAACGTACGAATCACCGAGCGGCCCTTTTCCGTCTCATTGTTCCCGTTCCGTGTCTCTCTCACCGGGCAAAGAGCCCATCGCGTCTCATGTCGCAACGCGCATCGCCACGCCGAGGCTACAGGTGGTCTCCGTGACGCCCCGATCGTGAGAAATATCTCCGATACTAATTCACCGTTTTTTCCTTCCAAAGGTGAAAAAAAAAATATTTAAATAAATAATAAGAAAATAAAAAATAATACATGGGAACGCGCAGAGTCGGATGTATCGGTGGACCGGAAGGATCGAGTTTGAAGTACCGACGATTGAAAAGAACACCGGTTAGGATGCGTGACGAACGCCGCAGCGATTATGACAACTTCGATGACAGTCGTTCGGGGAAAGCAAAAAAAAGAAGCAAACAAAAAAAAAACATGAAAAGAGGAAATAAAAATACGTGTCACAATTCACTCTGTAATTGCAGCCGATCCAGTCGGAGGCAGGCTCCGTGTTTCGTCTCGCGAAATACGTGCCGAACCGGAATTTCATTATGCGAAGTAAACGAGAGGAAGAAGCTCGGCGTGTTTTGCGAAAGAAAAAAAAAAAGAAGCACCAGAAAAAAAAAGCAAAACAATCGATGCTGGTTCGTAATAATTGCAATGCGGACGCGTTTGTTAAGGCCCGCTCCGTGAGAGATGGTCGAGCGAGCGAGACAGAATATTTGCATAAATAGTTGTGACAGAATGAAAAGATAGAGATAATGGCGAAGCGAGGGAGAGAACGAGAACGAAAACTCATGAGATGCGGGATGGACGGAGTCTCGTCGCGTGACGCTAATTATCATTCCGGGACTGGTTCTCTTCGTCCCTGTGGTTTCGTTCGGACGAACATCCACACACACGTACGCGCAAACACAATTACAGATGTACCGAGGCTGAGATTATCCAACGATCGGTACCCAAAAAAAAAAATAAAAAATAAAAAGATAAAAAAAAAAGAATCTTCGATAATTGGCCTATGAATTTACAATTGCAGTACTTTAAACTGACCGGTGCGCACAGCTCACTCAGGCTGCGCGTAGAAACGCGAGTCGACCCAAGAATCAAACTCACCGACAGCGGTAAAATTTTCTCCTCTGAACGGAAAACTGCCTTTTGTTAAAATATTCAAATTTTTTCAATACCGGAAAATCGCAAACTCGTCGACGCAACTTAATATTCAAGTGGGAAGAAAAAGTAGTCAACAACGCTGGACACATGTCCATGCGAAAATAGCTTACAATGTACGGAAACTCGAATTGCCGGTGCAGTGTAAAACATATACATATATACAGTGTACGTAACACGTATATATAGGTATACATACACATATGTATAGATATATCTATATTATGTGTATATATAGATATATAAATAAACGAGGCTCGAGGAAAAAGCATCGACGATAATTCACGATTGCCACTCTACGCTACCGGCGCACCGCAATACCTATGAAGATATCACCTCGATGCCGAGTCAGACCGGCGCGGTTCCCTCGCGCGCAAGTGGAATATTTTAAACGTCCGCGCGCGCGCACGAGCCCCCGAGGAAGTCTATCTTAGCTGAGCCATAGAATAAAGGCTGCACGGTGGACAGTGCGCATGCAGCGTTGTTGTTGTTGCTGCGCTCGGCGGGTTCTTTCTGTCTCTAGCTGTCGAGAGACGGCGGAAGGAGTCGGCGCGATTCCGAGGGAGATGGAAAAGCCGAGAGAGTACAAAAGTTGCCGCGAGCGGTTTTGCGCTCTCGACGCGTAACGCGGATACGGAGACGGCGGGGACAGCGAGAACGCGGGGCTTCGCCGGACGGGGCGGACGGAGACGGTAGCTGGGGGAGCGAAACGCTCGACGACCGATTCGAAAGCGTTATTTGTTTACTTGTACGGCTAAGGGCATGCGCGGTCGATACTAAAAACTGCAACTTAATTTTGTTCCAAGGGCGCGGAAACTTTTGGGCTCGATGAAAATTTAGAGGTTCTATTTTCGTTAGACAATAAAGTTTCAGCTTATTTGACCTTGGAAAAAATAGCGTACGATTGAGGAAATGTGAAAAGTCGCGGTCGATAATAAAAACTGGAATTTAATTTTCTTTCAAGGGTGCTGAAACTTTGCATTCGAAGGAGATTTAGACGTTTTATTTTCGTTAGACAATAAAGTTCCAGCTTGTTTCACCTTGGAAAAAATAGAATACCATTAAGGAAATGTGAAAAGGCGCGGTCGATAACAAAAACTGTAAAGCTATTTTTGTCAAGGGTGCTTTAAACTTTAGCGTTTAATGAAGATAGGAGTCCAGTTTAGTATAATTGGTGAACGTTCTATTTTCGTTAGACAATAAAGTTTCAGCAACCTAGAAAAATTAGCATTACAATTTTTATTACCGACCTCGTGCCACTGCAAATCCTATATTCTCATGGGAAAGTGCCATTTATAGTAGCAATAGTGGATTTAATGACAATATGCCAGATGAAACAATTTTTTGAACATAGCATGACATAAACTATATTGTCGTGAAAACATATATATATATATATATATATTGCCAATTAGCCATCGACCTAAGTCCTTCAGCCACGGGTTTGACAGAATTGATCAACAATTTTTTATTGCCATTTACAATTTGTACAGTTTGGTCTATTTGTATCTTCATTTTCTAACATGTACCCTATGCCGATTTTGTATGTTCAAAGAAATAAATATCTTTAAAAAAAATGGGTGGGAGGTTGTTTCACATAACCTCAAAGTACGCCGTGATACGGAAATTGTGAGGCCGGCGCGCACACACGTCCATCCAGGCTCGGGGCGCTCGTACAAAAATTCACAATCGCTCGGTCCACGGCGTGCAGAGCACAGGCTCTTATACGGTCGCTAATTACCGTCTCGCATTCTTCCGAACGGCGCAGGCGAGCGAGAGTGAGGCGCGCGCGACGCTCGAGTGCGCATGCGCGGCAACGGAATCTCGGAACAAATGAGCGAACGAGTCGCGATCGAGTAAACTCGCACGTCGATCGCAACACGGACGACAGCGCGAATTGACCCGGAGACTCGGCGTCGAGTTTTCCGCTCGTCTGTGGTCCCAGCTTGTATGCTCCTCGACGCGTTTCTGTCCGTCCGCGCAATTTCTCGGACCGTCGGGGACGAGAACGATTTCTCGGCCGGAGCGCGCGCGAGAGATCGTTACGTTTTCTCGCTGCGTTTATCCCGAAAACAGAGCGAGAGTCGAGTCGTGCGGACTAGAATGTAGGCAAAAGCGCGTCTCGGGTCTCCCCGGCGATTGTGACACTCGGCGGTTAACGTTGACGTTTCAAAGTTTACGGGACGAAGAGGGAAAATAAAAAAAAATATCCGGAGAACCGTCGCTCGTTGTTTCTTCGATTGATCGCTGACATTTGGAAAACTCACGAGCACGAGTCTCAATTGGCTGTCGCCCGAAGATTTGCATCGAGCCAACCGGCACACAAGTTCACTCGGGGTTTTACATTCTAAACTGTCCTCGGCGCGCTGCGCATGACTGGAATCGGAAACGTGAGGCTCGTGCAAATTGCATCCAAGATTTATTTTATTATTCTTTGTTTTTATTATTTGTTTTTGTTTCATAAAAAAAATATATCTATGCGAGGAATGCAGAAATATTCGACTGGAATATCCATGATAAAGAAAAATATTATTGCAAGTTTGTGCGAATAAGTTTGTTGTTATTTTACTTCGCGGGTCCTCGAGAGACTTGGACCATCCCGTCGGTGCGCGACGACCCGAAAACATCGTTGCGCGCAAAAAATATTTTCTTGTATTTTTCTGACTTTAAAGTTCTTTTTATTTTCCAGCGAAACGAGAAAAATTTCACATAGCCAGCCATGCAAATTGAGCGGTGAAATAAGTTTGCGGTTCCGAATAGTCTCTGTATTGACCGTTCAGGCTGAATCGAGACGTTTGCACTGACACATTTTTATACCTCCAACTTCGGCAGACTATTATGTGTCAAAAAAAAAAAAAAAAAAATTGTGTATTCGACGAACGGGCCGACGGGCATAATTCACCGAGCTTCCGAAACCGGACGAGGACGATTTTTCCAATCCACAAAAAAAAAATTTCCCGTCACTTCTCTAATTTTGAGTGCGCCACCGAGAGTCGGAAATATCCACGAAAAATCCTCACGTCTCGACCAGCGATCTAACGTACAAATATATATATTTTTCACACCTCGATTCTCGTGTATCGCTAGAGTTATTTATAATTCGATCGGTTTAAACCGTTTCAGTCGAAACGCGATTTAATCCACCTTCGACGTCTGTCGCTGTTCGTTCCGATTATTCCGTCGGAATTTTCGCGGTCGGACCGAAGAATCCTCAAAAAGATTTAAAAAAGCATCGTGCAATTTAATCCACCTTCGACATTTGCCGCCGTTCGTTCCGTCATAATTTTCGCGGCCGCGCCGAAGAGTCCTCGAAAAGACTTTAAATAACATCACTCGATCCGAGGACTCCCCGACGGCAGTCACGTCCTCGGTGCACGACAAAAGTTTCGAAACTTTTCGAGTTAAAAAATCAATAAATTAATTTAAAAAAATTAAAAAAATACAAAAATACAAAAATAGAGAACCGTTTAAAAACGATGTAGATTTTCACGCTGTCATCGATCCCTCGGTCTCGCCGTCCGCTTCGCAATGCTGTACGAAGCACTTGCCCGGTATTTGCCGGATTCGTTAAATTTTCCAGCGGATTAAAAATAATAGCGACGTTTTTAGCACGAGCGATTATATATATTTTTTGTGATGGAACGAATATACACTCGATATTCCGATATCGTGAGGATTAATCCGTCAGTGTCGGCTCGTGACGTCACGCGTTCGGAAGAAATCGTCGGCACTTGTGGCGCGTACAATAAACACTGTGCGATAGTCGGACGCGCGGGGGGACTCCGACACGAGTTTCCTTACACGCCCGTCGCGCACGGATGTTTGCCTTATCCGACTCGGCAGATCCGCCAGATAAAATGTAATTTTCGTGTTTTACACTTTTTCATCGTTTTCGGCGAAACTGGACACAAGACTGATAAGCGGTCCAACTCGAACGATGAATTTTTAGTACGTGTGTATATTTTTGTCTATCTCACAAAAATCTGTCATCTCGGTGCATTTTTTTTGTTCGTACAGGTATAAGCAAACGAGTCAATGTAGTTTTCGTGTTCCACCCTTTTTTTCATCGTTTTATGCGAAACTGGACGCGCGACTGGTAAGCAGTCAAACTTGTATTTTTGTATTTTCGTATTTTTGTATTTTTGTATTTTTGTATATTTGTATATTTGTATTTTTGTATTTTTGTATTTTTGTATTTTTGTATTTTTGTATTTTTGTATTTTTGTATTTTTGTATTTTTGTATTTTTGTCCGTCGTATAAAAATGTCTCGTCCCAGTACATCGAATTCTTTTCGTCCGTGCAGATATAAGCAAGCGAGCGAGCCAAAGTATTTTTCGTGTTTGACACTTTATCATCGTTTTAGACGAAACTGGACGCGCGACTGATACGTGGACAAAGTCGGACGATGAGTTTTTAGTGCGAGTGTATTTTTGTATTTTTGTATGTACAATGTACAATGTATTGTTTTTTGTTCGTGCAGGTATAAAAGCGAGCGAGGAGCGAGTACGAGCGCGCCCATGCGAGGTCTCCGACGCCCGGGCGTTCGCGATGCGACGGCGCGATGAACTGCTAGAGAGCCAACGGACGGCGTAACGAAAACCTTGGTCGCGTCTCGACGTTAAATCTCTTGGATTCCCGAGAACGCGACACACACCGTTTAAAAATATATTCCGATCTGTATAAATCGAACGATTACTCCGATGGATAATTAATCCGATTGATTGACTCGGATGTTATATTCATGAGGCGGTTGTCACGCCGAATGAAAATCAATGCTTTATTGCACCGCGGAAAAGAGAGAGATAAATTGAAAATAGAGGGACGGGCAGAACGGATATGGTGTAAATTCGAGGCACCGATTTAACACCGTGAGAGAGAATTAAAGTGGAAAATTGCACTGCTGAATAATGTTCGTTTCGCTCTAGCGAATTTCAAGTTTCTCGGGTCGGTTGTAAGTTTATAATTATTAAAAAAGGAGAGTTGAGAATGGTTAAAAATAAATTTCAATGTAGAATAATGTTCGATCAATCGACCGGAGAATGTTAAGTTTCACGCGCTGTTTACCAGTTTAATATTTCAAAAGAAATGGTGAGAACGTTCGAAAAGATATTTCAGAATAATATTCTATCATTCGACTGTCAGATTTTAAGTTCCACGTATCGCATGTCGGTTAAATCTTTAACAAGGAATATTGACAATGTTTAAAAAGATATTTCACTGTACAATAATGTTCGATAATTCGAGCCTCCAGTTTTTAATTTCACGCGACTTTAAGTTAAATCTTTAACAAGGAATATTGTCAATGTTCAAAAAGAAATTACACTGTGCATGTTCGATCGATCGAGGAAATTTCAAGTCTCGCGCATCGTCTCTGAAGTTAAACCTTTAAAAAGGAATATCGACAATCTTTAAAGTGAAATTTCACCGTAGAGTTAACGTTCGACCGTTCGACTGTCGAATCCGGAGTTTCACCCGTCGCGCGATAAGTTAAATCGTGTAAATCGAGTATTATTATCCGCGTTTGTATACAACCCATCTCATCTCGCCACGGCCGAACCCGCACGCACACACACGCGTACACACACAGAGAGACACACGAGTCAGCTCATTGATTCGTCGGAAACGTCGTCGCGTAGATAGTATGTATTTACGCGAGGCTAACGATTCGTAACGCAACGCACGTGCGTGTTCCGCCGGCGGGGCAACGAGAGAATAAGAGACGACCGTGCCCGTCTCGTCCCGATGTTGTCACTCGCCGATCGCGTTATTATTGTTATCGAGTCATTGATGCGCGATCGTTAATTCGATATTTAATTGGAACGATCGGGCTCGACCGACTTCGGACCTCGCCGACGATCCCGCTTCGCTCTTAACGAGCTGCGTAAAACCTTTTTACCACCTCGGAGACTGCACTTTTATGGCCCGGTCTACGAATTATTTGTTTTTCTTCACACGCTCGGTCGCGCTGATTTTATTTAACTTTTTGACGATTCCAATTTTTTTTTTACATCTCGCAAAACGATTATCGAAACTTGGGGGGGTAAAATCGTGCGAATATTTTACCACCTTGGAAAATGCACTTTTATTCCCTGATCTACGAATTATTTTTTTTTACATCTCGCAAAACGATTATCGAAACTTGGGTGGGGTAAAATCGTGCGAATATTTTACCACCTTGGAAAATGCACTTTTATTCCCTGATCTACGAATTATTTTTTTTACACGCTTCTCTCGATGGCGCCGATTTTATTTAACTTTTTGACGATTTCCTTTTATTTATTTTTTTTTCCTCTCCTAAAACGATTATCGATACTCGGGGTGGTAAAATCGTTCGTCCGATTTTACCACCCCGAAGACTGCACTTTTATTCCCTGCTCTACAAATCATTACTTTTTTCACGTTTCTCTCGATGGCGCCGATTTTATTAAACTTTTCGATGATTTAATTTTTTTATTTTTTACATCTCCCAAAACGATTATCGAATGTCTGGGTGGTAAAATCGTGCGAACGTTTATAGCCGACGTATGCCTGGGCGAGAGAATCGTTTTATCGTGCCTCGTTGCCGAGGCAGTAACCGCAAGGAGTTTTACGCGCCGATCGGTACGAATACGACACGGTAAAAATAAAGAAGTCTCTCCACGAGGCTTCGGGGTTGCGCGAGCGAAAAAAAAGTACACACCGGCAACTGGAACGGCCGTACGAGTCTCGCGAGAAAAAAAAAAAAATACACCCCGAGTCACACTCGGCGAGAAGCCGGCGAATCGAACATTTTTTTTCCCTATCCTCCGACTATTAGATATTTATAGAATTAATGGCGGAACAGAGCTTCCATAGATATTGTAGGCTGGTTGTGTTGTAAGTGCACGTACCCTTGGCTGCGCCATGAACGCCCTGGCCGCGCCGGGGAACTCTGCGTGCTGAGCCACCGTAGCGGCTGTATTTTCCCACAGTAACGAAGAGCCCTCTCACACTTCACACAAAAAAAAAACCCTCTTTGCCTTTTCGTAGTTTTATATTCTATTATTTCGCACCACTTTTTTTTTCCTTTTTTTCCCTTTATTATCCTCTCCCTATTTTTGCGTTTCACACTGTTCGCGGTCCTCGCAGTGTATGTCGATATACATGCGAGCGTTTAGACACGGCTCTATGTTCTATTTTTTATTTTAATTTTTTTTATAGAATCCTCCTCGGTGATAAAAAATCGGGAGCTTGAAGTTTTGCTCTTGAGGTGGTCGGCCGGCACCTCCACCACCTCCTCCTCCTCCTCCCGGTCGACCTACGACCCGGGATCTCGCCGCCGGATCCTCCGGCAATTATTTTTTATCCCCGTTTATTTTCCCTCCGAGCGTCGCCCGATCGCGGCTCGAAACCTTGAGCCTCGTCCTTCCCGCGTTGTAAACCGTTGATCTCTTTAAAAAAAAAAAAAAAAAAATCTTCGGAGGAAGTTTTCTTTTCGCGCCCGAACTCGTCGTCAGCACTGCGACTTCGCTCCCGAGGAGTTCGTGCTCTCGTGCTTCCTCATCCTCGCCGCCGGTGGTTTTTTCTTTTCTTTCACAAGATCTTTCTCGAGGCTTCGAGTAGAAAAAATAATTTTCTCTGTTAACCGGGGAGGCAAGAAACGTATCAGACGCGTCGCATCACAGCGTCAGAAATCCGTCGGATCGAACGGTGGGAGAGCACGTGGTCTCAGTGTGATCTCTCAGTCATTATTTGTGACTTTCCTTCCTCCTCTACGAACTCACGTGCATTCGTATATACATATATATATATAATTTTTTTCTTTTCTTTAGGGTAAAGATGTATCAAAATCACTCGCGCCCGATTTTTCTCACGTTTCACATATATACATATATATATGTGTGTGTAGACTTTGCCTGTCCCGCGCACTGCCACTGAACGATGCCTGTCAAAAACGCGCCTCCTATCCGGTAGAGCGTATACTCGTCGATATACGCGTACGCGGAGACATATCAGCGAATTTTTCAATTATTTTTTTTTTCACTTCGAAAATTCAAACACCAACAAAAAAAATCACGATGTCACTGTGCACGAGATGTAAATTCCTCGGTAGTTGCTGGTCGTAGCTTTCGTCTACGGGCTGTTCGATGGATGCTCGACGAGTTTTTATTTTTTTCTCCGTTGTCCCGCAGAGAGAGTTTTAGTGGTGCGTTGCGCCCGGCGGTTGAGCGGTGGTGGGGGGAGGGGGGGGGGGAGTCCCTGCAAGCGGCCGGCACAGCGATAGAGAGCACGAGGTCCGGCCCGCTGTTCTTTATTCGTTGCGAAAAACAAAACAACGATTGAAAAAGGCACCAAAAAAGAGCCTCGAGAGGGTTGGCAAAAAATTCGAGGAAACGAATTTTTTTTGTTCCGACGTCGAAGAGAGTCGACTAGGTGAGACTGACGCAGCCTCTCTATTCCGTTCGACGAGACTGTGGGCACGTTGCTGCCGCGATTCAACCCGAACGAAACGTTGCAGCCCTGCGGAACACCGTCGATCGCGAATTACCGACGATGATGAAGAAAAAAAAAGAAACAACAAGAAAAAAAAACAAACAACAAATAGATAAGCACGCGCGTACGCGACGATTAGCCGATAGTGTATCGGAACAATAACCGAACGCACACAACTACTGTACACGGTGTGGTCTCGTCCGTGTCTGTTCTCTCGGGCCAGTTGTGTGTTGACAGTCGCGTATCTAGCTGGGCTTGCACAGACGGCCGAGTATTCCCGCGCGTTGGTTCGCGATATACTCTCTCGTACGACACTCGTCGATTATTTAATTTATAGATTCTCGAAGCACCCGTTCCTCTTTTGTACAATTTAATATTTTTCTTTTCTCTTTCCGTAGTTTCGATGAGTAACAAGAGGCGAAACGTCGTTGCACGGTGAATACGATGGATCGACGATGCCCTCGTGGGTCGTCGAGTTTTTCGCGGATTCACACCGAAAATAAAACCAGCGAGGAGAGAATTTTCCCTCGACGGAGGAAAAAACTTTGGACGCGGGGGTCTCTCGTGCGCGGTTTTTGTTCACGATCACAAACGATCTCTCTCGCGTTGGCCCGCGCGCGTTATCGGCCGAAAAAGTGCGCGGTTGGCCGGTCGCGGTGTGTGTAAAACCGGGGTCGGGGCGCGCGATGGTACCGTATACGCGGCGCGTACACCGAGTAACCGGCCGAAGGAGCGAGCGAGCGTGGAAGCGCCTAGCGTTTAGATCCTGCGCCGTCCGCAGTCGTTCGCCAACTGTCAATCACCGCGGTGCACAGCGCCGGAGTGGGAGGTACGCTGGCCACGCCCACCGAGAGCGTCCAATGCGCCGTTCGCCCGCCCAGCGGGCCGTGCCGGTGGCGCCGCACGGCGGTCATTCCCGGTACCTCGGGACCTCCGCCATCGCTACACCGACACATGGAAAGGCGCTAACCCGGGTTTCTCCCTATCGATTTCTCTCTCCTACCCGCCTACCGACCCGATACAACCGTCTCGCTCCGGACCGTTCTTCCCGCTCTTCGCGCATCGTGGAACCCCCCACTCCCCCGCCCCGCTATCTCCCACTTTCTCGCTCCGAGCCCCGCTTTCGACGTCTCCGTCTCTCGCCCGGCCCGTCTGTACCGGCTCTCCGCGCGCCTTAGCGTCCCTCTCGCTTCCACACCCGGTTTCTCTCCCCATCCGTCGCCGGCGCGCACAGTTTTCGAGTCGTCGCCGGAGCCCGAGAGATATCTCTCACACGCGCCCGCGCGCCACCCCGGTTGCGCAGATCTCTCGCCGGTTACCTACGCTCAGCCAGCCTTCCCTCTGGCGCGCTGCTGCTGCTACGTTTTCCCGCTCGGCGTGCGGCGCTCGTGTACAGGCGCGCTTCTACGTTTCGCTGCTCCTGCTCCTGCCTGCGAGGGCTACTTTTCCGTACCGAGAGGATAGAAACGCGGATCCCTCTTTTTACCCCCGCACGTCTCGATATTATATCGAGGATAGACGGTTGCGTTCGTTGCTCGAGTTTTCTCTTTTTTATTTTGTTTTTCTACCATCCAACGAGCGAGGACTGTTACATCGGCCAGCGGGCGATGCGGCGCGCACCGACGGGGCTCGCCTGCCATATCGGATTCGCCTCTGTACACCTACTCGAAGCCCCCCCGACACAATCCGGTGAATCGAATTGGATATGCTGGGAGAAGCAAAAAAGAAAATACCCAAAGCCCCTTTCTCCCGTCTCGACATACGTGTCTCTATGTATGTGCAACATCGTACAATGTTGCTGGCTTCGATAGTGCCGTTTGCCGTTTTCAACAGCGTGTCTACCCGTAATCGCTTACTATCGCGACTGTGTGCTGCGCGCAGATCGAGTGTGCTTGTCCGATTTAACACGTACTTCGCATACGCTCGTCGGACAATAAGAGGCTTTGGTTGGAAATTTTATGTCGAAGAAAATTTTATGTATCTCGTTGCTCGACCGCCACGAGTTTCGTCGCTCTCGAAGGTCATGGAGAAAAACAGCAGTCGAAGCGTTCCGAGAATCCGAGGCGAACGAAGTTCCGAGAAATTTAACGCTGCCGTCGGCTATCGTTCATCTCATCATCGACCCTCCGGCAAAGTTGTATCTCGTCTCGGTCACGTTAATCGTCGATCGATTTTTGTAATAAAAAAAATGTATGTAAGTCGATACTCGCTATCGACGGAGCGAATTTCTTGAGATCTGAAAATTCAGGCTGATCGTTCGGAGATAGAGAGCGGGACGAAACAGCTGATTCCTCGGCGCTGCTCGTGCTTCCCGTGAACGGGGAAATTGGGTCGCGCGAACCGTGCGGTTTCGAACTTTGAATGGTATTCGGTGGAGTCGGGTGAGTAATAGCGTCGGGTGGGTAGGGAACGAGCGAGAGGGCCGGTGCTGTGCCGCGGAGAGAGAGTGCAGGACGCGTTGGGGTACGCGGCGAGGGCCGGACCACGGCCGGAGCAGCGCCAGCGCGGGGCCGGGAGAGAGTACGAACGGGGGAGCGGAGCGAGCTCGCTTGTCACCGGCATCACTCAGTGTCTACCCCGTTCCACCGGTGTGTGTCTCTGGCCTTCGCCTACAGCCTCGATTTTACGAGCGTTACCCTACGCGCGCCCGACGATCGCTTCAACCCCGCTACACAGTATCGAAGACGTACAGCGCGCCGGTACTCGCCCAGTTCACGGTACAAACACCCACGGCGTACACAAGCGTGCACAAACACCCTCTCTCGAACCTTCCGGAAAGCGAAAGTTTTCCGTAACAATTTTTTTCTTTTTTTTTTTTATCGAAGCTGGCAACGACGCCGTCTCGACGAGGGTTTTTAATATTCCCGGGATATACATACATCAGTATGAAAAATCGATGCCGAGCGACTGCGAATGGCGGTTCTTGTGCACACATGCACCAGCGTCTATCCGGGACACTGACCCGGTCTCGCGTCAGCTATTTCTTTCCGCAGGTCACGGCGCTCGGAAAGTATTTCGTTACAGCCGGCGGGAGCGCGGGTCACGTGACAGTGGCCGATGGCTTCCGGGGGACTAAGTTAATTCGTGGGTGTCCGCGCGATCGTCATTGTCAGCCACTTAGACTCGCCGAGTATCTTTGTTTTTCTTTTCCCTTCTTTTTATTATTTCTTTAGTTTCGCTATACTTTGGCTGTCTTTACCTCTGTGTATACACGGGTGAAGAAATGAAGGGCAATGGCGGAGGAGTGAGGCGCGTAGTTACGGAACGGTCTCTCTCTCCGGCGCAGCGCGGAAAACACGTAGAGCGCTAGTGTCCGGCCGATTGCCGGGTAGAGAAAGGTGGAGAGAAAAGGGAAGTCTTGCTGCCCCGGTCACGGTCTCTCTCTCTCTCTCTATCGCCCGCTCAGCCCTGTTATTTCGCAATAAATCACCCCGGCCCAGATATAACTCGAGCCGACGTTTACACGGAGTCGTGTAAATATCCGTCGATCTCCCGGCGCTGCGGCCCGAGCCGGAGGCAAAGAGAGGGTGTTCTCCGGAGCGTCGTTTTCGTCGCGCGCTGCACTGGGCGCGTGGACGGAGACCGCCAAATCTACGGACCTTCGCCGCCGGTAGCGGAGAGGCGTTTTTCTCGCCCTCGTGTCACATTAAACGGATAACATGTCGAATGCTTTGTACACATATCTATGCACATTCCTCGCTCCGGCGTCTCCGTAAAATCCCGATATGAAACCTATTTCAAGAATACAAATTTAATAATAATTATGATGAATTATAAAATTTAGGTTCTTATAATTAATAGCTCCTTCCGATACCGGTCAACAACGATCGAGCGAGCGTCCTTGCTCTGACTCTCGTTTCCCGATCGGGCGCTAAGATGATGATTTTTAAAAAATTGTAATTCTCCGTTGATATCGGTTGCCAAGGGTTAATGGCACGTTCGTGCGGCGAGACGTACGACTCGTACTGTACGTACTGCCCGGTTACACGAGAATTATAATTCGTCGGTCGGTTTATGCGATGAACGGGTCGCGCTGGTACGGGTGCGCGGAGTCGATGCACGCACGCGTGCGATGCGGTCTCGAGCTCGCTCGCGCGGTATTTACGCCGAGATTCGGAGAGACTTCTCGGGGCACGCGATTATGCACACGCAGGCCTCCCTCGGGTTCTCTCTCTCTCGACGCGGGCCGGCGGGTCCGCGAGAGGACGGGAACAACGATGACGACGACGCGAATTGCCGCCGGATAACGGGACGTGCGCGAATTGGTCGCAATAATAATTTGCTCCGGCCACGTAAGGAGAACGACGACGGAGGCTAACGGGCAGCAGCATCGCCGGGCGCGCACGGCACCTTCGGCAACCTCCACCGATTATCCGTACTGCCGATCTCCGCTTATACATTTTAACCACAAAACCAGATCGAAATTACACACATTCTTCGGACGAGCGTTGTTAATACGGACTTTTTATGGACAATACTTTATCACGTTTTATTACTCGCGGTAGCATTCGCACCGTGTCCGCATGGGGATACGCGTATGGATAAACATACGTAGGATTGAAAAAAAAATTCGACAAAATAATTAATAATTAATAATTAATAATTAATAATTAATAATTAATAATTAATAATTAATAATTAATAATTAATAATTAATAATTAATAATTAATAATTAATAATTAATAATTAATAATTAATAATTAATAATTAATAATTAATAATTAATAATTAATAATTAATAATTAATAATTAATAATTAATAATTAATAATTAATAATTAATAATTAATAATTAATAATTAATAATTAATAATTAATAATTAATAATTAATAATTAATAATTAATAATTAATAATTAATAATTAATAATTGTTTTCAAAGCGTTGTACCGGTGTGTACAGCGACGCTATACTGTGTGCCGAAGAAACTGTGCGTGTAGCGCCATTGAGAAAGTTTGTTTATAGATTCTGCCGAGCGCGACGAATTCCACGTACGGAAGAGACCAGAGTTCTCGACTGCTCTTCCCGAGTATTTCTGTCGCGTTATACACACGGACATACTTTAGTTCTCTCGGCGGACGGAGAGCGTGAGAGAAAAAAAATCTATCGGTAAATCTACTCGTGAGATCGGTTGGACGTATCGAAATTGAGCGAGTCTATCGCAACTCGATATATCGGATCGATACTAATGACACCGTAGGGCCTGGACGGGTTATAATTTCATGATTTCTCGGAGAATCCTACCCGGAGACTCGTACGCGGCGTTGTCTCCGAATCCCGGTGTAATCGCAGTTGTATATTGCCGTAGGGATCGTCGTCGAACCTCGTCCACGTCGTCGGTGAATTCCCAACAACCCGAAATTTCACGGCTCGCTCGTTACCTCGTCCTTAATCAGCGGCGTGAAATTACGTTTACGTGCTTGTCGATCGCTCTCGGCTCTCGCTGCTCTCTGTAACCCTCCCCGTTCGTCTCTCGCCCTCTCGATGCAGCGACTCTCCCCGCTATTACCACTATCCAAGATCGATCCCGAAGAGCCGGTGAGGTTTAGAGACAAGGGATTGGGCTCGCAGCGTCGAGCGGGTTCAGTGAACCGTGAGCCGGCGGTTTTGAGTATCGTAGAATCGATCATCGGGAATCGGATCGATGATAACATTTTTATTACCAACCGAAGGCGCGCGAAGGGACAGACGGACAGTAATCTTGATTTAATTCATTTCATTCATTTAGTTTATTTAATATAATAATTATTTTATTTATTTAATTGTTTAATTTAATTCATTTCTTTTATTTAACCCTTTGCGTCACGGTGGAGCAAGGGTGAACCTTCGTTGGCTCAATTTTCAATTTTTTTAAGGTAATTTTTTGACATCAAATACCTAGGTTTTATTTTTATTCGCAGTAAAATAGGCACCAACGTTTCTTGTCCACAAACACTCACAATTCTTTTCTTGTAAATTTTACGAATATTTTTTGTAAAATTATCAACAAAATAATTGTGGTCGTTTGTGGACAAAAAAGGTTTGTTAAATGTACAGATATTTTTTACTGTGTAGTATAAAAATATATGGCTGAAAGGGTTATATAATACATTTACTTCAATTATTTTATTCGTGCGATATTCGATACAAACTATTCTCGTTCAGATATTATCAAAAAAATAATAAATTGCTTCAAATTAGGCCTCAAATACTGATAACTAGTAAACAAAATATTGCGCCTATAACGATCGCTAAGAAATCATGTGGTCTATTTTTCACGTTGTGCCAGTTACTCCGTTCGATGAAGAAAAAAAAAATGTTAATCGTAATTTTCGTTTTTATTTCGTCAACAGAAGGTCGTTCACAGGGCGAAAGCGATCGGGAGGTCGAGCCTTAGCGTTATAACCTCGTGCCTCGGCAAGGGTGGATGTCCCGTGATCGATCACCGGGCCGTGAATGCGACACCCTCAGGAGAACACATCCGCGCCCCATTAAACCGGCGTTGGCCGCCAAGGCAACGAGGACGAAGGCAGGGACTAGCGAGGAGCACCCTTATACGAGGGACATGCGCGCACCTACCGTAAAGCGACGGACCGCAGGGTTGCGAGATCGGGAGCTACACGGATCGGCTCACCGAAGGGCCGAAAACAGCTGAGACCTCGACGGGAAGCCTTCGAGATCGCGAGCGATCCGACGTTTTCATTAAAAAAATTCACGAAAAAAAAGAAACAAAAATAAAGACAGGAAAAACAAAAAACTGAAAACAAGTTTCGACGAGGCTCTGCGAAGCGAGTGTCTCAATAAATCGCCCGAGACAGTTGCCGAGGGGTCATGCTAAATATAATTATCGCCCGAAAGGAATTATTTTTCCTCCCGCCGCTCCGAGGGAAAGGGAGACGCATGATGTGCGAATAGTCTCGTTGATGGACGGATATGAAAAATAATTGCAAACAAAAAAAAAAAGTGTCGAGGAAAAAAAAACACGAGCCGAGAGACTAGCTGCTTGTTCGGTGTTTTTTTTTGTTCCTAATTTTTTTATTCGCTTTTTTGTTTTGTTTTGCAAGTGCTCTCTGACCCGCTCTGCTCCTTCGCTGACTGAGAGCCAGCGCGAGAGACGGGAGGGGAACGGGGCGAGCGCGTAACAGTGCATAAGTGGCTAAGAAAATTCCAGATGTCTTCGGGTTTTTATCGGGTCGGACAACGCGCCCGGGAGAGTTATGTGGGCTGGGCGATCCTCCTCGAGGCGCACGATCTCGCTGCTCCCCGAGCATCTCTCTTTTCGCCTCTGTGCTCACTCCGTATACCATCCTCGTGCTGTATAAACCCGCGTATGCGACGGTATAAACGATTCTTATATGTGCCCCGGCACGGACGGGAGCTTCGAGTCTCCGCCGCGCGGCGGCGCCACCGGACGGCCAACCTGACTCGGCGATAAACCTACGGAGAGGCACACGATATAGCAAAGCGCCCAATCGTTACGTGACTTCGACTGTTAATCATTAGTCAGAGACGATAAGAGAAATATGGTTGGGAAAAAGAGCATTTTTTTTTCTCTTGCTTATGTAAAAAAAAAGGAAAAAAGAAACGATAACGGGTCGTAACAGGGCGTTCCGAACTCTCGCGCATGCGCGGAGCTCTCGTACAGAATGACAAGTGAACGGGGGACTTGTTCGCGCGGCCATAAAATTAACACCCGCGAGATCATACTCTGATCATCAGTAAAAAAAATTGTCGTCACTGCAGGCGTAAAAAAGATTTAGATATTCGTCGAATAGTCTATCGGCCATAAATCTTCGCAATCTTGTTCCACTTACTTTTACATTTCTTTTTTTTTTTGCTGAAAACAGGATTCATTGATTTAAATGAAAAAATGTGAAAGAAGAAGATGGTAGACAAATTTTGTTTCAACATTAATTGACGGTATTGGAAGCTTTTTTACATAAACTTTTTCTGAAATTTCAAACACATGTGCGTTGCAATTTTACAGTGGTGAACGTTTTTGTAAATTTCACGCCAGAGATTTGTAATTTTTATATCTGGTACTTTAATTTGATGAAAAAGTACATTAATGTTCAATTCATGTCAGTAATGCAAGCAAATTTCAAGTTCCGATACATTAAATTAAAAATTTTCCTCCATTCTTAAAAAAAATTGTGAATTTAATCCACCGGACTGGAAGTGTTTATGCAAAAACTGGTACATTAAAGTTAATGTACAATCGTGACGAAAAATTAATGGACTTTTACAGTGACGTTAAAGTAAATTATTAAGTTCAAAGTACCTTTATGTAAAATTAAACTATTACGACGATAAAGAATTTTTTTGACTGTGTACGAATTTTCCAAACCCGAGACCGGTCGTTCGACACTCCAAGGCCTAACATTCTCGTCTCTCGATTATACATTATATAAAAAAAAAGTTTTGTCCAGGGGGGAGGGGGGGAGGGGGAGGGGGATGGGGTGGGATAATCGAGAGATCGAAAGTAACGGCGCGTCTAAGCTGCGCGATGGCTCGAGATGGTCAAAAGAAATTCCATTCTGTGACTAAATTCCGTGGATGACTGGCAGGAGGCTGCCGATGCCGGTCGGCGAGTGTGTTATACCGGGGCCGCATATGGGATGGTCCCCGGGCGGGGAGGGTTGAGGTCGCCGGAGGGTATCGCCGCTCGAGGATCTCTTCGCTCCCGCTATGCCGCCTGCCGCCGGCTCAGCCTCCCTTGCTCTTGCTCACTTACTTAAAGAACCGAGCCGAGCAGTCGAAAGACGAGAAAAGGCCATCGCCGGGGTAAAAGGTAGAGACGAAGAGAGAGAGAGAGAACGAAGCGGGAGACAAACGGCAAAGATGGAAAAGGAACGTGAAAGCTTTTTCGGTATACAGAGAGCGAGAGAAGTGTAAGGAACGAGATGATGCATCGCATTGCCGACGCTTGAAAAAAACGTATACACGAGGAGAGGCAAGCGCGCCATCAGCGCCCGAGAGCCCGAGGGATACACACGAGAGTCGCCGGGTCGATGGGACTGACCGATCTGAGCGATGCACTCACGCCTGCGTCATTAGATACTTATCTGCATGTACGGCGGGAAGAGGCAGAAGCCAAAAAATAAAAATACAAATCGAAGATAAAAATAAAAGGGATATAAATAAATTAAATTAAAGTGGAGCAGACTTGGGAGTGCACACAGTAACAAATAATTTCGTAAAATAGGAAGGCGAATTGTTGGAAAAATAATTTTGGTAAATACGTGAGAAACTCGTTTGTCACCTATTTGAATATACGAACCTGTCCTTTTATTTCCCGTGCCATTGACAATTTTAGTTTTTACTTTTGTTCGTAAAACTGGGAAATTATGAAATAAAAAATTGTGGACGTTTGTGGACAATAAGTTGTTGTAAAAAGTACAAACTTTTTTTACTGTGCACTTTACTCGATATTGTTATTAAAATAAAGACACTTTCGGATCGGGACCATGAGAGGGTTTGCATCATTAGATATTTATCTGCATGTACGACAGAAAGAGGCAGGAGTCAAGAAATAAAAAATAAATCAAAAATAAAAGGAAAATAAATAAATAAATAAAAGTGGAACACCCTTGATACACCACTTGACTCGATATTATTATGCAAATAAAGACATTTCCGAATAGGGATCGTGAGGGGGGGGGGGGGGTGTTTTATACACACATTCTCGATTAGGTGAATGGAGAAGTGAGTTTGCCGGGCGTGGGCGTTGAATGACGGAAGGAAAAGAAATGAAGAAAAAAAAATTATAATAATAATAAAAAAAAGGAAAAAGTTTGCCGCTAGCGAGTCAGCGTGGATTTCCGGTGACGGTAATACCACTCTGCGGACGCTTTATTTTATCTTTTGCAGAGGTAGTCGTTCACAAGGGCAGGAGAGAGTTTGTCGGGCCAAAAATGTTAAAGGGACGGAAGGAAAGCTATAAAGATATAGAGAGATAACGCACTCGACGCCTCGGCGCTCAGATGAATTTCGTACGGCTCGAGAGTCCGTAGATTCTCAAAAAGAAGTTACTGTTCTACCACTTGTTCGCGTGTTCCTTTCACTCACTGAACTGAGAAAAAAAACTACCATTGATATCAACATTTTCCGTAATCTTTGTACTATCAATATTGTTCGTATTAGCTATTGCTACTCAGATGGTAAGACTTGCAACATCCGTAGCATAATTTTGCATAATTCATACGCAGTAAAATAACAATAAAAATAAAAATAAACTTTATAAATCGGATTGCCAAAACAAAAGGCGTTTCTCCCACACAAACTCGACGTTCACTTGATTGTGTAGGTAAATAAATAAAAAAATTACTTAAGAACAAAATTAATCAATAATAATGTTTATCAATTATCAACAATAACATTTTTGAAAATATTAAGCAAAAATCTTTCCATAATTATTTCTTTTCTTTCCGATAGTTAATCGAATTGGTTAAACTATAATTATGATTGCAACCTTGATTTTTTTGTCATTGTCGCGTCTATGAAATATAGACGTTCCCCTTGCGAACAATTTTTTGTCGTAAGAAGTCAGTATTGTTGTTTGCACTATGTAATTTTGTCTCAGTGTATTAATTACCAATAATAATCCTAAATAATTACCAACAATAAAAATCAACGATAACATTTTCTAAAATATTATGCAAAAATCTTTCCATAATTATTTTCTCACCGTCCGTCTATCTATAGCTATCACTCAAAAGATTGACTCAAAGGTTTAGTTATTTCGTACTTTTCCTTTCCATCCCGAGTCCCTCTACTCGTTTCCTCTAGATCTTCCGGGGCGTTTTCATCCCTCTTGCGCAATCGCCCTTTCAGTTTTATCCGAGGAGATTCGGCGAATGTCTGTCCGTCCGTCTATCACCTGATATATGCCCGGCAAACGAGATCACCAATAGATGGAACGGTCTGGAGAGCCCCCCCCCCCACCCAACCCCCCCCCCCCCCCCCGGAACCCGCGTTAGGAGTACCACGACGGGCACCGTAACGGTAATTCGATTTCGATGAGCGACCGCCACGGTCTGTCCGTCTATCCGTGATCCTCGCTATATGCGCTTTCGAGCTTCGAGAGGATAGCGAGAGTCTCGGCTCTCTCGCGGGGCCGGCGGCGGGACGGTCGCTCATTAGCGATGCAAATGCGTCCGGGCGGTCCACCATTCAAAACGCTCGGGCTGTACGAAGATATGGAGGAAGAGAGAGAGAGAGACGAAGAGGGACGAAGAATTTCTCTCGTCGGACGTCCCATTACGGGGTATAACCGACGTCGTTACCGGACGCCCCGAGAATCGAAGTCTCTCTCTCTTCGCCTCTCCGAGAATCTACTCTCTTTCTCTACGCCGACTCGAAGCCACGGAGACTCCAAGTCCGTCGCCGTGCATTCATATTCTATCCGCCAGATATATATTCGATATCGGTAGATAAAGCGAGTCGGCAGGTGAATGGCCTCGAAAAAACAAGGGATACTCGAAAAAGTTTTATTTTTTATTTTTATTTTATGTATCAATTTGAATCTGTAAAAAGGGTTAGATTGAGTAATGTGTTTTGGAGAGCATGTTCACCCGGATTGACAGTGAGGAGAGTAATTTCCCATTCGAGATACTCCATCTAAAAAACGACAAGTAACTTTAATGGGTAAATCGCCTGGCCGAGTTGAACTGTCGAATTTACGGAAAAGAAATTATAACGAAAGGACAAAAGTCCATCGCTCTTTTTTTGAGGAAATTGCGGTGTTCAGCATGTCGGGGTGACTGTTGAACTTTTTCCTGCCTTCATCGCGCGATAAATATTATTGTATAATATAATATAATGTTGTAACGACCGAGCGAAGAAATAACGCGCGTAATTGCTTTTGGGGCGGATATTATTAATTATAATCCAGGCCAAATATCTCGAGCGCGAATTGTAAAACGTCCCTTCTCATTGAAAGTCCAATGAAGACTGTCACATCGTCAATCGACAATTTGTACGTTTGTCATTTGTCATACAGAGCTATAAAACAATTAGCTTCAGGCAGTGGTTTCGGAACTGAACTGAACTCACTAAATAAATAATTCTCTATTCACTAATGTTCATTGTTAATTGATTATTGTTTTCTCTTTCAGTTCTTAGGCTAAGTTAACTTAATAGGCCTAACTTGTGCTTTTTATCCTATCCTACGTACTGTAAAACAACAAATATTTATATGTATCTTCATTTATGTGCTTCTATGAATTCTCTCAGGTCCCTATGGGATTTATCGCAGGATATTTCATGAAACTAAACTAAACTGCTCGTGTGTAATTTCCCACTGCAGATACTCCATCTAAAAAACTGTTAATCGACAAGTACCTTCGATCGTAAGTAAATCGCCTCACCGAGTCGGACAACTTGATCGCTCGAACCTGCAATATAAAAAGGAATAAGAAAAGGAAAAAATCCATCGCACTTCTCCGACGAAATTGAGGTGTTCAAACGTTTCGAGAAGGTCGTATTATATTCGGCGGGTCGTGACGAGAATGACTGTTGAACTTTGGCCCGCCTTTATCGCGCGATTTGTCGGTACACGATTAGAGGGGTTGAACTATAACGGACCCCTCGCGGTGTTACACGTTGATTCGTCGGTGATTCGAAAATCGCCGAACGTATAATATGAAACAGAAGTTCGGAGCACGCAACGCGAGTCGGGCCGTGCGTGCGTAAAGCGTGTTGCGGTGGCGGTGGTGACACGGGACAACGGTGCCCGCGATACTGTTGTACGTTTATCCTGTAAACGTATACCTGTATATGCATTGGATCGAATGTATATGGTGTAGATATATATATATATATGCACAGACAGCCCGTAATTATACGCAGGGGTGAGTTATGGCGCGGCGCTTATCGTAACAACGCCAAACCGGCACATAGACCCACCCAACTTTTACCCCCGGGCGACGTCGACCACTTTTCCCCGCGACGATATTGGCTCCGTCCTCGCGCCGAACACCGCCCGGGATCAGCGATTTTCGATATTATATAGTTTAACGCTCGACGCGATTCTTTCCGAAAGGCGAAACCGCCCCGGGCAAGACGCCCCGGGTTTCCCTACTTGCCCTCTATTTTCCATGTGAATTATCGTATCGGATAGACGTGCCACGTTCGACTATCAACGTCCGCTGGTGCCAATGAAATTTCAGGATAATTCCGATAATTTCGGAAACGTCGGGCGAATGCCGGCCACCCGAGGGAGAACCTTCATATCTCAGCTGTGTGGTTTCAATTTTTTTTTGTTAATCTTGAACAGGTACAAATGTCGGGATGTCCGGTAGCGAATTCTAGCGCTTTATGCCATTCACTAATACGACGAAATTGGACTCGATCTGTCGTAAGTTACGAGATCAACAATTATTCTCAAATCACCTAAATTCTATTAAATCATTCCAGCCGATATGCCACTTGCCCTCATTTTTTGCATACGAATTATTGTATAGGATAGACGTGGCGCAATTAGCTATCAACGTCCGCTGGTGCCAATGAAATCCCAGGGCGATAATTTTGGGATCCCAAGGAAAAACCTTCATAATTAAGCTGTGCAATTTTGACTTTAAAAAATAATCTTAAATAGGAACAAATGCGGGATGTCAAGTAGCGAATACTAGCGTTTTATGCCGCGAAACTAATAAATCGATAAATAAAGTATTTATCGATACTAGGATAAATCCCCTAAGTACCATGGCATTAGATCGGTTGCGACAAAGTGTAGATTTTTCCTTACACTAATCATGGACTACAGAGTACTAGCGAACAGTGCATAGCATACTGATCATAATATGACGAAATTGCACTCAATCGTTTAGTTCTCACGTAACTAACAACCTCAATACTCATCCTCAAATCACGGAAATTCCATTAAATCATTCCGGTCGTTATTCGTCCGCCCTCCCCAACGTTTGTCCTGACAGAGCGTCATACAACCCATGCCCTAATGGGAGCCCCACACAGAACCAGTATCGGCCCAGCGTCGACGAGCCTTCGCCCAAAGTCGGCCAGCACCGGTCCAGTCTCTCATTCCAACTAAGGTGGATTCCCAGACTCCACGTCATCCGCCACGGAACTTCGCGACGTGAAGTTTCCAAAGGATCATCTTGGTTCGCTATCGCCCGTTACTTTTCATGTCAAACATTTTTCATCACTCTCCCAAAATACACCCATGTTCCGACTCTCGAGCCGGACTTCATACCCGCAGTGACTCCCACCGGTCAACTTCGGATCGCGAGTCTCCCAGCGCGATCCTTTGTTTTGACGCGGTGGGACAGCTGAGTTATCCGGCCGAGGAGTGGCCGATCGTTCTTCCATGCCGACGGGGCCGACACCGACACGTCCCGAAGAGCCGGGACAGCTCGAGGAAGCCCTTTCCCTGGCCGTGGATCAGCTCGCGGTGCGCTTCCTCGAAAAAGATCCTCGACCCGGTGTAAACACGGCAGGGCGGACAAAAGGACGAGCATGGACGACGACCGGGCAGGTCTCCGTGCTGGACCTGGAAAGGGATCAAGCACGGGCTGTGCTCGGCAGCGACGCAGGGAAGAGGGACAGCCTGAGCCTTCTGGCGCGAAAGAATGATGCGCCGCGGGAAACCATTCTTTAAAGGCAAGTCGCTCGTACTTCTCCCGGTTCGTCCTCGTCGCTGTCGCGGACGGAGGAAAGAGGAGTCACTCCTCGGAGCAAACCACCGAGAGAGACCGCACGAGATCGTGCCCGGTAAAGAAGAAACGGAAGAACCGGAGGAGGAAGAAATGAGATCGCTCGATGCTTTGAGGGACAGAGATACGAGGGCATCCGGACAGGTAGTCGTCATCGGTGGATCAACCATTTGCCAAGCTCACCGAGCAACGATGTATAAAGCTCGATCGGCCGGTCGGTCCTTTCGATTACTCTCTTCCCCCCCCTGCCTCCTCCTTATTTTCTGCGGTCGATCGAGTCGTCCGCAGATCGAATCAATCTCACTCGGATGCGTGACACAGTTTTACTCTCTCTGCGTGTCCAAGACGCCGGGACATTATCGAAGGAAACGGGAACAAAAAAAGTACCTTTTTCTTACGTCTAAGGAGTCGATCTACGCATGCCGATTTATGAACTTCGCGGTGGAATGGAAATTCAGGAATTGTGTGGAGTGCGAAACGGAACGCGGTGCAGTGGGAATAATATTGACGGAGCGACAAATTTTTGTTCGCAACAGTAGCAAAAAATTTGGAAAAATTTCGTTGGGGCAGCGAGAGATCGAATCGATCTCACTCATGCGTGACGTTTTATTCCCTCTTTACGTTTCCGACGGCGGTGCATTATCGAAGGAAACGACAAGAAAAAATATACTTTATTTTCCTTTTTTTGCTGACTACAATCTGAAAATAAATTATAAATTTAATGTATCGGAAATTGAAATTTGCTTATATTGCTTACATTAATTGAACATTAATGTACTTTTTTGTAAAATAAAAATACCAGATGCTAAAGTTATAAATGTTTCGCCTGACATTTGCAAAGATTTTCATTAAAAATACAAATTTTACTGTAAAATTACAATGCAAATGTCCGAAATTTCCAAAACAGTTTATTTAAATAAGCTTCCAATACCGTTAATTAATTTTCGAACAAAATTTGTTTACAGCGTAAGTTGTCGATGTCGTTACGCCGATTTATGAACTTCGTTGCGGAATGAAAATTCACGAATTACATGGAGTGTGAGAAAGCAAATTTTGGTTTGCAGCAGCAGCAAATATTTCGTTCCCGCAGCAAATTCGTTCGCTGACGCAGTGCAAAAAAAATTGAACGCGGTACAATTTTTTCGAAAAGAATTGTTGGCGCGTTAAATTTTTCCCGCAATAAACTTGCTTGCCGCATCAAATTTTTTTCGACGGCGGAAAAAAAAAAAAAAAATTCGCAGCGGCAAATATTTCGTCGCCGCCGTCGGAAAAAAATGTTCCGTCACTCCGCGGACACTTTGGTTCGGTGTGAACAAGCGGTCGAATCATATCGTCGGGCATCGCATCGGTAGCGGCGACGTCGTCGGGCGGGCGTTCGACATCAGTCAGTCAGTCGGCGAGCCAGTCAGTCAAGCCGCGGCGCGAGGAGACGAGATGCACGGAGACGACGACGACGACGACGACTGCACGCAGCGAGACGATCGACGAGCGGACGTTATCGTCTCAAGGATCGACAGGCCGCTTTCAGCATTGTGGCCGGTCGAAAAGACGCCCGCGCAAATAACTCGGACTCGGTTTGTCGCCCCGCCGCCCCGTCGTCCATAAACCGAGAAATCGACGAGAAAAATACACGAATCCGTTCGCCACCGTCTCTCACTCTCCGTGTCTCCGATGCACCCACGCACCCGCTGCGCTCATAATAGGCTCTCCTCCGGGTCTTAAAGCCCCCCCTAATTCCTCGCTTCTCTCGCCTCTCGCGGCTTCGTCCTCCTCAACGTCGTCGTCCTCGCTCCTCCACTCTTTCACTTCTTCGCTTTGCCTTCCACTCGTTTCCTTTTTTTTTATATTTATTTTATTTTATTTTACTTTATTTTATTTTTTTTATTATTATTATTTTTTTTTTTCACTGTTCGGTCTCTCGGACCTGAAACGCGCACGCCATTGAGCTGGATCCCATAGATTATTAATAGAATGCGCGGCTGACCGCTCGAGTCTCTCTCGGTCCTGATGCCAGGTAGATGGACAGTGCTCCGCCCTTAAAACCTATGCGCGCTGCCCATCAGCCTCTCCCGATGCACCGAGCTGCTACACTATATATATATATATATATATATATATATATATATATATGTAGCGGTAGTATAATGTAGCCACCGTCGGCTCGATCCATCTCCTCTTTTCCCTTTCTCTATATAGATATATATATATACATGTACACGACTGTATATCGCTCTTTTATACCCGTCGTTTGATCCCGCAACTGCTGTCGGGTCGGCTGATCGCCGATCCGCAACGCCTAAGTCGCGGAAACATCGGGATCGGAAAGTAAGATCACGACGATCTCTCGCGCCATGCATATTTAAATTTATTTGTATAAATATATATATATATATTTTCTTTTTATTTTATTTATCTCATTTGTTTCTACCCGGGAACTTCGAGTTATTATGAAAACTAGGAAATAATTAGGGGACGAATATATATATGGGGCGAATAATAATAATATTAATAACAAGTATTGAAAATTGTAAAAAACGGAGCCATCGTTTGCTCGATCCATTTCCTCTTTTCCCTTTCTCCATACATATATATCTATATATAACGCCACGCATATTTCAATTTACCTTAAAAATTATTTCTTGTATTATTTTTTATTGTATCTCGTTTATTTCTACACAGAAACTTCGAATTATTGTGAACACTGGGAAATAATTAGGGGACGCTATGTGACGATATATAATAATAATAACACGAATTGAAAATAATTGTAAAAAAAGGAGCCACCGTTGGCTCGATTCATCTCCTCCTCTCCCTTTCACCTTATATATATTTATATGTATATATATATGCATCTAGATATCGCTCTTTTATACCTATCATTTGGTCCCGCAACCGTTGTCGAGTCGGCTGATTGCCGATCCGCGACGCCTAAGTTGCGGAAACATCGGGATCGGAAAGTAAGATCATGACGATCTCCCGCGCCGTGCATATTTCAATTTATTTTTGCAATATCTATATATATACATATATATATATATATATATATACAATTTATTTTATTTATCTCGTTTGTTTCTACCCAGGAACTTCGAGTTATTATGACCCCTTGGAAATAATTAGAGGACGCTATGTTGCGAATAATAATGATAATAACAGGGATCGAAAATAATTGTAAGAAAAAAAAAGGAGCATCGAATTAATTGGGAGAGAATCGTATACACGCGATATCGGTAAGATATCGCGCTCGCCGGAGTGCGGCCTCTCTAGGCCCGGAGCTTAGCGGATCTCTCCCTCTCCTCGCGGCTCGGTATCCGCGCGCGTCCCCGTAAAGTGGCGAATATATGCGGCAGCTCGTTACCGCTCCGCGCGAAACGAAGTAGCGACTGAGAATCCTTGAGAAACTCGGAGAAGAGAACGAAGCCCGGAGAGACGGAGATAAAGAAATATTTTTGTTTCTCTCCGTCTAATTTACTTCGTATTTTTTATTCTTCCTCTTTCGACGCGGCATACGCGCTGCGTGTGCGTGTGTGTGCGTTTCGGTCCCCGACGACCGGTTACGCAGCGACGATGACGCTTCGGCCCCTTCCCACCGATCCACCTCGGGATCCTCGCGGTGCGGGATTCTCCATACTCGAAAGAATGTAATTTGCATCGCGTCGGATTATCATTCGCTTCGCGTTAAGTTCTCTCGGGAATTGCTTGTACCGGACGATACTCGGGGTGTTGGTTTCGCTCGAGGAGCCGAAGATTTCCGCGGGTAGCTTTAAAACGCTGAATAGAACGGACGCTAGTTTTTTTTTTTTTAATTTCTTCACGGCTTTTCCGTATCAAATCGGACCACCGTTGCTGTCGCGACAAAAAATTGTTGGAACGGCAAAAACTTTGTTGCCGTAACTAATTTATTTTCTTGATACACTTGGTATTTACTCGGTACGAACTACAAACTATTTTGCTGCGACGGGAAATAAGTAAATTAGTTGCGGTAAGAAACTTCTCGATGTTCCGACAAAGTTGATTTTTCTCCGCGCGATCGACATTGTGCGCATATTCGTTAAACGCGGTAATAAAAAAATGTATATCGAACGCTACCTTGGATACATCAAAAGACCGCTGATGCTATCACAACAGAAAATGTTGGGACAGAGAGAACTTTGTTGCCGTGTCTATATTTATTTGCTTAATATAAGGACGACAATCTATTTCATTGTCGCCGCAAATAAGTAAATTACTTGTTCGCATACACCCAGAAAAATAATTTATTTGACGGCCACCGTTTATTTTACTTAAACCAAATAAACGGTGGCCGTCAAATAAATTATTTTTCTGGGTGTATTTGATTTAAAAAAAAGTAGTAAAGAATCTATATGGAATGTAAACTTGGATACGTTAAAAGCCCGCCAACTCTCTCCGAACATAAAATATCTGAGAAAGCAAAAACTTCCATGCCGTAACAAATTTACATCGCCGTGATATACGAATACCAAACTATTTTGCTCTCGCCGCCAATAAGTTAGAAGAAATTAGTTACCGTCAAAAACTTCCCGACCTCCCAACAAATTTATTCCTCTCCCTCGCCTATTGTATAAAAAAAACCAATAGCAAAAACGTATATCGAGCTTTAACTCGGATGCGCTGAAAGTTCGTCAGGTGGCGTATAAGCTCGTTACGATGGCTTTAACATCGGCCCTTTGCGATCGCCGGAACCTTTCCCGTCGGCATCGAGCTCGAATGAACGTCAGGTTCGCCCGCGGCCCAGGATTCTATGCCCGAGAGGTTCTCGCTTTTCCCGCACGGCGTCCCTCTCCCTCGCCGGAGCTGAATCTCTCCCTCGCCTCTTCTCATTTCCACTCTCCGGCGCGTCTGTCGTCTCTCATCCCGCCGCGCGCTTTTCTTCGCTTCCCGTACCCGGGCGTTCCTCGTTGCAACTGTCAGAGACGGCAATATCTTTTCCGGCAGCAGTCCTCTCGGCGAGCCGCTTTTCTCCTTTCCCCATCGGAGCGCACCCGTTCGCCTTTTCTCGCTCGCCCGCGATTTCCTACATTCGTTCGTTCGCGTAGTCTTCTCGCGGCCCGTGCGCCTCTGGCGCGCCCACCATGCCAATTCAACCACTGGTCCAGAAAAGATAAATCGCTTGTTTTGAAACGGAAACCCGCTCGCTCTCGTTTCCAGTGTGTTATAGTATAGGTATATTATATATATATCTGTATATATGTATATATATGTATTATATTGTAAATATATATATATATAAATGATGCCCGGCTGGAGGTGGCGCGGCGAAGGTGTGCAGGCATTTCTGCTACACTATATTCCGGACGGAAGGGAACGAGGGAGAGTGTGAAACGTCGCTGGAACGTTGAAAAGAGCTTGGAAGCTCACCGGTGTACAGGGATAGCGGGACTGTGGGATCTCAGGAAATTAAATTGGAAATCGAAACGTCGCGCCGTTCCCCGGCGGATCGAGAGGGAGTCCATGAAATAAATTCGTCCGGCGCGACAGCTCTCCAACTACTGTTTCTCGTCCCACTCGGAATGTGTCTCAAGTAGAGTTTTTAATTACACGCACGATTGTCCGCTGACGAAAAATGACGACGTTGGTGTTCGAACCCAAAATCGGATCTTTGTTCAATATAAAAAATGATAATTTCAAAAAAATAATAATCTGAGAAAATAAGTATTATAAAATTAGAATAATTTAAGAAAATAAGTATTATAAAATTAGAATAATTTAAGAAAATAAGTATTATAAGATTATAATAATTTAAGAAAATGAGAATTATAAAATTATAATAATTTAAGAAAATAAGAATTATAAAATAATAATAATTTTTAAACCTGGATTTTTTAGAACGCAAAGAAATACGGTGCAATCTCGTTGCGTACATCGCGCGGAACGAGCGTGAGAAATTGTTTAATTGCGTGACTTCTATTTCGCGCCTATGAAGGCCTCGGTTTGCAGGCCTCTTGTAACGCTGAATCCAACGCCGGCTCGGGTGGTTGGCGAGGCCGAATATAACTTTTCAAAATAATAGCCATTTTACGGGCTCGCGTGCGATAATGAAATTCCGAAACTATCGGTAATCGAGACATTGATTGGTGGCGGTTTGCTCACGCGCGCGATCGCGCGCTCCCGATTTAAAGCGCGGACGAGAGACGTGAGTTATGCGCGCCGCGCACCGACACCAGGTCGCCGGATCGGAAGCTCCGAGCTTCCGAGAATTCAATCGAATATCTCGGCCTCTTGTCAATACCGAGACCCACTCTCCGGTAAGGAAAAAAAAAAAAAAATGATTTTTTCAACCTATTTAACACTGCTTCGTCAAGATATGTGAAAAGTCACAATTTAAAAAACAGTTCTTATATTTTCACATCAAGGTAAAAAAAAAAAAAATTGTAATGACATTCTGGTAGAAAAATTGCCCTCGTCATTATGTTTTGTCAAATTATATCAAAACTTGTTTCGTTAATATTCAACGAAGATATTAAAAATTACCTTATTCATGAAAATGATTTTTCTGAAGAATAAAAACGTTTAACGTAACTTCGGTCGAAAAACTGTTCTCGCCAAATCGTATGAAAATTTGTTTCGTTAATATTGAACGAAGATATTAGAAATAGCCTTATTCACCTGCAGTCGGAGACCCTCATTACTTCTCGGCAACGCAATACAATACTACAATACTACAATCTAAAATCTACAATATTTTTTTCCTACTTCCATTGAGGAATTACCCATTGAAAATTCCAACGATTCCGTGATTCATCAAACGTTTCAGTGAAAAAAAAAAGAAACTGAAACGAAAGATGAACGAAGCCTCGGGTTCGAAAGTAAACCGTGGCGCCATCTCTGGGCCACTGTGCGATGCGCCGGGGCTCCTCGGTCGGCAGTCCGCGTCCCTGGTGACTTATCATTTCCCGACGATACGGGAGAGCCGAGACGAGCTTTGACGGCCTCGACCTTATCATTCAGGGATTCAGGGATCATCGAGAAGCTTTCCCCCGCGTCGCGACCTAGACACCGTCTTTTCCGAGCGTCGCGACATCGAGGACGGAAAGTCTCATAGTCGGAGGTGCAAAAACCATCCATCGCGCAGTTTCGCTGTATCCACTCAGGATAACTCCTTAAAATTTCGTAACGCAGGATCGATCCTTCCACTAAATACAATAAAATTAATGAGCTACATTTTCGAGTCTCTCCGCTCCGGACGTCGTTTTAACAGCCGAACGGAGGATAATAATAAGGCGACGGAATAAAAACGTTTTCGAGTGTGAATTCGATATCCATTAAACGTCATCGCTCACTTCGAGAACGAAGAATCTTTATTTCTCGCTCGGAGAGATATTTCAGCGTGTCCGATTGAACGAGGGACGTCGCGCCGGTCTCGGCCCGATAGGCCGGACGAACGGGAGAACCGAGTAAAATATTCATAATATTTTAACCAAAGCCGTCAATATGCAAATAGGAAATATGCTAATCGTGCGCTCTTGCGACGGCGGAGTCGCCGGCGCGGTTCTCTCCGCGGCTCTGCGTCAGCGCGGATTCCGATACCTCGGCTCTGGCGACGACTGCGAATCCGCGAGTTCTCTATTCCCGTTCGTCTATCGGGCGGATTTTTACTGGATTCTCCGGTCCGCAGGAAACCCTCGTTACATCGAGTCGCGGCCTTTCGAGGATCCCGCGTATCGCCTCGTCAGTGGCGCAAGGATTTCTCGCTACGTCCGTCAGCCCGGCCCGAAAGCGATCGATTAAAATGAACGCGTAATTAAATTAACGCATTGAAAAGGATGTCACTCCGATCGTTTAACCAACCATGGGAAACGGCGGAAAAGTTGCCCGGAATAAAATTAATATAGGGTAGAGTGGGACAAAATGGGACTGTGAGCAAAACACAAGTTTCCAATCATAAAACATTTCGTTCAAAATCAAAAAATTCCAAGGCTACCCCTTTCGAGTCAATTTTTTTTGCGTTTTTCGACGTCCTCAAACGGCACGATAAAACGCCTCCGAAAATTCGGGCAGGACCTTATCTTGTGTATTTTTTCCCGCTGATCACGAATATAACAATAATTTTACTCCGAACCCAATATTTTCCATTTAAATCCCAAAAATATGATTTCTCGTGCATAAAATCAAGACTTTCAATGTCTTACTGTACTTTAGCCCCAAAAAGGCCAGCGAATTTGTGTTCTGCGGAAAAAATACGTCGAAATACGTGGCAGTTCGTTTTTAAAAAATACAAAAAAATTTACTAAACTAAATATACTATTTTAAATAAATTCAAATTTTCGGGAAAATAAATAAATAAATAAATAAATAAATAAATAAATAAATAAATAAATAAATAAATAAATAAATAAATAAATAAATAAATAAATAAATAAATAAATAAATAAATAAATAAATAAATAAATAAATAAATAAATAAATAAATAAATAAATAAATAAATAAATAAATAAATAAATAAATAAATAAATAAATAAATAAATAAATAAATAAATAAATAAATAAATAAATAAATACAGAAACGAAAGGTTAATGCCTTCGCAGACGAGCGAAAAGAGCCTCTAAGGAATGGCGATATAAATAACGCAAGTACGGCGAGGGCGCGGTTACGAAAACTTTTAATCCGGGACATCCGTATATCGTCCGGGTCGACGACGGGAATCGGGATTTGGGTGTGGGATATCGCCGCGACCGAGGTGAAGAGGTGGCTGTGGGTCCGCCGTACAGGAGAAGGATAGACGAGACCTAGGTAAAGCGAGTATAGCGTCGCTGTAGCAGCCTCCGGCCAAAAAAGTACGAACGGAATAAAGAAATCTACGGCCCCCTCGTCTTCGCCTCCGTCCCCGCAGGTGCCCGAGCAACCTGCAGCGGCCCCCGATTCGGGGAGGTGAAGGAGGATTCCGCGCGATAGCTGCGGAAAACCGCGAACTCGGTCTGCGATCCACCGCCAGTTTTCCGCCCCAACTCCACCCAACCCCCCCCCCCCCTCCCCTTCCCTATCGCAGTTCCCTTAGCGGTCCAGCGGACCTATAGCGAACCCCGCGACGTTACTCTCTTTAATCGGGCTTCCGCGGTCGCGAATAATTAGGCAAACGGCGATTAGAGTGATTGAATGACGCGCTGGCCGGCCGCAGGTGCAATTAGCTAAATTGTCACTTAGTCGGTTCCGACTCGCGCCCCTCCTCACCGCCCCATGCCCGCTCTACACTGCTAAACTTGGGAAATTCGTGACGCGAATTCGCGCCCAGACCCCCACAGGGCGCCCCGGTAATGGCGCGATATCGGCAGAGCAATAGATAAAATGGCAAAGTAATTGCGCGCTTATATCTCCAGGTTTTTTTGTTTCTCTCCTTTCTTCCTAGACGCATGGCGATGGAGGGCCTCGAATGGATCGTTCGAACCCATCGATGGCTCGTAGCTCGTTCGATGGAGGACGGCGGGGATTCCCGTCCTCCCGGCCTCTCCTCGGGAAACAAGGAACGAACTCGTGCGTCATTCTGGCTCAGCCAGTCTCCCGACTCCGGCCCGGAGCGCATACACTCCGGCCCGACGTCGGGGCGACGCACTCGCTCCCTTCCGACCGTCCACCTTGTAGAACTTACCTCTTTCGTCGGCGCATCTTCCTCCTGGCGCTCGAGGGGCTTCGCGGCTCATCTGCATAAACATCTCCGCTCCCGGTAGCATCTACGGCTCTCCCCGCGGTTGCGCTTTCGCTTGCTACTCGCTTTGTAGGAGAGTATACCGGGCCATCCGCGATGCTCTCCTCGGACGATGTGATTCTTTCCCCGTCGCGCTTATATGCAACGCGCTGGATCTACATAAAACCGGGGAGAACGGCCCGATGTTCTTTCCTGCGCCTCGTCGTCTCCGTCTCGCGGATTCGGGAGGAGGGGGAGGGGGAGGGGGGGAGGTTGTGCAAAAGCAGTGACTCCTCCGTGCGCGCATTCTTCACCGGGACGCGCAAAAGGTCGTTAAGTGCGTCCCACGGAGAAACCGGGCGATCTTGCTCGTTTCGACAAAAAAATAAATTAAATAAAAAATTTCTTCAAGGCCGAGCTGTTGCGCAGGATCGATTGCGGTTCGATTTTGTTTGACCGTTGAAGCGGCACTTGACGTGGCTTTGTGGAGTAAAGGGGGAAATTTAGAGTTTTGAGAGGTTTCGTTGAGTGACCGATGGAATTGTTTCTTGGATTTGACTTATCGGAGGGAATTGTTCATTTGTATTTTTAGTTGTGTTTATTTGTCGTGCGACTGGAAAAATTCCTATGATGGGGATAAGCCGATGTGCAGCGGTGGGAGGCGGTACGAAAAAGGTTTTTACGTTTAACAAACATTTTCCTATTCGTGAAAGTCCACAAATCGTTTCTTCGGAAATTGCGATTTATACATTTTTTTTTTCTTTTTTGAATTTTTTTATTAAAGTGTATGAGAAACCCATGAACTTTCGTGGATGAGAAACGTTCGTTAAATATGCAAAACCATTGTAGAAAACAACAAAAGAAGAGCAATCAAAAATGTGTTTTTTTTTTAATAAAAAAAGATCTAAGAAAAAAATTTTATATTTAACAAAAATGTTCTTGTTTGCGAAAGTCCACAAATCGTTTTTTCTTAGATTACATTTACAATTTTTTCAATTGTAAAATTTAAAAAACGAATAGAAAATGCATGAACTTCATGGATAAGAAACCTTTAGTAAACGCGCAAAACTATTCTACAAAACAATTTTTAAAAAGTACATTAAAAATAGTATTTTTTTTGTAAATAAAAATCTAAAAAAAATAGAGAAAAATTAAAGATTGATAATAAGCGTCCCGTATTCGTCGTGCACACGGCAGTGCAGTTTGGTCCCTCGTGAGAGGTGCAAATATACCGAGCGAGTCGAGATAGCGTGCGGTCCCGAGTCACGGTAGCACGACGGGGGATTACGTTTGTTTTACAACCCGCGGTAAAACTGTCGCGGGGCTCTGCACGGCTTTCTTTCTTCCTCGACGCCACACACGGTTCGGCGTCGGGGTACATACTCGGAGTCTCGCTATGTGACTCCTGCGGGTATCGCCGTTGCGGAGGTGCGGAGCTCGCGGGGCGACGCACAGGGACCGTCTGTGTTTTTAGGCGGTTCCGCACGGCTCCGTCATACGCGGTGGTTCGTAAACAATCGTGTGTGGTGTTAGCTACCAAATCCCACGCTCACGGCCAGAAGCTACCGAGTTTTACTCTCCCGAGCGATAATAAGATAATACGAGGCGTCGCGGCAGTTGTAAAAAAAAATATAATCAAGCCGTTCGAGATAGGCGAGATACTCGCGGAAGCGGGACCGTGACGAACCGCGGGAGCTTGAGTCGAGTCGACACACCGAGGAGTCTTCGGTTCTCACAGGCGAACGAGGAATGCAAACTTCCGTTTATCGACTGAATCGGATAAACGACGTGTTAGTATAAAATGGAAAAATTTTAAAAAAATATATATATATAATGTTAATACTTTGTAAAAAAAAACTTTTAGTTGAAGATAATAGGAGGCGTCGCGGTAGTTGTAAGAATATAATCAAAGGGTTCGAGATAGGCGAGATACTCGCGAACGCGGAACCGCTGGAGTTTGAGTAGAGTCGACACCGAGAAGACGATCTCACGAGGGTCTTCGATTCTCACAGGCGAACGAGGAATGCAAACTTCCGTTTATCGACTGAATCGGATAAACGGAGTGTTAGGATAAAATGGACATTTTTTAAAAAATATACAGTTTTAACATTGTGTAAAAAAAGGTTTTTGTTGAAGATAATAGGAGGCGTCGCGGTAGTTGTAAGAATATATTCAAGGCATTCAAGATAGGCGAGATAGTCGCGGACGCGGAACCGTGAAGAACCGCAGGAGTTTCTGGTTGAGTCTTCGGTTCTCACATGCGAGCGCCGAACGCAAACTTCCGCTTATCGACTGAATCGGGTCGATGGAGTGTTAAGATAAAATGGAAAAATAAAATAAAGTTACCATTTGGTAAAAAAAAAAAAAAAAAAAAAAAAATGGTAACATGTTTTTGTTATTTATATCGTTTACTGGCCTCAAATGACGAAGCTTTTTTTCGTTAGGATGTCAAAAAGTTTACAGAAACACGAAATGTCTCGCACCCGCAAAGCCAGCGTCTAATCGTGACTTCCCTCATCCATCGGTTCTTTCCTCTCAGCCCTGTCGTCTCAGTGCATTCAAACCCTGCTATCGGATTCTCGCAGCGGGTGTGCAAGAGACGACAAGCCGACGGCAGGTGCGGGTGCGCTTTCGCACCTGTACGTTTCAATTTTTCCGGCCTATCGAAAACATCCGCTTATCCCCAGAATCGAATCGCTACAATAAAACATAGAAAAAGTTTTTTTTTAATCAACTAAAAATGGTCGTATAAAAAAAAATCCTCTAATCGAATTTAGTAAATTTCGTTCAGCACACTTTCATCAACCCCCTAACTTCTCGCCAGCCTCAAACAACGAACCTTTCCATCCTTCCCTCCGTGTCTCAAAAAGTCCACAGAAACACGGACGACTCGCAGCCGCAAATCCGAATTTAATCCAATCGCGATTTCCCTCATCCATCGGTCTTTTCCTCTGAGCCCTGTCGTCTCGGTGCGTTCCTGCCTCGTTATCGGATTGGCGGACCGGGTGTGCAAGAGAAGACTCGATGACGGCAGGTGCGGGTGCTCTTTCGCACCTGCACGGCGTCGCGTACATTTATCCCCACGCATACATAAAGCATTAGGATTTAGAATAAACGCCCGCACCGCGTCCTCGCCCACCCACCGCAGGCTCCGCACGAGCGGGAACAGTTTAACGCGTCTCACACCCGGAGGGCGATGCATGCGCGCATTCCGCAAGTCGGCGTAACTCCTTCACTCGCCGGTGTGTTTACCGTGCGTACACCGAAGCGCATTAGGTTTATCTACGTGAATTATGTGGAGGGTACGTAGATCGTTCGGAGTGGATAAATTCGCGTCGGGCTGTTCGCTCGCTCCGCATCTCCCGACGTTAACTCGCATATAACTGTAACGGAGGGCGCGAGGTTTACGAATACGGGGCGGTAAGTTGGTGCGTCGTTTCTCGGATAAACCCCATTGCAGGCAATGATGTAGTACGCGAGGAGGCGCGGGTAGGAGCGCCGCGCCGGGCCGGCATTGGCACAGCGCCGGCCGGTGCTCGACCGAAGTCCCGGCCGGCACCGGTCCTGTGTGTCATTCCGGACTGGATAATTCTGAATTATGCTTGTCCTCATCTTCGCAGTGGCCGCGAGAGAGAACCGAGGATTCTCGACACTCGACGCTCTCCCTCTCGTCCTTTGACTCTCGCGACGCCGTACGATCCTCTCTCACACCTTTGTCGCGCTCCTCTCGTACGAGCTTCTCAGACCGGACATTCTTCTACGTTCGCGAGCTCTCTTCGAATTTTTATTTTTTGTCTTCTTTTTTTTATTCGTTTTTTTGGTTCGTTTCTGTTTTTTACCGTTCCTTGATATTTTTCTTTATTTTTATTTTTTTAGGTCTGTGTTCTTTTATTTTAATCCCTGCGCGGCTGGGACTCCGAGTCGACGTTCCCGTTCCTAAAATTCCAGGCTCCCGCGAACGCGAGAGCGGACGCGTCGATTCGGGGAATATCGCGTCCTGGAGGGCCGCGGGAGGCCGGGGAGGAATCAGAATGCGGGAAGGATCTACGCGCCGCTGAGAAATATCGTGTCCCTGGTCGGTTTTGATTTTACGGATGACGATCGTTCGCTATGATTGTTTGGGGAGGCACGGAGAGAAGGAGACATTTCTGCCGGGACAGGAAGAATTTTTTTTATTCAGCTAATTTAGCTACTCGACCTTTGAACGATAGCTGGGGAAGATAACTCGGGATAAATTGCAATTTTTTGGGCGTTCATAAAAAATTAATAATAATAAATTTTTGTACCGGTGGACTTTACTTGCGTGGACACCGCTTTTGATATTTTGTGACCCTGTTCTTAACATTCTTTGGGGCGCAAGGCTCGATGATTTCAAGGACAGAAATGGCCTTAAACAGTTGTAAGGACAGCAAACCATTTTGCTGCCCCAATGATTTTCTTAGCATTAGCTCATTTTTATTATTGCCACAGAAAAAAAATTATCGGCTATCAAAATTTGGTTAGAAGGGCACGGAAAGAAGGTAACATTTGCTGGGTACAGCAAGAATTTATATGTAGCCAATTTAGCTACTCGACCCTTAAGGTGAACATTTGTAAGGATAGTAAACTATTTTTTTTTGCAATAACGAATTTATTTTAATTTCTCCCGCAGCCAGAAAATTATCATCGATCAAAATTTGTTAAAATGAAAAAAAAAACATTATTTCGTTTATTTTGCCCAATGTGAGCATCCGCACGAGGGTACGAACGATCGGGATTGTCGGGCCACTCGACTGCCAGCAAAGCTCCGAAATCGCTCGTCTTCCCCGCACCCCCGGAGAGTCGCATTATTCCCTCGATCGGTTTCGACTGATTTTGGGATAATTGTACCAAAGTCCCACCGTCCCACACATGCATCGCCCCTCGACCCGACGTCCCCGCCTCTCCACATCTACTCCATCCCCACATCAGCGACAGTCGGGAAGCTTCGTTCACAATTACATCGAAAGCAAAAGCCGAGATCCGAGGCTAAACGAAAGAGGGTGCAGGAACGAAGCGGGAGGTGGAGAACTTTAAAAAAAATCGCCCAAGTCTTCACCCCTCCGACTCGCGCACACCGATCGAGGTGCGCGGCTTCGCCGAGAGCCGAATCGTGGAGAGGGATAGGGTCGGAGATCGGTCTGGAAGCGTCGAGGGTTAAGGCGAAGCTGGATATATGCGCGGGGGGAGAAATGGAAGATCCGGAGAAGAGAGAAAAGTTTGGAGATAGAGAGAGAGTCGAAGAGAAGTTAAAAAAAAAAAACTCCATTCACCACCCGCTGAGCCGGACGAGACGCATGCGTGCGATCCCATAGCTCGGCGTCCCCGCGCAGCATCCTGCTGTCGAGTCCTCTCCACCCTGTCCGCGTTGCCTTTCGTCCGTTTCTCGGTGAGCTGCAGCGGGGCACACAGCTTCGTTCCGTTGCATCGGTGTCCGGTGCACGCCGCGCTAGCTGCCGACATGGCACTACTATGCAACCGGCAAGGGGGGCGGGGAAGCCCCCCTTCACCCCTTGTCCCTTTCGTGCCCCTTGTTCTCCGGAGGAGCGAACGAAATCTGTGAATTTCTGGGTCTCCCCCCCCCCCCCCCCCCCGCCCCCTCCCCCCCGAGCCCGATGGCTGCTCCTCGTCGTCGGAATTCCATGAAGGCACCGTCGGCGACGCCGTCGCGACAGCCGTGACCCGGAGAGGCTCTCGAGGGGGCGACGGGCAGAAAGTAACCCTGTAACCTCTCGAGGAACCCCCAATAGGACCCAATACGGTCGACGATGCGCAACTTCTTCGGGCCTTTTATCACGCTTTCTATTTAGGTAAGCAAGCAACTTGATACAATGGTTCGGGGCTTTATTTGTGTTTGGGTTTTTACCTGTGACAAATTGTCGATGGTAGAGTCAACCTTGTACTTGTTTCTTAACTGGGTGCTACTTTTTTGACGGATTTTTGCCACCGAAGGCGGCGGAGAGAAATTCCTGGCCAAACGTTCATTTCTCCGTGATAAAAAATTCAATTTTATTGTCAATATTTTTAAAAACAGGCTTACGGTCTGTTTCATAGAGGCGGAAAATCGTAGTTATATATCTTTTAACTTTCAATTTTTTAAACTTTGTTTTGATTGCGGAGAATCTTTAAAAATGGAAAGTTACAGTTTCAGTATTTAAAAAAAATGCTTGCGATGTTCAATAGTGGCGGAAAATAATGCTATACATCTTCCAACTTTTAACATTCAAAACTTTGTTTCGTTTCATTAAGAATTCCTAGTATGTGAAAAAAAATATAGGATAAAAGTGCTACATACGGGCCGATCCACTCATCACTGATTTGCGTGTTAATCGGGGTGCATTTGGTCTTCAAATTTCGTCCGTTCAAGGAGACATTTTTTTTTCGTTTCCTGCATGACTTCTTATTTTCCCTGATCACTAACAAAATACCCCGACTTGTTCATTGCTGTGAATTCTCGAGATGATCATTGACAATATCTAATCGAACGGTGACACATGACACGGCCATTATCGACGATTGCCCTGCTGACCATTTTGACCCGATGCATTATTCGTGGAAACGATCCGGCCGGGCGCGTGAGAATGAACGAGGTCTAAAGATGGGACGTGGATATAATTTATGGGACTGTAATGGGTCCTGACAAATCGTGTATGGTAACATTGTAAGGAGCTACAAACACGGTAAAAACGGTACCTACAACCGACGCTCGCGCGGTTCCTCTTTTCTCTTATTCTACGGGCGCAATAAAACTTAACAGCTTCGAGAGAGTCGACGAGTTCGTACTCATGCCGATGCTGTTGGGCCTCCTGTGCGTGTGTATTGTGCCCAACGGGCCCGTGGCGAGCCTCTGTGTTCAGCACGAGGCCCGAGGACCGCGAGCGTTTATCCGAAGAGTCGTAAAGTCGAGAGGCACGAACGTGCGACAACCCCTCCGAAAAACCTCCATCGTCGTCCGGGCCGCCAGACGGGGGTGGTTTTGCCTTCTCGACCGTAGACACTAATTTTTTCAATTTTTTTCTAACAGGCTCCTTCACCATTTCTTCTTTTATAATTTTATATCACCGAACTGTCGAGGAAACAATCGAGCCGCAGTTAATTCGAATATACAGAAAGATAGGCTCGACATATAAAATTGAATGGAAGGAAGAGGAAAAGACAAAAGTTTTTAAAAAATCAAATAAATTAGATACCATTTTTTCACTTTTTTTCTAACAGGCTCCATCGTCATTTCCTCGTTTATAATTTTATATCACAGGACTGTCGAGGAAACAATCGAGCCGCAGTTAATTCGAATATACAGAAATATAGGCCCAACATATAAAATTGAATGGAAGGAAGAGGAAAAGCCAAAAGTGAAAAAAGAATCAAATAAATGAGATATAATGTTTACATTGTGAACTTTAGTTCATTGTCTGTAAAGCCTCGAGCTGTAAAGTCGAAAGGCAGGAACGTACGACAACCCCTCCATCGTCGTCCAGGCTCGCTGTCGGGGGTGGTTTTGCCTTCTCGACCCCGGACACAAACTTTTGCACGTTTTTCGAACGGGCTCCACAGTAATTTGCTGTTTTACAATTTTATATAGCGGGACGGTCTTGGAAACAAGCGTGTCGTTCGTTTTTGACTGTCCAAGGTCTTCATCAGCGAAAAAATTGGATTACAGTTTTTGTTACCGACCGCGATAATTACGCTCTTAAGATGCTCTTCCACAGCCCCCCTTGAGTCCCGACGCCCGGTAGAGATGATAGAAAAGCAGGCCGAATGCCGTTTGAATTATTTATGGACTTCGGCTCGTAGTCGACGCAGTCCGGTTTTATTGGCTTGAAAAGCAGTCCCCGATACGGTATACGGCAATGCTAATTTGAGCGTTATATTCGTGCAACTGACGCAAGATGCCGAGAGATAGAAGAAGACCGGAGGAGGAGAAAGGGAAACGCGTAACGGGATGGAGTCAACTTTCCGTGTTCCTGTTTCAGGCCTAATTATCATTGGGATATTAAAATGACCTACAGGCATCGTCCGACGATCCGGTCGCTCTGCTGCAGACCCGACATGGTCGCAGTTCCCTGCGGGTCAGTGCTGTAAACTCGTTTCCAACGGCCCTTTACGACCCGGCCAAAACAGGGCTGTTTTGTTCCTCAGCTTTACCGGGAAGTCTGTACCTTCGTGGAGAGCTTAACGGGACTCCGATGGCAGTTTTTGGTGGAAATTTAATGAAATTACTTGGTCGTCGGGCAGAGGTATTAGAACAGGGAGGAAGGTAGAACTACGCAATTATGACCGGGACGATCCCCTATAGATCGTAAGGTCGTCGCATCGGTCATTCTACCCAACTTCGACCCAATACCGAGTCGGGATCGAATAATGAAGAGATCGAACGCAGTCGGGTCAATACAAGTCACGCTCCAATTTTAACATCGGCTTAACTAATCCAATTACCACGAAATTTAGGTACCCACCGAAACGAACTTTTCGTTCGCTTTGGTGAGTATTTCATACCCGCGCATCGTTGCTTTATGCACGAAAATATTCATTTTGTTAAAATATAACACATTAAAAACGTGAAAAATAGAACATTATAAAGCAATTTTGTAGTCTATTTTATCAGAACAAACGGTCGATTTTATTTTCTTGATGAACACGAAGGCAACAGCTAGTTTTTGGAGTTTCCAAACTCAACGTCGGAATGGACTAGAATTGATAAGAAAAAAAAATTGTTTCCGGCGAGACTGAAACACGGATCGATCCTCGTGTATAAAAAAGCGACAATAACATCGATTTTTTTATTTTTTTTTATTTTAAGATAAGACACGCTCGTGCACAGCAGCGACAACAGAGGAGATTCGGGATTATTCATGACGAGAAGAGAGCGACCGGGTTGTACGTTGTTCCCCCCGAAATTCACGTCACAGCTCCCTCGCTCCTTCTCTCCAGCAACCCCGTTTGTTTGCCCCGCAAACGTAAACCCGAAAGCGATTCGTGTCCTCATCTCGCCGAGCGGGAGCGCGCACACGCGGATCTTCGGTTGCTCCAACTTCGGTTCTCCCGCCGCTGCTTCGCTACGTCCCCTGCGATAACGCTCGTTCCTCGAGCGTGGACCATTAATCAAACCGATCGCGAACCAGCGTCGGGCGACCGAGGCAACCGGGAAGAGTGAAAGAGACGGGGTTCCGACAGAAGCGCTACAATAGGAACAGAAGTGAGCCGCGAGCGAGATAGCTCTACTGCGAATCGAGTCAAATCGAAGTGGCTGTAGTATAGATTCTGCCTCTATAACCGACTTGTATAAAGGATTCGGTCCAGTTGACTGTATAGAGGATTTGGAGTCGTTCGTACCAATCGTAAACAGTGAAAAACGATATCGACTTTGTTGCCCACAAACGTCCACAATTATTTTCTTGATACTTTTTTTTAACAAACTTTTTTGTCCACAAACGTCCACAATTATTTTCTTGATAATTTTATAAAGCATATTTGTAGAAGGGAAAATCACTCCTCAAAATGTGGCGATTCTCCGACTCAGACTGAAAGAGTGAAAGAGATTCCAACAGAAGTGCGACAATAGAAATAGAAACTTTTTTTATGCACAAACGTCCACAATTATTTTCTTCTTAAATTTACAAAAATATTTGTTACAAAAAATCACTTTCCAAAACGTGGCAATTTTTATGTATAACAAATATGAAATCTGTAAATCGCTGTGAAATTTTGTCGACAACGGCTAAAGCGATTAAGATAGTTTCAATTTTTCGTTTTTACGTGCGCAATAAGATAAGTAAAGACTGGTCTTGACATCGCCGCCCAATATTTAAATCCAACTTTAAAATCAGCCCGGCCATTATTAAGACACGGCCGGTTTTCGCCCACTCTCCCCCAATTCTTGTTACGAACGAGAGCAGTCTTTTCGTTTCGTGCCAAGGGTTCTCGACACAGAGTCGTCCTGTGACTCCGGATAAAAACAGCCAGGCTGTACGGAAAGAGGAGAGAGTAAAAATAAATAAAAAAAGAGAGACTCCCATAGCCTCTCGTCTCGTATTTCTCACGCGCGCTCTTCGCGTCTGTCCCAAAACGTTCCTGCCCGACTCGAATGATCGATCGTTCGTCGTAGTCGTCCTCCTCTTCCGAATGTCTCTGGGGTTGCAAACCTGCCCCGGAGGAGATGAACCCCGATCGGGCGAGCTCGCTCGTTCCTCGCTCGAGATCTACTTGCGAAGCTCCGAGGGGTTGCTGCTTGTTTAATTTTTTCCCCCTTTTTTTTCATCATCATCCCTTCCCCCTAACGCTCGCTTCTTCGACTTTGAAACCCCCTCTTCCGAATTCGGTCCATATTTCACGGCCTTCACGGGTGCGATATTTTCAAACACTGAATCTTAACCTCGGGTCGCATGAGTAATGTTATTAGGCTCGTAAAGCCGCTATAGCGACTTCATATAGGCTCTCCGTCGTTATTTTATTATTAGGAACTCGTTTCAGGGTAACGAAAAGATTTATAGAATCAACAAACATTTTTTTTCGTCCGAAAACGTCCGGAATTATTTTCCTATTAGTTTTGCATTTTACTTTGAATTTTTACCTTAAGATTAAAAGGTAAATGCAAAGTTTTTTATTTTGCCATTTTTTAATTTTGATAAAAATGAAAAATAACCAAATTAATGAGCTTGGCGTGTCAGCGAGGCCGTCGTTCACGGAGCTCAATGGGAGGGTCACGGTTGCCAGGAATAAACGAAAAAAAAAATGAAACGGATTCCCATTATATGCTTAGCCAGCTCGCCTATTCGATTCCCCGTCGGAGCGTTGGGAACCCGTAATTACCGATTACACGGCAAAAAAGAAAAAAGAAAAAAACCTCACAATTTCAACGTTTCAACGAAGCGGGAATTTTTCTTTCGATACACCTGTTGAAACTTCTCACTTTCTCTATGCCGTGTGTTGTACCCTGTCTCGGCTCGCTCCGACGTCTGAATGTCTCGATACACCTTCCGCGCAGTTGTATCGACGATCGGCCGTTTGAAATTCGACGACTCACCGAAAGAAATGAAACCATCCGACAACCTCACATCAACGATCGTTTCGTAAACTCTCGCCAACGTCGGCATCACCTCATTATCATTGATACAACGAAAAATATCAATACATTTTTTTCCAAAATTAAATTGAGTGGTGGCGGTGGATTTTATTACACTCGGTGCGAAAATGGCAGTTTTAGGCACGCTTCGCCCCCGATTTTCACACACGCTTAAATGTATAGTTATAAAATATAATGCATGTTTAACTATAATGTATTATAGTTAACTATATAATTAACTATAATGCGTTAACTTTGCGTATTATGATTTGAGCGGTTGTTATACATAGCGGTTTGATATTTTCTATTTGCACGTTGGCCAATCTTTTTGTAAGTTCTTCAGTTCTCATTCTTGTCGGTGTAAGCCTGTAGCTTTGCATAGAAGAGTATTTCGGGGATTGTGAAGCAGATTTCTAGATACGTGTAAGGCGCAAGTTGCTGCGGTTTTAACGTTTTAGTTGCCGATTCATTGAAATTTATAAATATAGGATAGCCATATTCCAATATTGGTCTACACATAGATTAGCACTTAAATGGAATTTAACAAAAATATTCCTTCCTCGACTATATCCATAAACGAATAAACTTTTTCTTATTTGTAACTTTCTATCCCGCATTATGTGTCTCGACTATAAAGATTGCGCACTCCGCCATGACACTGACGAATTGCTTCCACTTTTCGCATCGCTACCTGTTTCTCCGTTTTCGCTGTGCACAAAGATATCTTAACTAATTCCCGTTCGCCTTGTTCGTTTACCCCCCGGGTATCTAACGAGGGAGAATATGTATTTTTCGAACGGACTATCGTGCTCGGTCACCGCGGCTCGGTGTTCCGAGCCGTTGCGACTGCGCGGAGCCTCGCGTGCGCGCGCAGCCTCGCCGTACGGCAACGAAAGACGCATTTAAAGCGGTTAACGGTATAACCAAATATAATAGAGCGCTAATCCAATTTATAATCCGAATTGCCACCGTTTCTAATCCCATTATAAAGTCGCGTTTTCAAGGGGTTCGGAGAGACTGCACGCGGAGAGCGAGAGCGTTTACCTTAACGAAAGGTCGGTGCGGGCGAGCATTATACCTCTCGGCCAGAAGGAAACTCCGCGTGGCCGCGGAGAGAACGGCCGGCAGTTTTCCCCGGAGCGTTCATAAGCCCCCTCGTATAACCCGATCCGTGTTTATTGACCGCCCCCGCGCACGAAAGGGCTTTTCTGTAACGAACGCGCTACGGCGGCCCTTCGGACCTCCCTCGACCCCCACCCCGTTTGAATCTTTCTCGCGAAATCGCCCGGACCCTTGTTTACGCGTACGTAATTTAAATTTGGCCACGTAAGTCCCCCGACCGGACTCCCGAGACCCGCTACAGACTTAACACCCTTTATCGTAACGTACACGTGTCCCTGTTACTTTGCGGCTTCGGGAAACTCCTGGACAAGGCTCGAACGAACCGCACCTCGCCACGCGAACCTGCGCGGTACAAAAAGGTTTCTACACTTTTCAAACATTTTTTGTTGTCTCCAAAGGTCGACTATATTTTTATTGTCGTTAATTGAAAAACATTATCGTTTTTGGCAACGTGGCATTTTAACATTTTTTTTAGTGTTGCTATGAAAATCGCTACTTTACAGTAATATAATATTTTATTTTATTTTATAGAATACTTTTTATAAAATGGGGCTGCGGAAATCTCGCCACCTATTTCTCTCGGTGAATAAATTTACCATATCCGTTGTCTCATAGACGAATATGGTGACTGCACCTGGGTAGGCGATCCTATACGGTACGGATAGGTACATTTTTGAGGAAGGTTCCGCTGACCGAAATTCAGGTCACTTTAGATTGTGTATAACACGACTACAACTAAATGTAAACAATTTTCCGTATAGTGGGCATGTATGTCAACATTATTAAGTAGGAAAATATATTTAAAAATTATATGCTATTTATAACAATCTTGTTATTGCCGTTTGTACTAAACAAGCACTTTTCATTTATTACCACGATTTAGGTAAAACGACCGAAAACAGCTGTAATAACTATAAGGCAAAAGTTGTTCCCAATACGGTCCTTTATCGATAGAACTTTTAAAAAATTATTCAAAGAAAATTCAGACAATGGCGAGCTAAAAAACAAAACAAAAAACATGAAAATTGTTGTTTTTTAGCTCGCCATTGTGTTATGCCTTGTTATACACAATCTAAAGTGACTGAATTTCCGATCGCCCAAACCTGGTTCCCTTCATAATTTTTTCTCCACTAAAGACCGCAATCTTTGTTCTTCTAGTTAATTGAAAAAAAAAACATTTTTGGCAACGTAGCACATTGCCAGCGCACTATCTAAAGTGGAACAGCTGCTGTGAAAATATTTAATTCCAGTAATACAATATTTAATGAATTTAATCTATTTTATGTGATATATTTTTAATAAAATAAGATTGCTGAAATCTCGCTGCCTATTTCTCCCGGTGAATAAATTTGGGGAATTCGTGTTCTCCTAGACAGATACGGAGACTCGCGTGCCCTCGCAGTCTCTCGGTTGCCGAGAAAAGAAATTATAAGTGTATGCGCGCCGGAAAAGATCCGGCCGAGAGTTCTCCGATGTGGCACGGCCCAAAACGTTTTGCGACACAATGCCCTGTCGGCGAAGAGAGAAGCGGGAGATAAAGACGGACCGACCATGAGAACGAGAGCCAGCGTGGAAGATAGAAAAAAAAAGAGGAGAGAAATAAAAGCGAGACCGAGCACGGCGAGAAAAGGCAGAAGGGAAAGCGACTCGAAGGATCACCCGCGGGGTTGAATAATGCCTGGCAAAATGTGGTGGACCACCCCTTGCCACTCTTTTTAAACCATCCCTCGTTCCCTCGCCCCTCGCCGGTCGATGGAACGCAGCGAAGAAAGAAGGAAGCGAAAAAAAAGGAGGCGACAAAGCATAAACGGAAAGAGGGACGGGTAGGGAGATCGAGAGTAAGCGGCAAAGCGGTCAGGATTTCGTTAGACGAGGTGCCCAAAGCTAACCCGCAGCCGTCAAATATGGGCGGGCAAGACGAACATTTCACCTGCTGTCTGGGCCTACCTTTTATACCCCGATCCCTTAAATTTAACTAATTCCCCGGTACTCTCTCATCCCCTCGCCAGGTATCATCGCGACTCTTGCCGGAATTTCATTTCGTAGGCGTTGCAGTATTTACCGATGGGTCTACGCCCTGCACATGCACGGAAAGGAAGGATTAACAATCATTATTAAAATTAATGCAAAAAGTGGAATTTTTCATTTTTAATTTTGTGAAAAAATTAAATTATTGGAATGAACGAAACGTGACGGATTAGAAGATTTCAGTCGATACGTCCTTAGTATTTATGTCCTTAGTAATTCATATATGAAATATAGAAATTAAAACGTAAAATTGAATAGAATAGGTTCTTACATATGTGGAAACAAGGCCCTATTTGCAATAGAAAACTAGTATAGAGACAGTCAAAAATACAAGTTATAAGCAATTCAGACTTAAAGTAAAAACTGCAATAAAATCACAGGTCAGTCATTTAACAGAAAGGGATGCAGTTTGAGGTAGTTCGATACAAAATATTAAATTAAATTGAAATACAAAATTGAAATATATTACCCAATATTAATACATAATTAATATTAGTTTTCGTTTGCGTTCCCATTAACGAAAGAAAATCATAGAAAAGTTTCAATCGCGAGAGTTTCCTTTCGTGTATCCATGAAAAAAAAAAAAAAAAAAAAAAAATTAAATCTGGTCCACTCGAGTATCTAAAAAGTGGAGTTTCCCGAGTCGACAGAAGCGTCGCAAATCGGGGATGGCTCTCTTTTCTCGAGTGCCAAGCTCGCTCGCAACCCTCGAGAAAGAAAGAGCGAAGGAATCCCGCTGCGGCCAGAGTCCGTGTGCCGTTCCTCGACTCGCACGATCGGCCGAACACGACCTGCCGGAAAGTGATATTACAGGTTCTTGGTACTCTCCGACACGGCTACGTGGACGTAACAGTGTATATCTTGCGCGTGAGCTTGAGCGCTACCACTTCGGCCGAGGCGCATCCTTCGGCGACTTAGGTGATTAATGATTCCCGGCTGGAGGATTCTCTTTGAAAAGCCGTGTCATCTGCCATTCGCCGTGACGTAAACAACTCTATTTCTGTATTGTGGCGTATGGCTAAAACAGGAGGGGGCATCGCGGCGAGCGGGGCGGGCGAGATATAGCATAATATATTATCAGCCGGTAGATATATCATAAAACGAACGTAAGTAATATCGCCGAACGGTTTTCATCGCTTAAGTACGACAGGTGATTATAAATTACGAATTGTAATGCATCTTGCGCGATCTCCCGCACAGAAGAAATTCTATGCGAAACATTTATTTAAAATATAGTTAAAGTAACTAATTCTTCGCGAGAAAAAAAAGATGTATACATATATATATATATATATATATATATAAATTGTATTTGCGCAGATATGTCCTTCACATATATATCGTAATTCGTAATATATGAAAAAATGTTAAATTAGATATTTCTGCCTATACTTCTTTTCCTTGCAGAGACTTCGGAGCTATGAAAAGTTTTTCTTTTTATTTATATAATAAATTATCAGCCGAAAGACAAATAAGTAATATTGCGGAACGGTTTCCATCGCTTAAATACGACAGGCGATTATAAATTACGGATTGTAATGCATCTTGCATATTTTCTCCTGTATTTTTTTTTCATCGAAGATACTTGGCAGCTGTCAAAACCTTTGTTTTTAGTTATAAATTTTTAATATATTAAAAATGACTCATTTTTTGCACAAAAAAATATATACATATATATTTTATATTTTTGCTTAGATGTGTCCCTCACATATAACTCATAAAAAATTTAATATTTTCGCCTATATTTTATTTCCTTGGAAAATACTTCGGAACTATGAAAAATATTCTTTTTATTGACATTATATTTCCTGCTCCGCCGCACGGCTCGACCGCCGGCGACGATTACGCACGGTTAAAGTACGATTCGAATCCCGTACACGTACAGTCGAGCCATTATACCGAGTCAATGATTTTCTTGCGCCAGTACTGTTTCTTGTGACAGCTTATTTTTATTTTTTTTTTATATTTACCGCACAAGAAACTACTGCGGACGTTCGGCGTCACAACATATCACGTAACGCGACGTGTAAGGTAAACTCACGAGACACGCAATTAGCCAGCCAGCTAGAAATAAGGGTGGAACTGTGGAAACTACGGCGCGAACATAGCCCCTATGAGTCGGACGGTGACGATTGAGAAAACTGACGGAATTAAATTGATAACCACTACTTAGCGCTGATACAATTGCTCCTGGGAGGAAAGAAAAAAAGCGGTCGACATGTCTTCGCGACATGCGAACAGTTTACGGTAGCTGGGACGTCAAAGGCACTCGTGAACGATCGTCCGCCTGCATTAGATACGAGTGAAATATGCTAAGTGCAAGAACCATTAAAACTTACAACTCATTAGTCGCACATTTTACATACCGATCGAACGCTACCGAACTACTCTATAATTACATCCGCTAAGTATCCTTGAGCGGCGATGAAATGTTGCACGCCCATGACGACAATATAATTGTAATGGCGTTAGAATTTATGTGAACGATTAACGAGCGGACGACTCAGAGTTCGACAGGTGCTCGTTATAGACGATCGGACTTGCAGACACGGGATATCGTGCGTGCGATCGCGAGGAACTTGTCGCGCGTACTTGCAATCGTTGATGCATCGAGACAATGAACTCGAACGAGCGGTTAGTATTTTTAGTTTTTTTTTTCATGATTATATTTGTGCGACTCTTCGTGCAAGTGTGACAAATGTTTGTGTCCCAGCAGGATCTTCGAATGGATCTCTTTTCTTTTTTATCTCATCCTCTCTCTGCGACTTTCTCTGTTTCTCTTTTTATTATATTTGGCACACAGCCGCTCATGCAAATTCATCGGGCGCGAGAGCTTGAGGCCGTTATCGTAATTGCATTCGCAGCTGTATCGCGGGTGTGAGCATGTGGGTCTTTTTATTTAAAAAATATATGTATTATGAGTGTTCGATGCCGATTGGAACGAAATTGAAACATCTCTGGGTCATCTATGATCAACAGTGAAAAGTCACGACTCAAAGCCATATGAAGTATAATTAACTTCTGCACTTTTGCAACTGAGAGAAGGATCTAGTAAAAATGATCATAGATATTATGGTAAAAATTTCTTACCATTCTTAGATATTATGGAAAAATTATTGGATTATCTGAGACTTCTTGGATTATCTGAGACTTCTTGGATTATCTGAGACTTCTTGGATTATCTGAGACTTCTTGGATTATCTGAGACTTCTTGAATTATCTGAGACTTCTTGGATTATCTGAGACTTCTTGGATTATCTGAGACTTCTTGGATTATCTGAGACTTCTTGGATTATTTGAGATCTTCTGGATTGTCTGAGACTTCTTGGATTATCTGGGATTTTCTGCCATAGGTGGCGCCCCGGAGCTCTACAATGTGCAATGGTCATTTTCCTTAGATGATCGGTAGTTTTTACTAGATCCTTCTCTCATTGTGAGGAAGAGAAAAAAAATTCTACCGTGTTTTATAGACTTTGGTTTGTTTAATGCAAGAATTGCAATATGTGACTTTTTGTCGATAATTTCGTGCATCTCGGCATATAGAATCAATGTATTGAGGTTTTTCGTCGGGTGGCCGAAATTCGCTCAAAAAACCATCGCACTCAGTCCAATAAAAATTCATCAGCCGCGAGAGCTTAAGGCCGTTATCGTAATTACATTCGCAGCTGTATCGCGTGGAGCATGTGGGTCTTTGTATTTTTTTATTTATTTTTATCGACGATCGCTTTGCGAATGATCGACTCGACCCGAGGGTATTCGATGCCGATTGGAACGGAATCGAAACATTTCCGACTCATATGTAATCAACGGTGAAAAGTCATCCTTCAAAGCGAAATGAAGTGTAATTAACTTACGAGGAAGAAAAAAAAATGTCCACCGTAATTTATAAATTTCTGTCCGTTTTTCATGTAAGAATTATCAGTTAATTTTTTTTGTCAATCAATGGCTCCATATATAATCAAGGTACTGAGCTTCTCCCCGGGGTGACCGAAACGCGCTCATAAAAAAGCATCGCACTCGGGACCAATAAAAATCCAACCGCCGAGTACAAACTGCGCTGCTCCATCTCGGCTCTTGAACTTTGTGCACCGCGCCTTTCTCGAACCGCCGTGCCGGGTAGCGTGAAACTCAAGTATCCTCTTGCCACATACGGCAAGCCTATCCGTTGCGCGGATTATTATGATTAATTCTTTTTTTTTTCTTTCGATCATGAATAACTGATTGCGCGCGAAGGAGTCGAGCGGCTCTCCTTCACGCTGCGCGGAGGGGGAGAGAGATTTCAACTCCCGTGGAGAGTTCTCTTACCGACGAGTATCCGCGAGAAGAATATTTTGCAAACGATATATAAACATCGTTTTATCCGGCGACGGGAGAGAAGGCTGAGACTTCGCGCGCGTATCGGCTCGCATTAAACACGGCGCACGAGGACTCGGCGTACTCGTCGCCGAGTCTATAAGATGGAGAAGCTTTACCCTAAAAAAAAAAACAAAAAAAACGGTTATTACTTTGGCGCCTGCGCTCGGCCGTGCGCAGATCCGACGCGCGATTCTCGGGAGCGAGATGACGCGCGGCCTTCGGCTTTCCCCCCCGAGACGTCGGCGGTGCGCCCGGCGTTTAATCGGATTTGCTTACTTGCATGATTCTCACATATCGGCTGGATGGAGAGTATCCATAACACAGACATACCCGCGACAACTCGGCGAGGAAGTGTGGAAGCTCAGTCAGCTCGGAAATGCCCGTGTCAAATTGTCGATCTACTGCGCCGGCGCGCCTGCGCACCTGCCGGGCGCGCGCGGCGCGCATGCGCGTGCGATCAATTTCAAACGCGTCCCAACGGACAGTTAAAAGTTTATTCGATTCCCGATACGGCCAACGACAGTGTAACTTTTAGTCGTGTCGAAGCACCTGGTCATGATTTTTCATGGTGAAAGATGGTGAAAAATACAAAATTACAATATAAACAATATGGTATAAAATCATGATATAAAAACTGGACTGGACAAAGCACAAAATATGAACCGCCATTTCCAATTTAAAAAAAGTTTAGCGAACCACGTTTAATCAGATTCGCTTACTTGCATGATGCTCACATATCGGCTGGACAGAGAGTATCCATAACAGACATACCCTCGACAACTGGCCGACGAAGTGTGGAAGTTCAGTCAAATTGTCGATCTACCGCGTCGTCGCGCCTGCGCACCTGTCGGGCGCGCGCGGCGCGCATGCGCGTGCGATCAATTTCAAACGCGTCCCAACGGACAGTTAGGAGTTTATTCGATTCCCGATACGGCCAGCGACGATGCAACATTTAGTCGCGCGGAAGCACCTGGTCTCGTCCATGGCCCCGACTCGTGCGTTATCGCTCGACAAAATGCCCGTACGATTAATTGGAAACACTAAAAGAAGACATGAAAAAAAAAAAAAAAAAAAAAAAAAAAAAATGGAAGGATTATCCGACTACGTGTTTCCCGCGAACATTAACGATAAGGGACGAAGGAGAGTTTCAATAACTCTTCGAATATCCTGGCGCGCATAAAGAGAGTGGTCATGCTGGCCTGTACGGTGCACAGCGCCGTACTCGAGGCTCGCTCGAGCGCAGTTCTCAGCTGCCTCCTGCCTCGCGAGAGCCTCTCGCTCCGCACGCGTTCAATGTGTCACGGATGACGTTTTAATGGACGCGACAAATATCGTGAATTTTCAAGTTCCCTTTTTTTTCTTCTCTTCCTCAATGACAAAAAATAAAAAAATAAATAAAAATACATCGATAAGGGAGCGAAACGGTCGAGAGAGGGAATGCGAGAGAGGGCCCATATGTCGGGCAAACATCGACGCGTGCACTAACCGACGCATATGATGGCACTTCTTCGCGTGTTATGTTTGCCCTCGGAGGTGTTACGAGCCGGGATTTCATGTACGAGATACATCATCGTCGCTTACACGACAGGGGCTTCGGCACACACGCGGGACGGGCGCAATAAACATTTGCGTATGAAGAGCAAACTTTCCTCGCGTGCGGGCAGCTCTAACGAGGCGACCGGCTGACCACCGTTGTTGTCCACTCGTCGATATCCTCTCCTCCGTATAATCTTCCGTAGATATTTAATTTTTTTTTTCATTTTTTTTTTTTTTTTTTCATTTCTTTCCGTCACACCCCGAGCCATTCGAGAGGCGGATTTAAGCGCGCCGGTTTCTACCGCAGCGGCGCGCGTTATGTCCTAGAACGTACGGAGCGCGGTCGGTAAAATTCTTAACGAAGCCCCGAGTGTCGAGCGCATCGGAAATCCTCCGACGAACGGGTTCGCGTTCGGCGCGGACTGATCATTATTTCATATTCAAATCACCCGGTTTCCAATCAGCGAAATTAGAATGCGATCGTTTTGTTCGTGACGCGCCAGTCGGCCAGGCTGACTGGCCGGTCAGCGAGTTCTCCCTCGCCGCACAGCTGCTGCTTCGCTGCTGCCGTTGCTTGTTGGCCGCGAACCGAGAGCGCGCACCCAGAGAATGAATTATGACGTTGCGGCGAGCCTCGGCTACCAGCATACAGCCATCGAGAAATACACAGCTCGTCGAATTTACGTTTTTTTTCTTCTTTTTCGCGTGTTTTTTTTAATTTTTTTTTTTTCGCGTCAACACCGACTCGACCCACCACCGAAGAGATTTGAATTCGACGGGACCGAGGGAAGAGCTACGCGCATATCTCTCCCGGTTTTTGTCGATTTCGAAACTGGCTATTTTATTCGGCTGGACGCGAAAAAAAGAGGAGCTCGTATAATAATACAAACGAGATACGCGCGAGAAAGATTCTATGGTCCTGTTTTTTTTTTTTTGTTTTTTTTTTTTTTTTGGAGTTCTTCGTTCCCATCGTTGCTGCGTCCTAAGCGATAATACCCTGGCGAACCGTGCGCTTTCTTAGAGTCTCGTGGGCGGATCGCATGCCTCGTAAATATATATATGTATAGACTCGCGGGGTGTAAACACGAGTTTCCAAAGTTTTGTCGGAATCCCATAACCGGAGTTCACCGACGAAGACTCTCTTCGCCGAAAGGTTCCGAGAATGTTTTTTAGTCTATCGGCACCTATTATACTCAGCTACGAATGATCATATTTTTTTTTTTTATGTTGACAATCGGCCAAATGTCGGCGGAGATTTATCGAAACGGCGGGGAGAGATGTGAGGATAGTTCTGAATTGTTTCCGACTGGTGCGACATTTGCGAGGTCGATTAAAATTCTCCACGACCCAAAATTGTCATATGATTAAAAAAAAAAGAAAACCTCGATGGTAAATCAGCAAACATGCATTAAAATAATTATTACTTCTAATCCGTTTATAATTCGTGCAAAAAAGGCCAAAACTATGATTTTTAAATTATGATGGTGATGTAAAATGATATTAGATGGATTAGATGGATTAGATGGAAAAAAAAATATTCGATGACTTCAAAAAAGAATAAAAAAATAAAGACCAAAGAAAAAACATTTTATTTCAAATCTGTTTATGATTCGTACAAATCCACGTGAGATCGAGGCAATAACATAAAAACGGTCAAAATTATGATGTTTAATTGATATTGATGATGATGTTAAATGACGATATTACATTTATTTATTTTAATTGAAAGTAGAGTTGAAAATAATAATGTATATATATTTTTTGGCAACGCCCTCGAGTCATCGACATTTATTTATTTCGTCGTATCTGTTTCGACAGATAAAGTGAATTTGATGTATTCGGAGACTCGAATGGTCCCGCGATATCCAGTTACCATAAGACTCTATACGCAAGAGGTGTGACGTTGAGGTATTATTATTTTTTAACATTTCGTCGATTATTAATTCGCTCGTCCAAAGGTCAAACAGCGAGAAAAGCCTGGGAATATCTCTTCGGAGAATAGGATTATTCATGTACATATATATTAAAAATATTCTGGAAGGCCCCGTCGCCGTTTATTAATATCACAACGAGGCATTCGTCGGAGAGTCACCTGCGTCTGTTGCGTGGGCAGAAACCACGAAAAAGAAGCCAGCCAGCAGTCGTCCAGCGCGACAGGGGAGGCAGAAGAGACGCACACACAGAACACACGACGGTTATAAATAAAAATAAATAAATAAAATTATTATTCAGAATTCGAGATTGTATCAGTGACAGTGAAACTTGGAATGAACCTCGAACATCTGTGTTCACGTTTTTCGACCGAGGAACAACTGTATCCCCGTTATATTATATTATATCGATGATCCGATCGTAAGATTATGAAAAAAAACAGCAGGCTAGGCTGACGCTGTAAAAGATTGGTTCGTAAAATCGATAGGCTAATCGATGAACGACCATTCGTTTCCTAGACCTCGTAATAATATTTGTCCAATTAACTTCACCGTAAAGACTCTCGTAAAATTATATCTACAACCATTTGGGAGAAAAACAGCGAATTTGGTGTAACAAAAAATAAAATTAATTCTGCGAGACAACAGAGTTCCAACTGTTCCTTGAGATACTTTATGTTATTGAATTTCATGGGATTAAAGTGTAAGGAAAAGATTGTGAAAAATAGAAATTGAAAATATGAAAAATAGAGTCACATATATCTCGATTTTTAATCGTGATATAAAAACTGGACTGGACTAAGCAGAGATTATGTGCGGCCATGTATAAATAAAAAAAAGTTTAGCTAACCATCAAAGTTCAATGCAATTATAATGATTTTCTACCTATTATAGCTAATAATTTAATATATTATATATAACAGTTCCAATTGTTTCTTGCACTATTATGTTATTGAGTTACAGAGGACCAAAGTGTGAGGAAAAGATGGTGAAACATCCAAAATTACAATATAAAAAATATCATGATATAAAAATCTGGACTGGCCAAAGCACAAAATATGAACCGCCATTTCCAATTTAAAAAAAGTTTAGCCAACCATCAAAGTTCAATGCCATGGCCAAATTATTCTTTGCCGGTTACAGCGAATAATTTAATGTATTTTATATTATTAAATTTATTCAGAAAGCTTCGGCCATTAAGCCGATAGCGACACAACTGTGAATACACCTTAAGATGAACAGAACCTTCGACTCAAGAAAGTAAAAAAAAAGAAATTGCAAATTGTGCCGCACTCCCCCATGCATCGAGCAAATTGCGAATGTTCATGGGTGGTCCAATAGGCATGATTGAGTGTGCTTCGCCGACAATTCGAAAAAAAAAGTATACAAAGAAAAGTTTGCGTCTTCTCGCGTGCGTGTTCAAAGTAGCGCGTACAATTTTATAAATTACGACGGATGTAAGTGCATCGGGGACACGCGGAAAGGCGCGATCGCATGCAAGCCGGGCGGGTGTTATTTCCGTAATCGTAAAACGTAAGTTCTCGGCTCTCGAGGTAGAGCCGTAAAGCTTTCGAAAATCGCGCATAGGAATGCTTACCTATAACAGCGTGTACACCTTGTGGGCGCCCAATGCAGTTTGCTGTGGAAGATTCAACGCAGCGAGGAGTCCGAGCGGTGGCAGTTATACACCGTAAATCAGAATAGGACGTCCACGTATGTGGCATAACGATTCATATTGTAGTACGGAATATTCCGCGCGCAATAATCTTACATCTTAAGTGGAAGTTGTTTCTTCGCTTGCCATCAATTACATTGTACTGGGACTGCGAGGCAAAGTCCTAAAAACCTGGATTGCAGAAGTTTTACTTTGATTACCGGACCACTGAAAAATTGTTAATTTTTTTCTTATTTAAGCCTAACAGGCAGAGGAAATCTCGCTGGCGCCTGCTCTTCGCGGGCTCAATTGCATCTTAAGTGGAAAAGTTTTTTTCGTTTGTCATGAATTACATTGCAGTTGGAACTGCCCGAAGCAAAGTCCTAAAAACCTAAATCGCAGTCGTCTTACCTTGATTAGTGGGTTGCAAAGTAGTTTATTTTGTCTTATTTAAGACCAACAGGGAGGAAAAATATCGAACATTGAAATATAGCTGGCATCGACGGTGCGCTTCGCGGGCTAAATTACATCTTAAGTAGAGTGTTTTTTTTTCGCTTGCCATCAATTACAGGGATTACAATGTAGTTGGGACTGCGCGAAGCTAAGTCGCAAAAACCTGAATTGCAGAACTTCCAGCTTTATTAGCGGACTATTGCAGAATAGTTAATTTTTTGTTATTTAAGCCCACCAAAGCGGGAAAACATCAGAAGTCGAAATATAACTGGCAACGACAGTGCGCTTCGTGGGCTCAATTAGCTCGATTAGAGCTTAAGTGGAAGTGTTTTCTTTGCTTGCCATCAATTGTACCTGGGACTGCGCGAAGCGAAGTCCTAAAAACCTTTGCAGAAGTTCCAGATTGATTAGCGAACTGTTGCAAAATGGTTATTTTTTTCTTATTTAAGTTTGACAGGGAGAGACAACGCGTTTCGCAGATTCAACGATAATTTAAGGCAATAATAGCCAAAAAAAATTGTTTACCTTCCAAAGTGAAGAACCCAAAAAAGTGTTTTACCCCATTCGTTCATTCATGCGCCTCTGTGCTTTGAATCCAAATCTGAGGCACTTTTCTCCTAAACTGAAGTGGGTAATTGAAAAAAAAATTAAGAAAATCATTTTTTGAGTTTCTGGCTCGACCGAGGTTCCTCCTTATTAGCTTCGGTCCACAGCCAATCGGCATACGATTAAATTCGAAGATGAGACTCCTCAATATTTCGATACTATTTTTCCTAACACGAATTATTTTCAAATATACTATACCTTCCACCCGAGTCAAGGAGCTGCATACGTGTATAATTATCGAAGCTGTATTAACACGTAATTGAAAAATCTATTTATACCCAACCCGTCCGTTTATCGCTCATCCCGATCATCAATTAACTTCTACAGTTCGCTTGCCTTCCCGGCACATAGGATGAAACCGAGAACATTGGCCGGTCCATATATCATCGATTTAAGTGCTAATAGGCGTGAGCCATATTCCCCACGTTTACCCCTACCTATATCTTCGATTGCTTCTTCTTCCGCCTCGCAGGTGCAACGTCCAACCTGCTGGCCCTCGTTCTACCGCAGTATCGGCAACAAAAACTGGTGCCCATAGGATCGAGTGGGAGGAAAAGGGCCTCCGCCTTATCTACGTCCTCTTAAAAAAAAGAACAAGCACCTCGCAAAAGTCTCGCACGGATGTCAGAGTCGCCAGGTCTCGCTTCGTCCGTGTATATATTTATATATATATAGTCTCCCTATATATATATCTATATATAGTTTTCCTATATATATACGTGTTTTTCGTTATCGTATTTTTATTGTCTTTTGTATTTCTTTTGGCTTATGCGATTTGTTCGCGATTTGTTCGCGTATGGGATGTTTTTGTACACGGAGAAAAAAAATGGTTGGTACAGCAAGAATTTTGTTACCATAACTCATTTACCTGCTTAACATAGGCACATCAAAATATTTTGCTGTGGAAGCAAATTATTATGCTGTAGCTGCCAAATATTTTTGCTGCCACAACAATAAATTATTAACGATCTTCATTTTTTAGAGAAACAGAACTATTTTTCTCCGTGTACCTGGGCACGGTGTTCTTAGGGGGCTGAGGCCCCAGAACACGAAATAAATAAATCTATCTATCTATACACAGTCTTCCTATACATAAGTGCTTTTCCTATATATATATATACATACACTCTTCCTATATATATTTGTCGTGTTCCAATATATATATATACATACATATAGATGTATATAGAAATATCCACACATGCAGCCACGTACGTTTAGTTAGCATATATACCTACATAAGAGGTGAGCTCCGGTGCTCCGCCCCGGGAACACGGGCAACATGGCCGCTGAGGGACGGATTGGCGGAGGCCCGAGCCGCGACGCCCGACGTCGTCGTGACGCCCGCGCTTCACTCACCAACAGCCAGAAGAAGCAATAGCAGGGGTCCCGCGATTCAAACGACGAGAGTCTCGCTCGAGAGTCCGCGGCGGTTTGCACCATTCTCTCACTCCCTCGCTCTCTCTCCTCCTTTTTTCTCTCCCCCTCCCTCCCGCCCCCCCGTATGGCACTCCTTCCGCGGCAGTGCACGGGCTCGAGGCGCGATTCGAGTCGTCGAGAGACTCGAGTGGACGAGCCCGTCGAGGAGCTCGCGCGCCGTGGTTCTCTCTCGGTCGCCGCCCACCCTCGCTCGCACACCTTCGCCGCCTCACGATTTCACCGCCGAACGTCCATCGGCCGCACAGAGTCGTCTCTCGCTCGTACAAACCCCGCCAGCATTTGGGAATACATGTTTATACATATAGTACGTGTATACACTGTACAAAAAAATTGTAGATTTAATGCAGAGAACTGGAAGTTTTTATGCAAAAACTGGTACATTCAATTTAATGGACAATTGTAATGAAAAAGTAATATACTTTTTTATCGAAATTAAAGTATGTTGTTAAAAACGAAGTATTTCCAAGGTTTATAATAGACTTAACATTCATTTTTCACCACAATTGTACATGAAATTTAATATACCAGTTTTTGCATAAAAACTTCCAGACCGGTGCATTAAATTTTATAAGATTTTTTTTTACAGTGTTTGCTACTTGTATATATAAAGACCACATGGATTCCTGAATGTTGGCGTGGTCTAGACGATATATGTATGTCCAAAAATACATATATGTATTTGCGGATAAAGTAGTTTATACGCATTCGTAGTCATTTGAAGTGAAAGACTGTAGATAACATACAAAAAGTAACTTGTTCCACTTCTAATGCGCACTACTATGTATGCATGCGTATATACATTTGTGTATAATTGTCCCATTAAAGCAGAAGCGGATACATAACCGGCGGGAAGATTCTACGAACTCGCGGGCGATAACGAGCAGCATAAACGGATAACTCAGCAAAGGCTGTATTTATATCGCAAACTTGTCCCGCTATCAGTAAAATTATAGAGTAGCTGGGAATTGTTGAGAAGCGCTCCAGATGTAACAATACCTGCGACTATCGGGATAATTGATGGATCGATCGCGCCAATTGTATTGCGCAACGAAACGACTTAGAACTATCGGCGCGTGTGCGTTTCGTAACAGGATAATGAATGACGTATCGATTCGGGAAGACTGCGGCGAAATTTCGGGCTTTTTCGGGTAATAAAAATTAAATAAAACGAACGGTGTATCGAAAAATGTGGCGATTAAACTTTCGAATTATTTCGAAAGTTGGGGTTGGGGAAACTGGGTTCAGAGAACCCAGTTTGGCCCCGAATCGTAATTTTTTTTTCTCACCTACTCGAAACAATTATTACAAATGTTTATTATCTATTTTTACAGCAGTTTTATCAATTTCTTTTCGAGCCCCATTTTTAGGAGCCTGCATCACATCAGATTTAATCTTTGGCCAGTATTTGTCAATGCACTGCTTTAGAAAGAAGAAAAATGTTCGGTTGTAGAATTTTATTCTGTAAACGGGAACGCAGGAGTGCATCGGGACACAGGGGGGGGGGGGGGCGAATGAATGTGTTCGAAATTAATTCATACACGAAGCCCCGTCCGGGATCTCGTAGATGCGTTATTATCCGCGATATTCATAACCCCCGATCCAGTTTCGTCCCACGCGGCAAGGAGGGACTCAAAGCTTTCGGTTTATTATATAGCCGATACACCGTTATTGTATGTATATTCCGTGGGTCCCCGTCGGGGTGCGAAGCGTTGCGAAATTGAGTGACAGTCCGGTGGACCCGGGGGCGAGCACAGTTCGCCTGCTACTCGCAACGCCGTCGCCGATTAGTCGTGGATCTCCGAACGCGTTTGAAAAAAAAAAAAAAAACGCCCCGAAGGACGTAGCGCGTTTCTACGACTGACAGCAGGTTTCGGCTTTTGCGGTGGGAGTTTTTCTTTTTTTTCCATTATCCTCGGCCATTCTATTTACGAGACAGGGTGGCGTCCGGGTCAAATACAATATCTCCCGGCTGATGAGGAGGAGTCGCAGAAGCGGCAGCGCGTCCTTTACCTCGGCTGCCGGTTTCGCGAATGCTCGTGTAAAAAAAAAAAATTAATTGTATAATACGATTTACGCTCGGAGACGTAATTTCAACGCGATATTCAATTTGTGAACTGTCAATCGAGGAACTTTGTGTTTTCCCCGATAGTCAAGCCGAGGTGTCTTCGACGTCGGGAGAGGAGATAAAAAAAAGACTATCAGCGCTACCGTGAGTGACGCCCGAGAAAACCGTGCGCGGAGGCCCGACGAAGTTGAAAAATATATGCACTGACGAGGAAGAATTATCGACAGTCGAGAGAGACGTGGAAAAGATCCGGGGGGCTTCTCAGGCGCCACCTGTTGAACGCCGTCCGCCCGATGGACGAGAGTTTTTCCCATGACGTTACACACGAATATGAACAAACGCGGACGAGACGCAGACTCCACGAGATATGTATCTCCGAAAAGATGAAGAAAAAAAAAAGAGAGAAATAAAAACTTTTCCGAGGGGTATAAACGACGCCCGGCATTAGCATAAACCTCCGAGACCATAGTGTGTCACTCGGTTCTTTCACGAGTCGGACGTAGCCGGTGTAACAGGTATAAAATAGCTGCCACAACGAGAGAGGAGCCCATATACTAGTTATAGAAGCTGTATATATGTCCCGGGAATTATCGCTCGACGGCTCTCCCACACACTGTCCGAGTGGAAGATCGACAAGAAAGAAAAAAAAAAAAGACTTCTCGATCCTTCTCATTCTCGAATCTTTCATTCCGCTGCGTTCTTCGCCCGGGCGTCAGCCTCCCCGCCGGGCGATCCCTCGGTTTCCCCGCTCGTCCGTCTCTCTCCGTCTCGCGAGTTCCCGCTCGGATAGATTTTGGGACGCGCGACGAGAGATCATCCTAGCAGATAAATCCGATCGTTGGTCTACTTTGGCCGATCGCTCCCGGGTGATCGCTCAAAGGGCCTGCCGAGGGGGGGCCGCCACGAGCGAGGGAAAGCAAAAGCCAAAGAACGACTTGGCCGATGCGTACCGAGCTGAACGGAAAGGGACGGGGGGAGGGGGAAGGGTGTGGATTGGCTGAAGCTGCGGTTGTTCTGGCGAGGCTCGAGTATGCCCCGCGCACCGCGGGAGGCTCCAGGTATCCCGTTGTACACGGATAAGATCATCGACGCTGATAAAAGGACCATTTCGAGGATTCGAGGGTGTCGGTAAATGTCCCTTAGTAAAGTTCCGTCCCGCTCTCATTCGTCGGCATTAACGACATTAGCATTGTTATTCGTCCTTGCGACTGGTCACGTGCCTTGCACGAGGCTGTTAAAGCGTCATTTTTTTCTTCCTGTATCTACGTTTCCGCACCCTATTTCCCGTCAGCTGATTTTTCATGTTCGCAGAGGTTACGTTACGTCGGTGTGTATAGTTAACCGCGCGGAGCTGCGGGGAGACAGGTTGGAGTGATGCTGCGTCACGCCCGTGAGCCCGAGAGACGAATGTTCAGCGCACGCGGGGGAGCAAACTTCTCGCGGTTAAGTATGATGTCGACGCTCCAAAGCCGTATCAATCACCGGGGGGCCCCGGCGAGGGAAAGAACGAAGCTGTACGCGCCGAGCTGACCGAGACGGCGCGGTCGCTGCGATGCAGAAACATTAAGGACGACCGGTCGACTTTGTCGCGTGGACGACTCTCCGGAGCCTCTCATCTGTTTATCCTATTTTTGGGGCTGACAACGAGAGCCGCGTTTTGACTCCTGCTAGGCATCCGGATGCGGGACTTAAAGCGACATATTGCAAGCACGTTGCGAAACGGTGTGCTTCTCGTTTCGTACCGTTGAAACTGCGTTACGGCAATTATTCGCTTCCGGATTGACGAGGAAATTCCCTCTGAGAGAAGCCTTCTCCTATTTTCCGACGGATTGTAATTCGCACGGGGACGTTTAATGCGCCGCGTTGGCATAAACTAATCGCAAATCATGTCTTGATCAATTTTAATTAACGTCAATATAAGCGAAGTGCTATTGACAGTGTAATAAATGATTAATGCTGCTATAAATTATGGTCTGTTTGCGCCTGATAGGTGATTTACATATCTGTTAGTTCGGGGTGTTCTGCGATAGAGGGCGGCGTCTCTCGGGACTCACGGGTGTAGGCATCGCTGTATGAATGCGCCAACTCGCCGGTACTCAAGCTCGATCGGCAATTATTTTTATTTTAACATTATTCTTTATATTTAATCGTAATCGTCCAAAGCTTTTTTTCATCTTCGTTATTAAGACGATCGATAAAAATTGAGAGATCCCAAAGACCGGAAACTTCGGGCAGCTCAATTCTTGAGTTTATCGTGCATTCCCATCGCGAGGAATGAACCAGCAGCTGATGAATCGAAGACTCCGTTCAATCTCTCTAGAAACCTTACTCGACGGAGCTCCCTGCATCACCGACGCAAGGAAAGAAGCCGGAGAAAGATAAAACAGAACCGCATTTTATCGATTCGTCTCTCGGCTTCGACACGTCCTGTTTTCGGTAGTAGAAAAGAAAAGAAAAGGCATGTAATGTGGAAATGAGGTTATGGAGAAGCAGATGAACATTTTTGCATCATTGCTGTGTTATCGAACACTGCACTAACGAATTTTCCGACGAGGAGCCCCTTTGTTTACGGTCCGGCGAGAACCAAACAGAAAATTGATTACCGTACAGCAGCGCCGCCAGCGGCGAAGCAGTGGAAGCTCGGTCAGCTGACTGGCTCATCCAAGCGTCAGAGTACGTATTTATAAATAAAGAAAATACCCGTCAGGCAGATATTCCGTCGCCTGACGAATTAAACAAAGTTCGATAAGTGAGTCCTGTTCACGATGGTGGACATTAAGAATAACGTGAGTTTCGCCTGTCAGCGATGCTTGCAACCGCTCAGGCTCGATCCGAGCTTCGATCATCTCGGGGAACACACACTCGCCGAACTCTCACGTAGGTAATTTCTGTTTCGAATGATGACAAAAAAAAATTTCCACGCGCGAGGCGGGTTACGATCTCGCTGTCTTTGCGTATTCCTCTTGTCGTCCCGCTTACCAAAAAAACGATCGTATCCGCTCTCGTAAAAGTACCATTAAAGCAGTTGTTACCTCGCTAAGTACGTCCAATGACAAACCGACTTTGAAAAATTCGTACCCAAATTCGTAACTATGCAAATTCATTGATCAGCCTTGATTGCGAACAGCTTTCCATTGGCTAATTACTTGTCCGCCTCTACGACTATAGCCTCAAAAGCTTTCTTAATTAATTCTCTAAGATCCAATGTGTATTTCCATGCTGCAGCTATTGAAGGAGCAACATAAATATGAAAAGTAAACTGTTTCTTTTTTTTTTTGCCTAATGCAGTTTTTTTGTCTAATGCAGTTCCCATACAGCAACAAGTGGTGGGCGAAATAGAGCCCCAGAGCGGCAGTTTGGAGCACCTGGTACCTCCGTTCAGACTGACTGAGTCAGCGAACGGCACAAATGGCTTCATGCTCGTGGGGGACTCTGGGGAGACCGAGAGTTTGTGTCATCATCTGAGGGTAAAGATTTCCGATACTTCCGACGGCCGCTTAAAATTAGTTTCTTTCTAATCGAAGCTTGTAAATTCCGAACAGGTGCGAGCGACGCTGTTCGATATACTCAGCAGCAGCAGTTCGGCGGATCATCCGCTGTGCGACGAATGCACGGACAGTCTGTTGCTGCTGATGGACCAGCAGCTCAGAATGACCGAAGGAGAATGGTCCGATTACAACGAGTACTTGAAGAAGCTGGAAATAGAGCAGCGCCATCAGGAGCACGAGAGTGTGGAGATGGAAGGTCTGGCCAAGGAACTGCAGGACGTCAAGGCTGAGGAGGAGAGAATGATAAGGGAATTGGAGGCTCTCAGAAAGGAGGAGGCGGCGACGACCAACGCGATTGCCCAGCAAGCCATCGAGAGGGAGAGATTGCAGAGCGAGGAGGAGAGATACTGGAGAGAATATTCGAGGCACAGAAGGGACTTGATACTCGCGGAAGACGAATGTCGCAGGTACGGAACGCAGCCGATTTTTTTTTTTTATTTGCTAACGTTTCTAGAATTTGTTTTTACTTTAACTATGAAAAAAATGCTGTATTCAAATTCGCATAGTGTACGAAGTTTTTACTATAAATTGAATACAACTAAGATTACCGCTTCATATGTTCAGAAGGAATATTCGGTACTGGCGTACCTTACTTTTGTATGCCAAATTGATACAAAAGTTTAAGCATTAAAACTTCATATTTAAAAAAAAAAATGAATATCGGGAAAATATTTAACGTAATTTCTAACTCTCCTTCTTTGCGTATTTCCAACAGCTTGGAATGCCAGTTGGCCTACGCAGCCTCGCAACTCGAAAGACTGAAGAAAACTAACGTATTCAACGCGACTTTTCACATCTGGCACTCGGGCCACTTCGGGACGATAAATTCCTTTAGACTGGGAAGACTGCCGAGCGCCCCGGTCGACTGGAGCGAGATAAATGCGGCTTGGGGACAAACGACGCTCCTCCTCACAGCCCTGGCGCGCAAAATGAACTTAACTTTTCAACGTTTTCGACTAGTGCCGTTTGGCAACCACAGCTACATCGAGGTGCTCGACCAACGTCGCGAACTGCCGTTGTACGGAAGCGGCGGATTCAAATTTCTCTGGGACACGAAGTTCGACGCGGCTATGGTGGCTTTTCTCGACTGCCTCCAGCAGTTCAAGGAACAGGTGGAGAAGGGCGACAGCGGTTTCTGTTTGCCCTATCGAATGGATCGGGGCAAGATCGAGGACTCTGCGACGGGAAACTCTTACTCCATAAAGTAACGTATTTCGTTTATTATCACAGCGAACAATTTTCATTATCGTTAATTAACACTCAACGCCGGAAGATTCGTGGCAAGGACGCGGAGCGATGGAATTCGCTTCGATATTAACCAAACGCAAAAATAAAACAACGAAAAAAATCTTCTCTTACAGAATCCAGTTCAATTCCGAAGAGCAATGGACGAAAGCCCTCAAGTTTCTACTGACGAATCTGAAGTGGGGTCTCGCTTGGGTAAGCTCGCAGTTCACGAAAGACGAGGCCGAACACTAAACATCGTCGAATATTCTTTTTTTCTTTCCTGTCGCAAATTGGCTCGTGCCTAATTTTCGTAACTATGTCACAATATCTCGTGTAAATACAATGCCCCTTTGTAAATAATAAAAAAAAATTAAACAAAAAAAAAACCTACAATTATAATTATAAATTACCTATAGTAAACATACCTATAATTCGAACCCTGGCACGGCGACTCGTTATATTATTGAACCATAAAGACGGGGATAACGTCTTAACGATTTACGAACAATGTTGAGTTTTATTAGTCAAAAACCAGAGAATGCCGAAAATAAAGCCAGGGGGGCTCGGTACTTCATCCGATTTGATGTAGTCTCTTGCCTCCTGGACGCTCATTTCAACAACTTCGATAAGTTCGCCCTCCGATTCTGCGCCTCCTCCTGTAATTACAGTAAATATTACATTGACAATATTTGCACTGCAGTTGCCGCGTTGTCTTTTTCGCGATACTTACCAGGATGGACATGCATTGCGTCTGTGACCTCCGCGTAAAACAGCGTGTGCCTGGCAGCAGTGGTCGCGACGTTTCTGCAACAATTTAATTATATCCTAATCGACTTCAAAGACCTATTGACGAAGTGGAAATTTCTTTTTTCCAAAGAATCTTAATTGGAGTAAAAGTACATTACTACTTGTACAATTCATGCTACACATTAGTTCTGCATTGGAACAATATATCAGTGCTCGAAGTAGTTATTTGCCTGGCTCTCATCTTCATTGATAACAATAATCTTAAACTTAATCTTAATCTTAATTATAATCTTAAATTATAATGGTTAAAAAAATGGTTAACAAAAAAATGAAAACTGAACCACCAACTGATGAGCACTGAGCGATCAGGTACTCAAAGTATTGATCACTACGTAGTAGTGGTCAAAAACATTCTGCAAAAATGGAATGATTTTTAAATCAACTTCAATCAATGAAGTAGAAACTTTTATTTTTCAACCAATCCTAATTCAAGTCATGCGAAGGCTGCAAGTACTCCGAGTATGGATTCAAGCACCAAGTATTTGAACCAATGAACCTCAGCTCGTGTACTCAACCACCGCAGTAATGAGTACTCAACGGTCAGGTCCTCGTTGTATTTATAGCTAACTTGTACTATTTATACTACACAGTAGTTCTGCGTTGGGCCAATTTATCAGTACTAGAGGAAGTTATTTGCCTTGCTTTCATCTTAATCGACAACTAGCTAGTCTGAAGCAAATTTCTCTGGAGGAAAAAAGAAATCTCACACACACACACACCTGTAAGTAATGATCTGCGTGAAGGCCGATGCAGGAGCTTCGTAGCCGCACTCCTCCCTCAATTCGTCCCTCGCAATCTCGATGAGCGGAATATCCTTATCGACGATGCCAGCGCAAAGTTCAAGGGTTAGGCCACTCTCGGGAGGATACTTGTCGGTGTCAACCGGTCCCTGTTTCTCCGGGAGGTTGGCGTAGTACGCGGCAGGTCGAAATTGCCTGACGAAAACGAGCCTCTTCCTAGTTGTATTGAATATGAGTATGCTCACGCTCTCGTGCGATCTCATGAGGTCCCAGGCCTTCGGCTGACCGTCTTGGAGAAAATTAATTCGCACGGGTCTCAGCCACGGCGAATCATTCGGCATCGGCACGATTTCTACGTCTCGCATGTCGAGCATTTTTTTCCGCACGATCTTGTTTCGCTCATCCTGTGCCTTGTCGCACATTTTTTCAACGACAAAAAATAACGAGCTGCCACACGACGGAACGCGCGAGTGTCACTGCAAGGTTGATAACAAGCGAGCTGCGCGAGACGCATTCCATATGCGTCGGTACCGCGCATGACGTTCGCACAAACGCATCGCGCGCGCGCGCGTCTAGGAAAAATCATATTCCTGGTTAGATAACACTATCTCGATAGAGTCGGATCGTCCGATTGATTGTTTTACATGCGTAATTGTGGGAATGCGAGAACAAACCCGTGACGAGGAATCCTTGAAATTGTTGCATCGCTGACTGTTAAGCTTCTCTCACGAAGACAGCTGCGCGCAACCTTACAGAAGTTCGAGCGCTGCGCGCACTAGTCAAATGAGTGCTACATTTTTTAAAATTGTTTAATGACTATTTTATTTTATTTTATTTATAAATATATATATATGGGACAAGCCCTTTGTGACCTGATTCATACATACAAGTGTGCGCATGCACGCATAATGTGCCTATAAAATTATAGAAAAATGTTATGAGCAGAGTACAGAGTATAATAGTAAATTGTGTTAAGAGCATGTGAAACACCCCCCTCCCCGTCCATCCCGGGCTCAGCCGGTATTATAAACTGTAATCAACTTTTCTCACTGGATCTCGCATGTACGGTCAAAAGAAAAGTCTCATGGGAAGCCGAAATTATTTCCGTTTCCGATGAGACTTTTCTTTTGACCGTATATGCCAGAATCCATGAGAAAAGTTGATTACAGTTTTTATTACCGACCGCGGTATTTCACATGCTCTTAAAGCATGTATCCCTAACATAAAAAATCATTAATCGAAATAGATTTCCAAAGACTTTAAGTGGTTTGCTACAATCTTCAGGACAGTACGTATTTGTTAAGTTTTTTTCAAAGAAAAATCCATTTCTTGTGCTTCTGTTTAAAACTTTTATTTTGAAAACGATAAAAAAAAAGTTCTCACGCGCATTACATTCGTGCTGCGCATCTAAAAGTCTAAACACAAAAATCCTCACGGTCTCCGGCGTCCTTTATTTAACTCGCAACTGACCCAGATACAAATTCAATGTATCTGCAGTGTGGACGTCGAATACCTCGCTAACGATGTCGTTAGATGCGTCGAGTTATACGCGTTCCAAATCTATTACCGCGGCAGGAATAATCGTCGCGGAATGTCGCGCGCTCGCTGGAAACGAGTCTCGCGCGCCGCATCTTCTTTACCGACCGTCGGTCGCATCACTTTTTCCCTTTCTTTCCCTTCTTCTTATCGGTCTTCTTGTCCCGATCGCCCTTGAAAGCGTCGGTTATCTCTTGCAGCTTGACCTGCGTCTCGACGTGTACGACATCGGGTTTTCTGTGATAACGATTAACCGCAGCCGGCGGTGAAAATTCGATCTCCATGTCAGAAGCCGTCGAGCTCGAAGCCGCAGAGGCCTCGTCCCTATTCCTCTTCGCGATCTTGAACTGCAGCGGTTTCATGGGTTCCTCCAACTTCGGAACTTCCATCCTGTCCTGCTTGATCGGATACATCGTTACGTAATAAGTTCCGTCCTTCCGGTTGATGTGCAGAGTCGCGGGCGGCTCGATTTCCTCCTTCTCCTCCTCCCTTCTTCTTCGCTGGCTCTTCTTTACCGACGGCGCCTCCTTGCGGGCCTTCGTGCGCTTCCCCCTGGATGGCGCCGACCTCGATCTCGAGCGCGACGACGACGATCTCGACCTTGTTCTCGACTTGCGGCCGTCCAGCCGCTTGGCCTCCCTGAGAATCTCGCTCACGTGACGAGCGATGGCGCCTGGCCTCCAGCCCGGTCGCGGCTTGAGCCTCCCGACCGTTTCGTTGAGGTTCCAGAGCCAACCCATGTTTCCGGGCACCCGATGACGCTCCTCGACGCAATTCTTGTGACCGCACGTCGGGCCCGAGTACTCGTCGCCCGCCGAGTAGACGAAGCGCGTCGCTCTTCTTACCGATCTCCCTGACGATCTCTTCCTGCCGATTCCGTCGCCTCCGGCGCCCTGCGGCGAAGACCCGTTGACCGAACGCCTCTTGCTCGACCCCCGCCTGCCTCCCGAATTTCTGGCACCGTTCGCACCTGCGGGGCCCGCGAGCTTCGTTGCCGGCGCTTCTTCGGCGGGCGCGGTCACCTCCTGCGTTCTCCGCTTCGCTCTGCACGCCGGTTCTCCACAGGGACCAGCTTCGACCTCCACCGGCGAAGAGCTCGCCTCAGTTTCCTTCGTCCTATCCTTGTCGCTTCTTCGCCGCTTTCCCGGAGCGTAAGCGAAGTCTGGTCCAGGCATCGCCGGCACAGCTTCCCTCACCACTCCACCTCGTCCTGGCACCGCGAGCGTGAAGGGCGCTCCGGCGAAGCGTTCGCCACTTCCGCCCAAAGTGGACCTCAACGTCCTAGGGTTGCAAGGACCAACGCACTGGGGATTCGGGAGAGCAGCGGAAACCGGAAATGTCGTTGTTGCCTTTCCCTCGTGATGACCTTCTCTTGACTTGGCCCTACCGAAGTAGGGACTATCGGCCGGATCCATCAATCCTAGACCCGCTAGGCCCGGAACTCTTCCCAGAGACTCGACGAACTCTTGCGTCTCGTGGAAAGCTTTTATGAGGCAATCGACACCCGCACAGGGTTTCCTCCCGCAGGCTCCGGAATTCGGACCTCGCTGTCTGGCGGATGTGAGCTCCTCTTTGTCGGGACAACAACATCCTGCTGCAACGCTCGGGTGAGGAAGTCTTGGGGCGCAGGCGTTTGGATGAAGGTTCCTCGTCTCCAGATGCGAATCTTGGGGTTGATCCATGCAAGTTCCTCTCGGAGGATTTTCCATGTAGCGATGCGTCGACGTGCCTGGACCAGGTCTTCTGTTTATCGGATGCCTCTCCGTGTACTCGTAGCCGACGCCGCAACCGCCACCCTCCGGACGATCGAAACGGCCGTCCAGGAAGCGGCAACCGTTCGTGCCATTCCGCGCATCGCCCGATCTTGGAGACATCGCTTCGTTGACTCGTTCGGACTGCGGATACCTTTCATTCTCGCCTCGGCATTCTCCACCTTCGCCACCGCCGCGCAAACGATTAACGCCGCCACAGTACCCACCATTGTCAGCCTCTCGCTCTTCATCCTCGTCGTAAACGTTGCATCTGACGTACTCGGAGTACCGGGGATTTCCGACACAATGGCTCGGCATGAACGGCGGCGGCAACTTGTCGTCCTTATTAGCATCGTCGCGGATGGCGAACCCGACACCCGATTGCCTCACACTCGAGCAACACGCCTTCTTGCAGCCTGACTTACAGACGAGGAAGCTGCTCGATGAATGTCGCGTATCGGACGAATCTTTCGACACTCCGTCGGTAGAGTCTGCACGGAAAAAAATTGTTGTAGAGTTATAATACTTTCTTTTTGATAAACTTCTTTTTATCAGAGAAACTGTATTTTTTTGCATGTAAAATATTGATAAATTAATGAGAACAATATTGATAAATTAATGAGAAAAATATTGATAAATTAATGAGAAAAATATTGATAAATCAACGAGAAAAATATTGATAAATTAGTGAGAAAAATATTGATAAATTAACGAGCAAAATATTGATAAATTAACGAGCAAAATATTGATAAATTAACGAGCAAAATATTGATAAATTAATGAGAAAAATATTGATAAATTAACGAGCAAAATATTGATAAATTAATGAGAAAAATATTGATAAATTAACGAGCAAAATATTGATAAATTAACGAGCAAAATATTGATAAATTAACGAGCAAAATATTGATAAATGTAACGAGAAAAATATTGTTAAATTAGCAAGAAAAAAATGTGGACGTTTGAGGACGAGAAGGGTTCGATAAAGGTACGAGCCGTTTGTACCTCGTACAGCTGGATCGCAAGCACAAGTCGGTTCGTTCGGATAAGTTTCGTAAACGAGCTCCCGGTAACTGCGATCGTTGAGCTTTTCGGCTGTTGTGAGATTCTCGAATTCGGGATCGTTAATTCCAATTTTTGGCGACGGATTTGGAAGGTCCAAAGGCGGGTGCACTCCGGATGTATCTGCAGCTGTCGCAATTGCGTTTGACAGAGACATTGCGCACTCCGAAAACACGCGGAAATTTTTAGACGGCACAGAACTCTTTATTATTTTTTTTTGTAATTACAAAATTGCGGGAAATTGAATTTCGATCACCCCATGAATTTGGAAGAGTCGAGGTTACCGCTCGGTGAACTTTAACCCTGTAAAGATTTCGTGCTCCTGTCACTCGGATCTTGTTACTACGGTAACGATATCCGATCAAAAGCTACTACTACCGCAATTCATGCTTCCGGGACAATCGATCGGAAGCAAGAACGGCGGGGGGGGGGGGGGAAGAGTGAAGGAGAAAGAACATAATACGAATAATCGATTTCGAAAGTTCCCTTCGACTTCATTCTTATCTCGTCCCCGGTCAAACTTTCACTTCGTTTTCTTGCTCTTCTTCTTATTATCGTTATTTCCCCTTTTCAACTTTTTCGTCTTTCCGTTACTACAGAGTTCTCCGTGTCTGTATAAAACTGCTCCGATTCTTCATCGATCAATACACTCGGAAGCATCGAAAGCATTGATCGCACTTCATCCTGTCTCTTCCAACCTGGTCCCAGTAGAACACAAGTGGCAAAACACTTTCCACAGTAATTTCCATCGTCCCGATCGATTGTGAAGAAAAACGATTTCTCACTGAGCTGATTGGTTCGTCATGACGAATTGTCAGAACCTAATACCGATAATCGGTTTCCGAAGTCGCCTTCGACTTCATTTTTATCTCGTCCACGTCAAACTTTCACTTCTTTTTCTTGCTCTTTTTCTTATTATCTTTATTTCCATTCTTCTTCTTCGTCTTTCCGTCGTCATCGGCCGTATCATTGTCAATCAATGTACTCGCAATCGATATAATACCAATATAATATCAATAAAATACTTCGTCAATCAATATACTCGGAAGCATAGATTCTCCACACTTCATCCTGTCTCTTCCAACCTGGTCCCTGCAGAACACAAGTGGCAAAACCCTTTCCACAGTAATTTCCATAGTCCCGTCGTTTGTGAAGAAAAACGATTTCCCACTCAGCTGATTATTTCGTCATGACGAATTGTCAAAACCTAATACCGATAATAGATTTCCAAAGTCCCCTTCGACTTCATTTCTATCCGGTCCACGTCAAACTTTCACTTCTTTTTCTTGCTCTTCTTCTTATTATCTTTATTTCCATTCTTCTTCTTCGTCTTTCCGTTGCCATCGGCCGTATCATTGTCCAGCTTCTTCGTCTCTGCAGAAAGCTGCTCCGATTCTTCGTCGACCAACGTACTCGGAAGCATAGATTCTCCACACTTCATCGTGTCACTTCCGGCCTGGTCTCCACAGAACGCAAGCGGCAAAACCCTTTTGACACAGTAACTTCCATCGTCCCGATCGTTTTTGAAGAAAAACGATTTCCCACTGAGCTGATAGTGCGTGGTGACTGATTTTCCGAAGCACGACAGCCGCACCTCGAGATTTATCGTTCCCGAAGGGTTGCCGCCCGAATCCTTGAGGTTGTAGCCACCTCGCAGGATGTAAGGCGGAGGCAAGTGATCGCGATCGTTCGAGGCCATGGAAACTTGATTGCAGAGGCAACCGGAAAGCGGCACTTCCGTCTCGGCGAGCGGATAAGTGTCACCGGCGCAAAAGATGCCGATTTTCAGGGGTGCGCTCTGCATCTCTTGCACGAGTACCTTCGGCTTTTTTACGAAGAGGCACGTCCTTCCGGCCGAGAAATCTCTGCAACCGGCCTCCTCCGGGGTGTCGGCTGGTTTCGTGAAATAAAAATCTTTCTGCGATATCTGGAACGTGGGAAAGTCGAGAAACTTCATCTTGACGACGAGCGGACATTCGCTGCCGTCGAGAACGGTCGTGTCCTTAAATTTTTCTTCCGGCATTTTGAGCCTCTCGACCAGCAGCTCGAGCAGGTAGAGCTGCTCTTCGGCACCTCCGAAGCAGGACATGCTCCCGATCGATTCTTATCCTAACTTCCGGTTAAATTGGATGAATTTGGACTTTGGCGAAACCAGCGGTTTCCAGTAGTTTTGGTTGGTTCTTGTGTTGTATACTTTGTGTACGGAAAATTTTGATGTTGTCATTTGAGTTTCCGAAACGTGGAGTGGTCTTTTGACAGATCGAAATGACGATCGTTAAAGAACCACGGACCGACAGCGCCAGCGCTCTCGAATTCCGTATGGGGTTTATCTGGAGCCTCTAAAACTATGTCGATGTCGTTTGCACCGGAGGATGGTTGATCAATATAGATAGTCTCACTGTATCGGTAAAGAGAGAGAGCTGAGAATTTCCGGAAAATTTTGATACTGTCATTTGAGTATCCGAAACGCGGAGTGTCCCTTTGACAGATTGAAATGACGATTATTAAACCACAGAGAGAAGCGCCAGTGGTTTCGAATTCCGTACGGGAATTATTTGGAGCCTCTTATTTGGAGCCTCTAAAACTATGTCGACGTCGTTTGCACCGGAGGATCGTCGATCAATAAAACGATCTATCGTGTCATTGTATCGGTAAAGAAAGAGAGTTGGGAGATTCTCCAAAATGTTGATATTGTCATTCGAGTATCCAAAACGCGGAGTGTTCTTTTGACAGATCGAAATGACGATCCTTAAAGAACCACGGATCGATAGCGCCTGCGCTCTCGAATTCCGAATGGGGATTATCTGGAGCCTCGAAACCTATGTCGACGTCGTTTGCGCCGGAGGATCGTCAATCAACAAAGCGATCTATGGCCTCTATCTATTGGGAGAGAAAGAGAGCTGGGAGCTTCCTTACTGATCGTGTGTTCTCATGGATCCGCGATCGAGATCTCTCACGGAAAAGCCCCCCCTCTCATACGCTGCTGCAGCGCAGCCTTGCAGCACGTAGATCCTATCGATCTCTTATACCATATCGATCCTCGATCCTGTACGCGGGAGATATAATGCACCATACGCGAATTCTCGCTGGCGTTTCGTACCTCGACAGGTTATTGAGGATCCGAGAGAGGCTTTTATATATAGAGCTCCGAGGATATAGAATTCGTGGGCTCACGAAGCCGAACTCTCGCCGCGAACCTTAAACCATTGAAAAATATACCTATAGCGCAACCATACGTCGAAGAGATCCGTTACACGACGAACGGTGCAACCCAGTTAAAAGCTGCACAGGATGATTCAGCGGATGATACGACCAATCGTTATATCTTCGTAACAAGGTGAGCCAATCGTCCGGCGGTTTTCAGGGGCTCGAAGGAAGTTCGAACGATCCACGCTTGTTAGGTTAGAGATACATTTTTATAAATCATTTATGCAAAGTTTCGAACATTAATGGGCTGATGCGGCATTCTTTGCCAATCTGGCCGCTTTTCTCGACCCTCTGCGATTCGCACCATAATTGGCCCCGTTTCAAGACCGCTCGAAGGTTCTCAGAATATTTTTCACATCTTTACAGCCAGCATTGCAGAAAACTCCCTAAAAAGATTATGTCTGAACACAAAAATTCCAATTTCAAAAAAAGTTTTCATTTTCATTTTTCAAACAATTGTATCGGCCCGATAATGTTGGTGTTTCACCAAAAAATGTGAAGATTATTGTTATTATTATTTAAAATCAGAACAATCTACAGACAAAATTTGAAGCGAACGCCGAGACAGACAGGGGGACGGTCGGCGCGTATCCCGAAAATCTGGACACCGTAAAAAAAATCATGTCTGAACAAAAAACTTATAGTTTCATAAAAGCTTGTCATTCGAATTTTCCAAATAATTTTATCGACCCGGCAACGTTGATGTTTCACCAAAAAATTTACAGATTATTCTTCTCACTATTATTTTTTTAAGGCCACTTCAATTCCGCAGTAAAATTTCGTCCGAGGTTCGGACCAATCTTCAGCCAAATTTCACCCAACTAGGGGGGCGTTGGGCGCGGATCCCGAAAAATCTCGACAGCGGTAGCTTCCCGTCTAAGGTCGGACCCCTCGCGTTCGGCCCCCGAAGTATTCACTAATTGGTGCGCGCGGGGTCCATTCGGGAAACAGGTACACAGATACGCATAGGGTGGAAGCTGCAATGTGGCAGGCGATCGGGCCGTATCGCATAATACTCGGCCGCATAGTATATGGCAAAGGCATGAAGGTGAGCAAGCCGAGAAATCGAGCCAGGGCTACTAGAGTAAACGAGAAGTCGCGCGAGTTCCAGTCCCAGAGACACACGAGGGAACGACGACTAATACCACATCGAGGAGGCGGAGGAGTTGGAGGAGGGGAGAGGACCAAGTGGACGGAGTGACCGAGAGCTAGAAGGGTTGAGGGCGGGGGGGGGGGGGGTGGAGGTTCAGGCAACTCTGCAGCTCCACAGCGGGAACCCGAAGTAAAATTCCGAAGCAGGCGACACGGCGGCTCGTTAAAATGCTTCTGGGGGTTTCGGACGCGGGACGCTCGGTTAATTGGTGATTAGCGATTAAAACGAACCGATCCCTCGTCCGGTCGAACTGCCGCGCTTGTATTTGTGTCTTTCTCTCTATCTCCCTCTTTATCCGTCACTCTCTCTCCGTCTATCTTTCCCTTTCTCTTCGATCACGAACTCTCACTGTTACTCGTCGGCGACGATCGCCACTCGACTCCGGATAACCAGATGGGAAAACAAAACCGCAGTAATGACCGTAACGCATTATCGAAACTGTCGGGACAAGCTCCTCTTTCGGGACGAAACGGCCCCGGGACAGAAGAAGAAGACCCGCAAATGTCCCTCCACGACTACTTTATTTGCCCGTTGATTTCTTGATTCGGTAGACGCTTCGGTATTCGTTCGAGCCTTGGAGAATAATCGACAGAAAAAAAATAATTTGGCTGAAGAAATGGTAAGGCGCGCAAAATACAGTCTAGTTCATGACAAAAAGTGTAAAGTAGAAGGGTCGAATATGGTTCAGTGCCGAATGAGCCCGTCAATCAATGATACATTTTTACCTTAGCCTGATATGTACATAGACTGTGGACTTAAGGCGATGCAAAAAGCTCGGCTCCTCGCCTAACCCGGCTTGGCTATTATGCCAATTACGGACTCGGAAGGAAACAAAAACTGCTGAATATGGATCAGTTCCAAATTAGCCCGTGAATCAATAATACCTTTTTATGACTCTTAAAAAAAAATCCTTACGCTACTAACCCCTTGAATAAAATTAATCGCAATTTTTTCTTATGTGCTATTAATAAATTTGTGCAATTTATAAGCGATGGATCTCTCTCACATTGTTCATGGGGAGTTGAGTTTCCTATCGGTCTTGTAATTGGTCCCAGCCCGTTATTAAATAATTAAATAAATAAATAAATGCATGCTCTTCGTCTAACCTGGACTCGCGACTCTTCCAGTTAAAAATCTTTCTTTTATCATAACGCGGATATTAACTCAGGTTCTCGTAACCATTTTCATCCGAACGTAAACGGGCATCATTGTTCAACAAAATTTATTACAATTTTTTAATTACCGACTGTGGAATGTCACGTGTTCTTAAGTAGATAACTGTCGGAGTTGGCGATTATTTCGGGAATCTATACCGTAATTCTGCGAAACCGCTAATTGGCGGTCTTTCGGCAAACACACACGATAATCTTCAATCGTAAGCCAATGGTACGCTAGATCATGCATTTACATGGATAAAACATAAATTTACCTGTCGCACGTTAAAATTATTTGTACAAAGTTATTCATAATAGCCAAGTCGCGTTTCGCAGACTCTCGCTGATGGCAATCTCCTCGACTATGCCGGCAGCGAGCGCGCCGAGTTCTTCTCAGCGGAGAGTCCTGTGACCCAAATTTTGCCCACCTCGCTCTTCGCGCGCTCGTCTTCGCGTTGTCGTCGCGGCTCTTAATACACGAGCGCAACAGAGGCGCTTATAATACCCACGCGCGTGCGCGAACACCGAGGAGAAACCTTGATCGTGCACACCGAACGATCCCACGACATTATTTCCTACACCAGTTGTCCAAGACGAAGGATGTATTCTGCAAGAGTATCTGTGAGCTGCAAGATGCTGCGGCAGAGCATAGACCATTCACACATATATACATTTTTTATATATATGAATATATATATATATATATATGGGTATCATAGGAAGGGTACAGGTAACGAGTCAGTCAAGTATACTATACCTTCCGCGGATAGCTGTACGTAACTAGGAATAATACGTGGCGAAGCAGAAACTCTCGCCGTTCCGCGCTTGTTTGTAATTTGAATAATTCGTTCTCTCCCCGAGAGTGGCCGCCCGACTCCCCGGTTAACATCGCAACATCAGCGAGATTTCCCGTCTTAAATTTGCCGTCCTTGGAGCGAGACTCTTCTGCTCCACTGGTCTTCCCCGAGCACTTTTGCGGCCCGGGTTCCCGAGAGGTATCCGGCATTACACGCGAGAAGTATCGCTGCCCGCCGCAATTTCTCGCGTCGTTACGATCCGAGAAAGAAGCCTGCGGATCGGCGCGATCGAGGCTCGCTCGCGTTCGGTAATTTCACTTTGGATTTTGGTGACGAATGTGACCGAGGCAGAAGCTAACGTCGAGTTCCTCTTCATCCCCAACGGCGTCGATAGTTTCGCTGTACACTGAGAGAAGGATCTAGTAAATATAACTTATTCCATAATATAATTTATCTAGGAGATAAATTATATTATGGAAAAAATTCTTGGAAAATCTGGAAATTTCTGCAATAGGGACTTTCTACCATAGGGACTTTCTACCATATGGACTTTCCACCATAGGGACTTTCTACCATATGGACTTTCCACCATAGGGACTTTCTACCACAGGTACTTTTTACCACAGGGACTTTTTACCATAGGGACTCTCTACCACAGGTACTTCCTACCATAGGGACTTTCTACCATAGTTACCTGTGGTAATTTCCCTTAGATGGCCGGTAATTTTTCCTATATCCTTCTCTCAGTGTACGTAATAACAGTATCGGAAATCCCGATCGTCGTGTCCATTACATCCGATTTTTCTATGATTCGGATTACGATCTAGGCTCGCTCGCGTTCGGAAATTTCACTTAAAATTTCGATGTCGAGTGTGACCGAAGCCGACGGTACCATCGACCTCCTCTTTGCCCCAACGGCGTCGATAGCTTCGCGGTACGTAATAAGAGTATCGAAAATCCCGATCGTCGAGTCCATTACATCCGATTTTTCTATGATTCGGATTACGATCGAGGGGTATCATTGGGGGAGGAGGAGGAACGAGCGTACCAGGAAGAAATCCCGATCGTGCCAAAGTACGGCGAACGCAGAATTATCGGCGAGCCGCGGAGAGCTCGGGTGGGTACGGACTATCGCGAAGTGCAGTACAGGGTATGTATAGCGAAGTGCAGAGGAAGGCCTCGTTCGCCAGCGCGGCTGCGGCTGTGTTCTCCGAGCGAGGTCAGAGGGCGATAGCGGTACCTACTTCTCCTCTGGTTCTCTGTGGATCGCGAGAGTTCGCTCGGCTATCCGAGAGGAAGAGCGGTCCGAGGAGGAAGGCCTCATCCTCCGCATTGCAAGCACACCTCCTTTGCTTCTTCGCCTGACGCTGCCGGTGCTGCTGCTGTTCGCGGTTCGCGGTCCGTGTGCTGCTCTGATACAAACAGGCTATCCGGATTCTTCGTTGCCGCAGCCAGAAAACTCCGCTCGAGTGGTCGGGAACTCCGATGCTCGCTCGCTGAATAAATTTTCAAAAGCCGTGTTGCTGAATCCTGTTGAAAAAAAGAAATCAATGCTTATAAAGCGTTGTTTCGCAGATACAGTTGTTTGGATGTATGTATAAACACGATGCTCCGGTACTTCGGAGATGTTCGCGAGGCGAGCAAAGTTCCGCTGGAGGGACGCACGATTGGTGGGACAGAGAGTCAAAGGCGATATCGGGGCGAGAATGAGAGAGAGAGGCGTATATTTCGTGCTCCGGGACCCTGGGGAGAACCGTGCCACAAACACGAATACAGTCGAGTTACTTAAAACTAACCGGCGCAGAAAACAGAGAAATAAAGAGGAATGAGGCAGAAAACAAATAATAAAGACAGAAAATGAACTGTTAATCAACTATAAATCAACTATAAATCAACTATAAATCAACTATTAATCAACTATTAATCAACTATCAATCAACTATCAATCAACTATTAATCAACTATTAATCAACTATTAATCAACTATTAATCAACTATTAATCAACTATTAATCAACTATTAATCAACTATTAATCAACTATTAATCAACTATTAATCAACTATTAATCAACTATTAATCAACTATTAATCAACTATTAATCAACTATTAATCAACTATTAATCAACTATTAATCAACTATTAATCAACTATTAATTGTAGGTAGAATCGATGATCGTGATTGAGCTTTCGCATAAAGTGAAAGGCACAAATCTATCATGAATCTATATTGACTCATAAAATGTATCCATAACAAAAGTTCTTCTCGATGAGACGCCAAGTAGAAAGAGCAATTATCGCTTCGTATCGCGGAACGGGCGTTATGGAGACGGTCCCGTGTACGAACGAGCCTGGGATTCATCGAGCGTGAATTTTATCGATGGTAATAAACAGTAAGAAAGAGTTGCATCCCGGGGATCGGACACTAGCAGGACTAACACAGAGTGTACAAGTTCGATCGTGCGACCGGATGCGCTTGGCGCACTCATCTCCCCCCTCCGCCCCCCTCCCATCTCTCTATATCTCTGCTCGGCTGTGTAAAATAATTCGTTCTCGGCTCCCAACGGCAAAAGCATCAACGGCCCGAGAGGAGATGTACAGAAGCCAAGCGAAAGAGAGATGGCCGTCAAAAGAAATTTTCGTAATCCTTGCCGCGGCCACCGCGCCGCCTCTCCGTCTCCGCTGTGTGTCTCGGAGAGAAGCGAGGCCTCCCGAGAAAGATAATTCGCGTTTCTTGCAGCGGAGCCGCGGATAGCCGGTCCGCGGTTTCCGAGACGAAGCGCGCGAGCCGCGAAAGAGCGGAAAGCCACGAGAGCTCCTCGTGCAGCCCTCATCAGAGCGCACGCACTGTAATACCATCCGGCCCGCGTATTAGTACTTCGCGGACCCACATTTGTGCGCCCGCCGACCGGCGCTCTCATTAATAAGTACAACATCGTAATAGGAATCGCGGATCGTATGGGTGCTCGTCCCAAGGACTCTCGGTACGGCGTACGCATCGCGTATCCATTGCAGTGTGTGCATACCGTCATCATAATCTTCGACAGATTCCGGTGATGAAGAACCGTAAAAAAAAAAAAAAAAATTGCGCGCAGTAGACGCTGGTCTCGAAGCCTTGCCGATATGCCCGACGAGAGCTCCGACTGGCCGTGAGACGTGGACGAAAGAAAAGCAGTAACGAGTCGCTCGGCATTCGTTCTCGGTCCCGAGTTAGAGGTTCGCCTTCCGTGAACCGATTTAAATTCTCGATGAGATGTGTACGTATAGGTGTATGCTCGATAGGTTTGTGAAATTAAGCCGGAGCACTTGGATGTGGTGGCGACCCTCACGTTGCGTCGTCGAAAGAGCAGAAGCATCAAACATTAAACTTCGGAGTTGCGAAGAGTGTGTTCTTTCGACTTCGCAAGACCTCCCGGGCTCCTTCCGTTCCGGATGCTCGAGGAGATTGCACGGTACGCGTATTATAATACGAGACCTGGGTTCGAACAAACACGCCGGGATCTTAAGAGAACAAATTGGGATGCGGAGGTTGTTCGAGAAATTTAGTAGTCAATGGCAGTCAATCCTTTAATTAACGTAGTTTCGGTATGACGTCACTTCCGGTCGAAAAAATAGACTTTCGGACGAGAGTTGACGTCACTTCCGGTCGAAAAAATAGATTTTCGGACCAGACTTGACGTACTTTCGGTATGACGTCACATCCGGTCGAAAGAATAGATATTCGGACCGGAAGTGACGTATTTTCGGTATGAATTAATTTCCGGTGGGCAAAATAGATTTTCCTGCCGGAATTGACGTATTTTCGGTGTGACGGCACTTCCCGTCAAATAAATAGATTTCCGGACCGGAACTATTAATAATTTTCCAAAATTATAAAGTCAAGTTCATCGAAAGGAGCAGGGGTGAACTTCACCGAAAGGGGGTCGCTTCAACGAGAGAGGGGGAGGTGGAACAAAAATAAAAAAAACAAAAAACAAACCCACAGTTATCTAAAATACATATAAGATAATGGAATGAAATTTGCGCGTACCAGGACGACTTGTGACCGCATACCTGTAGTTAACCCTTCGGTGCGGAGTAGCTGAAACCGCGCAATCTCCGCGAGTTCACTCCGGGCTATGGGACGAGAGTTAATAATGGTTAGTCACGATATTATTAAATCGAGAGCGTAACTGCGCGCTTCTCGTACACATATATCGGTATATGTGTAACAACACTTTTGCAGCCTATCCGCTATCCAGTGTGCAATGGTGTGCGATGACTACATGCTTCGGAGCGAATGTGGGCTACGAGCCGCGAGGCACACACGACCAACATCGATAGATCTATCGCCGGTGTTCTCTCTGTTGCCGATGCGCTGCCGGTGCGATCGCGCGCCTCGTTATTACCGAGCTTCGAGCTTGCCGCAAACGATACTACGTTCTCAGCCGGCGTGTACACCACTCTTGTACGAAACTAGGCTCCTCGAAGTAGGTAAATAGTTAATACACCTCCTCCGATCGAGCACTCGGATGCATGTTGCCCTGTTGTTGTACTCGTGTCGTTCCGTGCACTCGGCACTCGTATCTGCGTAATTGATGATAATGAATCGCGAGAAGCGTTCGGGTTTTTTTAACATTATTTTTTTTCGTTTTCAACACGCCCACGTCCTCGATATCGTTTATTTTGCTCGACAGCACGTGGCGTCGCGCGTCACTGTGCGGGTTGATAAGCGCGCGCGGACCGTTTTTGCTTCCTCATGGAGGAAACTTTTTTCCATGACATTTTTTTATTTCGACACTTTCTTTTATACATGATTAGAATTTAATACAATGATTCGCTACTACTCGATAAGAATAAAAGACAAGGTTTTTAAAGACATTTACACCTGCCACTAATAGGGTAAACCAGCGAATGAATGGACAGGACCACTGAATGAACACTTTCCATAAGAGCATTTACCTTACACAAAAGAACAACACACGAGGAAGCTATGCGAAAATTTCGATTTGTAACTTTTTTTTTTTAACCGCTCGAACTCTTTTAGGCAGAAATTGATAGTTCTTCACTTATCCGGCTGCATATTTCCGCTCCATCTACCTAAAGAGAGAAATGTTAGAAACATACATTCCGATCTTTGGATTTTCGTGAGACAAACATTTCGTGGACATTTCGTAATTGGCAAGGGAAATGTCAGATTAGATAAATGGAAATGAGTGAAATGCCAAGCGCAGTATTGGGCGAAACGGCGCTCGTCACCGCCGCTCATCGAATGATAAGGGAGTGAATTTTATGCACGGGTCAATACACGCGATAGTATAAAAACAGCGAGAATCTGTGATTCGCGAAGCACATGTCGATCTGCTGCTCCCGAGAATAATGGGCTCTCTGAAAGGTTTCCTCGTTAGACTGACCGCTCTAGCGGCGATTGGATTTTTCGTGGCGGGTAAGCGATCTTTACGACTATTCGCGACCACTTGGAATTAACGATAGATTACGCTCGATACGATTGATTGATAAATTCGTTTTTTGTAATTATTATTTTTTTTTATTCGCAGATGCGGGTCGAGTGGCGAGAATGTTGAGTGGCTCGAACGCCGCGCCCGGTGAATTGAAGTATCAAGTTGCATTGAGGAAAGGACTGTACCACGAATGCGGGGGCGCGCTTATCAGCGAGATACACGTGCTTACCGCGGCTCATTGTTTCCGCAAGTGGAACGGTCCGCCGTACACCAAAGACCTCGTCATAACGACCGGCACGACGAAATTATCAACCGGAGGTGAAAGACATTATGCCAAATACGTGGAGATTCATCCTAAATATGTCAGCGGCAACAGCGCGAATAAATGGCGTTACGACATAGCAGTTGTCACGGTAAGATCGTCGTTCATAACGATAATTATCACACATCGACATTTGTTTCAAATCACACACGCGCATGCGGAATTTTAAATATGGGAATGAGACGGTGAGAAAGTGGCATTTATGCTGTATTCTATAATAAAGTCCCAATAAAAAACAAGCAATCAAGTACAGCGGGTCCGGATTCAATAGCTTATAACTTATAACTAAAGAAAGAGGATCAAAGAAACTGAAACGAAAATTGTGCTAAACTAAAAAGATGACTAAATAAAAAATCGAAAATGAAATGAAATAAAATAAAATAGGATGTTGTGATAGGAGAGCACGAAATAAGTTTGTTTCAATTTCACTAATCGCATTATTTTCGTCCTTTGAAGCTAGTTACCCCGGCTGTTACAAACTCTAATCAGGCACCAATCGCGCTGCCAACTAGCAACTTAACTGCGAGCGTAGTGGGTGTCGTGAGTGGCTGGGGCCAAATGCAAAGAGGCCGAAGCGGGGACTACCCGGACGATCTGAAAAAGCGTTCGGTAACGATTCTCACATTGGATGACTGCAATTCTCGCAACGTGATTCTCGACTCACAGATGTGCGGCTTCGACGGAGGCGATACAGGATTTTGCCACGTGAGTATATACGAAAAACTATTGCGTATCGCATCAACGATAATTAGAATTAAAAAAACATAAAAAAAAAATTGATCGCCGATTTTCAATCTTTAGGGTGACAGCGGTGGTCCCTTGGTCTACAACAACCAGATCGTCGGCGTTGTGTCTTACGCCGTGTCCTGCGGAATTGGTTATCCCGACGTTTACACCAGAGTCTTCGCTTACAAAGATTTCATAACCGAGGCGATGAAACGAAAATAATTTCTAAAATACACAATCGCGAATCTCTGAACCCCCCCCCCCCCCCCCCCCCCCCCCCTCCTCTCAGTGTGTACATGTGTACTTGACGGATAATTTATGGAAAAAGTAATAGCAATAAAAAAAAAATAAATAAATAAATTTAGTCGAGATCGCAACGAAAACGAGAGAAGCTTCCACCGCATTTCGCAAGCTGTGCGGAGCCGGCGCGTTAGTAGATCGGTGATATCGGTACCAGCGGCAACGGAAGTGCCAGAGTGGAGAGTAGAGAGTGTGAGATTGAATCGTTTCGAACGGAAAGAGAAGCCGGTAGTTAGTCGGTGTGCTGGCCAGCGAGTGAACAAGGGAACGAGCGTTGCTCGACGGGGACAGCCGAGGAGGAGGCTGAGGAGGTGGCCGCGGCGGAAACTCGGAGAGTTCACCAGTCAGGGCTCTCGAGGAATCGGCCGCTCGGCACACACGCAGCTTCGCACACAAAAGAACGATGCACGAGGAAGTTACGCGAAAATCTCGATTTTTACTTTTTTTTTTATAATCACTTTCGAACACTTTTAGGCGGAAGTGGATAGTTCTTGTCGTTATCATCGTTGCTTACCGCATTTACGCAGCTGTACATTTCCGTTCCATTCACCCAAAGAGTCGAATGCTCGAAACATATGTTCCGATCTTAAGGTTTTCGTTAAACAAACATTTCGTGAACTAATTGGCACAGGAAGTGTCGGATCATTTAAATAGCAATTACTATAATGGGCGAAATGACTCTCGTCGCAGCTGTGTACACGAACGATAAGAGAGTGAATTTTGTGCACGGGTCAATACACGCGATTACCTGCGATGGTATAAAAACAGAGGGAATTTTTGATTCACGAAGCAGATTTCGATCTCCTGCTCCAAAGAATAATGGGCTCTCTGAAAGGTTTCCTTGTGAGATTGATCGCTCTATCAGCGATTGGAATTTTCGTGACAGGTAAGCGCGATCTTTGCGACTATCCACGACCATTCGTAATTGATCGATAATTTCGTTTTTTAATGTTTTTTTTTTTTTTTTAAATTCACAGATGCGGGACGAACGGCAAGAATTTTAGGTGGCTCGTACGTCGTGCCCGGTGAATTGAAATATCAAGTTGCATTGCTAAAAGACTTGTATCCGATATGCGGGGGCGCGCTTATCAGCGAGAGACACGTGCTTACCGCAGCTCATTGTTTCCGCTACTGGAACGGTGCTTCGTACACCACAGGCCTCGTCATAAGGACCGGCACAACGAAATTATCAACCGGAGGTGAAAGCCATTATGCCAAATATGTGAGGATTCATCCTAATTATGTCAGCGGCAACATCGTAAATAAATGGCGTTACGACATAGCAGTTATCACGGTAAGATAATTATCACACGTCGACATTGGTTTTAAGTCGGACACACGTATGCGAAATTCTACATGACAGGGTGGGACAGAAAGAAGATTGTTCTTATTTCATATTCTAGGACAAAGTCCCAAAAAAAAAACAAAACAAGCAAAGAGTAAAGGGGGACAAAGCTTAATTAAAGAAAGCAGATAAAAGAAACTAAAATTGAAATCGTAGTAAATTAAAAAGATAACTAAATCAAAAATCGAAAATCTAAAACAAAATAAAATAAAATAGGATGTTGTAGCAATACGACAGTACAAGACAAAATAAGTTTGCTTCAATTTCACTAATCGCATTATTTTTGCCCTTCGAAGCTCGCTACGCCGGCGTTTACAAACTCTCGGCAGGCACCAATCGCTCTGCCATCCAGCAACATAACTGCGAGCGTGGTGGGTGTCGTGAGTGGATGGGGCAAGATGGACCGAGGATGGCCGGGCGAGTACCCGAACGATCTGAAAAAACGTCCGGTTACGATTCTCACACTGGAGGACTGCATGTCTCGCGAGGCCGTTCTCGACACACAGATATGCGGCTTCGACGGAGACGATACAGGATTTTGCCAAGTGAGTATATTCGAAAAACTAATGCCTATCACAGATTCTCAAAAGTATGCCTCAATTATAATTATAAGAAAAAAAAATGTTAAGTAAAAGAAATTGACCGCCCAATTTCGCTCCTCAGGGTGACAGCGGTGGTCCCTTGGTCTACGACAACCAGGTCGTCGGCATCGTGTCGTACGCCGTGTCCTGCGGAATGGGTTATCCTGACGTTTACACGAGAGTCTTCGCTTACAGAAATTTCATAGCCGAGGCGATGAAACGGCAATAATAAAAAAAAACACAAAAAAAGTATTAAAATCAAGTAAATTTCGTACTTAAAATGACGCCTATTAAGATAAAAGAAATGTTTACTTGCCTTAAGATATCCTTATCAAATTCAAATAATGGCTACTCTTTAGTGCAAGTAAAAAAAATTATTTAAAGATTTGTACTTTAAGACAAATGTTCATTCGTGCCAAAGAAATCACACATTTGACGTCAAGTCAAACGCGTCAGTCGTCTCAAAACATCTCTCGCTGATAGTACAAGACTATATTTATTGCCTAAGGGGAACCGGTAAATTGTACTAGAGAGGGACCACATCGATTTAATTTTGGAAAACTTTATTTACACTATCAAAAAAATTAATATATTATAAATCAATAAACACTCTATTAGGTTACGAAGCAAATAAAAAAATGTCTTCGTCCTTAATACATTTTCTTTTATCGGAATAAACTTTTTCCGCATGTACACAATCCCCTCCCCCAGTGTCTACGTGTCTACTTGACGGATAATCGATATAAAAAATAATAGCAAATAAAAACAACTAAAAATAATTTCATCGACATCGCAACGAGTACGAGAGAGTCTTCCGCCGTATTTCGCAAGCTGCGCGGCAGTAGATCGGGTGGTATCGGTACTCGCGGCAACAGAAGTGCCAGAGTGTAGAGTACAGAGTGAGAGATTGAATCGTTTCGAACGGAAAGAGAAGCCGGTAGTTAGCCGGTGTGCCGGCTCTCGAGTGAACAAGGGAACGATCGAGAGGAACGAGCGTAGCCCGACGGGGACAGCCGAGGAGGTGGCCGGTTGCGGAGACCGGGAGAGATCGGCAGTCCGGGGCTCTCGAGGAATCGCTCGTCACACAGGCTGCTGCTCGCAGAAGGGTTTCGCGTCCGGGGAGAGGGTTCAGGAATATCCAGCAAAGAAGGAAAGAGGGGCCCACAGCACCGGGGCAGAGACGGCCGGTTTATATACAGGCGGCAGTGTAACGAGGATCGTGATCGGCCGGACGGATGGACCGACGGACAGGCCGAGCGTTCGCCGGTGCGCTCGTTCGTTCGGTACCGGGGAGGGACACGCGGGGGCCTTAGGTGAAACACGGTGTTGTGTACTCCGTACACAAGCGGAGCGGAGTCCGAGCGATCGGGCGAGGGGAAAAAATATTCGAGGAGGGAAAAGGACGAGGGGTGGGAGGCAGTTTGGAAAAAGAAGGAAAAAAAAAGCAATGGCTATAACGCCGCGGAGGAGGTGGAGGAGGAGGACGAAGAGGAAGAAAACGGAGGCACGGGAGGCAAGCGCAAGGGAGTGGACCACACTGGGGTCGCGACCCGTAGCCCACAACAGCGAAGAGGCCCGTGGGCCCTGCGGCCTCTCGCAGCATCGTTGCAATAGCAGCGGCAGCGGGAGCACGGTGAAAGGCCCAGCGGCGATTCCCGTGGCCGTCGGCGAGAGGCCCTCGGGGCCCAACCGCGCCAGGAGCGAAGCGTCCAGTGTTCGCCGAGCACCGACGGTTCCGATGTTCCGCGCGAGAGGAAGAGAGACGAAGGGGGGCCGAGAGGGGGAACCGAGCTGAGAGTGCCCCGGCTCACGGCACACCCGCGAGGAGCTCATGCACCTCTTTCTCAAGATACCCGGGTTCCCTCCTCTCTCGGTTACTCGTCGGCACTCTGATCCCTGGGCCGGGCCCCGGCCGGCCGACGGCCGTTCTCGATCACGGGCCTGTGTTAAATTCTCCTCACCGGCGTATATACCAACGACTACACCTACCTATCTGTCTATCCTGTGGTCCGCTGTAATGGCGGTATCCGACGCGGTGGAATCGTGTGCGGAAGCAGATAGAACTCCTCGAGCGAACGCGAGAGGCTGGGGTATTATACCCCGGGCGAATATATACCCACGAGGTTGCACAATCACCGGGCAATTCGCGAGCGACCCTCTCCGTCCCTCCCCTTCCAGCCATCGCCCGCCCCCCTTTTTTATTACGCGGCCATTATTCTGTTGCAACGGTAGATCGAAATATTGGGCTCGGTGATCTAGGGATCGAGCGGCGCGGGGAGAGATGTGCAATGACCGTCGTTTCGAGTTGACGTCGGTTTTGGTATTTCTTGGATCTGTTGTGTACAATGACGGTCTTTTTTTGGCACGAATTCCCGCAGATTGTTTAAGTGACAAGCCTGAATGTGAATCCATCGACAGCCCTTTTTTATTACGTGGCCATTATTTTGTTGCGATGAGATGAGATTGTTGCAACGGCCATTGCACGATGAGAGACGTGCAATGACCGTTGTTTCTCGTTGATGTCAATAGACACAAAAATGATCGTCGTTTTGGTGTTTCTCGAATCTATCATGTGCAATAATCGTCATTTTTGCGAAGCGCCATTAATATGGTCAAACTACCATATAGTCCAATGACTGTCATTTTTTGTCATAAGTTTCCTCAGATTGTTAAAGGGAGAAACTTGAATTTCAATAATCAAAATTCCATTAAAATCACGTAATGTTTGGTAAACATGGTAAACATTCTCTTACGATTAACAAACTATGCAAAACTTTAAGTTTAAACAATACAATTTTTCCGCGCCGGTTGGCGTTGGAAAATGGCAGCGATGACGTACTTGCCGTCTTGTACAGCAAGCACTGGTGGTGCAATTTTTCATGTTTTGGTCGGTCATGTGACGGTCACGTGACCAAAAAATACCGGTCATAAATTCGGTGCACATAGCGACTCGATATCGTCACTGTGAATAATCGAGAGGGCTCGCTCTTGAGGCGGCTTCCCAGTACCGCGGGTTATTGTTGGACCTTCCGAAAGGGCCTTCGGGCATTGGGGTAGCCCGATGACCGGCGTCTATCGGGACCCCGGCGTCCGAGAGCCACTCTCGATGGCGTCTTCGGACCGGCAGCAGCCTCTCACACTGACTCACTCCGGAGCCCACGACGGAGAGCTCTCACCTCCTCTGCTCCTCCGATCGAACGATAATTGGATAGATTACGCGGAACCTCCTCCGACTCCGCGATAACATCGCGTTTATACTATATCCCCCTGTTTTATGGGCTGTAGCGCACCGGGGGAGCCCTCTTCGTATACACTTTGTACAGTGTAATCCCATCTCTCTTGTGTGTATATATTGGGTATTACAACGTGCCAAGGGAACACCGCGCGAGTAACACTGCGCGTGGTCGGGAACATTGGGAATCGTAATCGAGAGTCCCTCCACCGAATTGGTCAAGCAAGTTTCTTTTTTGCATTTTGTTTTTTTATTCACTTTTTTCAATTTTTACCGGCGATGAATTCGGCTTTCGACTTTTCGCACCGAAGGGATAATGAAAAGACGCGGTTCCGCGAAATTGTCTTAAACAATTCCGCGTCATCGTTGCATCGACGTTAATTGACTGTTGCCGAGGAGGCGAGCGATCACTCATTATTATCGTGAGTATAATTGGCGATTATCGGAGCACAGTGAGAGAGGAATATCCTCGGAGTCTCGGAGAGGTCTCCCGGTCAATCCGATCGGCAGGGCGAATTGCACAGTAAAAAATTATTTCGTAAAATCGGAATACGAAATTTCATGAAAACAATTTTGTTAAACAAGTGACAAACTCGTATGTTCATTCTTCGATATACAAAGCTGTCCTTTTATTTCCCGTGTCATTAACAATTTTAGTTTATACTTTTGTTTGTCAAACTGTAAAATAAAAAAAAATAAAAAGTTGTGGACGTTTGTGGGCAATAATTATTTGTAAAAAGTCCAAACTCTTTTAGTTTTCGTTTTTTTCTCAATTTTTACCGGCAAACAATTCAGCGCTCGACTTTTCGCACCGAGGCGAGAAGAGATAAAAAAAACGCGATTCCGCGAAATTCCCCTCGAACGATTCTTCGTCATCGTTGCATCGACTTTAATTCGAGTGTTACCGAGGGGGGCGCTCGATTAGTCATTATTATCGTGATTATAATTGGTAATTATCGGAATACAGTGAGGATATCTCGGAGTCTCGAAGGGGTCCCCACGTCAATCGGAGCGGCTGACCGGGTGAGCCACGGTCGATCGAGGGGCTTTCGTGCGGTACAATCGCGAAAAGCGGAACGAGATCTCGGCAGGCGATGCTCCCGCCTCGCCGTCTCCGATGTAACGAACGACGCCCGCCTGCTCCTGAGAGCCCGAGGAACGGATGCACTATTATACTATATATAGCGTGTATATATACGTCTATAGCCGGAGTGGAGGCCGCGGGAGCGAGAGAGGGAGGAGAGGAGATGAATAGAGATCGACGTGGAACGAAGAAATCAGGAGAGAATAGAGGAAGGGAGAGCCCGAAGGCAACGGCAGCCGAGCGACGCCGGCGGGGCTCTGTGGGAAAATGATCTCCGGGGCGAAAGAAGGCTAGGCAACGTGATCTCCAGCGCGAGTTCCATCGTACAAAAAGCGTAAAACCAGCGATTAAGCGCTTCGCGCACGCCCTTGCCCGCGAGAGACTATCTTGGAGCGTGTGCGCGAAGCGCTTACCGCGATCGGCTCGCCGAGTCGCTGCGATAGTCCTCGATCTCACACCTATAGATCTCTCCTCGGGGCAAGTTGTTTTTTTAATTTTTTTTTTACTTTTTTTTTTTTCTTCTGCGGAACGAATCACCGATGTCACAGTCATCCGCCGTGTACATCGTCAGTCGAGTGTCGTCGTGTGTTCCTTCGAGGAACGCACAGTTGATTGCGGCGCGTATACCTGCGCGCTGGCGCGTACCGATAATTTGTCGGCTCGTTATAGTAACGATAATCATCTGCGTCGTTGCACCCACGTATGCCAAATCGAACGAGGGATCGTTTAGTAAGAATCTCTCGTATGTTTCTTTTGTGTCCCCTGCCTCGCTCTTTCGCGGCTTATTAATCGGCGAGTACTGAGTCATCGGGGCTGCGGCGAGGCGATGAGGCAGGACGGTGGGACTCGTTCGGAGGATTCGATCGGTTCGTGACTTTCGCAGCTGAGAGTTGGCGAATATTGGGCACCTTAGGGAACACAGCACAAACTCGATGATCAATATTTGGTTTGGTACACTGTGTGAAGGATCTCGAAAAACTAAGAAGTCATATGGTAAATTTCGACCAGGCAACATGGAAACACAAGCGCCACTACTAGCGATATGTGACATTTTCACAGGGTCCATTGGCAATTTTTACCCGACTCATATGGCAATTTTTTACCAGATGGCGGGTTGGAAAAATTTCCTGGGTAAGACTAAGAATTAGAACTGCAAATTCAGTGGATCAAATTTTTTAATGCATGGATACATAAAAAAAAAATGTTCGACACAATATGCCGATATGACCTACAAATCTAAGAGTCGAATTTTAAGTCGTTAATTCGAACTTAAGATCGAACTTCAGTTCGAACTCGATTTCATGTTGACGTTTAATCTTAAGTTCAAACTAAAAAGGATTGGAAGATATCCAAAAAATCTTCTTATCGCCCTCCACAATACAATACAAGAAATTCAGATTCATGAAAGAGGCGTAGTTATATTCTAACAAAAATTACAGGATATTCGGGTAATATCTGCTATAGCAAAAATGACCGTAGTTCCTAGCCGAATGTGTTAACTTTAATACGAATATTTGCCAGGATATTGCTGTAGTTCCCATATACTGGAAAGTTCTGTCGCTTTTCACCAGATTTGTGGCAACTTCTATCAGATCCTTTTCTCACCATACAAACTCTGGGATATCGACCAGAAAATTGTAGCGGTTTTGGAGAAGTCGATCAGACCAGTATTACTCATCGCACTCGATTACACGAGCCAGAAGAGAAGCTGCCTCGAGACGAGCGCCGGATTTTCAGGCGGGGCCGCGTGACAAATTCATTGAGCCGCGCCACCTCACGTGAGCGTCCCGAAGTGCCCCTGAAACAGCGCCGAAGACCTCCTACGGACTCGCCGACGTCGACGAAAGGTGTGACGCGATAAAAGAGAGAAGGATAACGACCGCGACGATATTAACGCGACGCAATCGTCCGGTGTGCCGAGCAGCGCCGGACAAACGAAAGATAGGGAGAGCAGCGCCTCGGCTCGTCCAGCGATAAATTAAAACTAGGAGAAACGCGGGCTATTAGCGTGCCATTAGCGAGACCGACCATGCGTGACCCGTACTACATAACACAGCGCTATACACAGACTCTAATACTCTCATTTAATTCTCGAAGTTACCGACGAGACCGAACGTTTCAAAAGTCCTTCACAGCTATGTACAACAACCACCTTCTGTACTTTCCTGCATTCGCGCAGATATAAAGTTCTCGCGAGCCAAACCGCAGTACTCTTGAACTTGGAAGCAACGGCGCGCAGTTCCATCGGTGTGTGCGATCGTGTCTCGGCGTACACTCTCAGCTACAGCCGGTTCGAATAGCACGACGCCGTCCCGAGAACAGACGACGCAAGATCACGCTCGTTCTCTACGAACGATCGCGGCTCTCCCCGTGCCGGAAACTGAGCCCCGATAAATTCGTGAGAACGCGAAAAAAATAAAAATATATAAAAAAAATAAGTCCCGGGATGCAAGGATTATTCCGAGACAGATGTAATTATCATCACACCCTTTTCGTAATTAGCCTCGTCCTCCCGGGCACATGGCGCGGTACGTGTATACCGGTAATGGTACATATGGAGGCTTTCTTATGTCCTCCGTGTCTCGTTGCTCACCGATGACGACGGGAATAATGATGATGATGAGAACGGCGTTGGCCGGGTATGTGAGCGGCTTGTAGGTAGTTGGCCGGTATGTATGTAGGTACCCTACCTGCCTGCCTACCATCGTGAGGCGATCTGCGCGAGAGGGTTGAGAGGAGAGCAACGAGCACACCGGTCAGTCTCTCGCGCGCGGACACGGGCCAAGGGCGTACAGGATCGATACATCATGATCCACGACGGGGGGCACCCTCTCGATAGCATCTCTTAGTTGGTATCCTCGCGGTAGAATAGACGTGTAGAGATACTCGGAGCTCTCTCGGGCCCTCCGACTCGCTGCCCTCGTCCGCTCAGCGACGAACGAGAAACCGGCGAAGAAACGAGAACCGCCACGGTCACGTCATTATGTTCGGATCTTCCTATCCATATCTCTTCGACGCTACCAGTGTATGTCTGTGTTGTAAGGTATATATGACGTAAGAAAGAGGGCTAAGATATGGGTGACCGAATGCTAATTATGTCCCATTGCCAACCGAACTGTGCGGGAACTACTGTGCAAATTATTGAATGTCGCGGCAAGCTGAGTTTAATGAAAAGGTTTTTTTCTCTGACGAGAGCCGATGAACGAGACTGGGCGATACTTGGAAATACCATGTGTCGGCAATGCAAATACAGTCCTTTTTCAAAGGCACTGTAAAAAAAATTATGTTGGAAAATTAATTAACTGTCTTGGAAATTCCTTTACCTAAATTGTTTCCGAAATTTCAAACACATGTGCGTTGTAATTGTACCTTAAATTTGTAAATTTGTAAATTTAATGCAAAAGGTTTGTAATTTTAATATCTTGTATATTTTTATTTTACAAAAAAGTACATTAATCTGCAACTAATTTAAATAATGTACACAAATTTCACATTCCAGTACATGCAACGTACAATTTATTTTTACGGTGTAAGATTCGAAAAGTTCTCGTTGCTTGTCGGTAGAAGGGGCCTCTTCAGACAAGCCCTTCTGAGAAGCTAAAGTACGAACTCTCGTGAGTTCTCATGCAAGGATTCCGGCGAACCGGCGAGAATCAATGAAATCGAGAAAAACATTAGTGAGGCAGAAAAACTGCAACGACTGTGTATGTTTACCTGATACGTGTATCCCGACGATGTATATTGGCACCGAATTCAAGAATGCGGGACACGTGTATTAATATCTCAGACGGCTCGTAAAGCCTACCTTTACGATTCCGGTGTAGATACAATGCTGTATAATAGCCGAGGCGCATCGGGGACGTCGACGAGGACGGTGAGGCAGGCTCGCATGCATGCATGCATGCTGCAGTAGATATAGCACAGTTTCGATGTGGACAGGTACAACCTCCATCCTCCTTCTCAGTGACTCGACCGAGTGATATCCCCGATGAGGACGCGAGGGAGCCAGGGAAAGAGAGAAAAGACATGCGAGCACGCGATACGATACTCCGAGCGGTGCTCGGTGAGAACGATAGAGATAGGCAAAGCCAATATAGAAAAGGATATCCTCCAAGGTTCGACCGGAAGTGATGTCATACGGGACAACGTCACTTCCGGTTTGAAAATCTCAGTTTTCGACCGGAACTGATGCGATACGGGAAAACGTCATTTCCGTTTTGAACATCCAGGTTTTCGATTGGAAATTACCTTATACGGAACAACGTCATTTTAGGTAAAAAAAAATCGACATAATCAAACCAAAAGGGATGTTTTTCCGTATGACGTCACTTCCTGTCGAAAGTGAGATTTTCAAACCGGAAGTGACTTTTTTTCACATGACGTAAATTCCGGTCGAAAACTGAGGTTTTCAGACCAAAAGTGAAATATTTCCCGGTGACGTCACTTCCGCTAAAAACCATGATTTTGAAACCGGAAGTGAGGTTTTGTAGTCAAGATATCGAGAGACGCCACCGCGTTTCTTGATATCTTGATGCATTTAATTAGCTACTCTATTAAAGCCTCGAATTAACTATGGGTGGTCTCGCTGGACCGGCCCCGAAGTCCGTCTCGTTAGTTCTGAAAACCCCCCTGCACATTGGTATATTTTTTATCGATCGGTATTCGCTTAGCGACGTTTCGGGCAGTCCATTAAACGAGGACTGACCCCATTGGTTTATCAAACTTTTTGCACGGCTATATTTTTTTGAAATATATTTTATGCCGATTATTTATTCGTTTATGACTGTTCGGCGAATCTTAATTATGCGTCGACTCGGAGTCGGGGATGGCAGAACGGGAATCAGTGGCATTTATCGAGACGGATGGTTACGAACCACCGGCGGGACGGGAGAGGAGCAGAAAAATGCATCCACACGAAATCATCATTTCACTTCGCTCCCGGTGTGTCCCGTTTCACAGGGCTCTTTGCAGCCTCTTTTAAATTTTACGATACCAATTACCGAGCGCTGCCGTGCTTACGAGCGTTCGAGAGAGACGGAGAGCGAGATGGAGAGGGAAGGAACAAGAACACCAGCGTGTTGTAATGTAAAAGGGGTCCCCGGAGGCGATCGGGGGCTCCCGTCGAGCCAGGAGTTACTTGGCTCGCGAACTCGCCGCAGTCCCCCCTAAGAAGACCAACGACGGTTCCGTTATACGACGAAGAGCTTCGCCTCTTCTGCCATCGACGAATCGAAACGTGATCGAGCGAGGGCAATCTTCCACTTGTTGCTCTCTTGGGCACCGTTCGATTCGTCGATCCGCGACTGGTCACATGGTAATTAAATTAAAAGTAATCGATTAAGCACTCGATCGCCTTTGACGTGTACCCCTATTTTGCGAGTTTTCTCACCTCTCCTTACCAAGCTATATACGGGTGAATGAATGTCGCCGATTTTGTTCGCCGTCTGGCGAACAAATTTTTATTTTCATTCAATAAAAATTTATTACAGGCATATAAAAACTTATCGATATTAATCTTTGTCTAAAGAGGACCTAGAATTTGCCAAGTCGCAACCTTCGAATGATTAGAATCACAAGTTGAGGTGTAAAAAAAAATCTGTAAAAATTCGCAGAAGCACCTTCGAGTGTTGTTTCTTTCATAACGCAGAAGAAATTTTATTGCGACCATCCGTATGGCTTTTGTGCTTAAAAGAAGACATGGTCGTCTCTCGGCAAAAAGTTCCCCATACTTGAAGGGTTAAATAATCCAAATAATACAAGTAAATTATTTTTCCAGGTGCAGGAGTCGGCCCTTAGTACGGCGAGCAACCTTACGAGGTTCAAGGGCATCGGTAAGAGTAATCGCTGAAAAAATAATGGCGTATAAGATGGACCCTTGATTACTTCTATGTAAACCCAAACGGCCACAGCGAGCGCCCAAGCCACGACAGCCTTCGAGTCTTCTACATGTACCCTTTTACTATCGAACTATTGGCCCAATAGCTGCTCGCTGCACCCGTTCGAGACATTGCAAAAGTTCAACACCAGTCGGGAACGAGGAACACGACGCTCAATTCGCGATCGGAGAACGGGACGACAGGATCAAATCTTTCCGTTCTTCCTTGCTATAATCCCATCTTTTTTCTTTCCATCGATAAGTCCCGCGTTCCGTCTCCATCTCTCGTGATCCTCGCTTCGTATAACTTTAATAATTTCGAAACGATCTCACAGCGGGGCGAGACGAGAGCGTGAGTCTGTATCCGTAGTCGGAGCTGTTGGTTGAAAACTTCAACGATGGACTCGGAGAACTCGCGCGCGCGCGCGCGGAACGGATAGGATCCTTTCGAAATCTAGATCGCGGACTGCTGCTGCTGTTGCTGCGGCTCTCTCGACGTGCCAGCCCCGGAGCGGGTCGTAACCTCTGGCCGGCATCAGCAGCACCTGAGATCGAGCACTGCTATACTACTACTGCTATATGCTGTTACTGCTGCGGCTGCTGCTCGCCGAATGCCTCCGGGAGCGAAGGAGGTGCCGTCGGGGCCCTCTTACCCAATGCCTCCGGGGCCTTTCGAACTGATCCCAACGAACGGACGTGGACGAGACCAGACGAACGATGGCATGCTTATACCTTAGGACTGTTGCGGTTTCGTGATCGAGCCTCATCCAAATATTCCAGATGTCTGAGAGAACAACAAAGGAGATTGCGCTTTCAGATGACTTCATATTCGATCTGTAGATAATTCGTCTCAAATGACTTCGTCAAAATTGAGTCGTCCAATAACCATTCGTCCAACAGTAACTCGTCTAATAACTATTCGTCTAACAATAACGTGTCTAATAACTGTTCGTCTAACAATAACTTGTCTAATGGCAATTCGTCCAATAACAATTGGTGTAATAATAATTTGTCCAACAACAATTCGTCCAATAACAATTGGTGTAATAATAATTCGTCTAACAACAATTCGTCCAATAACAATTGGCGTACTAATAATTCGTCTAACAACAATTCGTCCAATAACAATTTGATCAATAACGATTCGTGGAACAATAACTGGTCTAATAATAATTTGCGCAATAACAATTCGCGTAATAATAATTCGTCCAATTAGTCCAATAACAATTCGTCGAATAACGATGCGTCCAATAACGATTCGTCCAATAACGATTCGTCCAATAACGATTCGTCCAATAACGATTCGTCCAATAACGATTCGTCCAATAACGATTCGTCCAATAACGATTCGTCCAATAACGATTCGTCCAATAACGATTCGTCCAATAACGATTCGTCCAATAACGATTCGTCCAATAACGATTCGTCCAATAACGATTCGTCCAATAACGATTCGTCCAATAACGATTCGTCCAATAACGATTCGTCCAATAACGATTCGTCCAATAACGATTCGTCCAATAACGATTCGTCCAATAACAATGCTTCTAAAATTACTCGAATACAATAATAATAATTCATAAAAATGAAGCGACAAATCCGGATGCGTAAGTTTCTCCGATGGTTTCGGGGCTCGAAAAATGCGCCGATGATTCTAGGACTCGACATTATCCATATTCGCGAGGTAAATTATTTGCGAGAGGAGAAGAAGAAAACAAAATGGTCCCAAAGTACGAAATTTACGAACGGCGTAATTATCGAAGGAGCCGGGAGAGCCTGCGAGCACAGATGCCGTACGTGCGATTCGCGCGGGGCTTATTTCGTAAAAGGTGTCGTGCAAGACGGGCGCCCGAGAGAGGTTCGCGAGAGGGCCCCCTCGCACGAGCACACCTGTGTATAAAACACTGCTATAGTGTATCCACCATATCCGAGTGGGGGGGATTCTTATGGTGGCGTGTATGGGAATACTCTCGGGTATATTCGTGTGGCGATCGCTAAACCGGTATTCCGAGACGATAGTGTAAGTACAACACACGTGAGGGAACCATAAAAGAGAGATTCTCCCGCTCCCTCGCTCGCTCGCTTGGCGGCCTAATAATTAGACTCCGATCGGACTCGTAAAAGTTTGGCTCGGCGGTTTCCCCCCTGGCTCTCTTTCTGCTTCTGCTTCTGACCGTGCCGAGTTCTCCCCTCGCCACCGTCTCGGCCGCTCGCCCGTCGCCTTCGTCGCGCACTCCGATCGTCCTCATCCACGCCGACGAAAGATCCTGAGAGTTAGATCCTTTGAAATTCGGTTCTTTACCTTTCTCTCGCTCTTCTCGGCCTCGACGTTCTTTCGACAAACTATATATAGTATATCTATATACATATACACACGTTGATACACAATGTGGCAGGATTAATCAGATCGGTGGCGAAACAAAGCGAAACTGTCCGTCCAAGCTCGACTCTTCGAATCGCACCGATCTATTACATACTCGATATTATCTTGATTATTTTTTTTTTATATGCAATAATTATCGTAGTTGCTAAACTGTACTGCAAATTTGTCTTCACATCGGCTTATTCCGCAATATCAATTTTTTTCCCAGCGAATCGGAAAGCGGTGAATGCGCGCGATGCAAGTTGGATACATAAATCTCAAGAAAACATGTGGAAAGAAATTTCTTTTATTCCTATCGGCGACGGTCGCTATTCGGCCGTTCCATTCTCGAGCACTCCTCGCTCTCCCTCATCGACTACCGGCTCTTCGATAAATGCAATTAATTACGGGGATCCTTTTCTCTCCTCTCCCACCTTCCCTGCATTTCGGTCTGCCTTGAGTGGGGTTTATTAATTGTCTCGCGTTTTTTTACCCGTGAGACCTTGCCTATGGCGTAGGGTGGGTGAGGGGGGGGGGGGGGTGGTAAAGATCTACGTGGCCCGCGGTGGTCCATCAGCGGCGGGAGGAGAGAGAGAGCGATCGCACTCCATACATTCTCACCGGAACCCCAAACGGAATCCTCGCCCCCGTCGATCGTTCCGAGCGGCTCCCGAGAATCCAAACGAAAAGTCTTTCTCTCGTTTGCGAATTCCTTAGATCCCCCCTCCCCCCCCTCTTCCCGCCTCACCTCCTCTCACCGATCCGATCTTTGTTTAACGACAATCGTGTTCCGCGTACGCGTGAGATCTTGCAGTCGCTATAACGAAGCGAGTGTCCCACGTAACGGAGACGAATTCTGGGGTGCTGGGATTGCCGGGAGAGACCGGCGTGCACCGACTCCGAATTCTTTGGATTCTTTTCGGCTGAGCAATGATCTAGCCTCCGGGCGATAAATAGGATTAATGATCGGCTTTATTGAAAGTGTGTGTATAACTGTATATTTATCAATTGCAATTTTCGTGCAACTTCATATATATATATATATATAGGGTAAAAGTGGGGAATATGGCCCGGTCCATATATCATTGACTTACGTGTTAATCGAGGTGGGCCATATTCACCACTTTTACCCTATATATATATATGTATGAGTGTGTGTATATACGAGTGATCAATTACAATTATGAATTATCGAGTCGACAAGTGGAACGAGAAGCGGGGCGGGCAACCGGTCGATCGAGATCTATAGAAAATGAATTGCTCTCCGGCAATGCGCCGAGCGAGAGTTCTTTATTCCTCTCCGTCATACGATTCATTATTTCTCCCCTGTCTTGCCGAATATATCGAGGCTAAAAAGAAAAGAAAAAAAAAGAATTAATAAAAACGTCCGATGTGGTTCGCAACACCACGGAACGCAGTCGATTGATCCTCTTCGGTCGACTCGCGATCTCTCGCCAATCCTCGCCAAGATTAATGGTTACTCCGATGGGAAACGAATTTATTAATAATCCCGAACTTCCGTTCTACGGATCTCGCGAATACATGGGTATTTTTTTTTGTTATTATTTTTGTTTCGGTTTTTTTTTGTCTTCCTTCGCAGGCTTTTATTGGTTCGGATCGACGGAGACCGCCGCTGAGAAAAGGTCACCGCGAATCTCGGCGCTCCGCCGTTGCGTATTATAAACTCGTGTTCCCGAGCCGCTGGATATATATATTTATTATAATAATGTCTGACTGAGGGCGCGCGAGAACGCGAAGAAACTGAAACAGGTTTTCCCATTCGTTTCGACAACTCGAACGACAACTCTTCTCCTCGCGTTCGCAAACACATGTGTGCCCTCTCGTCCGCATGTGCGCGTGCGCGCGAGAGAGTTGGCTCTCTTTTATTCCTTCACGCATCCTTTCTCCCCGTATGCTCCTTCGTTCACTGCGGCGAGGCTCCCCCCCCCTCCCGCCCCCCCTCGGAATTTGAATCGTTTTGTTCTAATCTGATCTCCGTTTAACGATCTCTGCGTGGTGCCAAACCGGTGCGTGCGTCTCTCTCACTTGTTTCAGAATCTCCGCGCTCGGCTTTTGAGAGAATTTTTTTTTTTCGTTTTTTTTTTCGAAACTTCGGTGCCATAGCAACGAGAGGGAGAGAAGAACGGCAGTCAGTCCCTCGGGTCTCTTTCACAGCTCTGACGGATCTCTCTAACCCAGACACTGACGCGGACACACGGACGGACAGCTCGAAAGGAATGAAAGAAAGAAACAGCTAGATACACAGCCTCGCTGTTAGCGGCACGACTCGGGCGAAACGATCAATCTTGCTACAACTTAAATATAATCTTATCGCTTCACGTGCCTCAATTCCATTGTATTCTGCCATCGTTATATTCCTTGGCTCGAAATACCTGTGTTGGTCGCTGTAACACAGTATAGCGGATGGTATAGTCAACAATCAATCGATTCGCAATTACTCCGATGTAATAATATATTCGGAATAACAAAGTAGTGTAGTTAATCACGGGATTTGGGAAGTCGAAAGGGAACAGGGATATGTGTATATATATATACTTATCCCCCAGAGACATCGATTGCGAGGATGGAGAAGGCCGCATCCCAGGTGGAAATAAAATCGGGTAAAAGTGGCGAATATGGCCCACTCCGATTGGGACGTGAATGAATGATATATGGACCGGGTCACATCGATCACTATTGCCCTATGCAAGAGTACATGCAAAAATATGTATATTATGTTTTCGCCAACAAAATTCTACATGTCGAATATTATGTGCAAACATAGATCTTAAATATAATTTCAAATATGTATTACATTTTTTATCTCTCAATATATATATATAAACGGACAGGTTGTTGTGGCTTGGGTGTTTCGCGTTCTGTCTATGGACTATGAATTGAGAAACCGAAAATTTCGATTTCCGGTGATTTGTCAGAAATACGTCAATTCCGGTATAAAACACTCAATCTTCAAACCGAAAGTGACGTATTTCCGGTATGACGTCACTTCCTGTTAAAAAATGAGATTTTCGAACCGAAAGTGACGTCTTTCCTTCCGGCTGAAAATTAGTTTTTGTACACACCGATCGTGTGCAACGTTGTTGATTTGCGGCGATCGACTGCGCCACGATACGGACCGGTTGCACGCAAATCCGGTGGATCCTCCCTTTGTTTTCTAATCAGATATCATCCGCTTAACGATCGCTGCACGTTGCCGAACCGATACGCGAAAGAGGGAGTGAGTTCATCTCCTCCCGTTCTCATCCTTCGTACTCTTTGCAACAGGCTTAGTGAACTGGCAATGGCTTCTTTCTTTAGCAGCAACAGTAGCAGAGGCAGCGGCAGAGATTCCTGACCAGCCTTCGTTCGTTCTTCATCCGTCTCTTACACACGCTCTTCGCCATCTTTCTTCCTCGCTAGATCTGACTGATCTAGTCTCCGCCTCATTAACCGATACAGAAAGGGCTCGGTAGGGTCGATGGGCTCGGTAGTGAGCGAAATTGTGGGAGCAGTGGTTCCCCAAACACTCCGTCATTACTTGCTTAGATGATCCATGAAGCTTTTCCCCCTTTTCATTATTGTGCAGAGTCGGGTAAAACCGGGCAAAACGGTCCCGTGCTCGAGATCATAATTCTATAGAGATCAAAAATCATAATTCTAATTACAAGTCTAATGACAATTTGCCCAATAAAAATTCCTTCAATAAAAATTCTATCAATAACAATTCTATCAATAACAATTCTATCAATAACAATTCTATCAATAACAATTCTATCAATAACAATTCTATCAATAACAATTCTATCAATAACAATTCTATCAATAACAATTCTATCAATAACAATTCTATCAATAACAATTCCCTCAATAACAATTCCTTCAATAACAATTCCTTCAATAACAATTCCTTCAATAACAATTCTTTCAATAACAATTCCTTCAATAACAATTCCTTCAATAACAATTCCTTCAATAACAATTCCTTCAATAACAATTCCTTCAATAACAATTCCTTCAATAACAATTCCTTCAATAACAATTCCTTCAATAACAATTCCTTCAATAACAATTCCTTCAATAACAATTCCTTCAATAACAATTCCTTCAATAACAATTAAGAGAAACAGAACGGGCTCGATAGGGTCGATGGAATCGGCACTGAGCGATATTGTGGGGCCAGTGGTTCCCCGAGCACTTCGTCATTACTTGCTTAGATGACCCACGAAGGTTTTCTACCTTTTCCTTATAGTTGCAGAATATTATATACGAAAGAGAACGGGTTGAAACGGTTCCGTGCGCCCACACTCGACCGAAGACTTTTCTTTTAACGTTCCCCAAAGGAAAAAAAATTAATTTCAATCAAAGGAACTACTGCGAAGGTGAAAATTTCACTCAACGCGAGAGAAGCCGAGGTAACGTTGGGGGTCTTCGTGGTTCCTCGTACAGACGCGCATGTGTACGTTCGCGACGAGACGCGGGGAGATCTTTTGGACTCTCCGCACCACCGCGGTCTTTCTCCCTCTCTTTGAGCGGTTCAACGTACTCGTATAATGACCACAAACGAACGTAAAGCCGAAGAAGCGGAGAGGAGAGTATTACCGAGCGAAGCGGCGAACAGCAACGAGATACGAGAGACGAGAGTGAGGAAGAGAGCGAGAGGAGTTCTCGAGAGCTCGGTGGATGCGCTGCCTGCCGGACGGTCACGTAGGGCGGTCGTCTTCGGGTTCGGATCTCTCTCAGCGCGCACCGCGCGAGAGTGGGAAAGTTCCGAGGCTTTCGTCTCCGTGCGCACTCCTCGGCTGTCTCGGTTATGCTCGGACGTCGATGTCGATGGTAATTAGTAGCGAGAACCAAAAAAAAAATAAATAAAAGAATTTAATTTGCGGTCGCGAGATAGAAAAAGGATTCGACCGTCGACGTCAAGAAACGAGGGCGACGTTGAGCAAAAGAGAACCAAGCCGTGTCATCGGGGCTGGCAGGATCGAACGTCGATCGATTCGCGGCTAATTATCGGAGCTTCGATGGCGAAATTCCCGCGCGCGTGGCTAAAGAGAAGAGAACTGTGACAAAAGAGCTCGTGCCAACAGTCGTGACGATCCGTGCCAGGCGCGCTGATCCATCCAGCATCTTCGAGAGACGGACCATCATTTTTTTTTGTTTTTTTTTTTTTTTGCCAGACCATCTCGTCTGCTCGGGTCTTCTGCTTCTTCCATAGTGAAGAACTTCCGTTCTTCGATCTCGCGGCATTATCTTTAACGCCGATGGTTCTTCGCCCGATCCTCCGGCCTTATCTCTTCCCGCGGACCGGAGATGTTCAGCGTTTCAATTCGTTCCGGACACGGCTGGCTCGCTCGAGCGGCTCCGCGGAGCCAGGCGGGGTCGCAGCTTCCATCTCATCGACGGACAGTGGAGCGTGCAACATTAAAGCCATCCGTTCCCTCCGGATCGATACAATAAATTTATCATCGTCTCACGCACATTTGGTGGGAATCTTCGGCGGGGATGCCTGGGAGAACGAGGAACTCTGGAGATCATCTCTGATCTCCGACGGTGGCGATGATGGGGGTTCGGACGAATTCTCTCCACCAACTTCCTCGTATTCTTTCGGGGACGCTTGTACTAACGAGGATAAAAGAAATAGAATGGCTTCGTTAATTCGGGAGACGCATAGACCATCGCGGAGATACATTCCCGGGATGACGACGATACCCCCGAGAGATCTCTCCGAGTAAATGTCCGCGAAGAGACCGGACGGACAGACCGAGGCGACTCCGATACGTCCGTCTCATCGGACGCTGGACACACACACACATACACACTTATGGTTGTAAGGTATTTGTAAAGATTCTCGAGTCTATCTTATTTTTCATCGTCGTAGACCGTCTCGCCAGGGTTCCGTCCTTCGAGATCCGAACCTATCTCTCCGAGCTCCCACAGATTCTAGTGTGAACACGAAGGCACCTGCGATGATTCATTCGTCTCGTCGTGTAGATATGTACGAGGTACCCGCGATGCCTTTGAAATCCCGACGAGAGCTTCTTCACACGGAATTAGTAAACCGTGCAAGGAGAAGCTGATCCGGGATGGGCTCTCGGTAGATCCGATGCGTTCGTCCAGCAAAAACCGGATTACGAGTCGTGCACTTCCGATCGATGCACACTATTGATCTATTGTAAGTCGATGGTGGGGGGAACTTTTTTTTACACCCAAAAATTCGTGATCGACATCAGCGAGGATTGGTCTTTAACATTGAGATTATTTGAGATTTAATCAGTGGCGCACTTCCGGTCGATGCACACAATATTGATCTATCGCAAATCAATGGATAGATCAATTTTTTTTTGCATCGAAAATTGCATCATTCCCGCCTATGAGGATAGATCGTCCGACATGAACATTATTTGAAAAGACTCGCGGCAATTTGAGCATGGCGAAAATTTAAGATGCCCAAATTCTGACACTCCTAATTTTGGAACAAGATTATCGATTTGTTATTGATTCTGGTAAAATCCGAGTAACGAAGAAAAATACTTAAATATGAGCTTTTTATCCAACCGACGCGCGGTCGTAGCTGCGTTGTGAATTAAATGCCGGAGTATGTTGCGATGAATTCCGTTGACGCGTAAACGGGGTCGAGGATAAAGCTGCGGGACAATATATCGGTCTGTACCGATTTTCCCGAGACCGGTACCGCGCGTAAACCCATTAAAACCATATATTCAACGTGCACGTTTCGTTGAAAGATAAACTCGCGTCCGTGTACCAGAATCTGTGACTCGCCGTCAATCAGCCACGACTCTCGCATGCTCATTAACGGTGTAACGTTTTTCGTGTCAATTTCTCACTTGATCAGTCGTTACAACTTTTTTTTATCGTTTGATTGACGTGTCTCGGCGTTCTTCGTCACGGTCGTGAGAGTGACCAGGGGATAAACGGACTATGATTTTTACCCTCACGCCATGAAGTGTCCCCTTTCGAAATCGTTGCTTTTTCACCGAGGCAACATGTCCCTCGATAGTTTCGAGAATTTATTGATTTTTTACCAACGATCCGATTCAGACTCCTGTGCGCTCCGGTCTTCAATTCTTGTTCGTTGATACCGGTCCATCATCATCCCCGGTACAGTCCCGAGTAGAAATTTTCGAGTGTTACATATGGCCCTGATAGGGTCCGGAGAAGGCCTGACAAACCTCGAACGATCTAGTAAATATGCACTAAGAGAACGATCTAGTAAATATGCACTGAGAGAACGATCTAGTAAATATGCATTGAGAGAACGATCTAGTAAATATGCACTGAGAGAAGGATCTAATAAAACTGACTATATAGCTTGAGAGATATAATCATAGCACATAGTAGTAGGACGCTAGGTCGCCACCTATGCTAGGAAGTACCGGATTTATAAGAACTTTTTTTAGATATTACGGTAAAAATTCTTGGATAATCTGAGACTTTCTGCCATTGGTGGCGCCCTGGTGACCTACTACTTGCTATGGTAATTTTTCTTAGATGATCAGTAATTTTTATTAGTTCCTTCTCTCATGACTATATCGCTTGAGAGACATTACCATAGCACACAGTACTAGGCAACTAAGGCATCACCTATGGTAGGAAGTACCGGATTTATAAGAATTTTTCTTAGATGTTATGGTAAAAATTCTTGGAAAATCTGAGATTTTCCACTACTATGTACTATAGTAATTTTTATTAGATGATCGCTAGTTTATACTAGATCCTTCTCTCAGTGCAGCACCCGATGTACTAGCCAGGGCCCGATGTAACGCTCGAAAAATTCCACTCGGGGTGTTGCAGAATGTACACTCGTGGGTCAAATCGAGCCAAACGCATCGACCCACAAAAAACTCTTCAGCGGGCAACAGAACACATATAGATATATGCTATATATATCATCTCGGCCATCTGTATATCCGTCTTTTTCGGATTCGCCATTTACTTTCTACATCTCCTTCGCCCGCCTCTTATTCGAAGATTCGATCGGCGAGCTCTCTTCAGCTACTCTCGCGATGCTCCTGGAGTTCCGGTTGCCGGAGTTGAATCGCGAGGCTGCACACACGGACGCGCCGACACACGGAGATCTCCGACGGGGTAGAAATCCTCGTGTGTTCCTCGGTAGGTGAAGAACAAGAAGAGAAGGACGAAGAAGAGGAGGAGGACGAGTGTTTCGTGTAGCGGATTGCCGAGAGTTGTGCGCAAAGCGAGGACAGATACGATGTGTTACGAGATAGAACGAGAAGAATCGATCCTGCCGAAGTGGCGGAGAGGAGAGGAGAGAGCCCGAGAGAAAGATGCCTCGGCGGGTTCGCCTCGGCGTCTCTCGCGTCGCAGCGGCTCAACTCGACCAGGCGAAGCCGAAGGAGAGTGGAGATGCCGGTAAGGGCCGATGGACCACCTACCGTTCCTGATCTGATCTCTCCGCAACGCTCGTTCCTACGTCCGTCGTAACGTCCGTCCTTTTGTTCCTTCTTACCATTCGGTCGGGCCACGCTCGGTCCGCTCGGCCCGTTCGTCTTGATCCGAGTTCGCGTTCCACCAGAGTTCTCGCCCGTTGAACCGACCCCGCGCCGCTGTTACCATCAATAACGCTTGTAATATCCAATTAATCACAAATTATCTAGATCCTTTGGCTAAAACCGCGGAGAAAGATCGCAATGCAGTGCCAAATGCACGAGGATGTCGTACCGGCTCGATGACGTAGGGTAGAGCGGGGCAAAATGGGGCAACGGGGCAAAACGTCATTTTCCAATAATTTTTGGATGCCCGAATTCGCCCTATCGGATACATCAAGCTTTTCTGCTCAGTTTTGCCACCTTGTCCGATCCAAAAATGATTGGAAAATTTAGTTTTGCCCAAAAACCCCGTTTTGCCCCGTTGCCCCATTTTGCCCCGCTCTCCCCTATATGCGGAGGAGTTTTGCGCGCCGGATCTTCTGGCACCGTAAAATTACTCACGTGACACTCGAGAAAGAGAATTCCCAGGGGTCAGAGCGGAGTCATCCGCGAACCCTCTTTTGTCCGGCATTCCCAATCGGCTTCGAGAATTCGAGTCATAAATTATGTTCGGGGAGACGGCTGAGGGGGGAAGAGCGCGCCGATTATAACATCGATGTGTCGTGGTCGCGGGGCTTCATGACCGCAACTTTAATGACACTCGCTAATTCTTGGCTCTTTCTTCGCTCGCCCATGCCGGTTTTTCCTTTTTCTTTTTTCCTCGGTTAATTCTATACCGCGGTCACCGGTCCGGGTAATTATTGTGTTTAACCGGTGCCATTGTGTCAAATTGGCCCCCGCCTCGGATGATTCCAATGCTGGCGCGCGCACAAGCACACAACACTGTGGGAGATTGGCCGCTGATCCTTGCCGCTCTTGCCGATCCTCCCGTTGCGAGAGAATGGTGTAAGAGAGATTCATTGCGGCCCGCGGGCTCTTTCTCGCCACGAATTTGATCGTAGCGGGGAACCTCGCTCGCCTTTCAGACTACCAAACGAATCTCCATTCAGGATCCTCTCGCTACTGTCATTGTTGGCCTGTCTCCGATCCGCTGAACGAGAGGGCGAAACGGAGGCAAGGAAAAAAGAAAGAGTCTCTCGTCTGACGTTTGCTCTTCGGCTTTTTTTTGCCCTCTTCAACTCCGAGTAGGGGACAGGCGGCCAATACTGGCCGGTGGGCAATACCGATTTTGAACAATTGACCAGTGAGGTCAGGATGAGTCACGACTTATTTTATTTTTAGCGATATTCTTTTCTCGGTGTCATCGACATCGTAAAATATGCATCCACTCAAGATCGTTTATCGAAACTTCACTGATCTGAGATATTGAGATTCTGAGGTTTGGTCCTTAGCGTTTTTTTTTCTCTTCAACTTCGTACCAGTGGCCGGTGGGTAATACCGATTTTCAGCAATCGGTCAGTCTGAAATCAAAACCTGACCAGCGGTCAGCCAAAATGGCTCGCGAGTTATTTTATTTTTATTAATTTTTTTTGTCAGTGTCATCGACATCCTAAAATATGGATGCGTGCAAAATCGTTTATCAAGACACGCGGGCGCGTCTCGACGCCATGTACTCAGAACATTTTTTAGCGAGACACTGACCAAGCTTTTACACTCCAATATGCCGGAAGTGGAATCTTTGAATCGATGTTAGTTAAAAACAAAGCATTGGTTCGGAATTTTGCAGACACTTTTATAATGTTATTCGAACCCAAGCATTCCAACACGCCCAGTTAGGATCGCAACTGTTCAGCAGATGCTGCGATATGTTCATCGTGCGCCGCAAAAGTTCCGAAATTATTATAAAAGTGTTGCGTAGACTTCCAGTTTAGTCTATAAAAATTCACTAAATTGAGATATTAAATTCCCACTTTTCCTCTTCCCCCTTACAAGTGGGGAGTCCGGGCCAATACCGGCCGGTCGGCAATACCGATTTTATCCAATCAACCAGCGACGTCAAGATAAGTCGTGACTTATTTCATTTTTAGTCATTTTTTTTCCTCAGTTTCATCGACATCCAAAAATATGTATTCATTCAAGATAGTTTATCGAAACTTCACTAAACCGAGATATCAAAGTTCTCTCTTCTCGTCGAGCTGGTTGGCATCAGACCACTCTTCGCTCTACGCCCAACAGCCTCATCGCTTCCTCGACTCGCCTTGACTATAATTATTGTTTGACAAATTTACGTTTTAGTCCCTCTCCTTTTTTTCCCCATTCGTAAGGCAATCGCGGTATATCGATAAATTCACCGTTCGGTCACGTGTGTCGGCTAATCGAAGCGATGAGCGCCTTCTCCGGGGCCATGACCACTTCTTCATTCCGGCATGCGGAATTAAGCCGTAGATATGATTCGTCGCGGTGAGTGGTTCAACCGCGAGAACGGCGAGCCGCCTCTAAGCCGACAATTATGGATTACGTCTCCGTGGCGTGTCTCACTTTACATATGCACACATGTCTCCGCGTGTGTGTGTAGCAATGATCACCACGCCCGGCCGACTCCGTAACCGACGCTGAGAGCGAGGAGGAGCGAGAAAGTGAGAACTGAAAAAAAGGAACGAGTTATATGGAGAATTTGAGTCATCTACTGGTGGATGTAGCGCGGAACACAACGGATATATATTACGAGTCTTGTCGCGAGGGCATGTAATTTGTGGCTTATTAGCGGCGAATTTACAGCACTCGTGTCCGCCTTCTGTATGAATATTGTAATCAACGATTACCGGACCGCGAACGATCGCTACCGCGGCGCTTGATCTATAATCATGGCAACGATCAATGAGCGCCGAACTGTCGTCCGGAACTGTCGTGGTCGGGGCGACGAGGAGAAAGTGTCCGTAGATAGGGAAAGAAAACAGATAACGGTAATAAGTCGGCGACAGAAGCGCAGTGCGACACTGTGTTCCAACACTGTAGATAGCAGCGAGCAGAGGCTGTATTGGTCGTCCCGTTGATAAAATACTTGGAGATAGAAGGGGGCGCCCGGTTTCCCCAAAATTCCGGCTCCGCAATTACGGCGGACAGGAAGGATGAGTTTTTGGCGCCTGATGACCCGGCGATAGATAATTCTCTATCAATTAGTTGGAAAGGACGCCTACGCGTAGTCGGCCTTATCGGGCACGCTTTGTGACACTCGGACAGTTTATCGACGACGCTTGGGCCATTGAAAAGTTAGCGTTTGATGGCTTGTGTGTCAAGGATCGTCCACGAAAGTTGCCTCGTTATGGTCGCGAGGCAAGCGAGCTCGTTTTATCGAAGAAATCGCCGATTTTTTGCATTCTTTCGCTCTTGTCATTAATTTTTTTTACGGAGAAATTTTTTTTGGGACGCCAAGAGTTTCGCTATCGCTACTAATTTAATTATCGTAACTATTTTCTCCGAGATCTTCCGATCGATCAGTATAAACAAATTATGAGCTTGAGGAGCGTACACTGTAAAAAAAAAATAGTATAAAATTGAATGTACCGGACTGGAAGTTTTTATATAAAAACTGGAAGATTAAATTTCATGTACAATTATGCTAAAACATTAATGTTCAGTGTATTAAAATGATTGGAAATGTTTTATTTTTAATAAATTACTTTAATTTTAATAATTTATTTTAATTTCAATGAAAAAGTATTTTAATTCTTCATCACAATTGTACATTCAATTTAATATACTAGTTTTTGGATAAAAATTTCCAGTCCGGTTCACAATTTATTTTTTTGGAGTGTACATTGAGGTAGAAAGTGTAAAAATTTTAAGACGGCGGCCTCAAAGTGAAAAGGCTTAAAAAAAAGTTGCCGCTCGTTGCACAAGAGACGTATTTTACGTGCGATCAATGAGGGAGGGAGAGTCAGGGTGAGAATAAAGAGCAGAACGTCGAACCGGTACGGAGTACATCCGTTGGATAATCTTCGCACCGAGTTAAAGTCGTACCTCGATAAATCATAAAACTCGCCCGTGTGTTGTACAGCTATGTACATACATATAACGTGTGCACATACGTGAGTATCGCACAGTGTACGGTAGTGCTTATTATGCCGGCGTCTTCGTAACGACGCGATACCGTGTATTGCTTTATCAATATAACGAGGCAGCGAGCTTTCGTTCCGCGCTCCCGAGCAACAAACTTGTTGTATCACCAATAACAACTACCGTATAACTGCAGTTCAGCTGCGATTAGCATACGCAAGCAGATGCACGGTCGCTGGAGAAATACCCAACTTGTTCGAATTACACAAATAAAAGTTCGTGTCGATTAGACCATTAAATCAAATGTGTCAAACATAGAGAGTATGTGCTATAAAAAAAGATTCAATGCAGTTTTTCCAACTGTGTTCGTAAGTCGACGAAGCTGCCACATTTTTTTTCTTTTTTCATAATTCCGTGCATCCGTAGAGGGACAAAGAGCAACGTGAGAGGGCGAAAATTGCAATATCCAACTTGTTGGAATTACACACTGACCGAAGGATGCCATAAATATTACTATATCGCTTGAGAGATATTACCATAACACATAGTAGTAGGCAACTGGGACGCCACCTGTGACAGGAAGTGCCACATTTATAAGAATTTTTCGTAGATATTATGGTAAAATTTCTTGGAAGATCCTTCTCTCAGTGCACAAATAACAGGTCAATTAGACTATTAAATCAAATCCGTAAAACACAAAGAGCATATGATATTAAAAAAAAACTATTCGATGCCGTCTTGTTGGACCCAACTTGTTGGAATTACAGAAATAAAAATTCGTGTCACTTGGACTGTTAAATCAAATCCGCCAACCATAGAGAGCATGTGTGGTATTTTTAAAAAATGTTAACTTTTCAATGCCGTCTGTCCAACCATGTTCGGAAGTCGTCGAAGCTGCCGCATTTTTTTTTGTCATCTTTTACAACTCCGTCCTTTCGTAGAGACGAAAAGAGCAACCCGAGCAGAAATTGGGATCAGGCTGCCTGATACCCTATCAGGCCCTGTTAAGGTACAGCCAGGGCGTGCCTGATCAGGCGAACCTGATGGGGGCCTGATAAGGTGCAGATCATGAAGCATGACTAAATAATCCTCACTTCCGTTGAGGCGAGCCTGAAGTGAGGATGTGCCAGCCTGATCAGGGCCGCATAACGTACAGGTAGGGGACACCTGACTGGATATCCTTCGCTTTTGACGAGGCTAGCCTGATAGTACCCCGATCAGGGCCTTAGCAGGTGAATCAGGCAAGCCTGCATATTACATGCCTGGAGAACATTGATTTTGAGAAGAGAACATTGATTTTGCATAATGAAAATTTCAAAAAATGATTCTAAGGTATTTGAAAAATAAACTTTTAGAAAAGAATTAGTTAACCTTTTTTTTAAATTTCAAATATGTTCGTACATTTTTTACAGTTGATGTGAATTTTGAATAGAATTTTCTTACGTTGGAAATTTTTTTTACTAAATCTTGCAACGAATTTTGGATAATATAATGAGTTAATAAGTAAATAAATAATTTAAATAATTCAATCGATTTAATAAAAAAGATTCCTTGATTGTTTGTTGAACATTTATTTTTTATTTATTGCAATTTTTTTACATTACTATTATACAAAATCAATGTTCCTAGCATCTTACATATGATTGATTTTTTCCGTTTTTTATCTCATTAGAAAGTGTTCAAAATTCTCACTGAATTTTATTTTTCGCCAGCTATGCACGTGTGAGGCGCTTTGTACAAGTAGATTTAGTCGTGTATATCCTCCTACCGGAGCTTAAAAGCAAATTTGACATTATATTTCTCAAGTTGAGGATAGCCGAGTTGGTTAAGGCGCCGCCAAAGCAGTCCCCATTGGCAAGGTCGCTGGTTCAAGTCCGACCATGAGTTAAATAAAAATTAATTTTTCCGCGATTTAGATTGTAGTAATTAGTTAATTTAATCCGAAGAATAAATATAAAAGGTTCACAAGTCCGATAAAATAACGCTAATGAATAAAAATTATTTATTATATTTTTCTCAGGCGGCAATCAGGCACCTTGATTAGGCCGTGATCAGGCAGCCTGATCAGGACCTTAAAGGGCAATTGCGTTACATTCCTGATCAGGGCCTGATAAGGTGCCTTATCAGGACCTGATGAAGCGTTAGGCAGTGCCTGATAGGGACCTGATGTCAGCCGGACGGCAATTTCTGCTCGGGAACTTAAGACGGCGACGCTCGCAAGTAGACGCTCGGACGCTCAACGAATAACCAACCTGTTGGAAGTACACAAATAAAAGTTTGTCTCAACCAGACTATTAAATCAAATCCGTCGACACACAGAGAGCATGTGGTATTTAAAAAAATAAAAATAAAATAACCAATGCGCTCTTTCCAACTATGTTCCTAAGTTGACGAAGGTGCCGCATTTTCTTTTTCTTCTCCTTTCATAATTCCATGCGTCGGTAGAGTGGCAAGGATCAACTTGAGAAAGCGACCATCTCAAGAGGGTCATCGTATTCCAGGAGAGGCTGGTGCACACACGAGGCGGATAAACAGTTACGGGATGACGTTGAAGAAATCTCAGTTCAGCATGTCCACAGTGCTGTACAGTATGTAACAAGTGTGTAGTACACACTATACACACTCGTGTCACTCGTCGGCGTGTCAATCGCCGTCTCCACTCGTCCGGCTCGCCAGCTCGCGAGAGTGAGAGCCAGAAATCATCGGATAGAAGTTCTCTTGTTTACGAAACTACGGTTCAAGTATGGCGAGAACAATGCGCAGCTACAAAAATAAACCCAACAGCAGTAGCGCGTACTCGAGCTTCTCGGAGTGCGAACGCTGCTCGGATGTTGCAACGAAGCGACCCACGCGCACCAAGTTCTGCGCAGGACGGACGGATTCGCGCCTTATCGCGCTATCGACAGTCAATCTCCGACTAATTGTAGGGATCGGGCAGAATGGCTCCGATTTCCTGTATCGCTTCTAGCGTAGAAGATCGTTGAGGCATAGACGGCTTTTATCGGATCGACTTTTATTGCGGCAAGAGGCAATTCTTGCACTTTCAGGATAATAATTAAGATACCTGCATGGAAAAAAGTGTATGTGGAAAATATATTTAATCGAGTAGGATTCGCGACCAAAAGTAAAGTTGATAATTTTTTTTTTGCATCTCACTGTTAATTCCTGTCTGGAATCCAAACAATCGAGTCACCCAACTCGGAATGCTTAAAGTTTTATATTTTCTTCACCGTTCGTCTTACCGAAACGGAACAACGCTCCATTTGCACTTTTACGAGAGGTAAATAGGTGCATGTATATTGGAAAAAAAAATAGACAAAAAAAAATAACAGCGTGTGATAATATCCAAGTTTATACGGTGCACGGATGTTGCAACACAGCGACCCAGGCGCACCAAGTTCTGCGCAGGACGCACCTTATCGCGCTATCGATAGTCAACGTCCGACTAATTGCAGGGATCGAACACCGGGCAGGATGTTCCTGATTTCCTATGCTCGCTTCCAGCTTAGAAGATCATTGAAGCAGAGATTCGGCTTTTATAGCCGCAAGATGCAATTCATGAACACACGTGATAACATAATTAACGTTACAGCACGGAAAAAAGTTTATGCGAAAAATATATTTAATCAAGGGCCCATTCCGGAATTCTTCCTTACCATTTTTTATATCCAGCACCGTTCGCCTTACCGAAGCGGAACAACGCTCCATTTGCGCTTTTACGAGAGGTAAATGCGTGCGTGTACCTTGCAAAAAATAAAAATATAAAATAAATAACTTGGCGTGTGATAATATCCAATTTTACGGGTATCCCGAAAACCATTATTACCGCCGTATACTCTCGTCCCCGTTTCCGAACGCGGAAAGGGTGGGCTATCATAAGTTAATAAGTAGGCGCACGCGTTCGGTCAAAAGCTAATACGTCGGGGCTCTCCCGCGGTGGAACGAAGGCTGCAGCATTATAGAGACGAAACGCGAATCGTACGAGATCGTTTCGCGAAATTCTAATCAGGACACCGAGGAAACTCGACCCCGGCTTTCGTGTTATTATTATAATTCTCCGCCGACCCGATGTATACTTAAATCGATCGCGGTTTCATTGTGGATCGCTGTCGAACATCCCGCGGTGCCGGTTATTCCCATGTCGCGGAATACACATCTTCTTTTGTTATGTTCGACCGGGCGATCTCCGACGGAACGGGTAAATACATACATGCTCAGGGGCGGCTGAGCATGAAAATTAAAAAATCGATCTTCCTTCCTTCATCGAAACAAATCTAAATTAAATGCAAGTTGCAAGGACTCGATGTAACGCTCGAAAATTTCTACTCGGGTACTATACGTTTTCCTTTCCTTCGCAAAATTAATTAAAAAGATCGAAACCGAATATCATCAACAAAAGTCAATCGTCCATACCCAAAAACTTTACGAGAACGGATAGAACGAATGACAATCTGAGCCAGAAAAGTTCCATCTGCGGGAAAAGATCTATTAGTAACGAAGAGATCTTCGTTTCTCTTCCTTCTCTCACTAAACCGAATCTAAAATAAACATTACACACACGAACCGCGAGTCGCACGAGATCGTTTCGCGAAATTCTAATCAGGACGCCTAGGAAACCCCGTCTTAAGTATACATCAAGAAGGGGGAGAATTATAATTAATTCTCCCCCCTCTCGATGTACACTTAAATCGATAGCGGTTTCATTGTCGATCGCTGTCGAATATCCCGCCTTGCCGGTTATTCCCATGTCGCGGAATGTGCATCTTCTTTCGTGATGTTCGACCGGGCGATCTCCGACGGAACGGGGCAAAGCCGACGCGTAAGAAAATACATGCATGCTCAAGGGGGGGCCGGAAACATCGCCGGAAATTTCTCGTCGGTGGTCACGGTTCACCACGGGCTTGTTGCACACAACGATCTCCGACTCTCTTCCTCCCGATGAGGCCGATACGAGGCGCCCGCGGTGGCATCGGTAGCGGGCCAGCACGCCGTATCGCTCTGTCTACGTTGGTACTATAAGAGATCGGCGGTGGGGGGGGGGGGGGGGGGAAGATGCTTTGCGCTTGTATATACTAGCGTAATGATGGTTTACGGCACCGGGGGGAGCGAAAAGAGATGCGTATACCGGTCGTGTAGGACATGCGGTGAGCCGCAGAACGCAACGTGCCGGGCAAAACCTCTTCGCCCGATCCCCGACGCGATAGTACAAGCTGCATACTCGCCAGCAGAGCGATTCGGAATCGAGGATCATTATATACCTTTTGAGCAAAAAAAAATTAATACCGCTTCGAATTGAGTCTCGGAGGGTCGGCCTTCGAAATTCTGCTTTCGCCTCTACGACCTTATCTTCCATTTATTAATTATTAATTACAGTAGCGGGTTTCTTTGGCTCGCGCGCACCGGCGCGAGTATCCGCGTTTTTGTCCCGGCGACTGTGATTGCTGGGACCGAAATTAATGCGATATTCATGATCAAGATTTTTTACAAAAAAAAAAACATTTTAACCGGTGTCTTAACGATACGGCATGCCTTGAATTCCGAATCTTCCCGTACGCGAGTCGTTGTTTTACGATCGTCGAGAGCGGTCTTGCACGTAAGGCTTAATTACCTCGTCTCGGCCGGACTCGTTTCTTTTTTTTCCCCTCCCGTTCGCGAAAGCGCGACTGGGATAAAATCCCTGCCGGACCGAATTTCGGAGTCCCCGGCTTCGAATAATAAATTTTCGATCCAAGTGCCCTCGACTCGAGCGCGGGTCGGCCCGGGCGGTGAGAGATGCGCGTCAATTCGCGTCAGGGCGAAGTAACCGAGTCAATTTAAATTACATTACACATGCCGGACGCTCGAATGATTATTCTTCATTGGCGAACAGGTAGACCTCGGCAACGCCGCCGACTTGTTGCATTGCGGCCGAACAAGAGCCCGTTACGCGCCGCGTCGATCGTTATTAGAGAAACAAATGTTAACCGCGCGCATGCGCACACGCCGGTCGTTTCATCAATCTTCGGCGCCCGCGGTGTCTTGTCTCCGTGAATAAAAAATCTCTTCGGCTTCCGATTCTCTTCCGAGCCGGTGCCACATCGGAACGGACAGGGAGAGCTCGGTGAACGCCCCGAGGGAACTCTTTCGAGTCTCGCCTATCGACGCGCGCCGCGCTTCCCGCCAAAGAAACGATCGGTTTGCTCAACGTGGAGATAACGATATAATTAATAATCCGGCGAGCCGATATCGACGCGACGCCGCCGACGAGCCTCGACAAGATGGAGGCCCAACGTGGCCCGTACCGATGCCCGCTCTTCGCCCCAAGGGCAAGAGCGCGGGGGATAATTACTTCCATTAGAATTATTACCGATCGGTCCGCGCACCGCTGCACCGATCGTTTCCGAGGCCCCCGAAGAGAGAGATCGGCGCAAGGCACAGAGCCACCGACTCTTCTGTGCGGAGCCGAGTGATGGATCTCGTGCCACGTACCGCAGGAAATCTCGGAGATATTAATGATCGGAATTGCTGGCACTCGCCCGCCAACTGCCTTGGGATATACCTATATGGATTATGAATGCAACAGTCGTTGGCCGCATACCGCCATTTTACAGGGTACATTTATAAACGCAATGAAGATCCGTCCGGTTGCCTTTTGCGATGGGAAAATAGCTTCGCTCGGTGTATTTCCAAGGCACGTGACCCAAGTTTAATCACTGTTGGATCGCTGATCGATTGTCGATGAATCGGCAGTCGTGGATTTCTTCGTGATTTAACTTGTAGTGGCAGTGACTGGGGTTTAGCGGTTTGTGGAACGTATTTATTTGTTTTTTGGGCACTGACGCTTAGTCTCATCTTTACCGATTCGGCTCTGGCTGGCTAAAGCGATCTCTCTCTGGAATACCGCAATTTTTGAGGAGCCATTTATAAACGCATTGAAGATCCGGCCGGTGCCTTTTACGCTGGGAAAATAGTTTCGCTCCGTGGATTTCCAAAGAATGTGACCCAAGTTTATTCGCTGTTGGATCGATGATCGATTATCCATAAATCGGCAGTCATGGATGTCTTCGCAATTTAAAACTGATAGTGTTAATGACTGGGATTTGGCAGTTTACGTTACTTTGTTTTTTTATCCCTCACGCTCAATCTCTTCTATACCGATTCGGCTCTGGCTGGCGATCGCGATTTTTTTTCTGACACCCTGCAATTTTACAGGAGCCATTTATAAACGCAATGAAGATCCGTCCTGTGCCTTTTGCGCTGGGAAAATAGTTTCGCTCCATGAATTTCCAAAGTACATCACCCAAATTTATTCACTGTTGGACCGCCGATCGATTATCTATAAATCAGCAGTCATGGATTTCTTCGCAATTTAAAACCGATAGTGTCAATGACTTGGATTTGTCAGTTTACGTTACTTTGTTTTTCAGTCCCTTACGCTTGGCCTCATCTTCAACGATTCGCCTCTGGCTGGCTAATACGATCTCCCTCCGGAATCATCGGCAGGTCGATTTCTTCTCGTGTTCCGTTACGAATGCTCGCTGAGCAGCTCCTCCTCGATCTTCTCTCTTCGTACGTACATTCGTGCCGTTGCCGATCTTCGCTAGTTCCTCCGACTGCTGCTGCTGTTGCTGCTGTTACTTTTCCGGGTTCACGCGTCGTTACTTCGGTACGATGGATCGATAGATCCTCTCGGCACTTTTCCCTCCTCCCACCTCATTCTTTCGCGATGAGAGAGGATCCTCGCCGATCGATTCCTACGATGTTACGGTCTTATGGATAGGAGTACTGCGGAAGCGATGAGGGTTTTTGCCGGTCTCTCGGTACATCTCGGTGCCTCTATTGCCACCATCGTTTCTCCTCCGGCATAATACCTGCACCCATACCATTGCCGGTCGACCGGGCTGTGCACTTCTTACTCTTTGGCGCTTACTGCTATCCGACTCTCGCCCTCTTCACCGGCTCTCTTGTGTGAGTAACCACGATAGAGTTAACAGCCGCTCACCTCGACGAACAGCGCCGAGGGAACAAGCTCTGTAACTATCGGATTCGTGTTTTATCGCTTCGACGGCGCTCGCCTTCCATGTTACAATATAAATTTTTCAGTTGACGATCGGGGCCCGACGATTCCGATTGACGATAAGGGTCGTTGACCCAATTCGCATTTCAATGCTCGGCAGCCCTTCGAGAACGAAGAAATGAAAAAAAAATTGGAATAAAGATGAAGTGACACTGTGGTTTTGCTCCGAATGGTCCGTAAGTGTGTGCAATGTCTCTTTATTGGTTAAAGATAAATCGCTCTTAATTTTGTAAAAGTAACTATGAGGTTTGATGAGATGAATCTATGAGAGTTGCGGGTACGGCGCTTGAACCCTTGTCAGATTAATATCGATTCGTGTTTTATCGCTTCGACGGCGCTCGCGTTCTGTGTTATAATATACATTTCTCATTCGAGGATCGGACCCGACGCTTCCGATTGACGATAAGGGTCGTTGACCCAATTCGCTTTTCAATGCTCTGGAGCCGTTTGACGAACGACGAAATAAAAAATAAGAATAAATGTAAAATAAAAATGAGAATACATACGGCGCGATACTGTAGTTTTGCTCCGATGGGTCAGTAATTGTGTGTACTGTCTATTTATCAATTATTATTATTATTATTATTAAACTTTACAAAAAAAAAATGCAACTTATAAAATCTGCATCTCGTTAACTGAATGCATTTTTTGTTATAAATTCTTGTAAATTCCTATAATTCTTTTAACTTATGATAAATTAACGATAAGTCGCTCTTAATTTTGTTAAAGTAATTGTGAGGCTTAGTGAGACGAGTCTATCGCTAAATTTATCATTTGACGTTCGGGCTCGACGATTCCGATTGACGAAATAAAAAATGAGAATTTATATAAAATAAAAAGAAGAGTAAACACGGCGTGACTTCGTGGCTTTGCTTCGATGACTTCGTAAGTGCGTGCAATGTCTATTTATCAATTAACGACAAATCCCTCTTAATTTTGTTAAAGCAACTACGAGGCTTGTGAGACGAGTCTATGAGAGTCCTGAGGGTACGGAGCTTGTACCCTTGTCACATTAATTATCATCATCACGTTTGCCTTTGTGAATTGAGCGCAGTACATCAGCAGCAGCAGCAGCAGCATTAGCAGTCTCAAAGTTGTACTTCCTTCCAGTCTCTCTCCGCCTCACACACACCAGACCGAGACGGGCTTATCGTTCCTATTAGTATACTCATTGAATCTAATTTAATTACCTCGAATTAAAAATTTTCTCGTCTCTCGGTAATGAATGATCCTCGTCACGCGTTGCCAATGTAATTTTCATAGAACGTGCGTCGTCATCGTTCCGTATATCTTCTTATACATATATATATATATATATATAAACATAAATATACATATATATAAATCATATATTTTTTCCATGGTCTCTTTACACATCAATCTCTCACAAAGGACACTAAAAAAAAAAAAAAAAATTACCGTGTCCTCGTCAGATCGCTCGTGTGTGACTGAGCCGACACGCAATAATGTTTGGCGCCGCCGTTAGAATAATAAATAACGCGAATCGAGCGTGGAACGCAGAAAAAAAAGCAAACACAAGCGGAAAGAAACGATCACGCCGTATGGGTGTAAGAGTCTCGTGCGCGATCGAGAAATCGGAGAAGCCTATATAGAGTCCGGGCGACAAACGAGAGGACTGAAAAAAAGCGAGCCGCTGCGATCGTAAACGGTGTATTAGATTCTCGGGTTACCGGGAGACCCTTGATAGTCGAGTGTGCAGCGAATCCCTTTCTCGGGTACCGCTGTACCGCTATACAACGCCTCTTTAGCCCACATGATATACATACAGAGAGCATCGGGAGGATCGGCAGAAGCCGCGGCCCGAGGACACTCTCGACTGCTCTATTCTAACTGCTGTTCCGTCGCTCGCGCACGTGCGAAGGATCACATGTGGGCTCGTTCCCGAGAACGCGCGCGCACGGAAGGTCCTTCCATTGTGCGACGGCGAGTCACCGTCCCGACACACATGCACGGCACAATACAGGGTCGCGCTCCCGTGTCCGCGCTAAACCGTACAGAGAACGGGAATATGGAACAGGGCTGAGCCACCCCCTCGTTTAAAAGTCCCGCAAAGTGTTCCGACGATCCGACAATGCTCACGATGATTGCGACAGATGCTCAGGCAACTCGCCTACGACGCGTCCCGTTTCGCCTAGGGGAGAATGGGGCACAGTCCCGATTTTCAGCAGAATCTTATGGGTGAAAAGAATTAGTGAAAAAAAATGAAAAAAAAAAATTGTGACGGTTGGGCTTATTTGTTTGTTATATTTAAATTCTGCAGCTTATGAGGGTCCGATGTGACGCTCTAAAATTTCTATCAGGGACGGAGGAACCTATAGACGATCTGGCATATGCGCCGTTCCACACCGGTGGGGCAAGGTGCAATTTTCTTTGGTTTTCACCAAGATTAGCGATGCTCTGGTAATTTCAGTTTTTTGGTTTAAAATTACGTGGACAAGTTGTTCAAAAGGTTTTGTCGATTTTCTGCTATCTCCGACGTGCGAAAAAAAAAATGAAAAAAAAATGATAACGTTCAGTTTTATCTGTATTATTATATTCAAGTCCTGAAGTTTATGAGGGTTCGATGTCCTAGACAAGATCTGGCACACTGCTTCCTGCGCAGGTCCATTTTCTGGTAATTTAATAGCTTTGATTAAAAATGATGTTCAAAAGCTTTCCATTCGGTCGATGGCGACAAAACTGCGAATCCGCCCGAACAGGAACGGAACATTCCACTTGGCAAGAAATCTTGCACACTGTGCACCACGCTCTCCGCCCCCTTGGGCCGTGCGCGTGCACCCCTTTAAAAAACACTCGGGCATTGCATACGCGAACTAGCCCTCGGGCACCGATCGGGTTCTCCCCGATGTCGTTGTTCGCTCCCATTTTTTTTTTTTTGTTCGCGTACCTTGCCCATCCTGCTCTCGCAGACGGAGCCGCTGCACTGCACTTCTGAACAGCTTCCGCCCTCCCGCAGGGCTCCATTCATCGTCGCTCTCGATTCTCGCCGAGTTACACAGGTGCAGCTTCACCCTCCGTCATCGACACTCGTCGAGCGGCTTGCAATCGCAATAGTTCGCCTATGGCACGAATCGAGAATAATAACGATGATGCGCGCGCATGCGCACCACGGGGCGATTCGGTGCACGGTCCAGATGCGTCCCCGATGCGCCCTGTGTTTGCCCCCGCTGATGCCAGCTCGGCGTGACGTAAAAGTGCAAACAGGAACACGATGGATAGGGGAGAGTAGGGTAGGAAGGATGGAAAGGTTTTGTTAATCGAGACTATCGAGTTTCAGAAAAACCCCCCCGCTTTTGTTCGCCGATCACGATCGTTCTGCGCTCGTGTACGAGACGATATGCGTAATGCGGTCGAAAGGTTTGAAGAGCTTATAGACTGCAGATTGCGTCCGGATTGTACGCGCCGTTAACACTGTGGACGTCGGAAACTCTCGGCCTCGTTCACTGCGGGGAAGTTAGAACATGATAGGGTAAGAGAGGTGAATATGGTCCGCTCTATGTTTCATCGATTAAAGGGAATCACCACTTTCACCTTAGCTTTTGCAAATTTTGAAATACCTCATCTGTCATCGATACAAGTAAGCGAACGAACTTTTGGATTTTGGGAAATTTACATTAGTATCAACACGCATTGGTCCTTTTTACCGCTTCGGTCCATATTCCCCACTTTCATAAATTGCAACTGCTAAATCATATCAAATCATAAACAAGCCACATTAAAGAAACCTGAAAAAAGATAGGTCATTATTCAATGAAACTGTTTGCAAAATTTTCTCATGTGATTTCTTTGTCGATTCGGAGAACACTGGAAACCTATAAAATACGCAAACTCACGTGATCGCCGTGAAACGCAAAACTCCCTTCTTTCCCCTTTGCGCAGTCGGAAGACAAAAAGAGAAGTCTCACCAAAAATTTAAAGACATGGGTCCGTTTTGACCCATTGTACCGTTTTGCCCCGCTCTCGCCGCTATCGGTAACACACCTCCGCGGATTGTAACCGCGAAGAGTGAGAGTACGATAATAGTATGTGCGTAACTCAAGAACCACCCAAGTGTATTGGTAACCACCTACTTAGAGGATTACAAATTGTAGACACGCACATCGGAGACCAGACACGTAGAATTTACTCCCAAGCATAAACGCTTTCGTACGTACCGAACACTGGAAGTAAACATGTCTAAAATAGTTTTCCAGCCAACAGGTGTATACGTACAGGAGATAGCGGTCGCCTAGGAAAGGTTCACTCGCGCCGCGGTTATCGGTAACCCGATAATCAGCATATACAATTCATGCCTGAAGTGTTGGCGCGTCGTACAGCGGGGCTCGCCGAGCTGCGCGCCTATTAGGGCCCAATAACGACGCGTAATAGGCTCTCGCCCCCTTTAGAACCGAGGAGTTCAAGCGTGCGCGCACTGCCGAGGCCGCCGATCTCCGCGTGTGAAGAACTCGCCGTGTTGAAACCGTCGAGGTCGTGTTTCTAGCTTCCTGATGCTCATTGCGAAGCGTGACTAAGCTCCCGGGAGTTTAATCTTTTGGGACTTGTATTTCTCTCCCGTTGGGCCAGCGGTCGCCCTTGACGGAGCCAGCAGTCCCGAGGAATACCTGAGTAACCCGAGAGATATGTGGCGACGAGCCGATCGTCGTGATTCTTTTTCTGCGGAGAGGCCGAGGACGCGCCGTGTCCTCCCACAGACGGGGAAAAAAAGGACGAGAGGAAAAAGGACCGGCGCGGCCCACCCCGAAATAAATTCTAGCGATGCGCCGCAATTAGGAAACGTGACCGACGCGCTCGTGTCCTCCGCAGAGCTCGTGAGAATCCGCCCCGAGACGCGAGGGCGTGTTCCTCGCAGACACCTTTCTCGTATTTTTCTTGTTACTCCTCTTCGCGCCGTCCTAATTCTCAGTTCGCACCTTGCCAAGGTTTACGAAAAAGTGGCATTAAAATACACGCGGGTTAGGTGGCGCTCTGTCACGGATTTTAAGACCTAAATGGGGTCGTTTTTGCGCCGGCAGACGGCGAAATGTGGAAGTCGTGACGAAAATTAAGAGATCGCGACAGGGTGAGAGATAGGGAGCGAGGGCGAAGAGTGTCTGAGCTCCGTACGGCAGAAGGGACTTTCGCGCGGTTCGTGCCGAGTCGCATCTTGCGATTCACATTGATCACGTGTACACTGAAAAAAAAATATCATTGACTCAAGTAAAATTTGATTGCGGGCTGCCGAAGAAAAAAATTATTATTTCAATTCTACTTTTAATTCTAACAATTCCATACGGGCTTGAACCGATAACACGTCACCTTGACAATCTTGCCGTCGTTGTTTCAATATCATATGGAATTGTGAGAATTGAAAGTAGAATCGGAATAACAATTTTTTTCTTTGGCAGCCCGCAAGAAAATTTTTTTTTCAGTGTATTTGCGTATTTTCTTGGTTTCCAGTGTTCTCCGAATCGACAAAGAAATCACATGAGAAAATTTGGCAAGCAGACCTAAGTGGTGTCGTTTTTGCGCCGGCAGACGGCGAAATGTGGAAGTCGTGACGAAAATTAAGAGATCGGGACTGGGTGAGAGATAGGGAGAGACGGCGAAGAGTGTCTGAGCTCCGTACTGGAGAAGGGACTTTCGCGCGGTTCGTGCCGAGTCGCATCTTGTGTTCGAGATACAACGAAGGAGATGCTAGTAGGAAACGGGAGAAAGACGGAGAGTAAGACCGGCGGAAGAGACCTGCTTCGAAGGCTAACGAGGACCCCGCGACACCTCCTTATCGTTATCCTCGTGCGACCGTTACCGTTATAACTCTTCTGGGCCGTGAGCGGCGAGGCAACTGTGTCCGAGATCCTCGAGGCTCTCCCCCGAGGCGTTAGTTATAGTACTCTCTGGTTTGTTTCTTAATTTTTTTCTTCTTAAGGTCCCCGTCTATCTCTCTTAACGTCGTCTCGTTAAGACCCCTTCGCTGTTTTTATGCCCGCTTGTCCTCACTCATTTTTCGGATACGAGGAGGCTGATAAAGTTCTTTCCATGACCGATCGCATCCCGCAAGTACCAGGGTGGAAGAGACCTGGTGATTTTTATCCGACTTTTCTCGAATGCGCCTTAAGGTGATGTGGTATTACCCCCCCCCCCCCCCCCCCGCCCAGTTGGTAACAAAAACTGTACTGAATGCCGTTTTGAAACCGGAGAACGCCGAGGAAAAAGAAAATTGTCTTTCCCTGCGTCCGCCGATTCCTTAGGGAAAGACAATTTTCTTTTTCCGCGTCGGACTGCGGTCTCAAAACGGCATTCAGTACAGATTTTGCTACTCGCAGCTATTTCACATCACCTTAAGGCAATGTGATAGCCCGTCGTTTCCGTCCAATCCGAGCTCGGTCGGTAACAAAAACTTTTTTTTTTTTTTCACGGTTGCTGACCATTTTCGGTTAAAAGAAAATTCTTAAGCGACGCGGATATTCATCCAGCTGTTGGTAAGAATTTTCTTTTGACAGTCTGAGTTTAATTATCTGACTATTAATTATAGTCTACGATGACACTTTTCTTTTGACCGCAGAGAAAAGAATTGATTACAGTTTTTTATTACCGTTTGTCGTATTTCACCTGCTCTTAAGTCGTCTTCCAGAAAAATTGGATGAAAGATTTTTCAGGTTAACCAATTCGAACCGAAACATCGACGGCACGATCCTAAGAAAATCCCCGACCACTGTTGCAATCCGTGTAAAAACAACCTTAATCCCCGCACAGTCCTACAATGTATCTTGATATTTCGCCGGGTACATATTTCATTTCTTCTGATACCTCGACAACGAGGCTCGAAGCTCCGAAATTACTGGCGAGGATCGTCGCGAGCGAAGCAAGAGCAAGAGCGGTATTCCGGCTCGGCCGCTTCTTCGCGAGGGCGAAAAAGTCGTACCGGTGTTTGGCTGCGCAGCCGCTGCTGGTCCGTAGCTTGACGCTCCTCTCTCATAATCCGTCCGGCTTCCACGTTGAATTTAATTGCGCGCAACGTCGGATTATCGAACCGCGACTCCGCGATAAGTTTGCCCAAGAATCGCCTTAAAAATCAACGGCCAAAAATCAAAAGGACTCAAGTCCGACCTTGAGGCAATCGCGACGCGCCCTTTCGATTCTCAGCCCTCGATACACATCTATATTACTCCGTATGTAGAAATCTTTCGAGATGACCGCGCGAGCCCCGGAGGCGCGAGAGAAGGTTTCTCCGCATCCTGGCCAAGAACCGCGCGGCTTCAGAGGAGCGCCTTTAAAAATAACTTAATTAATGCGCGCGCGAGGAGACCGACGCGTCGCATTGCCGGTACGTGTATATCCACGGTACGCGACACACGTACAATACACTAAGCCCCGGAGAGCCGAGAGAGCGAGAAACCCAATGCGATAATTGGGCGGGCCGGTGGAATTTCTCTCCGCATCGTCGGGTCGGTCGGCTCCGTAGGTAGCTCGGCTAAACCTATCGTACGATAAACTCGGCGTCCAATTAACTCGTATTAGGCGTTACATCGACCGCTCGCTGCGCTCCGGACTCTGCCGATCAACCTCGCGTCCTTACATCCAGGCTTGTATACACAGATCCGTCGTCGCTGTTCGATCTCGTCCGGCGCGCGGGACGCGATCGACCGTGGACCGCGTCGATTTCTGTCCCCGCGAGCTTTGTGCCGCGGTCGTCGTGTTGGTCATGTACGAATGAATTTCCGGCCGCGATTCTCGAATATCTCGATAATAACACCGGCATGTGCGACCGATGTGCACGATGCATCTGTGTCCGTAAGGCCGGGCACGTCTGCGACTTACCCGTACCGATCGGCCGAGTTTGCGGTTCTTTCACTCGCGAAGCGTCGATGCCGTTTCTTCGCGGATCTATGACACACGTACGGGAATCGTTACCTGCTGAGTTATCGGCTGCGGTGAACAGTTACTTTGGTAATAAAGTAAATGCGCTGGGATTGAAATTCTCGGCTAAGTGCCGCACAGAAACGCAAAAAAACGCAATGCGAATAGCAAAAAATAATTGTAATAAAAAATAAATAAATTGAGTAAATAAAAAATGAATATATAACATAAATAGGAACGGATAAGGGCCTTGATTAGTCGGGTATTCCTGCAGTAACTCTCAGATATACTCGACACGAATAAATTAAGAAAAGCAAAAAAAAATTGTAAGTAAATAAAAAACAACGTATATTATAAATAGAAAAATAAATGAATAAATAGATGAAGTAAAAATCAAAGTATGCTATAAGCAGGAAAATAAATGGATAAATAAATTAAGTAATTAAAAATCAATGTATAAAATAAGAAGGAAGGACAAAAGAAGGAAGAACATGGTAGGAAGTTGGCTCGGGATACGGAGGAGTTTCGCCGGACAAAGAACTCGATACTTCGGCTATTTCTACAGTAACTTTACGATATACTTAACACGAATAAATTAAGAAACGCAAAAAAAAATAGCAAGTAAAAATCAATATATATTATAATTCGACAAATAAATGAATACATAAATGGAGTAAGTAAAAGTCAATGTATATTATAAATAGATAAATAAATGAATAAATGAATGGAGTAAGTAAAAATTAATGTAATTAATGTAAGTAAAAACTCGCGGCCTTGCGCAAAAGAAGGGAAAAAATGGTAGGAAGTTGGTTCGGGATACGGAGGAGTCTCGCCGGACAAGGAGCTCGATTCTTCGGGTATTTCTGCAGTAACTCTCCGATATGCTCGACACAGTCGTGGCGACCTCGTTATCGATTATTATATGGATGCCATGCCACTCCTCGCAGCGCCGTCAAAACCCCACCAGAAAAGCGCGCACCGGTGCCGACAAACTTCCGCGACGAGTAAGAAGAAGAAGTTCATTCTCGCTCATGTACCAGCTTATTATCAAAGTTATCCCGTTTACGATGGTTACACGTACATGGGTATTACAGATTTAAATGTATGTGTATCTCGTGCAGCGGTATCGATTGCCGCTTACACAGCTCGAGCAACCCCTCCCTCCGCACGATATTATTGCGTCATCGTTCGCTCTTAATCGCGATATCGCCGACGATTGAACCGCCTGCCTGGCAAACGCTCGCTCGGTCGCTTTCGCAGGTATAAATCCCTGTGCGAATTTTGCAATCGCATCGTCTCGACGCTCTCGCTGTCCTCGAACTCGATACAATAATCTCGCTCGTTCGTCTCTCGTTAGCGAAAGAGCACAATTAAAAGTATGCAAAAAAAAAATAGAATAAAAAAATCCCGACTCAAATGTCATTGAACTTATCGTCAATGTCACATGTCGGAACTGACGTCATACGGAAAAACGTCACTTCCGGTTTGAAATTTTTTGTTTTTGACCGGAAATGACGTCATCTAAGAAAACGAGGTATGACGTCACTTCCGATCAAGACCCGAGATTTGTAAACCGGAAGTGACGTCTTTCCGTATGACGTCACTTCCGGTCGAAAATAGGTTTTGAAATCCAATGTGACGTCACAACAAATTTGAAATTTTTTAAAAGTGTCTAAAAGTGAGATTTGCAATCCAAAAGTGACATTAGACTGAATTTTTAAAAATGTTCTCTGGAATGTGTCTCGAATGCAGCCGGTGACAGAAGAGTGTGAATTAAGGAATACAGGAAAGTGGATCAAAGACCATGTGTGATGCGTCTGAAGTATAACTGCAATAAATCGGTTGCCGTAGGCACCGATGAATCGAAACAGAAACCGATGAATTAGGGAGCACAAGTTATTTGCCACACTTTACCGATACGCGGAAGAACAGCTCCTCCTTAGCTAGTAACTTTGTGTGTATTCCAGCGCTGGACGCGCTGCTCGCGAAGATGCAAGCGCATCACAGTACTTTGTTCGGTTGCGAACTACCGCGATGCCTTCGGCCGGGAGAGACCATTACTGATTACCGACCATTATTATACACTATACACCGACTCTCTCGCCCCGACGAGCAGTCAATGATCGTACGTACGCACGGGGAAAATTTCTCCGGCCACTTCTGGTGTAACGCGGCAGCGCCGGCAGTGGTAGTGGTTTACTAGTACAAATTACACGAGCAGGATGTGACTCGAAACGGTAGCCATGTAATTACCGCGTGCCACCTATACGGCTCGCCGTATCGTACGCAGAGTGTACACTACATTGTTGTACACAATAGTTTATTATACCGTACGCCGAGCCTCCCGAGTGTACAACTTACCCGGGCTATTTAAATATTTTTACAACGTCCGCGTCGTGAGAGAAGACCGGCCTTTTTCTCATGCTAATACACTCCCGTATATCTTACACTCTCGGAGATACAATCCGCATCTTTTTTAAATATTTTAAAACATTTTTTGTTTTTTTTTTTTTTTGATCCTGAGTATCATGACAAATGTATGCACCGAGAATTTGCGAGACCGTCCGCGTATACCGCGTGAACGGAATTATTGATGAATATTCTTTTCAGTGATATATGTTATATGCGTGCTCCTGTAATGCATTGAAGAGCAGAACTGAGTGCTTTGACCCATTACAGAATAGTTACCTTCTTGACAAGTTCGAGTAATCTATCACTCGTTACGTGATAATTTCTTCTTGTCTCATTACGTCTACAACTATTTATGTGTGTACTAATTCGTCCGTCCGTCCGTCCGTCCGTCCGTCCGTCCGTCCGTCCGTCCGTCCGTCCGTCCGTCCGTCCGTCCGTCCGTCCGTCCGTCCGTCCGTCCGTCCGTCCGTCCGTCCGTCCGTCCGTCCGTCCATCCGTCCATCCGTCCATCCGTCCATCCGTCCATCCGTCCATCCGTCCATCCGTCCATCCGTCCATCCGTCCGTGCTGACACGGGCATTCCCACACACATATTCAAAATCCCTTTACAAAGTCCAAACGCATCGGTAGAAATATTCTCTGTAAGAAAATCCCCTTACAATGTCCAAACGCATCGGTAGGAATATTCCCTGCAAGAAGAATGGGGTATGGACGGAACCCTCTTGCCTTAATATATAAATCTCACCGGTAGCTCGGTGAGCTCGGGAGCGACAACGCAACCCGCCCGTATAATACAAACGACGGAAACGACGGTCCGAGCTTTGCTGACTTTACGTGCGGAGAAACTGAGAGCTCGTCGGCTCTCGTTGTCTAGGATGATCCTGCCGGTCCGCGCGCCGGCTCCCTCGGAGCGGGTACTTACCGGCAATAATCGTATACTCCCTACTGTTTCTATAATGCGTGCGCTTCTCGTTCTCGCGGCGGCACCGCGAGTTCCTGGAATCCGCGAGGCACAAGCAGCGAGCCGGAGAGGACCGCGGAGAGTCCCGGTGAGCCTCCGGTTCAGCCCGGTCTCTCCCGCGCGCATACCCGACCGGGCAACTTTCTTTATGGCGTATTTGATTACGGGCGACGAACAGGTGAATGAGGACTCGGCGCTCGGGCGATAATCTGGCAGTTAGTATGCGGGGTGTACTGTTACTCGGACGTTAATGCAGCAGTCCCATTGATCCTTCGAATCGCGCAGGAGGGTCTCCTCGGTCGCTCTTCCTCGGGGCGACGCGACCGGGACGAATACCACGAGGACGGAACCGGCGCGAGAGCGTCCGGTTAATAAGAACGGATTCCTCGCGAGGGGCATATTTCCTCGGAGGCGAACGAGAGAATGGGAATGAGAGATATATAAAGAGGGAAAAGAGGGGTCGGCCGAAGAACTCGACTGTGGAATGCTACGCGTCGATCGCGAGTGGTCCCAGGTAAGCTCGGGCTCTCCGTGCACTCTCGACCGATGCCGGACGCTGGGTGTGCATCGGCGAAACCGCGGGCAACCTGTCCGGTGCGGCGCGCGTGTTGCGCGGATATCGGCGAGACCGCAGCGCCGAACCTTCGAGTCCCTCCGAGCCGAATCTGCGAGGTGGAGATCGGCGGGAAGAGGAGGAAAAAAAAAGGGAGGGGAAAAACGAAGAGCCGATTTATAAATGAAGAATGAAAATAAAAGGAGCGTGGGCTTGCACGGAGTGTGCACGAGCACACATGCGCGGGTTTTGGTGGAACGAGAGACGGGAAAGGTGAGAGAGGAAAGACGGTAATCTCGTTCATACGCGGCGAGCGTTGGGACGATGAAATTCCTACTTTTATACACCGTCGTGAAATTACGACTAATTCTCACGATTGGGAGAGCTAGCGTGCGTCTATCCGCGCGAATAGAACGTACGATCTCGCGCTCGATTTACGATTGCCGGTAATGATGGTAATAAGAAAAATTATTATGACGGACGATGGGGAGAAAAAAGCTATGAATATACCGATTTATTAACGGGCAGTTAAGACTCGAAGAAAACCGGGATCCAAGTGTTGTATTCCTTTAAACGATCGTGCGTAAAGTACGGATTCAAGACATATTTCTCGTTTTATTCGTTGTATTAGAATAAGTAAAATAAAAATTCACGGTGAGAAAAATCTCGAAGCGTTTCGCATGAGGCTGAGTAACGGAAGCTGTATGAGAAGATTCGCTGTTTTTTTAGCGATTACCGATGCGTGGCTTGGGTTGAAAAAAAAGCTGTTAGATATCCATTTCGCAGGAATAAAAATGCTTTTCAAATAAGTTTTCATTACCCATCGCGGATATGCCAGGGGAGAGCGGGGCAAAATGGGACATCGTAAAATGATTGGAAAATTGTGTTTTTAAAAACATGTTAAAAACGCAATTTTCCAATCATTTTGGGACGTTCCATTTTGCCCCATCGATGCATCCCGATTGTCGGTCCCGTTTTGCCGGTTCTCCCCTACTTCTAGCTGAGTACTTAAAGAGAAAAGTCGTGTCGGCAGTAAAAAAAAGTAAAAATTGATAACAATTATTTTTGCCCGTTTGACCAGCTTCAATTTATTTCTGAGCGCATTAAACGCCCCGATGCACCTGTATATATGGCGCGTATGGTATAATAAACGATTATAATGAGAGACTTTTATTGCCATTATAACCGCCGCAAAGACGAGGTATTCGATTTTGGTGGCGAGATTTTTTACGATGGAACGGTAGAACGAACGGCTAGAAAAAAAGGCACCGGGCCTTAACTCCGGACACGAGTGAAGAGTGGTATAGAGAATCGAGTTACTTAAGGCGGCGAACGGCGGCAGCGGTGTCGAGCCGTGAATGAGAGAAGACGCGAGGACCCAAAGTTCGTGTAGCGTTTAATGCCGCTGCCGGACGTGCGCACGGAGGGCCAGCGGGGGGAAATAAAGTTGAAAGAGACTGAGAGACCGAGAAAGAGTTCGGTAATTTGGCTCGCCGGAAGAAATTTTTTATGGGATCCAATGGAGGCCTTATGCGTCGTCGCGTCGTCGTCGACCCGACGACCGTGACTAAAACTAAGACGATGTGAGACCCGGGCGACTCGACGTTTAACCCGTGGAATTTTTATGGTTCACCGACGTGACCCAACCCCCCCGTGCAAGAGTTTACGCGCCTGGTCCATCGTCCAAGCCGCGGGTTGTCCGGCGTAATTAAAATCCTAGAAGACAGATCTTCGTGGTTTCTAAAGGCATTTCCGTTATTTTTCACTGCCGCGATGTCGAGAGCTCGATGGTTGTATTCACTGATCTCATCGAGAGAGATTTGTATCTTGGACTCTCGGCGGCCTCGAGCAGGGACAATTCCTTGAGCGGGCATCATCAACGTCTTCCATCCAATTAATGCTCTCTAGGCCTCGGTTCTTCAGGGAGGTTGGAGTGCTTCACACTACACGAACGACTGCGAAATTAGTGGTGGAATTATTTTCGGACCGGAAGTGACATATTTTCGGTATGACGTCACTTCCGGTCGAAAAATAAGATTTTCAAACCGGAATTGACGTAGTTCTGGTATGACGTCAGTTCCGGTCAAAAAATGAGATTTCACACACTACATGAATGACTGCAAAATTAGTGGTGGAATAAGTTTCGGACCGGATGTGACGTATTTTCGGTGTGACGTCACTTCCGGTCAAAAAATGAGATTTCCAAACCGGAAGTGAAGTCGTTCTGATATGACGTCAGTTCCGGTCAAAAAAATGAGATTTTCAAATCATGACGTATTCCCAGTATGAAGTCACTTCCGGTTAACTTCACACGTCAAACGGGCTATCGACCGTGAGCACTTTCGGGCATTCTTTAATAAAAATTGAAGCAACGCTTAAAAAAAAGAAATGTAACACTGTATCCATCTCTTCCCAACACCCTGTTGCAAGCCACCGATCGTTAGTACCGTCGAAAAGTTACAGCAGCAGCAACACGGATCCGACACCGTGGCAAGACCATCGAGAAAAACCGCGAATACGAATGGGCCTGAAGAAAGTGGGTAAAAAAGAGCGTCGCGAGGAGAGGAAGAAGAAGAAGATGCAGAAGAAAGGAAGCCCCACACGGTGGTGGAAGTAAAAAGTGATAAAAGAATCGAAGAAGGATGGACTACCGAAGAGTGTCTCGAAGGATGGAAACTATGGTAGCAAAAACACAAACCAGTCTCACTGGCTCAAGGCTGCCTGCCTGGCCGCCACCGGAGCGCATCAGAAACTCTCGGCTCTCTTCTCGGCTCCTCTCCGATCCTCTCCGATCCTTCCAGACTTCGAACTCTCCATGTTCCACCGCAACAGATACGAGAGCTTCTTCAGCCCATCTCCAAGTTCTCGTGCGATTCTTCTCTGTTCCTTTTTCCGACTAGCTTCTTCGTATATGTTTAGCCACCGAATCAACTGTGTCTACCGTACAGCAGCTATGATCCCTGCACTAAATGCGCACTTTCCTGTGTACTGTACGAGCGTCGCTTCATATCCATCACGCGAGATGAAGAACCTGCAGGGGGTTCCTCGATGGTTGGGCTAGCCGATTCGCCTTACACCCATTCGCACTGGTCCGAAGCGCGAAGCGTCGTTTCACGCAAATTCACCAAGGTACCGCCTTTTAGACGCGCTCTCTAATACCCGCGATTCTCCTCTCCGACAACCGTTCAACCCGACGTAAAAGCGTGACGCTCGTCCTCAGCAGCAGCATCTCTGCAGGTCCCTTTGGTCGATTGTTCGCTGCCTTTGTTTTTTTTTTGTTTTTTTTACTTTTAGTTATACCTGCTGTTACACACGTCTTTCATCTCACAGCTCGAGGACTTTAGATAATTACACATCGGACCCTGAAAGATGCTTCCATATATATTATTCGTCAAAAAATTATAATTGGTAGCAGAACAAAATCGAGATTTTTTTACGTCCTGACATCATGGCAGTTTGTCAAATCACGTTTATCGACATTTTAGTCAATTTTAATAAAAATGTATTACTTTTGTTTATTTTTCTGCTTTTCATTGTACATGCTGTTACACACGTCTTTGATCTTCCAGCTCAAGGATTTCGGATGATTACACATCGGACGCTGAAAGATACTTCCATATATATTATTCACCAAAAAAATTATATTTATTTACAAAAAAACAAAAAAAGTCGCGATTTTTTAAAGACCTGATATGCAATTTGTTAAATCGCGTTTCTCAAAATTCCAGACAATTATAATTAAAAAAAAATAAAACCCTCTCTCCTTCCTTCTATGAATGAATTAATGAATGAATTAATTGCAAGACGAGACATCCGCAAAGTTCGATAATCAGAGCGAGTATCTCCAAGCTTCACTGGGCGCAGCGCGATAGACCAGCAGTATGCGTGTTGTATGTACAGTTCTATAGTGGTTACGGAGCGAGGGCGTGGGAGAGAGCGTGTAGGGCAGAGAAGAGAGCGTGTATAATGTACACTAGCATGTCCGTGGCGCTAATCAGATCTGCCGGTGGCTTATCTATCGCGCCCGAGCGACGTGCGCGCAACCGGGACTCGTAGGTGCGCGCGAGCGAGCCGGAATGATATCGCGATAACGCAGACCGGGGAGATTCCTCTCTCTCGGTCACGGAAGATACCGAGCGCAGACTGTGTATCCGTAATACTTGTCGAGTGCGGTATACACCGATGCCTAATACCATCCAATCAGGGGGAAACCATCCGGGAGTGGAAGAGACGATAATGCGCGACGGCCTCGCGTGCGCCGGCACACGGTGTGGTCGTCGATGATCGTCCCGCGAGACGCCCGAACCCGCGGGCTCTGGGTGAGGACGATTGCCCCGAGGAAGCGCAACATTTTCTCTCCTCTTCCGCAGAGCGAACTCGCACAGTAATGCGGCCCTTCGAGCATGCACCATTGTACTTTACCCATGGAGAAAATTGCTTTTTTTTGGTAAGTCAATTATTAAGGAAATGGGGACTGCTAATGATTTATTGATGCGACGGCCAAAAAAGTTACCTGCTAGGGAAAGATACACGGTCAACAATTTTTGTACATTTAAAAAATATTTCTGGTTCACGAACCTTCAAATGTTTTCTTGTATATTTGACCATTTTTTTATTACTCAATGTACGGATTATTGACGAAAAAAAGGGTAAAATCATCACCGGAGCATCATGGACCTTTCTGGACAAGAAATGTTTTGTTGAATGCGCGAATCTTATTTACTGTGTATAGTTTGTTTCTTCTACATAGAGTAAGCAAAACATTGTATTTTTTTACTCACTAAAATATTATAAAAATGGGGGCTACCAATGATTTATTGCTGCGGCAGTCAAGAAAGAACACACGAACACGAACAAAATTTGTTTGTTGCACATTTAAAAAACATTTCTCATCCAAGAACGTTCAAAAAAATTATCTTCTAAATTTGACAATTTTTTATTATTCAGATCCATGGTCTATCGACAGCAATAAAAAATTGCAAAATGATCACCGAACCATCGTGGACCTTCGTGGACAAGAAAAGTTTGTTAATCGCGCAGACCTAATTTGCCGTGTATAGTTTGTTGCGTCATTACAGCGTACGCAAATTACTTACGGTAACGAAAAATTCCAGCTGTCCCGCAGCAGATGTTTATTTTTTTTGCCTCTCCGTGCCTTACCATTCCGCGGAATGATCGGACATAAAAATTGCCATCGTACAATTCGTCCGCGAAAATAGCTCGTCGAGGCACGCTAAGCAGTACGTGCAGTCCGCTCGCCTGCTGATGTCTCTCGGGACACGCGAAAGAAGTGGACGTAAAATTGTATGTATAATGATCGAGAGACAGCCCTCCTCGCACACTTTTCCACATCGGAATGCAACCGTGAGAGTCGAGCTGCCACACCGAAGAAATAAAGAATGAATGGGATTGCAAGAAAGATGGATAAACATTGCGCCGGATAAAAAGCCCGAGACTCAGATGAGAAAAATAAATATAAAAATATTTCTATACATGTACACGGCAACACCGACGATACAAAGATCGGCTTGTGGCTGTGGGGCGACTTCGAGAAATACTGTAAAGCCGAGTTACAACCACAGCGAAGAAACCCAACGCGCGCGCGCACACGTCGAGGCGCAAGAGAAGTCCGAGCTCTCTCGCGAGTCGTCGCCGTCGTCGCGACGCGGTCGCGTTGTAATCGCGGAATAATTGAATCCGCGAGAGAGCTCACCGCTCCGGCTCACGCACGGAGATCGGCGTCCTCTCCTCCGTCACCGTAAAACCCGCGATACTATATAACCCGCCTGGCACTATAGTCGCTCCCTTTTATTTATAAGCGCCTCGAGCTACTGGCATAAATGCGTCGAGGACTGCATTCACAAGAGCGCTGTTCGGAGCGCCGCGACGAGGACGACGGAGCTGCCGTTCCCGTGCCCGCTGGAGTCGCGGCTTTGCCCGCCGCAGCCTCCAGCGTAGACGCCATGGAGGAATCGAACGCCCGTCCAACGCCCGGTTTTACCGTAGAGCGCTGTTACTTTGTACGCGCGGCGCGACGCGCACGCGGACTGCGCGACTCGCTGCCCGATTTCCTCGTTGCAGACAGCGTTTTAGATTATATTTTATATTCCGACCGACGGTGGACCAGCGGGACCAGAAGCCGCGACCCCATTCGCGCTCGCCCCGCCGCCGGTTCGGCAACTGGTAGCGAACGCCAGGACGGACCGGCCTCGACGGACGGGAAGCCCTCCGGGCACTCCACACTCGAGAGCCTTCCCCGGGATTTGCTACCTCGCTTACACGAGAGGCTACCTCGTCGCTTCTCGAATCTCCGAGTCGCTTATCCTGCCGGCTGGACGAGGCCGGTGCCAATGCACCCCGAGAGAGGAGGAAGGGTCAAGGATGGGACTTTTTAGGGGGGGTTTTTTTTTTTAGATTTGCCTTCCGGAAGCTCGGGGAGAACGGGAAATCGAATGTAGAAACGACATGTGTGTTCGGAATGCATCGACGGCAAGGAATTAAAAGGACGGGTCACACATGGTACACATGTTACATGTTTGATTATCGGTCGTCGATTTTAATCGTAGGTTACAGTGTAGAAATAAATTGGAAATTTAGTGTACTTGTAATTTGGTTACGTTACTTACGTTAAATGAACTTTCGCCTGAAATTTACAAAGATTTTTATTTGAAAACAAAATTTTACTGTAAGCTTTTACTGTAACGCACATGTTCTTTACGCAATACAAAAAAATGTGTACTTTTTACAATAACTTATTGTCCACAAAGTCCGCAATTTTTTAATCGTTAATTTTCCAATCGCAACATGCGGCTCTAGTTTTACAAACAAAAGTACAAACGACAATTGTCAATGACATGGGAAATAAAATCACAGGTTTGTATATTCAAACCTGAACACACGAATTTGTCACTTATGTAATCAAATAATTTTTACGAAATTTCCCATACCGACTTTGCGAAATTATTTTTTACTGTGTACTATCAAGATGTATTGCGTAATTTATATGGAGATACGTAATATAATTAATTTTTTTCAAAGATATGTTTCTCATATCACAGACACATGTTCCGATACACAAATCAGATACATTTTTTTTCCACGTGAGAAATTCGTGCTTCGGGCTTGCCCGAGGAACGCGACCGTACGATCTAAAACTCTTTCTAAACGCCCCGGCGATTAATTGAAGATCGAAACGTGTTTTACTGGCGGCGCTCTCGCAAAGATTTCGAGCGGCGCGAATCGTTCTCCCGTTAACGTGTTATTGTGCAAGTTGTCATCGAGTGACGTGACAGAAACTACTCAACGCCGCCGCTGCGCAAATAACACATTGGCATGCGATGAAAAGTAGCGAGTGCGCGAGCTATCGGCGAGGTTGGTGCTTATTAAAAAAGTGCATCGTTGCGCCGGTTCGCCGAATCCGCCTCGGTTCCGCGCTCGCGCCGACCGAGCTTTGTAATTTGTGCACCATGAAACGGTGAACGCCTCTCTCTCTATCTCTCTACACGCATGATGATGCTGCGCGGCCGGGTTACACGCGATGACGATAAAATGAATTTTGAGGGGCGTCCGAACGACTGCGGAGATCGCAAAATAATTATCCGAGCGAGATCTCCTTCCTCATAAGGAGGAGGGGGGGGGGGGGGGGGGATTTTTAATGTTCCGAATTTTTGATCCCGGTGGGAATAAGAACCGGCGACGAGAGCGGCGGAGCAAAATTATGCGCGATTAGCGAGAAAGAGTGACACACAAAAAAAAATATATATATGTATTTTTTTTTTTTTTTTCATCGATCTCGAATCCTGGGATCGGCGGTGGTCCCCCGAGCGCGATACTCTCCGCGTTGCGGAGATTTACCAACGTCCGAATGGACAGTAAGACCTACCGACATCGCGGCCCCCGAGGCAACTAGTCTGTTATAGCCTCTCCTTCTCTCAGCCGTACACTGATCCGTGACGAAATATTAATTGACACAAAAAAAACAATACAAAAAAAAACGTGGCATCGATTGAAAGAGTTGGCGGTACGTAGCAACTACTCGACCCCGCCCACTGCACGCATATTTACAGTACGTGTTTGATTGATCGCTTTCTTCTCCTTCGGCTGTGCCACTATTAATGATACTTTCGATACTCAACATTCGTATATATACACGCAGCACACTCGATACATCCATTTATTGATTATTTCAATTATTATTATTATTATTATTATTATTATTATTATTATTATTATTATTATTATTATTATTATTATTATTATTATTATTATTATTATTATTATTATTATTATTATTATTATTATTATTATTATTATTATTATTATTATTATTATTATTATTATTATTATTATTATTATTATTATTATTATTATTAATAATAATCATTTGAAATTGATAGCATGACGAAGCGCATGGTCTTGTTTTTGTTATCGTTTAGAATTCGCTTCGGGCAGATTTTTCGTCGTCGTCGTGAGGCCAGATATTACGGTAACTCCACGTTGGCATCTCGCCCTCGTACACGGAGATATACAAGGTACGAATATTCTCGCACGCTAAACATCTAGCGTGTCGCTTTTACTCTACAGACTCCTCGCCACTTATCGAGGAGCACATCGGGACAGAGGGAACAGGGGACGATAAGTAATACACAGGAGCTCGGCGGATAACGCGCACTCGAGTTACGAGAGGGGAAACAATTGCGGACGAGACGTCCGACGAAGTGAGAGCAGTAACCGTAAAAACGAGAGCCGTAAAATCTCTGTTGGAGGGACGCGTAAGGAACGCGCGCGCGCGTTCCGTGTAATTTTAATAGACCCAGCTGAGCTCGCAAAATCATCAGTAAACGGAGCTCATACTTCTGCGCTGTCCTTTTCGACTACACCGGAGTGTAGGAACGGGCTCGTCTCACGCCCTCGTTCTCATAGAGTTATCGCTGGACGTTGTTTAAATATTTTTTTTTATTTCGTCGCTTTATTTCTATGTCCCGATAGAGTCTTCCCTCCCAAGCCCTGACAACTATTCCCCTTTTCTACTGTTCTGGCACTATAGTTTGCATCTCGGCGAGTTTTGCACAATAATGCGGTACGCAATAGCGCACCATTGTTGTCTGCAAAAAAAAATCATTTGGCGATCCGAAACTCACTTCCGGTTTGAAAACCCATTTTTTGACTGGAAGTGACGTCATACCGGAAATACGTCACTTCCGGTTTGAAAATCTAATTTTTCGTCTGGAAGTGACGCCATACTGGAAATCCGTCACTTCCGGTTTGAAAATCTCATTTTCGGCCGGATGTGACTTCATGCCGGAAATGAATAAATTACTTGCCCTCAACCCATGTGTGGACTTCGACAATCGATTCGGTTACTTAAATTTGTTCGATCGCTTCCATCTCGAGACTTCTTTTTCTTCCTCTTTACGAGAAATCCATATAACATGCGTAACGCTGAGGAGAACAAGAAAAAATATTAATAATTTATACTCGGTCGCTTGTAGCTAATTAGAGAGCATTTTTGTGCTCGAATTAATGCCGGAGTTGAGTGAGAGAGGAGCCGAAAAATCGGGGGCCCTTCGTTGCAGCACGGGAACGGCGGTGCGGTCGAGCGCAGCGAGAGAGTGGACTATTAATACCGGCCTGGAATACAAGGCCCTCTCGAACTCTTCCGCGGGGATAGAGAGGCGTGCTCGAGGAACACCGCGCCGATTAGCTCGGCCGGTCGGGGCCCCGTTGGACTCGAACGGCAAGCTGGACCCACCGGGGGGCCCCCCTCGCTTCTTTTCGCGTGCAGTCTGCAAGCCTTCGTATTATCCTCGGTGGAATAAAAAAATCGGTTTATCATCCCGTGCGCTTTAAATTGCGTAGCGGATGTAGAGAGACGATAAATAAAATAAATAAATACGCATACGTAATATAACACCGATTTCTTTGTTAGCTGTTCTGCACAGATTATACAGTAGTTTCGCATGGTGGCCGCGGTCAGGGAAAACCAGGAAAAGGCAGCAAAAAAAAAACTTCGTCAGGAAATCAATGAAAAGTGAGGGAATTTTAAAATTGTCCGGGAAAAAATAAATTTTCGCCGAACCTTCTATAAATAAATAAAAAGTACATAAAATAAAGCCTTAAAAAAATTGGGAACTTTGTGAATCAAACGATTAAATATTAATACAATAATTAGGCCTTTTTGCATGTGCATGGCTATTCTTTTTTATAGAAGTCGTTAGAAGTTTGGTCAGGGAAAATGTTGAATTGGTCAGTGAAAAGTCAGTGAATTTTTTGCGGGTAAAAACAGCCACCATGTTTCGATATTCGTAGTATTGCCTAGTATGCTTCAGGTAAAATTTTTTCCTATTTTATTTTTTTTTTATTATTAAAATAAAATAAAATAAAAGGCGCGCACCAGAGGGTCCAGTCGGGGATCGCGACGGTAAGCATCACGGCGTGCGTATATGAGAGATTTTTCTTGCGATCGGGAGCCGCGCGCATGCGTCGCAGTGAAGGGTTGGAGGTTTACTATATACGATATATAAACGCAACGAGCGCATTCCATCGATCGGTGCTTCGATCTCGGGGGATAAAAACAAGGAGGCACTTCCGCTCCTTCTCGACGTCGTCTTCGATTCCGATCGACTTGTGTGTGCCGTACGCGGTGAAATTAGCGATTGACTCAATATACACGGTCTCTCCCTCCATCAGCCCTCGGGTACGTCTTGTCTTTTGTCCCCCTCCGTCTGTCGTCGTCCCCATCGCTCGTCGAGTACAGGCATTTATTTATCGGCATCTATTAGCAGAAACCAGGATAGTCCATTCATCTTCCCCGATGCTCGACCAACCGACATATATTGCCGGTATTACGTTCGAGGAAAATAACTTTCGCGGTGAAGCGCGCATGAGGATACATCATGATTAGTTTCGACGACTCGATGGCACTTATTAGACATTGACGTCTTTAATCTTGCGAAGAGCATAAGCGCTCAAGAATAATTTTTTTTTTTCTTTAACAATAACACAATTTTATATGCGAGGTATCAAACCTATACAAGTGTTTCGTGCTGAGAGCGGAAATGCTAAACGGCTAAAGCGACAATCGGTCGTATCTTTTGTATCTGTGAATTGTAAATTGGCATCGGCACCAAAGTATGTGTATGAAAGCGTTAGTTAGTAAAATCTGATAATCTTGTCCATTTTTTGTTAATTTTGGAATTTATTGCACCTTGAATCTATGTATTCGTATATGTACAATAAATACTTATACTATATGCAAGGTAAATCAGTAAGATAATATTTATTTTTAAAACAAGGAAAAAATCTATATAATATTTAATATTTATACATAAAAAACAAAGATATTTGATTTTTTTAATATAAATAAGTATTACATGTTACTGAATTGGCATCTTCCAAGATGCCAAGGATTTTTCTAAGCAGGATTGCATTTGAGCGGAGCGGGTTTCGCACGAGGTTCCGATGTTACCGTGGTAAAAGTTTTGCATCGACGACGCCGTCGCAAATTCCGAGTATGCCCACGGTCGAACCGCTCCGCGATTAATATCGTAACAGACACGAATATGATTCGTCTTGCAAGAAAAGCGGTGCGATTCCGTGAGTTCTCTCGAAGGTGCACCGAACCGAGGGAACGCGGAGAACGTCGACGACGGAGATCCGACGACGTGACCGGAGTGCATATAGTCAGCCACGAAACCGTATTCTCTCTCGTCCTGCGTGTTGCGCTCGGACACAAAAGAGCTCTCTCGCGCACCAAGCCGCAATTATATATCGCGGTCGTTACTGCAATTGCTGCTAACGCTTTTTCCCCTCTTCTCTCGACTCGGGGGAATATATGTGTCTTATGCCGGATCACGTACGAACGAGAGAATCTCTTTCGTCTCTTATGACTTATATACCCCTTTACCCATAGCAGTCACCGACGGTGCTGCATCGGGCGAGCGCGCCGCCGAGCGAGCCGAGATTCGCCGGACCAACGCCGACTCTATACCTCGTACACGGAGAGTCGCGTCGAAGAACCGCCGTGGCGCGATCCTTCTGGCCCTTTCTCTATCTATTATCTGACTCTTTCTCTATCTATTATCGCATTTCTAATTTTCTAATAGTACATTACGATACTAGTGCGAACAAACTTTTTCTGATGAGTGTGAGTTTGCAGCACGAGCCGAAGGCGAGTGTTACAATCACACGAGTTAAGAAAACGTTTTTCGCACCAAATTTTACTTCACAAGGTGTAAAAATGGGAGTTTTGCGCACGCCAAGCATGCGTAAAAGTGCCATCTTCGCACCGAGTGATATCATCGTTATCATCGTTATCATCGTTATCATCGTTATCATCGTTATCATCGTTATCATCGTTATCATCGTTATCATCGTTATCATCGTTATCATCGTTATCATCGTTATCATCGTTATCATCGTTATCATCGTTATCGTTATTGGATTTTCCACCATAGCGATATACATCGTCACATGTATGATCTCGGAAAAATTTTGGCATCCCTTTCCGAGGTCGAAGCAATTACAATCCAGGCTGTAAAATTATACCTATCGGAGTGCGGCAGTACATTGTCAGATCTCATCGTGTTCGGGCATCAAAGGGAGTAGTACATAATACGGGAGAGACGGCGAAGGGGTGAGAGAGTGGGAGATCGTGGAAGTCGATGAGAAGAAGAATCACGGGCGCTTCATCTCCGTCTCATCTTCCTCGGAGCCTCGTGGAGCCGCGGGTTCGAGGAGGAGAGACGAGGGGGGCGAACAACGAGCGGAGTGGTCATTCCGCGTTGTTATATTCTGGATGCCCGTCACGTGGCAGCGTTTTGCCTGAGTACCGGGGCCCCGCGTGTAAGGCCCGAGGGATTCTTCAATGGAGGTCCGCGGGCGCGCGCGCTCCTCGTCCCCGTCGTCATCCTCGTCGTTGTCGTCGTCGTGCGGTAAGAGCCGGGCAGCGTGCGCGGGGTCGTGCGCCTCGACGGGTACCTCGAGGACATTGTCGCCGTGGGCCTCATGCGACTCGTCGTGCTCGACGAGGCAAACCCGGCGACCCCTTCGAGGACCCCCTTTAAAGCACGGAAGGGACAGAAATATTCTATTCAACTCGCGGACAATGTAATTTTCGAGGTTTCGTTCCCTGTTCGGCATCGAGCCGTCGTGCGGTTGTTTTAAATTTTTGTTTATTTTTTTATACGCTTTTGTTTCTTGTTGCAAAATTGGATGGATCGACGATCTCGCTCGGCCGGCGATCCAGGAACTGTCCGAGGTACGTTATGGAGACGATTTTTGAAGTTGATACTCGGAAATTAGCCGCTCGACCGACGGGAATGAGACGTGAGAGAGGGAGACGCGGTGCGGGACGCGAGGATCGAGATGGGAATCCGGTCGGGTTTGCAAGAAATTCTTGCAATTTAATGTGTTTTCTTTGATTGGTACGCGGACTTATTGATGCCGGGGTATATACACGCTTGTCTCGTTTTAATCGTTTGTAATATCGATTGGCAAGCAGCTCGCGTATCCGTACCTTTATGCTGTATGCTTCGACTCTCCCTCTCTCCCTCGAGTTTATTTTATTCGCAGAGAATTTCTGCTATGGGCGAGAGAGTTACCGGATTTTTTGGGCGCCCGCCAAATTGTACGACGATGCCACGGGCAATTATGTATTTGTCGATTTTTGTTTTAATTCTTAAAACAACGTTGCGGAATTTTGTCAAGACCTGATCAGAATGGACGAGGTTTTATTTTTATTTTTTTATTTTTTTTTATCAAAGGTTCGCGTGACCGCCTTTGCCCTATAGTCATCGATGACTGCAGTATATCTGCTTGAGTGAGGCGTCGGATTTTCACCGTGCAAAGGCCTAAACTGCTCCACTTAATTTCTCCGGCGCTGCGTCGAGAAAAATGGTTTAGCTGATCTAAGAAAATGAGTTTTGCTCATAATTACCTCTGACAAGTAAAAGCAGCAAAAAAATTACTACGTAGAAGCAATTGGTTTTGCTATCACGACAGAACTTTCTTGTTACTGCGACGATTTAGTTTGCTATGAGAGCAAACGACCCGTGCTGTAATTTGACGGCAGAGTAATGACTCGTAATAGGATAGTTATAGATACGTACATACATTAATTTGAAGATAATTATTATATTAACGATAATGTCTGTATTTGCAATTGCGAATACTCTTAATTGACTGTACATGGATGTATTAAACTCCGAAAGGTATTTCGCAGTTTATACATCCATGTAAGCAAATTTCAAGAGTTCACAATTCCACTCTATTTTTTATTTTTACTCAAATACAAAGGAACCGTTTCCGCGCGTCTCTTTGTTTTCATTTTGCGCGTCGCGCGTCTCGGGCTCGTCGTAGTTCTTGGCACATGTACGCGCCCCACTTAGTCATATAACAAAGTTTTTTGTTACAGTAACAAAGACTCTTTTGTCGCGTTAGCAAACCACTCCAAGCAAAAAATGTTGCTATGGTTACAAGCTGGTTTTGTTACCCCGATACTTAGAAACTAAATTTGTTACGGTAACAAAAATCTTGTACCAACAAATTTTTTTTCTCCGTGTGGCGACCGGACAAAGATCATTCACGGAGAAAAATAGTTCTGTTTCTCTTCAATTTATTGTCGCGGCAGAAAAAATATTTGCTGCCACAGCAAAATATTTTATTGTCCCTACATTAAACAGGTAAATGAGTTATGGTAACAAAATTCCTGCCGTCCCAACAATTTTTTTCCGTGTTCCAAAAAATAAAAAATAATTATACCGCAATCCGAAAGAGAACAGCGAAATCGCAAATCACCTGAAAACACCTTTCTCCATATTCCGCACGGAAAGCTCAAAGTCACAAACAATCCGCCTTCATCTCCGCCAAAACCAAAAGCCGCCGCAATCCAGCGAACAGAAGTGCGCGAAGAGGAGGCGAGTCGTTTCTCGCGTTCTCGTCAATCGGTCGCCGAGAGGATTTCGATAAGTCTTTCGTAGAACGGTCCTCGCGAAGGAGAACCGTTCGCCGAGGTTGTCGTCGGTCCCCCCGGATGCGGATCTCGACGGGAATATGCCCACTCCAGAAATGATGGCGAAACGAAGATAGACGGACGAATAGGAAAAGGATGTGAAAAAGCTGGAGGGAACGCGGGTCCCCGCCGCTCTTCGCCGGTTGCCAGATGAGATCCGAGTGAACGACAGGTAGGAGACACCTGTTGACTCGGGACACACCGAAAATGGTTTCTCGATGGTCGCTCCGTTCGCCGGTGCCCCGGTGAGGCGAGCAATATACTGACAACGCTTGCGAGAGAAGTCGTTGATGCCCGGAGAGCCGGCACGGCTGTTTCTCTCTCTGGTCCACTCTGCTCCTCGTTAAAATCCGCCGGTGTGCGCGCGCTCAATCCCAATATATCAGAGAGCCGGCATCTCTTCGGGTGACATCTTGATGGTAGGCCGGAGCGGACCCGGAGAGCTGTCGGGCTCGCCCGTGCGAGAGACCGAAAACGCTCGGCCACTCTCCGTCCGAGCGGAATGAGCGAAGAGCCGAGAGAAGGAACGAAGAGACGGAGAGAGCCGCGCGTAGCTAACGAAAAACGGGATTTTAACTAATGGGATTTTAACTAACGATCGCGAGCGTAAGCGCTCCCCACTCCGGCGTAGGATTCGGACCTCGAGATAGGCTTTCGGGCTACACAGTTTTCTATACCTATATACGAGGTGGGGAGAGTGGGGAAAAATTGAATGAGAAAAAAGAGGCGAAATAAAAAAAAAATACTCGATTGGCCGAGTGTCGTCGTGCGTAGGGGGGGAGCGGGGCAAAATGGCACAGCGGGGTAAAACGGGATAATGAGACAAAACGGATTTTTCCAATAACTTTTGGATGCACTGAGAAAAACTTACATAGTAAATAATTCCCATGGGGGACGTCTACATTTTATAGTTACGACTATGACAAAAAATTATAGTTGTAACTATAATTATAGTTTAATCAATTGAATAAATACTGTTACAAACTATCTATATAGATATAGATATAGATATAATTCCCCCTGTCTATATAGATATATATATAAGTCCCGCCTAGGAACTTTTCGTTATAGTAGGAAATACCATCCTTTTTCTCAGTGTGGTGGCGATGGTGCTACGTGGGGCAAGACGGGTTTGAAAATCTGGATGTATCGTTGGGACAAAAATGGGGCATCGAAAAATTATTGGAAAATTGAGTTTAGCTCTGTCCCGTTTTACCCCGCTGTGCCATTTGGCCCCTCGGAGACGATGAGGAGAAAAGACAGAAATAAGAGAAGAAAGGAGGAACTTTCGAGAAGTGAGGAGAAGAAAGTTTCGAGATCGGCGAGAACACGTCAGAGTCCGTGCGGGTATTCGGAGCTTCGGGTTTCTCGCGGTTCAGGATCATATCGGCTCCTTCGGACGGGGCTCTTCCTCTCCCTCCGTCCGCGGGCTGCGTCCGTGACGCCGGCGCGACCGTGAGCGGGACGGAGAGTCGCGTCGTGAAATAAGCTAGCCTCCGAGGAGAACCGACCCGACTGGAGAATAAAATAAATAAAGGGGGGGAGAGACGGAGAGGAAGGTGCGAAAGGTGCGAGATGTTCCTCGGGGCTCTAATTTGCCTGTCGATTAGATAAGCCTCCATTCCATCTCCCCCCCCCCTCCCCCCTCGAGGGTCTCACTCCTCGGTCTTCGGCTCCAGGATTATTCGGTATAATTGCCGACGCTCCCGACACTCCCGCGGATTTCATCGACGCACACACACGCGCGCACGCGCACTTGTAACTTCGGCTCTTATCGCGCTTTTCTCGCTTCTTCTTTCTCGAGGCCCGCTCTGTTCCCTTTATTTTTTTTTTTTTTTAACATTAATTAACTCGAGCGGGGCTCTTATCGCGAAGGGGCTTCGCTGACCCCCTTCGTTGAACCAACGAAGCGGGGCCGGCGCGGATGCATGCAACACTGTATCCTTCGTGTCGGGAAGAAAGAAGAAACGAGTATCGGCCGGCGAAGTGTCTGTGTGTGTGTGTGGGGAGAGAATGGTCCGGGGTGAGAGGAAGATCCGAGCTGGTATCGGAGCTCCCTCCGAGGCATTAAAGTTTGGCCGGGAGCCAGCAAGGATCATCCGGCGACTCTCGCAAAGGACCTGCGGATAGTCTCGACCCGAAACCAAGCGTGTTGTAAAGCACTGGAAAACTCAACCGATTGCTCGAACATCGCTTTACCGAATCGTTCGGCAGCAACGAGGATGCACCCGGAAAAATAATTTATTTGGTTTAAATAAATATTAATTTGAATTAAATAACTATTTATTGAAATTAAATAAATATTTATTTAAATCAAAAAAATATTTATTTAAATCAAACAAATATTTAATTTAATCAAACAAACATTTATTTAAATCACATAAATATTTATTTAAATCAAATAAATATTTATTTAAATCAAACAAATATTTATTTAAATCAAATAAATATTTATTTAAATCAAACAAATATTTATTTAAATCAAATAAATATTTATTTGCTGGAGGTCCGTCGAATAAATTATTTTAATAGGTGTCAAGAAACGAGTATCGGCTGGATCTTCGGCTGTGAGCGGAAGATCGGAACTGGTATCGAAGTTCGCTCCAGGACATTAAAGTTTGTGCGGGAGCCAGCAAGGGTCATCGGGCGACTCTCGGAAAGGACCTGCGGATAGTCTCGACCCAAGACTCAGCGCTCTGTACGACGAGTCTGTCTCGCCCGTGAGGTACGTCTTGGGAAATTCAACCGATTGCTCGAACATCGCTCGAACGAGTCGTTCGGCAGCTACGAGGGTGTTCACCAATGCGGAAAATCCGTCTTGGATCAAGATCCACGGAGGTTATCACCGTTGCGCCGCTCCCGCGTGTTCGGTGTTTCGACGATCTCCGATGCTCGACTTCCACGGGATACTCGATCGCACCGAGAGACCGGCAGATATAACGGTCGATCGAGCGTGACGCGATGCCTTACGTTGTTTCGGCTTATCTGCCGAGACCATCTGCGTGTACAAGTATCTTTCTTTCATAACACACACAGAGACACAGAAACGAATAGCTGTCTCCAGTCTTCTTGCTTGATCCGTTTGCTATCCAAAGAATCAATAATAATAATAATAATAATAATAATAATAATAATAATAATAATAATAATAATAATAATAATAATAGTAATAATAGTAGTAATAATAATAATAATAATAGTAGCGGATCTTAAGATACGAATAGAACTAAGGAAGAGAAGCCTCGGCAGTATCGTTAGATTATCGTTAAGTTTTTCATTAGGGTCTCCTAAGGTCTTCTTTTTATATTTAAGTCCTTCTCATATATTTACAGTCATATGTATCTGATGTTATTTTTTAACGAAAAACTTTACTCGAGATTATGTATTATGTACTATTCTATATTCAAAGTCTATAGTAATATTGTACGTTCACATTTTACATGCCTCGCGTTTTCGATTCACAACTTGAGTTTTGTGTAAAGGAGTCACTGCGTCAATAAAATAAAATTTAAAAAATAATAGTAGCAGAGTACTTAGTTTTTTGCGCAAAAAAAAAGATGACATCATAACTTGCGCGAAAATTCGTAAGGTGAGGAGGAAATACAGAAGACGGTATCGCAGGATGTCGAGGAGTTTCGGAGTAGGGAGATGAGGAGGCCACAGAGAAAGAAAGACGGTGGAAGAAAATGAGACAAGAACGAACAAAAAAAAAAAGTAAGAAAGACTGGCGAAGGTGAGGCCTCGGGTATGGGGAAGACAGGAGCACAGGTGGAATCTGGTATCATGACTCTCGCGCGGGTGCTCTCCGCCCGGCGGCGAGGAAGAAGAAGCAGCCCAAGAAGACCAACAAGAATAAGAACAAGAAGCAACCCACGAAGAAAGAACGAGAGAAGAGTCGTAGGTACAAATCTAAGCACCCTTGCGTGTAAGTTTCCTCTCCCTTCCGCGCGTGCGTTATATCCCTCATGCGCGGCTCTCGGAATCGTCCCTCCGCCCTCCCTCGCGTTATCTCGTTCCCTCGCGGCTCGGTCGCGTTCCCCGGTCGGGAAAGGGCAATGAGGCAAGAGGTTCGGTCTCGGTGAGCTCCTCTTGCTCTCGGTGCCACCGACGCGCGCATCCCCGCGTATAATAACGCGTGCACTTTCTTTCTCCATCTCCTCCAACCACCACGAGTCGCGGGGTCGGTGGGGAGCGGGGTGAGTGTGCGAGCTTACCGGAATAACGCAGTCGGCATAGGCCAAGAGCCAACTGACAGGGCAAGTGAGAGCGAGCTGGACCAGCACAACAGCCCGTTGGATCTACTATGATACGCACAATATACCACATACACATAACATATAACACTATATACATCAACGCACTTGCGTAGAGATACGTGGTTATAAAACGTACATACAGGGTACCTGCAGCTACTAACTATACTGTATATCCTACATACGTGTATCCAATCTGCCGAGACAGCGACGCACGGATTTCTCCGCTCCTTCGTTCGTGTTGGATGTGAGTGGACACATGTGTGTGTGGAGCTCGGTACGCGGGCATTGCATGGCCAGTGGGTAATAAGAGAAAATAAGTAAAAACCCTAAGGTACGAACCGGAGGGGGCATAGGGCGGCGGCGTCGTCGTCGTTGGTGAGGAGTGGAGGCACGGGAGGAGGTGAACCTGTTCCCGAGGGAGTTCCTTGACCCTCGGGGCCCCGCGGACGGCTCTGATGTGTGTGTGTGCCCGAGCGGGCTCTGCGCCTCGAGTCAAAGGGAGAAGGAGATACGGGAGAGACGGGGAGAGGGCGGCCAGCTAGCCAGTCGAGCCGGCGAGAGGAGAGCGCCCGCGGAGAGTAGCCACCATCATGATGCCCGCCGGCGACGGCGGCGCGAGAGGCCCCGTGAGCGCGAAGGACCCGCAGGGGCCTTTTCTCTCCCTCGGGCGCGAGGGAGAGGAAATTACGGGGAGAGAGGGAGGAGAAGAAAGGACCGAGCTCGAACGCTGAGGGATATGTACGAAGGGGGAGGGAGAGGGCATTGAAGGAGAAAAAAATGTTAGAGGGAGCAGGAGTCGCAGGATTCCTCGGAGCGCGGAGAGAGCTTGCGTCGTGAGAGGAAAAGAGGGATTTTGCGAACGAGAGTGAGGCGCTCGCCCGGGGGGAAAAGATGCAAGCCGATGCAGAAGCTGGGAGTGTAGTAGTTACGTGTACGTTGTGCCCTATGCGATCAGACCGCAGCCCGCAGCATCCCACTACTACCGGTATACTGTTGCTACTACTACTACTACTGTCTGTCCGTCCGTCAGCTCTCCGGGCCGGCGAGGAGCCGGCGCAAGGTACTCTTAACACGCGCTGCAAACCGGCGCTGTGCATCGGCTCTTGCAATATCCGCGGAGACACTGGTTCGTGTTGTATACCTTCTATCTGGAGTCTTTCAGTTTGGCAGCAAATGCGATCGCGTTCTGATCGTGGTTGTTGCGTCCGCTGAAACGGGGAAACTCTTTTGGAGTCCCATAGATTGCGCGGTTTGAGTAGTGGTGACTCAATGCGCTATTGTGAGGATAAAGGGACTCTGAGATTGGAGTAAGGCTGTACAAATGGGACGACCTAACTGGCTAAAATATGTTATCCGGCTAATGGATTTTATAGTTTGGTCGGCTAAGCTAATACAGTCTTGGAATTTTTTGACGAATTTGTATTTTTTTTTGTTTTTTTTTTTTCAATGTTACCTGCAATGTATTCTGAAGTATTTTCGCCCGCTGAACACGAATCCGTTGGCCTTTTTGGACCAAAGTACCATGCGACATTAAGGGGCTCGATTTTATGCGCGGAAATTGGTATTTTTGGGATTTGAATGGAAATTATTGGGTTGGAAATAAAATAATTGTTATATTCGTGATCAGCGGGAAAAAATACATCGAATATAGCTTTGAAACGAAAAAAATCACTTTCAGCCACTTTTGGAAAAACGTCGATTTTCGTGATTTTCAAACGTCGATATCTTGGCTCCGAATGGAGGTAGGGAAAATCTAAGGTGCCCATCGTGTTCTACGGGAAAAAATACACAATCTAGAGCCTGGTCCGAAGTTTTAGAATCGTTTTATCGTGCCGTTTGAGGACGTTGAGAAACACAAAAAATGGACTTGAAAGGGGTAGCCTTGCTATTTTTTGACGAAATTTTTTTTTTTTTTTATTATCTGCCACGTATTCCGATGTATTTTTGCGCGCTGAACACGGATCCGTTGGCCTTTTTGGACTAAAGTACAATGCGACGTTAAAGGTCCCCATTTTACGCACAAAATTATGGACGTTTTTTTGCATTGGTCGGCTAGAATAGTTTAGCGGGCTAAGGCGGCTTAGCCGGCGAAACTATGAAATCCATTAGCCGCATAAGACATTTTTTTCCAGCCAATTGTAATCGCCGATCTACTTCACTGGACCGATCTTTCTAATCCGTCCGTAACATTTCAAATATTTCGCTCCTAAATATCCCGACATTTTCACAGAACCCAAGCAAACTTTTCCACGGTTGGATCCAGCACTGCACATCGATGCGCGATCGCGAAGCTTCGCAGCTCCCGAATCTGAGCTCCGAGCATCTCGGAAAGATTCAATGACACCCGAGCGGGAGGCAAGCCGAGCACCGCGACAGTGCAGAGCGTATGTGCACATCTTCCATGGACATACCTACGGAATATGAAGCCGGTGGAGTCCGCTCATCCGCACAGCGGTGCGTCTCTTCGGGTCCCCGCGGGCTATATCTCTCGTCCAGTACCGGATAATTACACAGGACACGCGACAGGACCTCTATCCATTATTCATCATCGTCTCGGTGCGCGTCTCGTATCGCCGTCCGGGCTCATCGGACGCGCTCTCGTCTTCGCGGTCCTCTTCCTCCGCGCTAACCGGACAAAAAATTTATTCACCGTCTCCGCGGAATAACCCGTACATAATTTTCTTCGCGCTCTCGTATCGGGCGCAACGATGCAGCGACGCGACGTGCGCGCATGCGCGGTCCGGGTCGTTTCGTGCGAACGATATGCAAGTCCGTATAGAGCGGTATAGTAGATACGGTACGATATTTATTCGCGTTCGCAGGTATACGTGAGAGTATGGCCCGCGAATCTCGAATAAACTGGCTCGACGAGAGAGAGAGAGAGAGAGAGAGAGGGGCCCTTTACCGCGAGAGAGGGTTATCAACCCGTGGCAGCCGAGCTGGCAAACAGGCGAGCGAACCTCCTCCGGTTGAAGAAGACCGGCAGAAACGGCGGCCTCGCCGTCCCGGTGTGTGCCGCCGGTTCGCTCGCCCATCGACCGAACCCGATGCGAGGCGACTCTCGAATAAGTAATAGCGTGCCTGCAGCTCCGAAACGACCAGCCATCGCAAACCATAACTGCGGAACGGCACCGATGAATGACCGATCAATTCAGCGGGAATATCGACGAAATCATTTAATGAACGGTAGGGCGGGTGAACTGTGCGATTGAATTCTCGCGCTAAGCTCGACAGCAACCATCGCTGAGTACTCGAACTCAGTTGAAAAAATTATTATGGAAAAATAAACATAATTTTTTTTTTCTCTGCTACTCAGCGTTTGCTTTGCTGAATCGAAATGTTGGGGAAAAAATGTTCGCTGGCACATCGACTAAACCCGATGCGAGGCGACTCTCTGATAAGTAATATAGCGTGCCAGCAGCTCCGAAATGACCAGCCATCGCAAACCATAACTGCGGAACGGCAGCGATGAATGACCGATCAATTCAACGGGAATATCGACGAAATCATTTAATGAATGGTAGGGCGGGTGAACTGTGCGATTGAATTCTCGCGCTAAGCTCGACAGCAACCATCGCTGAGTACTCGAATTCAGTTGAAAAAATAATAATCATTTTTTTTTCTCTGCTACTCAGCGTTTGCTTTGCTGAATCGAAATGTTGAGGAAAAAATGTTCGCTGGCACATCGACCGAACCCGATGCGAGGCGACTCTCTAATAAGTAATATAGCGTGCCAGCAGCTCCGAAATGACCAGGCATCGCAAACCATAACTGCGGAACGGCAGCGATGAATGACCGATCAATTCAACGGGAATATCGACGAAATCATTTAATGAACGGTAGGGCGGGTGAACTGTGCGATTGAATTCTCGTGCAAAGCTCGATAGCAACCATCGGCGAGTAGGGGAGAGCGGATGAAAATGGGACAGTGGGGCAAAATGGGATAGTGGGGCAAAAATCAATTTTCCAATAATTTTTGGATGCCCCATTTTGTCCCAACGATACATCCGGATTTCCAACCCCGTTTTACCCGGAAAATTATACATTTTTTTCCTCCGCTGCCCGACACTGCTTTACTGAATCAAAATGTTGGGAAAATATCGCTTCTTTCAATTACGCATACCTGTTTAAAAAATCAGAAAATGTTACGATGATATTATGTCCGTGAGACTTTTTCTCGGATGCATTAACAATCCGTTAAAATTTTTGCTCGTAATTCTTACGTATCAAAATTGAAGAGAACATTTTCCAAAAGCAGCTCTTATTACCAGCGTCGCGAAACCCGGCGCGTCAGGGATCAAGGGGTTAAACGCCAATTGCGCGTCTAACATTGTCTCAGTTCGTAATTCTCATCAGCGAAATGAAAATATTATGAAATTGAGAAAAGCAATAGATCATTAAAAAAAATATATTATATAAAAAAAATCCTAGCGAAGGTAAAATAATCGCAAGTGCAGTGAAATAGTCTAGAAATATAGTCGTGGGACTCGCGCGAGAGATCTGAAGAGGTGAGAGCAAACTATAGTGGTTGGTTCGGGTATACCGAGTTGTGCTATATATTCAGCATTATAGACGCGAAGTGCTGCCTCTCCGGCAGTGGTTGTATATAGATATACGGCGGTGTGTTGTACGAGCGCTGCGAGGTACTCGTGATGAAACCGATTGTAAGATACGCGAGAGAGTCAGAGAGCCGGCAGCGGCAGCGTAGCTAGGAGATCTCTCGCGGCCGGCTCGCGGGAATCGCGCAGCATCCACAGCGGGTGCGCTGTGCCCAGCGCCGAGCACAAGTGTAGTATAACGTGTAATGCGCCGTATATAGTAGAAAGGCAGCCGAGATACGGCGCGGAGGGATAGACCGGCTGAGAAAGAGAGGAGAGACGAAGAGTTCGCGAATGTATCGTTGCTTATAGACGAATGAGTATGCGGTACAACATGCATGTGTTGTCATGGTGCACGCTGGGCTCCTTGCACAGGTAGAATAGGCTATCCCTAGCGTACGGCCAGGATCACGGCGGACGGCTTACATACCTGCGATGTTAATACCCAGTCGCTGTACACTCGATGTCGCGCACGAGTAAAGTAGCAGCGTTGCGTTGTCCATAAAAATAAAAATGTCGCCAAAAAATTTAATCATTTTTTTTTTTTTTTGGAAATTTAAAAGATTTTTTATTAAATTATTTTTGCTTGGATGTTTATAGTTTTTGTAGTAGGGGAAGAAACTTTCGAAAAAATTAACGAAAAAATTGTAAAATTTTTTTTTCAAAAAACCCATTTTCGTCGAAAAAATTGTAAGGGTTAGAATTGTTATTAGAATTGTACCCCCTTCTAATTTTTCCAATTTCAAAATGGCAAATTTTTTTTTTTCGAGATATTGAATTTCTGCCACCGCCATTCGCTTCAGGTGACCCATTTTCACGCAACATACGCAAGACTGGTACCTTCTTCGAAATTTTAAAAATTGACAATTTTCAGGGTAGGAATCCTATGTTAAATTTTGCGAAACGGCACTTTTTTTCAAAAAATTTCGAGATATCGCATTAAAACCTCCGCCATTGTTTTCAAGTGGCATATTTCCCAACGGATTTCATCGTCCCAAAAAATTCTAAAAATTTTTTTTCAAAAAAACCATTTTCGTCGAAAAAACGGTAAGGGTACCATCACTCCCATACGCTATATTCTCAAAATTCCGGCATGATCTGCCTCCATATAAATATCTACAAATAAAGCAATTTCTTCGCGATTCGACTATCCGGCATTTCCCCTGAAAATCACCGTGCCAAATTTTGAAGAAAACTCTCCGTATTGTACAAGACGTGCCGGACAGTGCGCGCCGAGATGCATCGCGGAGGCAGCAGCCTCGGCAGGACCCGTGCACGCGAGTACGACGGAGAGCCGGGAGATCGGCTCTTCCCTCGCGGATTCTCTCCTCAGGGTGAAGCAAAGAAGCGTCGGGGAGAGTGAGCTCGAGCGGGGGCGACGGCCGGGGGCCATCGGGGGCCTCTCTTTCCCTCCGCCTCGTCTCCCCCCTATCTTTATCTCATCGCTCGCTCTTTCTCTCCCCGCAGTCCGAGGCGATACTGCCCGCTCGCCCGGCTCTCCGGCCGCGCACGGCTCTCTGTGTGCGACCGACGAGCCGGTGGGGGGCTCGCCGAACGGCGGACCAGGAGGGGGAGCCCCGCAGGCCGGCCTGCGGCTGCCGACTCAGTATCCCCGGAGCAACCGAGCCACGTGTAACCCGCGGAGGTGCTGTGCCTGTCGAGCTCAACGTGCCTACCCTACAGTATAACTTCCCACGAATTTACGTGCCGCAACACACGACCCTTCGTACTTGGACCGAAGGACCAACCGTGTTTCATTTTCGACGAGTTATCGTGAATTGAAAAAAAAAAGAAGAAAAAAATTTAATTTAATTTTTTTAAATCGTGGATCTTCGAAAATTCGGACCGCTGGACCGAATTTTCAGTCTTTGGATCAAAGTGACAAAGTTCGAGAATTGCCGAGCTGTTTTTAAAATTTGTTTTTTTATTTACAAGTTCGACGATTTTTGCTTCGATAGTTTGCAAAGTGAGAAAATAAGTATTGATAGATAATAACAAAACTGTCCGCCGCGCTACGGAGAGGAGAACTCTGGTGTCCGTGCGCGAGGTGAGAGAGGTGGTAGGAAGAGAAGAGGAGGAAAGAGGGAACGAAGAGGGATATACCTGGATCAGAGGGATCCTTCGACGATTATCTTTCTCTCTCCCTCCCTCGCTCCTTCTCGCCGTTTGCCACAGTCCCCGCGGCAAGGACGCCCAGCAACCGAGGGAAGAAGGAAGTTTTCAAGCGGCGACGAGGGAGGATCCCGGTTCGGATCGAGGAACTCGAGGACTCCCTCCGGCGTCTTCCAGGTGCTTCCTCGCACTCGTTTTTACATTTTTTTTCTTCGCCACCGTTCATTGGATTATTAAATTATTACGCCGCGCGACAAGTGTTTCCCCCCTTTTTCGAGCAGACTCGAACGAGTTACAAAGTGGATTGAATTATTATTTTTTTTATTTTTTCTTATCCGAAGACTCGAGGATTTATAGTGAGGAGTGAAAAAAAATTAAGCACAGTGATGATTTATGGCTTAGGAGAGTGTTTTTGAAGAATCGTCGCGAAAACGTCGCCGATGTTCGACGAGCGGCGAGCGAGAATCGCGGTGGTTTGAGAAGTGTTTCGGGGAATCCCCCGAGTGCCGGCTCGCCGACCGCGCATGCGCGCGCGCCGCCGGCGCGCGTTCTGTGCTCCCTGTGAGAAAGCAGCGGAGATCGCTTCTTGTTGTTGTTGATTTTTTTTTTAATTCGTAAAAAACAAATAAATAAAAGGCGCGCACACGAGAGTTTAGAACGGGTCGCACATGCCGTCGGGATTCTTATGTGTTACTGCCGAGGTGGAAACTCGGCCGCGCCTCGACCGGGCCGAGCGCGCGAAAGCCCGCTACGCGACGTGCCCAAAGTGATCGCGGACCGTGTGCCGTCAGACCGTCGGTGCCGCCGTCGGGCTTGACCGTCACTACTTGGGATACGCGACGAGCGCCAATCGCGCGTAAAAAATATCAAACTCGTATTATTAGAGATAAAACTGTACACATCGCCCTGCGCAAAACTGAGATTATAAACCGCACCACACAGTTCCAGATAAAACCATAAAAAAAAATAATAATAACAAGAAACATTCTTTTTTTATAATGAGAAAACATTTTTAAAAACTGATTAAAAAAAATCTAAATAATAGGAAAAACAAACATTTTTTTTTTTTAATAATAGGAAAAGAAACTTTTTAAAAAATCTGAGAAACGAGGAAATAAGGATTACGTGTTAATCGGAGCTGGGCCACGTGCGAGCGTTGGTTACACTGGAGGTTGGAGCGTTTTAATCGTACGGCTGAGCCGCGCTAACGGCGAAGGTGCGAGTGCATTTAATTCGCTTGTGCGAGAGCCGGAGGAAGCGGGAAGCCAGGAAGGCGAGCTGCGAGCACGTCCTTAAACGTCAATCAATTACACGCCTAAGGAGCGACCGGTCCCGGTGGGCACGAGGGCCCTCCTTAGTTTCTTCTTCAGCGCCGGTGAGTCGATCTCATTGCGCTCGGGCTCTCCCGAGGCGTCAACCGAGCGCGGAGGAAAAAGCGGCGTCCGACGATCTGCCTAATTAAACGCGTTCCAGAGCGAACGCCCGACCGGGAAGAGACGGGACGAGAAGAAACTCATCGACGGTGACGAGCAACTGCGACGCTCTCGGAGACCCCGCGAGGAAACGAGAACCAGTCGGGGAAAACGTGCCGAGGTATCGACCACTTCAAATTTCAAAGGTCTGCAGCGAATCCGAATTTCAAAGGTGTGCGCCAAATCCGAATTTTAAAGATCTGCACTAAATCCGAATTTTAAAGGTCTGCACTAAATCCGAATTTTAACGGTGTGCACTGAATTTGAATTTTAAAGGTCTGCACTAAATCCGAATTTTAACAGTGTGCACTAAATTCGAATTTTAAAGGTCTGCGACAAAACCGTCTTTTAAAGGTGTATTACAAAAATCATTAATAGCAAAAGAATAAAAAATAAAAAATAAAGCGCGTCCGGTATAGTTGCAGCGCATCGTAATAGGCTACTGCGCATGCGCACGCGCTCTCTTGGAAGAGCGAGCCATCGAGACCCATAATCGTCACCCGCCGCTTAAAAAAAGGCGAATCTTCCGGGCAGATTTAGTTATCGCGCCGTGGACAAGTTACGGACAAAACGACGCTTACGTGTCGACCGACTCGCGAGTCTCGCGCAAGAATCATCCGAGCGACGAAGTGCGAAATTTCACCTGCCCAGCATAGCGGGACGGCGTTCCTCGTGAATCTCGGGCTCAACGGAGGACCGTCGAGGAAGCGAGGATAAGCAACCGGGAAGGAAGTAAACCGGCGACCGGCTTCGCGGTCATTTGCCGTCAGAAACGGTGGTGAAAACATATATATATATATATATATGTAGAGCAAAATTATACACACACGGGCCGTATTAGGGGAAAATTAATAGAGCCGAAGAAAGTGGCCGTACAGTGAGTAACAACGTTGATATCGGTGTGTGCGCGCTTTCGCGATCGAATTTTACGCCATTAATAATATAATAATAATATTACCAATAATAACAACAATAACAAAAAGTGTTGAGTGAACAAGATATAAAATTGTGAGAAAGCGGTGAGAGAGAGGAAAGGATTAAAAAAAATAATTTAGACGTTTATCCTACGATCGGAATTCTCGAGGTGTGGAATAAGAAAAGGCGATTGGTCGGGAGAGCAGACGGTGAGAGGAGCAAAGACGATTGGTGATGCGGTAGTCGAGGGATTCCCGAGGGAAGCCATGAGGGCGGCCGCCGCCTACGTCCTGCTCTTCGCTCACCTCATACAGGTAAGCTCCGACGCATATGACTCCATTATGATAATCTTATCGTCAGTTTCTCGGATTACGCATTTCCGTTTAAAAAAAAAAACATTTTTTTTCAATTAAATTAAATTTTTCCCACAAGTCCCCCGTTCGCTTCCGGTACGGCGAACCGTGTTCGAGCGGGTCTCGAATAATAGGCTATAAATACGAAAATTGCATGACTCGCTGATGAGTCATCGTGCAGGAGATGAGAAGCGCGCACGGCGAGATGCTGAGGAGCAGCGAGGAAGACTCTTCTTCCCATCGGGCATAAAACAGCGTCCACGTGTAATACTTAATCGTCGTGAACTTTCCATATTACCGATCTCCATCTCGCTCGATGCACTTTGCAGTCGAATAAATTATCTCGGTTAATTTTTACTCTTTATTATTTTATTTTTTATCCGCCGCGATAAACTCGGAAATGCATGTGTATGGAAGTGCGGCGCGATGGCGCAAATGAAAAAGCTATGTTGAGAAAGGTAATAGGGGGGGTAAATGAGGATAAGAAGATATGAGCATGCACGAGCGATGCAACGAGCCCGCTCGAGATACCGATCGATGTCTCTCACTCCCGCTCTTTCCCTCTCGAGAGTGTGCGGAAATCGTCCGTGTACGTTCACACTGCACACATAGCGAGGCGCACCATAAGTTTCTTCTTCCTCGTTATATCCTCGCGCAAAACTTTCACTCGCTCGTGACGGACAACCCAGAGCGAGGAGTGCGGAGAGGCTACGATCGTGGCTTATACGAAGAGGGATAAAAGTGAGACGTGCATGAACTCTCGGTGGGAGGGGGGCAAGACGGTTCATCGGGATGCATTTGCCATAGCCAATGAAGTTAACGAGCTGTCGTCGGATATGTGCCGTGTCTCTCGAAGGAAAGTACTTGCGACTGGAAAGTACCCAAGAATCGGGGGGAAAAAAAATAGCAAAAAGAAAAATAGCCTCGGTCGGGAAGTAAGGTAAACGTACCAATGGCTAGACACTTAAGGCAATATCTATCTTCAAACCCAATTTTCGCCATCATGTGTCGACCATTTTTGAAATCAGCGGTAACCAATCTTAAGGTTGGAGATTCTAGTTTTCAAAACACATCCATTAAATACTTTTGCAATATTTAACAAAAAAATGTATTCTCGAAATCCCTGTTCATGGGTGTGTCCCGGTTTTCGGACAGAGGATGTCCCAATGTTTCGGACAGTCGCCAATTGTGTCGGGACACAAAAATCGACTATTGCTCAAGCAAATGTAACAATTAAATAATTATTTACGGATAGTCTATGCCGATCTTTGGCATATCAATTACTAATTATATTTGGCATATCATTATATTTGGGATATCAATTACTATGTTAACATTAACTGAAATCTTTTAACCATTATATTCGTTATAAACTTAAGTCTGCGGGTCAGTTGTCCGGTAACTGGGACGTGTCCAGTCGGTACGTTTGCAGCTTACAGAGCGGTTAACAAGGACATGTTAAATGCCCGACGGACAAAAGTTCGCACGGGCATGCATGTAATAGTCCGCTATAACTCTTTGCGATTATGGTCTTTTGTTTTTTCAGCGCGCAAGCGCAGAGCGGTGGTTTAGGAACGCGAAATGGAGCGGATTTTTGCGATTTTTATTTTTATAAAAATTATAGTTTCGCATGTGTGCGAGGTGTAAACGAGTTTCGAAGAAAGCCGGGAAGCCCAGACGAATAACACACACATGTATGTGCGATGCACGTTTGGGTACGGCGAAGCTTGTCTGTATCATACCCTGTTTCGTCTCACTATATAGTAAGTTTATGCATATAGGTATACATGTATATTCGGGACGATTTCGTTCGTGCGTAATTAAGCCGCTCTTTCAATTACCGCGGGGCCGGAATGGTCGTTACCGCGTACGAGGGACGGAGAGATCTCGTGTGCTTCTCGTTAAATTTAGTTAATGCCAACATAGAGAGTAACCGCAGGTATATCGTGCACTCTCGCATGTCTTCGCCCGGGGGGGGACAAAAAATAAAAGAAACTCGAAGGATAAGAGTCCTTAGAGAGAGTGTATGCTAAAGAGTGGGGCAAGACGGACTACTGTTAGCAATTATGCGCGAAACATTAAAAAAAGAAAGTCCCGTCGCGAAAATGGAGCACACGGGTCGCTTTTCTCTACGGTGGTCCGTTTTACCCCGCTCTCATCTATACGCTCCCTTTCGTGTAGGCGTTCGTGCGCACACGGTTTAATTAATGCCGTAGCGATCAAACGCGAAGTGTCACTGTAACGCGAGACATTTATCGCTGGTTCATTATTTTTAAGATGTGCTCCAACTTCACAGAGAATGAAAGTCAGATCTTTCTTCATCTCCGTATTCACGATAGCGAGTCGCTATAATTGCGTCGGATTGCTGGTTATCGTGCAATCCAGGGCGATTGACACGTGAATAATTTTTCTCCCCAGAAATGTCCGAGAACTTTTTGCGAACAGGATCGACAGCCATGGATCATGGATCTAGTCCCTCGACCATCGAAGATCGAGAATTAAGTGTCGATCCTAATTATCGATTTTTTTCCGGCCATTTACATACTATCGTATATGCACGTGTTGCCTCTCATGCATGTTCGTCATTTTCTTTTCTCTGCAATTTACTGCAATTTAAAATCGGCAGGCCAGATTTAAGGTTGTATCGAGAAGGGATGGGAGAATAAAGGAGCTCCGAACCTCCCCTTCACGCTCCCTTCCGTGTAGGCACTTCTCGTTACAGCCAAACCGGAAGTGTCACTATAACGCGAGACTTTTACAGCTAAACCGGAAGTGTCACTATAACGCGAGACTTTTACAGCAAAAAACCGGAAGTGTCACTATAACGCGAGACTTTTACAACAAAAAACCGGAAGTGTCACTATAACGCGAGACTTTTACAGCAAAAAACCGGAAGTGTCACTATAACGCGAGACTTTTACCGCGGATCAATTTTTGAAGATCTTATTCAACTTCACCGAGAATAAAAGTCATATGTCCCTTCATCTCAGTATCTGCAATAGCGACTCACTATAATTAAGTCGATAATTGCTGGATATCGCGCAATTAACACCCGAATCATTTTTCTCCCCCGAAGCGTCCGGGAGTTTTTCGCTCCCGATCTGGATCGACAGCCGTGGATCTCGTGCCTCGATCATCGAAGATCGAGAATTATGTCTCGATCATAATTTTTTGGATTTTTTACTCCCGGCCTCGCCCATTTCAATTCCCGCGTACATGCGTTGCCTCTCGTGCAATCTACAGTCTCATTTTTTTTTTTTGCTCTCGGCAATTTTATCGGCAGGCCAGATTCAAGGTGATAGCGAGAAGGGATGCGAGGGTAGAGGAGCATCGAGCCACCAGAAGCAATAATTCATCGTCCGCGGCGTGGCGGCTTAATTACCCGGAGCGGACGTGCTCTCTCTGTTTCTCCTTCCCGAGAGCCGAGAGCGGACGATGAATCGCCGAGCCACGGTTTTCGCGCGGTCAAGAGCAACGCGAAACTTCTCTCGGCGAGCCGAGGAAGGAGGAAAGAGAGTTTCGGAGTGTTCGCTCGTCTCACTCGCTGGTTAATTCGGCGATTGGTCACGAGTTCGCTCGGTGCAGCGAGTGTATACCGCGAGTTAACCACTCTCGCACGCATTGAAAGGAGCCAAGGGGACCATAAAGTTGGATTCCCGCTGACACCCCTGCCAAGTCTCACGCCCGTTTTTTTTTTTTTTTTTCTTTCTCGCCAAGTTCTCTCTTCCCGAGATGAGGTGTATCCACCTCCGCCGCGTTTGTATTCGACAAAGACGAAGTGGAGGACGAGAGAGCGAAAGCGGACTCTCGCTGTTCGGTATAAACGATCCTCGGACGGGAAGCGGCGTTAATAAAGACGATATCTTCTTTTCCTTCGCCCTCCACTTCGTTCTTCTTCGATCATCTCTTAAGGGCCTGATGCTTCGCGCGCGGAATAATCCGCGCAGACTTTATTTCGGATAGCGCGAGAGGGATGAGATACGCGTCGGACATATGTATATGTATGTATGTATCGCATATGTATATGTGCATATGAATGTATGTATCACATATGTATATGCGCATGTGGATGTAGGTATCACATATGTATATGTACATATGCATGTATGCATCACATATGTATATGTACATATGTATGTATGTATTACATATGTGTAGGTGCATACGTATGTATGTATTACATACGTATAGGTGCATATGTATGTATGTATCACATGTGTATATCTGTGTAGGATGCAATAAGCGCGATGATAATTCAGGACTGATGCTTCTCTTGCCGCGGCGTCTTCGGTGTATCTATCGCTACTATTTTCCCGTAATAGCGGTCCGGACCGATGGGAATTATTGCCGCACTGCTGTGTGTGTGCATATTTTATTTTCTTTTGTTTTTTTGCATTTTATTTGTCTCCTTTGTATATCTTTGTTATTTGTGTATCTATATATAATGCAATAAGTACGATGATAATTCAGTCGTGATGCTTCTCTTTTCTCCGCGACTTTAGAATATCTATCGCTGCGACTATTTTCCTGTAATGGCGGTACGGACCCATGGGGATTATTGCCGATCTGCTCTGTGTGTATATATATTTTTTTTTTGCATTTTTACTTGGGTATCTTTATTATTTCTGTATCTATATACAGTGCAATAAGTACGATGATAATTCGGTCGTGATGCTTCTCTTCTCTCCGCGACTTTGGAACATCTATCGCTGCGACTATTCCCGTAACGGCGGTCCGGACCCATGGGAATTACAGTCGCACTGCTGTGTGTGTGTATATTTTCATTAAATTTTTTTCCTATTTTTCCTTGTATATCTTTATTATCTGCGCATCTATTTCTGTATCTATATACAATGCAATAAGTACGATGATAATTCAGTTCTGCTGCTTTTCTTGGCTCCCCGACCTCGGAGTATCTATCGCTGCGACTATTTTCCCGTAATGGCGGTCCAGACTCAGGGAATTATAGCCGGACTGCTGCTGTGTGTGTACATGTTTTCATTAAATGTTTTGTTCTACTTTTTTTCGATGTATATCTTTATTATTTGTGTATCTATTTATGTATCTCTATACAATGCAATAAGTACGATCATAATTCAGTTAAGATGCTTTCCTTGGCTCCCCGACCTCGGAGTATCTATCGCTGCGACTATTTTCCCGTAATGGCGGTCGGGACCCATGGGAATTATTGCCGCACTGCTGCGTGTGTGTACCTTTTCTTCTTTTTCTTTTTTTTTTAATTTCCGACCGGTAGGAGACGCAGGAACACGGCAAGAATATGGCACTCCAGCAGCGGCAATGGTCACCTTCCTTCTCGTCCCACGGTAAATTACTCCATAGATTTTCATCCTGTAGCCTGGCAACTATTCGCACAACACAGTCGGCGCTCGCCGCTGTGAGTCATCGCAAAAGCCCTCGTAACAATAATATCTACGACTCCGTAAGTCGCAGGATCGTGTGTCGCGGACGATGGAAGCAAAGAGCCCCGACGCGTCTGGGCTCTCTCTCGAGCCTCTCTCCGCAAACTCCGCGTCACAATGGGATAATTCTCGCACACCCCACATGTGCACATACGCGAGTGAGACCTCGCCTCCGTCGTCTCGAGGCCACACCGATCGAAGTCCTGCTGCTTGAAGAAAAACACTTACACTCCCCAATTTATCCCATTTCAACGTTTTCATTAAATTCCCGGCCCTCAATTTAAAAAACCAAACAATGCCCGAAGAGCAACTTTCAAAAGTATTTTTTTTTGTACAAACTTCCCTTTGCAATCAAGATTTTAAGCTTTTCCCACAGGCGATTTTTCCCCAGTCTACTTTGCCGACGGCTCGGAATCAAAAGGGCGCAACCCATATACTTCCACATTGGCCTTACGCCCTTTTGATTCTCAGCCATCGATATACATATGTGTACATATATGTGCACGCAGTTCCGTCAGCTTCTTTGGCCTCTCCCGTTTCTTCAGCAGGCTCAGTTTCTTACGAGCATGCCGCGAGTCGGTGACGGGGTAGTCGTCTCAATTTTACGCTCATTGCCGATCCCGCGTCTCGGTCCGCGCGAGTCCTCACGTATCCGTTCCGTCGTATCAATCGTCTTCGGGACTTAATCACTCGGCGATGGCTGAGGATCCGTCTTGCCTCCCTGTCAGCGACCAGCACTTTTCTCTTCGGCGATCGGACGCACTGTGTGTTACGAGTACGGTCCCGAGTACTGCAGGCAAGACACGCTATATGTACATTCGTCGTGTGTGATTTCTCATCGTGTGTCTCCTCGTCCGCGCGCGCGCTTCGAGGACTCCGACATCGGCCACTTAAGGTCGCCTCCTCGCGTCATCCGCTTTTTCACTTCCCGGCAACTTTGCTCCCCGGGCTGATGGGAAGCTGCGAGGGCAGTCGCCGAAGAGCGCGATCCAGGAGTCCGTGGAGACACTCGGTCGAGAGACTCCATCAGTGACATCCTCCTCGTCTCCTTCTTTCCCGGTACACGCACACACGGAAGACCGTCCACTTGAGTCTTTTCCCCGGCAACTTTTTCCTCTTGTTTTCCTCTCCATCCCCTCAGTCCCTTCGCCCAGTGTTGCGGGCTGCCGAGGTTTCTCCTTATGCCAATTATTGCCCGAGTTGATCCCTCCGGGTTGTTCGCCCCGAAGGGAAACCAAGACTGACGCACGCCGGAGCGAGGAGAACTGATCCGTCCAGGGGAGCATTCTCTCCACCGAATTGTCGGCGTAGCGTGCTACAAATTGGAGAAGTATCCAGAAGTGCGGAAGGCAGCCTCGAGCCTTTGCCGAGAAAGGACCAGACATTACCAGACAACGGCCAAACTTACGTGAAGTTGAGTTGGATCAAGATGTGCATCTACCGAAATGCGCGATTACGAAGTCCGTGGAAACACTCGACCGAGAGACTTCATCAGCGACATTCTCCTCTTCTTTCCGAGTATGTACATGTGTATCCACTTAAGTCTTTTCCTCGGCAACTTTTTCCCCTTGTTCTCCATCCGCTCAACCTCTTCTCCCACTCTTGCGGGCTGCTGAGGTTTTTCCTTATTGAGGCAATTGAGGGATTGAGGCAATTGAGGGAATTGAGGGATTGAGGGAAACGCAGAATGACGCACATGGAAGCGAAAAATAACGCAGCTGGCAAGGCTAATATCGCCGGTAACGCGCGTGAGGTGAAGAGTTGCTCCACCGAATTGTTGGCGTAGCGTGCTACAAATTAGAGAAGTATCTGCCAGAACACCCGGAGGAAGCCTCCAGCCTTCGCCGAGAAAGACGGACAGACATTCGACACAAACAACGGCGAAACTTGCACGGAGTTCAGTTAGATCAGGAATTCGTGGAGACACTTGGCTCATAGAAGACCACTCGAGTCTTTCCTTCGAACTTATTCCTCTTGTTGTCCTCTCCATCCCCTCAACCTCCTCTCCCACTGTCGCGGGCTGCTGAGGTTTCTCCTTATCCCAATCATTGCCAGAGCGATCCCTCCGGGTTGATCGCCTGTAGGGAAGGGAAACGTAGCCTGACGCACACAGGAACGAAAAAGAACGCAGTTCGGATGGATAATATCGCCGGTAACGCGCGAGAGGTGAAGAGCATTGCTCTACCGAATTGTTGGCGTAGCCTGCTACAAATTAGAGAACTATCTGCCAGAACAGCCGGAGGAAGCCTCGAGCCTTCGCCGAGAAAGACGGACAGACACTCGACACAAACAACGAGTTAAGTTAGATCAGGAATTCGTGGAGACACTTGGCTCATAGAAGACCTTCCACTCGAGTCTCTCCCTCCAACTTGTGCCTCTTGTTTTCCTCTCCATCCCCTCAACCTCCTCTCCCACTGTTGCGCGCTGCTGAGGTTTCTCCTTAACCCAATCATTGCCCGAGCGATCCCTCCGGGTTGTTCGCCTGGAGGGAAACGCACACGGGAGCGAAAGAGAACGCAGCCTGTAAGGACAACATCGCCGGTAAGGCGCGAGAGGTTAAGAGTATTATTCTTCCACCGAATTGTTGGCGTGGCGTGCCACAAATTAGAGAAGTATCGGCCAGAAGTGCGGAAGGAAGCCTCGAGCCTTGGCTGAGAAAGACGGACATTCGGACAAAACAACGGCGAAACTTGCGCGGAGTCGAGTTAAATCGGGATGCGCGTCTGCGAGTGTGCGCGGTGGGGTTTCGAGACTCGGGCAGGTTTCTCGTTCCGTCGAGAGACCGCGGAGCGTCGAATCCTCGGGACGAAGTCGGCCAATCGACTCCCGACCGGCGAATCTGTTATTCGCAACCGAGCGGGAGCGTACTGGGCGGTGCACAGGGCGAAGCGTTTAACTGGCGGTCACGCGAGGCCGCTATAAAAATCGGTACCCTCGGGCTCTTCTGGGTTGCGTTTCGCTCTCCCGACGGCTCGCCGCGCAGCCGACTCTCGTTGAAACATCGCCGAGAGGATACACTCGCCGGGAGTCGCGCAACAGCAGCAGCCAGATAAATACCATTAGACACGATGCCAGCGGCCCGGTCGTCGTGTTCTCCTTATTTCCTCCCCGGTTCCTCTTCTTCCCGGGGTTACCTGGGCCTGTCCATTCTTCCGCGCGCTTGCGGTGCCCTCGACGGAGCCCTCCGTCTATATCTAGCCGGAAAGCGAGCGAAATACCGTGAGCTAAACGTCCTCGCGCGCCGCACAGGTGCGTGCCGACCAGATCATCCTTGTATTTTCTTTCTTTTTGGTCTATTTTTATTTTTATTTTTTTAATTTTTTTTTTAATACCGAGAGCAAAAGACGTCGCCGCCGCAACGTCGGAAGCTCTTTGCGCCGGACCAGGTCCAGCAGTCGCGTTCTCCATCGCCCAGGACGCTTTGTACCGCTTCGCGGAACGTCTCGGGGCATCCCAGACCGATGTTACCGGAGAGTTATGGCCTCGCACCCTCTCCCCCCCCCACCCCCTGCCCCCTCTGGCTCATTATTGCTCCTTGATCCGCGCAACTTATGTTCCCATGGAAGTCAGGAACCGGCGAACATTTCTCAACCGGCAGTCTCTTTGATCCTTCGAGGAAATTTATTTAGACACCGCGTGACGTCGATTCCGTCCCGGTGCAGTGTAATTGCTTCCAGGTTTAGGAACTCTGTCCATTGCTCCAGATTCGCGGGGTTTTGGTTGCAGGGGCCACAAATAATATAGGGTAGAGCGGGGCAAAATGGGGCAACGGGGCAAAACGGGGTTTTTGGGCAAAACGTAATTTTCCAATAATTTTTGAATACCCGAATTCGCCCTATCGGATACATCAGGCTTTTCTGCCCAGTTTTGCCACCTTGTCCGATCCAAAAATTATTGGAAAAATTAGTTTTGCCCAAAAACCCCGTTTTGCCCCGTAGCCCCATTTCGCTCCGCTCTCCTGTACCTTGAGAGATATCAATATGGGTTTTTTGGGCATTTTTTTCTCAAGGCGAAGTAAAATAGACTTGGTAAAGAAAACTGTGAATTTGTCTTAAAAAAAAAATTAAGGCCATTGAAAAAAGTTAAGCTGCCTGCAGTCAGGTGCGTCGAGGGGTGTCTGGCGTGAGGCGATCATTTAACTCCTCGCGCCTCTTCCCCAGGGCTCATTATTGCTCCGGGATCCGCGCAACTTATGCTCCCATGGAAGTCAGGAACCGGCATTCTCTTTGATTCTTCCAGGAAATTTATTTAGACACTGCGTGACGTAAATCCCGGCCCGGTGCAGTGTAATTGCATCCGCGGCTTCGGAGAAACTGTGCGTTGCTCCAGATTCGCGGGGTTCCGGTTGAAGGGACCGTGAATAATACATCTCGCGTCTCGAGATAAATTGTTCGCGGTCCCTTCAATCGGAGTTGTCTTCAGGATGACGAAGATACCAATCGGAGAATTTTGGGCATACGCAAACTTTTTTTTCAAGGCGAAGCGAAGTGGACTCGGTCGGTAACGAAAACCGTAATAAACTTTTTCAATGATGCGAATTTTGCTCGAAAAAAAATTACCCTATTCGCGGTCCCTTCAATGAGAGATGTCTTTAGGATGACGAAGATACCGATTGGAGAATTTTGGGCCCACTGAGAAAAAGAATAGTGTTTTCTACTATAACAAATAGTTCTTAGAGAGAACGTCTATATAGATAGTTACTGATAGTGTATATTCAATTAGTTAAACTATAATCATGGTTGCAACCATCATTTTAGACCTTCCCTTAGGGGAACTATTTTTTATCGTAAAAAGTGAGTATTGTTGCTTGAACTATCTAATTTTTTTTCTCAAGGCGAAGTGAAATGGACTCTGTCGGTAGCGAAAAGGGTAATGAACTTTCTTCAATGATGCGAATTTTGCGCCAAAAAAATAATAAGCCCATTGTTCGCGGTCTCTTCAATGAGAGGTGTTTTTAGGATAACGAGGATAACGAGGATACCGATCGGAGAATTTTGAGCACACCGAGGAAAATAATAGTGTTTCCTACTATAATTGTTCCCAGGGGAACGTCTATATAGATAGTCACTGATAGTGTATATTGAATTAGTTAAGCTATAATTACGGTTGCAACCATGATTTTTTGTCACTGTCGTAACCATACAATGTAGACGTTCCCCTTGGGAACAACTTTTTGCGATAAAAAGTCATTGTTGCTTTAACTATGTAAAATTATTTTCTCACTGCACGCTGCGTAAGTTTTTTCTCAGGGCGAAACGAAGTGGACTCGGGGTCGGTAACGAAAACCGTAATGAACTTTCTTAAATGATGCGAATTTTGCTCAAAAAAAAAATAACCCCATTGAAAAAAGCGAAGCTCACCACAGTCAGGTGCGTCGAGGCGTTTCTGGCGTGAGGCGAAAATTTAGCTCGCTCTCATCGGACGCGTCGGGCGATTTCACGGCAAAATCGCGGGTTAACTGCCGGCGTTACAAAAAGGTGTTAAGTGTGTCGGAGCCGAGGGTCTCGCCGGTCCGGAATCGAGCGTGAGATAGAACGAAGGTGTTTCGAGCGAAGCTGACGAGCCGTTAGCCTCCTGCAGCGTACCTGCATCGAGAAATTCCGTGGCTCTCGTCTCTTGCATCGAAAAATCTCGGGAGATCTTGCGTGGAAACAAAGCACGGTTATATATCAAGAGGCTCGTGGAGAGACCCAGGAAGTGGAACACGCTCGGTGCAAGACGGCAGCAACGAGGAGGCAGCAAAACAACGCGCGTTTTCTTTCATCAGCAGCGAGTAATCATCGGTATCGGAGACCGAAAGGAACAATGCTCGCGAAGCGGAGGAAAAGAGTAAGAGGAGAGTAAGCTGTACAGGGGGGCGGGGGGGGGGAAGGGGATCGAAAGAGCAGGGCCTTCTTTGTTAGCGGGAGAGGCGTGTAGCTCGCTCCTCCCACAAACCTGTCATCAACAGGTTGATCGTTTTTTATTTTTTTTATTAAAATTTTTTTTACTCCGTGTATGTGTGCCGAAGAGCGTGTAGGATCATGCGCGCAACGGTGGATGTGTCTGTTCCGGCGAAAGAGATACAGTAGAAGCCCGTTTATCCGAGCTAGTGTGCGGAGAGCGTACGTCGGATAAGTGAAATCTCGGATGAGACGGATAACATACTCAATTCAAACTTGTACTACTATTATATTTTTTTTAAACAACACCACTTCATATAAACATTGCCTTTATCAGTTAATTTAGTTACTTTTTTGGTATAATTGTAATTTCAGTAATTAACATTAACTTCATACAGGCATAAAAAGTTGAGTCTAAAATCGGAACTGTTGTACCTGCGGCTCGCTATATAAAGCAAACTTGTACAGTAGAACCCCGTTTGTCCGAGCTATAAGTGCTTATAAGTACTCAATTCAAACTTGTATTACTATCATATATACTTTTAAACAGCACCACTTCATATAAACATTAACTTTATTAGTTAATTTAGTTATTTTATTAATATAATTATAATTTCGATAATTTACATTAAGTTCATATAAACATAAACCATTAACTCAAAAATCGGAACTGTTGTACTTGCTCGCAATATAAAGCAGACTTGTACGAGTTTAAGTGTGTATGCAACAAAGTTGCCTTTACGGACTACTCAGCACGCGGGCATTGCTGCTTCATCCGTTTTATCCGACTTCTCCGTATTATCCGAACCTACACCTCGGTTAACGCGGCGAGCTCGAATGAATTGGGTGCGTTGGATACCGCGCAGGCTCGTTTAATCAAAGGTCGGATAAGCAAGGTTCTACTGTACAGCTATAGTTCGTAGACGCGGCATAACGCCCTGCCTCGTCTCGATCGTGATCGGGCGGCGATTAAACGCTCATCCCATTATATTCACCTCCCGAGTTCACTCATGTATTTTCATCTCGCTCGTCTCGTCTCGTGACTTTGTAGCTCGCGCCGAGCCGGTAAAACAGCTCGCGCACCGTACCGACGGCTCAGGATCGACGGGGCGCGATCCGGACGCTTCGGAGCGCCGAGAACCGCCCTTCTGATTCTCGGCCCGGCCGATTCACTGTACTCTCGCTGTCCGCCGCTCGAGCTACACACGCGAGGTGGCATCGCATCGCTCCGCAGCGAACGATTTATAATTCATTTATGACACCTCCCGGCTCATTAAATTCTCACTGCGGCTGTTATCATCCTCGATAATGCGCTCCCGCGCATACGTAATAAAAAGAGGATGCGGGAACCGCGCGCGGCGAACGATTCTGTCGCGGCTAATTACACAACGATGTAATCGTGGGATAATCACCGATGCATATTACAGAGTATATAGAGTGATGATTACAGGCTACCGACGAACGACCGGCAGATCGCTATTATTCATACACAACTCGTTTGTATAATATACCGATAACGGTCTCGGATGTACTATGTGAAAACGTTTACGCGCTACCCACGCTCATTAGGCGCCCAGCCGGACCGACACGATCGGCGGTGGATCGGCGGTGGACCTCTGGCTGCGCTTACGTGTAGTTTATTATCTCACATGCCGATTTCGATTTTCCTGTCGCGCATGCTGTTACATTTTTTTTTTATCTCGTAGAGGCTTTAGAAACATGTTTCACATCCGCATACGTTGACAATTTTTTTGTCTCTTGATAATGTGACGATTCTTTTTTTAGCAACGTGCGGTTCGTTCGTAATGAAATAGATAATACGATTTTAAGGGCGACTTCGGGCATGAAAGGGTTTTATTTATTTTTTTGCGCTGATGAAAAATTGGATCGCTAGTCACCCTACGATCAATTCACGACGGTGTTTTGATCGTGTGAAAAAAATCACCGGATCGCTTTTAAGACATAAACAATATAAAGGAAAAAAAACAACGATATTTAAAAAAATGTTACACTCAAAATTGCTGGCACAGTAGATTTTGGTAGAGTTGTTAGAGTTGTCTTTTTGGATAGAGTTGTGAGTGGTAGAGATGTAAATGTGTCCATTTTTTATATCTGGTCGTTTTACGCATTAATAAAAAATGTCTACGTTCAGAATATAGTTACGAACGGTCTGGCGTGATTTTTTGTTACCGATAAAAGATATTTAAAATCTTTTTTTTTTTTGCCAATTATCAATGTACGTCCTTATAAAGAAAAAACTGGTGGTCCTTTGTGGACAAGAAATGTGTATTCTCATAAACTTACTTCACTTTGAGGACGAAATGAATTTGTTTGATCTGTGAACAGTCTTGTCTTTGACGTAACATAATCGAGTCTCACCGTGTGTACGGTCGAGACTGTGTGAAAAAAAAAAATTTGCAGTGAACCGAATCTCGATCGACCTCCCAGGCCAGTCGAGCGAGACTAATCGTATAACCACCGCCCTCGAGAGCTGCGCTGCGAGTATCCAGTATACCTGACGGGCAGCTTGTCCTCGTCGTCGATCTCGTCGCGTAATACGCGATACCCGTGACACTCTCGAGGTACACCTGTTACACCGGCAATCGTGTGATGCACTCCTATGGGTATTTAAAGTACACTCGATACACCGCGCACCCTCGCTCTCTCACGAACAGGCGGAGAACGGGTAAATCGAGCTGGATCTTTCGCACCGAGGCCGGTTTCGCGAGCCTGGAACTACGCTTCACTTCCTTCGAAGACGCGAAATTACATAGTGCCTCGTACGTTTAACCCTAAAGACAAAAAACAAATCGTCGCACGGATTATATTTTTCCACGAGCCTCGAGATTCGAAATCTTTGCGCAAATCGCTGAGGTTGTTAATTCACGCAGACTAAAAAAATGTTTACATCTGTGAAAGATTTTTTTATCCATAAACGTCGACCATTTTTTTTTTATCGTAAAAATGGAAAACCAAAAAGAAAAATATTTTCACATTAAAATAATATTTTTTCTTGCTTTATGTTTACGAAAAAGAAGGAAAAAGACAACAAAAAAATCGCTTAGGCGGTTTACTCAAGCAGACTAAAAAAATGTTTACACCTGTAAAAGATTTTTTTTTTCCTAAACATCCGCAATTTTATTTTTCCCATTAAAATGAAAAACCAAAAAAAAAAAATGTTAACAACAAAATAATATTTTTTCTTTTATTTTTACAATAAAGAAGGAAAGCACGTGAGAAGCGGCTTTTCGTTCTCGATTTTACAAAACGATTTGTTTGGTCCGCGATCCGTTCAGCGTTCACCATTTAATTTTGTCTTCGAGAACCAGTTTCCCTGGCACGGGTTAGCCCGAAAGGGGGAGGGTCGGAGCCACGAGATATTTCGAGTTTTTAATTATTTTCGTAATTTGAGAGAGCGCTGGAACGTCGATCGGAGCTGAAACGAGCTCGAAGGAACCGGCAGCCGGAGCAATAGAAGAGGGACGGCGAAATATACGAGCGGTACTCGAGCCGGGGTAGCAAATAATATTAAGTATAGGTCTCCTCGAGAAGCAGCGTCAGCGAGAGGAACTAGAAGAAGAAGAACAAGAAGAAGCGCAAGCGGCGAGTGCGAGTGCGAGATATATGTGGGTCGCCTCAGAGGCCGAAGAGCCACAAGGCCCGTAAAACACAAGCTCACGAACGAAGAACAAGAGGAAGATGAAGAGGAGTCTCTCGAGGAGCTGCGAAAGAAATCACCGAGCTCTCCTATACAGCACAGCAGAATATCGAGCCAACACAGGTGCGCTACGCACTTTATAAAGCGTACGTATATTTAATACACTCGAGAGACTTCTGCGCATGCGCGCGAGTCGTTCGTGGTCGTGAGAAGACCCGGACCCTGGCGAACGCTGCCCACTGACCACCACTACCAAGTTATAAAATTAAATGTTCGTTCGGGAGGCCTATTTCACTCGGGCAGGTAGCGGCCACCGGTAATTACTACCTGCGCGACTTAGAAGAGAGCCGGGCGAGCGAGGAGAGATAAAACTTACGACCGTACGGTGGTCGTCGACGTCCTCTTCTTCGCGGCGTCGCGCGCACGCGCGTTGCTTCGTTGCTTCTTCGAAAGTCCATGCCGTAGAGACCCACACGGAGACTGTCCAAGCAGTGTGGAAGAGGATCATCGTCTCGTCACTCCCTCGTATCTCGTTCATTTTGCTGTTTCTTATTTATCGGACACATCGCGCAGCCACCAATCTATGCCCCGCGCTAGGTTATTTCGAGTGATCGGCGATCGTGCGCGAGGATGAACCGTCTCGATCGCGGACGATCGGCTTCAATCTGTCACTACCGCTGCACATATATCGACGGCTATGGATTAAATGGGCGTAGACGGTACAAAAGAGGGCTGCGCGTTTAACGAACGTGTCTTAAGCATAAATATGCTGAATTCTTTGGTTTAGCCTCGTTGATTTTAGAATTTGTTTGTCGTCAATTTTGGAATTTATCTATCGTCAATTTTATGAATTGTTTATAGTCAATTTTATAATTTGTTTATCGTCAATTTTATAATTTGTTTATCGTCAATTTTACAATCTCTTTATCGTCAATTTTAGAATTTGTTTATCGTCGATTTTACAATTTATTTATGGTAACTTTTACTATTTCTTTTTCGCCAATTTTACTATTTCTTTCTCGCCAATTTGACTATTTCTTTTCCTCGTCAATGTTTCTGTTTCTTTCTTGTGAATTTTACAATGTTTTGTTTTAGTTAAAAATATTAGCAAAAAAAGTTGTCAACCGTCGTGGACAATAAAAGTTCGGTGCAATGCACAAACTTTTTTTTAATTAAATGTGTAACTCGTGTGCACTTTAGCATGAGGCTTACGCCCTTTCGATTCCTAGCCGTCGACGTATGGCACTGTACAGAAGCCGGAGCGGTCGTCAAGAGTGGTTCGCCCTGCGAGAGAGCCGCGGATTAAGATAATGGGAGCGTCGCGTGGAATTGGAACAGTGGAAGATGCTCTCGGTCTTCTCTCGTTTATTGTTCCTCGTACAGCGTTCACGTACGAGTGCTCGTGTAGCTAACAATCTCATGATAAGTTACGTACAGCATCTGCCTCGACCGGCGAGCATTCAATCGTTTCGATCTAATTACATAAGAGTCGTCGATTATGATAATTCGATCGAAATCGATCGGACGAGAAACGAGATGCGGCTTTCGCTTCTCCAACACCTGGTATACGATACGAGCTTCCCGTGGCTATCACGCGAATTCTTCCTCGGCCGACATCGCGTGCGTCCCGACTCAGTTCTTCTTCATATTCCCAGGTGGGCTTTGCCGATGCTGGCACAACGGCCAAGCTCCTACCCAACACTGAATGCCAACGGTTCCTTCGTAACCTGGCCAGTGAATTTTTATATGGTATGGCTCAAAGATTTAATACTTTAATAGCATGACAAATCTTTGTTATTTTTTAAATAAAAAAATAATAAAAAAAATCAATATTTCACACTTTGTGCATTAAGCAAATAGTTATTCTAAGTAGCAAACAAACGGGAAACTGTTGACTAGCAGTAGATTACTCGATGCGAAGAATTTGATTTGACGCCATTGTCTTGAAGTTCTAAACGGTTTTTTCAAGGACAATTACACAGTCCAGGCCGTTATCCTGATTAGCGATATGTTATTATTGTTATTTTAGTTATTATTGTTATTTTAGTTATTATTGTTATTTTAGTTATTATTGTTATTTTAGTTATTATTGTTATTTTAGTTATTGTTGTTATTTTAGTTATTATTGTTATTTTAGTTATTATTGTTATTTTAGTTATTATTGTTATTTTAGTTATTATTGTTATTTTAGTTGTTATTGTTATTTTAGTTATTATTATTCTTTTAGTTATTATTGTTATTATTATTGGTTCCTCGATGATGGAGCGGCTCGGTGCAGTTTCTGATGCTCGTAGGAGGATCGCATGCGCGCGCATTGATCGCATCCCGATCAGGAAGACTTTCACCGTTCGCCAGGCGATTCGGACGTGAGAGTTGGCCGAGGCGAGAGTGAATTATCCCGAAATGAGCTGGGGGCAATTCATAGAGGGGAAAAGAATGTGTTGAAGAAACTGCAAAAAAAAATAAATAAGCTACGTACAGGTGCGTTATAGTTGCGCCGTAGGTAGAGGAGGCGGAGGGGGGGGGGGAGTTAACGGAGGGAAGACTCGGCGAGTCTCGCACGCGCCACGCTACAGTCGTTCGAGACTATGCGTTTCTTCTGCACCGCCCCCGTCTGTGTGTCTTCCTTTTTCTGCTCGTCTTACACAAATTATTCATATTAAGCCGGCGCGGGCAGTGAGCGCCGTCGCACAAAAGCGCGGAGCGAGCGCGGGCAGGCAGTAACGCGCCTCGCTGCACCCCGACTATGCGGAAAGGAAAGCCCCATCGGCGTGTCCGAAGGCCCCGCGGATGGCTCTTTCCCCGGCGCGTCGGTGGAAATCCGATCGTCGCGTTACATCGCGCTCGGCGAACGAACGCTCAGACGCAACAGGTTCTTCATATGTTTATTCGATGCGATTTATAAAATCGTCGGGGATGTTGCACGCATGCGCACTCGAATCGCTCACATGCCGGATTCCCGAGGCGGCGATCGACCCGGCCGGCGGACGATGAAATCAATCGAGGAGGCACGGAACGAATTTAAATATCAGTCGGCTTATAATTTACGACGCAACTCATCGCCGTGGGAAAGTTCTTTCATCGTGAGGACTCGGCGATTTTTTTTTCGTTTTTTTTTCTTCTTAATTTCGCGAAACGATATTCCGCCGTTTTTATGATAAACGGACGGGAAGATTCCCGCAGACTATAATCGGCCAGTCGAACGGTTTTCGAAAGGAGCTGACGAAAGTCGTAAAACTCACTCCGCGCTAGTCCGCAGACCTAACAGGTGTACACCAGAATATATACATATACATATATACATATATCTATACATAAATACATATATATACATATATATACACATGAATACATATGGATACATATATACATATATATACACATATGCATATGTAAACATATACTATATACTTATATGTGCGCCCATCGAAAAACGGTCTCGACGGGGTCCACTTAACGATTCCACTTTTATAGAAAACCCCAGGTGATGACACATTCAGAATTGAAACCGTCCGGGAATGAATTGGTAGCCGAGGAGAGAATAAACGAATTCACGTCTCGTACGGAGCCCGTTGAGACATGCCAGCACCTCTATATAAAGGGACTACGAATCTCGAATCTGTTCTTTCGACAACGGAGCTTTTTCTTTTTTTTTTCTTCGCGTACACGATTTCGCCGTGTCCTCTTATTCGGCCGTGATTCCGTCCGGGCCAGTTCGGGAATTGACCGGCGCGACCGGGGAAGGAAGAAAGACGGAGAGTGAGAGATCACGAGGGAAGGCTCTCGGTCGCGGGTCTTCCGTAATTTGACGTCGGCACGTGAGGAGACTGTGCAAACTTCGGAAAGGCAAGCAAACACGGTAACGCTCGTTCAGCGCTTACATAGTCCCTCGGCTCGAAACTTTCGTCGTTTCGGAAGGTTTTTGTAATTTTTTTTTTTTTTTTTCCACAATTTTTCTGTGGATCGCCGGTGCGTAAAGGATCACCTGTTACCGAGCTACAAGTTTCTCCGCGACGCCGTCGACGCCTCTCGGCTCGTCCTTAATGATGCATCAACCCGCTGTTTGCACGCTGGTCCACTCTGCCAGCTTCCCGCGAGCTTTCGACTCCGTATTTGCGCACGTATCGCTTTCAAAGGAGAGTAGCCGCTTCGCTCGCCGGGATATCGGCCGTATCTTGGCCGGTGGTACCGGAGACGTAGACTTTGTATTGTGTGTACGGTAATCGTTATACGCACACCTGGCATACAATGCGTTTTCTACTCTCCTCGCCGCGTCCACGCGCCAGCAACTTGTCCTCGTGATCTTCGTGCACACGTTCCGGGCTTTTACACCCGAGGAAACCCTTCGGACAAACCCTCCGGTTCGAGACACGGAGGAGGAATTCTCACACGTGAATAAAAATGTTGCGCATGCGCGCGAAGGTTTACGCGCGCTACAGGTGGCAAAGTCATCGTCGACTGATCGTAAAAATCTAAGAAAATTATTTCTTAGATTCTACGCTTCCCTGATTCTTCTAAGGAACTCTTGCATTTTTTTTCTTGAAAAAGAATCACAGGAGCTTCGTTTTTATCACCCCCCCCCCCCCCCCTCCCAAATGTTATCGACTAATTTTCAAATTGAAATGTAACAAAAACGTACGCTTTATATTTTATACACGGCAATCGTTATACACAGTCAGAAAAAAATTTATTTGACTGATGATTGGAAACTAAATATTAGTTTGAATTAAATGGATATTTATGCGAAACAATTTTTTTTAATTAAATAAATATCTAATTGAATTAAATAATTTTTTTTAATCAAGAAATATCGATTCGAATTGAATACATTTTCTTAGCGGAAGACCCGTGGAACGAATAATTTTTCCGGATGCATCGAAGCGGCCTACTGCGTTTTCTCCTCTCCTCACCTCCACGTGCCAGCGCCTTGTCCTCGTAATATTCGTGCAGACATTCCACGCTGTTACACCCGAAAGCCCCTTCGAATAGGTTCGACACACACGGCCGAGGAATTCTCGCACGTGAATAAAAGTGTTGCGCATGCGCACGAAGGTTTACGCGGCTCGCAGCGACAGGTGGCAGAGTGGTCGTCGACCGATCGTAAAAATCTACGAAATAATGTATTCTCGAATATTTTCGTTTTTATCATCCGACCCCTCCCTCCGCCCCCTTTCACCGACTTCTCTTTGGAACTCGTCGTAGTACCGAACGAGAAACATCGATCGTCGATATTTAAAAAAAATGTTATCGATTAATTTTCAAACATGCGAGATAACGATCGATTCTGCTCCTCCTCCCGTTACGCAATAATATCCGATCGAAATGCTTGTTTCAGCTCCGAAGTCCCCTCGCGGGGCGCTTCTATATACCCGTGCATACGTATCTTTATTTATGTATTCGACTTTTTATAGGCTACTATGTGCGGTCGAGCCTCCTCCGCTGCCCGATCATTACGGACCACCTTGCTAGTTCTCGTCGCGAACGGGAGTCCGACAGGTTTTATTTATGCTTTGTGTGATATAGAGAAAGACGGAGGTAATCAATGGTTTTTTTTTTTTTTTTTGCCGACGAATCGTTCGAAGATTTACGGCGATTCGTTGGTTCATGAAAGGTCGTAATGACTTTGTACCTCGTCGGGTAATCAGTGAGTCTCTTCCTGAAGCTTTTTCTCCGCTAAAAGGCACAATTTTATTTTTCCATTAATCGCATGTTTCTTCATCCTCGCAATATTTTCAGCCCACTCAAGGCCGGCGAGGAGAGAAAGTATTGCAATAATTGAAAATAATAATTGGACTCTCAGATTACAGTTCAGGAAAACAGAATTTTTTTTTTTAACTTGGCAACATTTTTGATAAATTCCGGTCCGCTAATTTGGAACCCTCGAGTAGCCCCGCGATGGACAGCGATGCATTCGTTCTCATACGCGGTAACCTGAACGAGGCAAAAACCCGCCGGTCGAAAAACTATAAAGTTATCACAATGAGCGATCTTAAGCGGTTCTCGATGAGGAATGTACCGACAATTTTTCTTGCGTCTTGGCTTCCACGTTACACGTCCCCGTTGCTTCAATTACCGTCTCGGTTAACCCGAGAGGTCTCTCGTGAAAATGTCACTCGCACGCTGCCCGCGGCGTTGACGTGCGCACGCTCCGCGACTGAGAGCCCCAACTTCTGAGGCACCATACATATACATATACATATACATATACATATACATATACATATACATATACATATACATATACATATACATATACATATACATATACATATACATATACATATACATATACATATACATATACATATACATATACATATACATATACATATACATATACATATACATATACATATACATATACATATACATATACATATACATATACATATACATATACATATACATATACATATACATATACATATGTGTGTATGTATGTATATAAACACGCTGAATATACTGCTTACCTTATATAAGGTTAGAAGGAAGGGGGAATGGAGAAGCTCACCAGGGAATAATATTCAGCTTGTGTGGCACGGTCCGCGTTATGGAAAGCAAAGGCCAGCAGACGATCCTCTCCGCGGCTCGGCCGTCGCTGCGCTTTCTACCTTCGATCTTATACCACGTTCTGTGCCTCTCTTACGGTAATTATGTAGGCTAGCTTGGCTCTGTGCACCGCACGCGCATATTATATATCCCGCGACTACACGCCAAACACTGTCACAGTATAAGTTACACACGTGTAAAGGGGTATACACATATCGTCAGTGTCCGCGGAGTACGCGATCGTCTGCGCACGCGCACACGACCGCGGTGGAACCTCATCGAGAACCCGTAACGGGAAAGCTTCTCGTGCAGTATAGCATAATGGGGAGTCAATTTGAGGTGTCCGCGACGAGTTTTGCATTCACGCTAAGATCTTTCTTGATTTACATTATAAGTGTCCACTTAATAAATGCCACGCGAATCGCCTCTCGAGAGTGACCGATTTCCTCGGCGGTGATCTCGGACGGGTCGGCAGAGGGGAGGGAAAGGGAGATATTTATTTCATTCTCTGGGACCGAAGTCCCCGAAGAGAACCATGACACATCACATGAGCCTAGCATGCATCACACACGCCAACCGAAGACACCAGAATAAACGAAGTAAATAGGATGAATAGGGAAAAAAATAGACGCGAAGATATGAATATAAATAGAAAATAAATATACAATAAATATAAAATAGAAAATAAAAATAGAAATATGAATATAAGTTAAATAGAATTAGATAGACTAGAAATGGTATTAGATATGAATAGAAATTAAATATAATTAGCTAGAAGAATGAATGTATATAAAAACACCTAAAAGAGAGGGGAGGGTGAAAGAGGTAAAAACTATACTGAGATATGCACTGTGCGCAATACACTGGAGCGTTTTTGCAGGAGGCAGCATATAGACGGATACACTCGTAACAGAAAGCCCCGGGGCCTTTCGCCCTGAGGCCCCTTCCTAACAGACTTCCGTTTCTTCGCTAACTTCTTGTACACGCGCGATACATACCACTTTGGCGATATGTGTATAGTGCGGTACGTGTACAGTAGTTTGAACGCCGAGGGACCTATATATTCGCGTCTCTCTCGTCTCGAAACGTCGGCGGAGGCCATTTGTCAGTGCCATTAGACGAAACCGCGAGGGACCATTATGAGAGATAGGCACGGAACGGGAGAGAGCGGAAGATACGGAAAGACACTTTGCGTATACGCGACGTTACCATACTAATCGGAGAGTATAAGAGTTACAGAAATAAAAATAAAATGAAAAATCTTCAACGACGACCCACGGGGACGACTGGCCGACCAGGACCGGGAGTCTCTCAAGCAAAGTCGTTTGTGCTGTGCTATCGCAATTAGAAAACGACCGCTCTTAACGCACGTGAGGGTATACGCGTGCGCGCGAGTGCCGCGTGGGACCGTTTACAGTGCGCACCGTTATTGTCGTACTTTAGTGAAATTAAGCTAAATAAAGGGGGTTAAATGGAGAAGAAGACAGGACAGGGGAAACGAAACAAGCGAAGTCAACGCAGCCAACGAAACGTTTGTTACTTCCTTGTTTTCGGGCTGTGTGAGGCTCTCCAGTTAGTTACTGCAGTTTACTGAAGAAAGCACCTCGCTTTATGAGGTCCATGAGATTTTTTGGGACTCTTCGATTTCACGAAAAATGGCACCCTATTGTGATGCTATAGTTATATATTTGATTATATATTTGATTATATATTTGATTATATATTTGATTATATATTTGATTATATATTTGATTATATATTTGATTATATATTTGATTATATATTTGATTATATATTTGATTATATATTTGATTATATATTTGATTCTATATTTGATTATATATTTGATTATATATTTGATTATATATTTGATTATATATTTGCAGTCATTGCAGTTAATGCAGTTATTTCAGTTTACTTCAGTCACGCCGAAAATTTGCAAATAAAAACCAATGTTCGGCTTGGCTCTAGGCCAAACCTGATATCGGATTCGCGTTGAACATGAAGATAGTATTTCGATTTACATGGTTCAGAATATTTTGCTTCCTCATAGAGGAAACTTTTTTTTAGTCCCTTTGATTTCCTAAAAAATGGTTAAAAATGTTATGGTAAAATATGTATTTAACTCTCAACTCGATACCCTTAATATTAAAATTCTGACGATAAGAATAAATTATTTTTGGTGTTTAAAAATCGGTTAACAAAAATCGTCGTGTCTTTTTATTTCGCAGGCGACAACTGGTAGCGGTTACTTCGAGGTGCAGATACTGTCGTTAACGAACAACAGGGGCACCTTGGTGGACGGAAGATGCTGCGGGGGAGGAGTAGACTCCGACCATTCGGCTAGGGGTGGTTATCCGCCGTGCTCGGAATCGTGCACGACAGCATTTTGGCTCTGTCTCAAGGAGTATCAGTCCAATGTAACAGCTATCGGCTCGTGCAGCTTCGGCAACGTATCTAGTCACGCACTCGGCCAGAACACATTCACCCTCAACGAACCCGTCACACTTCAGCTACACTTCACCTTCAGATGGACGGTAAGTCAAAATCACAATTAAAAAAAGTATACAAATATATTCTCGATTTGTTAAGTTACTCTGTACCGTGATTAAATATTATTTTATCGGTAATAAAAAAATCGCATTAAAAAGACCACGTGACTAATCGTTCGTAAAGGTGTTGTGATAGTGTAAAAAAATCTCCTGGTTCGAATATTTAAAAAGTAATGGAGAAATACCATTTTTTTAAATCAACGATTCCAAAAAAAATTACATTGACAAAAAAAATGAAACTACTTACAATTTTTTATATCGGAACTAGAGGATTTTTTTTAACCATCAGAACACTGTTCCGAACAATCAAACGCGTGGAATTTTTTATACAATTTTCATTCTACTGATAAAAATAAATACGTTTCTGGCCCCAAAATATAAAAATAAAAAGAAACGATATTTGGAAAAAATAAATTATCCCAGTTAAAAAACGGTAATTCCCAACATACTTCGAGTAAGCAATATCGTCATCGACGATGCGCTCGTCGACGGTATGCGGCATAAATTACAGTGTAACGATCGCTCGAACATCGCAACACAACCGTGGAGTGCAATAATTTTGATAACAGTTGCAGCGAAAATGAGAAAAGTCGTAAAATCCGAAACGCACGTAAGCGGAGATGAGGAAGCGAAGTATCGGTGGATCGAAGACGCGCTGTTTATGCGTGTGGCGTAGGTATCGCGGATGTTTCCGGTCCGCCGATTCTCTCACTCGTTAGTCGAGGAATTCGGTTTCGTTCCGGTAGCCCGAACGGGGCCCGAGGAGTTGCACAGTCTTGGCGCACAAGTGTGTCGGTGCGCAGTTGCATCGCCGCACCGCAACGAAACCTATCGCGCCGATTCGTTTTGCGCGAATCCCACACCGAAATACCAGGGAGAGCGTGGTAAACGCGCCGCATCGCTTGCTTTCGAGAATTTTTTTTCGCGTCCCCGACGAAACTCCACCGAGTGAGATATATCGCCGGCGCGTACCTTATCTTCAATAGCGCGATGCCATATGCACACCTACGGCGTGGCGCGGTTCGTGTGCGGCACAAAAGAGCCTTTCCCTTTCTTATACCTTTCTTCGCGTGTGCGCCGATGCCTCGCGGTAATAAGCCGGAGTACCTATAATAATAGCCGGTGTACGACGATCCGAAACGCGTTGCCATTGTGTTCGGCTCTCTCGGTATCTCCGGCAGGAGGATCGGCAGAAAACTCCCGCGAGACAGGCCTGATCTTCAGGCACCGGCGTACATATGATGTACCATTTGTATCTACGGACCGTCCCGAAAGATCGAGAGGTCTTGTGAATCGTACAAAGGAGTCGTCGATCCGTGGCGTCAAAAAACCTCCTTTCTTCGATCGCTCGCTGCAAAGTTCGTACGGGCCCGACGAGGCGGTTGTACCAGCGAAACAGCGAGATGTTCGGACGAAAGGAAGAACGGGAAATTGAGGATGTTGAGGCGGCACTTTTTATTTATTTTTTAAATTTTATTTTGATAAGGAGAGTTCGAACGATTTCGGAAGTAGACTCAGGATTATAATTATAATATTATAAATACAATAATATAATTATATTATAATAATATTATTATAAGACTATAAGGATTATAATAAAAACTAGAGGTCATCTAAGGAAATTTACCATAGCCAAAAAAAGGATCGGTTGCTCCACATAACTCAGAGTTCGCAGAACCAGACGATAAAGCAGTCAAAAAACATGAGTCGGTTGGGTCAGCCAATTTAATTAGTTGGGCGAGCCAATCGGTCGACAGGATCGATTTCTCGTCTGGTGTAAAAATGGGCTTTTGCAACCGAGACTTGTTCCCTCTAAGTCTACCACCTCCAGATTTCACCCCACTATCTCCGAGCACTCCAGCGACTCAAAAACAACAAATTTTGCTATCCCATTTTGCCCCACGTCAGCGTTCTCGCATTCTCCCCAACCTCTCTTCGATTTTTCGAGAGTCCCGCTCCCGCGGATCCATTGAACGTCTGAGCACACACGCGCTCGAGGATATAAAGTAATGTAAGATTGTTTGAGTTGCGCTGCCGGTTAGAGAGGCACCTCTCTCAGCTGGCGGTGATGTTCATTCGTGCCGGTGCCAACCGCCGTGTATGTTTGTATATTTCATAACTCGGTCTCTCGTCGCGGTTCCGTGGGCCGTCTCTCTGAGAGGGCCGCTTTCTTACGTGTTCTTCATCATCCTCCTTTGCTTCCTCCTTTCGAGAGAGGGATCTGTTCGGCGGTTCTCGCGCCGCTAACGCAGGGGAACCCCCTAAAGGGCAGAACTTACAAGAGTCCTTTCCTCCACCGATTGCGCGCGCAGCGTCTCGCGAGTGTGCCTACCACTTTGTGCTTCTTCTTTTCTTCTTTTCTTCTTTTTTGTTCAATATTTTCCAGTCTCTCGAGTGGCGACCGACGCCCCAGGCCAATAAACACAAACCCCCTAAATTGCCTCACTGCAGGACGAGTGTCCGGGAGAGAAAAATACACGGAATCTTTATAAACCCCCGTTGTGTTCTCTTCCCGCTCTCGTTCGGCGTGTACCCTGTAACTGCGAGATGCTTCCGCGCTTCTTGCCACTCTACGCTCCAGCAAACTCGTCCGTTTAGCGTCCTGGCCGAGGGGGCTAATTCAATTAGATGAACCTCGCCGCTGCCGAGCGCTGCTGCCGGTTTTCATTTTTTTTTTCTTTATCTAAGTTCTTGAAAAATACATTTTTTATTTTATCGGCACATTTACGTCGCTAGAAGAACTCTACCAAAATCTCCACCAGAAAGTAAAAAAATCTTTACCAGAATCAAAATAACACTCTACCGGACTTGAAATAAAACTCTACCGGAATTAAAATAAAACTCTACCGGACTTGAAATAAAACTCTACCGAACTTGAAATAAAACTCTACCGAACTTGAAATAAAACTCTACCGGAATTTAAATAAAATTCTACCGAAATAGCAGACTAGACGGTAGCCTTGTATTCCGGTAGAGTTTCAATAATTCCATTCCGGTAGAGTTTTAATTCAATTCCGGTAGAATTTTATTTTCATTCCAGTAGAATTTTATTTCCGTTCCGGTAGAATTTTATTTTCATTCCAGTAGAATTTTATTTCCATTCCGGTAGAATTTTATTTTGATCCTGGTAGAGTTTTTTTTACAATATGGTAGCGATTTTGGTAGAGTTCTAATACAGTAGAATTGTAATATGGTAGAGATGGTTTCTGGTAGAGTTGTTAGAACTGTCTCTTTTGATAGAGATGTAAATGTGTCATTTTTCGGTACGAAGAGCAAACTTAGAGAGGAAGGCTGGCGCGGCGGCACGGCTGTGGTCGCTTCGGAGCGCACGTGAAACGGGGTAGGGAAAGTCGGGACCAGCATGTGGCCCACACCGACCTGGAATCTCGTGTTCCAATATCGCTGATAAACACTACCCGGATGTCTCGCTATCTCTTACTTTAAAAAAAATCACTAATGGCTCGCACCGGAATAGAAAAATAATCATCGTGTTTTCTCCCCGGTCTCGTTCGTTTCTCGACGATTGGACTCATTAGTATTCACGCTGGGTCTTGCGGAAGGTCAGAATTCATCAAAAAAATTGGGCGGAAAAAAATAAGAAACGAAGGAGTTGAAAGACCCAGAGTCGAAAAGTCTCTCGCCGATGTTGCCTCGGGCCGATGTTTCTCATTAAAATAGCGGCAACGAACGTCGACAAAGCAACGCCAGCAGCAGCACCGGAGCGCACGGATGCTTCGAGTCTCGACACGATCGAGGAGAGCAAAGATTTACAGTCCGTTCGCTTTGCTCCGTGTCGGAGAAGTTTGCCGGGATAACCGTGCCGAATTGCAAAGGCGTATATATATATATATATATATATATATATATATATATATATATATATATATATATATATATATATATATATATATATATATATGTATATATCCTGGAGGAGATATTTTACCTACTCGATTCCGGTTCCACTCAGTCCGGGATCTTCATTATTATTATCATCATTTTTCTTTCTCCGGGGATTTCTCGATAGTTTCTCAGGCGCGCTTTTGTGTACAAGAATTCTCTCGTCGCAGAATGAGGAAGGACCGGAGCTCGGCTGCACCGCAGTTGCTTCGTCCGCGAGGCTGCATCGAAAATGAGAAGTTGACTGTCGGGCATGGGACTTTGCACAATCCTATTCCTACCTCCGCATCAACGCCCACGGCTCTTCATTATTCTTCGCGGACCGGGCTAGACGCTAGACACTGCAGCTCGCGAAGTCCGCTAGCCAGAGGTTTTTTTTTTTTTTTTTTTTTTTTCTTCTTGTTTTCTTTTCTATCCTCCCCCGCTTCGGTAGGCTCGTTACTGTTACGCTCGACGATATCTCTGCTGACTGCGCGGCGAGAGGAGCGCTACGCGCTGAAAGCGTACGGGTCGTGCGTATCCCATGTGGGCGCCTCTATCAATGATATGACGTCACGTGGAGAACCCGAGGAGAACGGCGAACGCATAGGTGGAGAGCCGAGGAGTGCATCGGCCATGTGGCCGAGGGGCATTATCATCGGCTCGGCGTAACTCGCGCCCCGTCGATATACATATCGAATGGAGGCGCGCTGATACACAGAACGGCGCAGCTCGATCGGTTTGCATCGATCATATTAAGCTACCTGGGCGATTTATCGAACAGCGCGTAAAGCCGGGAGCATTTTTTTTCATTCACGCTTCAGTAATTTCACTGATGATTCCATCGAGGCGGTTATTGTCTGGCCGGCAAGGCACGGTCAAGTGAATCAAGTGAATCGAGTACTGAAATAATAAAATCAAACATTTTTATCAATAAAAATGTGTAAAGAAAAATAAATGTCAGATTTGTGATATTTTTTTTTACTATAGGGCGTATTTGGTTTTGGAGCGGATATTATTAATAGTAGTTACGGTTAAATATATCGAACTGCCAAACGTCTTCTATGTCGGACAGTCACATCAAGACTCGGGTCATATCGTCAATCTATACACTGTACTATAAGCTGTACCTTGTCATTTGTCATACCAAGCTGTTCCAGTCATCTGTTTAATATTCGTTACAATATCTATTAATATGATCACTATAGGGTGAGATTTTTTTTTTCCATAATCTTGTGAATGTTTGTTGAAAATCTTAAACCTTGCCTACTGAATGGCTTGTTCTGCTTATTCTGTACTACTTATTGCTTGTTCTGCTTATTCTGTACTACTTATTGCTTGTTCTGCTTATTCTGTACTATTTATTGCTTGTTCTGCTTATTCTGTACTACTTATTGCTTGTTCTGCTTATTCTGTACTACGTATTGCTTGTTCTGCTTATTCTGTACTACTTATTGCTTGTTCTGCTTATTCTGTACTACTTATTGCCTGTTCTGCTTATTCTGTACTACTTATCGCTTGTTCTGCTTATTCTGTACTACTTATTGCTTGTTCTGCTTGTTCTGTACTATTCCTGTTTTAGTTTTAAGTTTAATCTACACAAAATTCTTCCGGCCCGTATTGCAATGGCATTTAAGAGTACCGAATAAAGTTCTATCTATCTATCTGTAAATCTCTCACTGGCTGCCAAGTGGCACGGTAATTAACCTCGCTCGATACAATAATTGTTTTTCGCCACATCGATCTGACCGTCTGCTCGCCAAAATCCATTTCACCCTCTGCACATACCCCATCTATCACTGAACGGTCTAACAATTTTTCCACTCCAACCCAATTACCAAGAATTCAAAAAAGAAGCAAAAACAAAAAGAATTGTCAAAACCAATTCCACCTGCAGCTCGAAACGGTAAAAAAAAAATCGATCGACAATTAACAACGCGAATACGCAACGACCGAGCGAGCGATCGTGGGAAATGAACGATGGCCGGAGAAAAGGGAGCGGATAGCCTGTAAGTCGCTCCGCTCGTTGGTTTTTTTCTCTTTCTCCGCATCGTCATCGTCGTCGTTCCATCTCGATCTCTCCGCTGGAACGAGACCGGGAGTGAAGTAGGAAGGAGAAACCGCAGGGGACCACCGTACGGTCGTCGAATGACTCAGGTACGAACAGGTGTATGTCTGCACGGGTAACGGCGGAGGAGGGGGAGGGGGGGGGGGTGGAGGCTCTTAGCAGATGAGAGAGCACAGATTTGTGTGCGCTCGGCAAGCTGAGAAAGGAGCGACGGGAAGGAAGAGTGGAGGAGAAAGAATAAGGAAGAAGAGGCCCGAAGACGCCCACTGACGCACGTGCGTTCTCGAGAGGAGCGATCGTACACGTGACGCGACGTTTGTATACACACGCATTATGCGCTCTTCTCCCACCCGCGGCCCATCCGGCTTCGCGCTCCGGACCGCGGAGAGGTTTGCATACAAGCTCGGGTACATCGCCAAGTGTGTGTAAGTCGCGCAGGTACACACAAAGCTCTCGCGGTATAAAAAAAAGCTCTCGCGGTATTAAAAAAAAATCTCTCGCGGTATTTAAAAAAAAGCACGGAAAAATTAACGGGGAGAGAAAGCGGGTAGAGGACAAATATCGTGAGGACTCGTGTACAGAGACGAGGCCCACGAGACGAGCAGCCTCGGAGGGTAGGGGAGAGCGGGGCAAGATGGGACAGTGGGGCAAAACGGGATAACAGGACAAAAGGCAATTTTCCAATAACTGTTGGGATGACTGCGGTGATGGTAAGTGGGGCAAAACGGTCCTGAAAATCCTCATGAATCGTTGAGACGAAGTTGGGTATCCAAAAATCACTGGAAAATTGAGTTTTGCTCCCGCTGTCCCATTTTGCCCCGCTCTCCCCTATCGCAGTGAAAAAAAAGAAAGCGAAATAAAGAAAAAACGAATAATCGTACGTACATGCAGTCGGAGGATCGGGTCTTGTAGGTACAGGTGTATAATGGCGTATGTAAATGAAGGTGGAACGTCGCCAGCGCGATGCCGGTTTGGGCAGCAGCGAGCACTCCGACAGGAACAGCGGGAGCAGCGCAGCAATGTCTCGGGCCAGGGGGGAGGGGGAGGGGGGGGGGGGGGGTGATCCGTAGAGGCCCACGAGGGCCCCGCGAGCTCGGCCGTGTGTGAACCCGCTCCGCGGGCCGCATACCAAAGTTCCTTTTCGGCTTTTGGCCCAGAGCTCGATCTCTCTCAGTGCGCATGCGCGGGCGCTCTTCTCGCTTCTTCTTTCTCAATCTCTTCCGAGGCTCCTTCGCGCCGGTTCTTCCTCGGTCGAAGAAGAAGAAAATGAAGAAGAAGAAGAAGAACATGAAGAAGAAAATGAAGAAGAAGGAGCCGTGAGAGACCTGTACAGCGTGTATACGCGCCCTCAGCGGTTCTCAACCTTCCCCGATCCTCTCCTTCGATTCTCTTCCTCGCTCGCCTGACGATATTTCCCTCCACCGTTCGCCCGATTCTTCTCCGTCGTTCGGTGTGCGTGCGCGCACACACGCGCATCGGCGCGAGGGAACGCATCTCCTTTCGCCGTGTGTGCGTAACGAAGGTATTTAATACGCGGAATGCGAGAGAGAGTCCGGTGAGCGAGACGGTGGAAACGGAGAATGAGGCAGTTTTGTGGCTCGTTTTATGCAGGTAAAACGCTGCTGCTCTCAGACTCTCCGAGGGCTAGAGAGCTGGGAACGAAAGAACGGCGAGAGAGACCCACGGGAATCCACTCCAAAGACTCGCCTTGTTCTCGCTGCCGGACTGCGCTCGGACGCGGACTCGCTGGTGCATTCGCGTCCTTGGACCCTTCGCTGCAGCGCATCGGCCTTGCTGAACTGCACTCAGCGAGCGCGCGCGCGCGCGTGCGCACTCGTGCTGAGCCGCAACCCCGCGTATACCGCGCCGCTACTTACACCATAGTGCAACGACGATACTGCCCACACAGTGATTATTTATTGGTCTACAGATGATGAAAAAAAAAAAACAAGGAAACTTGAAGAAGAAAAAAATTATATTATACTCTCGAGAGGTATTGTAATTTTTTTTGGTACCTCGATTATATTTTACGAGCGAGATCGATTGTCAATTATTCATCTGACGACCTCGCATGAATCTCACTCCCTCGACGTCCTTGGATCGTTCTTGCCTCTTCTCCTTTCGTCCCTGACGAATAGAAAACGAGATTTCGATTATCCAACCGCTCGTTTCTTATTGATTGCGGCCACGTTGACCTGAAAAACAAATAACTATGTATATGCATTCATATGCCATACCGAGATTTCGATTATCCAATGCTAGTTTCTTATCGATCGCGGCCGCATGGACCTGAAAAATAAGTAAATGTATTTGTATATCGATGCGACTATTCTTTTGGTGATTCGGTTAAATTATTCGATAGAGCATCGGCCGTTTTGTAAGCAGGTTGCATCAGCATTTGATCCAAATAACACACGATGAAGGTAGTTTTTTGCGTCGAAACGAAGAAAATCGACTTTAATAATTGGTTATTAACAAATGAATTGACAATTTTTTTTCATCATCCGGTCATTAGATAGAAATGTTATAATCAACGATCTGTCCAAATTTCAACAAAATCGGACGAATAGTTTTTGAGATAAGATATGAGTTGTTAAATGTTAATTGCCAATAAGTCCGTTAATTGATATTTTTCAATGTAAAAAATGTTCAAACTTCATAATACCTTGAACTAACTGTGTGTAAAGAAAAAAAAGTTGAAAATCGACCTGTTTTTTGGACGAAATCCGTAAGTGCCATATGTGCACTTAAACTTGTTCTTCAAAATTGTGCGGCGCCGTTAAAATTACATTTCACATCATAAACGCTGAGTCTCTTTCACATTGTTCATTGGGCGATGCATTTCCCGTCGTCCTTGTAATTGGGAGCCCGTTATTAAGTAAATAAACAGATAAAGAAATAAATATACTATACCTAAAATTTGAGCTCGGTCCTCATTACAAATTTTAAATGGTCCAACCAAATGCATCGATTCTCGTGAGAATAGATAGTAATACTTCGGAGAAATGGGCCGCTCGAATGGCTGTTCTCTTAATCTCTTTCGTTTCCTTCGTCCTGGCCTCTCTCCTCGTCGCCGTCGTGCCGGCACGTCCCTCGGCCTGTCGGTACCTTCGGTTAACTCGCTCTTCTCTATGTACCCGACGACGACGACGAGCTTATAAAACGTACACACCGTATACCCCCCCCCCCTTCTCCGCCGCCCCCAGGGGTCCGTATAGCTCGAAGGAACTTTGTACGCGTCCTCACGTACCTCTCGTTCGATCTTTTCCGCGAAACGCTGAGCCACGTTGACTGACACAGAGAAACGGACCGAGAAGATATGGCTCCTCTATTCGTCGCGCATGCGCGCATGCTCGTAGCTAGCTTCCCTGCCTACTCGCCTGTTCGAACTCCCAGCAACCAATACAATGCGCTATTTTTCCCACTACCACGGATAAACCGGGTTATCCAGAATTGTACACACGACAGTCATTTACCGTACTTACCGTATGTACCTTACCTTCGGTTACATACTTACTGGTTGGCTCCGGAGTGGGGAGCCGATGGATGGATGGCTACGTGCCTTGACGCCCCGGCGTTTAGACGCGACGATTTTTTGTCCCGTCGATCCCGGCGTGGCGCCCGCGCGATCTCGTTACCCGCGGCGAGCCGGTCGGGACAACGACTATTGTTGTGGACAAAAAGCAAAATGCACTCCCATTCATCGCTCTTGCACGGAGTCGGTTCGTTTCGTCAATTTGCGATAAGAGGCGAAAGCAAAACAGTTTAATTGAACTTCCGACGACAATCGAAAGGGTTGTCTTCGTAGCAGCGCCTTTTTCATGGTTTAACGACAATCTGTGAAGAGCTATAAGCTATATCGATGTAGGACGCTCTGTTCGGTTGCGGTTCGCGGAAAGAAATTAAAAGAAAACAAAAAAGTTCGGTTCGGTTTATCTCGTGTAAGGTTTACAAGCACATAAAACTTTATAGGTAGACAAACTTTGGATTTGGTGATACGAAGAAAAGATTCGTGAGGCGCAGTGTTACGGCTGTGTTTAGGGGACTTCATCAGATGACCTTTAAAATTTGTCCGCTAGGCTCTGATCATTGCGTCGATAGCGGCAAAACTGAATTCTCCTTGACAAGGTCAGAACGTTCCGCTTAATTTAAAAAAAGGCACGCTCTGTCCCAATCTTTCTCCCATGCTAATTATTCCGGCGGACGCGGCGATCGGTTATTCAATTTAAAAAAAATTGTAGCTTCTCATTTGCCTTTCTACCGAGCAAATAATACACTTTTAATTTTTTTACGGCAGGGGTTTTAGATTTATTCCGACGTGCATTGGTGCCGTGCTGTTTGATCGATTAAACTGAAACGAATAAAACCAGGCAAAGAGAATTCTCTTTGCCTGGTCGCAACAGCATGCAAGCCAAAGATAGGTACGAGAGAAGTTTCGCCGGAACTCACTTGTTGGTGATCGATTCAATGATTAATTATTACGGTAATTAATTAAATGTAAAGTACGACGCTCTTTGATCGATTAAACCGGAACGAATGGAAGGAGGAAAAGACAAATATGTTAGTCTTCTACAACTAACTTGTTATAAATAACCAATAACTCGTAAAAAATTTCTGAGTCTTGTACAACTTGGTGTCGCAGCCGCGTGCAACCCGAAGATAGGTACGAGAGCTTTCGCCGGAACTCACTTGTTGGTGATCGATTCGATGATTAATTATTACGCTAATTAATTAAATAAGGCGCAGCGCTGTTTGATCGATTAAACCGGAACGCGTAGAAGCAGGCAACGAGAAATATGTTGATCTTGTACAACTTGCTGGTGCAGCAGCATGCAACCCGAAGTGAGGTACGAGAGAGAGCTTTCGCCGGAACTCACTTGTTCATGATCGATTCAATGATTAATTATTACGGTGAACCTGAACCTACGCGACCGGATGAGCCTCGAGCGATCAACGACGAATTAGTATTCGCAGCGCGAGAGACGAGCGGCATTTGCTCTCTATCGCTCCGTCCATCTTGCTCATTCTCTCTCCCTCGCACTCACCGCGGGGGAGGCGAGCAATCGGAGAACACACGGTCGCACGAGAGTCCGAGCGGGTCGGGGCAGCAAACAGTTGCCATTTCTCCTCGGTAGTTTAAACGGATGGAGAGATGAAACGTCTATTTGCCCCGCGTCAGCCAGACGCTGTATATTGGCTTCCGATTATCCTGACTTCTCCAGCGATCGCCGTTGAGATTTCTCCTTCGAACACGCCACCGAGCCGAGAGAACATTTGTACGTCTCAGTGTCGTGCAGACTCGACGAACGTTGCAGATTGATCCATTTAAAAGCGTACTAACTCTAAAACTACACTAAATATAAATATACAAAAAAATATACGCATATATATAGATCTATATCCAAGGAGAAACGGAAGCCCCGAGCAAAACCGACTAGTTTAACAAATTTTGCTCGGGATATGAAAAAAGTCATCCCGAACGAAGGGCGCCGGTCAGTTTTGCCCCGCTCTCCCGTATATTCGTCGCGAGAGATGCTGCGTATACTTTCGTGCACACTTATAACAGTCCGCTATAGTGATATAAGCAAAACGCCCACGGGAATTCTGCCAGGCATGATGTACCGTACTAGGCTCTCGCCCTTCCTCGGTAGTACTTACGTCCCTGCCGCAGGCGACTTCACAACATCTCCGGACGTTCCGTTGTCGCTGCCATCCCCAATACAAGTTCCTTTTAACGCAAAGTAGCCGAGTCTCCTTCTAAGGCTCTGCCTGTTGCGTCGCTTGATCCTCCGTTCGTTTTGCTCCTTCGCAAACTATGACAAACACGCACGAATCATCCACCGTATAACATATGTATGTACATCAGTCCGCATGGCTTTCGCATTCGCGAGCCACAAAATTGCCCACCGACAAAGACGATCGGCTCGGGTGCGACCCAAAAAAAAATCGCTCTGGCTAGAGACTAATACGCGCGTCGTTAATGGCCGTCTACTGTTTGACCAGCAGCGCTCCGCGCGTCGGCGCGGATGAACGAATTAGAATACAAGTGAATACCAAGTGTCCACGACGAGCGGGGTTAGGTGCGAAAAAGAAAGAAACCATCTCAAGCGCGAGAGCCCCGGCCAAAATAAACAACAACGAACGAGAGTAGTGAGTGTTCGAAAAAAAAAAGAAAGAGAAAAAATAATAATGCGAGCGTAAAAGTCGCGGGCGTGGGAAAGCGGAGCTTCGAGCGAGCCACCAATTAACACCAATTAACGCTCATCATATATACCCTAGGTGCTCTCCTCGAAGCGAGCTCGAGACGCGACGGACTCGGCTTTACGTTCGGTCAGTCTGGGCCGCGCGCGCGCGAGCGAGCCTTTCCACGGGTGCACGCTGTATCACTGTATCTACTTTACTGTGCGAATCGTGCTCGCGGGTGCTCTCCGCACGACCTAGCCGTATTCGAGACAACGGACTCTTTGTGTCGATCCCGAGCGCTCGCTCACCACCGAGACGCCGCCTACGCATCGAGAGATCGAGGGACACACCGCCCGCCATGAAATTTCGAAGCCGATGACGATGCAGGATGTATCGTTACCGGCGGTAGCTTCACAGTTTCGTTTACTCGTCGATCGATAATTAATCGACCCGACGTGAATCGGCGCTTTCTCGCTGGCATTGGCTCGCAGCTTCTGTTGCGCCACACAGAAGTATAACTATTTCTATTTCGTACGTATATCCGGCGGGCTTGCGGGAGATTTTACAGCAGAATTAAGTACGGGAGAATCTCACACGACGGAACCAATTTCCGGCATGTCCTAGCGGCATCTCTCGGCATAACGAATTCGTCTCCTTTTTTCCTCGTTTTTATTTTCTCCTCGACGTGTCTCGACGGACGACACGAACGACTATACAGCGATCGCCTGTCTCTTCGGACGCGTCGACGGCTTCTCTCTGCTTCTGAGGTTGGTGTACAGCGAACGTCCAGTGTGTAGGTTAGGTTTGCGATGTACTTTGCGGCGTGTATGTATATATTGTATATATATCTATATATGTATATAAAATATCACGAAGGGAACACTGGTATACGCATCGTGAACCTCTCCGCGCTAAGATCTGCTTTGCAAGACCGGTCCTCGATCAGGAACACTTGCCAGCGAGCATAGGCGAGCGAACAGCTTTCTACAGCACGATCGGACGATCAGACACCCGCCGACTACGACGACTCCTACGAAGAACCCCTCGAGGGCTCCCTCTACATACAGGTTGTAACTTGCGCTAAAACCACGTTCACTTCGTCTTTAATACGTGCCTCCGACCAACGATATTATACTTTATATATATATATGTATATACACTTGGATATTTTATTTATCGTTGCTGAATTCATCAAATTGCCAATCGCCCTGTAACACAGTGTAGAGCGTCTGTGTCACGGGTACTCAGTCGTGTGCACTTAATTTATAGGATCCCAAGTATTTTTCATTTCCAGCCAGGGACAAAATATATGTTTCGTCACGTACTCTACTTGTCCGACTTTCGAATCCACGGGAACTCGCTGCGGAGGGATAACCTATCTGCTATGTATATAAAGTCCGACTGCAACGCTGTCCCTTGGTCACGTGATGCCTTGTAGAAAACTTTTTTATCGAGAGAAGTATCCTCGATAGAACAACTTGTATTCCTGTAGAGATGGGCGCCGACTTTGTGATCGGTCATTTTTTTATTTTTTATTTTTTATCGATTGACTGTCACGTGACCGGCTATTGATTGGCGAGGAAATTACCGCACTGTGGCAACAGCGACATTAACTCTAAGAACCTCCACGGTCCCAACTTAACAATGTATTTATTTTTTTTATCCGATTTTTTTTTGCCGTCCATTCCGAATCGTACTTATCGGTGATTAATTTTGTTTCTTTTTTTCTCTGTTACTTACAGAGACAATTCACGCTGATTCTTCAAGCGAGGGATGAGCCGAGTACAGGCGTAATCGAGGAAGCGAGTTACAGCGGTATAGTTTTACCGGGTCCAACGTGGCACACCCTTAATCACCAAGGGAAAAACGCTCATCTCGCTTATCGCGTGCGGGTCCAGTGCGCGGATCACTACTACAACGCAACGTGTACCAAGTTCTGCAGACCGAGGAACGACATATTCGGTCATTACACGTGTGACGAGAACGGCGACAAAGTTTGCATACAGGGATGGAAGGGCGCCGACTGCGAGACTGGTGAGTTATTTTTATTTTTAACATTTTTTTTAGAACATGTTATATTCTCTTTTTTGTCGATAATTTTTAATTGTATGGTGTATGAATTTAATTATACTGGCCTGCATTCGAATACAAGAATGAGTGGGGCAAGAGGGACCATTTTTACCAATTAATAGTCTGACACAAAAAGTCTCAACTTTGACGAAGAACACGAGTCCGTTTTGCCCCGATATCCCTAGAGACACTTTCTCGCCCAGACCCACTCGATAAATTGCGACTTATCGATAAAAGTCGAAAAATCTTATATTTCGCTGGAGCATAAGATCATCATTAGCTCGCGCAGTCGCGGTAGCAACGACTCACGCCGCCGAGTTCTTGCGCTCGGTCACCTTTAGCTCGATATAGGACGCGAATTATCTAACAGAAGCTATCGACGGTAGCTGGGAGCGGAGAAAATAAAAATAAGATATATATCTCTCGTTATTTCGCCTCGGCGAGTAGCGCGGGATGCGGCTGAGTACGCAGAGCCGCCGCGCGGTAAGCAGCAAAAGCCGTTCTCGTCTGACCTTTCCTCGGTGACGACCGGTCGGGCCCAGACCTCGGAAAAATCTTTTTCCAACCGACGACGGTGTTGTGTCGGTGGCGGAGCGTAGTATAGAGATCGTAGACACGACTCGAAATCTCCGACGAGGGAAAGGAAAGAAGCCGCGCGATCCCCCGAGACGCGTTACGGCGAAGCCGAGCCCGGACGAGTATAGAGAGAGCCTATCGACCCTGGACGGTGATTGACTGGACCGGCAGCCATCAGCTGTACATACAACGAGGAGCGGACAGTTAGCGCGGTACGGCTCTTGCGCGCGCGCGCGCCCGCCCGCCCGCCGCCGTCGAGTCTTAACGCGAAGAGTATACGCTCGTAAAACATACGAATTATCTTGAAGCGTGGTGGTTTAATGGGCGGACGCGTCAGACGCGCGATGTCGTACGAGGGGCGGGAGTAAACGAGATCGTGTGCACAAAGGTAGCGACATCACGCCAGGTCCCGTTCTCACAATGGACCGGGACTCGGCAGGGCTGATACAGGCTGTATAACACAGTGGAGCCTCTTTCTTCTCTGCCTAATCGTTACTTCCGCCTCCCCTCAATAAATGCGACGTCAGCGCCGCCGGTCACCGGCCCACATCCTGAGGATTCTGTCTTAAGGAGACTGGGACGACCCGAACTTTTAAAATGAGCGACGAACGCTTTGAATCGTTTACTCTCAATGTTGAAAGTTTGGTGCGTAAATAAACGGCGGATGGTGTTTTGTAATCTTTGAGAAGACTGGACGAGCATCTACGACTTTTCTAAATTAATGATCCATAGTATTTTAATCGATTTTTATATCTCACGGTTCCAGCTCTCCCTTGAAAGATTCTAATCCACTATTCAGATATTGGAAAGTACTCGTCATTTGAAAATGAAAAATCCTATGTTTATGAGGAATATTTTTGGAAACCTAAAAATGTAATATTTTCGGAAACCTATTGCCATAAATTATTTTCCAAGTCCATATCCGAAATACGAATCACCATCCACCGTAGTCTATCGACGCGTAACACTGCATAAACGATTTTTTTTAAATAGCACTCGTTTGACCAGTGCATAGCGTTCCAGCCTCCTTGACACTGAACGCGGCTGCATTATTAATTACATTCGATCGCTCAAGCGTAGCAAACGCTATAAAGAAGCTCGTCGTTGCAAAAGGAGCTTAGCGACGATTTAACGTTATTGAGCTAACGAATGAAGATGAAACTTTCGCATTGCGTCGATACGATCGTTCGAAACGCAACTCCTATTTGCAACTTTGCTATTTATAGCGACGTTCGCCGCAGGAAATGAATTACAAGAGGTGCTCTGTCGTCTGTACGCTCACTCCGATTTCTACGGACAGCCTGTATCTTTAGCCGAGCTTTGCCTCGTCGTGAGGAGTCATCGAGGAGGAGAGTCTCTTACCCCGAGCTAGGATCATCCCGTTTGCTAAGAGTTCATACACGCGGTACCACGTTACTGTATACAGTACGTGCAGGGTCCGCGAAACCTCCGAGTCGCGGTATCAGATCCAACCGGAGAGCGCTTTCTGGCCTGGTCTCCGAGTCGCCGTGCACCGAGCTGCTGCTCCTCGTCGAGGAGCGCTCGACGAGAAAACTGGCTTTGAGAATTTTTGCGTTCGGGCCTACCGCGAAAGGTCGATCGTCGGCGCGCACGGAGAGAATTTCACTCGTGTTACAACGCAAAGGCTTCGCACGCCGGGGCCGCGGAGTTTTGCTCGTCCTCACGGGGCTCCTCCGATCATCTCGCGAACTCGCAGTTGTTGTTATATATATATGTATATATAGTTTTATATGTATATAGTCCTACGGCACGATACCTGTAGATACTTTAGTGCTATAATGCCAGCAATTCTCAACGCGCGATTTCACTGTTTGTTGCACCTTTTTTATGTGAACCAGAAGCGGAAGCTTCTGGAAATTATCGTAAGGAGGGTTTTGATGTGATATCAAGCAAAAAAAAAACTTTCTTTTTGTATCGGGAAAAAAAAACGCAAAAAAATCCCACGCGATTGTTGTTCGTCCCCAGGTCCGAATATGAAAAGTTGTTTTCAAAAGTGCATAAAAAGAATATGGAATTCTCATAATTTGCTCTTTTCGAACATGGACCAGTCATGAACATCAATTGCGCAGTATTTTTTATGCAATTTTTTTTGTTATGGGCAATACAAATTTTTTAAATCCTAGATCTCGAACCGTCCACAGGCCAAAAGATTTCAATCGATAGCAATGGATTTCCTTCCATCCCAATGGATTTCAAACCATTCCAATCGAAAATGGATTTTAATCCATCCCAATGGATTTCAATCCATTTTCATTAGACCGTCAACAAATGACCTTCCGTGCCTATCGGTGAATGCTACACACTTACCGAACGGATCGTCTGAACGAGTAAAAAAAAAATACCGAAGACGTAACGCATACAATACCCTGCATCCAGTAGATAGATATCGGTAAATAGTTAACTAATGTGAGTATAAGAAGGGGAGGGGGTAAGAAGTCAGAGAAGTCAGAGGGCCTTGATGAGCCTTATCGCGATTCGTCATCTGCCGGACGGTAATTCCTCCGCTCGCCGCATAGCAAAAGTTCCCCCCGGGTCCCTCGCGCGACCTCGAGGAAGGCTCTCTTGTACGCTACGCGCATGCGTGGAAGAACCGGGGCCCGCCCGTCAACGAAATTTATTTGACGTCCGGCCCGTTTGATAACGCCCGTTAAGTGACAGCCACGCATCGAGAGCGGGCATAGAGAGAGATCGAGCCTCGAATAAAAAAAAAAAAAAAAAAAAAAAAAAACGTTCTTAAGAAGTAACGAAAGAAGGGAACGAGAGTCCTGAGATTTCGGGGGGGCCCGCGGGTCGTCGCGCCGTTCTCTCGCGTTCCGGTCCGCACTAATCCCTTACCGTTCCACGCAGTCCTTCACCTATCTCGCCGCGCGATACCCCCCGAAAGAAATCTCGGTCTCCCCGTCTGTCCGTCCGTCTGTCCGCGTGCATGCGCGACCTGCTCTCACCGCCCGAGCGGAGAGATGCTGGATCTTGATGCGGGATAACGATGAGGTACGCTGATTGGCTCGATTCTCTCTCGCCGCTAGAGGGCGCCGCGCACTCTCTTTCTCTCCCGTTCCTGCGTCTCCCCTTTCGTACATCACGGACACTTTTCTCTTCGCGCGGGGCGAGAAGACGCGATGAGGCTGAATAGACGAGGACATTAAACGCGACAAAGAGAGCCTCGGCGTCAGACCGGCATCTTGTCTTTCCACGGGAGCTTCGCTCGATGCTGCGGTGTCGTTGCTTTTGCCGCTGTGGATTCTTTTCTCGCCGCGTCCTCGACGCCGGAGATGCATCGTCATTTGATGCCTTCGAGTTTTCACACTGCGGTCGTATAAATATCCGTTAATGTCCGTTGTCCGAGGCTGAAAGATATATACGACTTTTTTTGTATGCATATTTGTATATATGTACAAATATGAAAATACATATGTGTATGTACATATAGGGAAAGCGCGGGGCAAAACGGTACAGTGGGGTAAAACGCAAATTTCCAATAAGTTTTGTTTATGTGTCGATGGGGCAAAATGGGGCATCAAAAAATTATTGGAAAAATGGGTTTTGTCCACTGTTCCGTTTTGCCCCACTGTCCTATTTTGTCCCCTCTCCCCTATGTAATTAGATATGCATACATATACGTATGTATATGTATATATAAACACATACATGCATGTATTTTATATATAGAGGCGAAGAGAATGGGAAAGGAAGAGAGAGGTGCAAGAGAGAGAGTCGTGGCAAGGCTATTAATCAAAAGATGCTGCAGGCACACTTGCTTGACGTAACGGTAAAGCCTCGCGTATATATTCCTACCGGTAAAACCACGTCGAAGGATACGCACGATTCTATAGAGTATCGCAGCTTACCTGTACACTTATAGTGGCATCTACGAGCATCAGCATCGAGTCGTATCGGTATACTGGTAGTCGAGAGATCTCTCCTCTATCGGGTATCGCTTCTATGTTCGTCTGGGATACGAGGACTTTTCGTTTCAATGCCGACAAACTATCCCGACGAGATGGAATTACTGTACACGGCTAGAAACGATTTGTATACGTTCGACGAACGTTTCTCGTCGATAAAGATACGCAGTTTTTTTTCTAAATTAAAAAATTAAGAAGTACGCAATGGTAAAATTGACGAGTAAATAACGGTAAAATTAACAAGTTAATAATGGTTAAATTAACAGGAAAATAATTATGAACATTTGTGAACAAGAAATGTTTCTTAAAACTGGAAACATTATTTATCGTGAACATTTACCAAACGTTTCTGGTTGAGAAATATCCGCATTTCAATTTTTCTCTCAATTTTACAATTATCGTTTATTTTTTGTGTCTAACCGAATTTTCACCTGAAAAAAAATGGTTAAGACATTTTTTTCGAGCTCGTAAACGAGAATTTATTTATAGCTGTGTACGAACCTCATTGAGCCTTGTACGCTATAATCTTTAGCTCCGATAATAATCGTATGAAAGTATCTTCCCGGCGAGCGGTAGGCCTTGTGACTTTTCTTTATTTCTCGTACCATCGACATCGATGCACACGGCAACGTAAGAGCGTAATTCATTCGTCGACCGTGTATAAATATCGGCCACGGTTATTTTACCTTGGCGAGCTCGAGAAATCTCCGCGGATCTCCGTATGCGTGTTGCGAAATAGCGTCGTGAACTTCTCTCCGATAGCTCCGCGTGGAAACTTGGAAAGTCCGGTCGTGGAAGCGGCGCTGTTTGTTCCACGAAAGAAAATGCGATATCTCAGAGACACCGTACCGAGTCCACGCCTTCAAAAGCCTCCTATGTTATTCTCTCACGAAGCGATAGCTCGCATCGGGACTATTGTTCGCCGTGCACTGCGTTTCAATCCAGTCCGAGCCGCTCTCGTTTCGCCGACTAGAATTACTTAGAATATTATAATCAAAGATCTTTGGTATTGAATTAGGCCGAAATCTATGCTGTAAAAAAAAAATTCATTTGCTATTTAATGTCTCGGTCTGGAAGTTTTTATGCAAAAACTGGTATATTGAATTTCACGTTTAATTGCGATAAAAAGTTAATGTTCGGTGTATTAAAAACTTTAGAAACTCTTAATTTTTAATCACTTACTTTAATTTTACTATAAAGGTACTTTAATTTTTATAATTTAGTTTAATTTCCATGAAAAAGTATACTAATTTTTCATCACAATTGTTCATTAAATTTAATGCACCAGTCTTTTCATAAAAACTTCCAGTCCTGTCCATTAAATTAATGAATTTTTTACAGGGTAATCCAAGCGGTCAGATCAGAACATTCAAAAATAGTTTTAAATAGCCTCAAAACGACGCATTACATTCGAAATTAATTTAAAAAATAAAATAATAATAATCGTATTTTTTCTTTTTTTCCAGCCGTCTGCAAGGAGGGATGTCATCCGATTCACGGTCATTGCAACGTGAGCGGTGAGTGCAAGTGTCGTCACGGCTGGCGGGGCGAGCTGTGCGACCAGTGCACGCCCTATCCGGGCTGCAAGCACGGTTACTGCAACGGCTCGAGCTGGCAGTGCATATGCGACACGAACTGGGGCGGTATTCTGTGCGATCAGGATCTGAACTACTGCGGTACCCACGAGCCTTGCCAGAACGGCGGTACATGCGAGAATACCGCGCCCGATCAGTACAGATGTACGTGCCCGGACGGATTCTCCGGTCCGACGTGCGAGAAAGTCGACAATCCTTGCGCCTCGAATCCGTGCCTTAACGGAGCTACCTGCCGCGAGATCGGCGAGACCGCCAATTGCGATTGCGCCCCCGGTTTCGCCGGCTCATATTGCGCAACCGACGTCGACGAGTGCGCCTCCCAACCGTGCCAAAACGGCGGCGTCTGCGTCGACGGAAGAAACGAATTCTCATGCAACTGTCCGGCAGCTTGGCAGGGCACGCTCTGCCAATTCGACGTCGACGAGTGCGGTCTCAAGGAATCACCATGCAAGAATTCGATTACTTGTGTCAATCTCGCCGGAGACTACAGGTAAATTGACGAATTATTCTTTCTTGCGAAAAAATTCAAAGAAGACCACATTTAGCCATTTACCTATCCGAATAAACACGAATTTATAGAAACAGTAAGAATTGCCGGTAAGATCGCTCGATGCGAAAATGGCACTTTTACGCATGCCATGCGTGCTTAAAAATGCACTATTTTCACACCTTATGAATTTTAATTTTGTACGATACTCGTGCGAAAAAAGTTTTCTTGACTCTTGTGATTGCAACACTCGCCTCCGGCTCGAGCTGCAAACTCACAAAGTTTTATTGCGTTGATATCGTAATGTACGATCATTAATCAATCAATCGTATAAACACGTCTTTTGTACGCTAACTTACCGGCAATAAATGCCACTTCTATATTATTATTATCGTTATTCAATATTCAATATTCAATATCTTGCGTCAACTTTGCAGGAGACTAAAGGTAAATTGACGAATTATTTTTTCTTGCGAAACCAAAAAAGAAAAAAAAGATAAAATTGTCCGATTTATCTATCCCAATAAACACAAATGTATAAAAGTAGTAAGAATCGCTGGATAAGTTAAGTATTGTATAAAAAATAAGTCCTGTCAATTCGTCTTTTGTACGTTAACTTACCGACAACGAATTTTATTTCTATATTATCATAATTTTTTTTATTGTTGACGTGTTGGCGTTGCTGAATTATTACTGGGGTTCATCGATGCCTATTTGCTCTTTCTCTTTGGTATAAAAAAGCATTTAACTAACTTTTATATTTTGTAATTACAGATGCCGTTGCAGAAGTGGCTTCACGGGTAAGAACTGCACGAAGAACATAAACGACTGCGTGGGCCAGTGTCATCACGGTGCTCTATGCATCGACCTCGTAAACGACTATCATTGTTCATGCACACCGGGCTATTCGGGCAAGGACTGCGACGTCGACATTGACGAGTGTGGCTCGAAACCGTGTCAGAACGGTGGCGAATGCCGGGATCTCGTGAACGCCTACGAGTGCGTCTGCCCGGTCGGTTACACCGGTTTCCAGTGCGAGATCGATCGGGACCACTGCAGCCCGAATCCGTGCCGAAACTCGGCGCCGTGCTTCAATACGCAAACGGACTATTACTGCCACTGTCCCGAACAGTGGCAGGGCAAAAATTGTTCGGATCTCGCTTCGCACAATCCGCAATTCGGTGCCGAGGACGAGAGTCTCGGATGCGGAAGCGAGGGCACACCCTGCGCCGGAAGGGGTAGATGCAACGGCGACAGATGCATATGCGATCCCGGATACACCGGGCAGCACTGTCACGAGAACATAAACGACTGCCGAGAGAATCCCTGTCTGAACGGCGGTACCTGCGTCGATCTCGTGAACTCGTTTCAGTGCATATGCAGGGAAGGATGGAGCGGTGACCTATGCGATCAAGGTGAGGATAAAAAAAAATTATCTACGTGACTCTGGCACACGAAGTTATGAAATCGAATTTTATTTCTCACGATTCTCTGCGTATCACACCAGAAATGTGATACGCAGTTGTTTGTATTAACAAGTTATGAGACTTAAACTCTTTAACTTCCTCAATTTGCCACGACTGTGAAACATCTATTTTAAAAAATATCTTACACTTTAATCTAAAGATTCTGAAAAATTGTTGACGAACAGTAATTAATTAAAAAAAAAAAAGTTTTCCAACATAACTCAATCGAAAATTTTGTTCTCATCGCAATGTTAACTCAACTCTTGTCCTCTTTACTCTTGCAGACGTCGACGAGTGTCAGGCCTCTCCGTGCCGCAACAACGGTACCTGCGTCGACGGAGTGGCGGACTTCACCTGCGACTGCCGAGGGGGTTGGAAGGGCAAGACCTGTACCTTGCGAGGAGGTCACTGCGAGCCGGCGACCTGCAGACACGGTGGTACCTGCCAGGACCGGGGCGACGGTTTCACGTGTCACTGTCCACCGGGCTGGGAGGGAGCGGCCTGCCACATAGCATCGCCGGCCTGCGCGAGCAATCCCTGCGAGAACGGCGCCACGTGCGTGAACACGGCGGACGGTGGTTTCAGATGCGTCTGCCGCGAGGGTTTCGAGGGTCCGAATTGTCGTCGGGACGTGGACGATTGTCAGCCGCTGCCGTGTCTGAACGGCGGAAGATGCGTGGACGGCGTGAATTGGTTCAGATGCGAATGCGCGCCTGGCTTCACCGGCCCGGACTGCAGGATAAACGTGAACGAGTGCGCGAGCGATCCGTGCATGGGCGGAGCGACTTGCGTCGACGGCATAGCGAGCTACTCGTGCGTCTGCCCGCCGGGAAGAACCGGCATCCACTGCGAGATAAGACTGGCCGGAGGCGTCGGTTGTCTGGCTGCGAGCTGGGACGACGACTGCAACGTGTGCGAGTGCAGAAACGGCAAGAGCCAGTGCAGCAACGTCTGGTGCGGTCCGGGAAACTGTCTCAACGGAACTTCCTGTCTGGCTCACGAGGTCTGCGTGCCGTCGCCGGGTGAAAGCTGCCTCGCGCCGGCCTGCCCGGCCTGGGGCGAGTGCCGGCCGATCGAGACCGGAAGAAGAGTCGGTCCACCCGCGCTTCCGGCCCCGCCGTCCTGCTGGCCGGGCCAAGCAACCCCCGGACCGACCTGCTCGAGACTTACGATTCTCCTCAGACGGGACACTCTGGCTTCCGGCACGTCGGTCGAGTTGCTCTGTCGAAGACTCCGCAAACTTCTCGCCGACCCAAGAAGGCCCCAATCGGTCGTTCTGCTGTGCGACCTCAAGCCCGGCGACAACGACACGATAGAAGTGACGATCTTCTCGGAGGCAGCGGCCGACGCAGCGAGAGACTTGGGCGAGGCTCTCAGTCGTCCGCACGGGAGGCCTCTCGCTCTGGCTTCCGTGCTGGAAGTCAAAGTCGAGACGGCTCTGTTGAGCGACCCGAATTCTGCGGGCTCCGGCAACAGCGGGACCGGATACGTGGCCGCTCTCGGCGGGGCGCTGGCGCTGCTGCTGCTCCTCGCTCTTCTCGGCGGTCTCTGGTATCTCCGAGTGAGACAGCGATCGGGACTCACCGCCACTACCAGCAGCGAGACCTCGTTGCACCGTCATCGCAGCGACCTCGACGAGAAATCGAATAATCTTCAGAACGAGGAGAACCTTCGCAGATACGCGAATCCACTGAAGGACCAGGATCCCGGCGAGCCGAGGGTCTCGGTCGTGAGACCGCTGTCGGGCATGTCGCTCGGCGGTCTCGGAGCGCCCGAGGAGAGCCTCGAGATGGTCTCCGAGGAGGGAAGACATCGGTTACCACCGCTCTACAAACCCACCAGCGCTGAGGCGAGAAACAACACCGCGAGCTTCAGCTACGAGGAGGGACTTCACAAGCCGTACAGCAAACCGAGACTCCAGGAACCTTCGTACTCGCATCAGCAGCCAGGCACGAGCCAGCAGGTCGGACCACGGCAGGTGCTAACCGTACACGTTTAATTGTTGTTAAGATTTCCCACGGCCCGTTATGGTGGTCGAATTTTTTTTTAACCCTTCAAGTACGGGGGACTTTTTGCCGAGTAGCAAACATTCATGCCTTCTTTTAAGCAAAACAGTGTTATTAAACAAACACTTCTGTGTTCTTTCAACGTACTTCTGTGAATTTTTACAGATTTTTTTTTCACATCAACTTGTTATTCGAATCGTTCGAAGGTTGCGTCTCGGCAAATTCTGGGTCCTCGTTAAACAAGGATCCCGTACGTGAAGGGTTTTAAGAATGTAAAAAAAAAAAAAAAAATGAAATCGCCGAACGGCGTTAGTTCGAGCGATAGGGAGATGGACACGAGTCAAATGGCCGGGGATATACAGTCGAACCTCGCGTGGAAGAGGCGTGCTCGATAACGTCCGCCGCACCTCCGCTGATGTGCAATTGATTCGAAGGGCTCGAGGTACGGTGTTATAAATCGCGGCCATAAGGAATAATATTATATAGTACATATATATATATATTGTAAAATTAATTATAAAGAGAGAACATATATATATATAGATATATATAGATAACGAATATATAAGCAGCGAGACAGCGGCGATAGCGAGAGAGCGAGGAAGCGGCGGAGAGCATTATCCTACTCGTGTCGCGAGAGTCCACGACGGACGAACGGTACCGTTGTGTGCCGCGTGCCTTTCGTGTTCTCGCCTCTCCTGTGCCCGCGCCACTCCGCGATTGTGTGTACGGCGGCGGGGCCAAGGGAGGACGAACAACGCGAGTCGTTACGAGACTCGGATGAAATCTCGTCTCCGACAATCCATTCGAAGGACCTCTCTCTCCGCTCCTCGCTTTCTCGCCGCTGACCACAAGCACCAAGATACTCTTCGACGTGACAATAAATCACCGACGATTATAATTAATGATAATGACAATGCCAGATCGTTATCGTTGTACATATGTACATAGCCCGTACTTATTAATTTCTCTAAGCCTTTTTTTATCGTCTTCCTCGAGACTACAAACTACTGCTACAATACTAGCCCCCCCTTTATACAATTCAGTGCGTGCCCCGTTGAGTTTAATCATTCCACTAATTTCGCGCAATTAGAGTCCCGTATGTTTATTCATAAAAAAATTATATTTGTTTTTTTTATATTTTTTTTTATATATTATATATATATATATATATATATATATTTACACACAGACGAATAGATAAATGTAAAGCGATGTACCGCAGCTGAAGATTGTGATACAGTGACGCAATGGATAACGCGTGGACTTATTATCAGCGAGAAATCGCAAAGGCAGGCAGTTCGGTACGTTCCTCCAGACGACATTGTGATACTCATTTACGAAGGAATCATGCGCCACTATATACACATCGAACACACCCTAGGATCGTTCCAATCGTTTCCTTACTCTGTTTTTTTTTCGTACGTAACTTCTTCTTTTTTTTTGTTAACTTAATGAAATAGTCGCGTCGTCGAAGGGGGCGTCGCGACGGTGAGAGACAGCATAGGAAAACCCACGCGAGCTTGTGACACGAAAAATAGATGTATGTATTATAGATAAAAAAAAATTATATATATATAGCTATACAGAATCGCGTCGCGCAAGGACAACGCCACCGTGACGAAATAATTGTGAAACGTCGTCGAGGGGCGTTGGTGGTACCCGAGCGTTGGATAGCCGCGTATATCTTTGGATGAGATAACACGAAAAAACAGCTGTTTTATAAATAGGAAAAATTGCGAGAAGGTGATTAAAAAAAAAATTATTTGTTCCGAGTGAGATTGAAAATCTTCGCTGGAAAGGATATAAATTGTATATAGAGCCGATTATTGTTATTAATTTTAGAAAAACGAATAAAAAGTCCCCCCCAATGTGCAATTCTAACGCTCGCGTTCTAACGACGCCGGGCGATCTCCACGCATTTCCCTACTGCGCGTGCGCGCGCATAGACCGGCCACACACATACGCGCAGAATAGTTTTTATCGCCAGCATAGATCGTAAAGCAATTTAAAAAAATACACACACACGCACACGAACAATTGTAAGTTTTCAAACTCAAGATTGAAGAGTAAAAAAAAACAAATTTGATATAATAGAATCATTATTTTATAAAGAAGATGAAGAATCTATATATTATTATACGAATAGATAAATCGATTTATTATATTATAAATATTGTATTATTATTTTTCAACGTTTTTTTTTTTTTTTTAATCGCCTCCGTTAATTATGAACGAATCATCGTGGACGGTGAATAGTTTCGACGCACGACCGTGCAGCGAGGCGTGCGCTTTTTTTCGCCTCCGATTTCGTACAGATAAGTCAGAAAGAAGGACAACCGGGCGAGTCGAAATCACCTGCGTCGATGATGCTTCGTGTTTGTAATTGAGTGAGCGAGCGCGTGTAAATAAGCTATCCCGATCTTTCCCGCATTCCATTTTCCTTCCCGCCCTCAAAACGTTAACTATAACGATGATGATGAAAAAAAATGTTTCAATAAAAAGTACAATCTTAAAAAAAAAAGAAATTGGTGCAACATTATTCCAAACTGCATAATCCTCGACTGTCACGTACTCTGTGCGGGGCCGAATGTGCCAAGTGTATTCCGCGGTCTTGGCAAAGTGTACCGCGACGTTGCGGGAGAGCAGACGGCGGTTCACTCGGTTCGCCGGTTCTCTCTACCTTGCATTCAAATCACAGAGATCGCGGAATCTCACAGACAAACGTGATTTCCGGGAGTAGATGCCGCGAGTGCGCGGCTTTGCGAGTAAGGAGAACGGGGAGAGCGAGGCACGAAGGCACGTAGTAACCGACGGAGAGGACGACGACGACGACGACGACGTTCTTCCTACGCGAACGTGTCGGAGAGCTCGACAGATACCTTGTGAAAGGATTTAAAAAAAAGGTAAATTCCCGAAGGATGCCGATGACCATTGTGACTTTATACTGTTCTTTGGTAAACGGTATGGCTCTTCTCGGGGTGCGAGGTTATGTGCCAACTGCGTCGGCGACAATGGCGATCGAGAGAGACTCTCTACACTCTTGTATAGGGGAAAGTAGGCAAAAGTGTATAGGTGGGGCAAAATGGGCCAGAAATAAATTTTCTTCAATTTTAGGACGAAGAAAACGTTTTTTTTCGCGAACGTGTCAAAGAACTCTACAGGTACCTTGGAAAGGGATTAAAAACAGGTAAATTCCCGAAGGATGACCATTGTGACTTTATACTGTTAGTTGTTAAACGGTATATAGCTCTTCTCGGGGTACGAGACTGTGTGCCAACTACGTCGGCGACAATGGCGATCGAGATAGCTCCTCTACATTCTTGTATAGGGGGAGTAGGTAAAAGTTTATAGGTGGGGCAAAATGGGACAAAAATAAATATCGTCCAATTTTTGCGGTCCATTTTGCCCCATATAATTTTAAATATTTTACGAGTACATATATTATCGAGAAAACAATAAAAAAAAAACAGCTCGTAAGTCGATAAATCTTTCAAAATTCATCCTCACTAATTTTCAATACAAGAGCAGTAAGGTCCATTTTGCCCCATATTAAACAAAACAAAAAAAAATCCGGACGCGCTGAATGAGTGTAGCAGATTAATTTTAGGTCTCGAGAAAAAGATCTTTCGGGTAAATCGACGGCGCTCCCCGAATCACTTGGCTGGTCCATTTTGCCCCGCTCTCCCATATGCAAGCCTAATGTAAGTATATATAGACAAGCGCTTAATTGTTAATTGAAGCCTCTCGCCCGCTCACAAAATTACAATACAATGGTCAAGAGGAACCACTTGACGAATAGCCAGATCAAGTGAGTCATCTCCGTGCCATAGGCCCCGAATGAAGAGAAACGTCGTGTGAACGCGACGATCGTTCGCGCAACTTCCTATCATCAACGCCTGTACACCGTTCGCTCCGAGTCTTTCGGCTCTCAGCTAACGACACGGTTTCTTCAAAATTTTGTCTATCCGTAGTTTCTTCCAATCTCGCCAGGGAGTGATTAATGCGACGGCCATCAAGGTACATCGGACAAAGTCCGGAAGGTTCCTCTTGTTCACGTAGCGCGTGATGCAGACTTCCGCGACAACACGACTCTATACACAGAAATTCGATCTTATCTCTGTAACATTTATTTTTATATTAAAATTAAGATGCTGCGAGAGAGATTTATTCCTTGCGCTCGACTATATTGTCCACACCTGCAGAAGTTGAAAAAGAAGAAAACCTAATCGAAAATGGGCTGAAGGACCCAGGCCGATGGCCCTTTGCCAAGGTGTAAAGTTAGAATTAGGTATAGAATTTAGTATAAGAAGAAAACTGTAGCTATCAACTTTGGCAATAAAGCTCTTTTACTACTACTACTAATCGAAAATATTTATAATGCGATGGCCATCAACATCGGACAAAGTCCGGTAGGTTCCTCTTCTTCACATAGCGCATGATACAAACGTCCCTGACAACACAACTTCGTACACAGAAATTCGATCTTATCTCCGAACGTTTTTAAATATTTTTATGTTAAGATTGAGATGCCGCGAGAGAGATTTATCCCTTTGCGCTCGACTATATTGTTCATACCCGCGGAACTTGAAGAAAAAAATAAGATAAAAAAAGTAACTAATCGAAAACATTTATAATCCCTCGGTTTCGTCTAGAGGTTGTCTCTGGGCCGTGTAACGGGATTTATTCACGATTATACTGTAATATCCCTGCAGGATGACCGAGAGAATTTTTACCGAAATGAAATAAGGTATTATTGCGTGCAGACGCTCGTGAGCCGCAGCTGGGCTATTAGGAGAGAGAGCTCGGACGCTGAGAATCCTGTGTGTGGTATTATGATGAAGGTTGACTAATACGATCACGAGGATATTCGCCCAAGAGCGTGAAATTAATATCTCGCCTTGCCGACGGATCGTTCTATCTCTTCCCCGTCATCGTCGTCGTCGCCGGGTGAAACGACGAGTGAAAAACTCGCCGAGCGAATGTCAAATTTCTGTCAGTTGAACACGGTTCCGTAATCCTTGGGTAGACCGAGCGAGAAGTCCCGTTATTGCTTCCTCTACAGTTATCCCACGCGCGAAGATATCGTTAAAATCGGAGACTATCCTGGCAATGCAACATCGTCCTCGTCGTTGAAGATCATGGAGGACCGCGTATGTCTATAAAAAAAAGATAAAAAAATTAACTAGCACTGATTAACCCCAGAACGCAACACATATTTTTTCACACCATTAACCGTCGACGAAATATGTGTGACGTTCTAGCGAGAGTTATTCAATGTTTTCTAAATATCAATACGATAATTTAAACAAAAAAATTAACTTAGGCCGAAGCATTGCTGACAAGTTTAATTATAGCTAAATCAAAGTGTCATGAATTGATCATGCTGGCCACATGTCCGTTAAGATTTCGTACTGATAGCTTCAATCATCTAGAAAAGAAGTTATACGTCACAAACATAAATTGATAAAAAAATAAAAAAAAATAATAAAAAAATAATAAAAAAAAATTAAAAATTAAAAATAAAAAAGGCTGCGCTCAACCAAACACATGTGCGGTGCTGTAGGGTAAAAGATTAGGCGTACGTCCGGAGGAATCTCCGTGGCAAATTTGTCCGGGAGTGAGAGGAAGGAAGATAGTGATAACTCCTCGAAAGAGCGTCGCTGATTCAGAGGCGGTCGAACGAATGAAAGAGATCGCTTGATCGAAAATAATTAAGCAAATCCGGTTATAGACGAGAGGCTCTCCCTTTGTCGAGCGGTCGGAGTTCGTGTTCGCCGGGGATGAAGACGAGTCGTTTGAACACTCCGGGGAGGAGAGCGAAGAGGAGGAGACCTGGAAATCCGAGGAGTCGTCGCCGGTAACGAGACCGACGGATGACGGGGATTTTTCCCATTCGAAAGTCGAACCGGTGTCGTCTTTCGTGTCCTACGCGTCTCGAGTGATGAAGGAACGCGAGAGAGAAGCTGCGGCACAGGAGCAAGAGAAGAGAGACAAATTTCGGAAACTCATGGGTGTAATTCGAACGATATGCACATTTTTCTCACCTAATGCAACTCCTCGTTATTTAATTTTTTTTCATTTTCAAAACTTTTTAATTGAACACATTTTTATTAAATACATTTTTTTTATTGAACTTATTTTTTAATTATTTTTAATTATTATTAATTATTATTATTATTATTAATTTTTTATAATTATATAACTATTGTTGTTTTTAATTATTATATTTTTCATCAACTGCTGAGGGTTGTTATTTTTATGCGTTCGATTGTCGAGAAGGCATAAATTAGTATTATTGCAGATGGACCATTGGAGAGGCGACGGCGAATCTATAAAGACCATCTTGAGCGACGAGGAGGAAGAAGAAAAGACGCTGAGCGACGAAGAATCGTCGAGCGACGCAAGCACCTATCTTTGCCTCAAAACCGTTCACATAAGCGACTCGCAGCTAAAACTTTTAAATATCTTCAACGATTATCCTGTACCCGAAGATCCGGGCTTGGTGCCTGGATTCTGGGTGCTCCATCAACCGCCGGTGAGCTACAAGGACGATGGTATTCAGAAATTCGCCGATATTGTTCAGAAGATGAGACTCAGACCTATAAATTCGGTGAAAGAGATGCTTCGAACGGACACGCTGAATTTGAGATATTACGGCCTCGACCCTAGAGTCGTTCGGCCAATTTGCGAAGCTATTCGCGGCAATACTTCCGTTCAAACGATAGACCTGACGGTGGGTGGAAATGCGGATTATCGACGGCATGTTATACTAGCGCAGGCGGTAAAAAAAAAAAAAAAAAAACTGCAATGCATTTTTTTTTATTGCTAAAACTCTTAGGTTTAATTTTTAAAAATAGAATTCCACTGCATCTGTAAATTCTGCAGTATCCTGTTTCCGTTGGACGCCGTAGATTTGTCATCCATTTAAAAAAATTGCAGGGCAGTTTTTGGTAACGACCGCGATATTTAACATGCCATTGAATAAAGCGTCATCGTTATTTGAAATTTTAACGCTTCAAAAAAAAGTTATTGCAGGACAATCGTTTGACCGTCGACGCGTGCTGGGGACTCAACGATTTATTGGTGTCGAACGGTATCATATCGTGTCTCAGACTCTCCGGGTGTCGAATCGGTGCGGAAGGTGCAGAGAAATTGGAGGATGGCATCGCAACTGCTCCATCACTCGTGGAGCTCGATCTGAGTCGTTGCGACGTCGGCGACGAAGGCCTGAAACACATAGCGAGTGCCATTTATCAGAGCGACGTACTGGAGAACGTTAATTTATCGGACAATCGTCTCAGCGACGATAGCGCTGAATTTCTGAAGACTATACTCACCCAAACCGATACTCTGAAGCGTCTCGATCTGTCCTGGAACTCTCTGTCCGGTAGAGATTTTTCGAAAATGTTTTTTCAAGGTTTAACAAGAAACGCGACTCTCGAGTATCTCAACATGTCCTGGAACGATCTCGGCAGCGATTGTGCCTCTTTCCTGTGCTCCTTTCTTGCGAAATCGCAGACTCTCCGTGAACTCGATTTAACAGGTAACTCTTCTAGAGCATCGACGAACGACGCGTTGCTTGATACCCACATAACACGGAAATATTTTTGAAAAGTTAACATTTTTTTTTATATTGAAAATGTTTCCCCAATATTAAGAAATATTTGTACGTTTAAGAAAGATTAAGTACGTTTCTGAAATATTTGAGAAACGTATCTGTTAAATACGCGAATATTATGATAGAATATTTCAAAATATTATTTTCTTTATATTTCGGAAATATTTCCTAAGATTTGGAAGATTGAAAATATTTCTAAAATTATTTCTAAATATTGCGTGCTATGTGGGTAATGTCCGAAGAACTTGTCGCAGGTAACAGGTTCACGGCGACCGAGGGAGAACAGATTGCCAAAGCATTGTCGAAGAATGTCAGCCTGGAGGTTCTTCGGATCGGAAATAATCCCTTGGAGCCGGCAGGTGCGTTGGCTCTGGTCAAGGCTCTGATCCCCGAAAGATCGCCCGGACTGCAGTTGCGAACGTTGGATCTGCAGAACGTCTGGGCAAACAAGGATATCGTCCAAACGCTGGAGACGCTCGACAGGGAGAGGCCGTCGTTGGATGTCACGATCGGCGGAATCCTGAGCAATTACAAACTCGTTGGACCAAATCCCAGAAGGATATTTCTCAGAAGAGCGAACTACGAAGCCATGAACACGAAGAAGAAAAAGCTCAGGAGGGACTTCGGACATTTTGTACTGACTCTCGAGGACGAAGAAGTACCCAGAGGTCTTGAAAATTGCTCCAGAATGCTCTTAAGATTTGCGACGATTGCTCGAGTATGAATCGTTTATCTTCTGCAGCAAAGTTCGAGCAATCGGTGAAACGATTCAAGCTCAAACTATCGGATTCTCTCGTCGACGAGATTGCGAACGCTTTCGCGGTTCGCCGAGGCTTCGTCGATCAGGCGGCTTTGAAGGAACTTTACTTGAAGGAATTTCCAGACACGCAACCTCCGCCGCCAATTCCGGAGACGAAGAAGAAAGCTGGCAAAAAAAAGGCCGCCAAGTGAAATTCTTCACATACAATATGTCTGTCGTATATGTCGCTGTAAAAAAAAAGTCGGTATGAAAATTTTCTTTCCTACTCGTCCCAGATCCAGTCGGTAGTAAAAACTGTAATTAAGCATTTTAACAGTTCAGACCATCTATGATTATATGTACATTCTCACATAACAACAGATGTTAATTCAGCTTCATCTAAGAAGTTGCTTTTGGTCATAGATAGTCAGCAGATATAATCAATTACAGTCTTCATTACCGACCGCGGCAATTATCGATACATGCGGGATCGCCGATCAGAAAAAAACGTACATTCTCAAATTAGTCGATACTTTTATGCTTTTGTAATTGCAATTTTACAATAATAGAAAATACATCGACTATCTTACAAGTGTTTGGCAAAAAGTATAAATATTAATTTAAAAAAACAACAAAACTGGAATATACGAGTTACGGATAATACAAGTGATTTAGAAACTAGTGTGAGTGTTGTGAAATTTACCATAAGTTAGATTAATCAATCGAGATAGAATATTCTCGCGGCTATGTCGTCGACGATCCAATTGACGCCCTCCAAAAGATTTTCCGCCGTGACAGCCGAACACTTGTAAATTTGCCAGTGATGAGTCTTCACGGTAGGCAGTTCGAGAACCTCCGCGATTTCCGGAGCTGACAGAGCTCCGGGAAGGTCCTGCTTGTTGGCTAGAACGAGGAGACTGGCGCCTTCCAGTCTCTCCTCCTGGAGCAGCTTGTAAAGTTCCGCCTTGCAATCCTCCAGTCGCCGTCTGTCCGCGCTGTCGACGACCCATATCAAACCGTCCGTCGACTCGAAGTAATTTCTCCAGTAGGAACGCAGAGACTTCTGTCCGCCCACGTCCCAGATATTCAACTTGTATATGCCGTGCTCCAGAGTCTTTATGTTGAAGCCCAGGGTCGGAGATATCGTGTCTATCGGCTCGCCGCTTATTCTCTTGAGAACCGTCGTCTTGCCGGCGTTGTCCAGTCCGCTGCGATTACGAAAAGTCAAAACACTGTTCGTCACACATAACCTAAAACGAGACTCTGGCTCGGATTTACTCACAGCATGAGAATCCTCATCTCCTTTTCCTTCTGCTTCAACTTCTTCAGCACCGTGAGCAAACCCATGGTTCGTCCGCTTGTGTTACTCGGAAATATTGTATTTATTGACAAACTGACATTTCACGCGGTGTCACGCAAAAGAGTAACGCGAATTCGAACTGTCAGTTCGACATAACCTAGCTTCTGCATTTCCACCAATCAGCGCGCCCCCAAAGACGAAAATGCTGCATGCGATCGACGGTATTTTTTTTTTTTCGATGAAATAATTTCGGTGCCTCGATTTGTGCAATTTTAATGATTCATCTTGCTTCACGAATAAAATGATCCGATAAACGGTTCGGGAAGTATTATAGGAAGGAGGGTCATTAATGGTTTTTCGTCGTACATAGCGGACAGTGAGCGGTATTAATTTAATTTGCTTTATTAGAAATATAGTACAACACGTCGGCTGCATCAGACAGGTATACGCATACTATGTACTACTATTTACAACAAAGTGAACAAGGTATTTATGAATAACATAATGAAAATAGTAACGTTGTTTTTTTTCGTGAATGCGGATTTGCCCTCAAACTGTGAATCCTGGTCCATCAAACGGTGAGATAATCGGAGGGATTGGGTGCAACGCAGTCCCAAGATTCGTTAGTTACGTCGAGAATGTTGGAGGTGACGACGTCGTGATGTGGATAACACGGGTGCCACCAATCCAGCACTTTGAGGTCGACTACTCCGTTAAGTATTATCACCTGCGTCGGAGTTTTTGGGATGTAGCTCGTTCCGAAGCTCAACTGAATACGATGATGATCGAATCCCGGGGACAAGTTTACTTTTACCGTTTGCAGCGTGAGTCCCGTCACCAACGGCACCATGCCGTATTTCAAGCAAGACACCTGTAATTTAGGATTTTCGCATTAGATGGACCGTTATCGTTCGTTCGCTCGCTGATTTATCAGGACGAATGCGTACCCGTAAAATTCGACAACCATCTTCCGTATTGGCCGACACGTTCTCCAGCATCTCCGCGACATCGTTTTTCTCGTTGTCCCAATCCGTCTCCTCCCGCCGATCGGCAGGAGCTTTCTTCGATATTTCCTTCAGCTTGAAATAGAAATACCAGCGTATTTCGCCTTTCTGTAACAACCCGGAAAACAGAAATTTGTACAAATTTGTAGTAATCTGTAAAAATTTGTGAAAATTTGTAGGAATTTGTAGAAGTTCAATCAGTCCCGTCTCGCCGGTAACGAAAGCTTCGGGAACGCGTTCCTGAGATTGTCCCAACTGTTTGTACCTTATGCCACATCAAACAGCAACGTCTCTTCACCAAAGAATGGGGCTCCTCTTGCTGCAAATAAGAATTCGTGCCGGTTCTTTGCCGCGCCGAAAAATACATCAAGTGCAAGGCTCTGATGACGCATGCGCGCAGACCGTACGGCCGCATCATGCAGGCCGGTCGCAGTCGAGCAGGCAGTTGAACATCTTTTGTATAAAATCTGAAAAAATAAATAAAATTGCTCATTCAAGCTAGACATTTTTGTGCTGCTTTAATTATATAAACGCTCGATTACCGTTTGTACAGGTGGAACCAAAATTTTGCAGTTTTCACAACGTGATAAGAGCTCCTGCAGATACTCGCAAATTTCCCAACAGCTTCGGGCTGTATGTACTCGGATATGAGGAACCACAGATCCAGCGGATAATCCACCCCTGGGAAATCATTTAATTTCGCGTCTAAATCAAGGAGGCTCCAACAACTCGTTGCCTTACGAGAATTCGTGAGTTACCAGTATCGTCCGAAGGGGAAACCTTCAATTTTGATTTTCTCCTCGCTCGCGTCTCTTTCAGCTTAGAATCCTCGTCGATTTTCGCGACGACGTCGCACGCGTCGTACGCTCCAGCTGCAAGGACGTAAACATGCGAGAAACAATGAAAACAGTCGAAACTCATCGAGACACGAATCCGGTAAAAAAAAAAAAAAAAGCTAACCTTCGCACGACACAACGTTCGTACCAGAAGTCGAAGCCTTTTTCAGTCTACCGTGAAGTCCCGATGGTGAATTGGCAAAGTCATTGATCGTAACATCTTAAAGCAGAGATTGAAGGATCATTGTAACATCGGCGTAGAACGAGCGACGTTCCGATCGTCGGAATTCGTGCGGACACGAAAAAAATACATCGAGTGCAATACAATACGGACTGTCGGAATTTTTGTTCTCAGCCCTCTTCTTCGGTGTCATCTTTTTTCCTCTCTTCTTACTCGTTCCAGACATTTTGCAAATCTCTCCAACCCTCCCGCCACTCCAGTCACGTACATTTTATAATATTCTCTACATATGTTATGAATAACGGACGTTCCTTAAACGCTGCAGATACTCGAGTTACCACTCGACGAGTCGCCATCGTAATTCGGCTGTCGACTGACCGCCGTTGTCGGCTGACTACCCCACTTGGCCCGTCCGCCTCGCACCCCTTATCCAAGATCCGTCGTGTTCCGTGCGTTCCACAATTCATCCGTCTCTGTCGCTGGCTATATTTAAGAGCATGTGCAATACCGCGGTCGGTAATAAAAACTGTAATCAACTTTTCTCACGGATTCTGGCATATACGATCAAACGAAAAGTTTCATCGGAAGCAGATATCATTTCGGCTTCCCATGAGACTTTTCTTTTGACCGTATATGCGAGATCCAGTGAGAAAAGTTGATTACAGTTTTTGATACTGACTGAGCCCGGGATGGACGGGGAGGGGGGTGTTTCATATGGTCTTAAGGTCATGTGGCACAGACTCAGTCGGTAACAAATCGCTTTCCCTATTTTCTCCAAAACGATTGATCCGACGAGCAAAAGCAAATTAGGTTTTCATACTTATATCTATTGCCTACAAAAACCTAATTTGATTTTGGTCGAAGAATCAACCATCACGGAGAAAATAGGGAAAGCGATTTGTTACCATCGGAGCATTGTTACGTGTGTGTCACATCCCCTTAAGAGCATGGGCAATACCGCGGTCGGTATAAAAACTATAATCCACTTTTCTCACGGATCCTGGAATATGCGGTCAAAAGAAAAGTCTCATCGAAAGCCGAGACGATATCCGCTCCCGATGAGACTTTACTTTGACCTTAGATACGGCAATCTGTGAAAAATAGTACATTACGATACTAGTGCGATAAAACTTTTTCTGACGAGTGTTGCAATCACACTAGTTAAGAAAACGTTTATCGCACGAGTATCGTACAAAATTTTATTTCACAAGGTGCGAAAGAGGAGTTTTACGCGCGCGAAGCGTGCGTAAAACTGCACTTTACGCACCGAGTGAAATAAAGTTTATTACAGTTTTTACTACCGAGCATGGTATTTCATCTGTTCTTAAGCCACAAGGCGGTGACGCCATCTGTCGTAAAAACATAATTTCTAGGTGGTTTCAAGAAAGATGTACCCAGAACGCCTATACGACTTGCATGCTGTATGGGTATCAACGAAGGCTCGACGCGTGTGACGTCACGATTTTATAAAAACTGCCGTACCCGCGTAGCGCGTAGTATGGCGATAGATACATTGCGATACATTACATACTATCCGCCTAATAAACTACACATCACGAATTGCGTTAATTTTTTCGTGCTGTTCATCGCAACGGTGCCCCTGACCGATCGTCAGTTATGATATTGTGAAATGGCGAGACGAAGAATGGATCTTAATCGTCGCTCGAACACGCTCGAGGAAAACAAATCGGTACTGAGCGATTTACGCACTCGGAACAAGGTTAGTCACTCCGGACGGGGCGAGCGAGCTTCGCAACGCTCTTCGTGTTTGCGTCAACAAACCATCCGCCAGTGTGAGCGCAACAGTGTGTCATTCTCGTTATTGTCTTGCAGATCGAGCATCGAAGCCATCAGGAGCTCAACAAATTGTTCGCAAAACTGAATTCCGATGCTTCGTCGAAAAATACGAAAAATTCTAGAATCTCTTCTGGAATGATACAGGAAAAGATAGTAAGTGACCCCCCGGCTTTCGTTTCATTTCTGTTGGGACGAGAGGCCAAGGCGAATGGGTTATCGCTTCATTTTTCTTCCCCACTTCTCACGTACATTGAAGCCTCTGATTAGCTAACCTTGCAATTGTCCTTCAATTGTGTACCATGCTCCTCGGTAATCCGTGGTTGTCTCAATGGTGTCGCATTGGTAATCCTTGCGTGCCTCTAATTAAAACTTACATCTCTTTGACTCCACTGATCTATTAAAATCGATTCGGTAGTTGTTTGCTTAAGAGATTTCTGCTTTACGTATGGAAGATGAGCATAACTCTGATTGGTCCAGATCCCGCTTAATTATCATTAGCAAACCTATCAGAGCAATTATCTTCTAAATGATGTAATCCATTACACGATGTAGTATTAATCTAATGTGATTCAAATCTTATTCGGAGTTTATATTTTAACAGAATTTTGTTTAAAAAATAATCTTAAATCCGTGAAAAATTACCTTACAAGTTAAAAATGTTCAGCAATAATACAAAAATAGTGATCACAACAAACATCTGGATGAAGAGTGAATTTCCGATATTATTATTTTCTCTTTTTGACTTTTTTCAGATAAAGGAGCATACGTACGGGCCGCTGGACGGATTCCCGGTCGGCTGTTGGTGGGGAATTCGCATGGACTGTTCGAGAGATCGTGTCCACAAGCCGTTCAACAAAGACATCGAGGAGGGTCCGTTCGGGGCTGTTTCGCTCTGCACCTCTCACCTGAGCGCCAACAACGACGTCGACCTCGGCGATTCGCTGACCTTCACCGGCGGCAAATACGAATCCGGCTTACAGTCGGACGATCCGCTTGTCCGAAGCTACCGCAGTCAAGTGCCCCTCAGATTGGTAAGGAGTTACAATCTTACCAACGACTACGCACCAAAGACCGGCTACCGTTACGACGGCCTCTACACGGTAGCGGCTTATTGGATAGGCGTTACTCCGGAGGGCGAGGAGAATCACAAATTCGCGCTGGTGCGCGTGCGCAATCAGGATCCACCGGCTTGGGGGCCCGCCGCGGGATTCCCCAGCAAGCTCGTCCACCCCACTAAGAAATATTCGGGTCCTCGGACGCGCTGCAACACCGAAAGATTCTCGACGAATCTGTGCAGCGAGGCGCATCCCGGTGCCGGCGAGCACGAAACAGCCAGCAGTTCGCGTTCACGAACCGAAGTCGCAAAATTCTCCTTCAACAAATCGTCGGTCTCCAACGGCTCGGAGAGAACTCCTCTGGAACCAAAAAAAATCTCTCACGACAGCACGATAGTAACGCGATGCATCTCCAGCAAAAAAATTGAATGTTCATCGAGCGGCGTATCGTCAGTTTCGTCCGTCGAATCGCCGGTGCAGAGCGCCAATCGCCATCTCGAAAATCCATCGAAACCTCCGCCCTGCAAACTCCAAAACACAAACATCTCTATACGCACGGATCTCTACGAGTCTTATCTCCATCAGGACCCCGCCAAAGCGACGCCGATGACTTTCTGTCGAACTTTCAAAACCGCCAGAGGACCGAGCCAGGTCGTCAAGCATTCGAACGTCGGCACGCTAAATCTAAACAGTTGCGGACCTTGCCCGAGGGACAAGGAACAAGAGTCGCAGATACAATCGCGCTCGGGCATAGGAAAGTTCTCCTCGACGCAGTCGCCGAGTTCAGAGTCGAATCGCAGTGCGGATCGAGGAACGCCGAAGATCGGCAGAGCCGTTGCGACGCCGACGGAAGGGAAAACGAGCTTCGACGAGCACACGAGCGGACTCGTCGATGCGGCGGACGTTAAATCCGTGGATCGTCCGAAGTCGGACATAGGCGAGGGAGCTAAAGAAAAAAGGCTGGAAAAGAAAAGACGCGACAAGGAAAACACGCCGGAAGGGACGACGAAGGATGTCGCGAAGTCTTCGGACGAGGAAGCCAGCAAGACGGAAACGGTCTGTCCGATAACGAGAACGTCCAAGGAGAACGTCGAGGCTGCACCCATAAACAGGGACGAGTCCAGCGAAGAGGCAGCGAAAGAATCTCACGGCGCGAACGATGCGTTGACGCCCGATCAGATGTTGAACTTCATCGTCAAGCAGAAACGTCATCCGAGAACCAAACTGCTCATAGGCAGTGTAATCGGATTGGCCACTGGAGAATCGACGATCCTGCGAGCTTACGATTCGCTGATCTCCCGACAGAAACGTTGGGACCGGAGCCAATCGTCGCGAGGCGCGCAATTGGATTCGCCGTCCAGCGCGCAGGCGCAGAGCGCCGAGCCGAACTACGAGTGCAGACAGGGCTCGAGCGGAACTTCGCGGAAGAACGAGCGAAGCGCCCCGAAGGCGATATCGAAGAAACGCGTTATGAAGGAACGAATGCTACAGATGAGACTTCGTCGCACCCGAGTCTCGAAGAGATCTTTGGGCGTGGAGAAGAAGAAATCCATAACGAAACCGAGCGAGTCGATGTCGCAGCGTCTGAGAAAGTCCAAGGCAACGGACAAGTCTCAGCAGCCGTTCTCGAAATCTACGATACTCAAGAAATCGACGAAACGCGCAAAGAAGCGCGGAGGCGAACTCGCGAGACTCGTCATAGACGCGAACATAGGACCGAAGATACGCGGCCCTAGAAATCGACGGTTACGAGGAAGAACGCATATTTTCGCGAAGAGGCATCCGGCAGGCGAACAAGACGTCTCGAGCTGCTGCGGTGGAAACAGCACGGACGTCGGTTTGAAGGGAAAGAAAGTTAACGCCAGAGTGGAAACGCTCTCGTCCAGGAGAAGCAAGAGACTGAGTTCGGCGGCCAAAACGAGGATACCGCAGTCTTCCCGTTACATGGAAAGAAAGAAAAATGTGCAGGAGAGCGAGAGGATTCCTCGATCTCGATACGTGGAACGCAAGAAGAGGGAACGGACGAGCGAGCGCAGCTACGGAAGCGACGGTGCTGCCAAGCTCGAAGCGAGAACGGCGAACACGCAAACCTTTCCGCAAAGTCCATCGAGCAGAGGAGCGAAGAGAAAAATACCCCGAACTCGAAGCGGCAGCAGAGAGCAAGCGTCCGGCGAATCGGGCAAGAGATCGTGTTTTCGTTCGCGAAAGGACTCGACGACTCGAGGCAACAGAATGGTGGACGCGGCGACGCAGTGCTCGGACCGAAGAGACGCCGCCACTTCCGTCGAGCGGGAGATTCCTCAAGCTGACGAACCGGAAGCTCATGAGAATGCGGTCAAGGTCGAGTGGATCGATTTGGACGACGTCAAGTCCGAAACTCACGAGAGTCTCGGAGACGAGCGTTCGGACTTCGATGCCGACGAATACGGAAGCAGCGCGATCGAAACTTCGAGGGAAGAATCTGAAATGCAAACGAGGCCGAAGAACGTTCTTCCGATCAGGCCTCGAGCAACGAAACCTCAGGTCAATGTCGCTCAGAGATTATCGGCGTTCGTGCCGGTTAATTTGTCGGACAGCGATTTCAGAATAGCGCGCTTGAGGTCGATAGGATTCAGGCCGATCGAACCGGTTGTTATTCCGGAGAAAGATCCATTGCAGGTTCACGCGGATTACGACACGAATTGGACCGCGAGCGGAAGCTCGAAGGATCCGGAGAATCCAACGGTCATCAACCGCATAGTCGACGAGCAGTACAACAAATACACGAGCGAGGAAACCGATGTGGTCGAATATATGGATCAGGAATTGCGCTATCAGGATATCGAGGACGAGGAGGCCAGCACTGTGCGCAAAAATCGCGGAAAGATGAGCAAAAATGGTCCCAGGACAGGGAAAAATAAAAAGGTCGATGATGGAAAGGGCGGCAAGATTGATAATGGGAAAGGTCGAACCTCCGTCTCGAACGAGGACGACTCGGAGGCGCCCTGGCACGGTTGGAAAAAATCTGTACAGAACAAACAAGCGCATTGGATAGGATGGTAACGTACGACACACAGCTGAGCGTTATTTTTGTATTATATACAGAGAACTGTGATTATCGTTGAAGAGAAAAAGAAAATTTATATGAAAAGTGTATTCACGAGTTTCCGAAGATGCTATTATATAGTCTAATTTTTCGTTTTGTTTTTTTACTTTTCTTTTTCTTCAATTGTTACTGTTGAAGTTTTTCAATGGCGGCAGAGAAACGATAAGATTCTAGACGCCGGTGCTCACTGTGGGATGAGTCATGATCTTCGAGGCCTTATCTGTAATAATACGAGCGGCTTGCTTTCATTCAATAGAGATAAAAATATTTATTTCACGAATACAGACTTTTTTTTGAACAGTTTCCTCCCCCTCTTTCACCGGATGCTGGAATTTTCCAACTTTACAGACCCACGATTAAAACGATTACTATAGGCCGGGAGAGTGTACCACCGAGGATTTCAACGAGAATAAGAGATATTCATCGTAAAAAACAATATATATTATTATATTTATAAATCAAGATATTCTTTATTTTGTAATTGTGGGAGATGGAATAAAACTTTGTATTATTTTATATACGATAAATTCGTGTCTCTTTGTTTTTGTTTTTCTTTGCTTCTAAAATTGGAACTGTGGAGATTGAACATTTAGCGGTACAGCACCGGAGCATATTGGTTTCATTTTCTTTTTTTTTCCTCCTCATTGACTCGAACGAAAAATCGCTGCTGTGTGTCGAATGGACAGAGCGCGCCGGAAAAAAAAGGATTTTTTTTTTCGTTCAATTATTAAATACAATCTACCATTATTAACGATATATACATATATATTATTATTATTACATATATTTTGTTTTTAATAGGACGCGAAGATAGTTTAGTGGCTCGAAGCTGAAGTTGCGTATCGTTATTTTTTTTTCTCTGTCTCGTTTTCATTGACCGATCATCAAATTTCTATTCACTTTTTTTTTCGTGCTACGTTCAGCAGTAGTCGATCCTCCTTTGGAGAGCTCGAATGAGACTGACGGCTACGGATCGTGTATAGCGTTACTCGTTAGAAGTTTAACAGCGTCGATTAACTCTTCGATCGAACTTTAAATCAAATCGTGGTAAAAGAAGCGTACCATTAGAACCATAAGAAATCGTTAAAACACAATTAACTAATAATCGTTATTATGTTATGTAAGTACGTAAAACATGTATGTACAAGTATTAAATCATTTATGGGGTGATGAATGAATAGAAACAAATGAAAATAATTAAAAAAAAAAATTAACAAAACAAAACTCATGATAATAATGTAATAATAGTTTGTGTATCTTGTATATACGTTATGTAATATAGTTATGGTAAAGCTACTTAGTGGCGCGGCGGCAATTTGCACAACAAGTAACACCGTTTGAAACGCGTGAGCATTAATAAAATAAATATCTTCTATACTATTATTCTTGTATCGTGTAACATAATGTAAGGTATCAACATGAATAAAACGTCATGGTATTACAATGATACGGCAATGGCGTGCTTTTCTTTCGCGCGACACAACTTTTTTTTCCATTTACACAATTCGATTAAAATACGCTGTATCATCGTCGAGACGAAGAATTTTCCAATCCCAGAAACTTTTAAGGGGACCCTAAAGATGATTGATGATTTGAACGATACATTTCTTGTTCTTGTCCTGGCCTCTTCGAGCTCGTATCCTGGTTGGCTTCCTCCAAACTCCATCGCAGACTTCTCAAGATAAATGCGATTTTCTTCCTTTTTTTTTATTTTTTTTAAACCAGTTTATCAGTTGAGTTAGCGAGTGTTGTGTGCTTTGCGCTGTAGCGTTTCCGTCGACGACAACTATTTATCTCTCGTTAAATTTTTTTTTTTTTTTTTTACTGAAATTCGTCATCGCTGCTCAGCAACATTGTCTTTTCGTTATAATTTTGGGAGATGGTGGCAACGCGCTGATGCGACGTGTTGCGTCTTTGTGGCGGTGGCACCGGCATGTTTTGCGGATCGTCCGGGTCGAAGCTGGACACCCTCATGCCTCGTTGACTCTTGGTGCCACCTGATTATTACACATTATATGCCACGCATTATCCCCAATGTCGAATTTTACCGCAACCGACGTCGTTACTCCCTTTTTTTAATAACCATCGATATACTATAGTACAAAAATAAAACATCCGCGGAGTAACGACGCGGTGTGACCGCTAGATAAATTAACAAGTAGTAGTTATATTTTCGTCTTATGTCCAACGGGCATCGAGTCGCCATGCATTTCGATTCGGCCAAGGATATTGGAAAAGGGTATTTCAAGCTGTGGGATATTGTTTCATGCAAGGTTCCTTTCTTTAAAGTTATTTCGTATAAAATTGTCGGAGCGGTAAACGAAAAATTATAATACGGGTTGACATTCGAACAATAATCATTCGCGCGCTCTTCATTTAACTTTTCTGCATGCCAAAAGTCCGCTATGAATTAATATGGACATGAGAAATATGTAAATAATTAACAGTAAAAACAAAGAACAAAATAAATAAATGAGAAAAAAATTATATTTTATGCAACGGCCAATGAACGATGCATATATCTTTCGCTTTTTCACGATTAACAATAAACCGCGTTTTCTTACTTTTTCTCTGTTACATCTGTCGTTGTTTATTCAAAAGCATTACGTCCTAGAACATTACACAGCTGTCTAAGTAATTCAATGTAGTAAAGTGGGCTTAAATACTATTTTACAATAGAGTCCATAGACCGCGGCCACGGCCGAACCGTATTATTAATACGTATATGTAACTCATTTTTTTTTTTTTTTTTTTTTTTTGGAATCGTGATAGGAACCTCGGGAGTAGAAGAGTCCCAAATAATCCCTCGTCAACGGTTCGCAACTCAAAGTTTTTTGTTTTGTTTGTGTAAACTTAAGAGCATTGTTTAAGTATCTTTTTTTTGCCGACTTTGATTTTGTTTTTTTTTTGTTTTTTTTTAAGTAGCTTAATACTTCCAAAGTCCGTTGTGTGTGGAATACAAAAATCGAGTTGCCTCGGGCATTCACAGCTTTTCGTACGGCAAGTTGGTATTGACGTCTGAAAAATAGCAAACAAATTGCCATTCATAGTGTTGGCTCATGCTTTTGTTTTACGCGCGCAAATTGTCGTTTGTCGAACTTTGAAAATTCGTTTCGTCCGATTAAGAAAAAATGTCGTCCTATCTATGTCCCTCAACTGAGACACCCGTTCAACTCAAATTTTTTCAACCATTGTAAGATTTGTGATTAGACGGATATCTGTGACGACGATGCGTTTTTTTAATATTCTCGGTGCAGAGGAAGATATATGCTTGCGAGTGCCTTGGCTTGTGACCAGTGAAGCGAGAGCTTAAGAGAATTGTTAAATAAATGCGAAAACTGTACAGAATTAAAGATGCATCACACGTACATTCCCACCCAAAAGTGAGATTCAGTGAGAATTTGAACACTTCCTAATGATATAAAAATCTGAAAAAATCGACTATATTAAAGGTGCCAAGAACATTACTTTTGCATAATAATAATGTTGAAAAGTTATTAACAAATAATCAGTGATCCTTTTTTTTTCTTTTCAAATGAATTCGTTGATTTTTTAGAAGGGACATGATTTTTTTCCGAATTTTCTTACATTTTTGAATTTTCCGTTTTGAAATTTGTTGTTAACGCTAGAACTGTGGAATCGAGATACGGAAACATATTCGTAATTCATGTCTTTGGATCGATTTTTCAAATTGCCAAAAAAAAATGTATGCAAAATCAACGGCCGTAACTTCATTAGTACGACTGAATTTTTTCAAATTTTTGGCATGTCGCAAAGTACTGAAATTTTGATCGAATTAAACTTTTGGTTGGGAATGTATGTGTGGAGCATCTTCAAATCAATGATCGAAATATATTAGCCCGCAGGCTTTGGATCGAAGCTATTATTAGAAACTTAAGTAAAATCAATATGAACAAGTGGTTGCAATCTGTATCGTTCCCACGTTGCGGCCGCGTGTCGTCCCTCAATTAAATTGAGTTCAACACCCCACTTAACGTTATGTCGACACGCGTATGTACATCACTATCAAGCCAAACAGCACGATTCTGATGCCGAGATGAAACCAAAATTAATGAAAATCAACGATATACGACAAAAAATTGCAGTTTCGACAGGCTCTATCGATTCGTAATCGTTGCACATGCTCTATAAAAAATTACCGATTATGCATGCCATTCAATTAATTATTTGTTTTTACGATAATAACGAAAGTTTTAAAAAAGGTTCAAAAAGGTACGACTAGACGAGTCATTCCAATGGTTACTCAAACTTGCGATTATCGTTTTAGATACGAAACGAATTAACGATCGAGACGAAGATAAGATTACTTACCAGAGCTATACTGCGTGTATTGTTGATACTGCGGATGAAAGTTGTGAATGGCATCGGTCATAATATCCTTGGGATTAATAGTTTCCTAAAAAAAAAAAAAAAAAAAATCATTGCATAGTTTCTTTCGCATGGCTCTTTGAATTTTTGTCCTACACGGAATTCGTCCTGGTACCTTCAAACTACTGCTGATGCTCTGCATCGTCACGCTGCGTCCCCTCGAATCCGTAACACAGCCCGCTGCATATACTTGATAGGGAAAAGCGTATCTTAGTGCAATAGCGGCGAATAGCATCTCGATGCAGATTAGGAAGTTCTGATAACCGGCCGACACGGTACCGGCGCTCGTGGACTGATCCTTGTTTATCAACGGTGAAATAACGTTCGCCTTCTCAAGAACCGCCAATAGGACACCTTCGAAAAAAAAATGTATCGTTAAATAGCTAAATAAAAAAAAAATCTTTTATAAAGTTATAATCGTCGAAACGATATATCGTACCTTGCCAGAATGACAAAAATATAACGCTCTTGACAGTGCAGAATTTCAATACCGGTTCGAAAGGGGTAAGCAGGTCGCGCGTAGCGAAGTAGAATAGGAAGAGTCCGTAGAGCGCGAGCGACACGCTTATGTTGTAGATTATCGTTATGTAGATGTAACCACCGTCGGGTGACCAATCGCCGTCCCGATAATGACCGAAGGACTGAAGAATTATTATGACGAATGCCATCACCGGTTTAACGAGACAGAACTGGAGGGTGGCTTGTTTGCAGAAACGCAAAAATCCGATGGTGTAAGTTTTCTCGACGAGGCACCACGTGCCGTACAGGCAATTCGAGCGTATCGGCTTTCCGCGTATCTCCGACATAATGTTACCCTCGCCGCCCAGGTACTCGTAGCAAAGAGACATGAAATTGTATATCACGAATGCCTCGTAACAATCGCGAACAGTGAAAAAGTAAACGTAGTAACTCTCGCTGTTGAAGAACAGGAGAGATATCCACGAGTGGGTCGCGTAGATCGGCACTATGAAGAGAATCCTGACTATCCATCGCTGCTCCGTAGGATTGGTGTACCACCTCAGATGCTGGTAAATCTGCAAACGATATTTACGATTTTACACCCTCCGTATTGGTAATTATTTATAATTATTATTATTATCGATTTGGGAGTTCACCTTTAACAAATTTAAAAAAAAACAACACACCTTTATAAAAAAAATGCATAAAAAAGAAAATTCTTTTGAAACTAAATTGTCCAGCTTGGTCAATTCCAGGTCACAGCTTAAGTTTATGGATCATAACTAAATATCAAACTCAACTAAATATTGATTTGATATTTTGCCTTGATTAACTTTGCTCGACTCTGCTTCGGAGTTGTACATTTATTTCCTTTCGGTTTTCCAATAAAACAAATTACTCGTATATTTATTAATTTTTCAACGTAAACAATTCTATTTTTGTACCTTAGTCTATGCCATTTATGTTTTATCTTTCTACATGGAAAAGGGGAACTCCGTTGCATAATCAAATGCAAAAAAAACAATAATAATACCTGCTGACAAGTTAGGAACAGCGCCAACCAAACGAAAGCTCCGGAAATGCCCTGACACGCTCTGGTTTGCAGAAATATAGGCGTAACTTCCTGGGAGTCGTCCTTGGTCCCGTCGACTCGAAGTACCGTGGCCGCGCTCACATTGTCGATTACAGAGGCGACGACCGACGAAGCCTCCGGCAGTATAGTACTGCTGCTCATGATTCCCTCTGCGAATAATCAAACCTAAATATCAAGTAAAATTTTTTAAAGTTACACTTAATTAAATTCTTTTTCTTAATCCGCATTTTTCACATCCAGATGGTAATCGAGGTAAGAACGATCGACAAAATCGCGGTAAAAGTGTGTAAGTTAAATGGAACGGAAAAACCGTTCTGTCGCGCGAGCCCGCAGCCCGCGCTTTAAAAATCAATATGCATAACACAACAAACGTACGGGTGCGTACGGTTAGCTGCGATATAAATTTTTTATCAACGGAGGAAAAAAAAAAACTAATCATCGACGTCAAGCGCTCGTCGCACACACAGACCGATAAAACAAAAGCGTCACCGATCCATCGATCGATGCTCGTCGATCGTAATCGCGGATGGACGTGCGTAGAAAAAAAAAAAAGATAGAACGGCTGTTAGGTTCTCCGCTGACCTGCGTCTGCGTTCGACGAGGGGTTCCCGGATTCTCGGAAGACTGGAGAGATTGCACACTCCTACTTCCAACGAGACCTCCGGCTCACGGGAGACGCGTCGATGCGCTCACGGCTGTGACCTTTTACGCGCAAATCCAGTCACGTAGTTTCTTCGATGATTTTTGCCCAAAAAAATAAAAATAAAACTGTTCTTTTTTTTCTATAGATTCGATGTTAACGAGGTGACCAAAGGGCCTCGCTTTCACCCGACATTTTCGGCGCACTCTCCTGACGGCTCGGCACTTGTACGCGAGAGACACTCCTGGACACGGGAGAATTCGCTCAACGAAACCTATTTTCCTCCGCGCGCGCGTGTGCGTGTGTGTGTGTGAGCGCGCGCGCGTGCACGTCCCAGCGGATTTAGGTGTGTGCGTCTTCGACGGGAATATCCAGCAACGCGCGCAACGTCAACGTTTTATCTCGTTTCCGTGCACCGACGTATTCCCTAACGTTGTTTCACTCTACTTTGTTCAATGTACGTGCACCACGTCCGACGTCCTTTCACCCACGATGTGTCGCGTACGCCGAGGGACGAGGATGCGCGTGCGCGTCTCCGCGAAAACTCCGCGACTTGACGTTCGCGCAATGGACTGGATTTTTCCTCCTGCGCTGGATACGAATCTCTCACGGCTTTGCGCGATAGAGAGAGAGGGACCTCGAGCTAGGAACGGGAATGCTGCGATATTTTTCTCTCTGCCCCCCTCCCTCCGAAAACTAGTCAGCCGTGGCGAGCCGTAGTAAAGCTGGATGCTTGCTCGGCCGCTCTCGCCGCTCCGGCTCTTCCACCGTAGCCGCCCCGCAGGTGCCTTGAGATATTGCGGGATTCGAGAAAGAAAAGAAAACGAATAGAGGCAGGAAAAAAAAAGAACGGCGTACCAAGGCGTTCCTAGCTGCTGCGATGGCTCGCTGTGCGGCGAGGTGAAAGGAATCTTGCACGGAACGCGAAACAGCTTCTCAGTACCGGAGTCGAGTCCGTACCGATCGGTTTGCGATGTAGTGTGTCGGTGTGGTGGGGAGTTCCGTGAGTGATTTCGGTCGCTTAATATTACAGGCCAGTACCACGTGTGCCTATCAAGGCTGTCAAGTCGCTCGGCCAACACTGTACATTCGTTTCTCGGATGACGCACTGATGTACATCGAATCGTCGTCGCTGCGACCGTACATGTTATCTCGGCGAAAAGTCTTATCGGGGAATATATATCGGAAGGCCGCGCCGTCGCCCGCTCGGACGTGACGAGTTCTCGTATTTTTTATCGTTCGTAGTAAACGAGCGTTGAGGAAAGAGAATCGAGAAACAAAAATAAAAATGGCTCTCGTTTACATCGAAGACAGCGACCCTTGGTAAAAACATTATTGTCCGCGATTGTTGTTTTTTTTGTTTTTTTTTTGCAACATTGTTTTCACGATGTTTTGAAAATAATGGGACGATCGTTCGTCGACAGGTTGGTGGAGTACGACGCTTGCGAAAAATTGTTTCGCGATGTAATGGAACTGCTGACCCAGCGCGATCGCATGTCGAAGAACACCCAACTGTACGCCAGTGTGTCGGCCGACATGCGATTCAAAACTAAACAGTATTCTAGTCAGACTCAACAGTTGATGCGCAAAGTCGAGGAGGCCCTCAAACAGGGAGTCATGTATCCTTTTTTTGAAGAGTCAAATGTTGAGGATTCTTTGTTGCTGCGGACATGAAAAACCTGGATGATCGTTGAAATTCGATCAAACAGTTGAGATTTGGTCCCCATGTCAAGGGGATATATTTGAAACTCTGCAAAATTTTTGAGATCTATATTTTCGTTTTAGTTCCCTGCTGGGCAATGTCCATATTTTTCTATGAGGAATGCTTGATGCTCGATGCAATGAATAAGTCTAACGGAATGCAACTGAAATTTTAGTAAGATCTGTTGTTCGTAACAACACGTAAAACAGCTAGTTATGAGTTTAGTTATGAGTGTGTACGAGGGTGGCTTGAAAAACATGGTTTTTAGATACGGTACTCCTTTTTCATCTCTGCAAATCAGTAGGTTTACAGAGATGAAAAAGGAGTAAGTATACTAAAAAAATGGTTGTACCAAAACTCTAGGTCTGGACCATCGGATTCAATACTGCCACATCAATATGAAAGTTGAGGCCAAATTACAATTTAGGGGAATTTTTATGTCAATATACCCATGCCCTCATCAAGTTCTGTCTTGCTTTTAACAATAATCTGAAAAAGAGCAACGCGTATGAAAATTTGAAAACTGTTAAATGTACTCCATCAACATTCTATTTTTGGTCCGCAAAAACGGGAAGATTGAGGAATATTCCGGTTGAATAATTTCGTAGCAATCACGAAGATATTTGTATCCAAAAAAATTGTTGTCCTTAAAATCGTCATAACAGAACGAGCGACGAGGCGGAGCGAAGAACAAGGCAAGTAGAACATCTGCAGAGCAACATTGTACAGCTGAGACATCGTCAGGACATGCAGAGCAGTACCGGAAGTGCCGCGTTCGCGGACGCAGGAACTACTAGTTGGGGAATCGAGGATGACGACGACGACGAGCCGCCGCTGGACGTGCAGGTGTCCGTCAGTGATCTGAAAGCTCAGAACAGAGTCACATTGCAAGGTAAAAAAGGACGGTGACTGAAGGCTCGAAGCACGCCCTACAAGATTTAATTTTTCAGACCAAGAGCAGGGATTGGACGAGCTTTACAAAGTAATAACGAGGCAGAAGGCGATCGCGCAAACTATAAACACAGAGGTCGATCATCAAAACGGTGAGGAAAATACGCGTGATAATTTTCGATTCGATGTTGATTCAGAGTATTGGAAAAATCTTTCGTCTACATTTGATTTCTCTTTTAGAAATAATCGACGACTTGGCCGATCACATGGACCAAACGGACGAGCGTTTGATCGACGGCACGCGCCGAGTGCGAGACATAACACGTAAAGATCGCACCTGCGGCTACTGGATTGTAATAATATTATTGCTCATAAGTATTATCGCCGTTGCGGTGTGTTAGTGATATTGACATTTACCGTGATACGCATTTTTCTTGCTGTTAATGTTAATCTTAAGCTTCTTTTAATCTCGGCCGCGAGCAGAAAACATTATAGACTGATTAGTCATTCTCCCCGAGGGTAATGCAAATGTGCACTCCAGGTGGAGGTTTCTATCGTGCAATCTCCATTCTCTCTCAATTCGCGACCGAGATATTTTTGTAATCGCAAAATTGAGAATTGTAAGTAAAATTGTACATAGAGCGGCGAGAATGGGATACAAATTAATTAAAAAATCGAACAGAACACTCCAATTTGTAAACATTTCTTACGCGATGTAAAAAAATGGATGTTTAGTAAAACCTCGATTATCCGAACCCTCCATTATCCCATCTGCGACTTGCCTTATCCGAATTTTTATTATCCGAACCACAGCGTAAAACCGGCGAATCGTTAACTCTATTTATGATGTTTTACGTAAGAATGTTATTTAGGGTATTTAAAATCATCCGAATAATCATTAAATCGCGGTTCTACTGTATAGCCATTACGAGACAGTTGGAGTAGGTCGATGAAAAAGGTTTTTTAATAGTCTAGTCAGCACCGAACTTTATGCAAACTGCAGACATTTTATTATCGTAAAGAATCGTCTTGCTGTCTCTCTTGCCGGCGGTAAAGACAATTCAGCATTAAATATTGATGACTCCGTGCCGTATCGGCACACACCCAGGTCGTATCTCCGAATGCGATCATGGGAGATATCTTGTTTCAACAGTGTTAACGAATTTCACTCGATAGATTTAATTTGTTTCACTTTCAAGCCGAGATTCTTGAGCAGAGCTTTTGGACTTGGGTCTCTTCCGCGGAACCTCCTGAATACCTCGCTTGCGGGATAACTGCCGCCCAGCGATAAGAATGTTTCTCTGAATCTGTTCGCCGTTTCCTTCTCGAGCTCGTTGTCTCCCGCGGGCAGCTCCTGGAAAGCGCTGTACGCATCAGCGGCCACCATTTCCGACCACAGATCGCTGAAACAAATTAAATTAACGATTGTAGAATTATTTTAACCAGAGCTTGGCAAAGTACAAAAAAAGATTTCACGTACAATGTATGTAAAGAATCAATTACTTTTTGTACTTGAAGTATTTCTCCAAGTGCTTTTCGCAATTATGTTCGTAGCGTCAAGCCTTATCTAGGCTTTAAAAAAAAGGTGTATGCTCAAAAGTCCTTGTACTTGGTACTTGAAATCGTAACAAGGTACTTGAAGTACTAAACGGTACTTCGGTACTTCGAATACGTACTTGAAGTACCAAACAAGTACCCGATACTTCAAGTAGTGCTCAACTCTGATTTTAACGACACAGACGTCGATGAATAGGCGAAAAATTTACCTGTAATAAGCAGCGGCCCAGGGCCCGATGAAGATCGAATCCCAGGTGCAAACATGACTGTTCAGTTCTTCCTGGGGCAAAACAAAGTGTTCTTTCCACAGAGGCTTCATCAGGTCTATCCAGAAAGCATCGGGCCTGAAAAATGTTATCGTCTCACAAAAAGTTTATCGAATGAATTATTTTTATTCAGATCGAACGTGTACTTACAGCTCGAACATCTTTAAATCGAATTTGCTGAGATAGAGCTCTTTGCAGAGTTTGTAGCCGGCCAGATGGGACCTTACGTTCTTCAAGCTGTTCACCATGTCTTCGGCCAGGGGCTCGGACGTTTTGTAGTGTCCGGACACTCGTTTTATCACCGAAGGCTCGTACAACCTGGACGGAGGAATTGAACATACATGAATTCACTTGGGAAAGCTGATAAGTAAAAAGTTGAAAATTGAAATTTTTATATTGCTTAAAATTAAACTTCGTATTATTTTCAACGCACCAGTTCGCCAAAAAGTGACCACTGATTCCCACCGCATCCCATTCGATGTTCGACCTACCGGCCACTTCGGCCATTTCAACTTTCGTCAACAAATGTTGCAGAGCGTGACCAAACTGGAACGAAAGATAAGTAAATTAAAATCATTAAAATATCCTGTTGGAGTTCAACATCGCAGAAGAAAAATGACGTTCTACCTCTTGGAAAAGAACTGCGACATCCTTGAAGGACAGCAAAGAAGGCTTGTCGCTTGTCGGTGGTTGAAAGTTGAAAATCAACGCAGCCAATGGTTGGTTCGATGTGAGGACGCTTTTACTTTTTATCGCCACCATCCAGCCAGTGTCTTTGGCCATTCGAAGTCCCATGTCTCGTCTGGCGTATGGATCGAGATAAAAGCTCGCTATCGGTTCGTCGCTGGATCCTTTCAGGTCGATTACGTCGAAGAAACGCACGTCCGCGTGCCAAACATCGGTTTTTCTGGTCTCAGTGAACCGGACGTCGAATAGTTTTTCGATGAGCTCGAAGAGGCCTTTCAGAACGACCGGCAGCGGGAAGAAATCCCTCAGAATTTCGTCTTTGAGACTGAAATTTTTTTTTTTTAGATCGTGCTTTTAAATTGCGTGAGGTATGGAATGGGCGATTTCGGAACGGCTTTGCTTTACTTGTATATTGTACGACGATGCTTTCTCGCCCAATAGTCAATATCCCATTCTTTGAGATCGCCGTCGAAGCCACGCTCCTTCGCAAATGACTGCAATTCTGTGATTTCGTCTTTCTGAACAGTTCGCGCTGCGAGAAAAATACAATTAACGAGCAAACAAAAAAACGGTAAATAACGACGGGCGAGTTCGTGCCGGAAATTAGAATAATTACCAGTTTGCCTCAGTGTTTCCAACACATCGTAAACAGTGTCCAGGCTACCAGACATCTTCGTTTCCATGCTCATATGCGAATAGGACTTGTAACCAAGCTGCTTTGCTTGAATAATTTTGTGATCTCTGATATCTTCTAAAACGCCGCTAGTTCTCACAGTGTGTTCTCCCTCCAGAGCACATGCGCTTACGTCCGCGTGCCAACAATTCCAGCGCAAAGCTTGGCTGGGACAAAGTTCTAAGAACAGATACAAAAATGTTACACGCAATTTTGATTTTTTTTTCAACGAAAGTTAAGCCTTTGCGATTGTATAAAAAATGTTGAAAAAGTTACCCATAAACGGCCCAGCAATGCGCGGTTCGAGCGTAATTTTCCATGGACCCCGCGTCGGATTGGTCGGATCCGCGGCAATCATTTTCAGATAATCCTCGGGAAAATCTTTCACGATTGTTGGATTCTCTATCGTGTGATTGAATAGACCACGCTGAAACTGATGTACCGCGAACGGCGATTATTTTTCTTTTCTCAGTGCATTGTGGATTGACTGGAGTCAATCCGCATAATTTAACGAATCGATTGTGCAAAACGAACCTGAGACTTTCCCTTAAATTCCTCGCGTTTTTGGAACAATTTTTTTTCTGAGTAGTGGTACTCAATTTTTTTCTTTCCAGTCAAACCCAACCCGTTCAATCTTCCCTCCAGCGCCAGTTTCGCCGTAACCCTGGCCTCTGTGTTTGTCAACTTCAAGTCTGGATTGTCCAGCGCAGCTTTGCAAGCCTTGTATATAGGCATGCTGACGAATTTGCAGCTCCTTGCCTTGACCATGCGATCGTGAATACTCTGCCAATATTTTTGTGGCATAAGGCTCTGATTTCCATAGTACAACGTCTTGGCGATGCCCCATGTGGTGTCCAATGGTACGTCGACTTGCTCCATGGGATGCAGCAGGTCTGTGACGATATTAACATCTTCGGCGGCTGAAAAATATTTATTGTCATATACAATGTCTGGTATAAAAAAATTAAAAAAAAAAACATCTCCATCGTCATACTTTCTAAATATTCCTCGATCCTCTTGACTTCTTGCTCGAATTCCACTGTCTGTTTGCCTATGGCGGCGATGCTTCTTTCTATGGTGAATGTATTGAATTCGGGCAATCCGTTCTCCTTCAGTAGAGGATTCTTCTCCGGCAGATCTTCTCCGATCTCCGGAAGGCTTTGATTTTAGGGCATTGGTGAAAATTCATAAGTTATGCAAGGGAAAAAACATTTCTTAACGTTGCGTCACGTCGATCAATTCCAGTTAATATAAGGATACAAGCTAATGGTGCGTTATTGTAGGAAAACATAACCTGTATTTTCACTTACAGAATAACGTATCCTTGGTGGTTGTTTCTCTTGGGTGTTTTGAAGAGGCAACTTCGCGTCAACGCAACGCGTTTTCCACAAAATGAGACAGCCATGCTGTTGCCAGTTATTGTATTTTCTTCAAATTTTGGTAACAGACATTCTCGGCCAGCCGAGCTTACCGAGACCCAGGTGAAACGGATTGCCCGAAAACGACTCACGTTGCCGTTTCCAGATACATATATATATATATAGCGGCTCTTTAAAAATGGCGACGCCGGTAACAAGTGATCGAATCGTCAACACTTTCGATTGTAATTTATTATTCTAAAGGACTATTCTAAGCTGACGTATTTCCGATATGACGTCAATTCCGGAAGAAAAACGAGGTTTACTAACCAGAAGTGACGCATTTCTGGCATGACGTCACTTCCGGTCGATAACTGAAATTTTCTGACCGAAGTGACGAATTTTCGGTATGACGTCACTTCCGGTCGAAAAATGAGATGTTTAATCTGGAAGTGATGTATTTACGGCGTGACGTCCAAATGGGAAGATTTTTCTTTTTCACTTAAGGGTTCAATAAAGCTCGAAGGTAAGTATGCACGTATAAATTCGTATTTCACAAGGCAATAGTTTTATTCATCTACGATTATAGTATATATATATTATAATAATAACTTTATCGTCAATATATTAATAAATATGTAGTAGATATTACATTTACATAAATTTGTTGTTCAAATATACAATTACGCAGTTGAATTTAATGCGCAAGGCACTGAAACATTAACTTTAATCCTAATAGGTTTTGAGTGTTAACTTCGAATCACGTATTTTCCGAAAGTAGGTGATGAGGACTAGCGAGTTTATTAGTGGCCTACCGAAGGAGAAGTTTTACGTCATGATTAATCACGGTTAATGATATAGTCCTGATTTGTTTGGGAGGTCACAAGTGTGCGTTTAAACAAAACGTCTTCAATTTATACTTGTGTACGTGTTTCGTTGTCGCCGTTAAACGACTTTACGAAAAATTCGTCCGAAATGTCTATAAACATAACCGATTTGTATAACAAATCGAGATTCCTTCGATTTTACGGAAATTTCGGAATGTACATGTTATACACGAGTATTGACGTCTTGATATAGAATTCCAAGGTACGACGTGATACCTTAGTTTAAACTATCTAATTGCGAAAATATCGCATGTACGCATTTATATTTTTATCCGGCAATTCACCTCATATATTGCACTGATATCTTGTTCTCTTTTTTCATATAAAGTTAGCACGGCAAATGTTATTTTGAAAACCTAAGCCGCGTACGATCGATAGATGACGGACGTTAACTAGTAAAAAGCATAATAATCCACTGATTTCTGTTTTCACATTAAATTATTGATATCTTTCACGCACAAGCCATCCTCGTTAACTCTATATATAATTAATATAAGTGACGTGTATTTACAAATCTCTATAGTCTACTACTTAATTATTAAGATCCATGAATTGTCGCGCTTCAGCTTCAATTGTTCGCTTAGTTTGATCCATCCATCAATTGATTACCACAGATTTTCTTTTTTTGTTTTTTTTTCGCTGCCGTTATGCGTAAAGTAAAAACCATATAATATCATACAGATAGACGGTGCATTGCTGTCGTAAAATAATATCTCTACACTATTCCAGTTTCTTTTGTTCCTTCGTATTATCGATTGTAATACCGTTTGGTAAATCTGTGATTCTCGATATCTTTTTTTATGTCGACAAAAGTGATCGACACATTTTTTACGTCGTTATCAAACATCAAACTTTTACCTCAAAATACCATTGCTATAATACCATTACGTTACGTGTAAAAAATTTTACGGTAAGATCGACAAAAAAAAACATTATTTTCACATTAACAAAACTTGGTTACTAAATAAAGTATACCCTAAAAATACGAAAAAAATATACAAATATCACTAGCTATTTGTAAAAATAACAATAACAAAGTAGTACATTTATAAAGTTTCGGCGTTGAACGCAATACTTTTCGCATACGCACTAGTCACTGTTAAAAATGTTGTTGCAGTTAATCGATGTGCGTCAGGCAAACAGACGTATGAATGCAAGATTCGACAATACTCAACGGTTTTTTTGTTCATTCTGTTCAATCCAATCGAGAAATAATAAAATGGAATAAAAAAAAACAAAAAACATAACGAAACAAATTGCACGATCCACTCAGCTGCCAAAATAAATCTACAACTTCGATTTGAGATTCCTTAATCTCGAGGCCACTGTTTTCGCGAGTATTGCGCTTTGCATTAAATGTCGGGCATTGGCGCCGAAATAGCATCAAGTGCATCAACTCTAACATATCGGATGGTTCAACGCCGGCAGGGCATATAGGCAATGCCTGCACACAGTCAATATGCCCTTTGGAATTGAGCTATCGATATATTTATATATTTATATAATATATATATATATATTTACTAACTTACAAAAATGCTTCATTACCTTAGGTATTTGTTTAGAGTCTAGTCGACCACAATGTGAATCGTTTTGTTCGTTTCGGGGACAATCGAGAGCTGCTCTGTTAGATTCGCTATTTGAGAAAGGTAACCATACTCGATACGAATCGTTTACGATTAATCCAAAGGCACTGCATGCTTAATATCAGCGGGACAAAATTCGCGATTCCGGTGATAATTCAACCGTCACAATCCCTGTAGAAGGTCAACGTGAACTCGAGGTAATCACTGCCGTGCCTGTTCTTGCAGACATTCTGTAATAAAATCGGATGCATTAAATTTGATTGACTGAAAAATAAATTCGAAGAATCCGTACAATGACTCGTGTAAGGTAAATGCTCCTATTAGTGGCCATTTAAGAATTGTGTTCGAAACAACACAAAATATTTATACAACCATGGGTATCCGATGGCTGATATCGATCCCATTGGGAAATTTGGTTCATTGGCTAACCAAAAATCCTGCCGCTAATAGGAGCATTGACCTTACGTTATCGTGGCGCATGTTAAGTAATAAGTAAATAATTACATCCTGGGGTTGGTCGGTGGGCACACGGAAAATTAGAGTTTTTCTCAGATAGTAACCGACATCGAGGGTAAAAGATTGATCGCCCGGTTGATTGGTGGTCTCCGTGTACTGAGATTTTTGCGGCATCGTGTATCCCCAACCGCCGCACATCATGGCTTCGTCAGCCGCCGCGTTCGGCGTCAGAGGACAGAGCTGTACGATCTGCCAATACCATGGCATACCGCTGTAACGAATAAAATTCCGTCAATTTTCCTGGTACACTTCCGGTGAAATAAGTGAGATTGTACAGGACGATCTCACTTAACGAACAAAAGTTTTCTCGTGTCTTCGGTGGATCTGTGTGAACGGTGGAAAAAAACATTTTACTTACACAAAGTGGAGAGTTAGATGCGTGTCGGGCATGTGTTTTGACATCGGCACGTTGCAACTGAAATTGTTGGGTATGCTCGCTGACGTAACCGAGCAGTATCTTTGGTCGAGAGTGGCATTGAAGCTCTTCGCGACTATGTGCAATTGCGGCCTCGGCTCCGGCGGCAATGATCCTGCCGCGTTACTCGCCACCTCGCCCCAATCGCCGGCGCCTCCGGCCTCCCTTCTGGTTCGCTTGTGAAGATATTTGTAGTTTGTCTGCGATTCGAACGAATCATATTTTTTGTTAGTTCTTCCTTAGATGATTTTTTACGATGAACGTTTTGATCATTAAATTTTTTTTTAATCGTAAACTTTCTTCGATACTCTACGGATTGAGTTTGCTTACCTCCTTTACGAGGGTCTGCGTGCTCGGGTCGGACGGACTTATTCCGTTCTGAAGTCCCTTGCTCAATTTGCGTTTTTCCTCGTGAAGACTGAGCGGTTGTTCGAGATGGTCTGCTGAGGATACGAACGATTAATTATGGGTAATTCTATTGTCGATAGACAAATTACGATCGAATAATTTCACCTACATATAGATTTCTTTTCTGGTGGATGTTCGGGATGAGGCTCCTCCAGCTGATGGATCTCCGATGTACAGCAATAGATCTGCAGAGGTAAAGTTCGTTTCACAACAGGTCCAAGTACACAATGAAGTTTATATTATTTAATTTATAAAAAACTTACTTGACACGGATTCTCCAATTCGGTGAAATGTGCTGGGCAATCTGCTGGTCGTCCAAGCGGCACAGGTCCTTTCGTAGGTGGTGGGGCATCCACCTCCGGATCGTTTTCATCGACGTTGCTGGGCACTGCTCCCGGGTTGTTCAATCGATTGCTTGGAAATTCACTAAAAAAAAGTACAGCGAAGTATAGTAAAGGAGAGTTTGTGTCCGAATTACATGAGGAAAATGTCTTTAAAATTCTGAACCGATGCTTCGTTTTCATTTATTTCGATGAATATTTCATACCTATGTTTCTCGGGTTTCGGCTGAGGCCTCGAGTGTCCGAAGGGATACCAAGTTATTTCTTGCGAGTACACCTGCTGCTTGGTGTTCGGCTGAGGGGTGGACAAGGTATTGCCTTTGGCGTTTACGTGACCGTCCATTTCTTTCGTAAACAATCCGTGTCTCGTGTAGGACGGCGAGAGCGTGCTGTCGAGCAAGGGATTGAATCGCGGATCGTAATCGGGAGTCGTCGGTAGTGTAGGAACGTGGACCGGCCCGATTGCCAGCATTCCCGTACCCGCGACGGCGGACCACTCCAGGCTGCTCCTTTTCTGATACTCGAGGAAGTACAGAGTTGCCATCGCCACGAGGCTGTAACACGCAACGGGAACCAGAGAAAATTATTTGCGATTCTGTATGGCGAAGATTCATCTTCTTAAGGATCAATAAAATTGTAACGTAATTACCAGAAAGCCATTATAAGGATGAGTATAACGATGATTATCTGAATGAATTTGTTGCTGCACAGAAGATCCTCCTCCCTCGAAGATCGTTTGCCACCACCTCCGCCCGACAAGGGATTCTTCGTGTTCGTCGACGACGAATAATTGTTGCTAGAAATACTCGACGCGGTGCTGATCGAACTCTTCAGGCTGTCGCCCCTTTTCAATTTCGCTAATCGCTTGTTGATCCTCTCCAGCTGATCTATTCGAGTCTCCAAGCTATCGGTCACCTGCGAACGTATCGTAAGGCGTCAGATCATTTTTAAAGATTGGTTTTTTCCTTGTTTTGTCAATGTTAAGGTTTTTTTTGTCAATAAATATTATATTTATCGATGAAAAACATACCTTGCACAATTCTTTGACAGCACCGACGTTTTCCATGAATATTCTTTCCTTGTTGACGACGAGGAAATTTTCGATTCTCTGACCGTTCGGCAGAACTATGTCGCCAGCGGGAAGTACAGCCTCGGGCAATATCTGCTGGACCTCTTGCGCAATTACACCCGTGTCTTCCTGCGGTTTCATTCCGAGACCCGAGTGCAATGCGAATTCCGGTGCGTATCTGTATCGAACGACTCGCAGCTGTTGCACGTTTCGCAGTTGCTCGCGAGTGTCGACTTCCTGAACGTTCTGCTTCGCCCTGGCGTCGCTCGGCTGCACGATGTGACCAGTCACCTGAGGATAATTTTTTAAATATTATTTCTTAAAATTTTATTAAAAAATGTCAAAAAAAGGCGACTCTCCGCTTAATAAGTCTGTGAAAACGCATTGTAAATGTACCTCGAGATCAAAATTGTGTGCACGTGTTTCGTTGACTCACCTTCATGTTCCCATGAACGACCAGAGCTTCGTCAGGCCTGTCGGTGTTGATTCCAACGCGCCCGGCGTGATAAACGCTGTCGGGCGCAGCCCCTCTTTGCCAGCCACCCTCGGCGCCAACCCCAGTACCTTCCGACTCGAACTGGCCAGGATTACTTGCCTGCACAAACACCTGAAGACTCATCGACAATTCCAACGAAACGCAAAGCAGATAAACCATTAAATCGTTGTTAAATTTTTTATAAAATTTCAATACAAAAATGTATTTAAATTTTAAAACATTTTATTTTTTTTTTTGTCACAACGAAGATTGAGAAACAATAATCGAGTCTGCTTACCCTGACAATGATCCTCTCGGAGGCGTGAGCGACGACTTGATAACTCGATTGGTCGGCGGTGTGCGCGTGGAGTCCGACGACCAAGTGGAAATACCTCTGGTCCGGATTTGGTTTTCCCTTCTTCCTCATGTTGTTGCTCGTCGTCTCGCTGAAGTGTAGACGACCGACGGTGACTTTGGTGACTCGTTCACCCCCCAACTCCACCCTGAAACCAGCTCTAAATTAGTGTAATGGAGAAGCTGACAGGGCTACACATTTAGAGGCAAAGAAATTTTGCGCATGAAAATATATATATTTTTTTTTTGTAATTCATTAAGAACGATAGTATATGATACTTACACCACGGGATGAAAAGGTTTCTTGCTTCTATCGCTCTGACTCTGCTCGACTCTGATCGTTTGCGTTGGCGATTCGACTTTGACCCCGTAGAAGTGAAGCTGAAAGCTGCTGATCTTTTTGAGGCCCTCGCCGGTCCTCACGAAAACGGCTTCGCCCTGGAGCTGCGCGTGGCAAGTAATCTGAAAAAAATTCATTAAAACAATAAATGCTTTATTGGCGGATGGATGGAGAAAGTCTTCTGATTTTGACAAAGGCGGATGGCACGCGACGTACCTGGAAATGATTCTTCTTCTGGCAGACGAATGCATCGTCGGAATTGCTGAAATTGAAGCCCTTATCGGCGTCGACCCTGTAATGAGGAGTCGGCAATTCCTTGAGATTGTGATCGCACAGTGCGTGCCAGGATGTCTGCTGGAAGGGATGAAATCTGATGCACTGATAACTTGCGTCGATGTAGGAATTGTCACCGTTCACTTCGTCACCTTCCAGCACCGCACTGCTACTGCTACAGCTGTGCTCCACCGTGCCCAATTCTGGCTCCTGCATTATGGGCATTATAAGACAAATAAGATAATATAAGATAATATAAGATAATATCGCACGCCTAGAACAATAGTGTAACAATTTCTATGGTAGTCAAATAAGAGATGTTACACTATTGTTTTAGGGGTGCGATATAAGATAATATAAGACAATATAAGATAATATAAGACAATATAAGATAATATAAGACAATATAAGATAATATAAGACAATATAAGATAATATAAGACAATATAAGATAATATAAGACAATATAAGATAAATAAGACTCTAGCGGTAGGATTAACCGCACTGTATACACCGATTACTTTTTCTTACTAAGCTTCATTATTACTTTATCATTATTTTACTTTATCTTAAGGAATTGTATCAACTCTATTGCTGCATGGGCATATTATGCGCCTCTGCTCACACTTGTAAGAAATAGTTTTGTAAAAAAGGACTTCACCCGTATATTAATAAATAAAAAATAAATAAAACATGAGACAAATAAGGCAAATGGCAAATATGACAAATAAGACAGTTTAACGATCGATGTTTAAATAAGATCGGCACGATTTTGTTACAGTTTGTCATTAAAGTTCAATTTATTCTGCCCACCTGTTTTACGTGTATCAGCCCATCCTGGCTGAGTTTTCTCTTCTTTGGTGCTGACTGAAGTGACGAGTACAGAGTCGTGATACCGGGACCGGGACTGTGCTCGTGCGGCAGAGGAACCAACGAAGTTGCGATCTGCTGCTGAGCCGGAAGCGTCGGAGTTCCCGGGGTGAGGAGCGGCGTCAGGACGGGATGGGTCAACAGGAGCGGCTCGGTCGTCGATGCGAGAGCCCGCGGCGACGGTGGCAACAAATTCGGTGGATAATTCGTCCCGGTCGCCTGGTGTTGTAGGAGTATTTCTTGTAGTGCTGCTTTTTGATCTGTAATAAAGAAAGGTGATGCGATTTAAAAAATAATATAAAAATAAAAAATGTTGTAATAAATTCGTTAATTTCATAGTTGCACAATCTGAAAAGTTGATTACATACGTGGTGAATGTACATGTTGTGATGATTCGTGATGACCCGGTGGCGAGTACGGAGGCTCGCTTCCACTGTCCGGTGGACTCTCAGGTAACGCGTGTCTGCAATTAAAATTCGTATGATTATTCACAATATTCAAATCAAATAAAGATTCATTATATTCAAGTCAAATAAAGATTCGAACAATTATTCATTATATTCAAGTCAAATAAACATTCCAGCGATTGAACAAGAAAATTTCCATCAGAAATTCATTCGTAAAGTTTATAATCGAATAATCGATCGATTCTTATTAAGTGCGGGATTTTGTACTAACGGATGGACGTATGTTTGAGGGTCCTTGTACGTTGCTCCTGGGGGAACCGGGGTTGTTCCGGGAGGGCAAGTGGCCCCAACCGGAAGACTCTGAGTAATCGGCGACGGCAATCGCGTCGGTGGTTGCTGGTTCGTCGTCTCCACTCGTCCATTGTGGGTCGTCGTACCGCTGCTTTCATTGTGAGCTAGCGTGTCGGCGAAATATCTAAACAATAAAATAAGAACCAGTTGATAATTAAATTACAATCATTTTTTTCTTAATCAAAGAAATCCTGCAACCCCGGATTGAAAGTGGCATCTATATGTATGTTGTATATATATATATATATATACAACTAGGGGAATATATATACAACCATATTTGTATATGTTTGTTGACGCCCCATGCGTCACATATATATTGTTATACAACATATATAAAGCCTGAAGTATTCGAAATCATCTAAAAAAAGAAATCGACGGAACTTTTATTTCAGCATCTTAAAAAGGGCCGTCCCTACTGCGAGTGCACAATAATCGAAGTACTAAGTTAAAAACTTTTTCTTTTATCTCTAACTTTTAACTCCGAGTGACGTACGCCAATAAAAGCTTGTCGTTTGAAACAGCCTCGTGTCGGGTTTACAAAACACAGATATCGCTATCGGAGCCCGAAGTTGCGCGTCGACGAACACGGGGTGACGAGAATTTTTGCGCCAGTCACGCTTCCCGGACGTTTTCGATACGTGTCCAATTATTAAAAACGTGATGGAGTTAGAGACGATGACTCAAGTTTTCAAACTAATGACTGATAAGCGACTACCGCGGTACCTTCTTTTTTTTATGTTTAATTTTTTTTTTCAGAACATTTAAAACGCATTTTCTAGATCCAAAAAACGGTATTTTTTTGAGTTTCATTGCGCTTCTGCGAGAAACCTGAGAATGGAAGCACCCGCTCGTTCATATTCCTTAATAGTGTAGTAAATTGTACATGAACTCTTTTTTTCTTTTTTTTTATTGACTTAAAAAATATTTAATACACATTTTTCAGAACATTTCAAACGCCCTTTTTTAGTTAAAAAACGGTACGAATTTTTTAAATATTTTTTTAACGCTATTAATCGCTCTTCCGCGAGGAAACTGAGTAGAATTGAAGCCGAGGGTATCATCATCGTGACAGTCAATTCATAAATATCTCGGTACGCTGTGGCACGAGCCTCCGCTCTTTTGTATTCTGTAATAGTGTGGTAATGCACGTTGTGCATTCAGCTCGGTGTGCACGTACCCTTAAGTAGATACGAGACAAATTACCGGGCCTAATGCAGCGAGCAGTGATTCTATCAATTTCGTCCAGTCTGCTCGTGTCATTATATCGTTACGACGCTGCTACACACGGCCCCGCGTTTGTCAGTGGTTAAAACCTATCTGGCTCCCTCTCTCTCGCCCGCTGTTCCTCCTATACGTGTGCGTGTGCACCTCTCTTAGCCAGTTGAAGATATCATCGTAGCGTGATACACAATATACCGCACTGTACTGGATTCAACCTCAGTGCGGCCGCACGGTACGATACAGTTATTAACGATCATACGCAGCCTCGAAGGTCCGATCGAATGAATCGAATGGGAAACACTTCGATTGATCCGCAGTGCGGTCGATCCACTCTCTGGTAAAACGGAGCGGACAATGTGAAATTTGCATCGGTAATTCGCAATAGTATTGCCGATTTCAACGAGCGACTCCACACATTATTTTCCCTGAAAAATTCGTCTCTGAATTCAGATAGACTTTTTTTTGTTGAGGGTAGACTTTTGTTTCCTCATAGAGGAAGCTTTGATATAGAGAAAAAAAAATGTTTGAAGATTTTTATGAAAACGTATTAAAAATGTTCCAAACCAAAAAATCGCATTTGTGATTGATCTACTCTCTGGTAAAACGGAGCGGACAATGTGAAATTTGCATTGGTAATTCTCTAGACATTATTTTCGCTCAAAGAGCAGTCTGTGAATTCATAGAGTAGGTTTTTTTGTGTTATTAAATAAAATTAAGTCAGTCTATATAATGATTATTGTATAATAATAATATTAAAATACAAAAAATGTAATGATCAAGTATATTGTAATTGGTAATTTATATCAATCGTTCGCAAATCATAGCCGCTTCAATATACTGTTACATGGATGATCCGAATTTTCGTCGAGTCAATTTAATGTCTCCGTTGACCGGAAATAAAGACTGAATGTAAAGTGCAACTTTGTAGGATAGAAATTCAGCGGATCACGTATGCGTGCTGACGGGATCATCGTTTGTAATCGCGACAATAGTTGAACGAGCGAGCGAGACTGACGGGTAACGGAAACGGCGCGGATCGCTAGTTTCAAGAATTCGTTGGCACATACATATCTGCGCGATGGATCTGCGCAGATGTGTGTTTCGCGTACGGTACACTGTTGCCCTATCATAGTTAACGCGGATAGGTACAGAAGGACAAAACAAGCTCGTGCTGTGACGACAATTTCTGACGTGCAATTGTAATGAAAAATTAAGGTACAATACATTTAAAAATTAAGAAATATTTTACTTTTAATAATTTACTTAAATTTTACTATGAAAGTATTTTAATTCCAATAATTCATTTTAAATTCACTGTACAATTACAGTCATTTTTCTTCACAATTGTACATTGAATTTCATGTGCCAGTTTTTTAAAACTGTATAGGAGGTATTAATGAAAATTTAATGTACAGTACATTAAAAACTTTAGAAATATTTTACTTTTAACAATTTTCTTAAATTTTACTATCAAAGTACTTTAATTCCAATAATTCATTTTAAATTTACTGTACAAGTACAGTCATTTTTCTTCACAATTGTACATTGAATTTCATCTACCAGTTTTTTTTTTATGTAGGTACAGGAGTACAAAACGAGTTTGTGCTGCGTCGACAATTTCTGACGAGACTCTATCGGGACCGTGCACACGAATTGCATTAGACAAATTGATTAATTATCATAATCGGAGCGTCCCTCCCCACCCCCCGAATCGTTACAGCTGCGGGAGGGGAAATTAGCCTCGCAACGGTGACGATCTCCGGATCGTCGTTCTCTTCATCCTGCACTCGAGCGCCGTCGGTTCGTTCGAAGTTTGCTCAAATCGCCACGAGTGCGAATCGTGACAGATATCGTTTATCCAAAAAGCTATCGAGTTACTCGCGCGCCTGGGGTGTTAACGAATTGTAATCTGTCGCGCTCGTCGAGCGAATCGTTCCTCAACGAGTCCACTCGATTTTTCGATGCAACTGTGTTTTCTCGTGTTTTACGATCTCTCGGCGACTCCCGGCCGAGGAAAGATTTTTTTTTAATCGGCGGACAATTTGCTGCGATTGAATTACGGCAATAGATTTAATTCGGTTATGGATCTTCTTACGTCGCCGGTTGCTCGCTGTCGCTGTTTATGAAATCCTCCAACTGGGAAAAATCCAAGGCCTCGTTGTCTATTCCTCCTACGAAGTCGCCCCTTCCTGCAACACACAAAACAATATTCTTCGTTAATTTTAACGTCTAACGTCAATAACTTGTTTGTTAAATTTTGTTACTAAACTTCTGAAAATTGTGATTTTTGCAATCTTTCCGCTGTAATATAGCTGTAGGTATTTTTTTTTAATACGGTTGAATCAACTGAACATTCGGGCAGGGACGTTTATTAAATATTTTGTTGGTACAGCTAAAAGATCGATTAGTTCAATCATTTTTTTGATGATTTTGCCGAAATATTTTTGAGGCACTAAAATATTTTGTTCGACCAATTAAGTATTTATTTGAACGTTCCTGCCCGAATCTTTAGTTGATTCAACCACATTTTTTTAATCAGTGTGACAGTCTGGACGATGCTCTATTAAAAATATTGACGGAGTCAATATAAAAAAACAATAATAGTAGAAGTGTTAATTTTATATGGAGATGTTTAAAATATTTTTCTTATTATGAATGCAAAATAACTTATAAATATGTAAAAGGGCAGGGCCCGTAAATAAATAAGATAAATAAATAAAATAATTTATTCAATTTTTACACGATACAATTCTATTACAACTTTTAACAAAAAAAAATGTTAACTCTTTTTCTCTGCGCGCTCTCTTTCTTATTTAGCATTGTAAATTCGGTATTGTATCCGTGTTCTTCGACGTACAAACAATTTGTTCTGGGCTCTTGTCAAATTCGTTTGTTCAACGATTAGAAAGTTTATTCCCCGAGGAAGTTCTTTTGCCGAGCTTCGTTGGGAGAATTTTATGGTTTTATTGAGGCCCAGACGTCTTGCAAACAATGCAAAGTAAAACTTTTCTTCGCTCGGTATCCGCGTCGAATACCTCCGAGTTCGTTGAATTCCCGACTATGTGGAGTATCCCGAAGTACGAACAATTCAACCGAACCGAGACGCGTCCGTGTATTTTTTTTTCTTATTTTTATTGTTCTTCAATTTTTTTTACCATTATCTTTGCCGTACGGCGATTACATCGCTGGTGTCCGTTCGGCCGCGCATGCGCACGTAACTATCCGTCGGCGCCGCGCTATAGTGTGCATGAGGCAGATTCCGCGTTTATGCAAGGATTAATCGGCTCGTCCTCCAACGGGCGAGGAGAATGTAACCGGGTGAGAATTACATCGCCTGGGATACGAGATTCTTATCGTTCGGCAATTAATTCGCACTGGCCGGGGATTCGCTCAATTTCTCAGAGCCCAACGAGTCACGCTATCGGTCTCCGAGGTGCATAATCATCATCACAGATATATATATGTATATATCTGCAGCAGGATAACCCATAACGAGCTCGCAGAAAATGAAAAATTGGACAAGTTTGTTGCAAGAACGAAATACCGCGATCCTTAGAATGTGGCGCGCGAAATAATACACCTACTTGTTAATAAGTGGCGGGCAGGCGGGACCGGTCAATGGTTTCTTCATGCCGATATTAAACACGCGTACTCATCGATCTGAATTTATACTGAGCTTAGAGGCTCACCATAAAAAATGAATAAATAAATAAGTAAATTAGTAAATAAATAAATAAATAAATAAATAAATAAATAAATAAATAAATAAATAAATAAATAAATATGTTTCATTTTTGAAGTCGAAGGGGAAAATATCCGCATGGAAAAGTAGGTCCGTTTTACCCCCGGAGTTCTGTTAAGCCGCGTTCACCTCTATGTTTATTGGCGATGATAATTTCGAAGAGTCAATTGCCTCGTTGTGCGCATGCTCCACGAGTCGCTGTACTCTCGTTGATTTGTTTTTCTTTTTTTTTTCTCTTTTAGTACGAGAAATTGGTATAAAGCTGCACGTTGTGTAATTCATAGCCGGTTGCAAGTACGCCGGAAGTGCTTACAGTCAATGCTTATAACACACGGAAAAGGAGTAATTGTATAAATTTTATGCAACTCGGGGCCAATTACGTGCGGGCAAAAATTACCGTTCATTCCAGCGAGGATTGAGTCGCTGCCGGTTAACGATTAAAATCTTACCGTCCGAATCGTAATCTGTAATAATAATTAACGCGTAACAGTACGGATTTTTTGGTTTTTATATGTACAAATTTAGCAATGGTAATATAAGAAAATTTATTGAGAATGTTAATTTATTTTGACCGCTATTATTTTATTCTAATTTTATACCTAAACAATAATTATAGATAAATAATTATAAACATTGACGAAGGGCTGTCGACCTGACTCCGTCAGCCAATATATATATGTTTTCATAACGATGTTGAAATCCTTGCCCTGATCGCCTAAACCCATCAACGATTAACCGGGCGAATGGACAAAAAAAATATATAATGCATATTATGCAATATTTTGCAAAATATATTGCAATAATGCAACGCGCAAAAAAAAAATTTCTTTTTTGCGCGTTGCATTAATATTCGAGGCACGGAAACTCGATTGTTTAATATTAATATTCGATTACCAATTTTGGGCCGCCCTGTAGATAGATGCGCGCGATAATTCGCGTGGGACTGTGGGGCTTCGCGAGTGCAATTATGTTGGACTACAGCAGTATTATTGCAGACAATGTAATCCGCGCTCGAGGAGCGAGAACTTCAATGCGCGCCGCAACTTCTGTATAACATGTATATAACACAGCTGATGCGAGACGCGTCGCGAGGCGTCGGCCTCGGGGCCTTCGTTAAAGGTCTTGTGAACGGCGGATCGGGTCCGTCAGGAATTCTTTCGTCGGGAGAACGATCGCTCGAACGTTCTCTCCGCACCGTGCTCCCTGCGCTCCGCCGGCTCGCATATTTTTCCTGCTCCGTGGAAAACGCATTATCGGTGTCGTCCCGTTTTGTAGGAAAATCGCTGCGATATGAAGATGCAAATTTCCACAATGAAATGCACCGTGATAAAGATTCGATCATAATTTTTTTTTAATGGTCTTAGTATAGTACATTACGATACTAGTGCGATAAAACTTTTTCTGACGAGTGTGAGTTTGCAGCACGAGTCGAAGGCGAGTGTTGCAATCACACGAGTTAAGAAAACGTTTATCGCACGAGTATCGTACGAAATTTTATTTCACAAGGTGCGAACGAGGAGTTTTACGCGCGCGAAGCGTGCGTAAAACTGCATTTTACGCACCGAGTGAAATAAATTAATATAAAAACATTTTTTTTTCTCGGGGATGATTCGGGGTCGGATTATTATTCCAAGGGATATTAATTGTGATGCTTGCTCAATTGCAACGATCTCAATGTTAGAAAAAAAAGCTCCCTGCGGTTCGCACATTTTTCCTGCTGCCTGGAAAACGCCCTATCAGAATTATTATTATTATTATTAAACTTTACAGAAAAAAAGTGCAACACTTATAAAATCTGCATCTTCAACTGAATACATTTTTCTTTTGTATGCATTTTTGTACATTCCTATAAATTCTTATACATTTTTATAAATTGTCCGGCTTGGCAGGAAAATCGCCGCTACACGAAGATGACAAAATAAGTACATCATGATAAAATAAAATTGGATAATTATTTTTAAAAAAGAAAAATGATCTTATTAATAAACATAATCAGGTTTTTTTTATAGGCTACGATTCGATAATGATAAAAAAAATATATAAAAAAATAATCTTATTAATAAACATAAACAGGTGTTTTTTATGATTCTGCTTCGGATTACTGCATTCGAAGAGGTATAAAATGTGACGCTTGCCCAATGCAGCGAGCTCGAAGATAGAGAAAAAAAAAATGGATCTCGCAACTAATTAAATCGCGTATATGCGAAGTGGGTAATGGAGAGCTCGAGCAAGATCATAATGCAGCGGCGACAGCGCAGGAGTAAGTGCAGCGTGTCGCCCGAGAGGAATCAGGACACTTCGATTTTTTTTTTCCGTACAGGTGAGGGGAATATAGAGGCAAAAAATCTTGGGGGGCCGCGCTCGCTCGCGACATTCCTCAGCGCGAGGGAATCGAGGTGATCGGAACGCGGGGTGGGCTCCGGCCAGCGTTAGAAATCCTGGCTTGGCATCGTTCTGCCTACCTGTATCGCTTCGCCCGACCGTACAGCACACGGCGTGGGAGTAACGCTCCCGCAGGCCAAAGGTGCTTCCAATACCCTGCGGTTCAAACCGCAAATTTTTTATTTTTTTATTTGTATTAAATTCACGATTATAATAAAAATAAATTATTCAATCCAATTGCTGGTGATGAGGTGACTTTTTCCCGAATGCGAACAGAAAATTGCTCATTTCAAATCAATGACTAGTACGCGTGCGTAATCGGGTTTTGTGACACTCGGTGCGAAAATGTCAGCTTTCCGCACATGCATAAAACCCGCGTACTTTAAAAAATACGCGATTTTTTCGAATTCCTCGGTCCACATACATCGTTTCTGTGGTGTAGTGGTTATCACATCCGCCTAACACGCGGAAGGTCCCCGGTTCGATCCCGGGCAGAAACAATTTTTTTAAAATTAAATTGGTGGTCGTGAAATTTTTTTTAGGACTTCCTCGATTCGCATACATCGTTTCTGTGGTGTAGTGGTTATCACATCCGCCTAACACGCGGAAGGTCCCCGGTTCGATCCCGGGCAGAAACAATTTTTTTCAATACGATTGGTTGTAATGAAATTTTTTAAGGACTTCCGCGGTTTGCATACATCGTTTCTGTGGTGTAGTGGTTATCACATCCGCCTAACACGCGGAAGGTCCCCGGTTCGATCCCGGGCAGAAACAATTTTTTTTAAATAAAATTTTTGGTCATGCCATTTTTTTCAGGACTTTCCCGGTCCGCATACATCGTTTCTGTGGTGTAGTGGTTATCACATCCGCCTAACACGCGGAAGGTCCCCGGTTCGATCCCGGGCAGAAACAATTTTTTAAAAACAAAATTAGTGGTCATGCCATTTTTTTCAGGACTTTCTCGATCCGCATACATCGTTTCTGTGGTGTAGTGGTTATCACATCCGCCTAACACGCGGAAGGTCCCCGGTTCGATCCCGGGCAGAAACAATTTTATTTTTTAGTTTTTTTCAACTTTACTATTTTCTCTATTTTCATACGCCGTTGAATTTAGTAAGGGTCGAATTTTAAGACATTGGTTTGATCTTAAAATCGCTCTTAAGATCGAATGATTCCCCCGGAATTTATTGCGTGTTTAATATCTGTCCGAAGTTCGAACTTAAGATCGAACCTCAGTTCAAACTTGATTTCGTGCTTAAGTTTCATCTCAAATTCGATCTTACGTCTGAACTCAAATTCGATTATAGTTCCAGCTCAATATTAACTTGGAACTTAAGGTGGAACTTAAGATAAATCTTAAGCTCACAATTACACACCCAAAATTATAGCACAAAATTATAATTTGTTATCTCGTCAGACATCCGGGTTTGGTCCTGTAACAATAGGCGGGCTGCAATTATTTATTTTCGCCGTCGCAAGCGCAAGCGGAACATAATCTAGCGGTGTTCATCGCTTTAAATGTATATATATATATCGAGGTGCGAGATATATTTCTTGAGAGAAAGTAGATTCGGGGTTACGATAATCGATCCGCTGAAACCGACATTTAACCGAGTGGTATTTCCAGAGTTCGCATTTGCAGTTTTGTCGGTTGGGCCGTTAAAGTTTAAAGCATTTTCACGGGTGGTCGAGTAGCGCGAGCGTTCGAGCTCCGAAGAGAAAAGAGGTTCGGGCAAAAAAAAAATTAGCGACTTGCATAGAAACGGTCTGTGAAAATTTGCACCTGGCCCCTTGCGACAATTCGCCACAAGCGACCGGTGACGATTTCGCATCGGCGAGAGGTCTCGCGGGCATGACAATTATTCCAGCGAAATGGGGCAAAAAAGCACTGGTCTCAGAAATTGCTTCTCCGTCCCCGTCTTTGGAGCCTGCTGTTTTGTATTTTGCACGAGTTCCATAACGGCTCTCGAACGGTGATCGCCGCCTCACGAAGTTTAACAGTCGCTCGGACGATATAGTTTCTCGTTCAAACGTACGAATGTAATGATACTTTCAATTCTTTTCTTTCTCCTCGTTATAGTGAAAAAAAAATAATTTAGAGGAATTTTTTTTTAACTCGATTTTTTTTAACTCGATATGTCGTATGTAAAAAGAATGTAGTGTAAAACGTGATCAATCTATAACAATTATTCCATCGAAACGGGGCAAAAAAGCGTCAGTCTCAAAAATCACCGTCTCCAGCTTTAGAGTCTCCTATTTTATATTTTGCACCATGAACTCCATTACGGCTCTCGCACGGTCCTGGAGTTTAATAGTCATTCGGACGATATAGTTTCTCGTTCAAACTTACGAATGTGATGATACTTTCAATTCTTTTCTTTCTCCTCGTTATAGTGAAAAAAAATAATAGTCTGGAGGCTTTTTGTTTTAGTCGATCTTATGTCGTATGTAATAAGAAAGTAGTGTAAAACGTGATCAGTCTATAACAATTATCCCATCGAAAAGGGGCAAAAAAGCATGTCTCAGAAATCGCTCCACCGTCTTCGTCTTTAGAGACTCCTAAAGGTAAATCAAAATACAAAAAAATGTTTTTTTTTGTATTTTGTATTCTGCAACACGAGTTTCATAACGACTCTCGACCGGTGATCGCTGTCTCCCAAAGTTTAACAATTCGGACGATATAGTTTTTCTATCAAACTCACGAATTTAATGATAGTTTCAATTTTTTTTTCTCTTCGTTATAGCGAAAAAAATAATCAGTGAGGATTTTTTTTAAACTCTATTGTATGTCGTATGTAAAAAGAAACCAGTTAATGTTTTAAAACGTGATCAATCTATAACAATTATTCCATAGAAATGGGGCAAAAAAATACGATTCTTAGAAATCGCTTCTCAGTCCACGTTTTAAAGTCTTCTGTTTTGTATTTCGCACCGCGAGTTTCATAACGGCTCTCGACGAGTGATCGCTACCTGCCGAAGTTTAACAGTCGTCCGGACGATATAATTTCTCTTTCAAAAGTACGAATTTAATGATGCTTTCAATACAGTTTTTCTCCTCGTTACAGCGAAAAAAATAATCAGCGAGGAATTTCTTTAAAACTCTATCTTATATCGTATGTAAAAAGGAAGCCATTAGTGTCTTAAAACGTGATCAATCTATTCGCACGCGAACGAGCGGCGATAAGGGGCGATTGCTCGGGCACGAAGTTTGTTTTGCAATCGAAGGAGGAAAAAGCGAGAAGAATTTTTTAAAAAATCTCACATAGAATCGCAGTCAAAGGTGTGAAAATTGACAGAGAAAATTATCGACGGTCGTCGACGAGTATTGGAAAGAAAATTCCCTAGGTCCGTTTGGAGGTACTGGGTAGATTTTATTGATAGAGCGAGGGTATGCACGTACGAGTAGTCTGCTGTGCCGGCCGACGCACAAAGTGTTTACGAGTGAGCACCTTGGACCCTCTTAAGCATTTAAGAGAGCGACGATTCAAGTGTCATAACTCGACCCTTCCGGTCAGCCAGCCACGGGTCGGCATAGCGTGCGGAGTAAATGTAAGAACAAGACTCAGTATGTCTCGTATATTCTCGACTGTAGCACGGAGTCTCAAGGATGAATCTACCGCGATTAAGCGAAATTAATATCAGTCGAGCTCGGCCGGTATCAAAAACTGCAAAACATTTTTTTTCACTGTAACTTTTTTTTTACGTGCATGCACGGTCGAAAGAAAAGTTTCATCGAAAGCTGACGTGGTATCCGCTTTGGATGAGCCAAACCGGATCAAAGCTCCAAAAAACTGATTACAGTTTTTGTTACCGACCGTGGTAACTGGCAATGGCGTTAAAATTGGGGAATCGTCATCACGTTGAAACGAGATAAGTTGACACAACGTTTCTCCACCGTTGGCATAATCCACGGTGGAGGAGATTAGTAGGGATAATTGGCAAGTACGTGCGGTATGTTAAGAACCTGAGGACAAGAACGGGTGTACTTTTGTGCTCGGAGACTCCGGCTGCTGGGGCATTACTAACTCGGAGCAGCTTCCTTATTTGATCTTGCATTTATTATAGTTCTTGTTACCGACCGCGGTATCTGACATTGGAGTCAAAATTGACGACTCGTCACCATACTGAAACGAGATCAGTTGATCCAACATCCCCCACTCCGCTCGCGTAATCCACGGCGGAAGGGACTAGAAGAGGTAATTCGCAAGTTACGTACAGTATACTAAGAACCACAGGACAAGAAGGGATGTAGTTTTATGCTCGGAGAGTCCGGCTGTTGAGGCGTTCCAACTCGGAGTAGCTTCCTTATTTGATCCTGCATTTATTACACTGCAAGAAGGTTCTAGTAAAGACACTGCAAGAAGGATCTAATAAAGACACTGCAAGAAGGATCTAGTATAGACACTGAGAGAAGGATCTAATAGATAGATAGATAGATAGATAGATTTGTTTATTTCAGATAGATAGATAGATAGATAGATAGATTTGTTTATTTCAGATAGATAGATAGATAGATAGATAGATAGATAGATAGATTTGTTTATTTCAGATAGATAGATAGATAGATAGATTTGTTTATTTCAGATAGATAGATAGATAGATTTGTTTGTTTTGTTTATTTGTTTATAGATAGATAGATAGATAGATTTGTTTGTTTTGTTTATTTGTTTATAGATAGATTTGTTTATTTAATAAAGACACTGCAAGAAGGATATAGTAAAGACACTGAGAGAAGGATCTAGTAAAGACACTGAGAGAAGGATCTGGTAAAAACTACCGATCGTCCAAGAAAAATTACCATAGCACTTATTATTAGGGAACTAGAGCACCACCTATGACGGAACTCGGAATTCTTGAAACTTTTCCAAGAATTTTTAGCATAATATCTACGAAAAATGCTTATAAATCCAGTACTTCCTACCATAGGTGCCGCCCTAGTTCCTACACTGAGGAAAAAAAAGGTTGTATTAAGCAAATGCGCAGCGACATACGTTCAAAGGTGTATTTGGTTGGTACAACAAAAAAGTTTGTTTCAATCCACAAATTTTGAATAAATTGAAGCAAATAATCGCTTAGCAAAACAATGCTTTATTTGTACCAAACAAACAACAGCTTTGAACGTATGTCACCGCGTCTTTTGGTTAATCCAACCAATTTTTTTTTCTCAGTGTACTACAATGTGCCATGGTAATATCTCTCAAGCGCTATAGTCATATTTACCAGATCCTTCTCTGAGTGTATAGTTTTTGTTACCGATCGCAGTAGCTTCCTTATCTGATCCTGCATTTATTATAGTTTTGACATTGGAGTCAAAATTGACGACTCTTCGCCATTCTTAAACGAGATCACTTGACCCAACATCCCCCACTCCGCCGGCATAATCCACGGTGGAATGGACTAGTAGGGGTAATTCGCAAGTACGTACAGTATAGTAAGAACCCGAGGACGAAGAAGGGGTGTAGTTTTGTGCTCGGCGACTCGGGCTGCTGGGGCGTTGCCAACTCCGGGCAGCTCCCTTATCGACCAAACACAAACCCCCGAACGCGGTTCTCCGGGGGATGCAAACTACAAGCTTGCATACTCTACACACACACCAGACACTTCGAACTATCTCTCATGGATGCGATATACGCATACATTCTCAGTCGGTAATGTACTCTACAGCGATCCATCCTTCATGCCGGATGTGATAAAACCCGCAACTTTTATTCCCCGAACGGTCAATCGATTTTCCGTTACATCCCGGTTGGCACGTGAATTTTTATTGTCCAACTTTTGCACGAGGGAAGGAAGCTCGCGATTAATGCCCGGTGTCGAAAGAATCTCGAAAGCTCGTTTCCTCGGACGTATGAAAATGGCGTGGCGATGAAAAAAAAAATAAGGAGAAAAACAAACTCGATGCTTCCATAAGTGACTGGACGGATCGGTCGATCTTCCCGTCAGACCGGAAGCATGAGTTTCTTCGCCGATCGCCGATCGCCGATCGGCAACGGACTACCGACTACTTCCACGTAGAATCGCAGCTCGCGGTATGAATTAGTTCCATGAAAAATCCGACTTTCCATCGGGTGAACGAAACGTCGTGTGCGGAGCCCCGTGTGTCAGGTCTCGACTACTTTCCCAAAGTCGCGTACAGAAGGTTTACACACAATACAACGTACGTTTACAGTGTACGAGTACATCCCATGCTGGTTTAGTGCCGCCGAGTTTCTCGGTCTCGGGGCTTTTGCGTAACAGGTGTCCAGTAATTAGCGGGGAACTCGGCGGAGCTCGTTCGTTCCTTCACTTCGCTCGCTGAGCCTGCTGGGGTTCATAATCATTTCCGTTATTTCGTTAAATAACAAAAATAGTACATTTCGATACGAGTGCGAAAAAACTTTTTCTGACGAGTGTGAGTTTGCAGCACGAGCCGAAGGCGAGTGTTGCAATCACACGAGTTCAGAAAACGTTTTTCGCACGAGTATCGAACAAAATTTTATTTCACAAGGTGTGAAAATGGGGGTTTTCGCACGCGAAGCGGGCGAAAAAACCGCCATTTTCCCACCGAGTGACATAAAATAACATAACGAAACTGAAAGATCTGTAGCGGTGACGATTTCGACGGTAAGGCAATCTCGTTCAAGGCAGAAATATATTACAATATTGGGAATCAATGTTTAAGAAAAGAAAACGATTTGAAACTCTATGCGGACAAATTCCGCAAAATCGGACAAATTCCGTAAAAGTGTCTCGTAGCCCACACAGCAAAAACATCGTGTCTTCGAAACCGTTCGAAGTGTTAGTTCGTTAAATAATTTTTTTAAATATATAAAAATAACGAAATTGTCAAATTTCTACCGGTGACGATTTCGACGGTAAACGAATATTGTTTATAGCAATAAAATATATTATAATATTGGGAATAGATATAAAAAATAAATAAATCGATTTGAAGTTCAACGCTGACAAAGATGAGATCCTCCTTACTTTTTTTTATTATGAATGCATATTGGCGCAAGATGTGATTACAATTGTAGAAAGTTAAAAAAAAAGCCTCGTAGCCCAGGCAGCAAAAATATAATGTCTTCATTGACTTTTGAAACTTGAACCCATAGCGGGCAAAACAAAAGTTCAAACAACACCCGATATCCTTTCTCCTTGCTCATAGTCGCACATATTTGTCTATCCATACGATGTATTGGACACGTTTCTTGTCAACCATTGTCGCGATACCCATCGGTCTTCAGGTCATGAGCAAAAAGATGTAATCCTCCTAACTCGTAGAAAGATGTTTATGGATTTTTTTTTTTTATTACCGATGACTATTTGTGCAAATTACAATTGTAATTGTAAGAAGTTTAAAAAGGTGCTTCGTAGCCCAAACAGCAAAAACACCATGCCTTTATTGACTTTCGAAACTTGGACCCATAGCGGACAAAAAAAGAAGTTCAAACAATACCCGATATCCTTTCTACTCGCTTATAGTCGCACATATTTGTACTATCCATACGATGTATCGGATACGCTTCTTGGCATGTAGTTTCTCGAGTCAACGTATTCCTTCTCAAAGCCGATCAAAGATAGTCCCGATACCCATTGGGCCATTGGCATCGGGACCCGAGCAAAAAGATGAGACTCTCTCGCCGACTTTCACCGCAACGCAAATAGAATGTTACCTCCTCATGATCGGGCCAACCGGAGAAGTTGAAGGTGCAGCATCGGCGAGCAATATTGCTTCGAGACACAGACGTATTCTATTTCTTCATGGAAACGAGCTGTAAATGTCTAGTGCGGTATTCAAAGCCCTGCCTTCGTGCGCAAGGAAAATAAATAATCTCGAGCTTGATGGCCTTACAGGAGTGCTGGACCCGATCTTTATTGTAAGTTCCAATGCAAAAATGTGATTTATGCTGTTGCGAAAAATAATTTGCATTTGTTTTTTTTCTTCGTATGTTGACGCGGAGCGCTGGGTCAGACTGGTCGTAAAACGATAGTGGCACGTGAGAACGTTTATCGCATTAGTACAGGGTTAAGGCGACGTGAAACTCGCTCAGTTGGTAAGGAAAACTGTAATTCATTTTTTTCAATGGATTACAGTTTCTCTTCGACATTTGGCGCTTAAAACAAATGACCATTTTAGAATGAATACTTCGTTAGTTTAAACTATTTTTATTCTTTATTTTATTAATTGTCTTAAGTAATTATTAGTTGTCCCAACTTATGATTTTGTTTTCATTGCAACATGCAATTTAGCTCTGATGTGACCAGCCAAACGGTGTTATAGTATGATTCTCTTATTATATGAATTTTACTGTTTCTACCCACGTAAACCCGGATCGTTCATTCCCAACTTTCCAACTTTGATCTTATTCTCTAGTCCAATAATTTCCACATTATGTGAAAGTGACAAAAATTTATTTAATTATTTAAAATTTATTCTCTCAACTAACTATTAGTTATTCCAACTCATCATTTGTTTTATTGCAACATGCAATTTAGCTCTGATGTGACCAGCCAAACGGTGTTATAGTATGATTCCCTTTATTATACGAATTCTACCTTATCTACCCTCGTAAATCCGGATCGTTCATTCCTAACTGCCCACCTTTGATCTTATTCTCTAGTCCAATAATTTCCAAACGATGTGAAAGTGACAAAAAAAAAAGGTACAACCGTATACTCGTTATTCCGATGTCACCGCGAAACGAACGAGAGTGCAGTGACGGGACACGAGTCGTTAATCTTTCTTGACTATGGATGAAGAAAAACAATTAGAGAAACGCCGGCGAGCATGACCAAGTACCCGATACCCGAACCGATGAAATTCCTCTATTGTTCGCCGAGAAATTTTGTTCTCCGAATAGCGAAGTCTAATTTTCCTTTCCTATCATTTTTCCTGTCGTTTTTCTTCGTCCTGTTAGCAATCGCAATTTCGTACAACTTCACATTTACGAGCCTTAAGGAGGGCGCTTAAAAAAAGCGTTCAAATGTTGACCTCTCTTCTTCCCCGGCGTTCATCGACAATCGCCGTCGACTAAAATTGCAAAAGTCTGCAGCGTCTTTATATTGCGAGCTGCAAATACATCAGTTCCGATTTTAGAGTCAATGGTCGAACACCGTGATGTCTCAAAAAAGGAAAAAAGTCATAAAGTAACTGACAAAGTTAATGTTTATATGAAGTGGTGTATTATTTTTTAAATATAATTAATAGTAGTATAATTTTTCAGTATGAGTATTTTTGAGTTTTGAGTATTTTTGACTTTTTTTTTTTGAGTATATTATCTGTCTTATCCGACTTTTCGCTTATCCGACCCATGCTCTCCCCACATCACCTCGGATAAACGGGGTTCTACTGCAATGTATCGAAACAGCTGTCGGCATCTCTAAAAAAAAAAAAAAAAATGTAAAAAAAATAAAAACATTGCTCGAACAGTAGCAAAACGGCTATCCATAACCGTGGAACCGGAAGTCCGGCATTTAGGCCGAGCGAGTTCTAATCGGGTGAATTATACACCCTCGCCAATGAGCTTCGTTTATGCATATATATGTCCAGGACTCAAATACCTAACCGGCAGCTGCGCGAGCCGTTGCAGAATTTACCCTCGTCTGGCTAATTTGTATTGGGCATCGCGCGGATACTTTGACGCGTGGGTTCGAAAAAAAGAAACTACTGGACTGACGGGGGGTTGCTGGCCTGCTGCTCCTGCTGCTGCTGGGGGTTGCACGGCCGATTATGATAATTGGGAGGGCGGGCAAGGGTCCCGCGAAAGCATCAGCAGGTTCCTACCGTGAGGCGCGTGGCCCGTCAGGTGTTTCTACCGTTCCCTCGACACACGCTGGGCAATGGGCGTCAGCCTGATCGAGGCGTGCAATCTCGCTAAGCGTTCGGTTTGTCGCTCGTTTAGTTACTGTCATCGAGATAAAAATGTCCTCGCCTCGGAATATTAATAGTAGGAAAACACATTGCTTTCTTAGTCGCCTGGCAATAATTAAAAAATTGAAAAGTAAAAAGGTAATTTAAGGCGATATTTTGAAAAGAGGAAGGGTAAGAGGGAGACGTGATTCGGTACAGATAAAGTGTCGGTAAATATTACTTTTCATTCAGGAGAGATTGAGTTGAGGTAAGTTACAGGCATTTTAAAGTGCCAATCGTAATTCTGTTAATTTCGCTTCCCTATAGGGAAGTTTTCTTATAGTGAAAAATTGTGTTCACTATAACGCCACGGAATATAAATGGTAGGAAAACACAGTGCTTTCTTCCTCGCCTGGCAATAATAAAAAATTCAAAAGTAAAAAGTTAGTTTAAAGCGATATTTTGAAAAGAGGAAGGCTAAGAGGGGACGTGATGTGGTACAGATAAAGTGTCGGTAAATATTACTTTTCATTCAGGAAACATTGAGGCGAGTTAAGTTACAGGCATTTTAAAGCGCGAATCGTAATTTCCTTAATGTCGCTTCCCTATAGAGGAAGCTTTCTTATAGTGAAAAATTGTTTTCGTGATTTTTGTGAAAACGTGTTCAGAATGTTCCAAAACATAAAAAATCACATTTTTTAAATCCTAATATTCGTATATCAGAGTTGAGATTTTTTTGCTGTAGAAACGGTGTGTTCCGTTTTTGACGCACGAATGCACACCGAAGATAAAATTCGCTTGCGGACTGCCAAAGAATTTTTTTTCGTTTTCACTTTAATGTGCGACAACGGAGTAAAATGTTATTTCACGCGTTTGACGGATTTCGATTATTGGCGGGTGTTATGTTTTGTCTCGGCACTGCAAAAACGGTGTGTTATGTTTTTGGCGCCCAATGCACGGTTCAACACCCTCCGCAAAGTCGTAATTGCTTAAGAGAATAAAACAGTGTGACAATTTCTCTCCGGCCCGAAGGGTTCGTTTTCGATGTTTAATGTGCGACGACGGTGTAAAATTTTCTTTCACGCGTTTGTTGGAATGCCGTTTATAGGCGGTCGTCAAGAGACAAAGGTATATAGAGTCGCGGGTAAGTGCTGTCGAGTTTCCACGAGCCGATGATTCCCTCTCCGGCGATAATCGATGTAACGGAGCAGTGAAAAAATGCTGCAGCCTTACGATCGGCAGAGTCACGACGCTCGAACGGATATTATACACGAGCGACGGCAATATTGAGACAGGTAGGGAATGTAATTGTCGCGGAAGCGCAATAAACAACACCCGACGACCGGCGAACGACAATCTCGCGCTATGAAAATAATAAACCGTCTTAATTTAACTGCACGCTTCGTGGAAAAGTTTCCTCGGCGGTGCATCGCGCATGCACATTGCGGACGAATAGCGAAAGGGTTACTCGCAGTCGAATATCTCGTCGAGCGACCCGCGATACCCGAAGATTGCGCGAATAGAAAATATTAAATATAATGACGAACAAAAATGTTTCCAAAAATAAAAGTCGTAACAAAAATCGTTACTGTCGTAACGATTATATCTACCGAACGATTTTTCGTCTAAACATTTTTTATATAAGATTTATATAAAATTTTTATTATATTTTTCATATCGAATTTATATAAAATTTGGTGTAAGATATTTAATATATTTTGTATATTGAATTTATACAAAATTTGGTATAAGATATTTAATATATTTTGTATATTGAATTTATACAAAATTTGGTATAAGATATTTAATATATTTTGTATATTGAATTTATACAAAATTTGATGTAATATATTTGATATATGTTTTATATTAAATTAAATATTTGGAAATTGGGCGATTTAGCGCTCTGTCGGGCCAAATTAGTTATTTATTTATGTTTCGTTTTTTTTTTCTAATTTGTGTTGAACAGTTTCGTTTTACCTGTGACGGTGAGAAGTCGCCGCGTCGCCGAGTGACCGATAGCGGTTGCCTCTTCCGGATCACCGGCGTGACTCCTGTTGCCCGGTATAGTTTCTACGGCGGAGGGATGCTGTATAGTCCACGTGAATTCCATCTCGGTGCCCGACGGAAGTTACACCGTTTTCAGTATCGAACCGGGCGACGGAATAAAAAAATAAATAAAAAATAAAACAAACAAGCACGATCGAGCGGATCGGAATCACTCTAGCTAGAACGTCTTCCGGACAAGAGCACGCACAGTCACACGCGTGTCCGCTACATAATTAAACTCGTCCGAGGTAATCGAGAATTCAGCGGCGATGAGAAACCATCGTTGCCCGTCGGTTTCCACAACCTTTCATTTCAAACATCCTCGAATCACCGATCAACCAATAATGTCTTCCTTTTTTTTATTCAGTAAAAAAAAAAAACAAAACAAAAACCGAAGCACTTTGGTCCAAAACAGATAGAAAAAAACAGCCGGTAACTTTTCGGTCCACGATGAAAAATGCTCAATCCACGATACAAAATGCTCAATCCAAGATACAAAATTCTCAATCCAAGATGCAAAATTCTCAATCCACAAAGTTGCAATCGCAAACCTAAGGTTGATCGTGAACCTCAAATCCGGCGGGTTTTTCGACCAGATAACGAGAGTTTCAATGGCAAATCGAATTCCCGCGATGACGAAGCCGCAGGATGATCGAAACTCGGAGTTGTCTTTGATAATTCTTCGATGTCCACAGATCCGTTCCGTTACCGGAAGCGGCGTTCAGCGCCGGACCAGCAAAAAGACCCGCGCAGCCTCTTCATGGGAACCCAACCGATTTTTCCCGTCGATCGAAGACCGCAAGGTTGCCGATTTTCCGGAGTTTCCGGAGCTGGTCTAAGTGCGTAAGTTGGCGAATCCTTCCGACGGCGATGAACACCTCGGAACGAATACCCGTTCGATTGTCCGGGCCGATCGCGGATCCTTAAGAGGAAAACGCCGGATGGAGTTGGACGAGAGAGCAACGGCAGCGAAGCTTTTCGTGCGACCCCGGGGCAAACGACCAAGTCGAAGTTCCGCCGGCCGGATCTCTCGGTGATCTAGGTTGATCGTGGAAAAACGCTCGCGGGGGGGGGGGGGGGGGGGAAGGTGGGAGTCGCGCTTTCAGCCAGTCTCGCACAGTCTTTGACAGTGTAGCGCCAGTTACGCTTGTACAACACGGTTCACCATTGCCGACGCTCGGGAGTCCCGACGCTGTTTCGTCCACGTTCATGGGAGCCGCGAGTTCGTGTGGATGGACGCGATTATCGGATTCGTGTTTGTGACGAACGAATCCACGCTGCCCAAGAGCGGAGGGGATATTTCCCGGTTGAGGGCGGTGCCAAGTCGACGAGGAACATGCGGACCGACTCTTGCATATAGTGTGGTAGACATGTATATATGTATATATTTATATATCCATGTATATAAATGTATATAGATATATAGATATATATAGATATATGGACACCTGTATATACTGTGGTAGACGTATGTGTACGTATATATTCATATATATATACACATCTATGTATATAGATGTATATAGATATATAGATATATATAGATATATATAGATATGGTGGATATGTTTATAGTTTACGTGGTGCGATATAGCCGTCCAGAAGGGTGGTATTGTAGGTAGGTAGCTTGGCTGGGACTCGGGCCGGCAATGAAGATCCGTGAGCAACCCCCAAACACGAGCGAGCGTAGTCGATCGTGTCGTTTTGTTTACAATGGGATATCGTGAGACTCGAACCGGAAAGGCTTATCTGGAAGGCTTGTGGACGGAAAATTGTATCCCTGTGGTTTTATTAACGGGTCTTATATTAAGGGGTAGTTACTACAGTTTGCCTTAATGTAAACACTTCGAGTCGGTCGGTAACAAAACTGTAATCTACTTTCTTCTGAGGCTGCAAGTTTCACGGGTGCGCGATGGAGAGTCTGAATGCAGCATTGATAGGCTGAGCTCTGGATGGTAAAAAATGTTAACTGCTCTCAAAACTTCACAAAACTGAAGCTGTTGTACGAGGCAGAATGTACTTTTGTTCCGGCGTTCGGTGATTCTTAAGTGGAGCGTGCGATTGGGTTTAGCGACGTTCCTGCCAAAAAGGTTTAAGTTGAACATTGGTCAACTTAAAATCGAATAAAAATGAAAGTAAAGTAAAAATTGTCAACTGCTCTTAAAACTTCACAAAACCAAACCTGCTGTTGGAGGCTGAAAGCTTTTTATTTTTGCAGTCGGCGATTCGTAATTGGAGCGGGCGATTGGGTTCGCGACTGTCCTGCCAAAAGGGTGGTCGTTGACATTGGTCAACTTGAAGTCAAGTAAAAATTGTTAACTGCTCCCAAAATTTCACAAAACCGAATCTGCTGTTGGAGACCGAAAGCTTTTTATTTCTGCTGTCGGCGATTCGTAATTGGAGCGGGCGATTGGATTCGCGACTGTTCTACCGAAAAAGTGGAAGTTGACATTGGTAATTTGTCTTCCCCCTTCCCCCCCTGTTCCCGCGAGGACAGGAGCGATTACCAAATGAGATTTGCGATGGTTCTTCCGCTTCCTCTCGTCAATTCGAATAATATCGGTAGCATTTAGAGCTGTCCGCGCGACCGTAATATACAGCCCCCCTATGTGTATAACCGACTGCTGTACAATGCAGTCGGCGCAGCAGACTATCGTGATAGCTTGACGTCACGAAAGCCACGAATAAATTTCGTAGCGTCCAATACGCCGTTCGGTTTTCGTTCTCTCGCTCACTCCCGCTCTATCCCAATTTCTGGTTCCACGGTGACGGAGGGTGGGTAAGAACGGGGTCGATAATAGCTACCGCTCTCTCGTCGTAGCGTCCCTCGTCGCGGGCTATCTCGCGGACGATTACAAATTTATACGCTCGGCCCATCAACCATTTCGACAGATTTCGGTAGACTCCGGATGCTCGACGTTTCATACCAATATTTTCCAAATTAAAAAAAAATCATTGAAATATCGTGAATCTACGGAGAAACCAAAAAATGTTGCACCATCTAAAATTACACTCCTTTCGTCATTAAGATAATTGAATTGGAAACAAAATCCATAACTATCTCGCGAGTGTGCATTGTGTTTTGAAAGAGAATTTGTCAATACCGATAAGTATTTTTTATCATCAAATCCTTACTCTTTTGATGGTAAGAAAGTGGGTAGGGATGGAGTCGATAATATCAATTACCCACTAAAAAAGTTATTGAAAAATCGTGAATGTACAAAGAAACGAAACATTTTTGACCAACTAAAATTACACTCCTTTTGTCATTAAAATAATTGAAAAAAAAGAATCCATGACTACCTCATAAGTGTATAATTATGTTTGAAATGATAATGTATTTGGCTATTCAGGCAATTGTATTTTTATTTTTATTTATTTATTTTTTTCCTTAAATCATTACACTCTTTTGTAATTCATGCGATGTTTTATTTGTTATCGTTGAGCCATCGCCACCTATATCTACCACCTGCCAAAGCCACACGCCAACCGATCAATTTGTTTCGACGTGTGGGCGCCCCTCGGGGGTTTACGGTGCGTGTAATACCGCCACGCGTCGGAGACCGCCCACGCACGATCGCGATCTCGGTCTCCCTTACCTGCTTCCACCCTCTCGAATCCCATCGCTATAGCACAATATACTACAATTTCCTCTCCCTTCCTCGTTCGCGTACTGCAGCCGAGGAAGGGAGAGAAAAAAGAGAGGGGGGGGGTCGATAATATGCAAATGTTTATCCGGCGCTAAACGGCTACGGTTTGTCTATACCCGTAAGGCCACAATACAAATATACATGGTATTACGCCGCGGTCAAACCTCGCATTATTTATTCGTGATCCAAGGACGGGCGTTCTGTACGTTATTGCGCACGACATCGAAGGGTACCCGAGGTTATTTTTACCGAACAAAAATGTTCCGTTTGATTTTATGGACATTCAGTGATTTCTCTGGAAACTACAAAACATCGTGTCGACCAGTGATTTTTAATTTTGAAAAGCTTAGAGTTAGCGATTCTAAAATCTTGAATTTACTTATTTTCCCTTACAAATATTAACTTCTCTGACATTTCCGAGGTTATTTTTATCGAACAAAAATGTTCCGTTTGATTTTATGGACATTCAGTGATTTCTCTGGAAACTACAAAACATCGTGTCGACCAGTCAATTTTGAATTTTCAAAAGCTTATAGTTGGTGATTCTAAAAAGCGAAATTTTGAATTTATTTCTTTTCCCTTACAAATATTAAATTCTCTGACATTTCGCCGGCGAATAAAAATATTATAACATTTTCAGGTTTTCCAGGTTGTCCCTGGCCGCGCTGTGGTCAGTTTAATGTTTTCACGATACTTTGCATATACTTTTTTCTCGGGCATTTTAATAATCGTTAAATTTTATTTTCGTTGCATCTTCGTTATGCAAAATCGCAAGGATTTCCGAGAAATCGATCGATGTATAAGTAACCATTGTTGTCGATTTTTAAATCCCAATGTAAATAAATGCAAATCTCCAAGAGGAGTTTCTATCGGGACGCGTTCATTAACGATTTATCGATCGCGACGCGTACGGATCATTATATTCTTGACAGACAATTCTCTCTGGCGCTAACGATTTACTAATCGAAAATTTAAATAGACGCATCTTGATCAGCTGAGCGATCGTCCTTGTAACTACGCAACAGACAAACGAGGAAAGCCTCAGTTCAGTGCTCAGTATAATCGATTTGATTTCTAAATATGCATGTGTACAATGAACGTCCCGAGCGCTTAAGTTTGTCTCGCGATCGGAATTTCCCAGCACAGCCATTCTCACCGTCCGATTCTCTGAGAAACGCTGTGACGTCAGAAGCAAGAGTATTTTGCGTCTTAGCGGTCGACACTTCTTCCCAAGCCTTTTACACGGGCACTCCGTGTATCGTGACAGGCGACCAGGGTTTTTCCTTACGAATTATTAAAAATATTAATTATAAGCAATGAATTATTAAAACTAATAATGACAAGAAACGAATCAAAATATTAATGATAAACAACGAATTATTCAAAAATTTTATGATAAGCAATGAATTATTAAAAGTGTTAATGATAAGAAACGAATTATTCAAAATGTTAATGATAAGCAACGAATTATTCAAAATGTTAATGATAAGCAACGAATTATTCAAAATGTTACTGATAAGCAAAAAATTATTTAAAACATTTATGTTAAGCAATGTATTGGTAAAGATGTTAATGATAAGCAACGAGTTATAAAAAAATATGAATGACAATCTATTTACGATACACAGAGTTTAAACGGAGATGAAACGAAAAGTACGCAGAGTCCTAGAAGCGTTTCGGAAAGCAAAGCCACGCCGGCTATTCGTTTTACAGTATGAAAAGCCGTTGAAACGTGATTGCGAGGCAAAGCCAGGATCAATCCCGAGGGATCAGTTTGCGGCCTCAGATTAACGCACTCCCGTCGTTATCATACAACGCGGCTGCTGTTCCAATCATCGGCTGTCACCAGTACGATTACCCGCAGCCTCAACGCTTTTCGTAATTGAAAAAAAATAAATATAAAAACAAAAACAAACCTAACACACGCCTCAACGTACACTATAAACAATAAATTTATTTATTTACCGCGACAAATATTTCGTTGAGTCAACAACATATTCAACACAATTTAATCCGCGATTACGAGATTTATTTATTTTTCTCTCATTGCCATAAAAGTTTTTATTATCGACCGAAGTAAATCTCTCACCTTCGTCTCACCTTGAGCATCTTCACTAGCAAGCCTCGATTGCATTGATCTTTCCACCATCACAAAAAAAAAAAAAACAAACAAAAAAATGTTCCGTGAGAAAATAATATTATTTGCTTTCTCGCGAAACATTTTTTTGTTTGTTTTCTTTTTTTGTGACCGTGAAAAGAGAAATGCATCGAGGGTTGCGAGTAAAGATGCTCAAGGTGAGACGAAGGTGAGAGATGTACCTCGGTCGTTAATAAAAGCTGTAACACAACGGTCTCGGTGGAGCGTCTGATCCCGAAGAATCAACGAATCAATCAACCAATCAATGTAATAGCAATTGAATGCGAATCGCTGCTCCCGTTATCAGATGTTGTTATTAACGTTTGCGTTGTTATCAACGGACCTACCTCACAGGACAGTGGCACGTGCAAGCACGCGATAATGCCACTGCACCTCAGGTATGCATTCATAAATATATATACATATATATGCACATATGTGTAGCATATATATAACTATATCTATAACACACATACCTATACTTAAACGTTGCAGCGACATAATGAAAAATAATTTAGCGTCGACATACCGTAATATTAGCACGATCGGCACGATCATAGTTTCGTTGTTTTCACATCGCGGAGAACCCTACTTTGAATTTCTTTTTTCATTTTTTTTTCTCGGTACTTCGTATCGATTAAAAGAAAAACTCGAGGAATTCCTCGAATCGGCACGCACACGTTCGATACCGTATCGCTCTTCGCTTCGAGTTTCACGTTTTTTGTGTCTGCGTGTGCGTTCACGTGTTTCGTTTGTTCTCGACATAATTGTGCCCGCTTATACAGTTCGTCATTAATTTAACGACTGAGAAAAAAAAATGTATTACCGGCTCACTTACGCGAGGCTGACTGATAAGAGGATACGTGCTCACCGGTTTCCCGGAAATCCTGTAAAACGAGTTGATTGTCATAAACGTGCAATACGACGAATTTATGACCGCGAAGAAGTTTAAGTAATGGCAAATATACAATACGAAGTATGTAGTGCGGGCGAGCTTAACAATGATAAAATGTGCCATGTTAGAATTCCATTAAGACGCAAACGTGTATTGGAGAAGGACTCGTAAACTTCAGGCGAAGTAGAACCGATGATTCGGTACAAAAAAAAATCAATTCAGAGAAAACTTTAGCGTAGCCGTAAACGCGGCCCCTCCCGCCCCCATTCGGGCCACCGTTTACGCACTCGACCCTGAAAATACTATAAAGTTCGAAATATTATAAAGTTCGAAGGAAAGGTTAGAATATGCTGATTGGAATTTGAAGCTTTATTTTGGATATAAAATATAACCGAGATATTATATAGATATTCTAAAAAAAAAATTTCAAGAAATCCATTTTCGTCACAAAAATGGCAATTCTGCCACCGCCATTCGCTTCAGGTGGCCTATTTCCACACAGAATACGTGCAATTTGTATTTTTTTCGAACCAATTTGTATTTTTTTTTACCATTTTCAGCATAGGGAACCCTATGTTAAATTTTTGCGAAGCGGCACTTTTTTCAAAAAATTTCAAGACAACGAATTGAAACCTCCGCCATTGTTTTCAAGTGGCATATTTCCCAACGGATTTCATTATCGAAAAAATTCTAAAAATATTTTTTTCAAGAAATCCATTTTTCTCAAAAAAATGGTAACCATCACTTCCATACGCTATATTCTCGAAATTTCGGCGCTCATAGCATATATAAGTGGATTTCGAAAATCCGAAATCACTCCCATACGCTATATTTTCGAAATGTCGGTTTTCATAGCGTATGGAATAGAATTCGTAAATCCAAAATCCATCTCATATGCTATATTTTCAAAAATGTAGTTTTCATAGCATATGGAATCAAATTCGAATATCCAAAATCCATCCCATGTGCTGTATTTTCGAAAATTCAGTTTTCATAACGTTTTCATATAAGTATACCTGCAGTTGCCATTGTACAATCAGTGCAGTTATATCGAGTACGAGGCGCGCGTGTGTCATCAATCCAGGCTGCCGACCCGAATCACGAATTATTACGCATCGGCTGAACGAAATCAAGTCGCACAGCTTTGGGTGGAAGGAAATTTGCCGATTTGATAAAATCGCGATAATATTCTATAAGAGTTTCATCCGTCGACGATACGCCACCACAACGCGTAACGTTAAATAGCATTTTATGGATGGCCAGGCATGGTGTTAAAATCACGTAAGTCGATTATGACGCGATCGCTCCGCGTGGATCGAGCGGCAAGCAAAACGTAAATAATACGGCCACCCGAAGCAATGAATATGCTAATAAGCTTAATGTGGGCGTTCACCGATGAACGAGTGTGGCGCGTTTATGAATACGTCTCACGTATACCTATACAAGGTGATTTAAAATAAATGTCTATCCGGTTAGCCGCTACTTAATCCTTCGTGCCCCGAGTAACATTATTCACTCTTTTTTTTGTGTCCGATACAGTTAATCATTGAGGAGAAATTACAGACGAATTTTGAGAAATCGTTCGAAGCACGAAATCTCCCCAGTCGAGCGCCGGTAGAAGGGAATTCGTTAAAGCTAATTCTCATCGTTACATTTCCTGCGATCGTCCCCGATAGGCCCTGTCGAGTTTGACGTACGACGAACTCAGGGGGTTAATATTCTCTTCGGAACGATCACAAGCTTCGCTCCCGATCAATTAGATTTAATCGTTATGGCTCAACCTACTTAACATTCTTCACAGAACAAATTCAATTCTCTAAAAATCTCGATTCTTAAACAAGGAGTCCTGGCATGTCCTTGAATTTCAGCTAATGTCCTTGAATTGTTTATTTACCCGAAAATGTGAGATTGTTTAAAAATGTATATTTAGCTTAGTAAATGTTTCGTTTGTTTTATTGCCACATATTTCGAGCCATTAAAAATCTCGATTTTCTGGACGAAAAATCGTATTTTTGGGATATAAATGGAAAATATTGGGTTGGGAATAAAATAATTGTTGTATTCGTGATCAGCAGGAAAAAATACGTGGAATATAGCCTTGAAACAAAAAAAATCGATTGAACGACGATTTTTCCATTTTTAAGCAATTTTTTAAAAAACGTCAATTTTCGTGATTTTCAAAGGTCGATATCTCGGCTCCCAGTGGAGCCAGGGAAATTCCGAGGGGCCCATCGTGTTGTACGGAAAAAAATACACAAGATAGGATCCTCCCCGAAGTTTTGGAGGCGTTTTATCGTGCCGTTTGAGGACGTTGAAAAACGCAAAAAATGGACTCCAAAGGGATACCCTTGGAATTTTTTGTCGAAATACTTTTTTCTTTTTTTTTAATGAACTGCCACGTATTTCGATGTATTTTTTCCCGCTGAACACGAAACCGCTGGCCTTTTTAGAGCTAGAGTACAGAGAGATATTACAAATCTCGTTTTTATGCATGGAAAATCGTATTTTTGGGATTTAAATGGAAAACATTGGGCGAAAAATGGTTGGAACATTGCGTTTTGCTGACCGTCCCATTTTACCCCGCTCTGCCCTACACCAGTAAAACAAAAAGGCATTCCCGCGACGTTTCCGCATTTGCATGTACAAACGAATGGCGCCCGCTGGCTATGACTACGGAAGGAGATACGCTATTGGAAAGAGTTCGCGGGCCATTGTCGTGGAGAGAAGAGGAGGGGGGGGGGGGGGAGGAAGAGATAGAGGGTCGAATGCGCCGAAGACGAATGGCGGAAAAGGCGAAAGGACGGAAAGAGAGTGAGGACGCGGAGCGAGGATAGGATAGCGTGACCGAACGTCGGGACACGACATCGGGGCATCAAGAACCGAGGGCGGCAGAGCTATGATTCTTCTGTAATAGGACAGTTTATATTTTCTCGGCATCTGTGTAGGGCCATCGTGACATACGATTTACGAAGCCAGCGAGGAACGCGGACTGTACGCGTAAGATGTTCCGTGTATTCCAGTGTCACAAGGGCCGATCTTCCATTCTGGCGAGCAAAAAAAAAACATACGTCCTTATGATCTTCGTCGCGAGATGCGCCTTCTACAATGAGGCGGGACACACGTTCACATCGTCCGATATTGTTGTATAGAATGTAAAAAAAAAATTCTTATGAAATTTAATGCAGTGGTAGTGGAAGTTTTTATGCATAAACTCTTCCTGTTTACATTCAATTTTGTGTACGATTTTTATGAAAAAATTAATGTACTGTGTATTAGAAACTTTGAAGATACTTTTACTTTTATTAATTTACTAGGTCGAATCAACCAATATTATTAAATACTTTGGAGATACCAATGTAATAATTTATATTAATTTTAATACAAAAGTATCAAATGCCAATAATCTATTAATTTCTCTAAAAAAGGGTATTCTTTTTTATCACAATTGTACATAAAATTCAATTTACCACTTTTTAAATAAAAGATTTACTTTTTATTGAACAGTATGCGCCAAAGTACCTGCGATATTCTATCGAGTCGGTTACTCGTGGAATTTCGTCGATCGATCCACTCCGCTTGTCCGTGTTTCTTGATTTTATTTAATTTTTTTATTCTCATTCCTAGGCCGGAGAATAAACTTTTTTATTACTTTCTTTACCAATCGATCCGAATTGATAGGCGAGCCCGCCCACTACCTGCTATGAATTCTTCGCGCATGGATTATTCAATTCCTGTTTTGTTCTATTCGCATTATATCGTACGATTTTTTTTCTTTTTTTTCCTGTCGCGTAACCGGAACTGGGGTATGTTCGATTTAAAAACACGATCAGGCGGATGAATTTTTCTTTAATGCATAGCCAACGAAATTGGCAATATTTTTTTTTCGTCGGAGATTGGGAAATGAATGAGTGAAAAAAAATAAACGGACCGTCGAGCAGTCGAGTGAACAGATTGTTACGTGGTCGATTCCGTCGATCGCGGGACGACGATAACGATCAGGCCGGCTTGTGTTTCGCGGAGATGTACTGCGGTTACATTCGCCGGTAATTCATAATATTCGATGCGATAGTCTCGTAAACGCTGCTGTACTGCTCGCCACTCTAATAGCTGGATTATAAAGGTGCAGATTACAAATTACATTAATCCTTTTTTCTCCACAGGTTCAATATCACAATTTTTTTCGAATCCTTTGTATTAAAAAAAGATACTCATGAAAATTGCACACCGTATTTTAATTACAGTGTTCGGTAATTGAATCGTTATTTTTATCGATTCTCACAAAAATCAATATAAAACATTTCTCTGACTTGTTCAATTTGTCCTCAAAATTACGGTCCGATTACCCAAAATTTTTCTCAAATTGGAGCCTGATGCACAGAAAACCTAAAATTGGTTCCAATTACTTTTCACGTCCGATATTTTTATCGATTCTCACAATAATGAATACCAAATATTTCTCTGATTTGTATGCTCAAAATTTTGCACACCGTATTTTAATTACAGTGTTCGGTAATTGAATCGTTACTTTTATCGATTCTCACAAAAATCAATATAAAACATTTCTCTGACTTGTTCAATTTGTCCTCAAAATTACGGTTCGATTACCCAAAATTTTTCTCAAATTGGAGCCTGATGCACAGAAAACCTAAAATTGGTTCCAATTACTTTCCACGTCCGATATTTTTATCGATTCTTACTATAATGAATACCAAATATTTCTCTGATTTGTTTGCTCAAAATTTTTCTCAAATTGAAGGCTGATCAGTGCCTAGCACCGATTATAAAAGCAACAGACAATTTGTATTCATTTCCAAGAAACATTGCCTAGTCATCCGTTGCAAGGATGCCGAAAAAAAAGTGGATCACCACTTGACAAATTAAATAGCTACAGAAGCAGTAAAGCATTGCAGTACAAACAGCGGACAGGATGCACAAAATGAAAAGAATCAGTGGCGAAACGTTTACTCCGAGCAACCGAGCGTCGTGCAGTGGCAATAAAGAGTTTGATAGTTACGCGATGTTTATGACAGAAATAAAAATGCAGGAGGATGTCAACGTGCGCGTGGCAGGAGCTTAAAAGGAAGAACTCATTCAAAAGATGGAATTACTCCGTGCACACGCAGATACGGTTATAAATTGCGCTGTTTACTGAAACATTTAGAAAATACTGAGAATTAAAAACATAATAAAAACAATAACAACAGAAACATAATTAATTGATATAAAACGTAATTCGCTTTGACAATTCAAAGCGAAATAAATCAACGAATTCAATAAATTAACAAATTCAATTTTATTCCAACAATCACGAAAGATTTAATTGATTTTAGTAATTTCCATTCTCATTGAATCGCACCCAATAAACTTTTATCTAAAAATGCAACATAGTTTGCAGTCGTAAACTCGCGTGTTTTCAGACTATTAGCTATTTCTGACGATTGCAAAATGAAAAATAAATCAATAAAGAAATTAGTCGAATGACTAAATCACAAAAAAATATAATTGTTCAAAGTAAAGCGTTATTCGCTTGAGACAATAAATTCAATTTTATTCCAGAAAAAAAAATGTTATGTCGGCTATCGGAAGAAAAGGTTTAATTGACTTTATTAATTTACTTTCTCATCGAATTACACCTAATAAACTTTCATCTAAAAATGCAACAAAGTTTGCCGTCGTGCACTCGCAGTCGACGTCGTTCGAGGCTTAGCGTGCGGCTCGCTATTTCCGCCGAGAGTAAAATAAAAGTAATAAAAAAATACAAATTGTGTCACACACAGAGAGAAGAGAATACGCCGAAGAAAACGAGCACAGCGGCGGTAAATGCACCGCTCCGGGACTGTACAGCGGAGATAATGAAAAGGAAGTGATGTGTTTTGAAAAGACAGACCGATGTTAAACGTTTACGCGCTCGTTTGTCGTTAGCCGGCGAGGCTCATCCGTTTCCTCGGTTTTACGAGAGTTCGCAGCAGGCCGATCCGAGAGAATCTCTCGGGCGTTTGCATATATGGAGCATCCTCGTTCCGCGCGGAACTTACTGGACGTGTCGGTACAGTACTTAGATATACATATGGGCTGTATAAAAAAAGCCGGTAATCAAAAAGTGGGGAACGCTGCTCGAGGCGCAAATATAAAGGGGACAATATTTCTATAATTTTTTTATTTTAATTTAGTAGTAGTAGTAGTGAATTTATTGACAGATGCGCTGTAAAAATCGTACGAAATTTAATGCACCGGTATGGAAGTTTTTATGCAAAAACTGGTATATTAAATTTCATGTACAATTGTGATGAAAAATTAATGTTCAGTGTATTAAAAACATTGGGAATACTTTATTTTTAATAATTTTCCTTAATTTTACTATGAAAGTATTTTTATTTTTATAATTTACTATTTTTATAATTTTTATAATTATTTTATTTCTATGATTTTGTATTTTATTTTGTTTAAATAAAATCGGGCGTTTGCAAATATGGAGCATTCTCGTTCGGCAAGGAGCTTATTGGACTTAGATAGATATACTTAGATAGATATACTTAGATAGATATACAGGCTGTATCAAAACAGCCCGTAATCAAGAAATGCGGAACGGTGCTCGTTGCGCAAATGTAAAGGGGACAATTTTTCTACTATTTTTTTTTTTTTTTACGACACGATGTCTTGCAACAGAAATCTGAAGTTCGAACACTGGTATTTCCGTGTCTCTTTGTCGTTTAATAATTACCGCTTTTCACACGCGGGGACACATCGGTGCCACTAACGCCCGCATTAAATTGTACAGGTCGGGTGTGATTAACGGTACAGGTGACACGTTATCCGACGTCTTTTCTCACGAGCTACGACAGTTTCATAGACTGTTGGGCTGAAACTTTTGTGAGCTTCACAAATCGTTGAAATTTGATCAAATTTTATCACCGAGAACAATTTTATTTTCCCCCCCCCCCCCCCCCCCCCCACTAAATATCGATTTTACTAATAATACATTTTTTGCGTAGATTCACGGCGTTTTATTTATAATCGATTTCAGTGTTCACACGAAACTGTGTGAACCGTATATCCTAGTTGTGAAAAAAATAAAATAATCCGCAGGCGCTTTTCAACGCCAAGAGTCGTTCGGAGACCAGGACCAACAGTATTTCCGGTGGTGTTAATTTTTGCTCAATTATTGACATCAACGTTTCTCAATACCGTTACCTCACCCAACATCGGAAACTGCCGTACGGAAGTGTTGAACTTCTATCCTTACACCCAAACCCATCAATAGACCCGAAACATTAATGACTTGTCTACACAAGTGGGAATTTTGAAAATTCAAAATTCCCCCAGCCTTCCCCTCTTAGCAAGAAAAAAATGTTAAATAAATTTAAAAATTACAATGTTATATATACGCATATTTAATTTGTTTATTACCGGATTTCTCCTTGACGAGAATTCAAATACAGAACGTGTCTTATAGCTACTTAGATCTATCAATTCCAATAGAAAAACAGTGAAAAAATAAATATTTAATTTCAATCAACATATAACATTTCATTAAGTCAGACTCTTTCTCATTATATATTAAATTATTTAGATTATTTAAACTTTTTAAACTTTTGCATATTTACATCTCTACCACTCACAACTCTACCACAACCAAAATAAAACTCTACCGGAATACAATGCTACCGTCTAGCTTTGTATTCTGGTAAAGTTTTATTTCAATTCCGGTAGAAATGTTTTCTTGTAGAGTTGTGAGTGGTAGAGATGTAAACGTGCCTAAACTTTTATTTTATTTAAATTAAATACCTAATTTTAAATTTATTTAAAATAAATTGAAAAATAAAAATGGTAAATAAACTAAAAAATAAAATTTTAAATAAATTAAAGCCTGAACATAAAAAATAAAAATCTAACACCTGTTTCTGCGGATACGAGAGGCTGCGGCCGCTTGGGTACAGCCGAGGCTCGCTTACCGTAGCCAGCAGCCGCTTAAGCACTCCGTCCAACGTGCTGCGGCACTCTAGGCTCGCAAAGTAGTCCACACATTCTCCGGGCTTCCTCTGGTCTCTTCGTTACCCGTACAAGTCGGCGTTCATAAACAATCTCGAATGAAAATCTGGAACGCCTGGGCGTGCAACAAACTCGTCGCTCGTGTCTAATGCCTCGTCGTGTACATGTCCATTCCTAATACGATAACATAGTTATGCGCTGGCTGGACGGCACCCAACGTGGCGTATGCTCGTTTTGCACTGTGCACTGGCGAGCCTATCCTCGTCCGGTCGGCCAGTGTGCACGCGAACATACGAGCATTGCGACTGCGAGCGGATCGTCGTGGACTCTGAAGGGGATTCGTTGTGCACTGTGCGTTGCAGTTCACGAGGCTGCGTTCACACCGGTGCGTCTGCAACATTTTATTTTATTCAACTAATAAACGATTTTTTTACATCGCGCGGACTTCAGAGTTGCGGGAAAGTAGACGATCGAGGAGACACCTCAGCTTACCTGGGACACCTTTTTTTCCGGCCTGTTAACCATCTATCGCGCCGCGGAATTTTCATAAATTCGAGCCCGGAATCTGCGCACGCAACACTAGCGTGAAATGTTACGGACTTGGAAAAATCGCCGGAAAATCTTTGTTGCGGCAAAGATTTTAAGAGTTTATGAAATTGTAATTTTACTTTTTAATATTTATTTAATTTATTTGTTAATTTAATGGTTAATATTTATTTACCATTTACTTTTTTTATTTATTTTTTAATTTTTGACCTGAAATGGCCTAAGTGGAAGATTGTAGGTTCGACGAAAGGGACGAGACGGAACTTCGGCTACCTCGGGACATTTTTTCCCCGGCCTGTTAACCATCTATCGCGCTGCAGAATTTTCATAAATTCGAGCCCGAAGTCGGCGCACGCAACACCCAAGCAGTAACTTCACGGATACTGAACAATCGACGGAAAATCATTGTTCCGGTAATAAAGTTATCGCGATAAGAAAGTTTTCAGAGTTTAACAAATGGTTATTTTATTTTTTATAATCCTCATTTTATTTATAATCCTTATTTTACTTATAATCCTCATTTTATTTATAATTCTTATTTTATTTAAAGTGTAAATTTAATATTTATTGATTATTTATTTTTCCTGTTCATTATAGAATGTTTGTTTCGACGACGAACCGTATTTTTAACTAAAAAAGTATTCTGAGATTGCAACGAAATTGTTGGGTTTTTTAAATTTGCGCAAAAATGTTATCTAGTGTAGAAACATTTTTTACTGAGACATCGTACATGGTAATAAAGTATTCACACTAATAAAGTATCAAGTTCTTGGTACAGACAGAACGTGACAAAAGTTACAATGTCTGGTCGTTCGTTTTAGGCGAGTAATAATTCATTTTTTTTTTCGCCCAAAATGTCTTAAGAGGAACATTGCAGCTTCGACGTGAAAAACTCCGTTCGCTCGTATGTTACAGAGTGCTTGTCGCTCGTTATGAACCAGCGGCATGATCATGCACGAAAGTGAGAGTATTACAGCGTGCATTAGCGTTTATTTTATATATAGCTGTGCGAAGCCTTCGCACGATCGCCAATCTCCGTCTGCGGCTCGCTGTTACTCGCTACTCACGATTTCTATTCAACGTGTATGCAGCATAGTTTATTCAGCGGTTATAAACTTCACCGGAGACAGGTGGATCGTGCCTCGGGAAGAAAAAAAAATAATAATAAGCCATCGTGGAAGGCGAAAAGTCGAGAACGGCTTTTGGCGGGAAATTTCAAAGTTGTCCCCGGAACATTCGACGATTCTCAACGATTTCACATCGAAGAGAAAATCATTATTATTGTTATTTATAATATCATAAAAAAGTGAAATATTTTCTTGTTTCTTTCTTTATATAAAATTAAGATTTATTATGGTATTAAAATTTAAAAGGGATTTTCCCGTCTACCAATAAATAAATACACAAATGAAATTATTATTATTATTATTAATTTGGTTAATTTATTTTTATCTTCGAAGCGCATAAATCTCTCGAACTGGCCCGAACAAACAGAAGTGTGCCTGTCGAGGTCGTTCGTCATGAATGCAGAACACGAACGGTATATAAATATAAATTTTACTTTGCGATCTTATCGCCATATTTTTTTTTGGTTTTTTGATCCATCTCTTTATTTTTTTTATGGCCGTGAAGACATTTGCGGGCAGGCTTTCTTTGCTCCAAAAAATTGAAGTAGGGTGAAGGAAAAAAAGGGGGAAAAAAAATAAAGAAAAGATAAAACTACTGGCGGAGAATGTGAGAATAAAAAAAATATGGCTGCGGAGGCCGAGCCTCGTGAGAGCGAACGGGAATGGACACGCGGCGGCCGCGGGCAGGTTCAGAGGGTCGCAAACCAGCATCGATTAAACAAACCACTCCGTCTTCGACCTTCGACCCCTCCTCGCCAGAAGAGGGATGGCCGACGTCCATTTAACTCGACTACACTAAAACTTTAACCTACTCTATAACATAGATTTTGCATAGCTGTATCGCGTTGCTCGCGTTGCTCGTCGTCGTTTTCGCCCTTCGATGACGCACTGAGAATTTTCAACGTATGTTGTTAAATTTAAAAAAAATTTTTTTTTCGTCTCCGGCCACGAGATTGAGAAACGGCGAGTAAACGGGCGGCTCTTCGATGTATAAACATTGTAATACAAAAGTTTTGAAAATTTCAAGCTGGATGCATAGAGAGAAGCTTTTTTTTAGCATAATGTTGTTAAATTTCATTTTTATTTTTTGTGGTCTCGGGGACGTGGATAAGAAATAGCAAGTAAACGCGCGGGTCTTCAATGTGTAAACATTATAATAAAAAAAAAGTTTCGGGAATCTCAAACCACATACTGCGTGCATGTATGATGTAGAGAGAAGTTTTTTTTTAGCATATATTGTCAAATTTTATTTTTATTTTTTGCGGCCTCGGGGACGTGGATAAGAAACAGTGAGTAAACGGGCGGGTCTTCAATGTGTAAATATTATAATAAAAAAAAAGTTTCGGGAATCTCAAACCACATAGGGGAGAGCGGGGCAAAATGGAGCAACGGGGCAAAACGGGGTTTTTGGGCAAAACTAAATTTTCCAATCATTTTTGGATTGGACAAGGTGGCAAAACGGAACAGAAAAGCCTGATGCATCGATGGGGCGAATTCGGGCATCCAAAAATTATTGGAAAATGACGTTTTGCCCAAAAACCCCGTTTTGCCCCGTTGCCCCATTTTGCCCCGCTCTACCCTACTGCGTGCATGTATGATGTAGAGAGAAGTTTTTTTAGCATATGTTGATATATTTCATTTTTATTTTTTGTGGTCTCGGGGACGTGGATAAGAAATATCAAGTAAACGCGCGGGTCTTCAATGTGTAAATATTATAATAAAAAAAAAGTTTCGGGAATCTCAAACCACATACTGCGTGCATGTATGATGTAGAGAGAAGTTTTTTTTAGCACATGTTGTTAAATTTCATTTTTATTTTTTTGCGGCCTCGGGGACGTGGATAAGAAACAGTGAGTAAACGAGCGGGTCTTCGACGTGTAAGCATTGTAATAAAGAAACAGTTTTAGGAATCTCGAGCCACACGCGTGGCTCCCGAAACTGCGCGGTTCCCGGGTCTCTCCGGCTCTATCGGGAGTGTAGATTTCCATGTGCGTGGCCACGTGTATTCAGGACAGGTGCTCACCGGTTTACGAGCCGGAACCCTCGTGGCGAACGTTTACGTGTGATTCCACGAATATCTTCCCTACGAGCGCGGATACCCACTCTGTGAACGCAATGCCTCACGCAGGTGCGCGCTCGCGTGCGCGCTTTCGCGAAGACTCGCTCCGCCGAGGATCCGATCGGGTGTCGAATGTTCAACGTGACGGAGAACCCGGAGACCGACAAAAGATCCTACGATCGGTCGATACTTTTATCGAAAAGAAAAATCTAGCCCTATAATTATATCATTCGGCTCGGCGCCTCCGACTTGAATTCAATTTTTCTGGCCAATTGACCATTCTTGACCATTTTCCGTTTCTGCTTACTCATATTGGAAACTATGTTCTTGTAAAAAAAAAAATTAATGAAAAATAATAAAAATTACGATTTTTATAGTGATATTCTAAAATGTGGAGAACGTTACTTTTTCGCTGGTTTCCGGATGTCCGCTCCGATTTTGACTTCCTCATAGACGAAGCTAAAATAGTTCCGTATAAAATCTTTCGACGAAATATCTAGCAGAAAATGCCATGCGCAGAGCGTTAAAAAAAAATAAGCAAGCGATGTCCAAATTGCTTTGCACATTTCTTATATTTTTTGGTCTCAATTATAAGCAGGCAATTATTTTTTATTATAATAGAATCCCTCCAGAATTAAAGTGAAAAAAGTTCTAATTTTAAAGAGCCTTCGATAATCGAGCGATCTTGATAGATATTCAAATTACTTTGCACCTATTTATAATTTTTTTTCTCTCAATTATGAGCGGTAAATGATTTTTTATTGTAATTGAAACCCTCCAGTACGAAAGTGAAAGAAGTGAGTTTAAAGAGCCTTCGATAATCGAGCGAGCTTGATAATTGCGTTACACCTGCGCCCCTCCCGCATTAAATTACCGCTGACAATGATCGATAGCACTCGGAGAATATAATTAATCGTAAGAAGTAGAACCAGCGGGCTCTATTATATATTTCCATATAAATGTGTCTACAAACATCGTCCGCTTCTATCTAGCCCCGGTAAACAGGTCAAGCTTCTGGCTGCGATGTCGGTTACGCGCATGCGCGAGCTTTTCGAGGGGGCGGATCGGACTTGGCCGGCGTTAACCAATGGAAGTTCGAAGGGGTGGTACTCGGGAGCTTTCACTGCAGGGAGACTCGGGTCGTGGCTTTCTGGGCAAGCATGCCAATGGAAAGCCGCACGGAGCTTTTCTCCTTCCATGCCGCGAAAAATGGAAATAAAAAAAGGCACCTCCGGCTCACTCGCATAAGGTAATCACACGGTTTAACTATTACGGGGTCGCGCACACGCGACAACCTTTTCAAAGTCATAAAAATATGATTCACCTTGAAAATTACAAAAAACAAAGTTGAAAAGATTAGCAGTTTGGAAAAGATGGAAAAGATGGAAAAGGAAAAATGCTTCGTTCCATCCCGGGGAGGAGAAGTTGGCAAATCTTTAAGACGATTCTTTGTGGATTTGAATAGCTCGCTTGACCATTTTTATATGCAACGCTGAATTTTTGAGAATTTTTTCAGATTTTTTGGAAGTTTTTTTTTTACTTAAAAAAAGTAAAAACTTCGGAAAAGTAACAATGGTTGGAAAAAATCTATCGACCCATAGAGGGTCGAATTTCTCATCGAAAGTTCGATCACGGAGGCGACACATTGACAAATTTTTAAGACGATCCTCGATGGATCAAATAGTTCGGATTAAAAATAATTCGTTTCATTTTAAGAACTATTTGTAAAACTTTTTTATTATTAAGAAACTTTTTTATTTATTAATTTATTAAGAATAGTTTGTAAAACAATTTTGCCTCGAAGTCTCGTTTACGAGCCTCGATCGGACAAAGTTATTCATAAACAAGTTGTCCGACATCCTGTTCGAGCGTAATTACGACGTGTATATAGAAACTGAGAATTGTGAATATTCACAGTGAATCTGAATAGCAACTTTGGAAACAGCACGTTTCTCTGTCCCGCTAACTTTTCGACGTTTCCATTCGATTCTCTGTGGCGCACTGTTTTACAGTGTAACGCGTCGCGCTGCAAGCGATATTGCGCAATATGTAATTTCCCAGTTCCTTTCATTACCACCCCGAGCACTACAGATGATTCGTTCTATTCACGCATCGAAACACCTATATAGGCTTCCAACACGTGCGACGCCTCGCTCGTTAATTCTTCTATTCAATTCAAAAATATCTTCTTTGCCAAGCACGTGGTTTGTTTATTAAAGAACTTCTCTTTCTCCGCTAATTTTTTTCGGCAACACCCCACCCACAGCCCAGCCTTGTTGTCTACGGGAGTAGAGGCGCGGCTCTGGTATAAAAAGCTGGTTTAACGGTAAAAAAAAAAAATCTCAAAAAATGTAATGACTTTCGTGGATGTCCAGAAATGAGTCAGAGTCAAAAATGTAAATAAAAATTCCAGCTCCAATGGCAGGTGGAAAGGCAAAGGAGCCTTGGAGACTTTTTTTGTCCGGGAAGAACTTGTGACCATTTTTTCCTACTATTTTGAAGAAAAAATAAATTGTATTTGTAGATTTGCCCAATTACCAAACTAAGGTGAAATTACCTACAAACTAAAGTAATTAACGTGCAATTCCAGCGGGCAAGACGGTAAGGTTAAGATCGATAGATCGACAGATCGATAGATCGACAGATCGACAGATCGACATATCGACATATCGACAGATCGACAGATCGACAGATCGACAGATCGACAGATCGACAGATCGACAGATCGACAGATCGACAGATCGACAGATCGACAGATCGACAGATCGACAGATCGACAGATCGACAGATCGACAGATCGATAGATGTGGAGGAAAAGTCCTCTCGCAAAGTGCGTCGATTATTTGAGCATATAAATGACCGATCCGCGATTTTGTTAATTCGATTTTTTTTTCGTTCTTTGCGAACGGCTCGACGGCTGAAATTGAGGGAGAAAGATCGGCAAGGAGACGAGTCCGGTACAGAAAGGCTGATGGAAAAGTCCTCTCGCAAAGAGCCAAGATTGTTTGAGCAGTGCGATTGCGGTGGAACGAACACGGTAACACGCTTCGGCAGAACGCTAACCTTTGTCCTAGATAAACAGCTGCCGCACCGCACTTGATAAGGTGAATGCACGCACTGACCGCGGGCGGTAAATTCGCACGTAAATGCGTGCGCGTGACGTCAGCCGCGACACGCGCAAGGTGTAAGAGCATGTATCAACGGACGTGTCCGAAAGGCCTGTTTATCGTGCGCTTTCCGCTCCGCTGTCACTAAATACATTTTGCCCAACTATTGACGTGCTATGGAATTATTCCCTCGCCGTGCCGCGCGGCAAAACCCAACGGAGAAAGTAAGCAACGGGTATTCCCGGATGTTTTTTTTTATTTCAATTCCTACTCTATCACTACAGACTGAAACATAATTGGATTTGTCCCGGTCAACGGCACATTACAGAGAATCGAGCCATGCAGATCAGTTGAATAAAAAAGCACATTGAAAAAAAAAGAAAAAAAAGTTAAAAAGTTTCTATATCAGAACTGACATTAAGGTTGTAAGACTTTTAGATCAGCTAAGAATTTTGTACGCTTTCGAAGAGGCCGGAAATCTGAAAAAAATCAACCATGCGGGACCTGCCAAGGACATCGGATTTATATATATTATTGTTATTATAATAATGTCGAAAAGCTATAAACGAATTGTTAAAAAAATATTAATCTTGTAACGAATAATCGGAAAAATGATGGCAGTGTTTTTATTTATCATTTTTTTTCATAGCAACAATTGCTTAGAGAACAGAATGTAATTTCGAGTGCTTCTCTTCGACATCCCAAATAAGTCTGTGTCCTTGAGAATAAACACGAATCTTTATTCGTTTTTGTCGCACGAGTCGCCATTTCTCGGAGTAATATTTGTCGCAGTCGAGAAGTGCGAATTTGTCAGCTTGGCAAAGAGTCGAAATTATCGATGACTCAGTCCCGAAGTAGTATAAAAATAATATCGTTCGATAACATCGGAGGGAGTGGTCGTTTGAATTTTTATAGCGTTATTGAAAATTCAGAGAAAATTTGCCTATCGCCTAACGTCTCCACCTACCTAAGAGACCTTGACCTTTTAAACATATTTTTTTTTACCGTTTCTATGGTTTTCACCTATTTTTCTGTGCTGCAGGGTTCCTCATACCCCGGCGTTGAAAACCGGTATTAATAATTGAGATCTTTGCTCCTATTGACAATGTTGAATTAATTTAAAAAATGTCTACCGAAATTCTCAATTTTTTTTTTCCCCCCGAAAGAAAAACGTCTCCGACACCGAAACCGTAAATATCAGAGGGTCATTGAACCCGCGAGACAACAGGTGTGCGTTTCGCAGAAACCGCAGATCCGCGAGGTCCACGGAACTTTATTGACTTGCGGTCGGAGCGAAACGCTTGCTTTTCGATGTTCGCAGTTTCGCGTCGCCCTCGAAAAAAAAGAAAAAAAGCGAAAGTCTGTAAGTTGCACAGCAATATGAAAGATCTAAGTAGGGGATAATTGAATTAAATGATGCAATTAAAATCATATTAAGGTTTTCTTGTTACGTAATTTTTATGTATATAAACAAATATGGTCGAGGGCCATGGGACATTCGGCTGTATAAAGCTTGTTCACCGTTTCGTGTATGTGCATTATTAAAAATACGCAATGTTTGGGTTCACGAGCGTACAGACGTTCGCAGTGACGCAACCGCTCACGAGTGTCGCAAACTCGTGCTTTTCCCTAAGCGCTCGACGTCGTCCCGTCACGATCTCTCGGATCTCTCGAGCAGAAGAAATCTTTGCCTACTTCCTAGCTGCGCAGAAAAATACGCTCGGTTCTTCGAACTTCACTTAACCCTTCCTTTGGACAGTGAAAAAAGAAATTTATAGTATTAACATAGTAAAGTGTTACGATGTTAAAAAAAATAATTATAAAAATGACTTAAACATAAAAAAAATAATTATAATATTCGAGGAAATAACAATTATTATTCAATGGAAATATTCGATGAAGGATAATTCTTACTGGTTTGTTATGATTTTTTAGCACGCATTTTGTTATAGTATTTTATTTTCTATAAAACAAAATATATATAAATATATATATATACACATATTCTTACTGGGAGGTTTAGAGATTTGATATAGTCCTTGAAAGTCCGATTGTCCAGTTAATCGATTTTGTTCCGATATGACATGTTCGTCGGTGGCACCAAAAAATTTGCCAGTATCACGGTTACCCACAGCGAGACGCGGCAAAGGTCAACGTACGCACATAATATTGCCTTCTTTGGTGAACGAACAGCTTGGACATGACGTTCGCGCTCGCTCGGGCCTTGCGTTCGTCGTGTGCCAGCAACTTTTACCTGCATTCAACATGCTATACTTCGCTCTGTGCGTACAACGTGTACGCAACAAAAGAGCGAAGATCCTGTTAGAGGAATTTGAGGTCGATGAATAAACCCGCGTCGAGTACCGACGGGATGCGAACGATTTCGCGAGCCAATTCAATCGTTCGTTGCAGCAGTCAAAGGGCATCGCAACTATTTCCGTTATGTCTCGTCACTTCCAAATTAATTCCCTCGAACCCACTTAAACAAACACTCGCGTTAGGTAGATAAAAATAGAACAATAAAATAATTTAAAAAATTAGCCCGATATTCGAAGTACGAAATTATAAGTGTGAGCATTCAACAAGTGTTTGTTTCGATTTTCATTGTCGCAAGTTGTGCCAAATGCGCGAATCAACGCTTCGAAGACTGAACGGCGTTAGAGACGAGAATTTTTACGGGCGAGACTCGTGAATAAACAGGTTCGATAAATATGGGACATGTGCGTCCAGCACACCGGTTCGGTAACTCCCACCGTAGCGTTTTTAACCTCAATACGCGGGGGCGAAGCGAGTTAAACTCGGGCAGGATATATTCTAAAAGAACCTACAAAAAAAAACTACGCAAATGTCAACTTTGTTACTATTTAAAGAACATATTTTGCCGATCTGGGAAACCTTCCAGAGATCACCTGATTTTTATACAGTACGCTTTCGTACGCTCTTACACGTCCGAGTCGTCGGACACTCCTATGCAGATTTGATTTACTAGAACTTTAAATACTAGAAATACAATTTGGCAGTTGTAATCGTACCAACGTTATTTTATACACAGAAAACAGTTAAACAACTTTTAAGCCTAAACGATTTTCTATTGTTGCACTTTGTTAAAAGACCGACCGGAAATTGGTACAAACGTTACGACATACGCGACCCAATAATCGGACAGTTCCAAGAAGTTAGGTTAGCAAGCTTACTACGCAATTTTTTTCATGGATTTACTTAATAAATAGCAAAGAAATTCTTTTAGTCAATACGAAGCAGTTGAATTCCTATATCAGAAGGCTCGAAATCTACGATCGTCCGAAAGATCGAGACAGTGTCCGAATATCCGGTACACTTGGACTCTCTTCTTATTTTCTTCCGTAATTAAAAAAATTTCTTTTGTAATTTATCGATTAGTGTTGGAAAACTAGAAACTACAAGCTTGACATTGGTTTAAGTTATGCACACAAAAAAATTGTTCTTTACTAATTAATAACTGCTGAAATCTGAATATGCTCTTAACTGTCCGATCATTGGTATATTTACCTTGCAGTTCGTGACATGATTGTTTGGGTTCGGAGGTAACCGGCCAGGCGCTCGAGGACGCAAACGTCGCAGAGCCGATGCGGCTGCCACGATCTCGATACGCAATCGAATGTACAGAATGCGCGAGCAACAGTAAATGACAACTTACCGAGGATAGCCTGGAGGGTCTGCTCGTCACCGTCCCCGATGACATCCATGCCTCAGTAGATCGGACCCGGGCTCCGGGCTTCCGGGCCTCACCACGAAGCCCCATTTTGTCTCGATCCGAGGTTTCTCGGAACCTCGCGCCAGCAGCACATCTTATTAAGCGTGAGTCCTCTCTCGCTCGCTCACTCTATCTCTCTCCCTCTCGCGGCCAATCACAATCGTCGCACGACGTTGTCCAATTTTTTGTTTATTTTCTTTTTTTATTCCTTCGATCGGAACACGACACCTCTATCAGCACTTGCACAGAACGTAGCTCCTCGCAGAGCGCACCGAGTTCGCCGTCGTCGTCGTCACAGGCGCAACCACGCCGCCACCGCCGCTGCTGCTTCCCGGACGTGTTTTCAACGGCGCGCTCGCGCTCCTCTGCCTCGGCTGCACCGTTACCGCGAGCGCCAGTCTTTCTCTGTGTCCTCGCTTGCTATGCCGTGTACATCGTACGCGACCAAAACAACTGCGCGAAGTATTTACGTATCAATTCGTTTGTTATACTACGGACTGTAGATTCGCGACTGAGCCGGGGGCGTTGTTAAGAGTTTCTGAATGCAAAAGAACCGAGCAGAATCATCGTCCTTGTCAGTCTGCTTCCCGAGTTTGTTTTTTTATGTTTTTTTCCTACTTTTTTGGTTTTTTTTTTTCTCTCTACAGAGTCGAGCGAACAAAGTAGGCAACAATGATAATATTGTGGTCGAATGAAAGAGTCGACGCGGACTCGAAACCGCACGGATCTACACCGAGAGGCACGACGAAATTTTTGAACAATAAAAACTGGCAACGGAGTCGGTGCGCCAGTCGGATTTACCACTACCTATCCGAGTCCACCGTGAGGCACACGCTCCCTTCCTTCTCGTTTGCAACAGAGATCCGTAAACCACTTGCGTGTTCCGTCACCGCGACACGAGAGTCACGTGATACTCTATCGCAAACCGACCGTTTATATTTCTACTTGCGAGCAACGAGCAGTCGTTACGTTCCCGACTCCGACGCTGTGCACTGCGCTACTGATTGGGGATAGCAAAGCGGGCCCCGAGATCACTGTGTGGATCTTGGCTCCGGTGTGTGTGCGTCAAGTTATCGAGGAGAAAAAATTTGTACTACGACGAGTATGCACTCCCGTTCGTTTATAAACCGGCCCCCGGAGTGCGGTCGCGGATCGGTAACCGGTACTCGGCAAGCTTCCGTCCTTACCGACGGCCACAAGCGTTACGATTTTTTTTCGCGAAATTTTATTTTTTTGAGGCCCGACTGCTCAAAGGACAAAAGACGGGAGTTATGCGTTTGAATAAAGAGTGAAGAGCTAGAACATAAAATTGAACCTAGTCTAAGAGACACCACCTGAGATAAACCTGTGCCAGGACTTTATCATTTTTATTAGAGTTTGAGAAAATTATATGAAATTGTATGGAATCACGTGACTTTCCGTGTTTGATCCGTGTCCAGTATTCCCCGAATCGGCAAAATTTGCCAAGCAGTTTCTTCGAATCACGACCTGCGTCTTTTTTCAGGTTTTGTTATGTTTTGTAGCTTTTTTTGTTGTCGGATCGTCATCACCTCAAGGGCATGTGAAATACCACGGTCGGCACAGAAAACATCGAGGGATCGAAAAAGATATAGGCATTGAATTAATAAAACTGGATATTTCGCTTGGACACTATAAACATTTATATACGTCACATAAGTACAATTGAACACCAAGGGGTTGCTAAAATTATCATTATTCATTATACATTATTAATTATTCATTACTCATAATTCATTATTCATTATTCATTATTCATTATTCATTATTATCGTTTATCATTAGCGTTAACGTAACTATATTTTATTTTACTCATTTAGATTAAAATGCTGTCGTGTCACGTGGCATCGCGCATCCATAAATATTCTTCTATCATCGTGTCGATTTACACAAATACATACTCTCTTAAATATATTTCGCTCTCTGTACAATATATTATGTATACATATATATTTATATATTATAATATAGATATATCACAATCTTGCGTTCAACGAAGACCTCACACATACAAACTCGCACGCGCGTTAAATTAATCGTTATATTTCGTAGCTGTAGTGTATAATGTAAAAATTTGCGCAGGTCATGGATGCGTCGTGAGTAATAAATTAATATAATTCGTAGCTTAAATAGTCGTTTAGATAAATATAAGAAACGCGCGCGCATCGAACAAAACATTTCAGCAGTTTCTCAGGCACGTCGAGATTAAAAAAAAAAAAAAACGAAAAAGCGCGACTAACAGCGAAAATTAATCGGCTTTCGGAGATGCATTTTATCTTGAGATTCAAAAATCGTTCAATTTGTACTTTACGTGCGGAAAGTTTTTTTTAACGTAAATTAGCCTCCCGAACGATGTGAAACGATTTGGCATTTTCGGATTTTCGCGAAAATTCGTGACGCAGCACTTTTAATTATTTTCGATAAATATCGATGCCCTAAAGTTTACTATTGTATACAAGCATAGCCTCGTGGCGTTCGACCGTCGATATTCAATCAAATATTGTGAAAACAATCGTAAAAAAAAAAAATTTACAAAACGACGTGCTACTAGCTCTCAGTCTTTGTCGCGACAAACAAATTCGACAGAAAACTCGCGTGAGATTGTAGAGTTTGAACGGTAGCGCGAGGAAAAAAAATTAGGAACTGTAAATAGGATGTATAATTGTCGGATAGTTTCGTGGGTCCCAAGAGAGAGTCTATCCTTTCTTAACAAGCACTCGGGATCACTTGGTCATGGTGACCACGTTCGTTTACACAATTCGGGTTAACACACCTCAAAATGCAAAAATTCGTCGCGATAAATCACCCGAACTTATGAGAAAAAAATGTACAATTCTTGTACCGTACTACAAAAAAAAAATAAAAATGTCGACAATTTCGAAGGGACTTTTCATCGAAGTTCTTCGTGTGTCGGAGCGTGCTCTAGGTCATTACGTTAAAGCAAAAAAAAGAAATACGGTAAATTCGCGAAAAATAAATATAAATAAATTCATACTGCCTGCGAATCAACGATCAGATGATGCCAATCTATTATCTGGAATGTTTCCGTCATTCTCGAGCACACAATTTTCGTTCCTAAAGTCCGTAAGAACGCGCGACTGCATTTGTCGACAATCTCGATAACACGAAAGCCTCTAAGTGTCGAAACGAAAGGGCGCCGCTACTTGTCGCGATTATGGACAGTCAACGTGGTCCAAAACTTTGTAAAGCATCCAGCGTCGATTGGCATTAACATTCGTTCATTCGTTCGAAAAAAATAGCTTTTCGGAGCTCCGAACACGCGCTCGAAAGTTTCGCAGAGTTTTTCGGCTTTTCTCCAGGGTTGCGCGCAAAGAGGTGCACATTTTTATTCGAATAATTTTGTTTGAATAAAATCTTCAAACGACATTCGTTTGAGATTTTTGACTTTTTTTTCATTTGTAAAACGATCTTTTCACCATTCGAATAAATGCTCATCTCTGTTATCGCGACGCCGATTTTTGTCGTTAACGACCGGTCGTTTGGCAGTATAGGTAGTAGTGGCAGCGTGATTACAACGAGTCATACTCGTCGGAGTAAAAGGATAGAATAGCAGTCGATCGGGCCACGCGTCTCGTTACTTTTCGACGTTAACATTTTTTTCGTGTGTTTGTGTTTTCTTCACACCATTATCGTCGAGTAAAGTTTGTCGCGACACGTGGATCGTAGCACCTCGGACCGATAGAGAGCGGTGAGTCTTCCGCGATCGAGGATACCTTTTGCTCGAAGAAATTCTTCAGCTGCCTGTCTCGTGGCTCAGTCGCCAGACTGAGTTGGCAATTTGCCGATTAGCGTCTGCTCGAATAGGCACAGAGCTCGGTGAACGAACTCGTACTGTTCGGCCGTTTGAATCATTCCGCCTCGATCGTATCTGCAAAAAGTATAAAAATAAGATACTCGTGAACGAGACGCAGAGAAAATGACAAACCCCACCCCTGTTACTGGCTACCAAGTCCACAGAAAATTGTGGAACTAAATAAATGAATTCGGTTTAGGTTTTATCGGTGTTTCTATCGTCATTTAATTTCTTTCTAACTTATCGAAAAGTTTCATCCAGTCCATTTATTTTCTTAAATTTCAAATGTTTTGTAAAACCGTAAGATATATTTACCTCATTTGACAGAGGATACCGAGCACGTCGACATTTCCGTCCCTCACGAGTTGCGTCATACCCGTGGCCAGTGCTATGAAGCATCCAGTTCTTCCGATACCGGCGCTGCAATGAACGACCACCGGTCTCGGCAAAGAATTCACTTCCGCCGCCAAGCTGACTAGCGCGTCCGCTGCTTGGGGCACTGCGTGATCCGGCCATGAATCATACCTACACAATTGGAGAGAGACGTATGCGATTAAGAAAAGAGGGTCCCACAAAGACGTCCGGAAGGGGTCAGTATATTTTTGTCCGAACTATATATAGCTTCAAGACGTAACATAGATTTATTTAGAGTTTTTTTTTTCAATTCGTTTCTTTCTTTCATTCAGACGAGTATGGTTGTGAGAAATAAAATTTGAAAAATTACTTACCAGTAATGCGTCAGCGTTCGCCTCTCGCCTTCGTGCCTGAGCTCCAAATCTCTGACTGTGTAGCCGTCTCTGCTGTCGATCGAGCTGACGATTATCGTGAACGGACCGGCCTGAATCCGACCGTTTACCTCGAGCGGGAAGTATACGTCGCATTTCGTCTTTGAGGCCTCGAAAAGTTTCGTTATCATTACGATCGCCGGTGACTTGTCCATCCACACCATCCGCCAGAAATCAACGACCGTGTGAGTCAGTGGTCCCTGTGTCGCTATGTACCGGCATTCTTCGCTGTCGTACCCCTGCATTAAAAAAAAAGCGATATGAAAATTTCAATTTTAAACTTTTATTTTTATTTTTTGGACATTCTGAACATGTTCTCTTTACAATCTCGAAAAATATTTTTTTCACCAAAACAAAGAAAAACTTTTCTTTTTCATTGAGAAATTTTTCATTCATGTAGTGGGTGTGCTTAGTTAAAAATAAATTTTACGCTCGACGGTTCAACTCACCCTAATGTAATTGGCATTGATGTAACTAGCGACCGGATCTTCGATGCCGGCTAGCACGACTCTCGACTGCGAATTCGGCAGCACGCCTGAATAACGATTCTTCACACCCGAGCCGAATATCTCAACTTTTTCGGGCACGTTCAACGGTACTTCCCAAAATTCCTTGTGCAACGATGACGGATCGCTGACGACTTTTTTCAACTGTGTCCTCGACAGAACGTTACCGGCACTGAGAAGGAATTCCTCGGCCGTGCATTCGCGAGTCGGTGTGACCATGTGCGGCGGACTTTCCGGCGCCGGTGCGAGCTCGATCGTCAGACTCGCGCTGGAACCGCGACGTTCCAGCAGACCCTTTGCCTTTATGCGAATCGGCTCCGGCCTCCGCTCCGGCGTGGCCACTGATAATACCTGAAACGATTTTATCGACGTTAACAAATTTTTCAAATATTTCACGTAAGAAGCTAAAGTCAATTACAAATAATATTTTCATTTTTTTTTCACGTTAATTCTGATTAAATACCTCCGGCAATCCGCTCGTTTCCGGCACAGCTCTGATAGACTGAATCGATAACGGAGCTTTGACGACCGTTTGTCGTACCCATTGCGCCTCCATGGGATGTTCCTTGGAGCTTTTGCCAGGTTTCTCCTGCGGCGCCGGACCGGCTGCCCCCTCTTCCACCAGCCCTCGCCTGTCTCCATCGCCTGACTTCTTCTTCTTTTCACTCGACATTTGCCTCCGCAGCCATAACAGGAACTGATAAACGAATAATTGATTTAACTTCTTCTTTAATCGATCTATATCCAATATAAAAATATTATAGCCCTGAAGATATCCACATGATACAAAATTTCACCGTCATCACAGCTGTGTTTCGCACAAACTTTGATCGGGAAAGTTCACTGTAGAGAATAAAATTCTGCAAGTAAGCAATTTTTTTTCTTCCCAGAACAGCACATCGCCAAAGACTCGCCAAAGACGAAATTTGACACCGTACAGATATCTTCAGGGTCATCTTCCAAAGGGAATCTTCCGAAAGTAAATCAATAACGGAAAGAGTAACAAAAAAAAAAAACATTGAACCTTTCTCACCAGGAAAGTGAAGAGAACGGCGCCGGCGAAAGCGCAGAGGACTACAGGAAAGGGCAATTCCCAATCTATCCATGAAAGAGAAGCGGTGGAGCTGACCTCCTGACCGGCGCGGGCGCCGAGTTGAGCTGCTTGTAGATCCATTCCAGCATCGTCCAGTCCTGTAGCGGACTGTCGGATCCTGAAAAACATTTTAAAAAAATGTGTTTTAAACAATTTTCCACAAAAACTATTATCGCCCAAAAAAAAAAAATTTCTTTTGCCCGCAAAATCATATATCCGTTGTAGATTATTTTTTTTACCTGTGGTGAGACCTAGCAGACATTCCCTCAGAGGCCGCGAGCAAGGAGACTGGCAGCACCGTTTCAGCGTGCCACCTTCGCTCTGTGATTAAGTAGATCCTGTCCACGGAGCTAGAACGTTCGTTATCCTCGGCTCGAGCTCCATAGCCGTCAGCATTGCTTATGTAGCGATGAGTCAAAGGCGTACCAGTTCCACCTGCGACAAAATACCGACGTCATTATAATCACATTGACAAACTTCGATCAACAAAAAAAACGGAATCTCCAAAGGGGATTTTTTTTTCCGCGATTCATGGACTACACACTTTTTAATTAACCCTCCGCCGCCGTGGAGATTTTTTTTATTTTTTACAGGAAAGCAACGGGTCTCGTCCGTGCAAATATTATTACTGCGCGTCTGCCGCTCCAGACGGGCGGGCAGACGAGGCCGAGGGAACGGGAGCGAGCTCGCGAGACGGGTAAAACGAAGAGCAAACGGAGATATATTACGCCGTGCAGCTTCCTATCCGCGGCGTGCAGGAAGTAAACATTGGTCTAATTTTATGAACGGAACTGGGAGTAACGCCTGTGGTGGGGGGGATGAGCAGATGCAAGCTGCACCAATCAGGAGTGACCGGCGCAGCTGCCGAGTGAATGATGAATCGGAAACGGCGGCGAATTTTCTCGGCGCTTACACACGCACACACATACACACACACACACACCGGCGGACGTTCGCGTATTGTGTCGCGGTATGTTGCTCGCGGGTCGAAGGGATATGCAACCGGAAGTGTGCGCGTAATAACGGTATAACGCGCGAGATTCGTTGGGTAAAAATTTCCTCGGTCGACGATGGTAAAAAAAAAAGAAACTTGTCGTTTTTTTTTTTTTGTAAATTCGATTAGAGAATGGATAGCCGCACCTTTGACGAGCAACGCGTGAACGAGCAGAACTAGAATGGTTTGTTGTACATCGACGTAAACTTTGAACTTTGTGCGAAGCGGTGGATTCGACGTAAGACACGCCATGTTAACCTCAAAGTGTGCTGAAGCGACGAGACACTTGCCTGCGCAAGCTCCGCGTTCGAACTGTTGCACACGGGCCAACGTGATTCGCTCGGGAGCCCGCTCGCTCGCTGGCTTCGAGGAGGCGTCCAGCTGTACGGGTCGCAGTGGCGGCGGTGGTGGAACAAGTTTAACGGACAATAGCCCCGCGATCGTGGGTAGAAGTGGCCCGGTCCAATGAAAACTCACGGGGATCTTCCGGCTAGCCGCGTTCCGCGGGAGATCAAAGGAGACCCGAGGAAATACACGTGACACAATGGACCTTCCATAATCCCGAGATGTGACAATGGATCTTTACTTCGTCACGCTCGACGAGATGACTCGCCGTTTCACAACGTCGCGGGAACGTCGCGAGTACGTAGTATTCCCTCTCGTACGAGCATGAATTTACATGACTTTTGCAACGGTTCACTTTTTTTCGTTTTGAGAAGCGAACTTCGTAAGAATTTGAGGACGGAGCGCCAAGTAAGGTCACGAAGCCAACTTAACTGGACGCTTAACAATGGTCGAAACATATCGATGGCTTAGTTTATTAAGGGCGTATTCGGCTGTGTGTAAACATAGCTTGTTCGTCCTTTTGGCGTCGGGCCTTCGATATTGAAGCTTATGGGTAGTGTGTTAGTTTCGCGCCTATTTTATTTTATTTTTTGTATGATAAAATAGCTTACGACACTAACGAACTTTTACAAGTGTTCCTTGACTGGCTTTCAGCCAACGACTGGCTGAGTGGCTCTGAAGTCACAAATTCGCGGGAGTTCGTTCGGATAATTGTAATGCAGTATTGAATAGAATTACCGTTTCACAACGCCGCGGGAACGTCACGAGTACGTAGTATTTTCTCTCATAAGAGCATGAATTTACTACTTTTGCAACGTTCTACGTACTTTTTTCGTTGTAACAACCGTACTTTGTAAAACTTTGAGCACAGAGTGCCAGGTAGGGTTTCCAAGCCAACGTAACTGGAGGCTTAGCAATAGTCAAACCATATCGATGGCTTAATTTCATAAGGGCGTATTCGGCTGTGTATAAACATATATAAAGGGCTTCGCCTTTTTGGCATTAGGTCGTCGATATTGAGACTTCTTTCGCCGAATCAAAACACGATTTATTGGTTATGCTTCACGTGCGTTTAACGAATACTCAGCTTATGCGCTCTATTCAACCGACGACTAATTGAGTGGCTCTCATGCCACAAATTCAGGGAGTGTCGTTCGGATAATTATAATACAATATTGAATGGAATTACCGTGGTACAGAACGGCGTCGACGCACTGCTGCATGTTGAATCTCGGGTCGTCTTTCACGCTTCGCTGCGCTCGTTTTCCGAGTATATAAGTCCGATTTGCATTATGCAAAGCACGGAAGTTTCGCCGATGTATCATCGAGAGGTGACTGCTCGTCGCGCGGAATCAATCGATCACTCTTTGTACGATCCGTTTTAATAATCGTTGCCGATTATCGAACGAAACTTTATTTATTTCGTTAACGAATGCGGAATATTTCACGTGTACGTTTCCCCCTCCCTTTTTTCGTATATATATATATTTTCTTTTTTCACCCTCGTCGATTGCTAACACGAACCCGGATCGCTCCACGGTCCGATGCGTCGAGGTCGACTATGCACGCCCGTGATCTTGCGTGTCTCATCGTCTCACGAGAACAAAAAGATGAGTCAGTTCAGACCGGAAATCGTCGGCGTATACGCAGTTTTTTCAGCTCGAGCCGGTCGAATTCCTCGATCGATATTTCACAGCTCCTCAAACTTGCCACTAAAATTCGCTCCGTCTGTTATCTTCTACAAACGGATTATTATTATTATTGGTATTATTATTATTGGTATTATTATTATTGGTATTATTATTATTGGTATTATTATTATTATTATTATTGTTATGATTATTATTCTCTCGACCGTGTTCTCAGACGATATTTATGAGATGACCAGTTTTCATTTCCCCTCGACGCTTCTTTGATTAATTCGTTCCTTTTATCTTCTTACGAGCGTATTAATATTATCATTATCCCCGCTTCTCTCGGAGTTCTCATTCTCATGTTAGCGCGGTTGCTCTTTGATCTTCGAACACGAGCACGTCGAATCATTCAAGAATTCTCGAGGGGTATAATTTTCGGCGTGTTAAAGTCGACAATTTTTGTTGTTTTTTTTTCGCACGAATAAAATGGATGAACGGAAAATCAATGGTCAAATTTCACGCTCATAGATCTTTTGATAATTCGTTTTTTTTGTCTTTTTGCAAACTCATTATTATTATTTCCACTTCTCTCGGAGTTCTCGGTCTCATCTCAGCACGATTATTCTTTGATCTTCGAAGACGAGCACGTCGAACAATTTAAAAAATATTGAGGGATATTTTTGGCGTGGAAAAGTCGACAATTTTTTTTTCTTCTCGCATCGATAAAATTCATGAACGGAAAATCCATGGTTAAATCTCCCGTTCGTACGAAATATCGCTACGAATTTTTTCTGTTGTTTGCTTTTTTTAGTAACGAAGCGTTTCGCGCCGTTTATCGCGACCGTGAAAAGAAAAATGTATTTCGGGGCGCGCGACGCGAGAACGGAAAAAAAGCTCGGGGGCCCGAGGACTCGCAATCCGAAAGGCGAGCGTCCTACTGACTGATTCTACTGCGAAGCTCGGAGGGTGACGGCGGTCTCGGGACCGGCGTAGAATCTATACGATAGTCGTCGAGTCGTTTCATTCATCCTTCCACGCTCGCTTGCCCGCCTGGGTGAGAGAGAGCTTTTCGTGTGTACAAGGGCAACTGTGTTTCCTCGCACACTTCTCCCCAAAGTGCGTGCACCGCTGTGATTGGCCTTCGGCCGGCTTTCCCGTGGGCGTCGCTCTCCAGCTGTGGCGCTTACGTAGCGCCGAACCCCGTATCTGTCGGCCTTCATCCTCGAATCTCGTCGTGAGGAAACGACGATCAACTTTTTTTTTATTTATGTATTTTTTTTTATTATTATTTTATGAATGCTGGAAAAGCGATAAGAACCGTACGAGGGTCATCAGTGAGGACTGAGGCGTGCATATATAAACGCCGAGGTCGACGTGACGACCCGGTCGTGGCGGAGCTTCGGACGGAAAAGTACCATCAATAATTCCTAGCGCGGAGCTTTTCAGAGATAAATCATTTCAACGGAATTGGCACGTAGGGTCAGTTTTTTTTTTTGGTAATCGAAGGCGAAGTTTTGTTTCATGTCAGCAGGGTCGTGCGGATTGGTGATGACAATTTAATTTAATAATTGATAATTAAATGAATATTTACGAAAGATCACTTTTTTTACCACGAGAAATATCGGCTATGGAGATAATTTAATTGCCATGGGTTAATTTAATGGCGATGGGTTAATTTTTTATTTAATGGTTTCTAGGTTTGATTTATTTTCCTTTCATTTTCGAGAATTCAAGTCTAATAAAAAAATGAATCCCCTTGTTAGATTCTCGCAAGCGCGTTGGATTTTGATGGATCCGAAAAAAATTTCATTCTTGTTCTCCAAAATCTAAATTTTTTAATAAGGAATTTTTAATGATAAGCATGGTCAGAATTGATAACCGGCTCGAGAAATGCCTCAGCACCAAAAACGTCCACGACTACATTTTAACTGCATATATGAAGCAATTTTAATCGAACGACGATCGTACTTGGGTTTTGATTAATCCGATAAAAAAAAATTCATTCTTGTTCTCCAATACCTACATTTTTAATGAGACATTTTCAACGAAAAACATAGGTCAGTATTCATACCTCAGTACCAAAAACAGCTTCGACGAGATCTTAACTGCAGATATGATGTGACTTTAATCGAACTATGGTTATACACGAAATAAACGAATTTATCTATCTAAATGGTTTCGATCCTCGGAATCCCGTTAGATTTTGCTAAACATGATAAAAAAATTTCATTCTTATTCTCCAATACCTACATTTTTAATAAAGAATTTTTTAATGAAAAGTTTAGATCAGTATTCATAAGTGGCTCTAGGAATGCTTCGACGCCAAAAACATCTTCAGACAGATCTTAACCGCAGACATTAAAGTAACTACAATCGAAAGATTTTCGGCCCGCCCAGCAACGACACAAAAGATTTTAAAGACAAATAATTGAGACATCAGCTTGCGCCGGATGGAAATTGGAGCAGCCGAGCTCGAGTCGTTACATTCTCGAGTTTTTCGTGCCCGGGACGGTTATGCGACGATATAAATTTGAGGCTGCCAATTTTACCGGCTCGCAAGGTCGTAAAGTAAACCGAGCGAGAAACGCCCTTTTGCATGTACCCGCGAGAAAGCGAGCCGTACAGGTGGCAACGCGGCCGTTGTGAATGACCGCGCACGAACGCCCCGTTATAGTACACGGTCGGCGAAAGGGTTGATCCATTCATACGGGCCAGTGGGTGCATCGAGGTCTATCGCTCAATAGAGGCCCGACCAACTCGAAACAGAGCGTGTTACCACACATGCCTGCGTTTTAAAAATTTTTAATTTTTTTTTTTTTTCACCCCCCTTTGCCTTCGAGAATAAATTTCGTCCGCTAGACCGGAAGTCGAGCGAAAATATGCGCGAAGCATTCGTTCGCGCTCCGGTAGGAACTTCGTATCATGTTTATTCGGATAAGGATTTTTTTTTAATACTCATTTGCCTTCCTGAAAAAATTTCGTCCGCTAGACCGGAAGTTGAAGGAAAATATGTGCTAAGAATTTATTCTCGCTCCGGCGCGAACTTTGTATCGTGTTTATTCGGATAAACCTTTTTTCTTTTTTTTTAATAGTCAATTGCCTTCGAGAAAAAATTTCATTCGCTAGACCGGAAGTCGAGCGAAAAATATGTTCGAAAAATTCGTTCTCGTTTCGGCTCGAACTTCGTATTTTATTTTATTCGGATAAACTTTTTTTTACTTTTTTTTTCTTGATTTTTTTTTCTTCCCGGACTTTGGACGTTTGAAAGGTTGCTTGGGGTAAAAATGGGACGTACGTTATCGCGAAGAAATATTGTATTCGTCCGGAATTCGTAAAAGGGTCGCCCCCGTCGATGCGTGGGACGGTCAAGACTGACAAAATCGTTTCTATGCTATGTGTGTCGCGTAGGCGACACCCTTAGCCTAACGAGCGCCGAGCGTAAAACCAGAAATGATAGCCTGAAATTTGCCTAGGCGAGGGACGAGCGAGACGGAATAATTGGAGTACATATTTCTGGGAAGGTCGTCGGACTGTGCCGCGTTTAGGGACCCAATTAGTCGAAAGCTCGAACATAGAACATTTTCCGACGCAGCCTTAAAGGGTCACGAAGCGGGATGATTTTTTGTTTTCTTTTTTTTAGACACTCGGGTAATAATAATAATTTTTAAGACGGGTCGAAAGAAGAATTCTTGATCAAGCAATTTTTTTTTTAGTCACTTGAGTAATAATAATAATAATTCTTGAGACGGGTCGAATGAAGAATTTCGCAATTACTGATCGCGTACATTTTTTTTTCTGGCTTTTATTTACGGTAAATATTTAAACGGCTCTGCGAGAAACTTAACGAAATTTTTACAGTTTTGCTCGGATCAGATTTTTTAAAACCATTTTACACTCTACGATCGCGTGGATTCCATTCACAGCCAGATATTAATAAAAATATTTAAAGATAAGAAAATTGTCTGTGCAGTAGAAAAAAAAATAGGAAAAAAAATAGTCAGCAAACAGTGAGCGCGCCAAAATTGAAATCGCGCTGATTTCGCGACACCGTATATACCGTCTCGTACGGCGTCGGCGGGCGGCATCGGGGACACGTTTCTCTGGCAACGAAAGGGGGCTGTGCATGTCGCACACTGTCTACACCTGTCGTGTCTATTATTCTCTATACCTGTATAATGCAGGGCTTCATCGACAGGACGCGCTATATAGAACGGTTTCCCGAGTCGCGTGTCGCTCAATGCGCTCGCAAACCTACCGGAGTCTCCACATAACGATTATCATTCCTAAAAAAAAAAAACTAAAAATCACCAAAAAAACAATTTTTTAAAATAAATGTTTCCTTCAGTTATCTTCACTACAGATACCAATTGAGCCTTGCGTTAAAAAAAAAACATAAAAAAAACAAACAAACATTTGTTCTAATCATAAAAAAAGAATAACAATTATTATAAAATAATGTTCAAATGATAAATAAAAAGCAACAAAAAAACAATTTTTATTTAATTTTGCAATAAAACATGCTCTTTGCCTACAGTTATCTTCAGCATAGATAACAATTGATCGTCGCGTTAAAAAAGAACATAAAAAAACAAACATTTTTTTAATATTAAAAATGTATAATAATTATAAGATAATGTCCTTACTTTAGTCGTCGAGTATGCAGCAATGTAGCGTAGGAAGAGCGTAGCTGGGCGAGTGGTCGGCGCGAGCGAGTGCGGTTACTGGTGCGCTGTTAGCGATCGTCGCTGCAGCTTCGTTTGCCGGTCGCCGTGCGGTGTCCGCTCGTTTCCTCTCCGTTCGCGAAACAAGCCAGCGACGAGGGTGCGAACGGGACGATTTACGGTGGATCGGAACAGAGGCGCGAAAAATCGCGAGTTTAGAGGAGGTCTTATCAGCGGGTTGCATCGGACGCATCCGAATAGTGTCTGAACGGGTTGCAAAGTGACGGCAAACTGCATTCAGTTAACCGAGGGCGGAGAGGGATAGACGCGCGCATTCGTGACACGGATCTGCGCTCTACTCCTGCACGCTCCTACCACCCCTCGGGCGCTTCCAGTTCCCTGTAGTTTACTCCTTCTCTCCTATGTACCGTAGCCGCTTTACTATTATAGGTACGTTACATGACCTACGTGTACCTCGATCAGCGTCAAAGGCGCGTCAGCTTCTCTCAGCGTGACGCTCCGGCTGAGTATACAACGCAACTCTCGGCAGTCGTAGGCACCTCGTTAATTCGCCTCGAGAGATTCGCAACGAAAACCCTTGGCGCTGGGCGGATTGATCTTAGAGGGAGGCCAACGCTTTTGAGCGATTTCAGGCTTGAAATCATATATGTATACTTTTTTTTTAATCAGTTGAAAAAAATCGTATCGAAACGTATGCGAAGGATTTTTGGTAATGGTGTGATCGTGATAAAGAAATCGCCAGTTTTTGTGTAGAAAAAACATAGGAGTTACATTTTTTAAAAATATATTTATATATATTTTTTTTATGGAAAACATTCTACAATAAAAAAAAATTAATTAATAAAAATAGATTAATCGTGCAGGTTGTTGGTACAACTTAATTTTTTTGCCTACAAAAAAAAGGAGAAAAAGGAGAAAAGATGATAAAAAAAGGAATCTTTACAACAACATTTGGACTGCCGCATCGGTTTTTAGATATTTAAAAGCATGAGATGGACGAAGCTGCATCCGAAAATCGTCATTTTTTTAAAATAGCCTTCCAGGATTGCTGCCGATATGGACGAAAATGGCTTGAATCTTAGTTAAGCCGATAGAATAGTTACATCGTTCTTAATTAAATCCCAGCTACCGTACTTGATAGACTGCGATTTATCGAATCTATCTAAAATAGAATTTTCCGCGGAACAATTTTATTTTCAGGGAAAGAAAATTCCTTGACAACATTCCATTTTTAGTATGAAAAATCGGGAAAGGTCGAGCAATACAGTTGAAAACTTTCATATCAAGCGTGAACATTCAAGGGATGTTCACGCGAGGGAAATCGGATGATAGAACAATAACTGTGTTTCTTATAAATACTCGCAAACTCAAATCTAGCCGGAAGCTATTTTACCGCTCCGTTTTGACGAAGAAACCTAATTATTATTGAAAAAAAATGTCCATGAAAAAATGATATTTTTCGAAAAAAAAAATTCATTGAAAAATGCTATTTTTGGTATGAAAAACCGGGAAGGGCCGGGCAATACCAGTTGAAAACTCTCGTAGCAACCGTGAGCACTCGAGGGACGTTCACGCGAGGGAAATCAAATTATAGAATAGTGCATTGTTTTCTATAAATACCCGAAAATTCTAATCTAGTCGTGAGCCATTTTACCGCTCCATTTGGGAGAGTAATCCTAATCATTGCGGAGGTGGTTGAAAAAAAAAGAAAAAAAAATAACCGGTATGTTATTTCGTTGATTTGCCGTTCTCGTGAATGAGAGGTCGACGTTGAGCTAGAGCGGCGAACAGCGGCGAAGCGGGAGGTGCGCGGTGCGAGGGAGGGAATGGTGAATGAGAACCGGTGGTTCAAGACCGAGAGCTCTCGAGCCGGGGTGCGAGAAGCATCCAGCAAGAGGGGGGGGGGGGGGGGGCGAACGAAGCTCGACGGAGACCGAGCGAGTCTGAGCGGAGAAATGGAAGGAGTCGAATGTAGGCTAGTCTAGTCGGCAGACCGCTTCCCCAATCGATACACGCAGCCACTAGTGGCCACTACGCTGGATATGCTTGCGCGATGGTTTGAACTCAATTTTTTTTTATTGTTGTTATTGTTTCATCATTTTTTACATCCCACTCGGAAGATTGAATATCCAACGATTTTCCGTCCGTCCAACCTTCCGTTTCAGGAAATTTTTTATTTCATTGTGTTCTTTTAAATAAAATTAAAAATGTTACGTTGTTTTTAATGACGCAAAAGTTTTTGTTAATTTACAATACTTTTTATGTACCGTTCGGGAAAGAAGGGATCGAATAGGACGTAAAAAAAAATCTTTTTTTTACAATGAAAAAAAAAACGAAACAAGGAAATTATATACTTTGTCGAAGGGTAAATATGGTAGAAACGAGTATAATTTACTCGTGCCTGGAATTACATTGGATGTAGATACAAAGATTTTCTTTTATATTTATTTATTTTTTTCAAGAATAAAAAAACGAGACAAGAAAATTATATGCTTCATTGACGAGTATATAAGCTTGAAACGAGTATAATTTAGCCGTGCCTGAAATTGCATGGGATATATGCCCGATAGAAGCATTATTTTCTTTGGGTGAAGTTATACGTCGGGATAAACGTTGACACCCACGCGCTCTTCATCGCACTCACGTGTCAAGCCTCCTCCGGTTGAAATTTATATCCTACGTTACGAAGCTATTTTTCGTTCCTCCAACACGCGAGACGAAGAGCGTGACGGTATACCCGAAGTGTACGGTATCGCGCGTAAAGCCTTCCGGTGGGCAGTACGAGGCTGCTGCCTTTCCCAAGTGTAGGACGAAGGGAGTGTCGGTGGCACCTGTGCCAATAGTTTAGATTGTAAATATGAACACTTTAATCTCGCGCTCCTCACCATTTTTTTTATTTCCCCTCGGACCCTCAATTCGTTTCGAGCGGTGGGAACTTTTTATTTTTTTCACTGTCGCGGAAAAATTTGATGGCACATTTTTATTTATTTTTTTTATTGGGAGGTAAGTGTTTCCCCACACATATTTTCAAAATTACGAGTATTTTAAAAAAATGTCTATTTAAACCAAAATAAAAAAGATCGTTGAAGGGAGTGTCGGCTGTGCCAATTGTTTACATTGTAAATATGAATACTTTAATCTCGCACTTCTCACCTTTTTTTTCCCCCTCGGAGCCTCAATCAGTTTCAATGGGAGGGAATTTTTTTTTTTTACTGACACGAAAAAATTGATACCCCATTTTTCAAAAAAATATATTGTGTTAAAATAAATGTGTTTCTCCAGACACATTTTCAAAATTACGAGTATCTTCGAAATTTTCTGTAAAAAAAGGAAAAAGGGTTCAAGCTTAAAAGCGTTTCAGCAGAATGCCGATTTTTCGGATGAGGTGTTTGGAGGAGAAGCCACCAGGTCGAAAAGCTTTGATAGACTACAGGCGATAACGGTTCTCGGGAACAAAAGAGCGGAGACAGAAGCCCCCAGAGGCTTTCCGTAATTTCATTTTATTTTCCGTGTCGGAGCTGAGAGGCCCGTCGGGAACGTTGGAGCGAGCAAAAAAAAGCAGATTTTAGCTATTCTTTTGTCAGCCACATGACCGAGTAGCTCGCCTGTGTGGGTTTCGGCTCTCCCGTCGATGTCAACGACCATCAGATTAGCGCATGAGAAATCATTTTATTTGTAAGGAATACGGACTGCATTTAGAAGAAAAAAAGAAAACAGACAAAAAATCTCACATAGCCCTCAAAAGTGTTCTCAATATCGTTAAAGAACATTCCGGTTTTCTTTTTAATAGAAGGAATTAATAAAACAGCTTTTAGTATGTACTTTCGGAAAAAGTATTTTTCCTTTTAAATCTTAAGTAATTTTTCGATATCCATTATTGAGTTCGAGACTGTTTTTATACCCAAAGGTGTATAAAGACATGAATTATTTTCTTTACGTTTTTTTTATTAATCACATAAATTTCTCGTGCAAAACAATGGGAAGTAGAGATTCCATTTTAATTCAGCGCGACACGTTATAATTTTTGCTTCTTCGATTTTACTCCCTCTGCCCTTTCCATTCTCGTTATAGCCGCCGCTCTCGGCTCCGAGTGTATCTAATCGGCCGGTTTCTTTTTTCTTTTTATACATATATATTTTTTTTGCTTCGGTCTCACATTATTACTGCGCTCCGGAAGCGTATTCTGTCTCGATGGACACGACATATCAGTCTCGGGTCACGCCTACGAAAGCCTCGCAGTATTTTTAGATGAGAGCCCGCGAGCGGGCGTGCCGCGTGAGCGTTCGGGGAGACTCGGGGCAGGAAAAACAGAGCAGGATGTATTAACACTCGAGAGAGAGAGACGGACGGGGATGTGGTGTAGGCTTGTGTTGGCGCTAAGATAGAGGCGCGTATCTTGGATGGAGACTCGGAAACTGTTTACCGGATACAGACAAGGTCACAAGGTCGAGTTACTACGGTCGGTGTATCCGGTCCGTTCTCGGAGATGGGAGTGAGAATAAAATAGTCTACGAGATTTCCTTTCGTAGAAAATATCCAACATGATAGTGTTCCATTGCGTTTCGATGTACTAAAAAAAAAATTACGAGTTTCGAAAACAGTGTTAGCTTCGGAAGCACGATGGGAATATATTTTCTAATAAAATCTTAAAAAGGTCACCGAATTCCTCGACATTCGACGGGGCGAATTTTACCGTGTATAAAAAAAGTGGACCGCCGATACGTTTATGATCCTATGTTTCGAAACATCCGTATTCCGGTGGAAGTCGAGCGTCGTCGTACTATAAATTCCGCATACATTCGTTCGTTCGTGCATTAACGAGTACAGGCATGCATTATTTATATACCAGAGCATCGCATATATACTTTCGTCTGGCTGCTTCGATATCGCTTTTAGAATAGAAAAAAAAACATTTTTTTTTCAATTTTTTTTTTTTTACGTCATCCTTCGACGATTGCGCCGCGTCGATGTTGCACTATGGCGATATAAATACGGGAGCTGTTTGCTGGTACATACGCGGCGTCCGGTTCCGGCCAAGTGCCCGACGGAAAGGCCGATCGTGCGGCCTTCGTCGTTGTCCCGTCGCGAGCCCGCCAACGTGCGGCTCGGCCACACTCTCCTCCACGGCCCGACGACCTGACACAAATGCATTAATTCACCGACTGCGGAGGTGGCCCACGATGCAGCCAATCAATGACCGTACCGCAAGCGGTCGCCTCCTTGGAATGCGTAATAGCAATTTGCGGGACGATCATTGAGACCAAAACCAAGAGCATCGCTTTGTCCAATAACTCATGGAACGTTCAATATCCACGATACAGGCCCAACCTTTTCTCCGACGTTCGATACAAAGTACTGGCATAAGGATTTGGTAAAAAAAAAACAGGTCGTTTTTCAAGGTTTTTTTTACGCGTGTATTACAAGAACAAGGTCAAATTTTTACACACAGTACAAGGTGTTATGAAGTTTGAGTTTTTTTTTACTGAACAACTACCAATTGCCAAATAATAATAATAAACAACGGACGTCGTATCCGAAAATCTATTCGTCCGATTGATTTGAAATTTGGACGGATCCTTGATTATGTACTACGTTTGTTTACTACGTTTACTTTGTTAGTACATTTTCTACCTAATGACCGGATGATTTAAAAAAATGTCCATGTATAAAAAAATGGCCGTTTAAAAGTGACAATATTGCCGACTCGACGACTTAAATTTAACCCCGGCATTTAAAGCGGAGGGGTTTCATTTCTGGCCAGTTAAAAGTTTTCATTAAAAAAATATTTAAAAAATTCTCATAGTTCGAATATATGTTTTAACATATATTCTCACATATTCAAAAAAATGTTAATTTCCGTCAAAACGCATAAAAAGAGTAAAACGTCGCAAAAAAAAGGAAAAGTAAAATAGGAGTAAATTTTGGAAGCATTTCGTTCGACCTTGGCAGTCGCGCCGGGGTCGTTCCGATGTGTCGGAACGAGCAGTAAAATTGTATTGCTACTCGATCGAATTAATTAATTGTTTCGCTGAATAATTCGTTGTCTCGATGAATAATTCGTTTGTGACGTTGACGCTCCGGTTATATTCGTCGACGTTATCGGGATTCGGTGTATTTACAGAATACGAGAGGCACAGTGGAGGTCCGACTCCGCAGTATACAGCACGTGTTCGAGGCTTCGAACCCCTATAGTGGGGGCGCCACACAGGGCCAGTATTGGCGGAGGGTCGGCCAGCGTTCGCCCGGCGTCGGCCAGCACCGGTTTTCTGTGTCATTCCCACCAGGGGGGGTCGAGACGCACGAGAGTGTGTGATTCGGACGATATTTCTGACGATATTTACGACAGCAATGAGTCTTCATTTTACCGTGTCGTTGGACTCTGTCGACGAAGGACTGCGCAGGATGGACGGCTCAGCTCATAGCACGTTTACTTCACTGCTCTCCTCTTACTCAACCATTTACTAAACCCTAAACAAGCTGTCGGGCTTGTTGCGTGGGCAGCGACGTTTCAGGCTATTCCCGTGGGAGAGTTTATATCACGCTACGTGTATGTCATTGAAGCTTACCTATATAAGAACGCTGCTGTGTATTTCCATGCGTCAAGTATATCGAGCTGGGAATTCCTAAAGCGGGTTTTTTCCGCACCTCGACGTCTTCATCGTTGCTATATTTTACCACATTGGTGACAACATCATACACTCCAAATTTAATGTACTGGACCTTGAACATTGATTACATTACTTACATTAATCGAACATTCATGTACTTTTTAAAATTACAATACTCGATATTAAAATTACTAATAATTTAAAACCTTTTAATTTGACTGAAAATACCAAATATTGTAATTAAAAATAAACATTTTACAGTAAATTTTTTTATACAATTTTTAATCAAATTTTTTATCAAATTTGTTGGTTATTTCAGGCAAAGTAACAGGTTTTAAAAGATTTCTAACTTTAATATCGGCTATTAAAATTGTTTAAAAGTACATCAATGTAAGTAATGTAAGCAAATTTCAAGTTCCAGTACGTTAAGTTTAGAGTGCATGATATTGTCTGGCAATTTACCTCAAAGGCGGAGACATTGTCAGATATATTTTAAATATATATATATATATATATGCATATATTATTAGCTAAAAAAAAGATGAAACGTAAAATCTAAGCAGCCTTTGACGTCCCCCGCACGCTTTCGCATGACAGCCAGCGAGGCTCTTGCCGGTAAATCCGTAGGAAAATTCGCAGCCGGAAATCCGAGTAATCCGGACGTAGGTGGGGGAAACCTATACCTGGCCAAGAAATCGGGCGACTGGAAGTGGAAGTCGATCGTCGAGCGTAAGCCGGATCATTCGATCTTACATCCGAGCCTCACAGAAGAAAAAAAAAAAAAAAATTCATAACAAAAACTTCCGCCCTCTTTTTTTCGAGGAACGAAAAAGTTTCAAAGATTTCCACGAAGGTTCGGTGGATATGCGAAAACTGAGCGGTTTTTGCGCACCCATGGGGATTCGAGTATAATAGCGGAAGGGACCACCCGGTGAAAATCGACCGAGCCGTTTTGGTCCGGACGATGACGAGACGCCGAGGGTTCCTTCCTGTAGGGCCAAAACCTTTTCGACCCGGGGGAGAAGGGGGGGGGGAGGACACCTCGAAATTTAGACACGACCCGAGAATTTAAGGGTTCATCCGGTTTTCCGTTGCCAGGGCCATCCCATATATTAGTCGCGGCACAAAGCCTCGAGCCGTTACTTCCGGTCTGGAGTCAGCACGCGCTGTATCTCTCCGCTTCTCGGAGTGTGCGTGGGCCGGTTGAACTTCCGGTCCGGCTCTCCGGTCTTACATACCCTCCGAACCCTGCGGCACCCCCGTTTCTCCAATTTCAATTCAACGGCCATTCGACTACACGTTACACGGCTCCGACGAAATTCGACACCCGCGTCTAATAAAGACTTGTCGACACTCGAAACCGCCTTACGAATGTCTCTGAAACTGTACTTTCTATCTTTTCTTTAGTTTCGCGAGATATTATTATTATTATTATTTTAATAATCATCTTTAAAGCTCGTCGAGCGGTTTTGTTTGAATTAGATCGATTAGAGGAATATTTGTTACTGCGATAAAATTCGCTAGCGGGTTATTAAAGGTATTATTAAATATATCGGGAGAAATAATTTACGAAGATACGAATATTCATGTCGAAAAACTTGTTCTGGGATAGATTGTCGTTCGTCGAATTGTTTCCCGGATTTCGAAACTAAAATTAGAGAAGATATTTTGAAAACCAGCTGTCCACGCGACGCGGAAGGATCAAAGGAGAACCTCGTGTGTGAATATATGAAATTCAAGGTAAAAAGTTCTGGCTGAAATTAAATCATCTTTGTATCCAAAACTTCATATAAATTCCAGTTCAATTCCAATGCGAATTTCAGAAAAAAAATGTCAATCGTAATGTTATCTAATGACATCTTATTTGGTATTAATTTTATCTCGCACCCGTGTGTTAAAATTTCTCTACAAATTTTATGCATAAAATCACATTTATCGTCTACAAAAATTCCATTCGAGTCGTATGCTTTTTTCATCAATATAGTAATATTGATTAATATTGATTATGATATCAATTAATGTTGATTGATCAACATCAATTAATATTAATTGATCAATATCAATTAATATTAATTGATCAATATCAATTAATATTAATTGATCAATATCAATTAATATTAATTGATCAATAACAATTAATATTAATTGATCAATATCAATCAATATTAATTAATTAATAATATTGATTAATATTTTTCTTTTCAAACATTTGTTGCGCGTTTTTTTAAATGTTCTCAAAAATAAATTTGCCGATAGTTTTTATCGCTGCGATGAAAATTCTCTCTCGGTATTATCGTAACGGGGTCTCGTGCCGGTGACGCGCGCGTGGGCGGCGAACTGCGCGGCCAACGTGACGCGCACTCAAAGGCCCGCGTAGTACATTCATCGCATAAACTTCTTCATTCATGATTCACCGGGGACGATCCGGAGTTGTAAGGCGATCGTCGGTCGATGGAATCAATGGAATAGTATTATAGATAGTACTATAACATATACAGAACGGCGAACGATGGAAAGTCGATGTTCGGTGCGTCCACGCGAATGGGAACGGCCGAGGCACTCGGTATTAATATCGTACGTCTTCGCGAACTCGATTGACATCCTTTGAGAATGGTGCGCCGGTATCGCGCTCGCCGTGTGCGCGGCCACGAGCGTCCGGTGGCCTTGAGACAAATTTTCACTGAATCGATTAATACCTCGGACGAAACGAAATTAAATTTATCCGCTCCGCGATCTTTTCGTATTCCCTATTAATTAAATCGCAGACGGATTTTCTCATATAAATTTATAACGATATTTTTTTTTATCATTTTTGAAAAATGATTTGTAACGAAATTTTAACGAAAGGTGAATCGGTGAAGGTTTCTCGGTAAAAATTGCCCCGTCGCCGAAACATCAGAGATTATCGTGAATCTGTCGATGAAGATAACAATATTCGAAATATTTTTATGTACGCACGAGAAACTCAATTTTCGGTGAAAAATTGTTGCTCGAAACAAAATATATGCGCCGAGATAAAAACAATCAAATGTATATCGATGAGGTATTTCAGACGAGCCCCAAGCGACGAAAGGATAAATTTATGTCGCGCATTATTTGCGATGTCCCGCCGAATTGGGGCGAAACAGCTTTTGGATTCGTATTCGGGGAGGGAAAATATATCGAGATGGAATATATTATTTTCGACTATCGTACCAGATATTCTTGAACGCGCGAGCCACGCTAATGCAACCGGTTTTTTTAAAGGTAACATTTTTAGGACGTTTGGGAAAATCGTTGGAACATTTAGGAAAATCGTTAAGAAATTTGGGTAAAATTTTGGGACGTATAATTTCGGAATGAATATACCGATATAGAAAAATATATTATTTTCGACCATCGTACCAGATTAGATTGAATTATTCTTGAACGCGCGACCTGCGCCATTGCAACCGGTTTTTTGAAAAGGTAACATTTTTGGGACATTTGGGACAATCGTTAGGACATTTGGGACAATCGTTAGGACATTTGGGACAATCGTTAGTACATTATGGACAATCGCCAGGACATTTGGGACAATCGTTAGGACATTTGGGACAATCGCTAGGACATTTGGGACAATCGCTAGGACATTTGGGACAATCGTTAGGACATTATGGACAATCGTTAGGACATTTGGGACAATCGCTAGGACATTTGGGACAATCGCTAGGACATTTGGGACAATCGTTAGGACATTTGCGATAATCGTTGAGACATTCGGGACAATCGTTGAAACATTTAGGAAAATCGTTGAGACATTTGGGACAATCGTTGAAACATTTAGGAAAATCGTTAAGACGTTTGGAAAAAATGTTGGGACGTATAATTTCGGAATGAATATATCGATATAGAAAAATATATTATTATTCGACCATCGTACCAGATTACATTGAATTATTCTTGAACGCGCGAGCCGCGATATGTATCCGGTTTTTTGAAGGGTAACATTTTCTTTGGGACATCCGGAAAGGAAGGAAGTTTATTCGAGTGTGAAATTTCGTCATACCTGGCACAAGCCCGGAGTCTCGGGTTTTACGGTCTCCAAACATTTGAGCTGACGAACGACGTCGTCTTCGTCACGGTGGAACGATGTCAATGCAAAAGGCAAACGTCTGCTTCCGGTATGAATAAGTAACTGCGGAAGAGGAGAAACTCGCCGGAAGTCTAATAGACTCGGCTGCATCCGCCCTGTTCTGTACAGTGTACATCAGCGCGTCTAGATCGATTTCACTCCGTTTCTCTTTCACGCTCTCCCTGTCGGCTCTCGTTAGTTGCGAAATTTTTATCGACGCTTTTTGCAATAAACGATATAATAAAAAAAAGAAGATTGATCGTTAATTCAATCCGATCGGTCTCCATCGCTATGTCTGGCTTCCAATAATTTTCCCGCCTGTTCCGCTTTATAATGACTGCCCTATGAGTAATTATATTCATTTCCTGATACACTAATTACGACAAATTTGAGCGACAAGAATTCGAAAGTTTTACCGAAGATAAATCTCAATACCTTGTTATTATTTATCAGCCGACGGAAGCCGCCGCTTATAGTGTAATTGTTTTTATTAAACTAGTTTTCGGATCTCACCGATGGAACTGAAGTTTGTCGTATAGAATTTTTATTCCATAAAAAATAATTAATTATAATTTATAATTTAAATATAATAAATGAAAGATTCTCAAAGACCCGACACGGTATAGAGCGTCTGTATATTTAACAAGCATTTCTCGTCCACTAATTTTCATAAATTGGTTTTAATTTTATTTTTATTTTACAAATTTCTTTTAATTAAAGTTACGGTTCGGTGACAAAAAAGAATTGCAGAATTAACGAGAGAACGATTGTGGATCTCTGCGAACGAGAAAGCTTTGTTACATTTAATAGCTCGTTTTACTGCACACCGCGCGATGAGGACACCCAGAAAAATAAGCTATTAGACGGGCGCCCCGCCAATAAATATTTATTTGATTAAAATAAATATTTATTCGACTTACATAAATATATATTTAATTTAAATAAATATTTATTCGACTTCAATAAATATTTATTCGACTTCAATAAATATTTATTCGACTTCAATAAATATTTATTCGACTTCAATAAATATTTATTCGACTTCAATAAATATTTATTTGACTTACATAAATATTTATTCGACTTCAATAAATATTTATTCGACTTCAATAAATATTTATTTGACTTACATAAATATTTATTTTATTTAAATGATTTATTTGCGGGTGCCCATCAAATAAATTATATTTCCGGGTGGTTGCGCGCGACGCACGAGGAAGCGCACCACACACCTTGTTAGCTGGACGGCAGCTGAAAACAGCCTACTGCGCACACGCATCGAGCCCCGAGAATTTCCTTCAATGGGATGGCCTCAACTCATTCGCATCTGCACCTAGGGGTAGCTCTTTCATTGAGCTGCGCGCTGGCTCCCGTTACTTCCGCTTTCCGTTCATACTGCCTCCCACCCGCGTCCCCAACTTCCCCTCGCACATGTTTAACGTCCGCAGCGACCTCGCTCCCCTTCGGATTTTTCTTTCAACCTGCTATTCTACTTTCACCGTCGCAAAAGTGCCCGCGGAAAATTCATCATCTATATATAACCTTTGCGCTGTATCAATGGAATTCATCCAAGCGGATTCATTCGGGTCCTTGAATTAAAAATGCCCGCTCGCGAGGGGATTAAGTTTCGTCGATCAGCTTTGTTGCGCATTCGATCGCCGTATTTTCTCAATTTTAATTATAGCTGAGGGCATTTTTTTTACTCGGGTATTTTCCCAATTTTAGTTATGGCATGGGGAATTTTTTTACTCGCGTATTTTCCCAATTTTAGTTATGGCATGGGAAATTTTTTTACTCGCGTATTTTCCCAATTTTAGTTATGGTTGAGGGCATTTTTTTTCTACTCGCGTATTTTCTCATTTTTAATTATGGCAGATGAATTCTTTTTTTACTCGGGTATTTTCTCAAATTTAATTATAGTTGATGAAATTTTTTTTTCACCAATGGGCAACTTTCAATTTTATATGCATTGATTTATCAGACTTTCGTCCCAAGAAAGAACGGCGATTCGCGAGCGATTAAACGATATCTATATAGATAAGCTTTAGGCTTTATCAATGAAATCCATCGAACCGGATGCATTGAGGTTGAAAAATAGCCGTTCGCGAAGAGATTAAGTGTCGTCGATAAGCTTTGTTACGCATTCTATTTCCGGTGACTCTCGGCTATTTTCTCCATCTTAGTTATAGCTGATGCATTTTTTTTATTCGCCGATGAGCAACATTCCATTTTCACCGGCACCAGCAGACATCATGGTGTCTGGTTTCCAGAGAAGGAACGACGATTCACGAACAATTGAACGATAATTTCCTAATAATTTAATCATTAAAAAAAAATAAATAAATTTTAATTAATTAATGGAAATTATTAATTAATTAAATTGACTAATTTTATCATTTTTGGCATTAAATCTTTTTCAATTACTCACACAATAACACTATCTAAAAAAGACCAAAACACCATACTCGCTTGAAAAAAAAATAGAATCTAACTTTTAAAAAAGTTTTCAAATTTATCCCAAAAATTGAAATTTCCGAAACGATAATTTATGATTATTTCTTCGTAAAATAAAAACATCCTCCATCGCCAAAAGTTCATCTCGCCTCCGCCGAGCCTGTTCCATATTCGCCCGGAATATTTCTATATCAGAAAATTTTACTATCAGCGATCCTCGAAAGGTTAGAGAGTTGCGGTCTGAACGGCGAACGGCCGAGCGATCGCTGATGCACCGAAGGATTTGGGACGTTGCAGGGCAACGCGGTTGGAGGGGGGGGGGGGGGGTTGCCCCGACAGGGGTTGCTGGGTTACCGGGGGTTGCTCGAACGGAGAGCGGTGCCGCGACCTAGTTCGCCGAACAGTGACGTGGGGACCAACCATTCACCTAGTCCAGCCACCGCGATCGAGGCACAACGTATCGAAGCTAAACTAGGTCATCGTCGTCCTGTTCCCGCGTCCTCGACTCCGTCGTTGTATATACACGCATACATATACACGGCGTTTTATCTCGCTACGTATAGGTATATTTACAACGGAGGACGGAAAGCGTGACCTCCCGCCGCGGTGCCGGGCTGAGAGTTCCGAGGACTCCCGCCCGGCAGGGAGTTCCGGAAGGCCAACTTGTAGCGATGTGTGCAGATGTGCCGGATCCCGGATCGATCGGGCGAGAAGAAAAATTACGGCAGAGATAAGACCGAGGAGGAAATCGGAAAATCCTGATATCTGCGAACCGCAGTGTTCTGATATGGCGGTAAGGTCGTGATACTAAAATGTCGGGTCGTTTCACCGAGTTTTCCTTTTTTTTTTACTGTAAGCCGATAAGCCGAGGGAATGACTTATCGTCGCGGTAGAAATTTTCATATATAGTCTGTATTGTTATATATAGTTATAATAGTTATAATAGTCTTATATAGTCTTTATAGTTATATATAGTTATATATAGTTTTATATTATTATAGAGAGATTATATATATATTATATATATATTAGTCTTATATAGTTTTTATTGGTAAAATGAGACGCCGTTTTTCGGACGATCGGTTTTAGAGGAGCGTCGTTAAAATAAACCAGCAAAACTATTCCCAGCATGAGAAAATACTCGCGAGGCGGTGTCTGATTGAGAGTTCCGAGGACTCGTGCGCGCAGGGAATTCCGGAAGGCCAACTTGTAGCGATGTGTGCAGACGTGCCGGAAGTATAGGCGCAAAAATGGGGTAACTGGCTCGGTGCCTAAGGACGAAAAAACAGAAACGGATAAATAAAAGAAAGTGATTACCAGTAATTACGCATCAACCGAGCCGACTCGCTATAAGACAGCTTCGATATTCGCGGGACAATAACGATAAATAAATAAATTATTAATAGTCTTTATAGTCAAGACGGGACGGTGTTATTAGGACGATCGTTTCTGGGCGAGGGTCGTTAAAATAAATCGGCAGGCCTGTCGGTTTATTCCGGCATGAGAAAATACCTCGACGAGACCTCGACCCTTTCGCTTTCTTGAATCCGCTATTATAGCGTGCCTACTTCCGTCTCGTGCGTGATATTTTCTGCGCCTGTTTATGCACTTCCGGCCTAACGCATCGGGTAAACCTCATCCGGAACGGAAGTCGTATAGAAAAAGAGAGGGCCCGTTGCTTCGGCTTTACCTGTCCGCCGTCAAACAGTGCAGGTCCCGCATATCTCGGAAATCCCGCCTTTCTTCAAGACGATTCCATTGAATCGCCGGGGCGGAGGCCACTGCGAGCCTCTGCATTTCGGACTCCGAACAATAGACCCTTTCCCGGATAAACGATGAGCAACGGGGGCACCGCCCGTTTCCTTATATGCCGGACGTTCTTCGCGCTCCCACACGGCTGTTGTCTTTGCCCTGCACTATGCGGTTTAGTCGAAAGTGAACTGAAAAAATTGTGGCGCCAAAAAAATATATATATACATGATGAACGTACATGCCTACGATGAGAAGAGAACTTATTTAATGGTAACAAATATTTTTGTTGGATATGGCAAAATAAAGAGTCCTTTGAAGTTAACAAATTTTAGAGTAGCCAAATCAAATTTAATTGAAAAAAAAATATCCGCCCGTTTGTTTCCTTCTACGCCGGACGTTCTTCGTGCTCCCACATCGCTGTTGTCCTTGCCCTGCACTATCCGGTGTAGTCGAAAGTCAACTGAAAAAATTATGAGGCAAAAAAAAAAATATATATATATTATAAATGTACGTATCTACGATGAGAAAATAGCTTATTTAATGGTAACAAATATTTAGTGTCGCATATGGCGAAATAAATATTCCTTTGTCGTTACCAAATTTTAGACGAACCAAATAAAATGTAATGGACCGAAAAACTATTTTAACCCTTCGGTCATTAAAAAATAACATTTGTTTGGTGTAAATAACACTTCTTAAGAATAAATGAATATCGATTTTGCCGTATCCAAAAAAATATATATATCCGCTAAAAAAAACCCGTGAAATTTCCACAGTTTGTCAAATGCACTCTACCGATCCTCACACGAATATCCTGCCGCGCATTGCGCCATCGGAATTATCGATTAACCCTTCCGTCGGAACAGCGATCTTTTTTTTTACGTACACAAAATCACTCACGCCAGTGATTCGATACCACTTTATATCAACGGTCCCCTATAAGTGCATAATTTATTATGCACCGGTCTGTCGGCCGTTCGTCAAATATACATATACGTAACGATATTATTATCCGGGCTCATTTGGTACGTCTGTGAGTTTGGAGTGTGTGAATCTGGAGCGAGAGATGCGATATACGGTCAATAGGGGGTTGCTCCGGTGACCCAGTTTGTCCCGGGGGTTGAATGAACGCCGGAGCAACGAGAGTGCACGATGACGTCATTCACGACCTTATTTCCGGTGTGTTCCCAGTTCGCACGGGGAAATCGTGGACCAGCTCCGCGCAGAGTTTCCCGGCCGACAACCTGCCGTCTCTCTCTCCCTCTGCACTTTCCTCCACAGTGTCCCGTTGACCCGCGGCACCGAGGCTCTTACCGCGTCTATCTCGTGAATCGAACGCGAGCGCTTCCCCTCTCGCACGCGGGCTCGTTCATTCGCGGGCCCCGAGGACCGCTGCACCGGGCGCGCCGCACCCTCTTGCATCGCAACGGTGCGAGGCCGGCATGAATGAATTTTTGGCACCGCTGCGACGGCATCCTCCCGTAGCGAGGCCGGGCCGCTTCCTCCCCTCTTGTTCATTCGTTTTTATTCAGGACGCCACTTTCATTAACCAGGCAACTGGCGCGCGGGATATTTTTATATTTATTATTTTTTGCTTTGTCTGGAAGTCAACTAAGTTGAGGAGGTCAACATTGTTGAGGAAGTCCGCTTTGTTGAGGAAATCAACTTTGTTGAGGAGGTCAACATTGTTGAGGAAGTCAGCTTTGTTGAGGAATCAAACTTGTTGAGGAAATCAACTTTGTTGAGGAATCAAACTTGTTGAGGAAATCAACTTTGTTGAGGAATCAAACTTGTTGAGGAAATCAACTTTGTTGAGGATCAAACTTGTTGAGGATCAAACTTGTTGAGGATCAAACTTGTTGAGGATCAAACTTGTTGAGGAAATCAACTTTGTTGAGGAATCAAACTTGTTGAGGGAATCAACTTTGGTGAGGAAGTCAACTTTGTTGAGGAAGTCAACTTTGTTGAGGAAGTCAACCTTGATGACCTTCTTCTGTGAGAAATTCACCTTGACGAACTTCCTCTACGAGGAAGACAACTTGATGACTTTCCTTTACGTGGAAGTCAACATTGGTCAACTGACTTTATCATGGATGAGCTGTGTGAGCGACGATTAAAAAAATAGCAAGCAATGTCCGAATTTAATTTGCATGATTATCTTTTGTTGTATGTTTCAATCTCGTGCGTCATCAGTATTGAGTACTTGAGACGGAGGTCAGCGGGGCGAAACGGAACCCGGATGTAAAACGTACTATTTTTACCAATTCGTCGTAGGATATAAAAAAATGCTTCTTGAATGCAGATCACGGGGAAATTCGGTGTTACATTTTGCCCCGCTCTTTCCCACACAAATTTTTGACTCGCAGAATCGACTTATAATTCGCGGAGTCAACTTACGCCGCGATAGAAAAAAAAGAAAAACTAATGAAAAGGATACAATATTCAAAAAATATTAGAAAGTCATAAAAAAAAATCGGAGAATGGAAAACGATACCCGAAACCGAGATTTTTCACGCCCGTTAAAAATCGCCTTACAGGCGCATTTACTTCTCGAGTGTATCGCTCAGGGCGGCGCGAATTGCTTCACAGTGCGTCCACGCTATTGCCAACGTCACGGATATCCCGATCGGTCACCGCTATGGCTCTCTTGTTCTATAGTTACAGTGCAAACTTTGACCCAAGCCAACATGCGAATTCCTTACAGTCGGCGTACAATGTACAGACGAACAGAGCCTCTCGGTTTCATCTCCGCTGTTTCTGCCGTCGGCACTCTGTGTCCCGACCCTCGACTCTCGTGCCTTGAGCGCTGCAGCCCGGTGCCCTTTGTTCGACGCTGGATCTCCGACATCGAGAAAGATTTATTATGCACGCCCGTGGAAAACTCCGACGGGATTCCGAACGCGTCAAGTGGGCGAGACCTGCCCAAGACAGTACACTTTATTGCGGCTCTGCCTTCGAAGCCCTCTTTGTACGCGCTCGGTCCATTCAGGGTGTCGATGTCAGAATCGGCGGCCTTTCACTACTTTGGCCCACGGTAACGAAGCCGATTGTCCGGCGAAATTTACACCGTGAATCGGGCAGCTCCGGACTCTATTGTTAAATTGTACTACGACCCTGCGCATGGTGTTTCGCACCATTGTGGCGTCGTATGCTATAGCACGAGATCGCACGGTCGAAGGATGGGTTGCAGTATAACCCACGGAGAATCGGAGATAGGTGTTACTTTCGAGGGTCTCCGTGCGAAATCGCTGTAAGGTAAACAGTACAATGGCCGGTTGCAAAGGCGCACGAGCGCTCCCTGGGGAACGATTGTCTGAGCAGTTTCTCGAGGACTCGTGATGATCATCGCCTCTGCAGCGCATATACTTTTACTGTCTCTCATTGTGAACCATGCTGGATGGATAGCCGACGATGGGTCGGCAGTGTCGCTTGTGCAAATTATATCGAAGGGGAAGAAAAACTTTCCCGCTTCGACGAGAGGTGACGAGGGTGAAGTGAAATTTTTAGGCCTCTGAACTTTTAGAAGGTACTCGAGGCTAGAAACGCCCCGAATGATTGGGTAATTTTTCTTTAGCCTCACTCATCGGAGCTCGTCGTTTCGCTCGCGAGATGAACTTGCGACGCGTATATTTTTTTTCAATAGCCTAGTGTGAGGTCTAAAAAGTCACGGAAACCCCGGCAGTAGAGAGGCGTTATTAAAATGATAATTTAATGATTATATCCTACTCAATTCACTTCAATAATGGCTGGATCGCATTCAGAAGGCTTCATAAATGCAGAAGGTAATGGAGACATTATAACCGTTTTTTCGAACCGACAATGCAACCCGAACATAAATAATGAAAAACCGCCTTAATTGCCTTAAACATGTCGGAAATTGAGCCTCTTACCTTATGCCCTTTACGGAATTAGGTCACGGATATTTGCTTCTGGTCAGCTTTTGTTAGCACTCTTGTGAAGTTGTGTTCATTAGATTTTTTTTGTACCGACCGCATTTTTTTACCTCGTCTTCAGAGCATGAAACATTTCGCGTCAATAACAAATCGTCTTCCCTATTTTATCCGAAACTGTTAATTTTTGAGAACCGTGCAAGTAAGGTTTTCAAGCCCATGAAAAGGTTTGTTCGAAATCTTAACAACATCGGATAAAGTAGAGAGGACGTTTTGTTACCGACTGAGCGCTGGGATGTTGCACATCGCTTCCGCAATAATCAGGAGATGAAGAAGTCTCGGGAGCTTTCGAGACTGGCGAGGCTAGGAAAAGCACCTTGAAGTAGTAATGAATGTTATCGATACACCGTACACTGGAAAAAAATGACAAAATCTATCTTTTCTCCACTTAACTTTATTGTCAAAAATTCGCTGACTCTGCAGTTAATTATAAAATTGAAAAAGTCATAAAAATGTCAATACAAAAACGTACCGAAACTTATACCTGCGTATGCAGGCATACATTTGTTATAAAAAAAAAACCATTCAAGATATGTTGTTCCTGCGCAGAACGACGCGAATTATGTTACTTTTTTCATTTCATATAATAATTTACGACACTAGTGCGATAAAACATTTTATGCACGTTTCGATAGATCGTGAATCTCCTGTCGATAATAAAGGTTCGTCAAAAATTCACAAGACATGGCAGTCAATTGCAAAGTTTACAAGTTGGTGAAAAATTTAGGTACAAAATTGCACCAATAATTCTGTCGCTGCTTATGCAGATATAAATTGTTATAAAAAAAACATTCGAGATATGTTCGTGCATCGGACGATGCGAATTAACGTATTTCCTTCTTCCTTTTTTTTTTAATCTACATTAACGTGAGTGTGTAGATCTTCGAGTGCGCGATCCGATAGCGGATCGTTTCGTTCGGTAAAATTAATGTACAATTATTATTCTTATTCGAAAGCTAATGGCCCCGTTACATGTTCAGAGTACTCCGCGTTTTGTTCCTAGATCGTATTGTGTAAATGTAATACCGCGTGCACCAGCGATAGCACGAATTATATTGAGCAAAACGCATATCGGCGAGCTATTGAGATTCTTTTTGTTCGAGAATTGTGATTCGTTGTTTCGTCGTGATAGCGGAGCCATTCACATTAATATCGTAAGTCTGCGTGATTTTTCTTCGATAATATTAATCTCTAGTTGAAACGTGCGTGGCCGTTACTTAGTTCGTCGATCAGTCACACTGATTTTTTTTTTCACGTACCTTACTTTTTACCTAATGCGATAAACATTGCGACTCGAACTACCATTATTACGGCCCCGTGTATCCGCCGGGTCAACACTCGTACATCGTTGACCCGGACCGACGTGGAAAATTATTCGCTACACGGATCGAGTTCGATGCAAATCACTACTATCGCATACCGAACAATTACAATAATCTAAATAATATCGCTCGAGCTGCCTCGATGTATCAACAATTTTGAAATAATGAAGATACCAGAGAGGGTGATGAGCCACTTCGTTGGGGCGCAACGATATCCCTCTGCCCACAGGACTCCTGGATAATTAATATTTGGTGTGGAAATTTCTGTAAAATAAAAATAAAAAATTTACGGAGCAGTCGTTGATTATTTGGCGATTTTTAAATATTTTTTCTCGCAGATAAGCCTACGCTAGGCTGACTTACCTCGAGAGGATGTTCGATGGAGATAAGCATTTTTTTGAAGTGGGGAACATTATAAGAAATTATGAAAAACACTTTGAGTCAATCCTCAGTGAATTAACCAGAAAGTCAAGTTACAGAGTAGGTAGTAAAATCCAGAAAAATTTCAAGAATAAAAAAAAGGATGTAAAATTTGTTTATGTACAATGTTCCCCACTTGTACGAAACTTTACGATGTATCGGCTGCTTTATCGCGACACCGAGATTAGTGTAGCTCCGATTAAATTTAGAGGTGATGGATGGTTTTATGGATGGGGTTAACAGTGTAAACGCAAATAGCTTGCGTGCAACGATAAACAGAAAAAAAATCGACGATGCACGATGAGACTTACCTCAGAATTGCTGTGATCAACAAGAAAAGAGCCACCAGGGGCCCGGATGAAACTGGAAGTACGCCAGCCGCATAGTGAGCTTGACCACAAGCAGGCGGGCAAACCGGAATAATTGTTTCTGCACAAATAAGCAAGCAACGTTTCTAGTACATGCTGTCTACGTAACGAAATATTAAAAATTGAAAAAAATTTCATACATATTTCATAATCAGCGATATCGACATTGAGCATATAACGAGAAACGATCGGAGAACTTACACTGATAAGAACAACAATGACAATTTCTACAAAATAAAATAATTACGATCATGAACGAGATTTGAAAAATGTAAAGAAAAAACATTGCATAACATGGCCTTAAAAAAAATATTATCGAACCAGAAAAATATTTTTAAAAAACATCGAATAAAATGATTTATAAAATGCCAGACATACAATCTGTGTACAGTAGAACATCGACTATCCGAACTGCAACTTGCTTTATCAGAATTTCCATTTACCGAACCACGGCGCAAAATTTTTAAATACTTCGAACGATCGTTAATCCGAGCTAATCGAGGTTCTATTATATAAGCATACGTCTCTTTAATTATTAATTTACTCGAAATATAAAAAATTTAAAAAGATGTTGCAGATCAATCGTTCCCATTTGATCGACCGATTCTTACCGAAGAGTTCGACCTTCGTCTCGGCGGATCCGAGTTTGTTTTGCGCCCTGCAAACGTATTCACCGTACTGCCTTTTCTCGATCGTAATTATGCGGATAGTTGTGTCGGTGTACTCGTCGGCACTAGCGAAGTTCGATATACTGTAGTGCTGATTGTTCGAGAGCTGATCGGAGCCTTTGTGCCAGGTAATAGCGGGCGGCGGATAGGCTTCGATGTGGCACTCGAGATCCATGTCGTACTGCAGAGCCTGGCCGAGGCGCGGTCGAGGCGCCGTTATAACCGGCGCGAATTCCACCTCGACGTTTATGTTACGCTTCGCGCCGCGTCCGACTCCATTTTCCGCGACGCAGTAATAGGTACCGCGATCTTCCTTGCGCACCGATGTTATCTTCAGCACGTTTCCGCTGCAAACAATCGTGGAGCGTATTAATAACCGATGACAATTAAAAAAAAAAATTATCGTATGAATAATCCTCGAGCCTGACTCACCGGTAAATGGAACCGCCGGTCGGTAAAATAGCGTTGTTCTCTCTGCGCCACGAGATTTTCGGGGGAGGAAAACCTCCGGCGTAACATTCGAGTTTCACCTCCGAGCCCTCGACGACGACCTCGGAACGCGTCGAGTTGTCGCTGATGAACGGCGGTCTGCGCACTTGAAGTTCGACCTGTGCGGAGATTTTGTTGTTTATGGAAATAACAACTTGGCACTGGTAGTAGCCGGCGTCAGTCTCCTGTATGTCCTTGATCTGCAGGGCGTATGTGGAAGAAGTTGTGTCGTAACGTAGCGAGAATCTGCTGTCTCTGAGGATAAGAGTAGTCTGAGAAGATATTGGCACTTGATCCGGTCCGTTTATCTTCATCCACAGAACCGGATAGTCCTGGCCGTACTGGACCGAACATTGCAGCTCGACCACTCCTCCGATATCCTTTATTTGCTCCTGGGATATGTAAGATATCGTCGGAGTCCTTTGCGCCGTTACTGGTGGAAAAAAAAGAAACTTGTAATTAATATTTTGCAGAAACTATCGACTCTCATATAAAAACAACGAATCAAATGATTATTTTTAATTTTATATACATGCATGCATTGACATATGAATAAAAATCTGATATACCATTTTTTAAATGTTACTGTTAACTTAGAGTTAATGGTAACATTAGCGTTAATTTAGAGTAAACAGTAAAAACTCTATACAGTAAAGTATTGTTATTTTCAATTTTTATTTATTTACGAAGGAATGCTCCAATCAAAATATGAGGCACAGCATTTTTTCATGTCAAAGTATCGCCTATTAAATTTTTTTTTCCTCTAGAAAAAAGGAATATGCGTCATTTGTTACGCCTGAATGAATCACTAATGTTTTGTGTCACATGCATTAGTATTGGTAAGATGCAATAGAGCAGTAATTTTTCGAGCATTAAGTGTGTCTTCTTAATCTCCGTAGAGTTACGTCAAAAACTATCTTGTTTGCCTGACCGCATTTATAGAGTTATCGCGAGCGATAAGCCGTGCCCCCCGCCGACCTTTTACTTTATTTCGGGATAAAGCACGACGAAATGCACGGCGAAACGCGATCAATAGCGCCCTGCGATCGCCATTTTTAACGCATCTCTCGGTGGCATCGGTGTTAAAAAAATGTATAACTCTTTCGCCGCTTTACCGATTAAATTTTTACGACAATAAAAACGGCATTGTTCACCGACGAGTGCAATGTTCGGGAGAATTCATTGAGGCGAACTCGCACAATAATGTTTATAAGAATAGAGTCTCTAAGCCACATGTCTCCATTTACCATAGATCGAATTTATTAAGGCTTTTTTTATATTTATATTTACCTGTATGCAGCAAGGCGACGATGAGAAAAGCACCGAACGACTTCATCGCGACACACCCGGATTTGACGAAGAAACAAAACAACGCCCAACTATCATTCACCTTATTTCTAGTCGATTGGCGGTTACTTTGCGGTACATGGGATATTATTATTTTCGTATTGTACGCTTTGCGTCGGGAGCACTTTGGTTACAGTGTTTTGAAACAACTCGCACACTCCGTTTGTATTTTGTAATTAATAAATCACTTTTGTTATTAAACAAGGCACGTAGCTATTGCTTCTGCTGCTTCACAGGTGTCCGTCTCAGTGCGGTCAGTTACGACTGTTGATCGACTACAAACATGGCGGATGACGCTGCTCCCGCTAGTCAAACGAGCGGCTAATGTATGTACTGTATAATCCGACCGGCCATTGATGGACTTCCGTACACTCACGTCCGGTCGCTTGGGCGAATCATCCAATTACAAAGGGGGACGCGTACACACATAAATGTTTATGTTCAAGCATTCGAATACTTAGGTTTTTTTTTCACAATACCTTAGACTGTGCGAACTAAGGCGGAAGCTAGGAAAACGACTGGCGAAGAACTGCGAGTGGATAAGTCACCGATGGGTAATTGTTGAAAACATTCGACAATTGCCAGACACATGCCTGGAATTAATATAATTCCATCCCGTATGCTATAATTTCTGAATATCGATTTTCATAGCACATGGAACGGAATTCGACTTGGATGCGCAGTAGCTAGTAATGCGACATGAATAAATTATCGATGGGCAATTGTTGAAAGTTTTCAGCAAGAGGCATGCGTGGAATTAATATAATTGCATTCCATATGCTATAATTTTTGAAGGTCGGTTTTCGTAGCATTCGATTTGAATGGGCAGTAGACTTTCAATTCGTGCATATCGAGCTGAAAATAAGTGGACTCTCCTTAATATCCCGCGCTCGGGCCTCTGGATACGGTACATTAGTCCGAACTTTAAGAAAGAGACGGACGTAAGCGGCGTTGGCGCAAAGCCGAGAGCGAGTTGTCTTGTCAGCTGAGCGACTTCGCATAGTGCGAGAGAGAATCGAGGGGGGAAAAGCGATATTACGGAGATTCCACTGTACAGCAATAAAACTAAATCAGACTGTATTGTGATATAGATACGGCAGTAGATAAGAAGGTGAGAAAACAACGATACACTACGAATCGTGCATTGCCGTGATAACAGCACAAGAACTGACGTCTTATCAATATAAAGGTCAGAGAGTTGTTTTGACAGCGTGCAAAGAGACTACGTATTTGCATTTGCAAGTGTAATCAGCAATTACGTAATTGACACCGGTCTCGGATGACATGCGACACTATATTGCTTAAAACCGAACGTTTCTGAGTGATTTTCCTTGTAACATTCGAGGCGTACTCTACTGTGCAGTGCCAGTGCTTTGCCAGCTTCACTGCTCGCAGCAACGCGTTCAGTTGTTTGCTACGCACACTTTATTACTTTTATTACATAAAAAATTATTTGAAATTATGGAGTTTTTGAGCTTCGACGTGTCCAGTAAGAAGCTCAGTGTAGAGAAGTGTGCGATTCCAAAGCCGAATCCGAACGAGGTTTTGGTGAAGGTGTCGTACTCGGGAATATGCGGAACCGATCTTCACATTTTGGACGTAAGAAAAGTTTGCATATCGCTCCGAAAATTTCGATTAATTAAGAGCCATGTTAGAAAAAAATAAAATTGATTTTTACTAATGACGTTTAATAATTTAAGCTATAACTTTTGCAGGGCTCGTTTCCTTGCAAGAAGGAGGGTAAATTAACTCTGGGTCATGAGTTTTGCGGTACGATTCAGGCAATCGGTTCGGAGGTAAGAACTTTTAAGGTCGGAGACCGGATAGCCGTGGATCCCAACAGCGGTTGCAACAAGTGCGACTTTTGTCACAACGGAAAATATCATTTTTGCGAAAACGGCGGAATCAACCATACGATTGGAATATTCAGAGACGGTGGATGGGCCACTCATGCTCTGGTACCGGAGGAACAGGTAATTGCGCCTCGAAAAGCATTTCGACATTCTATACCAGAAATAGATGATTAAAAAAATATTGAATTTTAATTTTTTCGCATTTTATATTGAAGTTACTGTGGCCAAGAAAAGAATTTGCTCGAAAACTACGGATAAAATAAAATAATTATATCTTATTTGCAAAAAGTAATTCTAAATATTTTCAGGTTCACGCGATACCGGAAGGTGTTGAGATGCCACAGGCAGCACTCAGCGAGCCCTTATCTTGCGTGGCCCACGGCTGGGACAAGATTAGTCCCGTTACCGTAGGCACGAAGTCTCTCGTCATTGGCTCCGGGATAATCGGGCTGCTCTGGGCTTGTGTATTGCATCTTCACGGTCTCCGGAAGACCGTTGTTATCAGCGAACCACAGGAGAAGCGCAGGGCAGCGGCGAAAAAGCTGGGTACGTTTTTTAAAGCCAAAAAAAAATTGTTAAGAAACCGCTATAGTATATAGTATATAGTATATAGTATATAGTATATAGTATATAGTATATAGTATATAGTATATAGTATATAGTATATAGTATATAGTATATAGTATATAGTATATAGTATATAGTATATAGTATATAGTATATAGTATATAGTATATAGTATATAGTATATAGTATATAGTATATAGTATATAGTATATAGTATATAGTATATAGTATATAGTATATAGTATATAGTATATAGTATATCGTGAAAATACGTTAATAAATGTTTCGTATGTTTTGTTTGAAACACAAAGATTTGGAGTACGAGGTAAAGGCTCCGTCGGAATTGAATGAGAGGCAATTCGATCTGGCTGTGGATTGCAGTGGTTCCGGTCCAGCGATGGAAGCTGCGGTTCCGCTTTTACGCCGAGGCGGTCGGCTCTGTGTATTCGGCGTCGCCAATCCCAAAGCGACCCTCACTCTTCACCCGTTCGAGGTGCGGTATCCTTGCAGTGCGTAAAATTTCATACGAAACTAATTACATTTTAATGTATGTCTTTCAGATTTACATGAAGGAGTTGGTGGTCATGGGTGTTAACATAAACCCGTTCACATTCCCGAAAGGTTTGGCGCTGGTCCGAGCGATGGCCGATCGTTACCTGAATTACGAAAGATTGGGTATCCGAGTTTACAAATTGACTGAATACAAGGAAGCCCTCGAGGCGTTGAAGAACGGCGAGGCCAGCAAAGTTGTCTTCAAACTATAACTAAACTGAGCTGTTAAACGACTTATTTTGAAAAAATCAAATTTTGTAAAATATAGTGAAAATGTTAAGGTATCTTAGAGCTGCAATCTAAGTACACAAAATATACAAACAACTGAAATCACACGAAACTATCGGAATCCCTTAATTCTGGTTCGAGGCATGGCTGATCGCTATACGAGTTACGAAAGATTGGGTATTAAGTGCACAAATTGTCGGAATACATGAAAGACTTCGAATCGCTGAAGAACGGCGAGGCCAGCAACAATGTCTTTATACTATAATTAAACTAAGTAGGTAAACGACTTATTTTGTAAAAAATAAAATTTGTTAAAATATAATGACAATTTTTACGTATTCTAAAGGTGAAATCTATGTACGTAGAATGTACAAACAGCTAAAATTAGACGAAGCTATAAAAAAACCCTTAATTCCGCTCGCGAATGAGATCCATCGAAATAATGTAATCTTCCATGTCACGACCATAAATGTCCATTTATTTTTAGTTCATTTTCTTCTATCTTTCGCGAGGACACGATGCGACCGAGCCACACTAATCTGCTAGTCGATTTACACACGCCCCTATTCGACAAAGAACTTTATCGACGCTCGATAGAAGCTTTAGTGCTCCCCGAAGGGAATCGTCTAAATATAGTATTATATATAATTAATTTGTGTCGGTTTAGTTTGTGAATGAACGAGAACACACGATGACGTACAAGCTCGATCGACACTACCGTGACGCGCGAAGCAGCCAGTAGCGTAATGACAATGACCTCAAACCGATCAAAGATTGGCTTCGAATTTTTCATCGAGGCTTCTAAGAATATCCGTGGCTCCACGTATAATTGCTATAATCAGCGATATTATTATTAAGGGACAAAGGGCATTGTCATTCAGGATTAATAGTTAATCGACAATCGGGACCTTTGGATTTGAAATAACCGAAACAAAAATAAATGTAACATCTATATTTGTCATCGAGACCGTGCGGAATACGCGACCTCCTTGCTATGATTGCGCACGTAAAGAGATAGTCCGATTGTCCTGGAAGTAGGTCGTCGTTGTCGCGTGTCTGGCATTCCCACACGGCCAAGTTCCGTCACACGGGCTAATCAATTTATCGACCATCCAATACAATCTATGGTATCGTTCGACTCTTACTTTCATATATTATTCAGGGAATAACAATAATTTAATAGATCTTGTTACCAGTTGTAATAAGGAGCGTGAGAATTCCACGGTCTTTATGCGCCACATGGTGTGATTAGCTATCAAGGAAGACCCGGTGCACGTCCCGGCGCGCTCGTCAACGAGGATTGACGAGCTTTCGGGCTCTTAACTCTACCGCGACACGCTACTTTACACATTCCGGTGGTCGGTTACCGAGCGAAGCCGTTCATTTTGTTCTCGACAGAAGTGTACAACTTTGATTTATTGGAGTCTTGCCGAGCCCTCGGTGACAAAGTTACCGCCTACACCTGCATTTCAATTTTACACCAGCCCCAGAAATCATTGCGTTAGTTCAACTTCTTATTTGTCTGTGCGTTTACAATCATTCCTGTCGGCAGATCAGGAATTTAGAGTTGTTTGTTTTAGCACGATACTTTATATGACCGAAGGTCCGCCCTTCCGACTGCGAGAAACGGCTGGAGAATTCGCCACCTCGCGGCGAAGATCGGTACTACCCATAGCGCAGCGGCTGACCCTTCAAAGACAGTCACTTGAAAAAAATTCCAATAGCAATCGATTCTGATAGAAACTATTCGACTCCGCTGAATACGAACAAGAACGAAATATACGAAAGTTCAACAGCGTCCGTGTCCCATTCGTTCTAGTATTACCTTTTCCATCGGACATTTCAAACGAGCATTGAACGAATAATTCATGAAGAACAATTACTCTACTCCCATGTGGTTAAAGGAGTCAAGAGTTCGTCCTAATAACATCCATCACGGACGTTTGAAACATTATTTCTCGGCGGGTATGTTTGGCGACACACGTGTCCGGCACGCGTTCACGGGCATCTATAAAACTACGGTTCCTGTGTTACGATAACTGTACACGTACAAGTACGCACAACATACGTCCATAATGTTGTCGACGTTCGTAACCATAGCAATTTTGAAAGGCTTGCATTACCGAGTGGTGTCGTCCGAACAGTGGCAAGTCCGCTCGAGGGGTTTATATATCGCATGCCATGTACGACCGATGAACGAGCGAGCATCGCAAAGAGCCCTCTTTCATAGCCATACAGCAAACACACACACACACACACACACACACGCCGGTCACGATGTATTCGTACGGAACCGTGTCTGGCACTTCCTCACGTATAGAAAAAAACATACTTTTCAACACACGCCCAACACTTTACACGCCGAAGTCGTAGAGTATATAAAACATTGCCTTACGCGTTTTTTTGTAATCGTGTAAGCACAAAATGCGGCGAAACTATCCCACCTGTTTGCCAAGAAACAGACCCCTGGTGGTCAGTATATGGCACGACATCGCCGATCACACGCGCTCCTCCGCAGCGCCGCGCCACTGGAAACAGCATAGTCACAATCGGGAAAACAAAGTAGTCGCGACGATTGTCACTAAAGCAACATCCGCGTCGCCCTGTAATCGACGGTGTCAAAAGATGTTTTGACTGTTCTACGAATACCAGTGCTGAACGCCGACGATACAAAGCAGTCTTCGTTTCGATCGACCGTTCGATCTTTCACGCTTACTTTCGAACAAAGGAATAAACAAAGACAAAGAAAGGAACGACCGACGGACAGAAATTTAGCTCGTTCGATCACTCTCAAAGTCCCGCTTGACGACGGATCATTCTTTGTGTGTTTTTATTAATTTCTCGAAGAGACGAAAGTTGTTCATTGCAATCTTTCCGAATTTTTGTGTCGGCGACTTTCGACCGTCCGTTCGTCAGTGAATCCCTAGCTGTGCTGTATCGTTACTGTCTTAGCTGTACGGTCAAGGTCACACGACCGCATCGACGAACGACCTTTTATCCCGTTCGTATGTAGAGTCGCCGGTCTGGTATTAGCAGCGAAAACTCGAAGGCGGTCGCGGTCTGCCAGTCGATTAATAATTGAATGAAAAAAAGGGAGAATAGAGGTGAACGACGGTATATACGACGAGTGCCCGAACTCGGTGAGGTCGGCGCAGAAGCGAGCGAGAGTTGTTCGCTTGTTGGCCCGAACGCTTGAGGAATCAGTGACGATACAAGTGATCGATGTCCGGTTACCACGATGAGGAAGGATACACCCCCACGAGAAACGAAGCCCTCGCGAGAGAGGAGGAGGTCGCGGCTGCACGATTACGCGCCAGCCTGGCAATAGTTCTCACCGTCCTCCCACCATCACCCGGAAGCTTGCCCGGCTGCAGTCCGAGCCTCTTCGGCAACGCGACACCCAACAGGCCGCCGGAAGCTACGGGAATGGACGGTGATAGGATTCTTCTGGAAGACGAAACACAGGTGCAAGATCTTTGATTGAACATTTTTTTTAATTAAAAAAAATTTTAATTGATAATAACAAAATTTAAACTGTTTTGAAGCGCCGGTGAACGGGACGATTTTATTTAGATAGTCAATGTATGAATTAGAAGTCGACCGGAAAGAACACATTTTTTTTGTCAGTAAAATAATTTTTTTTTTAAGCTCATTTCGTTGCAATCAATTTGTTTCTGTGACATCAAAGGTATATAGACCAAGGTCGTGTACATTTTTTTTTGTTCTCGAATTGTGTCCGCGAAGTTTTTGTACCTGACGAACAGTTTAGAGTTCGCAAGTCGGCGCCATTTCTAGTAGGCCGAAAGGAAATTTTTTTTCTTTGCAGTAAAAAATAAATTGTTTTTGGGCAATCGAATTTTCGTTTCGTTGCAATGAACTTATTTCTGTGACATCACAGATATACAGATATTATAGATCAAGGTCATACAAAAAAAAATCTCGTATTTTGTCGATCAAATTTAACACTTTACACTTTAGAGACTTTAGAGACTTTAGAGTTGACGGGTCGGCGCGATTTCTGGATCAAGCCACGCGTTGAACTCCTTGCTCGAAGATACACCGGTGTCCGAAACTGTGTCGGTCTCGTTGCAAAGTTTTAACTCCTGATTTAAAAAAATCTTCATAGTCGTAATTCTCGATTTTCTTACTATCGCTTACATACCTATTCATATTACATGTGTAAATCTTAGCGAGTGCAAAGTACTGTATACATCCGGTACATGAATAGGTGCAAATCTTTTATGATACGTTTGTTTAAAAAACAGAGATATATATATATGTATATATACCTATATATTTTTTTTATGGAGGAAGTTATAAAATAGTATCGTCGAGCTTGACAGGTGATTAGAATAACGCGCTATATTCGTGAAGCTTTCAACGTCACCGACAAAGCTATACACCGGAATATTATAGTGCATAACTTTTCATCGATCCCGCAGTGAGCGCACCGTTTAGTATGAAAATTGTTCTGCTTCAATACTTATCGCCGGATTACGATTTTTCCGTGAATTCGCGTAACTTCGTCCTTGTGAATATTATCCGAGAAATAAAAAGTATTAATTCAACCGAACGGATAAAAAAAATCAATGAAAATATAATAATAAATTGAAACAAATAAAAATTGAAAAATTGGCACGAAGCAAATTAGTATGAAAATTGTTTTACTTCAATGCCTTTTTCCGGTTTACGATTTTTTGATGAACCCACCTAACTTCGCACTTGTGATTATTATGTGAAATAAAAAATATTAATTCAACTGTACGAGTAAAATAAAATCAATCAAAATATAATATTAATAAACAATAATAATATTTTGAAAAATTGGTGCCACAGGATAGCCGCAGTCGGAGGCCGAGCCGCACGGAGGGATTTGTACACATCGAACCGCCCAGCCCGAACAAATCTGAGTTCAGTGACATCGTGCGCTCGATCAGTTCGCCGAATCCGTCGCTGGCATCGACGGGTGCTTCGACGCCGCGGAGAGATTCGTTTTCCGTTGAATCCGACGACAGGACTGTTCCAAGCCCGTGGAACAGTGGAATGGAAATTGACGAGCGTTTTCCAGCGGTGGCCAAGGAAATTATTTACAATTCAGAGAAAAACAACGGTGACGTCGGCGCTGACGACTACACCGGAGATCCGGACGATCCGAGGGTCTCGAGGAGTACCTCGAAGGCGAAAGTTTTTCCGGCGGGAACGAGTCTGACGACGCGCGACGCGTTTGGTGAGTAAAAAGGAAAAAAATACGTCTCTTATTTTTTCTCGTACTGTTAACATGTTAACATATTATTGTAATAATATATTAAATATTATATACATAATGGGATGGAGCAGCTCGTTCTACCATAATACTAAAGCATCGCACTACCTCGTGCCATTTACTTTCCGCTGTGCCAAGTATAAAACTGACAGCACACAAGAACTTCCGGGCGCTTCTTTCACGACGCAAAAAAAAATGTAATAGTGTCCAGTCACGCAAAGTGACACCCGCTTGAACGTGCTCTCCAGAGACCGAGCACTCCCCTTGAATTCACGAATAGACTATAAATTATTAATCGCTGACGCGTTCACGCATTATCATGTTCATACGCTGCTGCAAATAAAATTTTTTCGAGTGCCTCGAAAAATATTTATTTCGAAAGATATTGAGCCACTGTGAACCGCTCAAGGAAATGCGAAACGTCCTCAGATACTGTTTTCGAGTTCCTGATAGAACTGAAATTTTAGCCCTTCATGTTAATTTTTCACATTTTTTTCAAATTTATTCATGTTATATTTTGATTTTTTAATCTATTCACCTTACTTTTTTATATTTTAATCCATAAATGTTTAATTTAGTCATTCACTTTAATCCATCACGAACATCACCGACGACACTTCATCGGGACGAAGACTTCACCCCAATCCGTTTGCGTTACATGTATGTACATCGATTTATTTTCCATCGCCGTTAAAAAAAAGTCCCCTCCCCTCTCCAGACAGTGCTTAATGAACTATCGCAGTGAAAATAAATCAAATTTATCTCCCGACACATCGAAGCCTCCGGGATATTTTTATTTCGCAAAGTAGATAAATATTCCCGGCTGATTCCCAGATTGTATCAATTTTGTCGGGGTAGTAGCACGGAAAATTTCTAACGCTTCATTTCATGGAGACACATCACCGGACCTTAACGTTCCGTCCGTGATTTTCCTGCGGATTTATTGTTGAGCCCGACACGACATGTATAAAAAAAAGATAATAAATAATGAGCGGGCGGGGACGTAGGCCAGATGACCTGGACACACGATGACCATACCCATTCTATGTACCCTTAATCCTATCACCGCTTCATACCGAGTACCGCGTACTGCAGATGGAAAGCGCATGCACATCCACATATCACGAAATACTTAAAAATAATTTTAGAAATATCTTCAATCTTTTCAATCTCACGAAATATTTTTAGAATATGTGAAAATAATATTTTGAAATATTCCAACGAAATGTTTCTTAAATATTTCAGAAATTTCAACACATCTGAAATATTTCTGAAACACAGTGATACAATATTTTGAAATATTTTAAATTTCATGTTTCACATCGGACAAATCCATTTGTCCGATTGAGTAGAAATTTGGACGGAACCTCGATTATAACATTTTCTCACTAATGCCCAGATGATTAAAAAAAAGTCCATTTATTTGTTGGTAACAAACGACCTCAATAGTTAAAATCCCTGCATTATGTAATATCAATGATAATAATCACTCATTTTCGTTACAAATCAGAAAAATGTTCTATCATTTCATTGTTCTATCGTTACAATAATAAAAAAAAAGTCTAATAATACGCCTGAAAGTACCCGAAAAAAAGGCGACACTACCCTTAATCCTATTACTCTTTCATTCGAAAGAACCGTGTACTATAGATAGAAAGCGCACGCGCAGTAACCGGAAGTACGCATGTAGACCTCGGAAAAATTACCAGCAACTATTTCATCGTAGATCGTATTCCCAGCTGATTGCGAGATTGCATCAATTTTGTCGAAGTGGTAGTACTTGTAGTACCCTAATCTGATTACCCCTTCGTTCCAAGCACCGTGTACTATATATAGAAAGCGCATGCGCAGTAACCGGAGGTATGCATGTAGAACAAGAAAAAAAAAAAAAAAAAAAAAAAAAAAATTAGTAACTATTTCGTCGAGGATCGATCGATATACTCACATGAGTTACACTCGCGCTTTTAGACACATAAACGGGTCGTTGCGAAAGTCACATGTGTGCGAGTCTCTCAGTCGATGGGTACACGCTATGACAGATACGAATGTCATAGCGTGTCAGCAATCGCGCCCGAGCCTCTATAATGGAAGTACAACGCTCGTATATCCTGTTATATGGGCGAGTCTACCTAAATCGCCATATCGGACTTAAACTGACCTATTAGACGATGAATCCTACCGTACCGTAAACCATGCCTTTTTCTTTGACTCCTTAACGCTCGCTAACGTATGCTATACGATACGAGCTGTACATTACAAAAGCTTCCGGCTCACGAGTTTTTCGACCCTAAGAAGCTCATATATGTTTAAGCTCATGTATATTTTATATGCCTAAAAAAACACTCGGATGATGAAGCGCAAATTGTGCTGAAAAACACAGTGTTCATTCTTACTCGAAACACCCCGCAGGGTAAAAAAAAAGTCTCTACTTTCGACGAAACTTTCTTGTCCAAAAAAGGCTAAAAAAGCTTCTTATGCAGATTTACTTTTAATTTGTACGAAATTCAGTTCTATCAATTTCGGACACTAAAAAAACATGAGATCTGGATTAAGTAACCGGTAGTTGCATTTGTGAGGATTGTTGATAGAAGTGCTCAACACAATTGTTGACCTTCTATCAACAATATTTACGGCAGTAACGGACCATTCATGCATTACATATAATGAGTACATTACACAAGTTTACCAGTTCCAAAGCTGCGACGTTGTGCAAACCACTGCATATAGTGATATAGAGCAAACATAGTAAAGTAATGAAAATTATATTGGGCTTTCTTCTTACTTGAAGCGGGAACATGTCAGCCGGTAAAAAAGTTTCTACTATCGACGTAAGTTTCTTGTCCAAAAAAAAAAAAAAATGGTGAAACGCTTCTAATGCAGTGCTTTTGCCATTCTACTTTGAGTTCGTACCAAATTCAAGTATATCGATTGCCATCACTAAAAAAAGAGATTTCGATTGAGTAATCGGTGATCGGGCTCGCCAGTAATTGTCGATAGAAGGGGTCAACAATTGGGGCAGCAACTGATCCTTCGTGCATTACTCGTGCAAGTTTACCAGTTTCAAGGCTGCGACAATGTGCAACCCGCTGTATTATAGTGAATTAACGTGCACCTACGACTACCTACAGAAAAGCATATAATCTGCCAATTCTGTCGATACTCCATTTTTTTTCCAATAATTACAGCCGTGCACATGAATTATAGAAGGACAACCGGAGTGTGTAGGCGGCACGATGTTGCATGATATGCCGAGGGCACGATAAGATATACGTCCTCATTTTTTTGTCGGCCTTTTCAGAAACGACAGCAACCAGTTATATATTTTTAACACGTATGCTTTATGTTTACAGGGCCAACGCTGACTCCAGCAATTTCCGAGCGAGATTCTTCCCTGCCGGAGACTCCGACGCCCGGCGATAAAAATGATGACGAATCGGACACAAAACACACCGGTATGCAGAACGGAGCTGCAGGTGCTTCGGGGGACGACGACGAACTCGATCCCGAAACTCTTTTTTTTCGGTGAGAAACTGTTATTATGTTGCCTTGTCACGAGGAAACTTGCTAAGGCAATCAGGAATATTCATGATTTTTTTTTTTTTTTCAGTGACGGCCGAAGAAGAATCGACATGGTACTGGTGTATCAGGAAGAGAACGAGGGTGTAATGACGGAAGTCGAGGCGAGAAAGAGGCAGCAGAGAAAAGTGTTTCAAGAGAATTTGCTGAAGGAGGGTCTTCAGCTGGAGCTGGAGCCGAAGGACAACGCCTTCGACGGAAGGACAAGTTTTCTCAAGCTCCACATACCGTGGAAGGTCAAAGTTCGATACGCCGAAGTGATGAATCTGAAATTATGCACCAAACGATTTATCACGATATCCGTCAAAGCTTGGGTAAATAATTTTTATCAATTATCGTACGCTTCACAATGCGAAATTTGCTTGAACGGTTTGCTCTTTCGTGTCCCGCAAGGGCGACGAGGGTGGCAAGGAGAGGAAGAAGATGTGGGAAAAGTGGATGAGCTGGTTCAACTGGATCAGGAGGATACAGACGTGGGACACCGACAAGTATCACGAAGAGCCGAGCTTTTATTCGAGCACCGATACCGGAGATCGCGAGGAGAGGTAATAATCGTGAGGAGAGTTTAATCATTTAATAAAACGTACATTTGGCGTCCCTAAAATTGACCGAACCACTCATTTTCGTCTCCTAAAAGCCTTTGCGGCTTGGGAGCGTGCCGGTCTCGAGACCACGTAGTATCTATACCCGATGCAAGTTTATTTATGTCCCCGTAAGCTTATAGACGTTGCGGTTGTACAAGTGTGTGGAAAAATCGAATTATAACACTCCCGACCTTGCCAAGATAGTTCTATACCGCGTTCACCCGTTGCATTACGTTTATTTATACAACTCTACCCTTATCGTAATTCGGTTTAATTTTACTATCACCCTCCGCGAGGAACGGGAATAAGTTAGTGCCTTCTAAAGTTCGAGCTTATCGCAAGTGAACCTATTGGCAGTAGCCCGATTTTAAATTATTGATGGACAGCTGTTCGCACATCTTAACGCACCTGGTATACGCCTTAACGCCTCCCACCCAAGAAAGTTTAACTTCAGCACCTTTTTTTGCAAATATCATTATTCGCTTCTTCGTCAACGGCTGTTAAAACTTTGTACACTTTCGTGAATACTGCAAGTTTGATCGTCGTGTATAATACAGATAGGGCATCGGTGATGGTAAGGCTAGACGATTACCAGCTGGTGCTACGATTCAATTCACCTTGCTACATTACTGATGCTTTCGTCGCTACATATACCGTTTAATTTTTTTCCCCTAGATTCGTCGTGAAGGACAGAGAAACCGCTTACACACCGGCACAAAGGTCTCAGATCGTTATGCAGATATTGATGAGAACGAGATACGACGAAATATCGGAGAAATCTGGTATAAGACGGCTGATCGCCGACGGAAGTTACCTCGACTGTTTTCCACTGCACGAGGGACCGTACGACAGACCCGGAAAGGATGGGGTTCTTCTCGATAGGCATTTGCTATATCTTATCTGGGCGAGACCTTCGCAATGGTAATTCATTGCGAGCGTTAAAAAAAAAATCAATGTAAATTCACTTTTTTTAAATCGAGGTGTCTCATTCAGTCCAAATGTATGTCGTGTTTCGATACAGGTACAAGAGACAACCGCTGTGGTTGATAAGACGTTACTTTGGAGAAAAAGTTGCGCTATATTTCGCATGGTTGGGCTTTTACACGAAATTCTTGTATCCGCCCGCTGTGGTTGGCCTACTGTGCTTCATATACGGTCTCGGAAGCATGGAAAGTCCTGACAACATGCCCAGCAAAGAGATCTGTGATCCCCTATTGGCCGGTAAGATGCAATTTCATCGTATCATAATTTTCTCCACCCCTTAAAAGTTAAGGTTGAAGTGACGTCATACTGCAAATACGTCACTTCCGGTTTGAAAATCTCATTTTTCGATTGAAAATCGCCAGTCCGCGATCCAGCGCCCGCAATATAGTCTAGTCCCCGTAAACATTTTGTAATAATCAACGTTGAATTTTAATTTAATTTTTATTTTTTATGAAGGTAACATCACCCTTTGTCCATTGTGTGACAAAGCCTGCTCCTACCGGACGCTGGGAGAATCATGTTTGTTCTCCAGGCTTACATATCTATTCGACAATCCCGCCACCGTCTTCTTCGCAATTTTCATGTCATTTTGGGGTAACTGATAATAACGTTTTTTTGTACACAAATTCGATAACACAATACTGCCTCGAATTATCGATTAGGTGGTCCGTATGTCACGGTATAAAACAACCAATCGATTTTGTGCAGCTACCACGTTTCTCGAGCTGTGGAAGCGTCGTCAAGCGGTCATAGTGTGGGAATGGGATCTCCAGAATCCGGACGGCGACGAGGAACCACGACCGGAGTTCGAGGCATCGGTTAAAACGTTTAGGATCAATCCGGTGACGAGAGAACGGGAACCCTACATGCCGGCTTGGTCCAGAGCTCGCAAGTACATGGTTACCGGTTCCATGGTTTTTTTCATGGTAATTTTTTCATCGCCAAATTTAAAATTCGTACCTTCCCAAACCTACTTAATTACGGTTATTTTTTTTACGTTTCAACGAACAGATCTGCGTCGTCCTCGGAGCGGTTCTCGGAACGATAATATATCGTACATCTCTGGTGGTCGTATTCTACGGGGGCGGTGGATTCTTTCTGAAGAGACACGCGAAGATCTTCACATCGGGCACCGCTGCGCTTCTCAACTTGATAATTATTATGATACTCACTCGCATATATCATAAACTCGCTATATGGATGACGAATTACGAGAATCCACGCACGCAGACGGAGTACGAAGACAGTTACACGTTCAAGATATTTCTCTTCGAATTCGTAAACTTTTACTCCTCGCTCATATACATAGCGTTCTTCAAGGTAAGCTCTTTGAAAGGTCGCTGACGACATTTATTATTTCATAAATTGACGTGCCTAATTTTATTCGCGCTTATCAGGGAAGATTCTACGTTCATCCGGGCGACGCCGACGCCCGTTCCTCCGAGTTCTTTCGCATAAAGACGGACGTCTGCGATCCGGCCGGCTGCCTCTCTGAGCTTTGCATACAACTCGCTATAATAATGGTCGGCAAACAGTGCTTCAACAATTTCGTTGAGATCCTATCGCCGAAGATGTGGAACTGGTGGCGAAAACGAACCCACGTCGCCGCCACGACAGACCACTCGAGAGCCTACACCAGTTGGGAACAAGATTATCAGCTTCAAGACCCCGGAAAACTTGCTCTCTTCGACGAGTATCTCGAAATGAGTAAGTACGATCAGACACCAATTTTCAGTCGTCCATAAAAAGTATTTGTAACAAAAAGGACGATAACGAAACAAGCATATTTCTTCCGCACAAAGTTTTGAAAGAAAATAATTTTAATATTTTTCAACGCGCGTTGCGTTTCTGTTCGCAGTTCTTCAATACGGCTTCGTCACGCTTTTCGTCGCTGCGTTCCCGCTGGCGCCGCTCTTCGCACTGCTGAACAACATCGGGGAGATCAGACTGGACGCTTACAAGATGGTAAAGGAAGCTAGAAGACCCTTGGCCGAGAGAGTCGAGGACATCGGTGCTTGGTATGGAATTCTGAAAGGTGTTACATACGCGTCGGTTGTCACGAACGTGAGTGAATGTCGTCCGGGGAAGCGATGCAACCCTCTTAATTTCTAATGGGATATCTTCGTGATTTGATTGTTGCTTAATTTTTTTCAGGCCTTCGTAATCGCTTACACGTCGGATTTTATACCCCGAAGCGTTTACGCCTTCGTCTACTCGCCTACGAATGATTTAGTCGGATATATCGATAGTTCCCTGTCGGACTTCAACACGTCGCATTATCGTGAAGACATGGTGAGCGACGTGGACAAATCGAATCCGGGGATTTGTCAATATCGTGGCTACAGAAACGGTCCCAATCACCCGGGTGATCCTTACGGTCTGAGTCCGCAGTATTGGCACGTATTCGCGGCTCGCTTGGCTTTCGTCGTTGTCTTCGAACATGTGGTACGTCAACATCTTATCTTCAATGTTTTGATTTAATTTATTACAATGATAATGACAAATGAATTGTAATTTTTATTATTTATGATGATTCGATTAATTATTATTTTGAATTTTCAATCTTCAGGTATTCGCATTGACGGGAATAATGAGCTACGCGATTCCCGAGATACCGAAATCGGTTACTACGCAGATGCAGCGCGAAAGACTGCTCGCCCGGGAGGCCAAATTCGAGAAGGGTATAAACAGTAGGGAAGACGAGGAAGAGCTTATAACGGTGCTGCGAGAAGCCGGCCATCTCGGTAGGCCGGCCGGTAGAAGAGGCAGTTGGGCGAGAAGATTCAGCAAATTGAGCGACGGTCTTGACGCTCACGTTGACGTCGCGGCGAGGCACAATCGACAGAGTGACGCATCGACCGTTTGGGAAGTTACGTAATAAGTTTGACGGATTGCCGGACCGCTGCGGGAACAATCCGGGTCGTTAATTGGCGTTGTGATAGAACCATACAGAGATATCAGCGAGTGTAAAAGGTCGTCGAGACGCCGGCGAAAACTTATGAATTAACAATCGACGACAGAGATCGAGACGGCAATTTCATTTTTTAAATTTTATTTTGCAAAATAGTTTCGTTCGCAATGGACGAATATTTATTTTATCACAACAAGCGTCCTATCGGCAACGACATTTTCGATTAAAAAGAAGTTTTTTTAGCTTCGCGGATCTGTCGTCGATAAATTTATATTCGCGATTTGTTTGCACTCGTCGATCTTATCCGCGAAATGACAATCCGTCTGCCAAAATAATAGTTTCACTTTTAAGTGACGAATGTGTAGCGGGTTTCCTGCGAGCATGAATCGGCGTTTGGCATTTACTCTAGTGCAATGTGATCGTGTAAAATTAATTTCTCCTAAAATTTATTTATCTTCGATAGAACAGAAGTTTCGATGACGATGTTTATTCGTCGAGATATTAAGTTATAACGTCTTTTTTAACTGTATGAATTTGCCAACTCTGGCGTTAATGCTGAAACGATACGTTACAGTAAGAGTGTTCGATATTGACGATTCCCATCCACTGAACCGATAATCTTCCTGCGTATACTTGCGGATTTACTTGAGCGATGAGCCACACAGAGTCTTTTCAATCTGTCGTGTTATCGTCAATACTCGGACGGTTAATAATCGATGATACTTTATTACATCCGAATATTCTTTGAATTGTAAAAGTTACCGATAATCAATTGTGTACATTGTCATAGTCACACATCATTAGCAGAGAATTACGACTGACAAACGTATTATTATTAGTTATTAATATTATTTATTTGTATATAATGTAGATGTTATAACGCACTGTAAGATTGTTGAATTTGTTGTTCGCGAGCTTCATACATTTATTCGTTAGATTGTGCTTGTCGGCTAAAGAATAGTATATTATGGTACAAGGGGGAGAAGTGCGCGATTTTCGGAGAATGCGAAGTTTGCTGGCCGAGCGGAGCGAGGGAAGAAATCACGCGAGGTGAAAATCTGCTCCTTCTCGTGTAGCATACGATACTTTTTTCTGACTGCGTTATAATAACCACATTTCTTCCGTCGCAAAATCGTCATATTCGCCTATGGTCATTACTCATAGGGAATAATAGGGCTTCCGGGGGAAAAACCCTGTCATATCAACAATCTTGTGTACTTCTGACTGAAGAACACGATAGGCACCTGGATTTTTCCGCGATGCCATCGGGAAGCAAAGAAATCGCTGTTTGAAAATACGCAAAATCACTCATTTTTATCATTTTGACTAGAAAAATTACCAATACACTTTTTTCGTTAGTCGTTGCTCCGAGATTATATTTAATGTATTCTTTCACGCTGATTACCAATCTAGTCTTTATTTTATTCATAGATGAAAATTTAATACCGAAAATTGAGTCTAAAGTAAAGTTAAAGTAATTTTTTGCGTCTGATTCACACAGACACATCCGGACATTTTTTCTAAATGTGATTCTTCGATGTTTTCAAACATTCTGAAGACGTCTTTATTAAAACCTCGAAAACATTTTTTTCGCTAATAATGACGCCTATCACTCCCTAGGGAGTAATGAAACAGTACTGCGCATGCGCAAAGGTTAATAATCATTACGGATCATAAGATTTTCCGCCCGTGTTGCAACTTAAGGAATGTGGTTATTTTAGCAAGATCGGGAAAAAAGAAATTTGCAATTGTGCAATGACCGTCAACGCTTAGTTCAGTCCGGGCCGAAGACTGGTAAAACTTTGCTTAATTTATTTCAACGAAAGACACGTTCAACCTGTTGCGATGTGAGAAGACTGTTTGTGTGAATATTAAATGTTCATGTTTTTTTTTGCAATAGAACTGATCCGTAGTCGGAAAATACCCCGCCCCCACCCCGTGACAATTATCGAATTTATATTTTTAAAAACTTGATTTTCCAGTGATCCAATTATGCCCAATTTTTACAGACAATTTTAAAGCACGAGAATGATACGGTTTATTGAATAAATCAACTACAATATTTTACTACACAATATACTCTTTATTTTACATGATTTCAATATTCCACCTCATCGCCCGATAACGGGCTCGACATTATTACAATAACTAACTCGACAGAATATATTTATAGTATTATACACGTACGTAATCATTCATCTCTTCGCTATGGATTCCATTTATATTTATAATTATATTATTCGTTATTGGCCTATGATTCGTTCGTAACTGGGCTTTTTTTTACTTGCGCATCGCTCTACACTTCATCAAACATCATCTTCGTCCCCATAATTATCATAATAATAATAATAATCATCATCATAATTTTGTTAAAAATCTAAAACGTTTAGTTTACATAACATACATACCCACGTTTAAAGTGTATCACAGTTGTGTTGGGGGAGATAGACGGGAAAAAAAACTTGTAGGGTGGAAAGACGGGAATACTCGAGATCTAACGTAGTCCGTTCGATAAGTTTTTTCTTTAAACGCCGACGAATATTTTTCCTCTCGAAAACATATCTCAATGGGGCTCGCGATTCTAGCAAATTGCAACGAGACCTACGCGATGGTGAATAAAAAAATGTCGTTATTATCGGTTTTTATCGATCCACGGACGATTTCGTTAGAGTTCAATTTTTTTCAGTGTCGAGCAAATACTTCAGGTAGTTGAAGTACGTATTGATGTACTCAGTATGCTAGATGTATCCAGTATGCGGCAATTCAGTACTCAAGTTTCACCGAGTATGCTTCACTCCGGTACTCGCGTACCGCCGAGTTCTCGATACGTCCAGCACTTGTTACTTCGATTCGTACTTCGAGCACTCGAAGTATGGTGTGCCAGCTCTGTTTTTTAATTTTTTTTAAATTTAATTTAATTTCAAGTTTATCCATTCTGATTTGTGCGACCGGAGGGAAGAAATCATAGACACGAGTTTTTCGTCTTACTTTTTTTCTCAAGTTCTCCATTCACCGATCTTTTCGCGATTCTTAATTTTTTTTTGTTGCATTATCCTCTATTTCAATATCATACTGGTGTGCGATCGTGGACGCTTCGGTCGGTTATCGTTTATCTATTCTCTTTGTACATCTACCGAACTACGAAATCTACTACTTATTAAAAAAAAAAGAAAAATATCTTAAAATATATTGTACAAGTTACAACAGTCTGCATCGAAAAATAAACCTTTCTTTGTTATGTTTTTTTTCCAATTATAAAATAGAGCCGCGAGTGTCGGTCCGATGGGGGTGGAGAAAGGGCGCACTGCGAACGGAGGTAAGGAATGTCTCGAATCGCGAGCTTGAACACGTTTTCCCCATAATCGCTTGCCGTCAATCTCAAATTTCAATTTTTTTGTTCTACCTCGCCGTCGATGTTTCATCGTCACGAACGCACGCTCTATGTACACGTCACGGTGCGTCGCGGCAATTGATGTTGGATGTACGAATTTTCAAAACCATTATTCACAGTCGTCAGTTCGTCATTAAAAAATATCGTCTCTCTCTCCTTATCTCTGTCTGCCTGATTAATTTGAAATACACTTATGTACACGTTAATTCGTCGATCGATCGAGACTCGCGATGCGACTGTCGCAGGACTGACTCTGACTGACCCATTATGCGAACGGACTACGCCCCGATCTTTTCTTTTTTTCATGCTTTTTTTGCGCAGGCATATTTTTATCGTCCCGACTTTAACCATATAGAAGAGAGGACTTCGGGGGGGAAATTGGGCTTAGCTAGGACCTGGTGGAGCATTGAAATTAAACATGGTCGTTGGCGGTCGTCCCGGTTGCGGTTTCGGCGGCAACTTCGGCGTCACCGAGCCTGCAAAGTTAAAAGCACAGTCAACATATTTTTTTTTGTTACACTTTTTACGAGTTAATACTGTAATACTAAATGCTAATTTAAATCCTAATTTTATTTTATATGATTTACCACAATATAATTATCTTGGCAAATTATGTAAAATAAAATTTGCCGTCATTCGTGCATTTTTCTTGGTGCTACGATGTTAGATATTTGTCTTACCGTTTGGCTGAGTGGGCGGAGGCTTGGTGGGACTTGGCCCATTGAAAGACATGTATCTCCGCGGATGCGTTGAGTTCGAGGTAGAGCTCTCGAGGGTGGAATTTCGACGGGCTAATAACGCCGAGTTGCTGACAGGATTCAAAGTGGGAGGAAGTCGTGGTGGAAGTGTTACTGGAACGTCTCTCGGAAGGTCCCTTCTTGGCGGTAACGGAGGCGGCGACGTTCCCTCTCGAGGTGGAAGTATCGGAGCGTTCGGTGCTTGTCGAGCCTGTAGACAAAAAATATCATATATTAGTAGAGGGTTTAAATTAGCGATAGGGTTATTCCAAGTAGGACAAAAAATTAGTTATTAATAAGCAGAGCTGTACTTCAAGTACGTACGTGAAGTGTACAAGGACTTTTTTTACGATTTCTAGTACCAAGTGCAAGTACTTTTCGAGCACACGATGAGTAGCGTGGTTTAAACTTTTCAATAATTAAATGTCATTAATGAAAAAGTTAACTTTTGGATCTAGGATACCTTATAGTTATCATCCGGACAGACATATGTAACCCATTTAGATTGCTTTTTCATACCAGATGTCTTTTTGCCACAAGGACGGTGGCTATGAATTTAATATCCGTCGATCGATAACCTACTTGTTGCGGTGACTCGCTTATGGAACTTTCGCGTCTTCGATGAGACCGCGGCGGCAACGGTGGTGGGGGTTGATTGGGAGGCACGTGGCTGGGTGAAGGCGGGGGTGGCAGAGGCGCACCGGGACTTCCGCCGGAGGACGGAAGTCCGGTAAGTGCGCCCATAACACCGATAGTACCGGAATTGAATCCGAAATGGGTCGCTTGCGGTTGATGATGCGGCGCTGGCATGTGTCCGGGTGAACCAAGCTGGGGACTGCTGCCCGGTGATCCCAGGGAGAGTCCCGACATGCTGCTGAGCAAGTCGCGGGGTCCCGGAGAACCTGGCGGTGGTCCTGTTCCTGCGAGAACCAAATTCAAAGCTCTTTATTCCATTTATTTGAGTTAAAAGGAATCTACGCACCTCGCTCAAAACTGCTGACCCATATATTTTTTTTTATTCGTATCGAATTATTTGTATTCTACGTAAACAATTGCGAAATTATGAAAATTATCAACGCTACATATTTGTATTATTTCATAAGATTCATTTTTTGTATTTGAAATAATTTTCTGCGTGAGCTTTTGAGCAAGGTGCGTAATCGAATAACGACAGATACGTACCACCCAGGAGAACAGGAGCGAAAACACTGTGATCACCTGTGTGCGTTGTGATGTGAGAAGTGTGCGGCGGCGTTTCCGGCAATTCCGGTGGCGGTGGCACCTCGGGAGTTGGATCGTGAAGCCTCACACTCGAGGCGACGGCTTGCAGTGGGGCTGGCAATTTTCCACTCAAATTTCGGGCTTTTATTCCCGGAGATTTGAGATTTAAGTCTGGCCACTTCCTGGGCTGCAATGGTTCGACACCAAATTTAAATTTCCTGTTTCTCAACTTTATAACGAGGAAGCGAAGCGCCCGAGCCATAAGACCCTGCCAGTTGACAATACAGAAGAGAGGAGTTTAATAGTTACCACTCGCGGTGGTTGCCTGCAGCTTCTAGGCTCGACTTCCAAACTCTTGTTGAACAGATAATTATGAATCTCAGCTTCAGGTGTGTTCGAGTCGAACGGTGCCAAATTTTCGATGAAATGCCTTATCCTGGTCTCGACCGAGAGACAGTAAGGCTGATTCTGATACTGCTGAATCTCGCCGATTATCTCCGCAATTTTTCGCCGTTTACTGAAGTTTATAAGTTCCGGGCAATCCGTCAAGTAGTTGGAATTTCCCTCCTCGATGTGAAGTATATTCGTCAGGTACATGCCTAAAAAAAAGATATCATTTAGTTACGAGATCTACGTTTCGATAAAAAATATAATTTGTAAAAGAAAAAAACGTTTTCCGAATACTTACCACAGAATGGTACGCAAGGTGGATTAATGGATCGTAACTTTTCTTGATATTTCCGAAAGTGACCGTTGTGCAATTCGCGGGCCTCTTCCAAATATTTTTCCAATCGCGCCGGAATTTGCTGAAGGAATCGAGAGATGACAATGTTTATACTTCCCACGTGTGATCAAGTGGGAAGTTTAACCCTTCACGTACGGGATCCTCGCTGAGCGAGGGCCTCGATTACAATCCAATTCTCGCTCAGCAAGTACATGCATTGCGCGGTATAAAAATCGCGTCAAATAATATTTCTATCGTCAATCGCGAAGCTTCCGTACGTAAAGGGCAAAAAAAAATGTCCACCTTCGACTAAATAACTTACTTGAAATGTAAACTTCAATCTATAAACAGAAGCGGATCCCATGGCGAAAACTATGGCTATCACGCCGTTGAAATTGTTGAGATCCTGCAGCACCATCATTATCTCGATAATACGAGAGACGATAGCGACTCTTTCCTCGAGGTTCTCGGCTTCCACTATAGTCTTTTCAAGCCATAGCCCGAACTGTCGACGCAGTAAATAAAATAATTCAATTTTACTCGTCTTTATACGATTGAAATATTTTTATGAATCACACTGGTGATTGAGGAAAAACTCACGTTCGTCGTATGCTTGATAAGTTTTAGTAAATTCGGTGATGTTATTTCTTTGTCTTTCTTCGGTTCGACTAATTCGGAAGGTTTCACCGTTCTATACAACTCGAATTCTAGCAAGGTTAGTTGTCTCGCAAATTCGATGGGATGTAGCTGAAATTTTTATCGCAATCAATTGCAGTGAGTTACGTTAACAAAGTTTACGAATAAATCGAATGTAAAAAATTAATGAATTTATTTAAAACAATGTTATACCGTAAGTATTCCCCACTCTTCTTCAGGAACTTTGAGATGCCACTCGATAGGCGGCGGAGATCGTTCAAAACTAAATGTTATCGGCCTCTGCTCGGACTGCTCGCACTTTCTCTGCACGATCTTTATAACCGAGTCAACCCACTTTCTCATCGATTTGCCACTGACAGTGTCCAAGAACGATCGCAGCTTCGCGAGGAGGCTCGTGTCCCGCTCGAAGTCGTAGAAATGATGGTCAACCTGCATAAAAAACGAATGGCTCATTTGAACGATCCTGCATAGACCGGACTGCAATATTTTTTGTAAATTTTGAAGTAATCTTCGACTAACCCAATGCCTGAATACATTCAAGACTCTGAATTGTACGGGTTGGCAGAATTCCTTGCGATATCTCTTCCAGTCTTCCCGCACGGTTGCTTTACAGCCAGTAGGTTTTTCCTCCTCTCCATAAACCAGCGAAGGATCCGGTATATCGAATCTTTCGATCAGCAGCGTCAGTAGTTCCTGAGGTGAGCAAAAACTCCTGCGAAAGAAATATAGTTAAAATAAATTTTAAAAATTAGTACTTTGTCAATCGGTGGGAAACCGGCGGTTTGGCGCACGCCTAATGTGCATAAAACCCCAATTTTTACACCTTGTGTAGAAAGCGCCACTTACGCCACGCTTTACAGGCACGAAAAGCGGGACTTTTAGTGCACATGTTACAAAAAAGGTGTACCTTACTGCTTCGAAAAATAAAAGTGTCTCACCTATAAGTAGTAAGGAATGTTCGTACGAAAGCCGGATCGGCGTAAATGTGGTAAGTGAGCCTCTCGACGAGTTTGACCAAGGTAGCTCCCTTTATCAGTGGCACGCCGCCGTTTTCCCTCGCTTCCAGGACGAGATTTTTCGGACTGTCCTGCTCGGCAAATTTGTACAGATGTGGCGGAGGTAGCCTGAGTGGATGCTTCCTCTCCTCGTCCAACAGTATACTGTCGAGTGTCCTCTCCAGCATACTTTTTGTGTTCAACATCACTAGATCTGCCATCCAACTATTCTTGTCCTCGACGGATTTCGCCACGAGCGTTACGCTCGGATGATCCCTCGGTGCGATTTCGAAGGCATTCTTCAGTTCTGAGGAGCAATTGATAAGCTTTGTGACGAATCCCTGCAGGGAACTTATTTAGTGTTCGAAATAATTACTATTCCCTGCATATTGTTTAAACACCCGACTACGACCTTCCGCAACCTTTCGAGACCCTTTCATTTTTGTTCCACGTCGATGGAAACATAAAACTGAACTTTCCGATCTCACCTTCGGTATCCTCTCGATCAATTATGTCGACTTTTCTGATGAAGAAACGTTCTTTCAGCCGAAGCTCGCCCTGATGTCCGGGATGACCGCCGCCGACACCGACCGCTGCCACACTCACGCTCACCCTTTTGCCGCCGCTCGGCTTGCAGAGAACCAGCAAACCGTCGAACAAAAAAGCTCGCCTCTCCGTCAATCTTCGACCGTTGCTACCCACTTTTCCAAGCATGTCCTCTGCGCAGCGACGAACACAAAAATTACAAATGAACAATTATTTCTAAATTTATAAGTGACTTTTTTAGTGTTACGAGTATCTTTTTCTTTTTTGTTTATTAACCTCTGATAAACTCGTTACAACACTGGCCGATGTCCTTCTGGTCCCAAGCGTCGACGGTTTTCTGCAATTCGCTCGTTTTCTCGAGAGCAGCGTGTCTTCGTGCTCGGCTTTGCATCCGCAAACCGGTGTCCTTTTTCGGAAGATTCGCCATTGACTTTACCAGCTCTCTCTGAAGCGGGCTCAAAACACCCTGAACTTGCTCCAGCGACTCGCCATCCTCGATATTTAGCGTACGTTCGTGTAATACCTGTCGAACAAACGATTCACAGTTATTATTTACTCTTTTTTTTTCTTCTAATGATCTGAAAATTTCTACTTGTTCTTCAGCTTAAAGAAAATAAAATCCTTTACAAAACACAAATAGAGAAAAAAAAATAGATTTATCTCGCCGGTCGAACAAGCGTCGATAGTTTGTAGAACGATTTTTTTTCTGAGCTCACCTCAATATAGTCGAAGTACAAAAAACAGTGCCACACGGGTTGTAACAAAAGTTTCGGCAAGTAGTACTTGACAGCTTCTTTGAAACCGTGACCCGCTGCACGAAGGGCCGCATTGGCCTCGGGCCTCGACAGTAACCTCGTTAAAACTTCCCGACTAGCTGGACTGTTAACGTCCCTTGCGTATCTGCGAATATCATATACGTTCATTAAAATCAACAGTTCGACAGAAGCATCGATAGAAAAATGATTCTCCATTTTTTTTGTCGCTCCCGCATCGATCGTACTTTATGTACACTTCGAACTCCGCTGCCTCGGCCAATTCCTCGAAGCACGAACCCACTGTTGGAGTTTGTTTTTCCTCGGTTATTTCCATTATGTCTTCGAGACTTCCGAGCAACGTTACGGTCACTTCGTAGATATCCATTATGTTACTGAAGAGTTTTTCGAGCTCGCCTCGATCCGGTTCTAATTTCGCTATTTCTTCACGAAATACCTGCAAATTAATACAACGAAAATTAGGATAAAAAATAACGGAATTTTCAACGTGACGTTGAAAAATTAAACACGAGACAATGATTAACATAAAGTTAAATTTTAATTTCGATTATTATGTTACCTTTATGATCATGTGAAGATCGCGAAGATAGTGCCGTTCGTCATGTATGAGATCGCGAACGGATTCCTCGTAGGTCTGCGAAACGACAGCGCCCAAACCGCTTTGCGGGCCCTCCGTGCAGTCATCTTGATAAAACACGTCCATCAGAGCCTGTAGAGAAATTTTTTCAACAAAAAAGTATGAGTCGATTACACATATTTTACTTACGAGAATTACTTCTCGTACAGCGATATTCATACAATTCGATCCCATAAGATTTATTTGGAAGACAGACTTAGTTGGATTTTCTAATACGACCGGTGCTGAGATTTCTCATTGATATCGACATTTATATAAGTTACTAATAAGATTTAAACAAAAATTGCATTTTTCGCTTTAAGAGTTTCGTCGACTGACGTTGAGCGGAAATATTTACGATCCGAAAGAAGAAACCATTAAAAAAAACTACTCGCGATCGCATCTTCGTGAAAGTAGAATCTTTATTATTGCGAGATGCAGTGCTTTATTGACGATTCAACGTTGTGCGAAGTACGAGAGAAAAATTAAGTTTTTAAATTCGTGCCTATGCCAGAGTCATGCTTCATTAACCGGATATAGAGATTGAGGAGGTTTTGCGTAGTGTCTGATCGAAGCAGTAGCAAAATTGAAAAAAGGAAACATGTAAGCGAATTTGTCACTGGGGGTTCAGTTTTGCAATTTTTTTTAGTTATTACTCACTATTATCAAATCTGTGCCTTGTCATCAACACGTACTGATATAGATTTATACGGATATCCAGATAAAGCAAATATTCCAATATAGAATTCACATTGTTACTTGTTACAATCTCTTGCAAGGTAAAAGGTTACAACCTATTACAAGGTAAAAGGTTACAACCTGTTGCAAAGAAAAAGTTACAACCAGGTTGTGTTCTTGAATGCCGTTTTGCTCAAAAGGTCAATTTCAATACATTCTCGAATGAGTGCATAAAGAATTTTCAAATTGTACTTCAGCTTCGATCAGCAGCATCGACCGGCCCGCCTTAAACTCGCAATAAATTTATGAACTTTTCTTGTGGCAACAAGAAATTGTCATTTGCTTTCAATTTATAGAATAAATCAGAATAAAACATTAAACATTTATGGAACAAACATGTAAACGATATAACATCGTAACCAATAAGATTCTATTCCATTGGAGGCACGAACGTGTGCGAAAAAATTATGAAATGACAAACGGCAGCGTACTTCGCTAAGACGATGATACTCGACATCGATAATTAGCAAGATTTTGCGACAAATGCTATTCGGCACGATAAACAACGAAACACGGGATCAACGGATTTCATTTAATAAAATTAATCAAAAAGATTGTATACAATCGGCGTTCCCGACCGCGCTGCAATTTCTATCCATGTGCAACGTATCTGCAGTTCATACACGCATGGATAGAAATTATAGTACGGTTGCGAACGCTGTGTAGAACAAACACCGAACAACTGTATGAGCACAGAAACACGGACACACTTAACGTATGCGTGAATTATATAGATTAATTAATAAATAAACGTCTTCTGGGTGTTCGGCAAGTACGTACCACCTAGAACGGCAAGAGCGAAGAACGAACATGGGTTGGTGTTGTAATATGTTAGTGAAAGCATGTAACCAAGCAGAGAACAAATGCAGCCACAATTAGCCTGTGACTATTCTACCGTACCCCAATAGGCAAATTTTTTATTCGAGTCAATTTTGTTCAAATCGTTGCCAGCAGTAGACACTCGTTTGACGACGGAAGACTCGATCTACCAGCGAATAGAATAGAAACATTTTATATTCGAAAATTAACATTTTTCGTCGCGCTCGAGTTTCCCCTTGTACGCCCTAGTGCCAGCAACATTATACTTTCCTCGATTTTTTTTTCTTCATTTTTCTTTCGATTTAAGTCATAGACGCTTGAGTTAATTTTTTTATTCTAGATAAAGCTATGTAAGCTACGCTATTTTATATATGTATAAATATAAACGTCGCGTCGCAAGACAGATTCAGCTTTTTTGTCATTTGTTTTCATTGTCCGCACGGAGATTAACGAAACAGCGAATCTGTCTGCAAACACGATGTTTACGGGCGGTATCTGTTACTGTGTAAGTTAATCAATATGTGCAGCACAAAGACACAGTACAAGCTTCAAGTTTTTGAAAATGATATGTTACCGTGTCTGCATACATCGCAACTCTTATATCTTCGCAGGATATCTCGACGTGACGTATATTCTTGACATAATTTCCGGCTAGCTGAAATTTCACAAAAAAATAAGTAAAACAATAATTTTATTTAAATCTCTTATTACCATTTTTCGTTATTTTATTAAGAATTTTTTTTCGTTTTTTTACGAACCTTCAAAATATCTGCAGAAATGCATTCGAGCACGCCGACGACAAATAGACTGACTTGCGAATCAATCTTGTGCTGTAATACTTCCTGGAGACAGAGAAAATAAAATTCTTTGTTAATCACTGATCGGTTAGAATTTTTTTTTTTTTTTAGATTATTCAGGATTCGAAAATCGTATGTACTTTTTGCAAAAGCTGATGAATCTTGTCGACGGGAAGAACCAACGGTGACTTTTTCTTTCCCTTCTCTAAGGCATCCTTGGCGTCTTTGAGGGCCCATTCGTATATCGCCGTTGGAAATGTGTGTTTCACCCTTTCCTCCACATCTTGGGGTGTGTGAGGTGGCGGATCGCCGCATAGCATGCCCAACATTCTCAGTATCAAACTCTCCACATAGTCAAGGGCATCTTGCCGAGCTTCCAAACTAGGATGTACTTGCTCCAAAACCTGAAAGAATAACGAAAAATCAATGAATTAATATGTGCGATGCAAAAATGCATTCTTACATATATCTTACGTAGAATAGTTTTTTCTTGGAGGAGAAATAAGAAAAGTTTCTATGCGTAGAACGATCTAGAAACATCCCAAGTAATTTTGGATTGAGCCCAAGAGAGCAGAACTGCATTCAAGAATCCACTCAAAACTAAACTCTGAACTGAGAGAAAACTGGAATATAAGAACGCCTGTTTCAGCTGCGTATGCAAATGGACACATCTTGAACATTTTTGGGCTCAGCCGAATAGAGCCAAACTGCATTCGAGAATGCACCCAAAACTAAACTCTGAACTGAGAGAAAACTGGAATATAAGAACGCCTGTTTTAGCTGCGTGTACATGTGGATGAATCTCGAATATTTTTGGATTTAGCCGAACAAAGCAGAACAACATTCAAAGAGGCACCCAAAACTAAACCACGAACTGAGAACAGACTGGAATATACGAACGCCTATGTCAGTTGCGTATACATGTGCATACATCTAGAATATTTTTGGGTTAAGCCGAACTGGGCAAAACTGTGTTCAAGAACGCAGCCTCTATGCAAAGGATTGGTGACCACAGTCAGATCTACTCCGACAGAAATTTGGAAATCATAAAAAAGACATTGCACATGGATAGTTTTACGGTACTGGATATAAAAAGTAATGAAAAAAGTACCGACTTCTCGCGCGTCTTACGTTTTTCAACGAAAAATCCCGAGAGCCACAAAAGTGAATCCTTCGAACTCATCGAACAAAAAAAAAAAATGAAATCCTGTTACAAAGAACCCGAAATTCCGTCTAACATTCTTCACGACAAATAAATATTCAAAACTACAAGAGTTCTTTCGCCAAAGATAACGAATTAGTTTTCTAGCTTTCCCACGATTGAATCTGAAAGTCGTTGTAACGGAGCATCGAGAGGTGCGACGATCGCTCTCGCGATCGCCAGCCAGCTGATCGGAGTTCGGAGTCCGAGCCGTGTGTCCCATCTTGCTGATGCACGGATATATCGTTCGTCGTCCCGAGGACGTCGAGGATCTATCGGTGATCCTCGCGATCGTCGCGGTGCCCTCTCGGGATAGTCATTAAAAAAAACTATCGACAGAAAGCTCCGAGGTGAAGAAACAAAAACGAAAAATCGTATCGAAGCTAAAAAAAAAAAAAAAAATAGGAAAAAAAAAGAGATCGCGAACAAACAAACCTTGCGCAGAGAGTTGACAAACACTCCCTTCCACTTGGCGGCGTTCTCCTCTTTCTCGAAGTCGTAGCCTGACGGCTCGCCCACAACCGACGCCGGTGATGAAAACATATCACCGTGTATCGTTAACGATAGTTTTTAATAAAAAAATGTTCGTCTCGCGAGATCGTTCGAACGATGATTTGTCGCGATATTTGTAATTCGCATAGTCGTTTACGTTCCAATGCTTGACAGTGGCCCGTGTCCGTCCGTCCGTCGTTCGGTCGTTCGTTCTCAGGGCGCAGACATCGTCACTGCGTGAACGCGAGCACCTACAACTCGCGGTCATTATTTCCCGCGTCCTTAAAGATCCTCGGGTATCCAGGACGAAGGACCGAACGCACAGTTTCAACGGACGAGCGGCTCTTATTTGTTTCGCACAACATTGCACGCGGACCTCGTTAAATCTTTCACTTCGGTTCCACTCGGTACCTTTTTTTTTTCTTTCTTTACCCCCGACTCCCCGATCTCAACGGTTCAGGATTTTATACTGTTCTCACGCACGACCGACACCACCATACATCAGCGAGCACTACTGCCATTGCGCTGCTGCTGCTGCTCTGCTCTCTCGACTCTCGTGTTCGATCGATACTGCGATACGGCCATCTCGCACTGGCGACGCGCGAGATCGAGAGCCAGCAATTTTAACCAACAACGACGCAATATCGAATCTCGAAGCACGAACTGAACGCGGCGCAGGCGTAAAACGAGTCTGCGTACTGTTTGAAAAAAATGTCCGTCGTGATTAATGAAAAAAAAACAATACAATCGTCCAATTTAGCGGCTCGATTATACTGTCGAAAGAAAGTGGCAGGGGAACATGAAATTCTTTCAATAATTCGGGCGACAACACGATACATTGTGAACATTTGCGTGTTTCTTTCGCACTCAAAAAAAACCATACTTACTTTGCATTGTTTATTTTTTTTCGATATCAATTAGATCGATCCTTCGGATGGTACATAACAGATATGGGCAAAGTACCATAAAAAACTTCAAGAAGAAAGTATCACAAGTACTTGAAGTATTTCTCAAGTATTTTTCGCAATTAGGTTCGTAGCGTTAAACATTACTTAGGCTTAAGAAAAACTGTGTAATTAATTTGCACACGGCTTCCTCGTGGAGAAAGCTATGCGCAAAATTATAATAAATGAGGAAGCCGTGCGCAATATATAAAAGTGCAACAACTTCGTACTTTTTCGTAGCATTAAAAAATATTTACATTTCATCAAATTTAATCAGTCAAAATTTATCGCAGCACTTACTGTAAAAAAAAAATCGCTTACCGAAATTTTCGTACTTCGTCGTTTTGAGACTATTTTTAATCTATTTTTATAATTTATTCCGTAACTATATGCTATATTCTACAACTATAAATATATTCTATAACTATAAATATAATTTAATCATTTTTTCATAAAAAAACAAGTGTATGGGAATTATACTCATTGAAAAGTGGGCGTGTTTTCAAAAAGTACTTGCACTTGATACTTGAAAACGCAAGAAAGTCCTTCAAGTACTAAAAAGCCCTTGTGTACTCCAAGTACAACCCAGCTCTTGTGCATAATAAAATAAGAATGCCTATTTGTTTCTCAGATAATCGGCAAGTAATAAAATTAATTAACGTAACGGGATTTAGGGGGTTTAGGTCTTGCACAGCAGATGAGCATACGAAAATATAAGTCTCATTTATTTTTTACACTCGCTCCTTAGCATCTTGTTGTCGGCGTACGTTTTTTTTTTACAGACGAATACTTGAATGATTTACATAACTTAAACATAATTAGTCCCTTACAAATAAATTTTCTTCGTTGAACGTGACACAAACAAATAGAAACTATATACAAAGATATAAAAAAATATATAAATACTGGTCTCAGATTTTATATAATCGCGAGTATGAAATAGACGTTGAACAATATAATAAAAAAATAATGTCTAACTAGTTGAACCAGTTGCGTCTCAAGTGGGTTGCAGGTCTCTGAACATCCTGGACCATCGGCAAGTTTTCTTTCATTGCTCTGCGTGAAACGTTAATTCATATAATTTCTCGTCATTTCATCGTAATCGTAACAAGCGTTTTCTTCGAATTGCGAGGGCCCGATGAGTACAACTCCCGTGCAATTTATATCACATGCGAATCATCATGGAAAGCTGCAGATAATAGGAGAGTAAAGAGTCATTGAAGGTTGGAGAAAAAAGTTTTTAAATTCTTCAATTCCGAAGATTGATAAGCTTTGGTTTTTATACGATCGTCTGGCATGCTGACGTGTTGCTAGCAAAAGCATTTCTAAAGCGTGCAAATTCAATAAGCGTACATATAATAAGTCGCGAAGAAAATATAAATAAATTTGTAGCGTAAGCAAGGATATTAAAGTTTCGAGAGCTTTTGAAAGAATGCGGCGATAAATGGATTCGAATCCAGCCGAAAAATTGCATTCTCGTTCTAGCTATTAAAAAAATTACCATGCGAAAAACAGTTACGATAAATCTTAACATTCTTCTTATTTTATGTGCGCCAAAAGGCCATTTACAACGACCATTAAAAATAAGAGTTACCGTAACGATATATTTTATTTAGGGCATTAAGTACCTCGCAGAATCGGACCTCGAGCTTGTACTTCGCACGAAAGTCGTCGATGGTTCCGACTGCATATCTTCGTGTAGATTTATCGTGCTCGAAATCGTCTCCGATTCCTTGACTCTCCTTTCTAATTCCTTATTTTTCTTTTCAAGTTCCAGGATATTTCTTTGTCGAGTACGACACAGAGTTTTGAGAGTTTCGATGGTTTTTTCGAGCTTCGAAATTTGTAGGTGTTCCTGATTAATGGAAAAAAAAAAATTATATTAATGTTCAGTTTTTTTTTCTTTCCCATGCCGTTGACAGTTATCGACAAGTGTATTTTTACTTGAAACACACGTCTTTTATTAATTAACAATTACCTCGATAACTCCGCTGCTCATTCCGTCCATACGAATCTTGGAAGTCTCCGGCATGCATTGCGAAATTTTATCGCGTTTATTCTTCTCCCACTGTTTGCACTTTTTGCATTCGCTGGATATTTCAGTGTTTTTCAATTCTCGAAGTTTTAGCAATTCGACCTCTAGTGTTTTGATCTGCAGAGCACAAACAACGTCTCATTTATAATAAACGTACGATCAGAAAAAAAAGAACATGGTGTTCAGTAAAAAGTCCGTACGAAAATTCAGGGACAATTCCAGGATTTCAAGGACCATTGGACATCATGAAAAAATTCTGATAGTCACTTTTTTAAAAGTCTTTTTACCTTTCTTTTCGCAGATCCGAGCAGTTCCTCGAGATCTTTCGCTTTCTTCATGTACGGGAAGTTCTCGCTCTGAATTCGTATCTCCAGCGCGGCTATCTGGCCGTTCTTCGACACCAACTCGTGCTCCAGTTCCCGAACTTTTTTCTCCAGCGCGACGCAACGGCATCCTTCGCCCCACGGGAATTTTCCATTTTCCTCGAAAATCTCCAATTGTCGTTTCTGATTGAACAGTTCCGTTCTCGATCTTCGCCTCCGATTGTCGACGCGCGCTGCCTCCATTTCCAGTGCCGGACTTGCGCTCCTCGAGCTCTCGCCGCTCAGAGAATCGACTCTGTCCCTATGAGCAACTTTCATTCGTAGCTCCGAATTCTCGTTCTTCAAACATTCGGATTTCTTCACAGCCGCCGCGAGCTCGCCGCGAAGACGATCGACATGCGACATCAACTCTTCGATCTTCGACTCATACTCGTTCGACTTTGGTTGACCGCCGCTCGTCTGCGTACTCATCGCATACAACTTGTCGTCGAGCTCGGCGTTTTCTTTGGTCAGTTCGTTGATCTTCTCCACCATGTCTTCCATCTCCTCGTCGAGTTCCTTGTTCGTCGACTTCAATTCCTCGTTCTCCCTCTCGCGACTCTCGAGTTTTCTCTCCAACATCACCAGCGTCGATTTCTTGTCCTCGAGCTCGAGCGCCACGCGATTTTTCTCCTGCAGAAGAATCTCGTACTTCCCTCGCAGTTCGATCGCGTCGTTGACGCTCGATCTGTGAGTCGACAGGGTGTTCCTCATCTCCGTATTCTCGTTGCAAACGATCTCGTAGGTGCCTCGCAGTTCGACCAGCTCCTTCATCGTCTGCGTCCTCATCTCCTGCAGCTCGGCTATACGATTGGCCGCTCCGTCGAGATTTCTCTGCAGAGTTCTGTTGCTGTCCAGTAGATTCTCCATCTCCTCCGCGGCGCGAATTTTGCTCGTGCTGTTCCTCAGCGACTTCGTCAGCTTGCCGTTCGCGTGCTCGAGCTCCTCGCACTTGGTCCTCAGTTCATCCAGCTCCATCTGGAGAGCGGTGTTTCTGTTCGTCAAATCCGCCAGTTGTTTTCTGTAGCCGGCGGATTTTATTTCTTCGGAGACCAATTTGTCTCTCAGCGATTCCACCCGCTTCTCGTTCTCGCTCGTCATGCACTCTATCTCGTCCTTGTATTTTTCCAGTCGCACCTTTCGCTCGGCAGCCTGGTCCTTCAGGAGCTCGTACTCGGGCGTTATCGTCTCCAATTTGGTCTTGTACTCCGAGAGCTTGTCGCACTTGCTCTTCAGCAGCAAAGTTATCTCGTCGACCTGCCGGCTCTTCTCGTCGTGGTCGCGGCTCAGCCGGTTGTGCCTCTCGGTCAGATGCTCCAGTTCGCTCTGCATACTCTCTATCCTGTTATTGCACTTTACGAGCTCGCCGGACTTCATGTCCACTATGTTTCTCAGCTGCTTGTCGTTCATCTCGAATCCCTCGAGATTGTTCGTCAGCTCCATCGTCTTCATTTTGTAAGACTCGAGACTGCTCGTGAGCTCCTCGAGCTTTTCTCTGTACTGCTTCTCGGCGAGTCTAAGCTTCGAGCTCAGCTCCATCTCGCGCGTCGCGAGAGCCTCCTCGATCAATCTCTCCCTCTCCTGCTGCGTCGTGTTCAACGTCGTGTTTTGCTTCCCGCCGGAACGAGTCTCCAGATCGGCTTGCAGCGTGTTGAAATCCAATTCCAAAACGTCCATCTTCTCCTTCAACATCTGATTCTCGTGACTGCTCTCCATGAGGAGATTCTTCAGCTTCGAAATTTCGGAGTTCAGCTCCGCGTTCTTTGCCTCCTGACGGTAAAGATCCTGTTGGGTTCTCTCGATTTCCGCCTCGAGCTCCTTCGCCCACACGTTCGCACGCTTCTCAGCGTCCACGCTCTGCCTCGCCGATTCCTCGAGCTTTCGCTTCCTCTCCTCGAAACTCGATGTGAGCATCTTTATTATTTCTTTCTCCTTCGACATTATTTCGTGCAGAAAGACACCGAAGAGCTCGCTGACGGATTTTTCGCTCAAATCTCGACGCTCGCTCGTCGTCGGTTTCATCGACTTTATTTCCTTCGTTATGCACTCGCGGGCCGAGTTCACTTCCGCTCGAAGCTTTTCCTCCTGCTCGAACGAATTAGTTTCGGTGAGATTTTGGGTCTGATTTTTGAGCTTATCTTCCACTTCGGAGACTTTGGTGATCAACTCGGCGTTTTCGGCCGCGTATCTGTCGAGCTCGATCGTCAGCTCACGCACCAGGCTGTTCAGAGCCTCGATAGTTTTTTCCTGCGTGTGCGAATCCGATTTTTCGTGCTTGGCCGAATCCGATTTTTCGGCCGGTTCGCTGGAATCAATTTTACCCGCGACGATCGTTTCCTTTTCCGCTCTCATCGCCTCCAGTTCCGCGCTCAGGAAAGAATTCTTTGCTTCCAATTTCTCCAGAGACTGTCGCAGTGCGGTCAAAGTTTCCTCGATCTCGGCGCGCTCGGATTTCAACTTCGTTACTTCGCTCTCCAGAGCTAACCTTATGTCGTTGAATTCCTCCTTGACCGCCGACAACTTCGCCAGTTGTTCGTTCAGCTCGAGAGTCTCTTTGGCATTGACGCGAAGATCGTTGCTGACTTCTTGCACTTTGGTTTTCAACTCCTCGACCATAATTTCGTATTCCTTGAGCGTTTCGTATGGCGAATCTTCCGGAAATTCGTTACCGGCTTTTTCAGATTTTTCCACCTCAACTCTCTCCAGCTCGTTGGTCAATAAATCGTTCTTTTCCTCGACATCGCGAAGCCTCTGATTCTGGACGCTCAAACTCGATTCCAGTTTCGTTATCTCAGCTCTGAGACTCGTCACTTCGTTATTAAGTAGCAGCTTCGAGTTTGTCAATTCTTCCTCGGAGGCTTCGAATTCCATCAATCTTTTCTTCAAACTCGCGTTCTCGCCGAGGAGTTTGTTCAGACTATTGGCAACGTCTTTCAACTCTGATTCGGTGTCGTTCAGTTCGCCCATGGCTGCGGACATTTTTGCCGAACGACCGTTTTGCTCCGCGTTGTTTTCGAAGTATTTCGTCACGTCGCTGGTCGATTCGCTCAGTTTCAATTTCAACGATTCCAGAGTCTTGTCGTAACCGTTGATGTTCGGACAGTCGACGATTTCGTCATCTCCGAAAGGTCTTTCCGATTCGAGCTCAATGTCGGAATTGTTCTCTTCGGCATTGCGCTCGGAGCGAATCAATTCTGTCGAACCTTCCTCGATAAGGCTTTTACGGGTTGTTGAAAATTCAACTTCGGCCTCCAAGGGAGATTCGGCGTTTCGCAGTTCTCGGTTCTTGGCGACCAGGTCGTTCAGCCGAGCCACTTCGCTTCGCAACTGTTCGATCGTTTCCTCCGTGAGAGACGAATCTTCGCTTTCCGCGAATCTTGACTCGAGCGACTCCTTCGCGGCTCGCAACGATCGAACTTCGGTGTCCATCAAGGACTTGACGTTTTTCAGCTCTCGCTCGGCGATGTTCGAGTCGCCTATTTGTTCGTTCAGACGCGCCACCTCGATTTCCATTCGTCCAAGCTTTTCCTCCAGCGACTCCTTCGCGGCTTTCAAAGATCGAACTTCAATCTCGAGCGTCGTCTTGACGCTTTCCAATTCTTCCTTCGAGTTGTTGGAAATGTCGATCTCTTCGCTGAGACGAGCCAAGTCGTTTTCTAGCCGCCTAATCTTTTCCTCCGGAATCGACGTTTCTTCGCTATCCGCGAACTTTGCCTCGAGCGATTCCTTCTCGGTTCTCAAGGAACGAACTTCACCCTCGAGCCATAACTTGGCGGTTTGCAGTTCGTCCCTGACGGCATTTGAACTCTCGATTTCGTTGGTGAGACGAGCCAAATTCTCCTCCAGCGATTCGATTCTTTTCTGTTCGGCAGATGAATTTATCGTGTCTGCGATCTTTACCTCGAATGACTCGTTTGTGATTTTCAGAGACTGAACTTCGGCCTCGAGTGCCGATTTGGTGATTCGCAGTTCCTCCTTAACAGCGTTTGAAGCCTCGACTTCCTCGCTGAGACGAGACACTTCATTCTCCAGAGATTTTATCCTCTCCTCCGCGATCGACGAATCTTCCGTTTCCGTAAGCTTCTTAACTAATGAATTTCCAGTTTTCAAAGCTTGAACTTCGGCCTCGAGCGACGCTTTGGCGTTTTCCAAATCTACCTTTACGGCGTTGAAGATCTCTATTTCTCTTCTGAGACGATCCACTTCTTTTTCCAACGTCTCGATACTTTCCCTCGCAATCGACGAATCTTCCTCGGCAAACTTTTTCTGAAGCTCCAATTTCTCGGCTCTCAACGATTCGATCTCGTTGCTCATAGTTGTCTTCTCGTTGGAGAATTTCTGCAGGCCAGCGCCGAGCGACGCCAGACCTTTCTTCAAGCGCCGCAGATCCATCTTTAAACTTTCCATGTCCGTTTCAATTTTATTTAACTTGTTGTCCTTGCGTTTTATTCTCGGCGACTCGATCGACGAGGGCGTCGGCGTCGTTTCGCGACTACTCGCGTCCTGAAGCTTCTCGATCTCGTCGCATTTTTCGTTGTAATCGTCCGACAACTTGCCGTATTTGTCCTTGAGAGTGTCGAGTTCGAGACGCAGCCTCTGCACTCTGTCTTCGAGGACCGACACGCTGAAGCTACTGTCGAGCATCGAACTCTCGTTCAGCGTAGAATCGCACGCAGTAAGATTAAGATCCTCGTTCGCTTTCGTTCGCAATATTTCGCTATCGGCGCATTCGCGATCGAATTTCTCCTGTAATTTCTCGAGCTTGCGGTTCATCTCTTTGGTTTCGGCTTTCAGAGCTCGACGATTCTCGTTCAAATCCGTGAGATACGAGCATTGTTTGCAGGTCGTACGCTTGAGATCTTTTAATTTTTCGTTCAATTGCTGAAGGCTCTTCACCTGTTCGATGAGCATCGCGGCTTTGATTTTCCACGCGCCGACGTCGTCGCTGCTCGAATTATCGTTCGAGATGCTTTCTCGGCTCTTTCCGTTAGGGATGATCGATATTTGCAACAATTCGTCGATCGTAGGGCCGCCGATTTCCGATCCATTGGATTTTTCAATTTTTTCTAATGTCTGCTCGTCGGTCGTGTGGCTGTTCTTGTTCGTACAGTGATTTAATTCACTTTCGACTACAGACAGTTGCAAAAGATCGTCCACGATTTCGGCGGATGCGCGGTCAGATTGTTCCTTCTCAATCAAGTTCGAACGATTCATCGATATTTCTACGAGGTTGTTCGAATTTTCTTGAGACGGCGCCGATGCTGATCTGCGGTTCAACGCCTCCAGATCTTCCTTGAGGTGATCGTACTCCTCGATTTTTTCCATGAGGTTGTTCGACAACTCGATATTTTCGTTTTCCAAAAGTTTGTTTCGCTCGGACAAGTTTACGGAGAGTTCGCGATAGGCGCAGTGGTGATCGGCCGGCGGCGATTTGAGGTCTTTAACGCGATCCAATTCTTCGATTTTGTTCATCAAGTTCGAAGAGAGTTCGATGTTCTCCGCGGTCAACGAGGCGATGGTAGCTTTGTAATTCTCTATTGATTCCGCAGTCTCGGCTTCGGTAGCGCTCGTTGGACCGTCTGCTTCGGATTTTTGCAAACGCTGTTCGAGTTCCCACATGCTGTTCTTGAGCAGGTTCTTCTCTTCGGTTATCGCGTGAATTTTCGAGAGCAGCTCTGAAATGGTGTCCTGAAATCACATGGAGAACGATTCGTTAATGATTATACGATTATTTTGGCAGCCTCGAACACGGGCAGTTCCCATAAATACAAAGTACTAATTTTAGTTTTAAGCGGAATTAATTTTTCTTTGCGTAAAAAGAATAAAAAATGTTTCCTGTTACCTGAAGATGTTTCTCATTTTGATTCGCACACTGTTTTTCATTGGCCAGCTTGTTCGTAAGCTCGGCATTCTCTGCAGTCAACAGTTGTACAGTTTCGGTTATTGCGTGAATTTTCGAGAGCAGCTCTGAAATGGTGTCCTGAAATTACGTAGAAAACGATTCGTTAATGACTATACGATTATGTTGTCAGCCTTGAACATGGTCAATTCCCATAAATGGAAAATTAAATTTTTTTTTATTATGCCGAATTTATTTTCCTGGCTCAAAAAAAAAAGAAAAAAATAGTTTCCTATTTACCTGAAGATGTTTCTCGTTTTGATTCGCACACTCTTTTTCATTGGCAAGCTTGTTCGTGAGCTCGGCATTCTCTATGGTCAACAGTTGTACAGTTTCGTTCAATTTTTCCGCTAGGAGTTTAACTTCGCGAACGTCGCTCGTCACCGTCGTATTCGCCGTCATGTTCGCGACGTTACTCTCGTACATTGTAAGATCTTGCGCGTTTTGCGTGTCGTTGCTGAAAGCCGAATCGGCCTGAATGTCCGACACGTTCATGTCTTCGAAGTAAGAAGCATTCTCGAATATGCTACTAATTTCTTTCTCCTCCTTGTTATCCGGCAGTGTTTCGCTCGTTTGATTTTCTCCCTTATGCTTGTTGAGCTCGTCGACGAGGGCTTGCTTTTCGCGTCTCAGGGCTCTTAAGGAGTTTATCGATTCAGCCATTTGCCGTTCCAATTCCGACAGACGGTCGTTCGAGCCCGCCAGAAGCCTGTCGGTCTCCGCCGAGTGAATCTGCAATAAATAAAGTCATCGTCGACTCATCAGAAAAAAAAGAAAAAACGACTTGCAACAGTGGTTGCGTCAGCAGCCTGTCCACATATTTGCATAGTGTGAAATTAAAAAAATAAATACCTGCAGCTTCGTATATTTATCGTTGAGTTCGCAAAACATCTGTTCACTTGCAGCCAATTTTTTGTTATGCTCCGCCTATCGAAAGAAATCTCCGTTAAGCTTGTCGAGTCGACGGATAGATGAAAATTTACTTGGTCGACAAAGATCTTTCTGAGAAGCGAAGCCTTACCATCGCTTTTTCCACTTCCTCGTCCACGATCATTTGCCTCTCCAGTTTGGTGAATTCCATGAGATTTCCGTTTTCTACGTTCAGTGAATTGTATTGTTCCATGAGGAAACTTATTCTCCGTCGCAAAGCCACTTTCGGTGTCTCGGGCAATTCCGGTTCGCTGCGAGACAAACAAATGCTTTCAGAGACACACAGTCATAACGCAGCTGCTGTGCGAAGTCTCCCGACGATGATTTTTATCTTATCGAGATTTCGAGTGGCGCGAAAATTATGTGGCAAACTCAAAGCTATAAATGTCCCGGGATAAAAAAACAATTTTTTTTCACTTAATGCATGGTAGTCAGCCGCCGAAAATAAACTCTAAACAATATAACAATCTTTCAATTGTTACTAAATTTTTTTTAAGTTATCGCAATCTTTAGTGATAATTTTTTGTTCAATCAATTTTACTTTTTTTTTAATTTTAATTTTAATTTTTAATTTTTTGTTCCTTTCGATTAAGATGGAAGAAATTTGAGTTTAAGAGACGTATGTGCGCGCCGGATTTAGAGCGTTAATTTGTATGCATGGACCTACGCATTGCATTGTTCCGGTGATTTTGGTTCGATTGCGTCCGAGCTTCGGCCTGTCGAACTGAATACAGAGACATCGTCCATGAACTTAACAGTGCGCTGTGGGCGTCGAGTGATAAAATTATCGTCATCACTTGCGTTACTGACATCGGATAGACGACCGTCGTTGCGTGCTTTTTCACACTCGATTAATTCGAGTTCGAAGTCGGCGAATGCCGTCTGAAAAGCTGTCGAAGCAAAGATAAAAATACAAGTCTGCAAACGTCGATGACTTTGCTGATGCACGACTATTTTTCTCAGTCCACGTACGTTCACTCGCTATGTCGATTTGCTGAATTATACTTTGGCGTCGCTTGCTGTGCTGTTTGAATTGCTCCTTCTTCTTTTCCGGTGTTCTGTCCGACTCTACGATAGTCGGCAAACCGATGGCGTTCTGGAAGATCGGATTTTTCGTCACAAGCGCGCCACCGCCGCCCCAAGTGCGTCTGCGTTTCGCTTCGGTCTTAAACGCGTCTTCCTTATCGGCCCCGCTGTTGCCGCACAAAATTGATTTTTTGAGCAGTTCGATGCGCTCCTCCAATATCTGATTGGCACGTTCCTTTTCCAACAGCTTTGACGCCATCTCGACGACATCGGCCGATTGCACTTTCTGCGATACGCGATAGAACATTTTTGTAAATTAGTGTGCGATCGATTGCGTTTTATAGAGTCTGTATTAAAAATCTATTTTAAAAATGATATAAAAACATGCGATTAGTGAAAATAATTAATGTTGCATGTAACGGCACAATAAGTTATTCGTGCATCAGTCATAACGAACAATAACCAACTTGACAGATGCGTGCGAAAAATATTTTAATACGCACTTTTAGTTCCGTCTCTAGTTTTGATAGTTGTTTGGCGTATCGTTTAAGAAGCGCCGCGTCCGAGAGTTCCTCGTTGAGTTTCGGTTTGTTCTTGATCCGTTTTGCTCTCGAGGCGAAACTGTGGACGAACGTACGGTTTGCTTTAAAAAAACATCTTGTTTGTACGTACCAACGTTTGTATGTTTACTCACGCCAATGTGCACTGTGTTTCTTCGAGTGCGGCAGGTGTGACGGCGCATATAATCGTCGTCATCGCGTTACCACCGAGCGAAGGTTGCAATATTCTTGTCAATTTACTGTCGCGAAAGTTAACAAAATTTTTAGAATTTTCTTGAGCCTCGCTCAGCTGCATTATGACCAATCCCAACGCCGAGAGCGACATATTTATGTGCGTTCCTTCCTTGAATCTCGTACCGCTTGCGCCAGTTTGTGCCGCTCTTTCCGATCCAGCAAGATCGACCAAATTCAGTTGGGAAACCTGAATAGCGCCCGTCTCGTCGTTTGCCTCGCGACTCTCGATCGTCTGTCCAAAGAAAAATCAAATACAGATCGATAGACTCGTGCGCTCGACCGGTCGGCATGCAAAATGTATTTTTACACAACAGCAATTTTTTTCACAATATCGACAGCCAAAAAAAATTCGATTTTTTTGTATGTACGAAAATGTTTGATAATCAAAAAGAAAAAAAGGAATCCTCACAATTCGCAATATAGTGTGACTGCGACTGCTCCTCTCGTTCATGTTAGTCTCGCCGATGCGACGATTCTTGTCACCCTTCTTGACAATGACGAGAACTTGTTCTGGGCTGTTGACCAATTCTTCCTTGCATTTAACGAAAGCCTGACCTTTTACATCCTCTTTGATCTTCAGGTCGATGCCTTCCGGGTTGAGCAAGTCGTTGACGCGTTCGTTGTAGATTTCTGTGTAGGAGACTCTGAGTGGGCAAATAAATGAAAAAATAAAAATTAACTTGTGAATTGAATCAAATATGTGATTGATGGACACGGGAAATAATTTTTTTAAATGTAATGAAAATCTGCAATCAGCACGGAACAACTGGCCCTCATATTCGCTCAAGTGTTTATTTGCAGATGTATTTTTTAAAAAACTTTCGGCCTACCAGTAAACCAGTTTGGCTCAGAAAATAACAAAAATTAGTTGTTCGAGCATAGACGAATGAGCCGCTTTATGTTTTACCAGAAACTGAATAATCTGTCCAAAGCCCGACTAAAATTTACCTCAGAAGAAATTGCCGGTCGCTCTTCTGAATCAACCCAAATATGTGATCGACGGACAGGGGAATGACGCCAGGTACGTCACGTGACCCCATCATTGTGTATGTTTTTCCGGAGCTCGTTTGTCCATACGCGAATATCGTTCCGTTGAAGCCATTGACCGCGGCTTCGACGATGGGCTTCGCGATGGTGTCGAAAACGTCGATGTTCGTCGTGTCGATGCCGAAAATGTGGTCTGTTAAAACAAAGGACATTGAGCCGTAAATTACAGAAATTATATAATTTGTATAATCAAAAAAATAATGCACACATAAAATTCGACGAATCGAGAGTCCGCGACTGTTCGAACGATTTTCAATCGAACGTCGAGCCAACAGGCGAACGACTCGCGAGACAAAGGTGAGGTCGAGCACTCGTGACGTCGCTCGAGTCCGAACGAACGGACGAAACATTATTCGTAGCCGGAAGGGTTAAATAAAGTGTGCTTTTGCGTCGTAATTTTCCGAGACACTTGATTCGACACGAAGAAGGGAAAACTTAATATTTACCGAAGTAGAAGCCGCCTTCGCCGCGTTTCTTCAACTCGGGGTCGAGGGGCGCGATACATTTGTCCTGGACGGTCCATTGTATCGGCAAATTTTCTTCCTCCTCGCGCCTGATGAGCGGCCTCACCTTGATGGCGACTTGAATGCTCGAAGACATTGCTTTTGTCTTGCGGCGAAGTTAATTAGGCCGATGTCGAGCGAACACAGAACATCAAATGTGTCCGGGAAAACGATTAACGTAATTCACAACATTTTTCCGTCGTTTTGTTATCTCGAAGGCGGGCGTCGTGTACGTGTCTCTGCGGCTGCCCGAAGCTCAACTGACATCAACTGCCGCCCGGTCGGATACGAGAAACAAATAACCGTTTAAATTTGAATACGGCGTTCCTGGCGAGCGATTGGCCGACGAGCCCTCGACGCTGCGGTGCTGCCGCCGCTCGCGGGTAACATATAGGTGGCCGAAAACGAATCCTCTATTATTACAAACCTCTCCCAACACAAAGTCTCTAGCGCATTACGACTCACAAACCATGTCCATACAAGAAACCCGATATACGTGCTTAAACGCAATTTCCGTCCGATATCTTCGGACACAAATGCATATTAGAGTCAAAAAGTAAAATAGTGTAATGTTTATTGACAATAATATATAAAACCCGACGGATAAACGTTCTATACTCACCATCTGGTAACCCGTCCTGACTGAATGGATAACAATCTTTGAATCTCCCACCAAGTCGAGCCGACTTAAAAAGGGATTTCGAACGATACTCTCACCAAGGATGGGGTAATTTACCGACGCTCAAAGGTAACGAGCGGTCGGCAATGCAGATATCTGCTTGTCCCAAAGTTACAGATTTTCGTCGAAAGATGCCGCTAAGCGTAACCGCTGCTCACCGCGGCGTTAGTAGTTACCCGATTAAAACTAGCCTTGTGTGTCGTCTGCTCGCTTGAAACGGCGCCGACGACGGTCGAAGTGTGTTCCGCTCGTACGCCGAGAAACGGCGTATCACTGGCACAAAAGGGGAGACGCACGTACCGCAATTCGTTTTAGCGAAAATGATGACTAGAATCATATATCTATCTATGTATCTATGTATATCTATATATCTCTATGTGTTTTACTATGAGGGGGAGATACGTGCGTCTATCTAGTTTGCTCAGTTTATAAATCCTTACATATAGAGAAAATGATAAAATTTAATAAAAATTCGAGTATTTGTCTCTCGATATGTGAAGTTCGGATCTTGAACTATAAAAATTTGCCAGACAATTGTGTGTCCAAAAATAGAATTACTTCGAGAACCCCAAATGTACCCCAAATTTTAACCAGGGAAAATTAATATTGGAAACATATATTAAGATTGCATTCTATTCCATCACTTGTATAATTTTATCATATTTTTACTATAAGTGTGTTATCATGTTTCGAATATTTTTAAGCAATAAAAATTTGGAAGACTTTTATGGCAGAGGTTTTAATTCGATATCTCCAAATTTTTTGAAAAAGTGCCGTTCCGCAAAATTTAACATAGGATTCCCTATACAGAAAATGATCAATTTTTTTAATTTCTAAAAAAATACAATTTGCATGTATTCAGAAGACCCATTTTCATAGGAAATACGTAAGACCGGTACCTTTTTCGAAATTTAAAAAATTGACCATTTTCAGGATAAGAAATCCTATGTTAAATTTCGCGAAACGGCACTTTTTTTCAAAAAATTTGGCTATATCGAATTAAAACCTCCGCCATAAAAGTCTTCCAAATTTTTATTGCTCAAAATGCAGACTGAAGATATCGAGGGACAAGAACTTCATTTTTTTTTAGTTTTATTATTCTGTAAATAATTTTATTTAATATGTGGGAATTTTCGAACTTAGCGCAAATTGGATAGATAGTGAAGCACATGGACTGATATATTTATTTATTTATTGATACTGACGGGCCGAGCCCATTTACAAGGAAGACTAGGCTTATAGACCTAAACAACCATATATCCCGAATATTTTAGCTTAAAAAAATATTCGAAACATGATAACACACTAATAGTAAAAATATGATAGAATTATACAAGGGCTGGAATAGAATTCAATTTTGATATATGTTTCCAATATTAATTTTCGCTGGTTAAAATTTGGGTACATTTGGGGTTCTCGAAGTAATTCTATTTTTGCACACACAATTGTCTGGCAAATTTGTATAGTTCAAGATCCGAACTTCACATATCGAGAGACAAACGCTCGAATTTTTATTAAATTTTATAATTTTCTCTATATGTGAGGATTATTAAACTGAGCAAACTAGGTAGACGCACGTATCTCCCCTTCATAGTAAAACACATAGAGATATATAGATATACATAGATACCTAGATAGATATACATAGATACTTAGATAGATATACATAGATACCTATATAGATAAATGATTCTAGTCATCGTCATCACTTTCGCTAAAAAAAATTGCGGTACGTGCGTGTCCCCTTTTGTGCCAGTGATACGCCGTTTCTCGGCGCAGGAGCGGGACAGACTTCGACCGTCGTCGGCGCCGTTTCAAGCGATCAGACGACACACAAGGCTAGTTTTGATCGGGTAACTAACGCCGCGGTGAGCAGCGTTGTTTCGTATTCCGATGTCAACGCGGTAATATCGTTGCAGCGTTTACGCTTAGCGGCATCTTTCGGCGAAAATCTGTAACTTTGGGACAAGCAAATATCTGCATTGCCGACCGCTCGTACCTTTGAGCGTCGGTAAATTACCCCCTCCTTGGTGAGAGTATCGTTTGAAATCCCTTTTTAAGTCGGCTCGACTTGGCGAGAGATTCAAAGATTGTTATCCCATTCAGTCAGAACGGGTTACCAGGTGGTGAGTATAGAACGTTTATCCGTCGGGTTTTATATATTATTGTCAATAAACATTACGCTATTTTACTTTTTGACTCTAATATGCATTTGAGTCCGAAGATGTCGGACGGAAATTGCGTTTAAGCACGTATATCGAGTCTCTTGTACGGAAATGGTTTGTGAGCCGTAATGTGCTAGAGACTTTGTGTTGGGAGAGGTTGGTAATAATAGAGGATTCGTCTTCGGCCTCCTATATGTTACCCCCGCTCGCGACACCGGACCATAGCGGACTCTTGCAGGTGGTTCATGAATTATGGATTTAGCGCGGAAATCCGTACGATTTTGAATGGCTGCTGAAATATTTTGGGTGTACTATAATTTTAAATCCTTAGCGTGTTTGTCAAATCGAAAGACTCTGTCTTAGAGTTAGAGAATTTCCAAATTATTGGTGTAGTAAGCGGATAATGAAGAAGAACAATTGTTTTTGTAAAGCCGCTCGCGAAACCGGACAATAGCGAACTCTTGCAGGTGGTTCATGAATTATGGATTTAGCGCGGGATTCCGTATAATTTTGAATCGCTGCTTTTTCGGATTACAGTAAAGGCAAAAAATGCTCCGTTTACTCTAATTAAATCTTTGCATTTGTGCCAAATAGAAAGACAACGTTTTAGACTTGGAGAATTTTCAAATTATTGGATAATTTTCGCTCTCTTGTTAATTGCTTCGCACATTAAGAACATACGATAAATTTGGGAGCCGGAGTTAGGGCCTTCTTTGCTTCCCGAATAAATAATCGTTCTCTCGAAAATCCATTTTGGAATTTTTTTTTTTGCATACACACTCATTTACACGTTTACACGTTTAAAAAATAAATACAGATGACCATTCATTTTTGTCGTTTATAGTATAAAATGTAAAATTGTAATCACTCAATTAAGTGTTCAAGTTCGTCAAAATAAATTACGTAATAATTTAATGATCGTTTGATGAAAAAGTGTAAATTATTTTAAGTGGACATAGTCGATTGATAAATAAATAATGAGTATGTAAATAAATTACGAATAAAATACTAAACGATGGTGTGCAATGATGAAGTCGTGCAATTTTTTCTTTTCGTTGCAACGAACTCGGTGAAAAAATTACGTAAATGGTCAAAATATCTTAAATACATATAAATACGATATTGTATGAATCTTCATAAGAGATAGGAGTTCCTTAAGATATAAAGTCGAAGAGGCGATTTTCTGGCGAGACGAAAAACGCCCGAATCGACGAATTGTCGAACACGAACGTTTTTCACGCCAAGAACGACACTAATATATATATGGATCTACTAATACAATTTCTTTGAGATAGCGACAAATACATCGGTCGAAATTTTCTGAACTTTATTCTCCCCTCGCTGATAAAGATCTCGCGCGGAATGAACTGTCCCACGATCGTATAATAGTCCTCGTCAACATTCTGGACCAATCTTGGCGATCCGCTAATTGGAATTCAAATTCGTCTAACTAAATTAAATAAATAATGCGTAATAAAAAAATTGCTAATTAATTGCTAAATAATACGATCTAAGTTAACTAGGAAAAAAATACTAACTCTTAGCATCGTGAATGCTCGAGCAAAGAAGACACAAGCCTGAGTTGCAAATTCTCACAGACTTTCAAAAGTTTCGTCTTGGCGCATCTCGTTGCAATCATTGTTTTACTATAATTTTTTTTTAATACCGATTACGAGCGCACCTTTCTCAAACTCAGTAGTTTACTTTAGCCCTTTCGGTAGGAATACGTTTGGCGAATAAAGCTACGACTGCGTGTTATTGACAGGACTGGAGTCGCCACGGAAACTACAATGCGCCATGTGGCTTCGATTAGATTTGGACACTTGCGTTCGGAGGAATTCGATCGCGTGTCCCTGCAGGAGTGAAAGGGTTAGTCGTCTTATAGATACAATTTAGCGTGAGAGTTCAAGCTCGGACGGCGGAAATACCGCTAATACTGTTCGGGCGTTGAGGGTCGAAGACTTTACATTGTCCTCATCGTCTTCTTCGTCTTCGTTTTCTTCGTTACTTCTTATTCTTCTTGTTTCTAATTCTTCAGAAGTGCTTTACGTTTTTCTTTTTTCTTTTTGTTGTTGTTGTTGATTATCCTTGTTCTTCTTACTTATTATCTACCGCCAGGCTTGTCGACATCAGTTAAATTAATTGATCCATAGCTTCTTCGCTCGATCGATCCTCCGCGTTATTCTGAAAGCATAAATATAAGAAAAACATTAAATTAAATTAATAAAAATAATTTTTCAACAAATTATTTATAAATTACTAATGTAAATTCTTTTTTTTCTCTGCGACAATTAAAATCTTTATAATGATGTAGGTTTTATTTATAATTATTTCCGTATCAGCGAGAAGTCGTATCGTGCACGTGATTGGAGAGGAGCAGAAAAAAATTGAGATCGCGACGTTTCTGCTGGGTCGATAGCCCAGTCCGTTGATATGTGTAATGTATGTACACATTGGTATCTCGGCTCGCTGCGTAATTATAATATTATGAAATGGCGAAAACGCGTTGCCTAACTCGACGGAGGACGAGCTGAATCGAAGCTCCCATTAAAGTACGTTAATCCGATTACATGTAGTAAAAATTGTACGCAAAATACGGTATTGCGCAATCGCTGGGCAAGCGTGTTACGAGAAATCATTCATGTCGAGATGACGAGCTTTTTTTTAGTGAACTATAAAAAAAAATCGATAATTTATCGAGATAACGCCACGCGAGTGTAATTCGCGATAAAAAAAATTAATTAAAAAATCATTTTAAAAAAGTCGTAAAAAAAGTATTAAAAAATTCATTTTAAAAAATCATTAAAAAATGCATAAACTGTGCGCCGTGTGTTCATTTATATACACTGTGTATAATACAAACGAACGAGAAATGAACGAAGTTCTTCGCGTACGTCACGTTGTCTTCGATTAATAAATTAATACTGCTGGCACGCAGAAAATCGATCTTTGCGTCACGATCGAAGACACGAAATGTACAGCCGGGAATGGCGAAATTTCTTTGCACGTGCCGGAAATATGCTCGACTTTGAGGCTTCGTGGATCATCGATAATTATATATAGACGGATCCGTTATCCGTTGCTAATTGCGCGATCGATTCGTCCAAATTTATGACAAGCGAGATTTATCTCTTGACTAATACGTTTCATCGACTATGTCGACGGAATGTTTCGCCGAACGCGAGGAAAAGTCACGATACAATTTTTTTTGTTTTATTTTAATTGCTAACGAAGATAAAGGGGCTTACCCAAGAAGAAGGAAGTGCCTCGTCACTGTCTTCCGAGCCCACAGACTCCGAATCCCGTGCTACGGCTTGCAGAAGACGTTTCAATTTTTCCAATCCATTGTCACCGCTCGATCTTCGTCTGCGGCCACTGTAACAAAATAAAATTCGAATAAAAAATTAGCTATATTATGGCTAATCATTTTTTTAAGGATACCAAAAATAAACGTAAATGTAAATACAGCTAATATATTTTTTCCCAAAAAAATGACTTTTGAATATATTTTGAATATTTTTTGAATATTTTTTGAATATTTTTTGAATATTTTTTGAATATTTTTTGAATATTTTTTGAATATATGTTGAATATTTTTTGAAGATATTTTGAATATTTTTTGAATATTTTTTGAATATTTTTTGAATATTTTTTGAATATTTTTTGAATATTTTTTGAATATTTTTTGAATATTTTTTGAATATATTTGAATATATCTCAATATACGTTGGTAAAAAATAATGTTCATTTTGGAAACACGGGCCAGTGGTTCGTCACGAGGTCGTTCGGAGGCTCGAGGATTAGCCTAGATTCGTTCTGGCTCAAGTCCCCACGCGCTTGTGAAACACGACGATCGCCTGACCTAACTCAAGCTCGCCCGAGGCGGATAACCCCCCGGGTGAAAGTATACATACACACGCACGCATATACACACGCTTCGTAACATACGCATAGTACTACTCGTCGAAGGCCCACCGAGCGATTAGGCGCGACAAAATCACCCGACGCAGTTCCGAGCACTTGAAAACGAATCTGTACAGGAAACGGATTTGATAACCGATGCTGATAATAAATTGTTCTATTATCGGCTCTAAACTTTCATGACTTTCGTGCACTTTTTCGACAAAAAGCAGCGCGTACAAAATTAAACATAAATAAAAAAATGGATAAAAATTCGTTGTAGATTCAATTTCAATTGGAATTGAGATAAACAGCATTTATCGATTCGGGCTCGTTGAGCTTTCGTGAACAAAATTAATGTAATCAAGTGAAACGGTAATCATAAGAAAATTAATTAAAATCAACATTTAAAAAAATGCTAGCATAGTTCTGCTTTTGTTCCAGTAACACGATAATGCACAGTAAAATGGCTACCAATTTGTTGATTTTACAACAATGTTTGACGCTTTTATAAAAATGGTTGGTGATTTTATTTTAAAAATTCGTTGATTTTATAAAAATGTTTGTTAATTTCACAAACATATCCATTTTTAATTAACACGAAATTAATCGTGTACGTTTGTGGACAAAAAAAAGTTTGTGAAAAGTACGAATCTTTTTTTACTGTGCACACTGTGAGGTCCCCGAGAGGTGTTCCGCGCTCGGTGGATTAAATTTCCACACTTTTTGCGACCCTGCTCGCGAACTGTGCTCTCTTTAACGTTGTATTTTTTTTTCGTTGCACTTAGGTGTAACAAAAAGTATGGTGTAATAAAAGTAAACTTGGCGGAACGGTTTAAAGGAATTTCCCGAAGGCGTTGAAAATTGTCCGCGCGGGTGCTGCTGAATACAAATTTGTTCGTCGGTGCGATCGTACCGCAGCTGATACAGTTAAGAGTAGTTCTGCGCACGGGGACGCCCAATCGCCCGAAACATGTAAAATCGCCTTCAACGTGTATCGAAAGTTCAGCACCACTTTGGGAAACTGCGCTAAAACTAGGGTCCCTAATAGTTGGTTAAAAAAAACAAATTCAATTTCTATAGCGAAGCAATGTTGTAACAGGTTAAGGGATAAAAGAAGAAGACTTCGGAACTTACATTCTGGCGGGATCGACGCGACCGAATCCCACTGGCACGGTGACCAGCCTGCCGCGCATTCTGGCCAGAGCCAACAGTGTCTCGAGCTCCGCCACTCGTTGATCGGACACACGTTTCTGTCTGCTGCTGAAACATAAAAATAAATATTCACGTTAAAAAAAAATCTTTAAATTTTTGTTTGTTTAACCATGAAACCATTTTTTATTTTTGAGCCCTAAGGGAAAGAAAATGCAATTCTTCGAAGCTATGTTTGGTGAACATTTTGGTTTTCACATTATAAGCCGAGTGGACATGATTGAGCATGAATTTTCACATGAAACTTCGCATGAATTTTCGCAAGAAACTTCGCATGAATTTTCACATGAAACTTCGCATGAATTTTCGCATGAAACTTCGCATGAATTTTCACATGAAACTTCACATGAATTTTCACATGAAACTTCGCATGAATTTTCGCATGAAACTTCGCATGAATTTTCGGGTTTATTGATGTGGGAAATAAAGGAAGAGCAGTTTAGAGACTCCCCTTGGAAATGGTAATTTTATTACTCGATCGTCTGGATAACGCGGTGTGTTATCAGTGCAGACAAATCATCGCGTGAAGGTAAACTAGGGAAAGTAAACGGCAAACAGATTTCCGGCTGGACCCGGAAGCCGCTTTGATAATGTTAATTTGCCCGATAAAACAACCTCCGGCAATGCTGGGGCGATTAAATAGGTAAAATAATGAAAATAATTTTTTCGATAACAAAAAAAATTAATTCTGAGGCGGAGCCTCGCATTCGAAATAAAAATCGAGCAAAAATATAATTGATTCATTCTCTTATATTATTTTATTCACTTATTAAACCTTATCGTCAATAGTTGACGATCCGGTGGCAAATTTAACGTAAGGTCTTCAATTTGAGAAGCCACGAGGCGTCGACTTTCTCAACGACTCAGGGAAAAAAAATTTCGAGCCAGCTGCAGTGAACGACCGTGCGATCGGCAACGTTTCCTCGCCGTCTCACCGAGAAACGCACCGAATTGCATCAGGTTTTAAAATATAAAAAAATGAACTAAAAAATAATTTATTAATTATCTTATATTGACTTATTTATTTGTTAAAACTTATCGTCAATAGTTAACGATCTGGTGACAAATTTATCGTAAAGGTGTTCAATTTGAGAAGCCACAAGTCGTCGGCTTTGTCAGCAATTTAGCCAAAAAAAATTCGAGCGAGGAGTGAACGATCGCGCGACCGGCAACGTTTGCTCGCCGTCTCGCCGAGAATCGCACCGAATTGCATCAGCCTTTGCTGCGTGAGAATACTGTGTAATAGTCCAATGAGTGAATGCATTTTTTTCCCTCGAGACTTATGCTTACGGTGCTTTATTTCGCACATCGTCATTAATCAAAGTTCAATTCCAAAAAGTTATCGTAAAATTCATATATTGACGATCGATCGACGTCGGGCCGACGTCAGCCGCGCTCGACACATGTTTAATTTTTAACAAAATTTTATACATCTAATTTTATTTTTTGAAGACGAAAAAATTGATTTTCATTTTTCGCATTTGAGCAATTGTGTCGGGGATGCTCATTAACCGAAGGGTAATTAATTTTCCCCAGGAGGTTCGTTAATTCGCGTCTTGCATCGTAACTGGAGAATCTCGAGAGTGCGAACGTTACCGCTAGCGAGCTGCTGCATCTCAGGTGGATACCAAAGCCGGTACGGCTACGCGCCGCGCTTTACACTTAAGGCGCAAGCACGGAAACTGCAAGTGTGCTTTGCAACCTGTGTAACTATTCTTAATACGAAATTATCGTATATCTATGAAAGTTTGAGCTCAAGATGCGAAAAGTTGGCAAGAACCATTAATGTTATGAGTCAAAAGTTAAATAGCATTTTTGCCCACTAAACGTATTTTTGCGAGGGCCGGGGGGAGGGGGGGAATTCTGGCTCAGAACTAATTCTCAAATCACAGGCGTAAAAAGAACTATTAGCGGATTTAATAATTTCATTGCTAAGTATTGGTAACATTTTGAATCTCAACTATAAGTCAAATTTTTACTATAAGTCAAATTTTGTCTGTAGGTTAAATTTTTTCTATAAATTAACTTTTACTATATGTCAAATTTTTACTATAAGTCAAATTTGTACTATAAGTCACATTTTTACTACAAGTCAAATTTTTATTTTAAGTCAAATTAATACCAATAAATTTTCTCGATGACTGGGCGACGCGATACATCTTTATGTATATCATATGTACGGCCTAGCTTTAGAATGTAGGTTCAGGGAATCTATAGAAGTGTACCTGACGAAGCCGGATGGTCTGGCGTCGGTGACGTCCGGCAGTAGCGCCGAGACGATAACTGCAATCGCCACTATCGCCAATAGGTTGATCCTCGAGCCGATTGGAGTCTTCATTTCGATGCAGCAGAAAATAACTATCGATGCACGATACAAATTTCGATCGATCGAAATTAAAAATATATGTGTATATTTTTTAAATTCGTACACTGCCCGATGAGTTTTTTAAAAATCAAAAATTGGCTTTTTATTATAAGACGAAAACTGCTCCGAAATTTAGTTTCTTTTCTTCGCGATGAATTCCGACACTTTCACAAAGAATTTATTGACGATAAATCTGTTCGTCACTTCGGCGCGTATTTCCTTTCTGTTCGTTTGGTTTTTATTCGCCCGTCTTTACGTAAATGGCAATTATGGCAATACACGCGAGTGTCAATTTTTCGTGCCTCGAGTCTCTCGCTTTTCCGTTTTGTCTCTTGAACTGTACCATGCTGCTGGCCGCTTCCAGCATATATACTCGAACGTTGGAGCTTCTCCCCACTCACGGAACCTCCCTCACTTTTATCTTGTGCGCTCGAACTCTATACGTAACTCCGGCCCTCTCTGCTGGATCTCCGCCGGAAGGCGCGAGAAACCCTCCGTTGAAAGTGGCGCCTGCAGAGGCTCTACGTCCCCACTTCGGAATTTTTTCCCTCCCCCTCCCCCCCTCTCTCCGATCGAGAATCTATTGCACTAGTTCGTGTAATCGATTCATTTTTCTTTGGATTGCAGTCCATGAAGTAGCGAAGCGTTTCTTGTCTTTCGGAACGATTCAAATTTTTGAGATTAATCGTCGACCAAAAGAAAAAAATTATATGGATATTGCATATAAATTGTATGTATATAAAGATCCACCGTTTATAGGCATTTTTGAAAAAATGTTAACCTGGTGAAAATAAAAATTTTACGCGTAGTGATTGTATCTTTAAAAAATTGTCCCGATAAGGGTTTTGTGAATCTTTGTTATATTTTAAATGTTTTATGGAAATAGCTTTGCATACATAATCGATTTTTACGCGCCGATCGGGGTGGGTCGAATTCATGTTAGTTTTTCTTGTTACAAGATCCGTAAAGGATTCTTAAAATTGCGCGACGCTGCAACCAATGAATTTCATTTGACAAAATCATCGCGCGTCGTTGCTCAGTATTGGGTAACATTTTGCTTCACTTTCGTTCCCGCAACCATGTCCCGTTATATCTTCACGGATGTTCGCCCATGTGGACTTTTCTGTACACGAGAGGCACCGGAGATATCGTCGGACTTTCCGCGAAAGCATGACTCTTCGAAGATCGGTGATCGAGGTTCCCGCGCGTCAGTCGCGTGCCCACCGACGTTGAGCAAACGTTTCACCTTTTTCTTATTTTATGACGAAAAAAAATTCATTTCATAGCGAGTAATCTTATTTTTACCTACATTAAAAATTACGTAAAGTATATTTTCTATATAAAACTAACGATTTTTTATTTATTTATATTTTTCCGGTATAAGCTGCACGTCAAATAAAATATAATCATTTATAAAATAAACCGACAGCGGTGGATGCGCGGTTGGCGCACGGCTGTGGTGGTCCCCCAAGTCAAGCCGATTCGTTCGCGGTCAGTACTTGGATGGGTGACCGCTTAGCCGTGCGCTAGCTGGCGCATCGACCGTTGAGCGGAAGGCGATTTCTTCTGAGACTTTGGTGTTTCTGTACTTTACTCAAGTGCAAAAATACCGGTGGATCAGTAGAATATGGCCGTATGTACCGGCACGGGTTTTCCGTAGTTTCCCCGTGTCCCTGGCAAATGCGGTACAGTGTAGCTAAGTCGGCTACGGACGCAATGGAAGTTAGGTAGCTTAGCTGAGTGCGGGTAGGGAGTGCTAGGTGGGAATCGGGATGGGGTTCCGTAAAAACCCGACAGGGTATACGGTGGAATTGGAACAACAATATGGAAATATTTCATTTATAAAATATAATAAGAAATATATAAAATAATAAAATCGAGGTTCTCACGCGTCAGTCGCGTGCTCGGCGACGTTGGGCAAACGTTTCACCTTTTTCTTATATGACCAATTTTTATTTAATTTTTTTCTATTCCATTACGAGTAATTTTATTTTCACATGCAGTAAAAAGTTAATTAAAGTACATTAAGATTATCTATATAAAATAAAATAAAAAAAATGGTTTCCGATGCATTAAATAAAATATAATAAATTCTATTTGCGGAAAACGATAATCCACTTGCTGCAAAAAGACAGTCCTGCGTCAAAGGGATTTTATTAAGGGTGCGCCTTACCGTTGGACTTGATAATCGCCCAAATGCACTTCGACTTATATTTCACGAAAACTACTTGGAGCAGTGACTGTTAGAAATTCGATAATGATCGTGCAAAATAATTCCAACGGAACAGTCATCAATGTCTCTCGCGTCAGCGTGGAACAAATTATTGCCGACCTTACATCAGCGCGAATATTAAATAAAATTCGCGCCCGTGTGTGTGATTTTGTCAGTCACTCTCACTCCCGATCGGGTTTGGACTTTGAATGGACTACGTCACGGATCCTCCTACCTCGCATTTTTTTTCGAATCACGTCGTCGATCTCTGTCTCTCTCCGATCCTTAAGTCAACAGCCGATTAAAGATAGAGATACGTGGGAATTATGACTCCCTGGAATACCTGCTGCTGCCGTTATATTACAACGTATAGGTGTCTTGTAGACTTAGTCGTTTGCGTAATCCGTTCGGGGATTTTCGTTGCACCTTAAAAATTTGTACCCTCATTACTGTTGATATATGAATCGATGCAAAGTCCGATAGCAGGAGGCGGGGTTTATGATAAAACTAAAAAAGTACGCTGACTTTCGGTGATAAGTAGCGTATTAAATATTGGAAGACATTTTTTTTAAGAAATGTTCGACGAGTCTTAAAATATGAATATAACTTCACAATAGACTGTTGTTTAAATTTATTTTTCTACCATGTATTACGATCCGTTACTATAGTTATTTGTATGGTAAGGGCGTAGGGAGAATCAATTGAAAATTGAAAATCTCATATCGCTTCGTCATAATGTTCCTTTATTAGCGAAGCTTTCTCTATGAGGAGGCCAATAATACAAAAAAATGCTTTCTCATAGAAGAAGCTTTGCGAATAAAAAAAAATATGAAAAAGCGATATGAAAATTTCACTTTTCAACCTCTATGAGGAAGCGATATGAAAATAAAAATGTTCAACTTTTATGAGTAAGCGAGTAAAAATTACAATTTTCAACGTTTTTTTATTCTCGAATTGTTCGAAAAAGGGGGGGGGGGGGGTTCAAAGCACATACTATATTTCCAGTACAGCAGTAAAGTATGTTATACGGCATAGCGTAGCTTACACGTTGCCCAGTGGGGCGTCGCGTGAGCGATATTCGCGTAACTGACCTAGGCCAATCTTCGCGGTTGCAAACAACAAGAACGCGTAATACGTGCCGACGGCGGCGTGCGCGCCGGAGCCAATCTAGTAACTACTACTGTTATACGTATGAGGAGGGAAGCTGCCGCCACTTTCCGTCTGCCGTTGCTGTAGCTCGTCACGCGCCAAGACAGGAAGGTCTTCCACGCAATCCGACCCGATCGGCAATTACAAATTAGATTCGGAGAGAGGGACGACGCCGTAACGATGAAACACGCCCGAAGCTTTCAATTCCATTATAAGTACCATCGATTCCGCTAAGGAGCTCTCATTAAAGCTCTTTCATTTACCTCAAAAATCGACACCTCACTTTAGGAACACCCTTCGATTTTTCCGGTCGACATTCCTTCCGAATCTGTCCTGCAGATCTTATTCCGAGAATGTAAAATATCACGGTTGATAACAGAAAGTGCAAAGCTTTTTTTTACGGACGTTAACATTTACGATCGAATGAGAAGTCTCGTCGAAAGCGGACATCGTGTCGGCTCCTGGTGAGACTTTTCTATCGACCTTATATTTCCGGTGCCCCGTGAAAAAAGTTGATTGCAGTTTTTTATACCGAGCGAGCTTGGTTCGGGCGGAAGTGTTTCGATTGGTCTCAAAGTTTCGATTGGATGAAACTGGCGCGTATGCAATAATCGATCGAATCCCGAAATTTAGAGCAGTCGGAAATTTATGTTGGACAATATTGTTTTGGACGTATATAGGGAAAGTCTTTCGATTGGTCCCAAAACGAGCATGATCCTGAATATATCTGCATGGCATCAAATTTCATCTTGAAGTCTCTATCAGTATACGGCTTTAGGAAGAATAACGAATTGTTCACTTATAGAATTTTGGTCTCCGTGTGAACTTCCTCGAGCAAACTTCGTTCGATCCAAAATACAGCCCTTATAACTCGATGAAACTTGGGCACATGAAGATATCTTCAGGGTTATAAACGAGCGCTAATGCAATAATCGATCGATTGAATCCCGAAATTTAGAGCGGTCGAAAATTTACGTTGGACATAATTGTTTTGGACGAATATAGGAAAAGTCTTTCTATTGGTCCCAAAACGAGCGCGGATGCAATAATCGATCAACCGAATTCCGAAATTTGGAGCAGTCGAAAATTTACGGTTGACAAAATTGTTTTGGACAAAACTGGTTATACGATACTCGTTGTTCGATGGGTTGGATTAAAGTACCTGACCTATCGCAGAATCTTCCAAGATCGTCGAGACCATTGACCTTATCGGTCGGCGATGGTTTTTTAATGATACACTTCACGTATCTCTCACGTATGCCAAACGATAAGGATTCGAGTAGCTTTGATCTCTTCGAGTTTATCAATCCACGTACGTACAATCTCACGACGTGTCTACTCGTGAAAATCGTTAAAGCGGCGTCGAGTCCAGCGATTCCCTGTATGAGGAGCGCGTGATTATTTCTCTACCACTCGATACAACTCAATTTGGTTAAAAAAACAAGTCGATTTTCAACATTTTTTTAAAACTCGGATATTCTAATATCCGAGTTTAAAAAAATTTTGAAAATGGACTTGAATGTTGAATGGAAAATTGTCAAGGTTGGATTTTTACACACAGTTAGTACAAGGTGTCATGAAGTTTGAAATTTTATTTAATTGAAAAATATCACTTACTACTAATTAACAATTAACATCGTATCTTGAAATCCACTCGTTCGATTGAGTTGAAATTTAGACAGTTCCTCGATTATAACATTTTCTATCTAATGACAGGATGATAAAAAAAAATATTCGTAATAAACAAATTTTATATGCAACTTAAGAATCGATTGCATTCGAATAAAAAAAATTGACAACTTTTTTTTGCCCTAATTATTTTTGCAATACGACTTTTTGTACTGGTGATGAAAAATGGCGATAGCCGTCGTAACGCCCAAATCCCCCGGACATCCTATTATTTAACGATGAAAGATCAATCGTGACTGCCTATTATCGACATTAAGTCGGCGATGAAAGCGTGAAAACAAATCGCTCCGCTCAAGCCGTCCAAATCCCGGTAAAAAGTTACACAAGAAAATAAAAAAGCGTGTGAAACATCGTGTCGGCATTCGCGGTATTTCTTCGGGGCGATTTTCGTTGCGCTCCTCCGCCCGCCCGACCCGTCCGCGGTAGCGATTCTCGTGGGCGCGTGATATAAATGAGCATCGAAATAGTTGGAATTAACCGAATAAGCTTAGGTTTAGCACGCGCCGGGCACGTGGGTGCCCGTCATAGCCAGCACGGTGTTCAATGCCCCGGCACGCGGTTATTTTTAAATTTTCCCACGAAACTATTCACTGTCAACACATTTAATTTTAATCCGAAGCTTGAAATACGCAAGGAATTTGTTAATATGCGTGAATCAAGTGTCAATCTTTTTCGTAAGTCCGCAAGGTTTTCTTACATCATTTCTTTTTCTATTAAAGAAAGAAACACCTAAAATTGCCGTGGTGGCGAAATATGTGCTATTGCGCACAGTTCTGCGCAGCAGGTGTTTAAGCGAACGAAATTAGCACCAAGTTTAAAGTACGTATAAAATTTGTTAATACGCGTGAACCAAGTGTCAATCTAGTTCATAAGACCGCAAAGTTTTCTTATGTCTTATAGTATTTTTTAATTAAAAAAGAAACACCTAAATTCGCCGTATAAGTCGCGACGAAATTTGTACCACTGCGCACGGTTCTGCGCAGCAGGTGTTTAAGCCAACGGAATTAACGCGGCGCGTGGAATCTCAAAAGGCGTAAATACGAAGAATTTCGCAACGTGGAGACGGTGCGCAATTGAGACGAGAACAGCGAATCGTCGGAGCGGCGACGAAGAAGATCGAGCAGGGATGATGATCCATTGATGCTGCGGCTCAACGGGACGTCGTTACGCGGCGTCGTTGTACGATAAACTCGACGTGTGTACACACATAGACGCACTTGTAAGCATGGAGTGAACCAGCAACGGGCCTCGTCAACGATGCTTCACAACTCATCCGTCCACGATAAGAAATTTTGTCCCGGCCAATCGCGCGACTTGAAAGAAAGTCGCGTGTTTCGACCGAGTGTAATGATTAATTTTTGTCGAATGCGATAATTTTGTAATTGCCGGCGCGTGAACGATTGTTGGTAAACCGTGAGACGAAGAAAAAGAAATTATCTGTGGACCAGAATTAAAACTTCTTGATTAAAAGTTGAGACGTTCAACGCGCACGCGCACTTTTTTGTTAATTATTATTTTTATTTTTTTTTATGGACTTGATTACGAGGATGATAAAAGCGATGGATCTTACGTGGTGTTCTCGACGTGGCTCGGGTTATCGGGTAAAAATTATAGTCCATGTCTCGGGGGAATGATTACAATTTTGATAAACATTGTGACGAGCGTGATTCACCTACGAGAAACGTTATCGAACGAGGATGGATCATGGAATCATGGAAAAATAAACTGTCCCGACGACATCACGGTCGTCTGATTCCTATCGATGACACGTAACAATTTCGGAATTCGATCGATTTTCAGTGATAATATAGTGCTCGAGCACTATAATCTCAACCGATTCACATAGCTTCCTCGTGCGGAAGCTAAGTGCAATAGTACTTTCTTTTAATCGGTGAAAAAATGGCAAAATGGAAAAATAAAACCCCGATTTTCATATCCAGTGAAATCAAATTTTATGATAATCGTGCGAAAAACGTTATCTTAATTCGTGTGATCGCAACTAGTTTTTTCGCACTAGAATCGTAATGTACTATTCACGCACTAGTATCGTAATGTTCTAATTTCGCACCAGTATCGTAATGTACTATTTTGCACTAGTGTCGTAAAGTACTATTTCGCACTAGTATCGTAATGCACTATTTTGCACTAGTGTCGTAAAGTACTATTTCGCACTAGTATCGTAATGTACTATTTCGCACTAGTACCGTAATGTACTATTTCCGCCCAATTAAAAAAATCGAAAGCAAAAAAAATTAAAAATTCTGTAAAATAAAAAAAAAAGTATTTCGGTTTATTTTTGGGCTGGTGAGATACCACGAAAGAATCCATGGGGTGGAATCGGAAGGGTATCAAAAGTTTACCGAACTGGCCAGGAATACACACGATTGTCCCGGCGTTCGAGAAAGATTTTTCGCTCGGACTGCGTGTTCATTTAATCGGGGTGAACCGATGACCGGAACAAGATAGAGAGTTGTGCAATCCGAGAAGACGGCTTTTTATCAGCTTGCGCGTCGTGTCGCCGAGACATCGAGCCTCTAAAATATAACCTTTCGTGATTACGAATGCAGCGTTAGGACGAGAACAAGAAAGAAGAGGAAAAAGTCTGGAGACGAGCGGAGAGAATCGCGTAACAAACATTGTTTGTCGCGTGATTTCGAAAAGCGTATCTGCGTCCCTGAGCTCGCCCATTGGCCAAGCAACGGAGGCGCGTCTCAAGATACGTTTATTGGGTATTTTTAATCACCCGCACGCATTGGCGGGGGGTCTGAGAGAACTGTATAGAGAGAGTATTGTATACGTGGCGGTGGCCTTTTTTCCATATACATCAATTATATGGATAATTAACTATCCATTGGACACGATTGCACACAAATAAAATCAGCAGCGTTTATCCTCTATGGATGGAAGAAAAAAAAATTGACAAAATTGATATTGCTAATATATTTTTTTTTGCATCATATTAATTGTGACGGGTCGAATGGTTCCGCCCTTACAACCTTCCACGCCGAATATAATCGAGATCCGCATATATTTAGTCCCCAATGGACAAATCTCGAGACCATATGCAAAATACCGCGGTCGGTAACAAAAACTGTAACAAACTTTCTTTGACGGTTGGTGAAATGTTCGGTCAAAAGAAAATTCTCGTCGATCACTGACCCGATATCCACCTTCGATGAGACTGATTTTTAATCTTATATGCGAGTGAACGTGAAGAAAGTTGATTACAGTTTTTGTTACCGACCGAGCTGGCGTTGGGCGGGAAGATTTTTCACAGTCTTAACACGCGCAGCCATCGCTGCTTGCCACCGCATTTTGCCTCTTCGACTCCTTTCATCGTATCCCGAAAACTCGGAGCATCTCGCTCAATTCGCAGCGGCGGAACCGGAGCCACGCCAACGTCCCGCCGGCGTCACGGGGCGCAGTGAGGATGAGCTTGCGCATAGGGGAGATTCGTGAAACTCGTCCGGAGATTCCGCGGCTCTCGGGACCGATAAGAGACCGCGCGACAACCTCTCTTCGAGATAAGAGCTCAATGACTTCGCGCGCACACTAGCGCTCATAGATCTCGCACATATGCAAGGGGTGTATCTTCGTCACGTGAAGCCGAAGATTTGCCGCGTCGTAGCGGCAGACCGGTGGCATCGTGAGCCCAACACTTGCGGCGTGATCCGGACGGAAGTTTTGCTTGTTATCCGGTTGAAAACAATTTTAAGACATTTTTTACCTACTCTTTTACCAATTCCTTATCTTTTTCTACAATTGATTTCTATAATTCTGAGCCGCATGAACTTGGAGACCCTGCGGGATAGACGTTCGATTGGCCATTTGATGATTTTCTTCAATATATGATTGGTATTGGTCATTTTATTATGGCCTAGTTGAACTATGGGTCAATAAGAGCAAATACTTAGATATTAATCAAGATCAAATAATTAGATATTAATCAAGATCAAATAATTAGATATTAATGAAGATCAAATAATTAGATATTAATCAAGATCAAATAATTAGATAATAACATTGATTGAAAATATGAGGATAGAAGTAGAATAACCTAGTAATATAGTAACAGTAACAATAACACTTTCAATTTGTCATAATCTTAATCTTACAATTACAAACGACGGAATTAAACTGGCCATTGGGATCGAAGGTATTCGACTGAAACGTACCGAGTGTGGAATGCCTATTCACTGCGTCACATCCGTTATAATAGCTGAGAAAGTACCCGGGTCAGTTATTCCTTCATCTGCACGAACTGAAGACCCCGAAAAAAAGTCTACCGATTTCTCCTCCGCCTAAAGTGAGTGCTCCGACGTAACACATCATCGAGTTTGGCGATGACGTGGGATTCCCCGAACGGAACCTCTTTGCTCCTGGAATTCACCGCGGCAGGTGAACGGGATAGGTTAAAAAAAAAAAAAAAAAAATTGTCGAAAAGATACTTGCGCGATCGCACGTAACGTCGCGGCTGGGTTTGGCGGTCTTTCTACGCGTCCCAGCTCGTTCCAACGTGTTGCCGCAAGTCTTTCGCATGCCATACGTGGAAGTCCGGCTGGCGTGCTCTCGCCCAGACCTCTTGTCGAATTAGTCGGGTAATTTTTTTTTTTTTTTGTCCAACCATATCTAGACGGGGTTGCACGAACCTTTCGTTCGGAGGTTTCGAGGAATCGGACGAAGAGGTACAACAACGGTTTCCTTCGGAGAACCGAGGCGCTACAGTTTCAACAGCCACCTTTCGGCATGACCCATGGCTGTTGAAATAGTGCGCCCACCTATCTGCATGTCGCTCCAGGTACGATTCTTTGAACGAGACAAAATTGTGGAACTTCCGGTGCAGAAGAGTTGACGGCGAATTTTGCCTACTTTCCAACGGTGGTCGGGAGACCGCTTTTTCGTACAAACATACAATTTTTTACGAAAATTAGTATGCAATATACTACTTTTTGAAAAATGCACGAAAACTCGCACTTTTTATGCCTGTAGCGTGGCGAAAAAATAACTAGAATGTTTAAAAAGCTTGCGAAAAAGTAGCTGGTGTGATCTGCGCATGCGCAGTATTTTTCTCGCATATCTTACTAGAAAGCGTCCCTTTCGCGACGCGTTATAGGCACGAAAAGTGGGAGCTTTTCTGCACGTCTTACAAAAATCAAATTGGACCCTTTTATGAAAATTCTAAATTTGAAGCAATTTAAAAAGTCTGAAGAAAAATACTCCTGTAAAATAAATTTTAAAAATTTAGAAGGGTGTCACGGTCCAACGTGACACTCTTCCGAATCGAGACGCTGCAGTTTCGACAGCCACGGATCGCCGCGACCCGTGGCTGTTGAAATTTAGCGTCCGCCTATCTGCATGTCTAAACGCTCCAGGTAATTCTTTAAGCGAAACAAAATTGTGGAACTTCCGGTGCAGACGCAGCGGCGGGGATTCCCCGTGCAGCGAAAGACGATTGCATCTTTGGGCGGCTCTTCGGCCACTTTGATGCCCTTCGCGGCGGTCACTGACTTCGCGGAACGACGGAGAATCGTTCAATTAAAACAACAAAAAAAAATCACCACTCAGGTATTTAAGGTAGTCCATGGCGGTCCACGAAGCAAGTCCCTAAAATGCCAAATGGAAACGATAAAAAGGATTCTTTTGTGGAGCATCCGATGCTCCTGGAAAAGGTATTTGACCGTCCGAGAATTCTCCGACTGGATCGAAAAATGCCGCGGGCCAAAAAGATATAAATTTCGTGGTTGAAGGGACCGCGCCGGGCGGGATGAAACCTGACACTATGCAGAGGTGGCCTGAGCTGCAGAATCTACGATGCTAGTCCTCAAACCTTTTTTTCGACAATTATTGCTTTTACCCTCTCATAAAATATTACCAAATTTGTTCGACATTGATACCAATTTTTTTTCCAGCCCCTTTTTTAATCCTCCCTTTTCTTACTCTTCTAACAAATTGCGAATGCACCGGGAGACAATTGGGACGAAATTGGTTGTCTCTGAACTCGCCGAAAAATTTCTTGCTCGCCGCGGTGCCTCGAACTATCCGAAATTTATAGCGTTTCGCCCGTGGCAGTTCCGGTCCAGACGGGATTCTCGGACGGCCAAATACCTGCATCGGGTGCTTCCGAAAAGAATGTGTTTTATCGCTTCCGATTGGTTTCTCGGTTACGCGGGAAGGGGCCACGGTCGAACTAGTCTGATTAACGGATGCATCCAGGAATTATGTACTTTCGCACGCCCCCTTAAGGGCCAAAGAACTCACCGCCGTGGCAAAGTCATTTCCGGTTTCTTTATTTTTGTTCTTTGCGTTGCGTGCGGCGAAAAAGCGAAATACCGAGACGGTCGAATCATCAGCCCTTATTCGTCATCCCTGCGCAACCTTTCGCAGAATTCGATGCATCCTCGGCTGCGCGCGTAGTCAAAGATTATGCTGGTCCTCTAACAAAATATAGATCGTTAATAATTTGTTGTGGCAGCAAAAATATTTGGCTGCCACAGCAAAATTTCTGCTGCCACAGCAAAATTGCTGCTGTCACAGAAAATTTTTGCTGCCACAGCAAAATTTTTGTTGCCACAGCAACATTTTTGCTGCCACAGCAACATTTTTGCTGCCACAGCAACATTTTTGCTGCCACAGCAAAATATTTTGTTGTCCCTATATTAACCAAGTAAATAAACCAAGTAAGTAACCAAGTGAATAAAATGAGTTTTGAAGACAAAATTCTTGTCGTCCCAACAATTTTTTTTCTCGGTGCGACGAGTTCGCCGACTTTTCGCAGTCATTGACGGAATTCGTTTTCGAGTGTTTCGTACCGGGACCGCGCATACCACTGGGTTTATCTTATTGTTTTCGACGAGGTATGCGGAGAAGCCCAAGTCTATATCGTCGGAAAAAATTCCGATCTATGAGATCGGAATCTAATGCAGTCGATCCGCTCTCAAGTGTGCAAAATCCGGTTCAGCTATGAGCTATCAGCCACACTAAAGAAAAGAGTTTATTTAATTTTAATAGATAGTTTTTTGGTTTATGGGAAAATAAATATTTTATTACCGTTACGATATTCTGTTTGAGCCAAATATAGATATTTTTTGTGGGTCAATTAAATTTGAAGAATAAATGGATATTTATTGCGCCACATCTAACAAAAAAAAAATTTATCATTGAACGAACACTTCGCTCAGACTGTCCGGAACGTTGGTAGCGCACTACGAAAATAATCGAACATTCTCGACAGAAGATTATCTCGGGCCCAAAATTTTTATCGCAAAAATACAATGTCGCGGGCATCGCCGTCGTTCGGCAGGCTCATCGTACATTGCGAACTTAATTTTCAAGGATGTCCTGGCGTATGTGCGTACGACTAAATCGCGAACGATAATTAATTATCTTTTAGTCATGACGATAACTGCCAAGACGATCATCGATTAAGAACCGAAATTTTTTTAATCATTTTTTCGAATTTCAATCTCACGCCAATGTAAATCAGCGTCCCGATTACGTAGCGTCGATGAAAAAAAAATCGTTTAAACGGATGTACCTTTGGACTCCATAAAAATTTCCCATGTTGGGACATTTTCGGTACAAAAAAAAAAAAAATCTCATTTGAATACTGTTGCAATTATGGAATTTTTGGTAACCATGGCGGGTCTGTCGATAGGTCACGCGCAATATAGTTGGGCCGCATTCCATTTAATCGAGACACGCGCACATTGCCGAAGAGGCTCGATCGCTCTCACACAGGAATGTCATTCATCTTCGCCTCATCGCTTTATATATAGCATACTATGTATATATATACATATGTTGGACAGCAAAAAATAGATTCGCTATGCCGAGACACGAATATGATTATTTCGTTCAAAAACCGGATCTCCAAATAGTGGGCCAGTGGCCGCGGGCAATCGTCTAACAGGGTGATTCATTAAACAATTTCATCCGTGAATATTTCAGTGACACAAATTTACGTCAAACGATTTTTTTTTCGAACTCTACAGCGCCTTACCCTCGTGATCTATGGTCTAAAAAAACGGTTTTTCTGGCCATATCACCTGGAAATTGTAGGAAAGGTGGCAACTTGTCATATCGTAATAACCTTTACATATACAATCTTATAATTTTAAGTGCAATTACATTGTATTCTAAAACGTCTACTAAAAACTGTGCTAATGGCAGCGCCGTTCATTTGTTACGTTAAAAGATATTACGGCTGGCCATATCACCCACGTGGCCATGTCACCCACGTGGCCATATCACCCTGACTTACCCTACATCAGTCTTCTCAGTGACCCGAAACGAAATTAATATTTGCCAGTCGAAAAAAAAAAAAAAATTACTGTCGGATGACTGTAACGTTGGAGGCGAAGAACCGAAGGTAGGAACGTCGAACGAGGGTAACGGGACAGGCTGAGAAGGCGTAAGGTCAGTTTCGCAGCAGCTCACGGATGCACCGACGTTTATTGTCGCCCGTCCGAGGATAAATTTTTCTCGACCACGTAACTCTTATTTGGCGAACAAAAATCCAACAATCAATTCTCCGTGTACTTTTATTCAACTAAAAAAAAAACATATTTTTACTAAAGTTATTTAGCAAAGTAGCATTCGTCTTGGAACGTCCCTCAAAGGGTTAAATCGCAGCACAATTGTGTCTTATCACCGACATTGGCTGCATTTATTTTAAAGAATTATTGAAATTATTATATTTTTTCATTTTTTATGTACAGCATAACATACATTACATTCATTACCTTTCATTCATTACATTTAATTTCTTACATTTCGTGACATTATTGTTTATGTATATAGCATAAGTTACAAGATTTATAAATGGTCGAGAAATTTGGTCGGGTGTCGTGTCGATTGCCACGATGAAAGTTGTTGCCTCACGGACTTTGGATTTGGACGCGGTAAAGTGAACGATCGGACGATCCTCTGTCCTCCGAATGCACCGTAGGTGGTCCGTGGCGAACGTGACGCTCGTCGCGAGTGACCCGCGAACACATCCACCCACATGAATACACACATACACTATCTAGTATTATAAATAGACGGATCCGGCTTATTTATAGAGCGGCCGTAACAGCGGATGGTCGGATGAAGCGAGAGCGAAAACGTGGCCGTTCGCGGGGTTATCCCAGTCTGCGAAAGTGTAAAGTCATTCGATGTCACATCGCGACTACCACGCACACAGACGCACCCGGCACACCCACCAAAAAGAAAGAAGCATGGGAACGCGCTTCGGCCGGACACCTTGCGCTTTTCGTGCCGGGCGAGCCGAGATCCGCCTTATGGACATGTGAAACGACTCAGTGGGTAACCACAATCTATAATGAAAGCGATTCAGAGGCCGTAGGCTTTTTGGGAAAAAGCAAAGTATTAGCGGATTACAATTTACAATACAATTTAATATACAATTTAATACCGCGTCCGATGATGTTTCCGTTTTATCCGAAACGTCTGAACTATTTTTATTATATCGACCGTGGCACTTTACATGCCCTTAAGTTACAGAAAGGCTGGACGACGCTTACGTAATTAAACGAGCACTTATAGACTTGGAAACATTAATTATCAGCGTTTCGTAGCCGCGAACAAACTCTATTCGGCAGTCCGCGATTTGTTCTTGCGCTGGCTCAAAAAAAAAAAAAAGTTCAAAAATGTTCCATGCATTCTGGATTGATCGGAAACCTCTAAACAATTTAAAAAAATTAAATGCTTTCTTTTTAGTGTTCCTAATGTTTATTCGAAATCCTGGTATTGATTTCTCGATCAAGTAAATATCAATCGACCTATCAGGGACAAAAAAATAATCCATATTCTGCGATTTTTATCCCATATACCAATAGGCTTTAATTACCGGAGAAGCCATTATTTATTTATTTATAGTACATATGTTAGCCCCAGAGAAAACGTGCGCAAAGACAAACAAATTACGACTCGTCGTAATCAGGTGCGTGATTTTTGTATTCCACAGTTTCGTGCTCTCAACGCCCAAGACCCGGAAGAACGCGCTTCAGCTCTCCAGCATAGTCGATCGTGACACAGGTTTCCCCGCCTTCGATCCAGAAGATGATGCTTCCGGTAAGCGGACTGGGTGGAAAGCCTGAGGGTATCAGATCTGTCGGTGGATCCCATTTGGACACAACCCACGGTCCCTAAAAAATGGAATTAAAAAACCAGCTAATCTCGATACAATTCGTGTTTATTTGTCGCGGGTATCAATTGTCTTTAACAAAACTTACCGGAACGACGGGGCATGCCTGGGGGAAAGTGTCTTTCGGTGTGCCACTCGCGACGAGACTTTTACCGATGGACGGCTCGGACCAGGCGTCGCATACAGTCATGTTGTACGTCACTGGCGGCGCATTCGCACCGTTAAGGTACAAGATAAAGCTTATCTGAAAGTTTGTTATATTCACGAGGTTCAGTTATTTACTATTCTGTAGGGTAAAAGTGGTGAATATGGCCCACTTCGATTGACACGTAAATCAATTATATATGGACCGGGCCATATTCACCACTTTTACCCTATTTATTATTATTATTATTATTATTAGGACTAGGGGGCATTCCTGCCATCGCACTCAGGCCGTAGGCCCATTGTGCACCCCACTCGATCATCTCCCCTCCCACCCTAGACTATCCCACTGTCCCTCACAAGGGCCAGTAGTCCAGTCAGCGGGAAGGTGATAACCATCCTTGGGCTCCAGATGATTTTTATTCAACAAATGGAATATACAACGAGCCATTATTGCAACGCATACCATCATCGTGGGCGGCAGTTCTTTCGTGACTGGAAAATTCATGTTCAGTTGGGAACTCTTCTTGGTCTTGATAGGTTCGACTGTGACGTCACCAATGTAGCCGCAACCATTTTGGGTCACCGTCGCACTGTTGATGACGACCACTGCTGAGGACTGTTGGAGAAAATTTAAATTTGTTTCATTAGTGTTTTTTATTTATTTAAATTACCTTGATTATTAAGGACCGCTCCACGCATGCACTCCCAGCCGTAAGTTTTATTCTATCGAAATTTATCAATTTCGTGAAACTCGATGAATCTAAAATTACTGTAATTTGATTTTGCTGAATCTGTGTTATTTGCACGGATATCCGAAATTCTCACTTTTGGCTGGAATTTTGGCTCATTTACATCTCTACCAATCACAACTGTACCAAAAAAGACCGCTCTAACAACTCTACCAAAGTCTACCAGAGCGTTTAAAAAACTCTACCAGGATCAGAATAAAACTTTACCGAACTTAAAATAAAACTCTACCGGAATACAAGGCTAGACGGTAGCCTTGTATTTCGGAAGAGTTTTATTACAATTCCGGTAGCGTTTTATTTTGATTTTGGTACTTTTTTTTAACTTTCTGAGAGAGTTTGGTAGAGTTCTAATATGGTAGAGATGTTTTCCGGTAGAGTCATTATCCGGTAGAGATGTAAATGTGCTGGAAATTTATACGTTAAGCTTCCTCAAGGAGCTAACCGATGCAACTAAATACTCCTTAAAGTAACAGATATAACGAAAGGCTCCGTAAAGTAACAGATGCAACATGTAAGATGATGTGAGATGTTGCTTAAGGAACTAATACATGTAACTTACGTCCCCGATGACCGGCCCACTGAACGAGGCGACGACGATCAAAACACCGAATAACACAGAGAACAACATTTCGGCGGCGATGTTTCGTATACGCTCGTCGAAATTGATTTGTCGAATCTCGAAAGCTTCGACGACTTTATACTCGTACCGAACACACCGCTGATTCAAATACACACGCCGATGCACCAATTCCAAATAAGAATTGCGTGATTCCCGATACTTAGAGAATTATAATGCACCATGGAGCCGGATACATCGCTTCCGATTACCGGTCTAATCGCGACGTATCAATCAATATTCCTTACGGAAACAAAAGTTCTGGTGTGTCGTTAAAAAAATGATAATATCTTCGGATATTATCTTGTAGATATAGTGTGGGAACTTTCGTCGAACCAACGAGAAAAAAAAACATTGGCTTATATAAGGCAACAATATATCTTTGATTGACAAAATGACGCAGAAGTGTTTTAGCTACTGATAACGTAAATGTAGTATTTTTATTTTTATTAACGCGTCAATTTTGTAGAAAAAACTGTTAAATACGCAGGACCTTTTGAGTTTATGGACCGGCGATGGCAAATCCATTTACACGCTGAGTTTGACAATTTGAATTATTGAAAAGCAATCCGCATTCCTACGGGAGGATTGAAGGGTCCTCACGTGGATAGGTCACGATTGAACGAATACCAATTGCAAGTCGATCGCATGCGTTCCTATGTCGGCACGAATCTCTCGATAAATACCTGGATTCCGGACTTCGAAAAATAAATAAGGTGCTTTCTCCGAATGGATCGCCGGTTGGGAGCGATGAAAGAATCTCGGGATTTATGAGAGATGCCAACGGATTACGTCCGCACGCGCCGCTGGGCACGAATATTGATATTATACCTGCCCATAAATCCTCCCCATATGTAGAAATCAATATACAGAATAAAGGCTTGCCGCATATTAAGATGGATGTGCGTAGAAACGAGTTTAGTGGATAACCAAGGATATTCCGTTAGTCACGAATCGAAGATCCTAAAATTAATCTTTCAATCCCAATCGTATGTTAATGTAACAATACTGTGCACTTGTGTGTAAGGCTGCACAGTTTCACCGTCTTGGCCGGCTAAAATATCTTAACCGGCTTATGGACATTATAGGTTGGCCGGCTAAAATGGTTTAGCAGGCTAAAAATTAGTCGCGTCTTAGCCGGGCAAGATTGTTTGGCCGGCTAAAAATTAGGCGCAGTTTTAGCCAGGTATTCATTTTTATTGTGAATTGCCAGAAAACCTATGAAATTAATGAGACATTTAACTTTCGCACATTGCCTGTTTGAAAGCGACTTCTCGCGCATTCGTTACAAAAATTGTTTTCATTTTTCTTCGTTTCGATAGTCACGTAATGAGATCCAATTCATTTTCATTCCTTAGTTTTTTCCTCGACAGTGCGCCAGTAATAAATAATCAGCTTGTCTGTAAACACTCGGGCACTTCGTTATTACGACCGCCTATGCGTCACGCTAGTCCATCAAATGTTAGGTGGGTTATTCCCCGGATTCCATCGGACAGAGCTCGGCCTAAATCTTCGAATGTACGAATGTTAGACATATTTGGAATTTTTATTGATATCTCGATATTTATCGTAGATCGATGTACAGCGAGCCTAGACGATACAGATAAGCTTCGAGGAATAACAGTATCACGGTTATTCCTACATATATACGGTGATACACTATAATCCGGAGCAGTTAATTCGTCTAAAATCGTGAGAATCTACGCGGATAAAAGAACCTGGGAAATCCGTAAAACCCCCTAATCGATACTCGTCGGGAGTGACCGATACAATATTATCGATAAATTCTCACGCAAGATGTTGCACTATTAGTGTCAGCCTGAAGTTTCAACGTCACTCTCGGCCGGAAGAACCTACTCTCTTGTCCCGTTCAAAAAATCTACGGATCGATCTACACAATATGTGGGTCTAGGTCGAAAACCGTCGATTACTCATTTCCTGGAGGTTCGGCGCTTTCGAATTAGCACTGTCATCCATTCAAGTTCCGATTCTATGTACACGAATATAGTAGTATCAGCGATATGCGCCGTCGATTGAGTGAATGAAAACGTGGTGCCCAAAAAAAAGTGTTCAATTATATTTTCCGGGGAATACACAACATGTGCAGGGTGCAGTGACTTCGAAACGACTCTTCGAAATTTGCATTTCGCGATACTGGAACACGTAATGAGTTTGTCAGCTCCACGTGCGCGGTAAAAAAAAGATTTATGCATTTACCAAACTTACTTTTGTCCCCAAATGTCCACAATTATTTACTCGTTAATTAAAAAAAGGACGACATTCTGTTTGTAAAAGGAACAACATTTTTATTATAAAATGGTACGTCCAGAAAAAAATTTATTCGACGACCACCGTTTTTTAAGTTTAAATAAAATATTTATTTGATTTAAATAAATATTTATTTTAATTAAGTAAATAGTTATTTAAATCAAATAAATATTTTGCTTAAACTAAATAAACGGTGGCCGCCAAATACATTTTTTTCTGCGTGTAATTTCGCAGGTGCCCATCAATTTTTCAAGGAAACCGCAGGTTTCCTTGAAACTTCATGATTTTCATGATTTTCCGCAGGTTTTATCGACTGCGGAAAGAGCTTTGGACAAAAACACTTGATACCACCTTTAATAGCTTTACAGATATTCCGGTGGAAACATAGGATTTCCATGTGAAGTTTTATTTGTTTACTCCACAGCCTCTTTATCTTTCCGGAAGTCTTCCCAGAAATGATGTCTTGTCGGACACGGAAGGTGAAAAAATCGTTGCGACCTTGCGATATTTCAAGCTTGCCCAGTATTGCGCAGCAATAATTACTGCGAATAATCATACTGCCCAACTATCCATGGCCACGCTCGACTGACCATATCGCTTGTGCAGTTGAGTCGCCATTAATCATCCGCAATTTATATCGCACATTTGAATACTAAACAGAATAAGTGTCAGACGGGCCACTGCTCGTTGTATAAATACCGGAGCGCAAGTGGCTCCTCAGTTTTTCACCCAACTGGGCCAATCCAACGGTATTGCGGGATTCACGTGAGTATTATTGAAATAATAGCTTGGCACTTTACATGCTTATGCTCGTAAAATCAATGTTTTTTCCCAAATGAAAAAAAAAAAATTATCAATGACTCAAATAAAATTCGCTTGCAGGTTGCAAAACAAAAAAAAATTGTTATTTCCATTCTTCCAATTCCGTAAGAATGGAAAGTAGAGTTGAAATTAATTTTTTTTTGGTGCAGCCAGATATCTCACGGTTTTCAACATTTTGGCACATTTACATCTCTACCACTCACAACTCTATCAGAAAAATTCTCTACCATATTACAACTCTACCGTATTAGAACTCTACCAAAATCTCTACCACTGAAAAAAAAACGGAATACAAGGCCTAGCCTCTGCCTAGGCTTCTGTCTAGCCTTGTATTCCGGTAGAGTTTCATGGAATTCCAGTAGAGTTTTTTTCTTCAGTGGTAGAGATTTTGGCAGAGTTCTAATACGGTAGAGTTGTAATATTGTAGAGATGTTTTCTGGTAGAGATGTAAATGTGCCAACATTTCGTCCTCCCAAACAACACCTATTTTGTTTTTTTTTATAATTTTTTTTCAACTTTGTTTAGCAGAGAGAAATTATTATATCACGATGTCGAAGCTATTGACGTTTGTACTGATGGCTTTACTGATAATGGTATCCCTTGGCGTGGCTGATTCCGCCGACTGTGGTCATCTCGGAGCCAAGGTCATTAACCTTTGAAAATGCGTGCCATATATTCAGTATCTTCTCAATAATTGTGTTCAATATATATACATATATATATATTTTTTTTTTCAGTGCACTGACCCATCAATGTGCTGCTCCGGACTGACTTGCCTGTGGTATGCCCAGAAATGCGTAAGCCCACAAGTATAGATTCATGGTACGATCGTCTAACATCCGATCGTTTTCACCGGGCACGAGGGAACGTATTGGACCAATGACTATTATTACTACTACTATGACTACTTAGTCATTTATTGACATCAATCCGAAATGGGAAAAGCACCGTGATATGTTTTTATGCACGTTATGTACCACTGGCTTAAAAAAATAATATGATCTGTACTCTAGTTATTAAACTGTTTTTCTTCTTTTGCCAATTGAACCGTGTTACTTTCGTCCCCGGTCAGTGTCCACTGTGCTCAGCTGCACGTCCACAGAAATCTATTAACCTATACTGTTAAAAAAACGTAAATTTAACGTATCAGACCGAAAGTTTTTGTGCCGAAACTGGTACATTAAATTCCAGTTTCCAGAAAAAGTAAAGTACTTTTAACATTGAAATTAAAGTAAAGTATTTTTGAAGTTTTTAATATACCGTCCATTAATTTTTCATCACGATTGTGCATGGAATTTAAAAATACCCGTTTAGGCACAAAAACTTGTACCAGTCGTCGCCTCCCTAAAAAGTTGGTGCACCGCGCTAAAAATATCGAATGTTCGATAATTTCCTATCGAGGTTCGATACGACACATTGTTGTCGTTTTATTCGTTCCGCAATTGGTCGGCGATGATGAACGAGTTCGGACGCCGTGCGCAAGCGTACCCGGCGCTCTGGAATGAGTGCTGCAGCGCTAACAAAACTCCGCTCGAGCGACGGCACGCGTGATGTCGCTCATACATTTTCTGTCCCATTTTTCCTCATCTTTGACAATATTTATTTTATCATCATTAAATTCGCGATTTCTCGGCTCCCTGTTGATATTTTTTTCAAATCCGAGACGCCTATCGTATTCTATGGGGAAAAAGCACACGATACGGTCATTTTCGGAATTGCTAATGAATTTTTTTTGTCCTGTCACAAGACCGTTATCTTCATTCGATCAGACCTTGGATTAAAAATTATGTAGTGCTGTGAGAAACTTTTGAGATCGGCTATCCAGCAGTATGTCTATCTCAGTGCATTGAGCGCTGCAGCGCGACTGAATTTCAGCTCGGGCGCGTCAGCGCGCGTCATTGTTCCTAGAACATTAAATTTTATACAAATTTTTTGTTACACTGTAGCTACCTCCAGATGACGTACGTCTAGAAAAAAAATTATTCGACGGCCACCGTTCATTTGGTTTAAATAAAATATTTATTTGATTTATAGAAATATTTATTTAAATCAAATAAATATTTATTTAAATCAAATAAATATTTATTTAAATCAAATAAATATTTATTTAAATCAAATAAATATTTATTTAAATCAAATAAATATTTATTTAAATCAAATAAATATTTATTTAAATCAAATAAATATTTATTTAAATCAAATAAATATTTATTTAAATCAAATAAATATTTATTTAAATCAAATAAATATTTATTTAAATCAAATAAATATTTATTTAAATCAAATAAATATTTATTTAAATCAAATAAATATTTATTTAAATCAAATAAATATTTATTTAAATCGAATAAATATTTTACTTAAACCAAATGAACGGTGGTCGTCGAATAATTTTTTTTCTGGGTGTAAGAAATTCGTTCTTGGCAAGGTTGAAACTTATCGAAGGGTTATTATCGAGTTCACTTGTTTGCAAAACGTATGCCTTCTTTTACTGTATGCGTGTAAACATATCAATGAAAACAACGACAGAACGTGTCCGTTTTGCAATCGAGTCGGGTGACTCGAGAATAATCCTCCCGTACACTGCCCGTCAATGATGCGTGCTTTTTCTGGATATCTTTATCGATCCCATTAAGATATCGAGCGAGATATCCAGCAAAACCGAAAAATCGGAAAAATCAGACATCAATGACCGCCAGTTTACATTAATGACAAAACAAACAATAGATTACGCACGTTCGGTCTTATAAATACTTGAGGTTCAGTGCTCGAAGAGTCAGTTAAAGACGAAGCCAGTTCAAGACAGGGGCAATCAAATCAGCGCAGTCTGTTATTACACTTCTGAGTGAGTATACGAGCAATGAGTAACCTAAGTTATATCAACAGAACGCGAACGTATTCGGTCTTGAAGACTACTTGTCAGCTTCTCGATGAAATTAATAAAATTTTCGACGATAGTCTCAAAATTTATCCTCTGAACTGTTAAAACTGGAGAAATATTGAACACCATTTATGTATTTTGTTTCCAGTTAGTTTGCTGGCAAATAAAAAAACTTTGAAAATGACGAAAATACTGATGTTTTATCTGGTGGCCTTGAGGATTCTATCACTTTTAATGGCAGTGTCCGCTGAGGAGCTTGCCGTAGTTTCTGCATGCAGACAAAGAGGCGACCCCGTTAGTATTCATTGAATTTCTATAAATCGATTGATGCTTTTCGGATTTATCAGAAAAAAAATGTTATCGGTTTCTTTTCTCTATTTAAAAAATTCTTTTACAGTGCAACGTGACCGACGAGTGTTGTCGTCCCTTCGTCTGCCTCTTCTATGCTCACAAATGTGTTGGGTAAATCGCCGATTTACTTTTGTCGGCGGCGCTCGAAATAATATCGCAACCATATTAAACGTTCGATAAAGATTCGATAAAACTTGACGCAGAATTAACAAAACTCTATTGGGACGATTTGCTGACAATTGCAACGACGACCCGAATACTATCGACGAACAATGATCCGTAACATTTTTTGCATTCAGATATAGTGTGTTATCTTAGTCTCACAATGCGTGATCAATCAAAAAATAAAGTACATTTTTTTGTTATTTTGTCGCGTGTTACTTTCGTGTAATTTCATTTGTGCCGTATAACCTTCGCGTTCGTGCAATTTTTAGCGTTCACACCCACAAAAATAATTTGTTTGACGGCCACCGTTTATTTGGTTTAAGTAAAATATTTATTTGATTTAAATAAATAGTTATTGAAATTAAGTGAATAGTTACTTAAATCAAATAAATATTTATTTTTATCAAATAAACATTTTTGGATGGCATATGTGAACAGTAAGAATTCGACATGTGTGTAGTGTCGACACTGTCAAGCCGCGCCTGACCAGAATTCGATTAACTGCCTTTAGAGGGCACAAGATCACTTTCGGTCATCACAAGTTTTTTAGACGTACAGGCAGCGATTGCGCGCTTCGCGCGCGTGTCCTCAGCACTCGGTATTTGATTTTTTTTTGTTTTTTTAGGTTACATGTTATTTTCTAAGAAAAACAGTATACACGTGGCTATAAATATTTAATACGGTGCCCATACAAAAACTTTCACGACAACAACCGCCACATGGTCTTGTTTATTTTACTGAAATTGGTTATCGAGCTTAGGCGACAATAATACATGTCGAAAATGCCAGTTATTTTGCCCGCGGTTTTTTTGAAGAGGGATGCCCCTTGATCTTACCCTTCAATATCGCATTTTTTGGGCACAAATGGAAATAAAAAAAAAAAATTAATAATTTTTTTTCAATACTTAGCGACGTCTCTCGAAACATTTTGTCGCTGTGAACACGAATCCGTCACTGAATATTGTCTCAATTCAATGCGGTCATACATTTTCGCGATGACGTCAAGAACGCGTCATTGATTCAAAAATAAAGTAATCCTTGCTGTTGTTATTTTGTCGCGTGTTATTTTCGTGTAATGTTATTTGTCAAGTGTTATTCAACTCGTGGGATTTTTATCAGTCAGCGAGAAGATCCTTGGCACCATTATTTCGATCAAAAGATTCGCTCGCGAAGAAATTAAACGTCTATTTTTTTTGGATCGCATATGTAGACACTAAGCCGAAACGTGTGTGTAGTGTGGACACTGTCAAGCAGCACGTGATCAGAATGCGATTCACTGCCTCCAGAGGACAAAAGATCACATTCAGTTTTCGCAAATTTTTTTTTATACGCAGTCTACGCCAATAAGATCGATCGATGGATTACAAGACGATCGGTCGTATAAATAGTTCGGCGGGAGTGCCCGAAGAGTCAGTTGTTGACAAACCCCGGTGGTAATCAAACCATCCCAGAACACATATCGCATCACACTTACGAGTGAGTATACCAGTCAGTTATGTCATCGGAAAACTAATATGTCCTCTCTTATAGACGGTTTTTTATATTCTCCATAAAATTAATCGACTTTTCGATAATAATCTTAAAAAATCTATCCTCTATAAACCATTACCAATATGTAGCCTGTTGCGACAATAATTGACATTGTTTATGTATTTTGTTGTCAGTTAATATTTCAAACCTAAACATAAAGTTAATTACATTTTCGATGGTAGTCTCTGAAAATTTATCCTCCAAATTGTTATCACTATGTATATTTTGTTTTCAGTTAATATAAAAAAAATTGTAAAAATGACGAAGATGCTGATGCTTGTAGTGGCCTTACTGGTCATATCATTAGCCATGGTCGCGTTCGCTGGCGATTGCCAACCAATTGGTTTACCCGTCAGTATTAATTGAATGTCTAAATAGATTTATGCTTTTGGGATTTATTAGAGAAAAAAATATCACTATCCTTTTTTTCTGTTCTTTCACAGTGCAACACCAGCGAAGAGTGCTGTCGTCCCCTCCACTGTAATTTCTACGCCCACGCATGTGTCACGTAAATGAGCTGCTGCGTTCGCCACTTTTACCCCGTACGACTCTCGCTGGACGTGGGTTTACCGGACGCGTATAACGAGAATTTAAGAAGCAATTTTGTTTTATCGTCAAACATTGTTTGCCGAGGCTTTGAACATCGCGCGAGCGAGTATTAAAAAAAGCTACCCGCATAGGGAGGGATCGTACAAAGTACCCACGTAATTGTACGCACTTGTTCATTTTTTTCACATAACAATCTGTACCTTCATTATTCCGTGTAATTAAATCACTATGAAACAATATTTTCTTTTATTATGTAAAAAATTGCAATACTACTAAACTCTAGAATTTAAGCCTTTAATATATTATTCCCTCCAGTCAGATCCACACATATTCATCTATATTGTACTCTTACGCGAATCACTTTCATTTTCGGTCGTGAGTAGTTTTTTCTAATTCGGAAAACAGCGGTTCGATTGTAAATAATTTTTTACGATTATTTTCTACGATTAGCTTTTTTTTGCTATCCGAGTTCTGCGGCATTGCAAATCCGAGTTGAGTCAGCGATGTTGTGATGTTAAATATTTGATGTTTAAATTATTAGCAGAAACGGCATGGAGTCCTTCCTCACGCGTCGCTATACCGTGATCGACGTGTTAGAATTTTGCACTTTGGATAAAATGTCAACGCTAATTTTGTCCAAACGTTGATTCGTTTTATTATTTTTAAAAACGTGACTATAGTTATAACTATAGTTATAGTTTGCAAATTGACTAGCAACGACTGACAAGAACACGTACCGTATCTACATACAGAGTGAATAATGCCGTATTTGAAAGCCGCAGACAGCACGCTGCTCACCGGCTTTGCATGTTAACAAAAAAGAAGCTGCGCTTCCTCGAAGTGCGAATGACGTCGATTGCGCGCCCACTCGCGGTACCAAGACCTGGCGTCACGTACACACCCGGTGACGCTGTCCCGCGAGCATCAAGTTCCTTGACACCCTTTGGGCCAAGGACGTATCATCAGAATATAATTCACCATTTACCGTGAGAAAAGAATCTCAGAAAAACGACCAACTCATATGGCAAATTTCGACCAGGCAACATGGTATACCACACAATAAAAAAAGTTTGTATTCTGTACAACATGCCTTCATTTTCAAATCGCACCATTCGACTCTAGAGTTATGAACAAAAGTAGAAACTAAAATTGTTAACGGTGCTGGAAATAAGACAGGTTTGCATATTCAAACCTGAACAAACGGCACATTTACATCTCTACCACTCACAACTCTACCGAAATCTCTACCAGAATTTAAAAAACCTCTACCAGAATTTAAAAAACCTCTACCAGAATCAAAATAAAACTCTACCAGACTTGAAATAAAGCTCTACTGGAATACAAAGCTACCGTGTAGCCTTGTATTCCGGTAGAGTTGTAATTCCATTCCGGTAAAGTTTTATTTCAATTCCGGTAGAGTTTTAATTCCATTCCGGTAAAGTTTTATTTCAATTCCGGTAGAGTTTTATTTTGATTCTGGTAGATTTTGGTAGAGTTCCAATACGGTAGAGTTCTAATTCGGTAGAGTTATAATATGCTAGAGTTCTAATAAAAAGGATGCAATAAAGACAAAAGTCGGCACCCGATGACTTGTCTCGCAAGATTTTTTTTAGACCATATAAGCCGGAAATGAATCCTCGCCTCTTCATCCTTGCGCGACCGATGACGATCAAATTTCCCTGGCGCACCAATATTCCTAGATAAGTGTATGACGCTTTATCTACGTCGACGTATTTTCCTCTGACTTCGCCCTCTTGACAAGAAGTGTGTCGAGTGCATGAATCTATAAACACAGTGGCCGAACTGTACTTTTATCGGCGACCGATTATTTGCACTTGCGATGACGGAGTCTCTAGGATTACCATCGGTTACCGATGCTGCTCCAGGACACTCGCTGCAACGTCGTTTACGTAACGTGTGACGTCACTCAATTTAATAATAACAAATAAAAAATTGTGAACGTTTGACAATAAGTTGTTATAAAGAGTAGAAACTTTTTTTTTACTGTGTATTTGTCGTAGTTTCGTTATTATTTTTGTATTTTTATTTTTATTCTATGGTATTTTTTATTTTTGTACTTCTTTTGCCGTATGTACGGATTGGCGCGAGTTGTTCGCGTATCGAATAATTTTGTACCTGGGCACGGTGTTCTTAGGGGGGTGAGCGTTTCTATCTATCTATATATGCGGCGTTAAGCCTATAAATGTCCATCGTTTGTTAAAGGCTAATCTAATTTGCAAATTTGTAAAAGGTCCTCACCTAAAAAAAACCTATTTTATTATATTCATCGGGTGCGTTTGGGTGTACAACTCTCGGCCATTGTGCTTATAGATTCGTGCACTCAACACACTTTTTGTCAAGTGCGTGAAGTCAGGGGGAAATACGTCGACGTAGGCGAAACGTCATACACGTGACTCGGAATATCGGTACGCCCGAGAAATTTTAACGTCATCGGTCGAACGAGGATGAGGGGGCGAGGACAGTGAAAATAATCCTACATCGATCCCTACTTCCGGTTTATATACATTGTAAATATTTTTTTTACGATATTTGATGTACTGGTACTGGGAGATTTTATGCATTGACTGGTATATTAAATTTCATGTACAATTGTGATTAAAAATATGAACAAAGAGTTTATTAAATAACTGCGATAATGTCGAAATATCGAGATTCTAAAGTGAGCCACGTTGAGTTAAGTTTTCATGAATAATAATGTCATGAAATCCGTTCTATTGATCCTCCATGAAAAATGATTTTTCTTCACCTTTGTCTAAACCCTACAAAAATTGAGATTGTCAAGTAGTTCTCGTGTCACATCTGTCGTTCATTTGCTGTGATACAATAGTTCAAAAAATGTTCATTGATGACTCATTCTACGAATCCACGAAGCCTAGAGACGCAAACCGGCGCCATGTGGCTCTCTTATCTCTGGTGCACCTGTCGCGAATACTAGAAACTAGCAATCTCACGAGAATGATCGGACATACGCCTGATGGTCGTTGATTCATCGCTCGCTCGATCTCATTAGACGGGAATCCTGCTCGTCGGAGGGATCCGGATCAGTAACTATAGATACTAACTGATTGTATCTAAGACAACAAACTCTACGGTTCGAGGGAAATGGGGGCATCGAAGAATAACGACAATTTTGCATATCATCAAAACTGCGGATTACAATTTTGTATATCGTCAAAACTGCGGATTACAATTTTGCATATCGTCAAAACTGCGGATTACAATTGTGAATATCGTCAAAACTGCGGATTGCAATTTTGAATATCGTCAAAACTGCGGATTGCAATTTTGCATATCGTCAAAACTCCGGATTAGAAATTTGCATATTGTCAAAACTGCGGATTACAATTTTGAATATCGTCAAAACTGCGGATTGCAATTTTGAATATCGTCAAACCTGAGGTGTTCAATTTTCTTGCGCTCGGCCGGAACTCAGTCGGTAACAAAATCTGTAATCCATTTTTTTGAAGGAGAAGTTTTTAACAAACGCAACCGCATAATAAGTTAATCATCTCAGTTTTTCTCGTCTTGCGACTAAAATTTGTATCACTAATTTCTATCGCAGTCGCAATGTCCGGCGTGTTAGCATTTCGGGTCAGGCTCGGACCCCACTCAACTGGCAACTCGCGGAACGCGGGTGTATAGCGGGTTGCCGTCGGTGCAGGCGTGCGATCAATCGCGAAATACCGCCGTCGGTAAGATTCGTCTCCTTCGAAAATATATTCAAACAGGGCAATTCGACATTCCAGAATGCAATGAAATAATCTCGCGTTTCGCCGATGGAAACTCCTATGACGATAATTCAACACACCAATTGGAGGTTCTCCAAAAAAAATGCTATTGAAACTTTCTCCGCGCAATATGTCATAGTCTTGCTTCACTCAGTTGCGCGTGGATTTAATGAAGAAGAGACCGTGCCAAATATCGCATGGCTATTTTATAGGAGAGCCAAAACCGGCTAGACAGATTTTTTTTTTCCACTAAACTTTACGGGATTTGCTCATAGCATGGGCAAAATCTCGCCTGCACTTTGCACTTCATATGGGAAAAATCTGGCAAATTGCATTTTGAATTTGCAATTTGAAATCTCGAATGAAGTTCAGCTAAATGAATTTTTTTTTTTGTCCATCGGCTCAGCATTGCATTTCGTTGCTTGTTGCGCGCGAACTCCTTCGCAAGATATATTGCAGGTGCCACCGGCGTGGCGGAGTGCAGGTTCATCGAATTTTATCGTGCATCCTCGCGACATCAAGCGACACTTACGTAAGCAATGCCGTGGCATTTTCTCCGAGCTCCGCTGGAACTTGGTTATCTAATTTTCGCTGTAAAAACGCGAGCGCGATCTCGACGGTATGTTGTGCGCGAGCTTTGCATCCGGATACCGGATACGTACGTAAATTTTTCCATTCATCTGATGGAGTACTGTGGAAGGGCCAACGAACGCCCTCCGATTCAATATACATGTATCCATATACATACATTATATGTCTCACTGTAATATAAAAAGATTTCGCCGCCGCTGCCGTTTCAAGAATCGAGGGAGCGGGAGTCAACAATGGGGTCAAAGGCGGTCAATAATAGGGCCAGACGGGTCAATAACAGGGTCAGCCGGGGTCAGTAATAGGGTTAGAGGGGTCAGTAATAGGGTCAAGGGGTCGATAATAGGGTTAGAGGGGTCAGTAATAGGGTCAGGGGGTGGATAATAGGGTGCATGGTCAATAATAGGGTCGCGAAGTTGGCTGATAACAGGACCGTAATAGTGGGGTTTAGAATTCTACGGGTATACGCCTTTTGAAGGCACTTAGAATAATAAGGGCAATTGGAATAATAAGTCGATAAGAGGTGCGAAAACGCGAGCCACCAGCTCCACTAGCATATACATAATATATGTATATACACTAAATGCTTCTGGTGGCTCGCGTTCGCATGAAGTCCCCAAAAGACTTAAAAAATAATCAAAGCCGGGCAGCACCCAAAAGGGACTTAGAATAATCGGGACATGGGCCGAGGCCCCAAGCAATCTTAGAATAATTAGCGCCCTCCTCGATCCACCTCCCCCCCCCCCCCCAATCCCCGCCGTCTATAAAGGGACTTGTATATTGTATATTATCTATATTGCATCTATATATTCGTATATATTGTGTATTATCTATATTGCATCTATATATTAGTATGTATTGTGTATTATCTATATTGTATCTATCTATATTGTATATTATAAAAGACATGTATTAAAAATCTTCAATTCAGTGTATTTTATCAGCAATTCGCTTATAAAAGTCTAACGATTTCGTCGCAATGTTTTTCAAAATGATTAATAAATTTTCTTTATCGCTTTATCGTGTTTTCGCACAATGCGTCGTTAAGCGGTGTAATTGTGGGTTTACGCCTATCGAGTTATAGTTCAGAGTAATAATAATTGTCACAATGATTATTCATCGTTCTACAGCGGCGTGAAAACAATTTTTTCCTGGTTTCGTAAAATTAATCACAGTCCTTCTGTGCAACACGGGTGGATAATTGCCGGTTATTGACGAATGATCAGTATTAACCTGTGCGCATGCGCAGTTCATTACTCCATAGCGAGTAATGGTCATTGTGCGAATATGACGATTTTGCGACACAAGAAATGGGTTTATTTTGACGAATTGGGCAAAAACAGTTCCCTTGTTTTGGAGCGTTTTTCACCTCGCGTGATTTCTGCCCTCGCTTCGCCAGAGCAGCAACCTTCGCCCTCGGCAAAAATCGCGCACTTCCCTCCCTTGTATATAATAACATTAGCATAATATACACTGAGAGAAGGATCTAGTAAATATTACTATATCGCTTGAGAGATATTACCATAGCACATAGTGGTAAGGCGCTATGGCGCCACCTATGGTAGGAAGCACCGGATTTATAAGAATTTTTCTTAGATATTATGGTAAAAATTCTTGGATAATCTGAGACTTTCTGCCATAGGTGGCGCCCTGGCGCCCTACTACTATGTGCTATGGTAATATTTCTTAGATGATCGGTAATTTTTACTAGATCCTTCTCTCAGTGTACTAATTGCGAAACCACCGGCTCGTCCGGTATCATTTTCTCCCGCAGATCACGGTGGATCCAGGAAAAAATGGCCAAGAAAGCAAGGCCACGACCCCGTCTGTTGAATCTTTTCAACTCCGACCATGAATCCGTCGTTCAATTAGCTCGTCAATATTAGTTATAAAGATCGGGGTATAAAAAAAATCGCGCGTGTTTCCGGCACGTGTATGCCTCTATGGACCTTGTAACGTCGAGGTACATTGTAATGGTCCATAATTGTATATCGCTGCGCACGTTGACATATAATTTATTAAATGATTACCCAATTATTATCGCATTATCGTGTTTTTTTTCATAATAATGTCGCGCTGCGCATGTGTACATGGATGTGCCCTTTGACTTGCGGCCCAATATTAATGATCTTAAAAACCACAATGATTTATTCGATTACAATTGCTTTATCCTGTTGTTTGCATCAAGATTATCATTCGCAAAAAACTCGAAAATGGTTTTATAACGCAATCTTCGGAGGAACTGCGAAGAATTATTATTGTCGACACCGCGGGATCTTTCCATCATTCGGAAACATACCAGAATTCGCAGCTTTTTCCAACATGAATCTTGAAACGAATTCTTGTCTTACATGTCCTTTTTACATATCTAGTCAAATTCTTAGATGTTCTTATAACATATGAGGTCAAATTCTTACGTGTCCTTATTCCATATGCAGTCAAATTCTTACGTGTCCTTATTCCATATACAGTCAAATTCTTACATGTCCTTATTCCATATTCGGCCAAATTCTTGCATGTCATTATTACATATGCAGTCAAATTTTTACATGTCCTTATTCCATATCCAGTCAAATTCTTACATGTCATTATTACATATGCAGTCAAATTTTTACATGTCCTTATTCCATATCCGGTCAAATTCTTACATGACGCAGATGCCGTTTTTTCGCGTAAGAATTTGGTTGAAACCGTCGTCCGCATAGTTCATAAAAATTAATTACAATTTTTCTTACCGATCAAAGCGTTTTAAATACTCTCAAAGACAAGTCGATTCGCAGAGTCACAACGAAATCAAATTATAATTATACGCAACTACTCTTCATGTCAAAAGCCTTTCCACACTGAGGAAAGACTTCATTCAATGCTAACAAATCTGCTGGTTATGGCGAACTAAAAATCCATTCATTGTTAAAAAATGTTAGTTGAGTCAAATAATCTTTTTTTATTCCCAAAAGTTTTAACAGTTTTTTTGGTTGAATAAGATCTTATCTGGATCAACTTAAATCCGTTGACAATGAATGAATATTTATTTCGTAGTATCCAACAAAAGATTCGTTAACATTAAATAAACTCTTTCGTCGTATTAGCTCGGTGCGTGTTATCGAGAATTTCGATGTTAAAATGCAACTTGCGAGTCCCGACCCGAGCGGATGTTCGAGCCGTGTCCGCGTGTCGAGCAACGACGAGCAAAAACGTTCCCGCCAGAGAAAGGGCAAGCGAGCCGAGGTAGGAGCCTCGGAGCTTGCCCGTACAGTGGTGGCGGAAAGGATATTTAGGAATGAAACGACGCATGCATCGTGTCAGTTGATTGTAAGAAAGTGATACGAACGTTGCTAAAACGCGTCGCACATTCGCCGCGTGTCCGAGAGTGCAGCCGGGTGAGTGTTGGGTCTTCTCACACGCACACGGAATCAACGACACGCTTCCAGGTGAGTCGAGCGTAGTCGCTTTTACCAGCGGAGTCTGGAGGTGCAGCCGGAGCTGCGGACAAATTCAATTCCCCGTGAAGAAAGTGCTTCCGCGTTGGCGCGCGAACTCACCGAGCGGTGTGTCCCGCCTTTAAAAACAATCTTGCATAATTACACAACGTAAGTTCAGCTCGTCGTAAGGATTCTCGAAATGAATAACGCTTTTAAAAATTTTATCACATTTTGTGGAAAAAAAAACGTTCACCGAATCCACGAAACTCATAAGAGAAACGACAACGGAACGTATTTATGTATGTTATTTGCAAACATCCAAAGGGAATTGCTTTAACGGTCGAAGAAATGTTGCATGATTCATTAAGCTGTTCAGAACCCAAACATATTGCACAAACTACGAGCAATATAGTTTAATTCCACGCCTCATTCGCTTACCCAATGAATTCGATAGTATTGTAGAACTGTTTGGGATCCCGCGGGTCGCATTTAAAAACACGCTATTGCTGCGTCCACGACAGTTTCGATAGTTTCTGGTTTAATCAGGTTGTAGCGGTAAGTTGTAGTTTGGAAACTGAACTGTACTTACATGCGACTGTAATCTCTATTTATGTAAAAAGGGTTGTTCCCATTTATATTGATAAATAAAATAAATGAATAAATAAATAATTGCGATTTCCGCGCGACGTAAAGATTCTCGAAACGATCATCACTTTTGAAAAAATGACTACAATTTTCGTAAAAAAAATCGACCGCATCCACGAAACCTATTTTAGAGATGGCAACGGAACGTGTATGTGCACTCACATATGTTATTTGCAAAAATTCAAACGGAATTGCTTTTATGTCCGAATATCCATGTTACATTAATTTCAAAGTACCAGGCTCTTGTTTTGGCGCACCGGCTTTTGGTGCATGAACTTAAAGACATGGGTGCATAAAAAATTAATGTATCGTAGACGTATGGGACCTTGTTGTATCGGTGCATTAATATTCATGCGAACATATTTCACAGTGTATCTCAGTGGCAATAAAAAGCAATTCGTAATTTTTTTTTTGTTCCTCGACGTCTTTACGGGGCCGGGGTTACACTACCGGGGTTACCGAACAATATCGCAGCATCGCTCTGGTGTTTGCATATTCAGATTGAACCGTTCGAATATTTTTTTTGTTAAAGTTAAGTACGCGATAAATCCGCAATGACGAACGAAGACGGACATACGAACGAATTGAAAATAGTTACCACTGCTGCATCCCCAGTCTAAGCGAAATTCTTTTAGTTCGACAGAAATGAACAATAGTTATCGAAAAGTGAAAAAAAAAATTCTGACGCAATTTTCGGAGGAATCGTAAAGAATTATTATAGAGCTCGAGTTTCGAAAAATAAATGGTCCACGAACGTCCCGAACGTCCACAATTATTTTGTTAATTTTATAAAAAATATTCGTAAAACTAAAACATTTTTGTAAAATGTACAAGAATTTTTTTAAAGTTAACATGAAAAGAATTGTGGATGTTTATGGACAGGAAACATTGGTGCGTATTTTACTGTGCAATCCAGAACTTTCTTGCGATGAATTGTACGAGGAAAACAAAGGATTCGTGGCAAAGATCGTTACCTCGGTAACGATGGGAGTTACCGTGTGTTATTGCAAAGCCGATACGGGAGCCCCGACGACGAACGCGCCAGGTGGCGGGGACATTATCACGCGTGAGGCATAAGATTTTTAATTCTGCATAGTGACTTGTTCGACAGTGTCTCGAATATTCCCAATGGCAAATGCAGTCAACGAACTAAAAATTTACCGATGGATTTAACTGTTAATAAGTGCATAACGTTTACACGCGCGTGTATAAGTGCGCGATAGAAAAGTGGAGTACGGGCAGGCGATCGGCAAACAGGTAGATAGCGACGACTGCGTAACGAGTCCCACTTTCGCCAAATTACAAGCGCTCGTGTTGCTTTGCATAAGCGTTGCGATCATTTGTTTTTTAAGCTTTCGGGTGATGTTACCGTAATTTTGTAAACGGAGTTCCGGCATATCTTTTATTTATCGTTATTATTTTTCATATTCTGGACGTCACAAATATGCCATTGAAAAAAATTATAATTCGTCGTTAAAAATGGAAAACTGTATTTGGAGCGACGGTTTTGTGTTTCTTTACGATAAGGGGACGAGGCTTCAGGGTTAGCCACCGATAACGAACAATAGTTGTCCGAAGCAAGAGAAGAAACGATATTCCGTTGACCCCGTTAATGGTAGGTGAAATACGACGGTCGGTGATAAAACCTCTAATACATTTTTTTCACGGACGTTGGTGTTTAAGCTCGAAAGAAAAGTGTCATCGAGGACGGCTTACATGTCAGCTTTCGATGACACTTTTCTTTTCACAGTAGATGCTCCGTGAAAAAAAGTTTATTATGTTTTTTTATGCCAACTGGGCCACAGTATTTTTTTTTTCTAATAGTTTATAGTGTCAAGAATATTTTGTTAAATCTTTATGTCGAAATTCAATGAATTACGAAAGTTAGAGACCATTATGTGAATAGCGGTGGAGCGCAGAAGGCTGCGAACGACTCCGCTTAAGAGCATGTGCAATACCGCGGTCGGTAATAAAAACTGTAATCAACTTTTCTCATGGATTCTGGCATATACGGTCAAAAGAAAAGTCTCATCGGAAGCGGATATCATTTCGGCTTCCCATGAGACTTTTCTTTTGACCGTATATGCGAGATCCAGTGAGAAAAGTTGATTACAGTTTTTGATACCGACTGAGCCCGGGATGGACGGGGAGGGGGGTGTTTCATATGGTCTTAATTTTGGACCGCCGAAGCCGCACACCAACCGCGAATCCACCGTTGTCGATAACCTCTAGGAAAGCTGCACCCCCCATCCATGTCGCCATCTGTGAGAGAAATACACAAACTGGACTACCAACGGTTAATAATATAAAAAATTGCTATAAGCTCTTTCCAATCGTCACAGTCAACGTCTAAAGAAACAAGAAAGTTAAGTGCCGGAAAAAGGAATTGTTCGTTTTTCTTTTTTTTATTATTATTTTTATTTTGGTTATTAGTGACGGTTTCCTGTTTTTGGTCTGCTTCTCAATCATTGACCTCTTTCTGAATTCTTTAAACTTCCCCACTCGCCCACTGAGTCAGATCCTATTCCGCTCGGAAGCCAGTTTCAGAGTCCTTGAAAAAAAAATTAGCATTAGAGTTTTGGTTACCGACCGTGGTATTTCAGTTCGCCGTGAGTCTACTTGCGAGCGAGAAACGAACCGGAGAGCGCCAGCGCCCTCTGCAGTGCGGTGTCGCGACTGACCGTCCCGACGAATGAAAGCCGGGCGTCCGGGGCGCCGCGACGCCGCCACCCCTGCGAGGATCGGCGCGTCGCTTTCGGCCAGCAGTAACCTTCGAGGCGCGGTCACCCTTGGCCGTGCGACCCGTCATGCTCAATTCTTCGAGCCGGTGCCCGTGAAAGAACTCGCACACAACCGGCCCGTCGCTGGGATCTCCTGTTGCAACGAGTCTCTGTCCTCTCGACGTGTCAACATCTGCTTAAGGCGGCGGCGGTGCGCTACGGCGATGCTCGAGTCCCGAAAGCGAACGAGAACACGGCCTGTCGCTATCGGTAGGCGATTAAACATTTATTACTAATATACCATTGTGTAAAAAAAAAATATGAGGGAAATTATTAAATGACCCGGTGATAATATGAAAAGAAAAATAAAGGGCTCCGATGGGGTATTCGGTGATAGTTTGATAAAGTACTGGATTTTTTTTGAGACTCGGAATGGGCGAGCGCGCTGAAAAATTGACATTCGCTCGTTCCATTGTGCCGGTGTCGGTGACGAAACAAATTGAAGGGACGAGGGTCGATTCTTCCCCCCTATCATTACGCCACATTGCAATCGCGAGGGTTTAGAAACATCGGAGGGAAATTCTTGGGATTGGTGATATTATTATACCAGGGCTGGTTTTTCCAATACTTTTATTTTCTTTTTATAGAAAATGCCTAACTGATGTTATATTCTTATGATAGACGAGTTCTGTGAAGAAATATTTATTTTTTTAAATAGGGTTTGCATGTCCAGTTAATGGGGTCGTCGTAGAACCGGAGGTTCTTACCACTCTACGAGACAGTTGCCGTGTATCTTTTGTTTCGATATTCATTCAAAACGAGGCTACCTCGCCCCATTCGTCCTCCTCAGTTTCGCTTCGTTTTGACGGGACAGCTGGGAGCTTATCGCGCGTACCGTGACATCGTGGTGTCCAGGATGGTTAAAGGGCCGTGGGAAAATTTAAAAGGGGTCGAATACCTCGAAAAAAAATGTTGAATGAAATTTTATTATTTTTTTACGTAGGAATCCTATCTATAGAATTTTCGAGTTGCTTTACTAATTTTCATTGATTTCTAAATCTTTAGTATATTTCAAAGAGTTTTAGGGATAGGGATATATCGACTGAAGCGACAATGCAAACGTTTCAAATTACCTTTTTTTTTTATCGCTTTCTCATAAAACTTACAAAAAGAAATTTTCATATGGCTTTCTTATAATGTTCTTTTATTCGCAAAGCTTCTTCTATGAGAAAGCATTTTCTGTATTGCTGGCTTCCTCGTGGAGGAAGCTTCGGGAATAAAGGAACATTACGACAAAGCCATATGAAAATTTCAATTGGCAACTTTTATGAGGAAATTATATGAAAATTTCGATTTTCAACTTTTACGAGAAAGCGATATGAAAATTCAAATTTTTCCAAATTCCACTTCGATAGATTTCGGCCAAATTGAATACCAAAGATCGTTGTTCGTAGCATTATATTTGTATGCAATTTTAGGACGATAATTCAAAATTTACGCACGATGATTGCGCAGAAATTTCAAAATCGCGTAAAAACTTGAACCGGGCCTTAATCAACATGAAAATTGCATCGACGGAAGAGACGTGACCACTCCACTAGTGTACCAAATTTCACCTCGCTACCTCCTCAAACCGTTTCAGAGTTATAGTTGTATTAAATGATGCAAGCTGTCACATACACCCGCGCGCACACATACATCCGGACACCAGCTTGCAATAGCATTTCTTGACGCTTGAGACTATTTTAAGTACTCTGACACTAAAATCCCAATATCTTTATTTTTTATTTTTTTTTTTTTTTCCAAAAACATACCTTCCTCTATGTGGAAGCAAAAAGGAGCCGTATAAACAAGTCTGTCAATTCGATTCGCAGTGCCAGTCGTACTCGAACTAAACAAAAAATCCAAAATGATTATTGTTCTTAAAGCGTTGCAAGTTCGGAAGATTCGTGCTTTATACAATTAATTTTCAAATTTAAATATAATTTTCACTCAAGTATATCTAGAATGTATAATCCCAGATAGGCAGGCGCATATGAAACGGAGGCGATTGGACCAATATTTGCGACATGTGCAGCGCACCTCGCAAATATTGTTCCAACAGCGTTCGTTTCGTGGCGCCTATCAAGGATCTTTACGAATTCAATAATCAGTAATTCTCTCTCGTGCGCTACATGATTATCAATTTATCAACTTGCCTCCGCTTGGGGGGATTGAGTGGATGGAGGGAGTAAAAGAAAAAAGAAGGCCACGCCTTACTCGCGATTGGTACCGGCTGTGTAAATTGTGTAGTAGCTTCTCCACGCTCGAATTAACGGAGTTCGTGTATGTCGACGACGGTGGCCGTTGTTACGGGCGAGGGCCGCTTCGTGGCTCGGGCGAGCGAGCACTACAGCCGACCGGCAACAGCAACGATGCGAGAGTCGGCTCGGGGAGCCACGTGATCGTGTCGCTGGGTTTTCGTTCGGCGAGGCCTCGCCGCTGGCCGAGTAGCGTTGGTCGTCGTCGACGACGCCGGGTTTTAACCGAGATGATAGTCAGTCGCAGTTCTTAGTCAGTCAAGTCCGCGAGACGATGCTGACCAAATATAACGCAGCACCGACTAAGTGGCTTTAAACAGTATTATATTATTTTATTTTTTGTATATAAAGGCGCGGAAGAATCCGATAGTGTTGTGTGTAATTTTCTCTCGAGACTCTTTCGAAGGAGTGACGAGACCGCGAATGATCTCAGGCGCGCCGGCGATGCATCATCGGTCTTTCTGCCACTAGCAACCGATATAAATCAAGTATATAAGGCAGAGTTCGCGTGATATCGAAACTAAGTTTTATTGTATTTTTTTTAATTTGGTGAATATAACTGTAAACTTCGGAGGCTCGACGAATAATGCAAAGGGAAACTTGCGATAGCTGATCGACATACGTGGTGAGTTCATTGTCAGCTAACTCGCGAGTTATCGTCGGAAGGCGTGTTTCGAGATCGGAAAGAGTAAAAAAAGATTGTAAGTTAAAATAAATATCTCGTTCACAAAAGTCCACTAAAATTAGCGGGCAGTAAATGTTTGTTAAATGTTGAAATATTTTTTTTACCCTGTACACACGTGCGGTTTTTAGTCCGTGAGAATCGAGATCGCTGTGCGTAGCAGAGCTGCTGTTAAATGTGAGAGTGCTTTTACTACCGGGCTTCGATGCTTCGGTTTTTGGGAGGAACGTCGCGCAGCTGTTCGTCGGTCCTTATCTCTCTCGGCAGTCATTACCCTGCGCAGAACTCTACAACGCTTTCCTTCTGGCCTAGTCGTTGCAGGCGACTGACAGATCGAGTGGATAGTTTTTTAAATTCGATTGCGACACAATTTGCTCGGCAAACTATCAACTTTTTTAACAATAGCGTTGAACATTATTGCAATATTTGTACATAAAGTTGTGCATTTTTTACGCACTGGTATGTTAAACTTAATATAAAAAAATTATACTTGTCCGCGCGCGAGTGGAGGTTACACTTATTCACAGCGGCTCAGAGGTGGAAGCCCGATCGTGAGCCTCAGAGGTTGAGGAATAGTTGACTTGTACGCAAAGGCTTAAGTAGATCAAAGGGTTCTTTCTCCGGAAAGAATAACTATTCCGTTCCTCGTAGTCACAATTTATTATGATGGGCAAAGCCAATAAAAGCGAGCGAAAATGGTTTTACAAAGATTAAAAGAATGAATAATCGAGAAAGTTGTCTCGATATAAATTTCTGCTAAATGCTAAACTTCGCGTAAAGGCGAGGCTGGTGGAAGACCAGCGCGTCGACTGTTCGGTTCGAAGTTGGAGTGTAGACTAATTAATTTCGGTAGAGCTAATTGCCGTGAAGCGACTGAAAACGCTGAATACTCACGCCACGCGCGAGCATCGGAAAAATGAGGTGAATTTGCAGAAATTCGATATTCTCGTCCGGACGCGTGAGGCCGATATAAATAAAATTAAATAACGGAATTGCGCGATCGCGGAAACGGTCGAGCGCAAATAAGTAAAATAAATAAATAAAAAATATTACAATATGAGCCGACGCATAGAAACTGTAGGGCGGATGTAACACGTACGATGAATAATTAAATAACGAATTGCAAATCCTATTTTACCGTTTAATTACGACGGTCCATATCAAAAACTGTAATCGGGTTTTTTTTACGGATGTCGGCGTGTACGGTCCTGTGAGGAGTCTCATTGGAAGCGGATATTCTATCAGCTTGCGGTGAGACTTTTGTTTTAACCGTAAAGTCTCGGCAACCGTGGAAAAATGGCTCTCACATAGTCTCAGCAATCCGACGAAAGAAAATCGAAGAAGTATAAAAGAAATGAAAAATTAAATACCGAAAAAAATGTAAGACTTTTATTTTAAGCGTAAGTACCAGCAAGACCAAAAGTGGAAAAAGGGCACTTGTATAGTCACGGAACTTGTATGGAAGACAATCAAAGAACTAAAAAAGGAACGAAAAAATTAAGTTCGATGAAAATGTTCAACTCTACTGGCGTTCTATGGGTGCCCTGTATCGCACAATGGGTGTAACAAGAGTGCAGGATTAATTGCAACGACGTTGACTCTCCGGACAATAAAAACTGTTCGAGGAACACCGCCATAGGATTATCGCGAACCGACGATAAGCTTTTTTTTTCTCCCGTCAGGCGCGCAGCACCGACAAGCGGAATCTTTTGAGACAAGCACAAATGTACTTGGAAGTGTTCCAAGAGGGTCAACATAGCGGCCAAAAACTTTGAATTCCTCGCCATTTTTGTTTCGGTACTTTCTTGTATCGCGTCGAATTGACCCAACTCGATGGACGTGGTAGGATGGGCTCTTTGGGAGACAAATTATAATCGTGACATTTTTCGTCACTCAAATTTTTTTTCGAAATATCATCCGTCCGTGCCGTGCGGCCACGGGTCACGCGTTCCAACGACCTCTAGCGCCCGCGCTGCTTCAAGGTCATACGGGCTGTAACGGTAGCGCCGGTACAATGAGCTCTTCGGAAGATAGACTATTGTCGTGAAATTTGTCGTTACTCGAAACTTTTTCGAAAACTCGTTCATCCGTCTGTGCCGATCGGCTACGGGTCGCACGTTCTAACGACCTCAAAGAGAAAAAAAATGCTTCATTGGGTCAACAACTTCATTAGTCCAACAACTTCACTAGCAGTTTGCGTAACTAACAAATTAGTTGGTCTAACGAATACCAAACTAACCAATTTCAAAGAGTTGACCCAACCAATATATCGTCTGGCACTCAGAGCACTAAGACAATTGGTTCAGACAACTATTTTCTTTTGTTCGTCCAACTAATTAGTTTTTCTGTGTAGTGCCCGGGCCGCTTCAAGGTCAAACCGGCTGTAACGGAGGTTCTTTGGGAGATAAACTGTTATCGTTAAATCTTTCGTCACGGGGCATTTTTTCGAAAAATCGTCTATCCATTCGTGCCGATCGACTGCGGGTCACGCGTTCTGGCGACCGCGAGCGCCCGCGTTGCTTCAAGGTCATACCGGCTGTAACGGTAGCTCTGCTACTGTAAAGCCGGGCGGGAAGAGATATCGATAATCGATCTGTTGCCCTGGATTCGCCGGCCCAACCTCATTTCCGTTGTATACATGTGTAGACTATATCATTCGAGGCACAAGGACCATGGGGGTTGAGTGGGGACGAGGCAACGGCGAGGGGGGGAACGAGACTAAGGAAACATAACGAAGGAGTATAAGAGACACCCCTGTAATCGAATCAGAGTGCAAATACGATTAAGCCTCGCGTATTCGAGAGCTTCACTGATCTCGATCGCTTCGCTCACGTGTCGGGGGATTAGATACCCTTTTCACACTGCTGTAAAAAAAATTGTATTAAATTCAATGAAAAAGTATTAAATTTACTTTTTTTTTATACTGTCGCTTTCCTGTACTTGACACTTTTTTCATTACAGCATCGCTTTGTTTTGGCCTTCTTTTTTATCCTCTTCATCGGCAGTCAGTAAGATTTTGGCTGAACTTTCTTTAAATCGAAAATGTTTGCATTTCATTTTTTTTTATGTTTTAAAAGTTTAACGTTTCCTGCTTAGGGGTCTTTTCTGGGGTTGAAAAATTGATGGAAGGCAGTTTTTGCAGAATTTCGTAATTGTACGTGCGTCAGTGCTCGCGGTGTAAGCCGACGCAGAGATGTTGTTCATTGCCCGCGTTGACTCGATCGAGTCTCAGGCGGGTTTGTTATTAAATTGATGCCGTCATGAGCCGCAAGCTCGTGTGTCGTGTATCCTGCCCGCGACGACGACCAACGATGGCCGAGCCCCCGCTCCGTTGAGCAACAAGATCGCGAACGGTTGATGGATTCTGGCATTAAATAATCTTCAAGGAATGCGTACATTTTTTTTATCCCGCCGAATATGCTATAGATTTTGTGAAACCATTATCAAATTTGTCAATGGATACATTTTTTTCAATGTCATTTTTCAATTGTTTATTCTAATACAATATTAGTACATTTCGATACGAGTGAGAAAAAACTTTTTCTGACGCGTGTGACTTTGGAGCACGAGCCGAAGGCGAGTGTTGCAATCACACGAGTTCAGAAAACGTTTTTCGCACGAGTATCGAACGAAATTTTATTTCACAAGGTGTGAAAATGGGGGTTTTCGCACGCGAAGCGTACGAAAAAACCGATATTTTCCCACCGTGTGACATAAAATAATAAATAAGTAGATGGTTATTATAATGTAATAAATAACAATAATAATGGATAGAACAATTGATTTTCCTGCCAGAGAACATCGTACTCGTGTTCAAGGTCGACTCGGGTGAAGAATGAAAAAAAATTCGTTCGCTGTTAGAAAAAAATTATTACTCGTGGAATCGATTTTGCGCATGGCCGATTGCGATCTGACTTAAACGACGCTTACGGGAAAAGCGCAAGTTACGGAGGTTCAATGATGTTGAAGGTGAGGTGAGACGTAACGACGTTTTTAAGATTGGCTATAATCGTTCGATTTCGCTGACTGAGTACGCTCCAATGCAATCGCTCTCGAGTTTTACCGTTTACTGTCGAGACTTTGAGAAACTTGATTTTCTTTTTATTTATTTTTTATCTCCTCCTGGTAAGTTCCTTGCGCGCGGCCGTCGTGGCCTACATACAACGCCGACCCACAATCTTTAATTTGTAAGGCGACGCGCTAACGGTTCTTCACTAAACGCTGGCATTTTTTTTATTATTATTTTTTTCCCAATTTGACGAAGGCTAATTACACGCAAATTGATAAGACAATTGTATCCATTTTTTAAACATTCTTTTTTGGCTCGTTATGATGTTCAGTTTTATAGTGTTCACTTTTAAAATGTTCATTTTCTGTTAGGTTATTATTATTATACACTCGAGTAATATGTGTACAGCGATGTGTCACAGAGATAACTCGCAGAATTCATCCGAGCACTCGGTTCTTTTTTTTTATAACGGTAGACCTAACGGACCGAGCTTCGTTCTTATCGTTCGTTGGAAAACCGACAAGAGCGAGAGTAACATAGCAGCAGTGGGAAGTAAAAAAAGATAGTACAATGGAACATATTCGTAATATTCAACGAGGCGTTACCGAGGCCATTCGGCACCTTTATCTCGATACACAATTCGACAGTAATTCGAACAAGGTCGGTCGTGGCATGTGTGAGTAACACGCACTTGAAATCGAGAGAAACTTCCTCAATGAATATTTTAACGTTAAAAGACGACTTTCACATCGACTAAAGTAATCGTCTCGAGTGAATGAGTTTACAGCAAAAATGTCAAACTCTCCTTTCTCTGGACAGCTAAACACTAGGCTCGATGCCGAGATTATCGAGACATCTGCAAAAGAATCGAATAATTTTTTTTTTTTCACAATGGTATAAGACGCAAATGTGTTTTTTCCCTGCAGAAACTCAGTATATGAAACTCCGTATATGATAACAGGCATACCGTAGACGTTACAGGCAATTATCTGTAGATGCAGCCCGAGAAACGGAAGGGCGTATCTCCTGCATAATTTAACGAGTAAAACGATTCGGCGCACGCCCTTTTGTTCGCCACTCGAACAACGGGAACGTATTTCGTATATGATAACAGACATTCCGTAGACGTTATAGGCAATTATCCGTAGATGCAGCCCGAGAAACGAAAGGGCGTATCTCCTGCATAATTTAACGAGTGAAACAATTCAGCGCAAGCCCTTTTGTTCTCCACTCGAACAACGGGAACGAATTTCGTACATGATAACAGACATACCGTAGACTTTACAAGCCCGTAGATGCGACCCGAGAAACGGAAGGGCGTATCTCCTGCATAATTTAACGAGTAAAACAATTCAGGGCTCACCCGTTTGTTCTCGACTCGAACAACGGGAACGAATTTCGTATATGATAACAGACATTCCGTAGATGTTACAGGCAATTATTTGTAGATGCAGCCCGAGAAACGGAAGGGCGTATCTCCTGCATAATTTAACAAGTAAAACAATTCAACGCACATCCTTTTGTTCTCGACTCGAATAACGGGAACGAATTTCGTGTATGATAACAGACATTCCGTAGATGTTACAGGCAATTATTTGTAGATGCAGCCCGAGAATCGGAAGGGCGTATCTCCTGCATAATTTAACAAGTAAAACAATTCAACGCACATCCTTTTGTTCTCGACTCGAACAACGGGAACGAATTTCGTGTATGATAACAGGCATACCGTAGACGTTACAGGCAATTATTTGTAGATGCAGTCCGAGAAACGGAAGGGCGTATCTCCTGCGTGATTTAGGGAGTAAAACGATTCGGCGAACGCCCTTCTGTTTTTTATCGGGCGATACATGTACAGATCGTAGAGTGGCACGTTACGAAGGAAGGGTCGGGAAATCGCCGAATCATTGTGCCACAGGGTCACTGGCCCGGAGACTCGTCGCTGCACGAACGGCTCTCACTTTCGATTCGCTTCCAGTACGAACTGCCTCGCGCCGATATATAATGCTCCGTACCTCCACATTCGCTACTCTCTCCACTCACCGTGTAGTATGTACATGGCCTACGACGTTTCGATGGAAAACTTTCCGAACCTCGATTGTATTGTAGGGCGTGAGACTCGCTTGGCGCTTCGTTCAGCGTTTGAAATTTTTCATGCCCTTATTATTTTTGTTTTTCGTTAAAAGTACCGTTTGTTGTTAGTTGCTACGGTTGGAATTCACACCGTATAGGAAGGCAAAAAGAAAACCCTAATTTTATACGGTGAAACACTACAAGTAATGAATAAAAGTCTTCACAAAAACTTAATGAGGATGAAAAATCTTAAAACTAGTTTATTTTATTTTTGGGCACTTATATTTTTGTATCAAAGTTAAAGGGTCGAGGGAAATTGGAAGAGTGCCCGGGCGAAGGGTCGATTGAAGGTCAGCACCGCAGCTAACGTCGGAAATAAAACAGTTTTATGTGCGCACGTACGGTGAAAGCTTTCGAAGTCCTGAACCCGAGGGACCGAAGTGCTGAATGGTGCGATTCCGCAGGGTTAATTTTACGACTTCTCAGACGCAAAAGTTTCATGCAAGTTGAAGGACTATTCAGGTATTTCTACAAAACGCGTTTTGCGCAGCGTGCCCAATGTAAAAGGTGTAAACATCTTTTGGATGGCTCGAAGGACGATTCGTGCTAATCGACCGAAAATCGTTTCTCGGAAAGTATATATTTTCAACGTCGACGTGTTTTAAAAGTCTCGTACGTATCTGATCTCGGAATCTGCACCGAGTAAAGAGTTTTTTAACGTCAACAAATCTGTCGTTGGATATAGCGAGTCAAATATTTAGTTTAATGTTGCAAAATTTTAGTTGACTCGAATAAAAAGTTCCTTTCAGACCAAATATAGTTTAACTGACTTTTTGAGTTAATTACATTTAATTTTGCTCAATTGAATTATATTTGCCTCACCTTAATTTTATTTGTCTCAACTAAATTTTATTTGACTCAACTAAATTATATGCAGGTCAATTAAATTTCATTTGTTTCGACAAAAAAATCTTTAACAATAAATGAATATTTTATTCTCCGAATCCAACAAAAGATTCGTCGAAGTTTCTCAGTGTGCGCGCTGCGAAATACATTTAAAATTGGAAATACCGAGGTTGGATCGGCGACTACCGGCCAGGACAGGAGTTAATGCCACAGCGACTTGCGAACATGTCACGATCGATATCCGGAGCACGATGTCGAGTGTCCATGGTATATTACGGTGGCACTGATCGATCATCGCGTTTCCTCGTGTATTCCCGTTGTACAAAGCCGCATATAGTATTCGAGCACACGCCTCAACGACTCCGCCGCAATTCAAACACACTACAGCCCCCGCGAACACTTTGCCACAGTTTGACGTCTATTTTGTCGCGCGTCGCCGCGGGAATGTAGTACATCGGATAAATACACAGAACATTGTAATGCATTAATAAACGCTCCATCCGTAACAATAACCTTCTTCGCTGTGACATTTTTTAACCAATTTCCAACGATATATTTTTTTCAAAGATCAAAAGTTAAACGGAACAATAATCTCTCCCTTTGCACATGTGACGAGTGTGATGAGAACGTAAAAATGTCAAGTTTTTGTCTTTGTTTAAAATGACAATTGAGCAAATTTTTGTAATGATTTATTGAAATTAATTGTTCAATATTCGGGGTTATTTATCAAATATTTTGAACGATAGTTTTGAAATAAATTTTCAGTGCTGATTGATAGTTGGGAGAACGAGACAGGGTAATATTTTTTCGCCTACAATATTTATGGGATGAAATTAATCGTACCCGTGTACAGCCCAGTACAAGGTTGCTAGAAACAAGAATAGATTATTGGCACGTTCGATACCAAGTTCGGATCGGCTAATAAATACTGAAATTGGCGGCTGTCTTGGGTGATGTGAGTTACCGAAAACTCGTAGCGTTCGAGTGATTAAATATTTACAAGCTTCTCCCCAAGGCTATAGTCACTAGATGGGTACGCACTTGATACCATTTTTGTTTACAGTGTACACTGCTACGCTGTAAAATACACTGGAAAAGTATACATTGCTGTGTAACTGCGGCGCGTTCCGCCTTGAAACTCAAGTGACGTAGAGCACAACGAACAAATTAGCCTGATTGCCTCGAGTTTAGAGGCATAAAATTATAATTGTCCGTTTTGCTATTCTAGTTTCAAGTTGAGTGGCCGGGGGGGGGGGGGGGCGGGCATTTCCACGGTCACCGAAGATAAACGTTTCGCCCGATCAAAGTCCGATCTGGATGCACGTGGTGAATATATGTATATATGTGCCCTACGTTGGTTATTTACCTAGCGATAAAACAGTTCCAGACCAATAACATTATTAGATATAGCGTAGGTGGACGCCGCACGAGCCTCGCGTTACACGTATACCGTGTAAAACACGATTGATCATACTGTCGATAATGGTTCAGCAGACATGCGAATGATAAGTGGACAGCCCTACACACGGAATCGATCCTCTAGCTGAACAAGCAATTTCTACAGCAACACGCGATCGGTGATTAGAGCTGGAAAATTCTGATTTTCTACTTGCTTCATTTATTTACTCCGTTGTTTATTATTAAACCCGACTTATGAACGGAACTTGCATTTCTACTATTATTATTATTATAACAGGCAGAACCCTTTCACAGGACGATATGCATATATCGGCTAGAGGCAATATTGGCAATTGCAAAATCTTGTAATCATGCACTTAACAGCAAACAAGAATTTATCTCGGAAAAATCGTTTGTAAACGAATAAAAAAAAAAGAAAATACAATTAATTGACAATCACCGGGCAAACCGAGATTTGTGACAGGAAATTATGAATCGTTCCGTGAGAAAAAATCCGAGCGGCTTCAATCTCGAAGCTATAGTGGTAGAGAAAAGCATCGGCGTCGCGGCATGTTCATTGCCGAGTCTCGTAATACGGGGAAGCCGGCTACAGTTGAGAGTTATTTGAACGATAGAAGAGGAATGAAAAAGTCTCGGCATTATTAACTCAGGATAGGAGCTTTCGTTGAGCGCATTATCACAGTTGAATGGAATTACAAGAGAAAGGAAAGCGGTCGAGGGAATCGCGTACTGAGGCTTCGGTAAGTTAAGTACTAGAGCTCCAGTGGACGGTCCGTCTATAGTTATCACTTAACAATGTTACGCGCTCGAATTGATCCGGCGACTGCGTGGGCGAAGGTGCTTCACGGTAATACATCGCTAATTTCAATTGGATAATAATCCTTGCCGACCTATTATGCAAGCTCTCGATTCTCATTATGCCTCAACGAGAACGCACTCAGAGGAGAGTTTCTTTAATAGTAACAAATCTTTTCTTCGATACGGCAAAGCGAACTTTTAGTCATTGGTAGGCAATTTTTTTTTTTTATTACCAAATTGTTTAACCGCTTTTTTGGATCGAATAAATTTTATTTGGATCAACGACAATTTGTTAACGACGATTGGATATTTATTTCGCTATGTCCAAGAACAGACTTGTTAACACTAAATAAAGAAGTTTTTTCTGCGGAAGTAGGTATTCTCGACAGCAAACATTTCATTCATTTAAGATAACACAATGTTATCTTACAATTTTACTAGAATGATTCTTGCGATACGATTTTTGATAAAAATCGGGATCCACTTGTAACTCGTAGCAGATTTCCGATAGACTTGTTTTTTTCAGATTCGAGTGATTATGACGGGGTGCTTCCGCAAAATTATTTTTGTACAGCAAAATTATTTTTGTACAGCAAAATTATTTTTGTACAGCAAAATTACTTTTGTACAGCAAAATTACTTTTGTACAGCAAAATTACTATTGTACAGCAAAATTACTTTTGTACAGCAAAATTACTTTTGTACAGCAAAATTATTTTTGTACTAGAAAATAGATACATAGATTGTTTATTTATTTTTTATCGGTATTGTCCCCCGCTTTTCAAACCGACTGCTTTATGACGGGTCGGCCCGGTTGATGCCTAATTACTAGTTCTCACTTATTTTTTTGTCCAGTTCTGTTATTTCGTCTTTACGCACCGAGCCTGTCCCCCCATTTTTTGGGCTGCAGCCGACTTCTCCCTTGTATCGCAATCGCCTTAGTCTTACCACTAAAGGCACAGGGAAACTGCAGGAAACCTTTGCCGAAACAGCCGGTCTCAGATTCGCTTCACGGCACCAGAGCAACGTCGTGTTTTGCCGAGAATGTAAACATGAACTACAGCTATATACGGCCAAGTACGCGTGTGCCTCAAGCGTATATCTGCAGCTACGTCCCGCCCATGTTTTCATTTCTCGACGAAACGACGGCACCAGCAATCGAACGCTCGATCTACCGGTGCTCTGGTTTAGGGACGAGCACGCTAACCACTATACCAACGCACCGGTGATAGATTGTTTATTGCTTACATAGAGCATGGCGAGGTCTCTTATAGCAAGGGGGTTAACAGCTCTGCTTATCGTAGGAATACATAACAGATATAAAAATATATAATAAATATAAACGTAAAGAGCAATATGGTCGAATGTCTCTTAATCGTTGAGTGAAAACGCTCTGAGCATGCGGCTTTTTCACATAATTGCAGATCCCTTTGAGCGTTTGTACATCGCTAATAAAATTATTTTTGCCCTGCAAAAATATTTTTGTTCAGCACTAATATTTTTGTCCTGTAAAATTATTTTTGTACTATAAAATTATTTTTGTACTGTAAAATTATTTTTGTACTGTAAAATTATTTTTGTACTGTAAAATTATTTTTGTACTGTAAAATTATTTTTGTACTGTAAAATTATTTTTGTACTGTAAAATTATTTTTGTACTGTAAAATTATTTTTGTACTGTAAAATTATTTTTGTACTGTAAAATTATAATATTTTTCTTCGACAAGTTATTGAATGTTTTCAATGGCGCAGAGCTACAGAAGTACGTAGGCACAGACAGGCAGACAGAAATGGGGTAAAGCTCTTGATCGTGAAATTCAAATGTACTTAAATCTTTACATTTTCAACTCGGTATCGAAAAAACGATATTCGCGAGTGGCTGACAGAGGTATACGGCACGACCGTGGATTATTATTATTAGGGGGCCGAGCGAAGCTCCGCTGTGCTGTCGCCACTTCATCCACGTTAAAAAAACGTACGACGAACGGCTAACTCGCTTGGAAGAGACTCGCTGCGAGCCACCGCAACGGTGTGCTCTCTTATCGCCAGACCCAGCCAGGACGCACGAACAAATATCCGATAACACAAAAAATAAAAAATAAAAATTCCTCGCTTCCGCGAAGCGAATAATTGCTCGAATGTTCGGCACCTTCGCCGGCATTCCTTCCTTTCTTCACATCGATTAAACGGAAAAATTAAATCTTATAAAAAAAGACAAATAAGAATAAAAAAAAGACAAATAAAAATAAAAAAAGACAAATAAAAATAAAAATTTAACCCTGCGTGTGTACTATTTTCAGAGGCACGTTGTGTATACTGGGTCTTTTAGGGAACAGACATGACTTGCACTAGCTGGCGTTTGCAGGTAAACTAGCAGACCCAGGCGTCCCTTGGGCCTTTAGTCCCTAGTACTGCCAACATTTTTTAGGAGGGGGGGGGGGGGGGGTAGCCGAAGCCCGCCCTCTATTCATGAGAGAAATTTGAGTTTGAAATTTCGACTGTTCCTGCAAAGACCCTGCAAATGACAAATAAAAAAATAATGGTTAAAAAAAGACAAATAAAAAAAATAATGGTTAAAAAAAAATGTTTTGTTTTGTTGTTAAGATTTCACGACGGCTGGCTGACCTCTCGTCAGAATGGGTACGGCGAACGCACAAACGGATCCCGAGCACGGGAGTGACGAGGCGAACCCCGGCGGTACGTCGATCGAGGCCTTCTTCGCCGAGACGGTTATCCTCATTACCGGGGCGACGGGATTTCTCGGTAAAGCGCTTTTGGAAAAACTCCTGAGATCGTGCCCGAGACTCGCAACGATATTTATACTGATCCGTCCAAAGAAAGGCCAGACTGTGGAGCAGCGTTTCCAGAATTTGGTTGAGAATCCGGTAAGTAAAAATAAAATGTTTAAATTATTTTCGCTGAGCCTCGATATCGATAGCTTTTATCATAATTTTTGTTGAGTCAGAATATAAATAAAAAAAGGATAACAATGTAAACGAAACTTTGCAGGTGTTCGACAGAGTGAAATGGGAATTCCCTAGTGCGCTGAGCAAAGTGTTTCCGGTGAAGGGCGACGTGAGTCAGCCAGGACTGGGTCTCAGCAACGAGGACAGGACGATGCTTATACAGCGTGTAAACGTCGTGTTTCACGGTGCCGCTACCGTGCGCTTCGACGAGCCCCTCAAAGTCGCCGTCAATCTCAACACACGGGGTACCGAGAGGATAGTCGAATTATGCCGAAGCATGACGAACCTTATCAGCTTTATCCACGTTAGCACAGCGTACAGTAACGCCGATCAACGTGAGATCAAGGAAAATATTTATAGGTACTTGCGTTTGTGCCTTATAACAATTTCGCAATGCACCATTTTTTATTTTAATTTATATATATTTATTAATTTATTTCAATTTATATTAATTTTAATTTTTTTAACCAAATTTTCCGTTAAAGTAACATTTAAGTATCTTTGGTTAAGGTTCCGTTACTAATTTTTTTCTGTTTTTTTTATTCGAAAATTATTCATGTTTCTTGGTTGGTTTAATTTTTGAATTTTTCATTGCCGTAAGCTTATGAGTTTATGATTTTATGTTTTATCGCAGCACCAAGGTGAAACCCCAGACGGTAATAGAGATGTGTGAAAACCTGGACGACGAGACGATAGCCGTTATCGAGAAGAGACTGATGGGAAATCACCCAAACACATATACCCTGACAAAAGGCCTTGCGGAGCAGTTAGTTATGACTAAGGGAGCTGGTCTCCCGATCGCCATAGTTAGACCGAGCATAGTGTGCGCGGCATACCAAGAACCATTCCCCGGCTGGGTGGACAATGTCTGTGGAATAACAGGTGGGTTTTATTTATTTCAAATATTTTTTTTGCGCAGAACTCCTTTGGATATAAAAATTTAAATATTGTATATTTTTTATGGACTCAATAATACTGGAAAAATTAATGATGACCCATTACAGGCATAATGATGGAAATAGGCCGAGGCACTATAAGAAGCATCGTTTGTAACGCCAATTTGGTCGTCGACGTTATACCCGTCGATTTCGTAGTCGATACTATAATATGCGCCTCGTGGCACAGCGCGATGCGAAGAAACAACAGTATCAAAGTATACAATTGCACCAGTGGAACGTTCAATCCCGTGAGGTGAGTTTGTCTATTCAATAGTCGCAAAGAAAAAGTATGGATTTGTTTTCCTACTACAGTCGCATTCGGCTCGACGGTACGTAAAATGGTTTAAAGAAATGTAATGACGAGTTTCAAAAATATATATTTTTCACAAGGTGGGCGGAGTTTGGCGCGTTAACGCGAAAGCACGCGATCGAGTCACCCTCGAAATACGTCATGTGGTATCCGGGATTTACGTTTAGGACCAATAAATTTATTCACAAACTGATGGTTGGAGTTTTGCATTTTTTGCCTGCATTCGTCATCGATCTCGTGCTGAGGTTCCAAGGTGGCAAGCCAGTGTACGTATAAGTTTGTGTTTTCTATTTTTTTTATGCATCTTGTATAAACGATTATGGGGATTGGCGAGGTCTTATGGTTTTTACGATTTTTTTTTCCGCAGTATGATGAAGATCACAAAGCGTTTCGAGCGCGCTGCAAAAACCGGCGAGTTCTTTGCCGTCAACGAGTGGGTCTTTCAAGGCGAGAATATGAAAGATTTGGCGAAAAATGTTAAAGTCGCCAACGACGCGAATCGATTCAACGTCGACATAACCACGTTGGATTGGGACTCGTACGTCCATCAGTACATGTTAGGAATAAGAAAGTATATCCTTAAGGACAATCCTGACACCATGAGCAAAGCGAGAAATCGGCTATTGAAGTGAGTAATCTTACTGTATTTATCCTATCTTATTGTATTCTCACCCTTCGGGTAGAGTTGCAAAGAAAATCTGATAAGAAATTAAAATAAAAAAGTTGGTGAATGAAAAACAGTATGAAAATTTTAGAATGATAAAAAAATGAATTATTCCTTTCTTTTTAGACTGTACTGGGTGCACAAATTGACTCAAGCGTTGAGTGTGTTCGCGTTAATAAAAATGGTGAAACTAGCTGGTCGGTGATGGTTACGACGCCGTCGTCGATGCTCGAACGAAAAAATTATGTACGTACAATACAAAATAAATACGAAATATCGTAAACGTGTTAAAATTTCATTTCACAAGGTGTGAAAACGGGGGTTTCGAAACTGCCATTTTCCCACCGAGTGAAGTAAAAAACGTTTCGTTAGAAAAACGAATTTTTTAATACTAATGAAATGAATTATTCTTTGTTGCAGACTTAACTCTGGGTGCACAAATTGACTCAAGCATTGGGTGTGTATGTGTGTTCGTATTAATTTTTAAAAAATCTGGTGAAACAGGCCGGTCGGGGATGGTTACCACGCTATCGTCAATGCTTGAACGAACACGTAATGTTTCGTTCAAATACTCGACCAGTATCATGCCGCGAAATATAAACGTATACATATATGTACGTATGTGTATATATATATATAAAAATAGATTCATAAATATATATACAAATATATAGTATATATATATATAATAGGAAGTAAGTCCTGAAATTAAGCTTATCATTCTTTCTTTGAGTTGTCACTGACGAATATCTAAAATTACATGGTAAATAAACAAAAAAAAGTTTTAAATCGCAAAGTGAGATAATAGAGATATATCCGAAAAATTTGATTCTTTAAAGAAAAAAAAAATCTTCTGAATATTAAGGTGCGGAAAAATAATCCTCCATATTTTACTTGAAACAGAAAACGTTTGTCACCGACGGTAAGGTGGGCGGTTTTTTTTTTTTTTTTTTTTTTGGAGATCCGCGTGTCGAACGAAAACGAACGATCGTCCATTAACGTAATGATCCAAACGTTCTCTGTGAGGTGCGAGGTTATCGATGTTCAAAAAGTTCATTCGAACGAGTTATGAAAAATGTTGATACGACGAAAATACTATCGCATCTCGTTTATTAACTAGAGTTTCGATAGAATTTTCATCGATCGTTCCATTGCAATCTACCTTACCCCCGTAAGGTACATTAATTTCCAATACACCTTACCCTCGTGGGGTACATTATTTTAAGGCTATGTAAATTTTTGTTTCACTAGCTAGTTACAAAAGTTATCTCTTCTATGTGAGCAGAGTTTTCTTTCATAAGTGTAGACCTTCTTTTATATTTCGTCTCGAATATTTTTAATTAAAAAAAAGTATATAATATCCAACGACTCACGAATGACCGTCATTCGGCAGCAACAATATGAAAAAACGAACTAGCCACGTAAAACCGAATCAAAAAAAAAATTGCCCAAATAGGCTCTATAGAATCGTGGAATAAAACACGTAAACCGTCATGAAAAAGACTGAAAACTCTAACTGGAAAAAAATCGATTTTTTGCCTTGCAACCGAAGCTTACACGAGAAAAAAAAATAATGATAATTTCGCTACCGCATTACGCATTTAATACATAGCTATACGGATAAGCGGTCAGCTGGTCTGAAGAATTTTTAATTAGCATCGAGGCGGTGGGTAACGATATAAACTGTATATGAAGTTTTTTTTGTTTGCAATCCGTTAATCGCGGTCGGGCAGGCTGCCAAATATTGTATTTATAAATTAAATCATTACACATCATACTGTACCATACTTGCTGCGTCGATGAAAGATTGTTAAAAAAAATGGCCACGTAGTCGTGTGCCATTATTATATCATATAGGGTAAATCGCCAATGAATGGACAGGGCCATTAAATGGACACTTTCCATAAGAGCACGTGCATAAAAAAGTCTATTCATTGGCCTTTTCGTCTGCATAACTGTCCATTCATTGGCCGCTTTACCCTACTGTAGATATTTCCCATGGTAAAAAAAATTAAAAAATTATAATAACGAGGCAGAAAGCTTTCGGAGGGACATAATATCATAATTTCGTAGGTACCTCAACTACCTCAATGGCGAGCAAAATGCTGAATATACTGCTCCCGTCGATATCGGACCAAAAAGCAATTGAGAGGACGAAAAATCATTTTTTTAACAAAAAAAAAACCTGTAATCCGACCGCGCTCGCGACCTACCGCCCGCAAACGTTTATCGTAATTCGGAATTCGCTTATAAAATGCTGTAAATGATCGTCTACCGCTCGGATAAACGTGTCCCTGTACACCGACGATTATTGCGTATTTCGATTTGTTCGCATTTTTTATTTTAATTTTTTTCGGTTTTTCTACCAGGGCATAGAATGCCGTGCATATTGAATATTCTTGATGATGTATTGAACGTGTCTAACGAAAATGTAATTATGGAAATGAAGATAATGTTTTTAATTAAAATGCGACTGTCATTTATTTTACATATCCTCTTTGTAAGACAAGAATGTATGAATTTCCGTACGGCATGCTTGTTCGTCGTGCGCCCGAGATCCGATATGGATATATGCATAATGAAAAACAATGCCTCATATTCGGTATGCGACATGCATTCTATCAGCGCCGCCAACAGGCCGGCTCAGTCCCAACTTGCACACCCAGCGCTTTGCATGTGTACGCAATACACACGCATCCGGTGGGCTTGTGTAGGTCGTGCGCATAGCGAATATGAGGAAGCAAAATTATACGGTGAATGTTGTTACTCCCATTTGAATTTACGACCGAGATATTTATTGGATGTATGGCAAAATCCCGAGAAACAAAGCTATAAAGCACTTACTGCTTTGCAGAGTTGAACCCCAATCGCAGATTCCTTCTCGCAGTCCATTTCCGACGACCCGCGTAGCCTCAATTAATATATCCTTGACTCGAGGCTGTCCTCGGTACCATCATTGTCACTCACACTTTAAGGACTTAATAATACACTCCGTTTTATGCACTTTTATAGGTCAAAGGATCGTCTGCAAATTTTGCTTATCTCACATGTATTGCCACAACAGACGTTGCTAAACTCGTGACAAGACGTCTTTTTCAGGCTAGAAGATAATGCGTCAGGGACCGAAATCTAATCGACGACTTAATGATGAAAGGGCGAACAGGCCCATTCTTATACACAACCGATGTTCCCTTATGGAATTAGGAAATCGAGTCATCGCGATTCCAGTCCTGGTCACCACTGACAATATCTCCGGTCGGTCAATGACGGAACTAGCGATCAAATTTATACGATTCGCGGTTTACCCATTGAAACAGGTTGTCCCCATGTCCGCGCGGTTTCGCGGTTCGCAACGAACGCTCTCTGCCAGCGCAACTATATACAACAAAAAGAATCCTGTATTTCTGACGTTTGGCCCGTTTCGCGATGTCCCCTCTAGCAAGGCTGTTTATACACGATTGTATTCCGATATACTATCGCTCATAGGCGTGTCACAAGTTTTACGATTAAATTACATCGCGTAGCCGCATATCCGGAGCAGCAGTGGGGCTTGCTCGATCCTCGAGCCAAGAACTCCTCCCTCGGCTTCGACCTTTTCGTTCGACGAGTAACCAATTCGAGATCTTTTCCTTTCTCGCATATAACCTGTGCCCCGAAGAGCGTATCGGGTATCAGGATGGCCGATGCTCTGGCGAAGGGTTTCGCCCTGGAAGATTTTAATGCAGACAAGTGTAAGTTCATTTACGCCGTAAGGAGAAAAAAAATATTCTCGAAAAAAAAAAATCGATTATCTAAACGCCTTGGCTCTCCCGCAGTTGTCAAGGATCTCAGCGCGCAATGCGTAGGGGCTGACGAGTTGCGCAAGCAACGAGCGAGGATTCAGGAACTGGCCGACAACACTTCGGCACTGCTGAAGCGCAATGTCTATCAGAACTACATGCAGTTCATCGAGACGGCCAAGGAGATATCGCATCTGGAGAGCGAAATGTATCAACTGTCGCAGCTGCTCAGCGAACAGCGCTCGCTTCTGGGCACCCTAGGCTCCAGTCGGAGCGCAGTAATGTTCGATGATACACTGGAGTCGCAGCATGAAAACTCCAGCGACGCTGTCTCCAAGGAGGAGGAACAGAAGCAAAAGCTTGTGCAATTGTTGGAGAATGTAGAGGGTGCCATGGTCTGTATTTCTATTGGACAATTTTTAAAAATTTTAATGTTTTATTTAATTTCATTTTTATTTATTCAATTGATCCTTTTACATAATGGCATTGTAAAAGGCTTTAAATTAAATTACCTTTTTGTCCATATTGGATCAGACATATTTAGTGAAATCAATTCCGAGTGATATTTTACTTTCTTATGTTTTCAATTTTACAGAGTCTAGTGGAGACCGTCGGCCGAGTATGTCTGCACGAGGGTTCGCTGCTCGAGCTCGATCCGTTGGAGGGAACTCCGCTGAAGCGTGTCCACGCTTATCTGTTCAACGACGTTCTGATGATAGCTTCGTGGCTGGCGACCGGCGGACGCAGGGGACCTCCGCGATACAAGATGCAGGCCGTTTACAATTTGCAGAGTTTGGCGGTCGTCAACGTTCGGGATTTGGGTACCGTTAAATTGGCTTTCAAGCTTCTGGCGTTTCCGGACACGCGGGTTTTCCAGTGCCCGACGGCGACGAGCAAGGTATTCGCTTGCAGTTTATGGCTGACGAAGCTTCGAGTTACACTCGACGGCGTTCACACCATTTTTTATTTATTTGCAGAAAGAATGGTTGGACAAATGCGATCAAGCTAAGAAAGCGCGTCTGACTCAGGACAGTCAGGCAGAAGCCCCGGACAAGCAGAAGCACGGGAAGGACGAAGCAATTCCGCCGCCGCGCTCGATGTCCCTGGAATCGAACACACTCGGCATGGAGGAGGGTGACGAGGTCGAGAGTCTCGAACCGATTCCCGAATGGCTGATGGAAGTTGCCGAGGATTTGGACTCTTGCATGGCGCAACGTCACTTCGAGGAAGCTTACAATCTTCTGGAGAAAGCGAAGAGTTACCTCAAGGAGGCTCAATCGACGCCCGAGCTCAACGAGATAAAGGGAAAAGTGAACGAGCGTGCTCGATCTCTCGTCGACGGTCTCACTCGCGAATTGGAACTCAGCGCCGAGGCGAAGTCCCTTCAGGGCGGAGGACTCAGAAGCGCGAGACGTGCCGTCAGAATTTTGATACAACTCGACCGTAGCGCACAAGCTTGCCAATTGTATCTTCAACTTTGCAGCGCGGCGCTTAAAGCTCGATTGAAAAAAGTCAAACGGGAAGGCGCTACTATACCGTACGTCAATCAATTGAGCGCTATAGCGTTCAGTAATATCGTCGACATGGCACGGGAGTTTCTCAAACTCTTTCCCGAAGCTACGAATTGCACTTCCGGTGAATACCAATTTCTGAGTGTATTTGTATTTGTTTGTTAAATAATAGAGATATTCGATGAAATTGTTATATATTTGATTTTGTGTGCAGCACTCGTGGTTTGGTGCAGTCAGGAAGTCAAACATCTGACTTCGCATCTGATAAAACAACTGTTTATTCCTCAAGTCACGATGAGCACGCTGGTGGAATGTATCGGCACTGTTCGAAGTCATTGCGATCAGGTAATTGCTATATTTTCTACTTCTTCGTAGAAGTAACTGTTCGAAGAGAAAGCTGTTTTCGTAAAAAAAAACACAGATTTTAATGTCAGAGTATTTAAAATAGTCTAAAACGTCGAGACTGTCTGAAATAGTCTGAAACTTGTAATAAATGAGGAATCTATGTGCAAATTATTTTGTTTATATATTAAAATATCACGAATTAAATTTTTTTTTGGGATTATATTTCAGTTGACTCAGCTAGGGATGGACTTCCGTTATCAGCTGGACGGCCAGTTGAGGTCGCCGTTAGCCAGAGCGCTGCAAGATTCCGGTGAGAAATATGTCGACGCGGTGAAGGTTCGCGCGGCCGAAGATACCTGGCGACCCTCGAACCTTCAAACTGCTCAGAATCTTCAGAAACTCTTGACCGAGCTGGACGATCTCGGCATCAGCGTGCCTTCGACTTATCTTACGAGCGACTGCTGGATGTCGTTGACCAGCAACACAGTGGCTTTCGCGAGATTGTACGTCGGACTTTTGGAGGATTGCCTGAGCGTCGCGACACCCGAGCTCATATTCACGATCGACGGCGTATTGATTTCCGTTATGCGAGCTCAAGTTCAGCATCTCGTGAGCTCTCTCGTCAATCCAAAATTGAAACAAGAGGTACGCACAATATTATTAATCGCTTTTCCATTTTTTATAATAATTTGTACCGAGATCGAAAAGAACATGTGAATTTTTTTAATTTTCCAAACAATTTCCACATTTATTTTTATTTTGTTATTTTCAGAGAAAACTTGTACAGGATAATTCAATCTACGTACGCGACGTTATAATAGACAGAGGTCTGGAGTTATACAAGAGCACAACGGGCCAAGAATTTACGAAGCTCGTAGCACTGAAGGAACAAATAGTTTTGGAGTCGCTTAGTCCTACGAAACCGAAACCTGTGCCTAGAACTTCAGTTCCTAAATACAGCACCTCGGAGTATCTATAGAATCAATTTAGTCAACGAATCTCGCACCTGTGTATTCCCAAAAAGCTTGTAATATATTGTAAATAATAAAATAAGCTAATATAGTTAATTATTTTTGTATCAAATTGAACCAATTGTGAAATTTTTAAATCCTGACTTGCACGATGTGAATGAAAAAACTTATCTCAATTGCATCCTTAATTGAAAAGTTTATTCGGTCTTAGGTAAAACGCGGTACAACGTCGTCCTCGTCGGAATCGATTCTAACAATGAATTAAATACTTCGAACACGAAAGAAATAATACGTAGAATTCGCTAAATATCTAAATATTTACAATGAACCTTGGTGAGACTTTGATATTAAATTATTCGGACGATTGCAGAGTGGGTCAATCTGCGTTTGCGTCGTCTTTGGATTTCGCTTCTTCGTTGGCGGCTTCGAGCTTCTTCTTCTTCGCTCTTATATCGGCCAGAGTCTGTTCTATGCTGCGCTGATCCTTTTTGTTTTCGCTGGGAACTGTGTAAATCGATTAGATAAGTAATTGTTAATTGAAATAATTGCGGAATCATTTTTTTAAAATTTTTTCTAACAAAAATGTTGATATTATTCTTACCGCATCCGTAGCTGCTGTTCGCCTCGGTTTTCCTGGCAGCCTCCAGGGCAGATTCTTTTCCGATCAAGTGTTCGTACTTGTCCTTGTAATTCGAATTGGGTACGAAGTCATTTTTTCGTTTACGAGATTTAAAAGCTTCCTCGTCCTCCTTGGCTTGCCTCTCCCTGGCCTCCTGCACCCTTTTCGCGATTTCCGTGTTCCATTCCTCGCCTCTCCGCAAAGCGTTCAACTGATCGTCGGACGGAGCGTGTTCGCGTTTGAAGATGACAATGTGCTTGTCGACGCCCTCTTCGCCGAATGAATAAGCCCACACGCTGGCAACTTCTGCGACGTCGTGACTAAAAAAAATAATCGGGCACGTTGGAATGCGATAAACGACTTGCCCCGAAATATGAGTCGGCAAATTTTGGCGATAAGACTAGGTACTGTAATTTTTTTTTACAGCTTTTACTCATAGTTACTCCAATAATAAATATGCGATTCAGCATGGGATCAAGGCAGAGAAAGGCACAGCTTAGTGCTTTTACTTGAATCAGCCTTATAAATCAGCTTATTATCAGCTTGCAGCTAATTATTAATTGGGACAAAATTGTTATGAAGAAAGCAAACATTGTAGCCCAGTGAATCTGAATAGCAATGCAAAACATTGGTAGTTAACTCTCGCCAGGCAAATTTCCAAAGTGCAAGGTACATTACTTAATAATTATTACATTAAAAATCATACATTTCAATCCATCGACATTAATGCACACTTGGAAACAATAGCAACTTTGTTTGCCTCCAGCTATGGCTTGGCGTCTTCAGGCTTATTTTGCTAAGTGCTACGTCTACAAGGCCAATAATAAACGCAAAGGAAGCCCTTTTGTTTTTTCTTGAATAAGCCTTATAAAAATTATCAGCTTGGACCCAATTGTTAATCAGACCAAAATTGTTAAGAAGAAAGCAAAGAAAAAATAGCATAAGTCAGTGAATCTCAATGGCAATGCAACTCGTTGGTAGTTAAACCAATGGTGGCAATAAACCAGAATTGGTAGCAATCCTTGGTGCACTACTTAGCAATAATTCCTAGAGATTAATCTATGCTTAAAGAGAATAAGCCTGGCATCTGCAGGCTTATTTTGATGGGCGATACGTACACAATGCTTCTGCAAACTTGATCCATAGGAGGAAACTTGTAGTCCTTCGCAGTGTCGTCCTTCAGGAATTTGTTGATTTTTTCCTCAATCTGAAAAACCCAATTGTCGAACGAAAGGTTCGATATTCGTTGCAGCAAATAAATCTGAGTAGAGCAATGTTTAATAGGTAGCAAGAAAAAGAAAATAATTGATTACCTTCTCTCGAAATTTTTTGAGCTTCTCGGCTTCGATCTTTTGACGCTTCTCTTGCTCGACGCGTTGTTCTGGACAGCAAAGAAAGATCGATTGTTTAATTTTTAAATAAATTTTTGTTTGTCTTCAGCAGCAAAAGAGACGGGCATAGGTTATGAATTGACTTACTTTTTATCAGAGCTTTTTGCTTGTCGCTCACCGTCGGAGGTTTATCCATAGAGCTCAGAATCGAACCGAGCAGATCCATCTTTTTTTTTTCTTTTCTTTACTTAGAACTTTTCTATCGTCGTTAGTTAATTGAACGCAAACACCCGGGTGCACAAGGTCGAATTGGTAGCAATCGTGCACGACACGCAACTGCGTACGCGGCCTCTTGTACGATCTCCTTTTAACCGTTCGACTCTGTCAGTTCGACTAAAGCATAGAAATCTTTGCTCAACGCGATTCTCATGCACACGACATAATTCGCCTTCTATATTTTCGTGATAAATTTCTAACAATATCTCGCGTCGAAGAGCTTGCAAACAAGACCCTCCATCTGACGTGCTGGGCCAACAAAATTTGAACTGTAGGTTGGCGCGCCTGATGATTGATGGATGAAAAAATTTGACGATTTTTTTAATAAGAAACTATACATTTCTTAAAGTTTCAATACATTGCCTCCTATTATTATTTTATTTTATACGATTATAATTGCTGCAATCAACTGTGATATAAATATTTACATATCGTATTTAAGTTTGGTAATCCTCGAAGTTTGAATTAAACATTTGGCAACACTTACCGACCCACTTCGCGCTCGATCGTCGCGGTTTTTCCAGTTTTAAACTGTAAATATACATTATTATTATTTTATTTTTGTCAACGTTTATTTGCACAATTGAAATTTGTACAATCGACTGTGGTATTTATATTTTTCACCGCGTGTGCCCGCGTTACTGTAGACACGGCGAATATTTTTACAAATATCATATTTAAGTTTGGCAATCCTCGAAGTTTGAATTGGACATTTGGCAACACTAACCGACCCACTTCACGCTCGATCGTCGCGGTTTTAAAATGGTTACACGAGTGTGATCGAACGAACAAAATTTCTTACAAATTGTGATAAGTGTCGAAATTGTCACGTCGGCGTCAGCGATTAAAGCAGTCAAACACACAAATGTACATTGTCTGAACCTCTTTCCGCGTCTTTGCACTTGGTACAAGGACAAAAAAAATTACCGTAGCGCATTGCGCACATAACCTCCCCCCTCCCCCCAACGAAGCGCTCGGTGGAAAAACGGTTTTTTCGATGAATATTCCTCGCCGATGCGAATTCGAAATTCCAATTCAGATATGAAGGAACTGGAGGACACGAAAACTGAGGTATGAACGATAAATAATTAGAATTTACGCTACCACTTTTCCGAATGCACTCTGCCGTGCATCGGTCGCGTGCTTTTCTGTAAATTCATAACCTGCATTTTTGTACTCACGAAAGCAGCAAAGCAGCGACTCCGAATTACAATATTATCGCGATAAAAAAAATTACACTACAAATGAATCTCAGAAATTATAATTGATGCAATCAGTACATCGATATTTAATTATTGAACAAACATGTATATTCGCAGTTATTTAACTGGTTTATCCAACTCCAATATAATCATAATAGTATTGTTGTCCGGCTGAATAAATTATGATGGTGTCGACAGGAAAATAATTTTTTTGTAAAAATAAGCTTACCGGGCTCACGAATCAAAATTTTCACTCAGGAATATAAGTACAAAAAATAAAAAAAATGTTAGTTTTCTAACTTTTTGGAATAAAAAAAAAAATTTCAGCTTCGCAATTATGTAGTATTTATCATTTTATGGAGACATTTTTTTACCACTTTTTGTTTTCCAGGTGCGCAGAGTGATAGATCTTCAGTTTTCGATATGGGACAGACTAAACAATTCCACAGAGGACGATGGGGGTTCCCCGGTGAGGTCGCCAGGATGTGACGGCAGTGCCGTTCCGCTGGGTGATTTTTTTGAGGATGCGTCGTATGCCTGGCTGAGTTACGGCCCACGACTCGTAGTTTTAAATGTGAAGACTGGCACGAGTATCAGTTCGTGGACGTTCCGAGATAGAATAACGTCCGTGTCGCCTTTTCCCGCCCAACCGGGTCAAGTTCCGTTGCTTCTCGTCGGATTGGACAATGGGGCGAATAAAATACGAGATTCCGCTGGAATGGTGTGTGTTTTCGACTGCACAACGTCACAGGTCCTCAGAGCAGTGCGGGTGAGCTGGAGAATAATTTTTGTATTTTTTTCTGCCTCAATCAAATTTTTATTGGAAAAGAGTTTTTTTTAAACGTTTTTACGTCATTTTCAGACGCCAGCGGGCGTGGAGCGGGTTTGTGTCGTGATCGGTGGCGCGGAGTGGGAAGATTTTGCCGACAAAAGAATGGAAAATTTTCTTGTGGAGAACAGCGGTCTGGCATGCGTAGCGCTCCGAAATCTTGACCATCTAATGATCGATTTGAGACGCTCATCGTGGGAAGGTCCCGACGCTACGCCCATCGCCGACGAATCGAGTCCGGCTGAATTAGACTTTTCGGCACGAAATAAATCCGCCTCGATGCACCACAGCAAATCCAGCAGAGAAAGACATGTGGCATACAATCTAATGAACAGCCGTGAGTATTAAAAAAAAACACTTTCGTTTTATGTTCTCTACCATTCATTTAATAATTTCAACCAAATAAATTAAATATAGAGTGAAGTCGATTTTTTTTATATAAAAAAACTTATCGTTCTTTAATTTCCAGGTGTCGAACAATACATAGGCTTCAATCGCGAGGAGTTCGAATCGACGACGCTCTACCAAGAGTCTCTGACGTCGTCGATGATATGTTCCCGAAAGATCGGTTGCCTGGTGTCCGGTTGCCTGGGAAGAATAATAATATGGCAAATGGACGGCGCCGTAAGATGGGTGAGTCCGCCGATCAACGACACCATGTGGATCAGTAATCTGGCGCTTCTCGAGCCCACCGACGATCCTCGACCGTACTGCTACCTCTGGGCCTCGTACCAAGAGGAAACTCTGCGTCTGCCTCCGGTCCTCCGTATGTACGCTGTGCTCTTCGAGCGAAAGTACTCGGACAAGGGTTCGAACGCGTACCTGAATCTCGAGGGCGATCCGCGTCTGAAGTTCGAGCTCGAGCTCGACGAGGGCAACAGAATAACGAACTTGCAACCGATCGTGCGCGAGAGCAATCCGGAGCAAACGGAATCGGGCAACAAGCGCGGAGAGGAGAATCTTCTGCTGATAAGCTTAGATTCGCGAACTCTCCTGTTCGATCTCAATCAGTGGTACAAGGAGCAGATGCCGCACACGGTCGGCGATTGTCAAAACCCGAACGCCTTCCTCGCGAGCTACAGAACGAGGCCGGACGTACGATCCACGGACGACGAGGCGATCGTGAATTGTTGCTATCTTCCATCGACGCTGAAAGAATTTCCGAGCCACGGATCGAGTCCTCCGGAGGAGCTTTTCTTTCCGAATTCTCTGGCCCTTGAGTGGGTCGACCTCGGCTCGGGTCGCCTGACATTCTGGATGACGCGCGGCGTGCAGGCGGAATTGCTGCGAGAAATGTTCCTGGCTGGACCGGTGATATTGCTCGAGCCCTCCGAAACGTTTCATCGCTGTCTGTCTGCAGGTTTGATCCCCGTCGGCACCGAGGCTTCCTTCAGCAGCAACAAAGACGCTCAGCGCGAGACGCTGCTGTCTCTGTGTCTCGAGCAGCGTTGGCTAAACTTTTTGCTGCGATGCGGCAGAGAATGGTCGGACGGTAGCGCGTCCTATCTGCTGCATGCTTTCGTGCGCTGGGGCATGCAGCGAGCCGCCACGATAAAACTCACGGCCCATCGTCTGTGCGAGCCGCTCTTCGACAATTGCGGCATCAGCATCGGCGAGGCGGAGGTCAGGACTCTGCGTTTCTACTCGCAGCAAATCGACTGCATCTCAAACGTCTTCGCGACTTCGTCGATCGACCGCATAGAGTTGACGAAGCAGCGACGCGCGTTGCACCGGATATCGACCTACCTGCAAGTTCTCCTCTGGTTCTACGACGTCGGTCTGCTTCCGGAGACTCAGGAGATCGACGACGAAGCAGCCCCACTGTCGTTCTCTCTGCGGATACCTTACCCCTTCGAGAGACTGGCGACGATCTACGCCGAGAAACGCAACCAATTCAACGCTCGATCCTCGAAGAACACTCGACAAACGAACGAGGAGGATTTCTTCATAGACGAGCTGCTGACCCGCGAGTGTCCCGCCTTGAAGCTCCAGTGGGAGAGCGAAGGCTCCGAGCTGAGCTTCGGTGGGAATTATCCACCGCCCTCTCTCCAGTCTCTCCTGCGAAGTTACCTCACCGATTGCCACAACGGCGATTCCAACGAGATGGAGAACAAGCATCAAATAACTATATATCTCCTCATGGATCTCGCCATGCTCCTGCAAGAATCTTACCCCGGTGTCGATCAGCTCATAAAATATCCCTCGGCCTTCAAGCTAAGTCCGAGCCTCATAAAGCTCACCCAAGCCCTCTGGCTCTTGGATCACGAGGACTACCAGGGATTTCTCAACATGATGACCGGTCAGCTCGTCTCGGATTCCGACGTCAGAGACTGGCATCACAAACTCGTTATGAGAACATTGATTCGCAACAATCAAAACAAATTCGCTCTGATTTATCTGAGAGTGAGAAAACCGCCCTTGTCCTCGCTCGAGGACCAAGGAATCGTCATAAGCCTCTCGGTCGAGCACGGTCTGGTGCAATCGGCTTTCCACCGAAGACCGCCCTCCCACTACAACCAACTGCTCACGCGTTTCTTTCGCGCTTGCAAGTTGTACGGCAAGCTGAACGACATTCTTCATCTCTCGCTCGATCCCGAGGAGGAGGAGGCTTTCGTCAAATTTCTCGAGGACGAAAAATCCGACGACACTCGTCTTCTCTACTATCTTCAGCGTTGCCGTTACGCCGAGGCCGGCGGCGTTTATCCCGCCGGTGTGCCGAGCGCCAGGGGAAACTTTCAGAAATCCAGCAAACCAGTCGCTCTGACGATGTTCAACGCCTACAACGCCACGCTGCCGAGCATAACGAGAAAATTCTCCGGCAACCTCAACCGACGAGTCTTCGAGATCGATCCCGAATTGCGATATCCGCGTCCGATGTCGCACTGCAAGAGTCGCGGCGCGACTCGCGACATACACGAGAGCGTCATAAGGAAAGCCAAGGAGACTTTCGTGCGCGGCGAGAGATCTCAGATACCTTTCATAAGCGCGCCGTGCGCGTCGCTCAGATCGGGAGCCGGCAACGTCGACACGAATTGCGTCCTCTTCGTCGAGCGGGCGAGGAAGCCCTACGGAAAACGGCGCCTCGACGAGATGAGCGGTGGAGCCGAGGGCGGTACGAACAACGACAACAACGGCGAGGAGAGAAAGCGACGAAAAACTTCCCACGCCGTCGACACTCCGGACTCGGTCGAGGCCAAGGAAGTCGGTATGAGCATGGTCTTCGATACTCCGCTCATAAAACGCAAGACGCAAATAATAAGCGCGAGAAACACACCGTCGGAGACACCGCAGTCGATACTGAAAATTCGTCAGATGATTCGCAAGTCGTCCTCGCCCAGCGTCGGTGCGACGACGATGGAGGTCGCGGATGATAAAAAAGTCATCGACGCGGAGAGCAAACCGCGCCGGATAAGATTCAGCGAGGGTCAGCGGAGAGCCGATGAGTCGATGGATGAGGAGGAAGCTCAGTCGGAGGGTGACAATATCGTTATAGACATCGCGCTGGAGGAGGCGAACGAGGAGAGCGACGAGACTGAGAAGAGCTTGTCGAAGTGCGACATGTCCGAAGATGAGGAGGACGAGGACGCGCAAGAAGCCGAGGAGGAGAGCGAATCGACTTTCTTCAGCCCCAACCTCAGCGATAAATCTCTCAGCGAGACGACGATTCTGTCGGACAGCTCTTACTCCATCAGAAACGTTTCTGGACCGCGGCCGAGGCCGAGCCTGAGAAGAAGCAATATTTCCAGCAACGAATCGTCGAGCGATCTTCTCCGTAAGTCGCTGATGAGAGCCACCGACGCGTCGACGAAACGCTCCTGGACGCCGACGCCCTCGGATTCGGCGAAGATATCGAGCGATTTGTCTTCGCAGGAAGAGAAGAGTTTCGGGACTTCGAGTTACCCGCAGTCGCCGAGAGCGAGAGCTTCGCTGCTTTCCACCTCGATATATTCCGAGTCTATCTTGTCGTCGGACACGAGCTTCGAGAGCACAGCCGCGCCGAGCTACGAGAAGAGACACGCGAGGTCGACGGAATTTCCAGTCGATGGACCAGAAAAAACAGGCTCGTTCGCCGAACGTACAATAGACAAGTTTCGAGATTTGTCGCGAACAACCGGCGCGCTGGAGAAGCACGAAAATTTGAGTAGATTCAGTCGTTCTGTTGCAGTCGAAACCGTCACCAGGATAATTACCGAGGAGTACAGCAGAGACGGCGAGGAGGACAAAAATTCCGAGGTGCTCATGGAAGTCGATGGTTTCGGGCTCGATCGGGATTCCGACACGCGACCGCCGTTCGACAGAGAATCGACCTGCGAACGCGAGAGGATCGCCGAGAGACGAGAGAGCTTCGCTCGATCGTCGGCGCGAAGCTTTTCGATACCCGAGGTCTCGGAGACGGAAGAAAATCCGGAAGGAATGCGCGAGGAAGAAAAAGATGAGAAGGAGGAAGACGCGATTGCCGAGCCGAGGAAGCAGCGCGATCTCGGCGATGGTTGGCCGACGCGCGACGTCTTGCCAACAATTTTGAAAAACGAAACCGTGGAAAATACCGAAGAAACGGAGACGAATGACGGTTACGACGATGAACTCTTGGCCTTGAAGTACGACGAGGACGACGAACCCGAGGAGGCTTTTCAGAGTCTAACGAATTCGATGGAAGTCGATTGCTCGAGCGCCAAGTTGCCGAACGACGAGGCGAAGAAGAGTCTCAGCTCGAACAACGGTTTCTACGAGGCGCCGAAGTTGGTCTCTCACGAGTTCACGATAACCGACGACGAATCGTCGCTGAGCGTCGAGGGTTCGGTGCTGAGCGGCTCGACGAACGTCGAGCGGCCGATCGAACTACCCGACGAAATTAAATCAGCGAAGAAGTCCAGGGAAGAAATCATTCCCGACAACGTTTCCAACATGACCGACGACGAGTCTGACCTGAGCCGCGATTCCTCGATATTTTCGAGCAGACGTCGCCAGAGCCCGAAGAAAAATGTCGAAGAGAAAAATTCTCGAGCCAAGAAGATTGCCAACGAAGGGGAGGAGAGCAGTCTCGACTCTTCGATATTCAGCGTCGGAGGTCGCAAGGCGGTCAATCGAGACTCTCACGAGGAGAACGATTCTCGGGCGGGGCGCGACAAAACGGCGAACGAGGGTTCGAGCAGCGTGACCGAAACGGTGACGTCGAACGAGGGCAAAGAATCCGTGAGCAACGAGTTCGGAGCCGAAGGTTCGCCACTGCCGAGGAAGGGAAGACAGTCAGCTCGATTGTCGAAGATAGGATTGTCGACGCCGAAAGGTTCGGCGAGAAAGGACGCCGAAGCCGAGAGCGCGACGCCCCTGCGGATGACGAGAGCGCGTCGAGCCTCGTCGGTCATGCAGGAGTCGTTGGCCTCGCCCTTGCCGGAATCTCCGGCCACGAAGTCGAAAGCGGAGAAAGTAGGCAGACTGCGTCGCGGCAGCTCACTGGCGAAAGACCTCTTCGCCACCTCGGAAAGCGATCCGAGCCGAGTGGCGTCGACGGAGTCGGAAGATCCTCCGGAGGCTGCACCGGGAAAACGCGGTCGGCATCAGAGATCGACGTCCCTGGCTAAAGAAATATTCGCGACGAACTCCTCTCCAGCGGCGGAAACTCCGACGGATGAGGAGTTACCGAGACGGAGGCCGAGACGAGCGGCTTCGATGCAGAAAGAAATTCCCGCATCGACGGTGATTCGGAAGGTGCGAACGAGATCGTCGTCGAAGGCTTCCCTGACGGAGGAGACCGTGGAGGACGAACAGGTCGACGTTTCCACCGCGAAGAGAACGACGAGGGGCAAGCGAGGAAGTTCGGTGAGCAAAGAGAGCAGCGAGCCGATTGTCGGGCCGAGAAGAACGACGAGAGCTTCTTCGTTGGCTAAGGAGGTTGCTGAGGAAGGTGAGGAGATTCCCGAGGCGACGACGAAGCGAGTCACTCGAAAGAGGGGAAGTTCGGTGCCGAAGGAAAGTCCGCTGGAAACGAGCGGTCGAGCTTCCACGCAGAGAGCGAGGAGAGGAGGAAGCGTGGCGAAGGAAATTATTCCGGAGGAGAGCGGCGAATCTCCGGAGGAATCGAAGGATTCTTCGTCGAGGGCGAAGACGAACGAAGCTGCCAGCCCGGCGTCGAGTACCCGGAGCAGACTAACGTCCATCACTTCCATCGCCGAGGAGGACGACGACGAGATCTTCAGCGTCAAATCGAGGGGGAAGGTCGCCAGGGAAAGAAAGAAGGCGCCGATCTCGCGAGAACGACGAGCGGTGAGCGTCGATCAACCGATGGCCGAAGTAAAACGCAGAACTCGAGCGGCCTCGTTGAAAAGCGCCATCAGCGAGGACCCGATTGAGGGGGAAAATTTCGAGACCGAACCGTCGTCGGAGCCGAAGGGCAGAGCAACGAGAAAAGCTCCGGCCCGGAGAAAGAGAACTGCGTCGGGGACGAGCGTTAAAGATTTTCAGGACGTCGCGGACGAGAAGTTGCCAACTGGACCGACGAGAAAGTTGTCTCAGAGAAGCAACGAAAGCACGGATGTCTTTCGATTTTCACCCCCTGACCAAGTTCACCATAGACCCGATGATGATCAAAAAGGCAAGTTTGTTAAGAGGCAAGTTGCCGTTATTGATAAATTAAGGGCGTTCGCTTGTCGCATACCGATAACATGTATTAACATACTTTATACTTTATATAATACTGGCAGTTTTGTTGGCTCGCATACTCGCCTGTGTCGCATGGTTTATAGCATGTGAAAATCCATTCTGTATGGTATAAAATCCAGAGGGGGGTGGGTCAACTTCACTGACAGGAGGATCAGGGGGGGGGGGGGGGGAGACGGAACATCCAATCGATTAAAAAAACCACAATTTGGAAAAAAATATACTTATTACGATATGTTAATCCGCAGGAGCAGATGAAGTGCTTGACTACGTGTTTTCGCCACCGCACACAAGGTCCAAGGACACATCTAATCAACCTCGTAGGTACAGCATTGATGGCCACCCTCGTTGCTTTTCAATCTTTTTTTTCTACACTAATATTTTCGCGACAAAATTCTGTATCCCGTTAACAAAAATTTGATCGTTAACATGTTAATCACAAGTGCACGATGTACATTTTATTTTTGTTGCAGAAAATTGAAAGATTCCATATCCGCAATGGAAAAGGAAAAAAAAGCGGCTGAAAAACAGCGTAGAGCTCGCGTAGCGTCGACCGGTCTACCTACAAAAGCATCCTTCTGGTTTCATCCCCGCCAGGGATTCGTTTTGCCGGTACGATCGAAAAGTACTACCGACTAATCGTCTCCCGATCGTAATACCGTTCGGGTTTCATGAATTTTCGAATACATCTCAGATTGAAAGGCAATTTACGCCCAAAAAAAATCTCGTAGATTCGAGAGGGTCGAGATTTATAGTGCGGGGTAGACAAAGGTTTAGGCTCGAGAAAACTGTAATAAAAATCGTTTGGCCAACATCGGCGAACGCTGTATCATACGCGTTACAATACTAGTTATATAAATTCTGAATCTGTTTCGAGGAAACCGAACGGAACGTTGGTTTTCGAATGGGATAAAATTTAAAAAACGAGTCCTCAGCCTTTCCTCAGATTTTTTATGCCTGGCAATTTATTTACGCTTTATCCCCCTCATTTTCATCGCACGAACGATGGTAATATATCGACCGACGCATTTCGTACGAAACAATAGTTTCACGCTGTAAACGGGAACGCCGCGGGACCACAGGATGCACCTATGCATCTCAAAGTCGGCCGTTTGATATAATGTCCTTTCTGTCTTTTTTTCGCCCCCATTATTCTACATTCGTGTAACCGAGACTAGATCTGTATCGGGTTTAATAAAAAAAAACAGTATTTTTCTATTGAAACAAAATAATAACCGTGCATAAACTGGATTCTTTGTTTTGTATTATGTTTGTCAAACCCTTCAACGGTTTCTGGACGAAACCAATTTTTTGTTTTTTTTTTTAAATCATCAATATAGTCGACGGAGACTCAAATTTTGAATTCCCAAGTTTACAAAATTAGCGATATCAGTCGGAAATGGATTTGCCAATCTATTTTCCGAGCAAAAATATTGTTTAACATAATTGAGCGAAGTTACATGAAACTCATCGTGAAGTGTGGAATTCATGTGTGACACTAACGCGTCGCAATTAATCTTGAAGTCGATAAATTAATTTGAAAATTGAATTCAAAGTGAAAAACTCCATCGGGTCCATCGGTTGTCCCGGGGTTCCGAATATAGTTCTGCGTCCCGATAATTATAACTTAGCAATAGCGAAAATATTTTTTTGTTCCCGTATGAAAAATTCAAATGGTTCTCGTGTATTTTTAGTTGGGCTCACAGCTCTCGCCCGAACAATGAAAATGAAATCGTCAGCGGACGATATTCAATTAACATCGAGAATACAGATAGGATATTCTCATCCTCGTTTCAATTTATTTTCAATATCGTTTGGGTTTCGGAGCTTTTGCACAGAAGTCCCGTGAAAATACTTGTACCATATAGAGATGTAAATAATTTATTGATATGCTCGTGTATAGTTATATTAATACAATAAACGTATAAGAAAATTTATGTATAACTTTTTTTTTTCTGAAAAAATCTCCATTCACCGTCGTTAATACGATTATTTGATTAAACGTAGATTTTTTTAAGCGATATACAAATAATATAATATAATATAATATATATATATATATATAAATTCTAGTTCTACGTGTAAATTGTCTTTATAGGCCTCAAACTTTTGTGCATCTTAGGCGGAATGCTGTCCGTTAAAGCAACCGTACGAGATTCGATTTTTTTTTTTACTTTAAGATACGCAATCCGTCGTGAATTACGAGTACAGTAAAAACTCGATTAATCGAGGTCATATAAATTTTTGTTCAGCAATCGATCGCATTTTGATCGACGTATCTATTGGCTTCTGTTCTTCTATACATTTTGGTGCATTCCTCGCGTTACACTATACAAAATAAAAACTGATCGAGATCAATTAGTTTACAGTCGTTGTGAAAAAAAACTGATGGAACTGCATAAATGCTAATAGCGACTGATACAACGCACTACCAGGCCTCAACAGTTCTCCCTCAGTGTTTGATATTTTCCCCACTAGATAATTTTTTTCCTCAAGAGCGATCCCGCTTGCCCCGAATATTCGAGATTTCACTGCACGCGATTGCTGTTTTTTTATAGGCGCGAATATACTTTCACTATCTTTTCAAACAAATACCATTAAATGCTTCGCAAAGTAATACGCGATACGCCGTTCGAAATTAAATGATTTGTTTGATTTTGGTACAGCATTTACGCCATCAACCATGAACACCACCGTATTTGATTAATTATTTATAAAGGTATCATTAAGTATCTCGTATTACTCTTCATAATATTTGGTACAGGTAACTGTACAAGAAAAAAAACAAAAAAAAAAGAACAAACGTGCAACCTCGCTGAATTCAGGTCGCCGTTATTTTAATACTTGTGTCAATCTGGTACAGAGCCAAATGTTAATTGTGTTGGATCTTTGGCAATGTTCTATCGTTTCTTGTTGAATTTTCTCATTCATCTTCTCTTTTTTCTTTACATTGCAAATTCAATCTAGACTTAAAAAAAACAAAAGTATAAATGTGTTTATATCGTGCGATCCGTCAATCAATGACGGTGCTCCATGTAGAGATAAGAACGATTAAGTTGACAGTCCAACTAATCAATTGATTGTTTCTATTGCATTTGATACTAATTATCCTAGTGGAAATCTATTCAGGACGAACTCTCTCCGTTGTCGCATAATTTTTTTTTTATTCCCGATAGATAAATCTTTAAAACTTCTATGGCTTCAACGAATCTCGAACGCTTTACTCGACATATGTATTTATCAATATACATTCGATTGAGCATTATTATTGAATATATATATGCCTTTTCCGAAAGGCACATTGCATTGTGTCTCGCTTCGCTATGGCAATTATAGCTCGCGAAGTTTTTATTACCAACGAGGCATTTCAAAATTTGATATTCACTGACGTATTATCATAAAACGCGATTTCGTTATTCTTCAAGGCAGTTCGGAAATTCGGGATAACGAAACGAGCGGCGATCGAGCCACCAATGTTATACTAGTCTGTGTGTGATTGCGTGATTGCGTGAACCGTCGAAGCAGTTCGACGGCATAAAATCGGCGATTGAACGTCGAATCGGTACCGAGATTGCTGGAAAATCTCCCCGACCGTACGATGAACAGTGACAAATCTCAAATTAAGACCGTTAATTTTTAAAGGACAGGATTGTTTTGCTATCAGTATCTCGCTTTCTTCGCTGAGAGACTTGGACCGATTTTTCACGCGATAGCTCCGCGTTACTATTTTTTTAAACCTTTGCGTGCGGGAGACCCATGCCGAGATAGACTACGTGGGAACCTCGCGACCTCGAGCCTCTCATAATGAAAACCGGCATATCTTTTTAACGTGACGTAGAAAAATAAATACGAAGGAAATAACGCTAGGACTCGGTCGAATCTTTGAAGGTACGCGCTTAAATCGGATCCGAAAGAACGGCGGAAAAATCGGGAAGTTTGTTCACCGTACCCTCGACGGATTTGAATATCATTTTTTTGCGAAGTTAATTTGGACACCCTCGCGAGCGTTCTATTGCTGCTTGCAACCGTCTTTGACCCGACGCTTTTGTTTTTCCTCGTGCGACAGCGACGGCGACTGAATCTGCGTTCGGCGCTGACCCTGAACCGGCATGTAGCACGGCGCATTGTCGAGCATCAACTCCTGAGGCGGTGTCGGCAGTGCGTAAGTCGGACTTACGGTATTGCTCGAGCTACTCGAAGTGCTGCGATGCGTGTTACCGTTGTAAGTCGGATCTATCATCGCCGCGACGTTCGGCAATTCCCGAACGTCCTCGATCGAATCCTCGAGTACTTGTATCTCCTCCGGGTCCGGATATTGAGCGTGATTCGGCGGATTGCGCGGCCGATTTCTCTCGTACGTCGGTTTCAAATCGAGCTTGTCGGGCCGCGGTGGCCTCTCGACTGTACCGTGCGACTCCAGCTGCTGCATCTGCTGGCGCTCGAGTTTTTTTTGCCTCGCACGCTCCCGCGCCCGTCGAGCCTTCGCCCGCTCTTTTTCCTGCAGCATGCGGGCAAGCTCGGCGTCTTGGGCCTCCATCGCTAGCTTGCGATCCAGCGACAGCTGATCCTCGATCGGGGCGTCGTGCGTGTCCACCGAACACTCTTCTTCTTCCTGCTGCAATTTTCTCGCCAGTTCCTGGCGAATTAAATATAATTCATTAAATTGTCTCTCGTTATCATCGAATAGGTTTGAGACACGGTTTTTTTTATTACCGAGACGAAGAAATACATTTTTTTTTATTTATGAATAAATACAAAACAAATAAATAAATGTATATATATTTTTTTTATATTGTTTTTACCCTCTTATACCCTGCCAGGTTTTTACGATCTCCTACTACTCTTTACTTCCCTCAATAAATGAAAATAATAAAAATATTCAAAAATAATCAAAATTAGTACTTGGAAGTAATAACATTATTATTTTTGCCACGACAGGACTATAACTAACTTGATCTTTTTCTTCCTGTATCCTCCGCTGAATCTCCATCTGCGCTTCGAGCTGTGCAGCTTCGTCATCCAGTCTCAGTTGATGCCTCATTCTCTCCTGCAGCTCACGTTCCTTGTGACGTTCTTCACGCTCCAGATTCAGCGCTACTTGTCTTGCCACCATTGCGTCTTTTTCTTCCCTGCCGAGAAAACAAATTATTTAGCATGACAAGTTCTTTCTATCTCTTTCTCGCTTCTCTTCCGATGACTCGGCGGGGGTCTATCTAGACTCACTGTTCCTGTACGATAGAGTGGTATCTTATCTCCTCCAATTCCTGTTCTATACGAGCCCGAGGCAGATCCTCTCGCACTTGAGCGTTGCGAACCTTGTTGCCGCTGTAGTGTTCTTTGACTGGAAATTTTCCACAAAGTTTCCCATCAGGCATAATATCAAGATTACACAAATATGTAAGTAAATTAAAAAATTTCTATAAAGATTTCGAAACTGTTTTTTTACATATAAAATTTGTAAAATTTTTATAATTTGTGTCGAACATTGTTCATTAGAGTTGTGTTAAAATTAAATAGTCAAATAGTACGGGCTATAAAACCCATAATTAATATCGATCATTTAGCATGCAATAAAATAAAAATATATAAAAATTCATCCAAGTTTTGAAAGAATTATAAAAGTGAAATAGGCCGAGTTGCAAAACTTGTTCTCCTCAATGAAAATCGAAATTGCAGAAGAGTTTTTTTTTTCTATATGCGACTGGAGTCTTCTGTGTCATTAAAAAAAAAAGAACAAAGAGCATGAAGGGAAACCCTTTAACAATTAAATATCCAAGATACGAACTTTCTTCGTCCTGCAGGCGATAAGCCAAAGCCCCGTCCTCGTGAACGAGCCATTCGCGGCACACTGAAAAAACATAATCTTTCTAAGCTCACCGAACAAAGGAAATCATGCAGAGAGTTGAACGCGTGTTACGGCGATAACACGAGATGTTTCTTTGACACAAAAGGAAAAGAGTAAAAAAAAAGGCGCCTTTACCTTCATTGACACGTCCAGCTTTCGGCAGAGTGTCCGAACTCAGCACCGATTTCGCCATTTCGTCGTGATCGCACGAGTTATTACCTCGCGCACGATCGAACTATCGTAAGAATTATCGGAGACGACGAAAAAAAAAAAAATCTTTCTCCAAACACACCCGTTTTTGTTTACAACTACCTTATGGGACGAACGATCTGTTGTTTAGCTCCATCTTGAATGGCGATGGGTTCGAGGACGCGCGCGTTGGTAGTACTGAAAACGTATAAGAATGCGGCGTGTACGCCGGTTCGCGTGTCTTTGTGCAACGGCGCTCGCGTGTCTGCACACAGGTGCAGGGCCCCGAGCGTACATAGTGTTCGTGAAGTACGTAGTATACGAGTGGTACGAGTCATGCGGCGTAGGATAATTGGTGAGTGTACCCATAGTTGACCGTGTTTCTATTTATGACCGGTATACTTTTGCTAGTCTCTCTATACCCCGCTACTCGGCCGACTAGGCAGCTTCTGCCTGGGTCAGTGTTAGGAGCATCGTTGTAATTCGCTAAATCATCAAATCAACGTCGGGAATTTTTTTTTTTTTTAACCATCATAAAGCTAAATTACAAAAGCGTAGATCGACGTTACAAAAATACGATAGATCGTTCGATGAATCGTTGGGCGTAATATTTTCGATTTATGCGCGATTTGGATCTTAGATGGGCGGGAATAAATGCGTTTTCCAGACTCTGCCTGGGTCAGTATTAGGAGCATCGTTCTAATTCGCTAAATCATCAAATCACCGTCGGGACAAATGATTTTTTTTAAACCATCATAACGCTAAATTACAGATCGCAGATTGCAGATCGACGTTACAAAAATACGATAGATTGTTCGATGAATCGTGCATAATATTTTCGATTCGTGTGCGATTCGGATCTTAGATGGGAACAGATGCGTTTTCCATGAGATTCTGTACGACTGATGATGGGAGTTTTTCGCACAGCGCACTGTTTAATTTTAATGTGCATTGAAACATTGCACGGTACAGAATGCGAACTCCCGTGGCTATGCAGCATGATGAGTAGAATAACGAGAACACGGTTATTTTGTTGTTTAGTTGTATATAGAAAGTGATTTGTAGAAGGGGGCGATTCTAAGTCGGTGTATCGACGAATGATGAATCGAGTAGTGAAGAGCGGTACAGGGGAAGCGTAAATAGCATTTTATAGTACGCGCATGCCTCCTTCGAGAGCTGTACCACTACTTTGTAGTACAAAGTAGTACGGACAGGTAAAAGGGTTGCGGACGATGTTAGCTGGACGGATAGTATATTTCTCTACGTTAGCACATATTCCGCGCATGAATGGATATTCAGCGCTTGTTCTCTCGCCGCGATATATATAAGTATACGAGAAGAAGAAAGTCGAGGAGAAAGGATTGGAAGGGGCCGCGCGGCCTCCGGGTCAATATAGAATTACACGGTAAAGTGTAACGACCACCTAATTTTTATCTTATTTATTGCGGGCTGTCGATTCGGAAACGGGCAATCATAGACGTAAGATAAACTCCGTTTATTGGTCTGAATAAAATATAATTCCATATTATTGCGTTCCGTGCAGTAAAAAATTAAAAATAAACGGGAAACCCTGCATTATATTTTCTACACTAGAAAGTATAACGAAAGATTTTTCTTCATGTTTTTTTTTCGAACTGATTATTTTTTTCCGGTGGATGGATTGCCCTTATCTTGAGAGTTCTTTTGCTTGTATCCCTGTACGTATCCGTCGTTCGCTACGGAATCCGTGCGTCCTTCTTTGCCCCTGCCTCGGCCGTCCTTGTCGAAGCGTTCCTTGTGGGAACCGGTGTACTGTGTTGTGTCGGTCAGTCTTCTCACAGCATCGCTCTCCGCAACTTGCTGCAAAAATAGCACACAGAACCAGTCGTGTCGATGTACTCAACGAACAATTAAATTCACGATGCTCACCGTTGTATTGCTTAGGCCAGGTGTTCCGCACGATGCCATCTTATCTCTAATAACTTTCGGATCGATTCCCTTGCTGGTGGCGAGATCGTCGATATATATGTTGTAGTCCTCGATCGATAAAGCCTTTTGCCTTGACGAAAAATCATTCGCATTTAACGCTTTCTCAATCGTATTATTTAATAAAATTCACATTTCGTTATAACGAATTATTATTCGCCGATAACAAATTTCGTTTACTTAAGTTTGCCGAAGCATATAGCCGTGTCTGTGGTCGTGAGCTTTTTGTCGAAGACTTTAGCTTGCTTCATCCATTTGTCGCTCTGCGTGAGGGTGAGAAATTTTCCGTCGGATTTCGTGTCGCCGAATTTTGAGAATGTGGCGAATTGACTCTCGAACGATGCCATTGCGAATGTTTTGATGGATTTTGGAATATCGGAGAGTCTCTTCGATTAGTTTTTATTTAGTCTTTGTGGTTGAAATTTTCACACGCCGAAGCGTCTTACGAAGAATTTTGAGGTGACCTTTGACAGAGGTTCGAGTCTCGAATTTTAAACAAACTTTGTTTTGACAAATGATGTGCGAGCCTCCATAGTCAATCGCCTCGGGGCATTTGTTCGACATACTTATTTCATATCTGGTGGTAAAATGTTTTTGTCTCATGCTAAGTAAGACGTTTACGTTTAGTAAACAAAAGCCGAAATGTGTTGCATTCATTTCAATGATAAATAGAAGGTAAGATATCGACAAACGTTTGCGGAGCCAAATATAAATAGCCGAACTGTGCGTCTTTCAAAGAAACGAAAAAACGTTTCTTTTTTAATTTATCGGTAAGACTCAAAGACGATATAAACATAAAAATTATGCAGATAATATACTTCTGCAACAGAAAGCTTAAACCGTAAAGTTCGTCGATAAGTTATCACCGAATCGCGACAAGCCCGACGGCGGAGTTCGAGGCGAGTCCACGCAAAAAAAGCGTGCCGCTAGGCAGACACAAAGTTAAACTCCCGTCGTCTTTCATCGGAGCGCCACCAGATAGCGAAAAGATCGGCGTCGCGACGGTCGAGTTTGACAGCGGCGGAGCCGAGTTTCATGGGGGACTGTGAGCCAGTGAGGCTGTCAAAGCCAAACGAGATGCGATCACGGAATGTCGTAGCGTAGGGAGAGTCTCGCGATAAGTCAACTCGCCGAAATCGTGTCGCGGGGGAATCCGTGCGCGCATCGAATCCGTCGCGTTCGCAAATCGTCTCTGACACGGCAATGGGAACCCGTTGTGTATCGCCGACAAGTCTCGGTAAAGTTTGATGCGCGAGTGGCCTTCGAAGGATCCCGAAGGCTCTCTCTCTCTCACTCACTGTATCCCTCTTATGGAACGTCGCTTCGCATTTGCCTCTCCAAGCTCTCCTTCCCGTAACAAAGTCGGCCAGTAACTGCGAGGAGCAAAAAATACTCCGAGAAAAAAAAAGAAGAGAAACAATAAAAACAATCGACGGGCGACTCGTCTCGACGCTCTGCCACGAAGCTAGGGTGAGTTTTTTTTATCCTCCCATTCTTCTCGACAGTTTTATTGAGAAAAGAAAATATTTTTTTTTGTGCCACAAAAATACGCACGGGTGAATTATTTTTAAACGCATTCCGGTCGTTTCTCTCTGCACCTCTCATCCTCGCCCGTGTTTACTTCGCTCGCGCCTTGCTACGAGCATAGTGACGAGTAGTACTACCGAATACTACTACTACGGCGTCCATGGGGGGAGATGTGTGCAATATCGAAATATCTCGAAACCCCCGTCGAACCTGGCGCCAGCTTAACAGGTGCACATCGTTTGCTCCTCGTCACTGTGACTGTTCGAGTGCCGACCGCTCGGTCCATTATAAATATCCCGATATAGCTGTAGGAAATTGCTTTCGACAGCGATTAAAGTTTTTGCTCTTTTCTTCGACAGAACGAAATAATCGACTCGATCCTGTTTTTCACGGTCATGTTTTTTGTTATTTATCTTTTTTCAAAGCTGAGTAATTCATGACATGAAAAAAATTTTTTTTGTAGACTGCGAGGACTTCGCTCGGCAGTTTCTTGTCCCGAGTTCCGAGACTGGAAATTATTTAACGGTTTCTACGACAGACCTGGTCGCTCCTGGAGAGGAGTCTGCCCGTCTGGGAAGATTCCTCAACATAACCTCAAACATTAACGGCATCCAGCCAAATCGATAGCGAGACCGGGAGAGACTTGCCGTGCTGTAATATTACTCGCGCAATTTGTATTCCTTTGCCGAGCTTAGGCGAAGCTACAACAGTTTTCGAATTACAATCGGGTCACTCGAACGAGACAAGAAATTTGTTTTACATGCATTTTTTTTCCCTCCGCTCAATTAATGGTCGATAAAAGTTTTGTTGGGAATTCTGTTTAACGGATTACAGTTATTCGATTACGGTGCACGATAGGGGATTGTCATCGAGTGTGCAGTAAGTGCTGAGCTAGTGTTTAGCCTACATGAAGCCCACCGTGTTAGGGACGGGGTATCGCGTTACTCGAAAGGGAAGACTCTCAAGAGTTAAAGAGACGACAATTTGTGGCGTCTTAAATACCGGCTATGCGAAACGGACTCTCGCGTACGTTGTATGCATTTAATTGCACGTAATTGGAGATTCTACAATTATTTTTGATGTCGCAAGTGGTTTTTTCTTATGATGCGCTGAAACTATTCTGTGCGAGAGCGACAGAGCTGAAAGATGTGAAATTTGCACTGCAGGAGTATTTGACGGAGGTCGACGTTCTCGCCTTTCATTCCTAAAAACAAACGAGGCGGTATTTCGGATTACAGTTTTCGTTACCGACCGAGTCGCAATCGCCGCGTCTTAGAAATTCGGTACGGATTGTTAAACATTTTAACTGTTATAAACGAATTTCTCTCGAAAGAATATTTTTATCTTTCCATAAACGACCGGTATATAATGCATAAGTTTACAAGCAGTTTTTTTATGCTCAGGAGATAAGATAAGTAATTGAGCGCGCGCGCGGGGTCGAACGACACGAGCGCCTTCTTTTGCGATTATGGTCAATAAAGAGAGTGGCCGAAAAAGATTTAATATCGTATAATTGTTGGAAAGGAATTGTCCTCTCGATCGATTATCAACAAAATCTTATCGCGCGCTGCGATAACGTACCCATTCCATTATCGGCTCCCTCCGAGCTCTCTCTGATACTGCGTAATCTCTGAATTAAGGCGCGGTGTATACTATAAACAAAATTCTTATGTCTGTTGGGGAAAAAAAACAAATTTCATATAAAAAAATGCAATGTTTATTATTTGCTGTGATTTGCGATTTGCAGGTTGCTTTTTGATTTTTATTTATTTTTTTCACCGGCGTAATATATATATTTTTATCGATTGCACAGATAAAAGGAGCAGACATAGCAGTTTCTATATTTCTGGCGCTGGTAACGATTATGAAAAACATTGAATTTAGAGAAAAAGCTCGAGAAATTGCGAAAACTCGGAACGACGAAAAAGTTCGTTACTTTTGCTTCGTCTCGAGAGGTGGCGATTCAGGGTTTTCGAGGTCGCAAGGGGCTGCCTCGAGGCTGCGACGAAGTTGTCTGGCTTCGTCAGAGCCCCTCGGCATGGTCGATTCGAGTCTCGAGTTCTCTTCACCGACCCCGCGTTGATCTTTGTCCGCGTACACGGTTTAGAGATAAAGCTGGACGGACGATGTTTTGTCAGCCGGTTATATTCCTGTCGTCGGTGACGTTCACACTACGAATTACTATTTGGGGGGGGGGGGGGGGTATTTTGAAGTTCAAAACACCCGGTGGTTTGCGTATATCAAAGGTCAAAGGCGATAACTGCCGATCTGGGAGTTTAAGTGGGAAACTAAAAACTTAAATCTGCCTATCGAATAATCCAGGAATTCAGCCTCATTTTTTTCCATTAATTACCGGCAGTTATACATAACGGATAAAATACTTAGTCTGTTATACGAATCAAGTCGCTCACAGTCTGCTGCTGTAATCATCTCCGTATCTCGTTTGTTCAGTCGCTTCGGTTACTTATATGCAATAGATCGCCTAAAATATGCAAACATATTTAGCATCCTCGAATAAAAATTTAACCCTTTACCCGTGTTACGTCTAAGAGCAAGTCGTAACAACCCACATACGTACTGTGTCAGCGGGTAAAGGGTTAAATTATAATTCAAAAATGTTAACTTTGTTCTTATAGCCGACCTGCCACGTTGGCGACTTTAATTTAAGAAATTTATTCAAAAAATCAAAAATACAAAATTTTATTTAAAAAATCCCGTAAAAATGTTAGCCTAATGAAGGCGCGGCCATACAAATGTGTCAAATGTGTTCGTCGAGGCGTTTGAAGTATACCGTATGTATACAGTCTACACGGCTCGTGTATCAGACACAACTACTTCGTTTACTCATTTAATTAATTGATTTAAAAAATAAAAAATACAAAATTTAGTTAAAAAAAAATGTTGCAAAGATGTTATTAGCCTAATGAAGGGGGACATACAAATGTTGCGTCGAGGCGTTTAAAGTGCACGGCATGTATACAGTCGACACGGAGGCACCGTGTATCAAAGGGTTAACTAGCTCTTCGTCGTTAACGAGAATTTCACCAATTGCGAATTGGATGTGCGGAGAACGTCGTCAAGCGGAGGGGGTGGGGGAGGGGGGGGGGGGGGGGGGGGTGGGGAGAAAATGAAATAGAACTAGAACCAAGGCCATACGTGTAGTCGGGGTATCGCAAAGGCCGAATGGACACACGCACGTACTAAACTACCACGTGCACGCAGTGGAGGGAGTCGCGATACGCTGCCGCCAGTTGAAACTCACACGTCGAGCCTCATCCAGTCTTATTACCGGCAAAGGGGGTTACTAATGTTATAAAGCTATTATTCAACGCCCGAGGCCAGAAAATTAGTCGCTGCTCAGCCGTCGCGCAGCTTCGCGCTTTACTTTGACACAGAGCAGCAAAATTTTTACTAAAGTAAAATGGCAAAAAAAAAAAATGAGAAATAAAAAATTACAAAAATTTCAAAAAAGAAACTTCGTCACAGGAACGGAAAAATGCTATCCTTGCGAAGGCCTCGCGTATGGAGACTCGATTTCAAATTAATTTCGATGAAGAAATCAAATGTATGTGACGCTGCGCGCATCGATGACATTGACTGTGCATAACGGTCGAACAGTCGAACAAAAATGGAGGCTACGTAATGGGCGCGTGCTAACTCGTTAGAACGATATAGGATGCGCGACTGTAATTATTTCATTCGTTAGAGCAATTGAGGCTCAACCGTGCACGAGTCGTAGCGGATAAAAAAAATAAAATTGCGAAGCGTCGGCGAATAGCCAACGATTCGTATCAAATTCGGCGATCTTCTGTTATACTTTAAACTCCGACCGTACCAGGAAAAATATTTCTCAGGATGCTCGCATAGTTGACGCGACAACTTGTTGTTCAGATGCGCAGCAGTTTTGCAAAATCCTGTCATTATTATTATTATTATTATTATTATTATTATTATTATTATTATTTTCCTTTGCGGGTATGCATCGAATGTGCACAATGGGATGAGCTCTTTGATGTCCGCAAAAAAAAAAAAAAAAATCGAACCCCGGAATAGAGTTCCACGTACGAATAAATGGAACCATGCGGTACCCCGCAAAGCCGGATTTTCTCGCACGTGCAAACTCCTTTCAGATCACGCGACAACTCGTGTGAGAGTCGCGAACGGGCTTATATAAGGGTTTCGCGTAATGGGGTTTCTGGCACGTTAAATTTCTGTCCGTAGGAGTTGTTGAATCATCGTACAACAGGCGGAATATAGAATTTCTGAAAAATAATTACCGTCGGAGACTTATTATCGGCGTGAGGTCGGAACGCTCCTCTCTCCACGGTCTATGAGTCATTTTAGTTGGAAACTTTCGCATGACTGATTGTATTGTAGATACAATTATATAAAGATTCATCGTGGGTGCAATGCATAAATGAGTTTTATCGATAAGCCAGGATTGATTTAATTGATTAAGGAAGATAATTTACAGCTCTCAAATTGAACTGCATTCAATTTAGTAAGAGACTAAAATAGCCGTTTATAGACGTGACCAAAATTGGACCAAGTAATGCAAAGCCGTGGCAAAATCTGAGTATTTTCGACTTTTCGATCGATCAATCACCGATAACGATAACCAATCGTAAGCCGGAATTGATTAATTAATAGATTTTGACAAATTATATCAAGCTCAAATCGAGCCCCATTTAGCTTACTCAGCGACTAAAATAGCTATGTATAGTCTCCCGAACAATTCGGCGAAGTACTGCAAAACGACGCCTAAACACGAGCATTTTTTTATCGGACAATAATCTTCATCGAAACACCTCGCGACTTTTCGATCAAATAATCGCCCATAACGATAACAAATCGTCGACGAGAATTGACAAACGTTGAGGGTTTGACATTTTTTTTTAGATCTATTAAATATAATAGATCTAAAAAAAATGTCAAACCCTCAATGTTTTTCATTGTTCTTGTGTCTGCGATCGAGCTCCATTTAGTTTACTAACCGATTACAATTGCTGCGTATAGGCGTATGCAAAAATCGGCCAAGTCATGCAAAGCAGTGACCAAGACGGAGCATTTTTTTATCGAATATATTAATCATCATCGGAGCGCCTCGTGACTTTTCGATTAATTAATAACCGATGACGATAACCGATCCTTAAAAATGTCGCACTTGTTTTGTCGATCGATTCTTCAAATTCCTTTGTCAACATTTTCCGATGGATTTGTAAATTGAATGACATTCATTATTTATTTATTTATACTTATTGAATCGAATGACATTTATTATTTATTTATTTAGACTTATTGAATCGAATGACATTTATTATTTATTTATTTAGACTTATTGAATCGAATGACATTTTACCACCCTGTACAACTAAAACGTTAAGTCACTTCGTTGAATTCTTCCAGTTCGCACTCGATAGCGCAATTCTCGGTCTGTCACTCGTGCGTAACTTTTCACGTCCGCCAACGCCACGACGTCACTTCCTGCTTCTTTCTCGCTCGGTACCACTCACTTGACAATCCGGAATCGCGAGAGGATAACGCGAATCTAGCGCTTCTTTTTTTTTTATCTCTTCTTCGATAATTCGAGCTTTCCTCGTACGCTTCTCTGTTACTCTGTATCTCGACCACAGCTACGGTCATTATTTACGCTCCAATTCTCCTCGTGGCTCACTGGTTACCGACAGGAAAAATGTAAGGAAAGATACAAGGAAAAATAAAAGACGGGCCCACTTTACTCAAGTTTAAGTAACGATTTCATTATTTTTTTATTTGGATGCACAAGCTTGCTATCCGTCGACGTGATTCTTGCACCCTTTTTCAATTTTTATACCCGCATAATTTTTTATTTATTACTAATATGAAATTATAATCGAACAGGTTTTTTTGTGATACGTCGCATTTTTTTCGGAATTTTTAGATTAAAAATTATTGGATTTAATTTAATCGGAGTGAAGGTTTAAAATAGCGTTTTCACCAACGTGGCGAATATGTTACTTTCGGCACGAAAAGGTTAAAATACTGTTCTCATTTAAGAATTGCACTCGGTCTCTGATGAAGCTTTGACCCTTTAAGGTCACTAGTCGTCGAGTTTTTCCGGAATTTTTCGATCGAAAATAATTAGATTAAAATTATTGGATTTAATTTAATCGAATTACAGATTTAAAATAGCTTTTTCACCAATGTAGTGAATATGCGACTTTGAGCACAAAAAGGTTAAAATACTGTTCTCGTTTAAGAACCACACTCGCTCCTTCCGTGACGAAACTTTGATCTTTTAAATTGAAACCAATTTGTACACTTTCATAAAAAAACAAAAAAAAAAATTATGATGAAATTATGATCGAAAAAGTTTATTTTTGATGTGTTACTATTCGTCAAATTTTTTCGGAATTTTTGGATTGCAAATGATGGGATTTGATTGATGGTTTAAAAATAGAGTTGTCACCACGTGGCGAATACGTAACAATGACTACGAAAGGGTTAAAATACTGTTCTCGTTTAAGAATTAAGCTCGCTCGCCGAGCAAGCTGTAAATCCGGGTTGCGTTAGTTTATTTATAAACTTCCGCATGACCGAGACGCCTCAAAGCACGTTGAGGTAAGTGGCGTACGCGTGTACTACGCCGAGCTAGAGAGTTACAGGGTAACTGTCTAGGTGCCAGGATCATTGAACCGAGATCTGCGTTCACGCACCTCATTTCTCTGCTCATCATTTGTTTACCGCTTCTCTCTTACGAAAGTTGGAAGGATCCGTAAATTGATTTTTATTCCCATTTCTCGTGAAAGTTCACGGATTAACGGAGTGTGACGCATTCTCGTCACCTTCGTGAGAGGGCATTTTTAAAGACACCTGTGTCAACCGATCATTAAATCGGCAAGTAAATGTTTTCGCAGTCAACTGCTCGCTGCAGGAAATGCTGATATTCCTTACACTTGCGCATTATCTTAATGGCGCACACAGTAAAGTAGGCACGACAGTTTCTTGTACACAAACGTCCACGATTCTTTTCTTGTCAATCTTATAAATATGTTTGTTAATCTTATAAAATAGTGTGTTGATTTTATAAAAATGTTTGTTAATTTTATAAAAATGATTGTTGATTTTATAAAAATGTTTGTTGATTTTATAAAAATGTTTGTTGATTTTATAAAAATGTTTGTTGATTTTATAAAAATGTTTATTATATTCACAAGTATATATATTTTTAATTCACAAGAAAAGAATTACGAACGTTTGTGGAAAATTGTCTGAGGCTGGGAATCTTTGTGTGCGGCAACGAGAGATTGAAAAATCCATTACTTTGTTGCTTTTATCTTCGCAGATGCTTTCATACTGACCACATTTCATTTTTTTTTTTACCGCTTCTCTCTTACGAAAGTCTCGCGGACCCGAAAATTGATTTTCATTCCCATTTGTCGTGAAAGTTTGCGAATCAACGGAGTCCGACGAATTCTCGTAACTTTTGTGAGAGTACATTTTAAAAAACACCTACGTCAACAGATCATTAAATATTTTCTCAGTCAGCAGCACGTTCAGCTATTCGCTGCAGGAAATGCTGATATTATGCTCTCACATTATTTTAATGGCGTACCCGGTAAAATATGTATTAAAGTTTCTTGTCCACACATCCACGATTCTTTCCTTGTTAATTTTACAAAAATATTAATTAATTTTATATGTATAAAATAAAAGTTAATTTTATATTTATCTTTAGATTTATATATATTAATTTTACAAATATATTTTGTTTTTTTTTAAATGTTTGTTAACTTTACAAATATATATTTTTTTATTAACAGGAAAAGAATTGCGGACGCTTGTGGACAAAAAAATGTGTTAAAAGTAGAAATCTTATTGCATCGTGTGCGAGAACGAGCGATTGAAATATCTCTTACTTTGCTACTTTTACCTTCGCAGATTCTTTCGTACCGACCATAGTTATTATGCTTATACGCGAACCCGTAAATGGCACGTTAAGTCACGTAGCGTTTGAAGTTGACGAGTAAAAAAAATTGTATATATATATATATATAATATATATTTTTTATGATAAAAGAGCAAAATCGTTGAAGGTCATATTCCGTAGGCGGTTATCGGATGCACGTGTATTGCAGCGTTTTTATTAAGCTATCTAACAATACTTTATATTGATTTTTACTTTTTATTGATTGACGCTATAAATAATGGAAAAAAATAAAACTTTATTAATTAAAAAATAAAATAATATTTATTGAGGAGAGCGGGCTTTGTACGTCGTATCTCGAAGTTTACGACTGGTGGAATAAATCACTACTCGAACAGCGCGGATTACACGGAGAGATTTTACTTGCACTTTACGACGATAAAAAAAAAGCTGGCTTAAATATTCCGTCAAGAGTCATTTGTCTTTCGGATATCCGATTTATTGCACGTTAAGTTACGACAGGTTGCGGGAAACGTATATTCATATACGAGTCTCTTATCTGCTTCTTCGCCGGTGCCGCGAAGCCAGATGTCCCGAAAATAACAAGCGACGGTTTCACAAGTTCTGTACTAATTGCGCGCGGAGCCATCGTTACTCTCGTGCAAATGCGGGTAGATTCGCGTACCCGGATCCCTCGCAACCTCTTAATTATACACATTTTGCAAAGAGTCTCCGGGGATTCCTTCACCTCTATATTCAGTTAAATTTTACCGCGTTAAATTTTACAATTGTTTTTTTCTTTTTATTTTTTAAGTAAATTGTTACTCTCGACAAATGCAGGTGCATTCGTGAATTTCGCGAAGAGTTGCCGATGATTCGTCCACCTCTATATTAAGTTAAATTTTGCCGGGGTAAATTTGCCGTTTTTTAAATTATACAACAGGTGTTTTTTTTTTACATTGTCATATCGAGATGAATTTTTTATTTTTTATTTTGTGAACCTCTCAGTAGAATTCAAGAAGAAAACAATACCATGGAAACGTGTATGACGCGTATCTGCACAGACTACTTTAGACTCGGAGGACTTTCACCTCACTTTAAAGTAGTCCATTAGAAAATATTTTCACAAAGCTGTTACACGGTTAGTTGGCTTTACTGTTCCTTTAGAGAAATTTGTTGGAATTCGATCGACGGTACTTTATTCTTTTGAGTTAAAATACTAATATGCCTTTGACCTTTTTTTAAAATTAATTCCCGATTGTCCAAAGGGCAAAAAACGGAAGTTATGCATTTCACGACGATCACGTGACTTCGCATGTCTTCCGAATCGATAAAAAAATCCTTTGGCAAAATTTGGCAAAGAGTTTCTTTGAATCGTGATCTGTGTTTTTTTTTTAAGTTTCGTTACGTTTTTACAGTGTTAAATCATAATTGATTGGGGTAATGAAATAATAGAAACTATTAGAAATAGATTGGGAAGGTTAGTCAACCTTCTACGCTGCATCAAGTTGGGGCGACCGGGTTTGGCACTAGTAATGCAGCTATTTCGCGCTTGGCACCTTGGCAGTCGTGACGCATGCGCACATCGTACAGTGGATTTAATCACCGCGATTCGAACGTCTCTTCTTGAAAGTCTCGAGGAGCAAAGACGTAGGTCAACGCGTTTTGACATTTCCGCGAAAAATGTTGGCTCGATTATTCACCTCAATTTTAAACTGCCACTAAAAATATACTCGCCCTCAACTTGGGACCCGGCATATCAACGATTTACCTGCACGATAAATATGTATGAGGCAATCAAGCATTTTCCATGCAAAACTATCCGCGTGACGGTCTAGATAAATAAGTGTCTTTCATATGTTTCTTTTCTTTATTTTTTTGTTTTTTTCTTCCTTTTTTGTTTTTTTTCTTCCTTTCTTGGAAAAAACCAAAAAAGGAAAAAAACCTAAAAAGGAAGAAAAAATAATTCAAAAAGGGGAACAACCCAAAGAAAATATTCCCCGAAAAGGGGGGCCGTATCGATCGTTAAACCTAACTAATATTGTGTGCCTTAACGAATAGTCCGCTGCACATTCGTTACAATATATATCGACGGTCTAGTTGAACAAGGTACGCTCTTAAATGTATTGAAACGCGTTCAAATCCTATCCTTATACGTCCTTCTGGTATTCCATTGTCGATACCATTTCACGTACCTCCGTGTCCTCCGCGCTAAATTATTAGGTATGAACTTCCAGTATTTTTAACTTTATACGCGTATATATGCGATGATGCACCTCAACTCTCCTGATCACCGACGATAAGCATTGTCACGCTCGCATTACGGTTCATATCGAACGATGCTCCGCAATTCTTCCTTTTCAATGTGCCACAGTGGAAACAAAAATTACATCAATTATCTCCAAAATTACCGTGAATAATTTTTGGTTTATTCGCCAACTGACCCAACACAAATTCTGCAAAAAGTTTGAAGTGGAAGATAATAAATTATCGAGTAATTTGTCCCGACCAGCAGATCGCCTCCTTATCGACGGTCCGTCGAGAAGTCGAATTCGGCATCGACCGTTGCTGCGGCCGATAATGCAGTTTCCTGTAATTCGCAGTCGAGCCAAGCCTGGCCGTTGGCAAAGTTCGCACCCACTCGAGCACCTGACCGTCTCATTTCTTCGTTTACCCGACAGCAAGCGAAACTATCGATCAAACAATAAAATTGGAAAAACCGTTTTCAAAAAATGCAAACATAATATGTTGCAAACGTAATTATCTTAGATCGATGAAATCTCTTTACGCGTTTAATTAAACAGTAGGCTAAAATTTATTGACTCTCGCACTCGCCTATAATACAATTATATATTTATACCATAACTTACTTATGCTACGAAGCGTACAAAACAAAAATCGTTTTATATCGATTAAGAAAATCACCGAAATATTTTTTGACACGTTTTACGTGCATTTTAAAGTTTTCGGCTGTAATTTTTTTCCGCACAATTTGGAGCACATCGTGGAAGGCCTTCGGGACAAAGTTTGCATTTGCACTGAAAATTGTCATTTCTGTGGATTCGAAGAATTCAGCTGCTTCATTTTTTTTTTTTTTTTTTTTTTAACAATATCGTTAATCTTGTAATGAAAAATCTGATTCTTCGGCATTGAAATGGCATTGAAAGTTTTCTAGTGTAGTTTCTTTTTCCGCACACTTTGCGCATCACTGAGAACGCAAAGGGCTCTTCAAAGGGCTTCGGGACAAAGTTTGTCTTCGCCCAAAAAATCTGCCATTGCTGTATATTCGACGAATTCAGCTAGGTGGGTATTTTTTTTTAAATGTACAATATCGTTGGGCTTTTCATGCAAAATCTGGTTCTTCGGCTCTCCTAAACATATCCATCAGTTTTGAAGGCCTGCGGAACAAAGTCCACCGTAAAAAAAGTTGTAAATTTAATGTACAATTGTGATGAAAAATTAATGTTCTTTTTTCATTGAAATTAAAGTAAATTATTAAAATTGAAGTAATTTATAGTAAAATTAAATTAAATTATTAAAAATAAAATATTTCCAATGTTTTTCATACACTGATCATTAATGTTTTATCACAATAGTCCATGAAATTTAATGTACCATTTTTTGCTTAAAAACTTCCAGTTCCGTACATTAAACTTCATACGAATTTTTTTTACAGTGTCTGCTTTTGCACGAAAAGTTTGCCATTTCTGTGGATTCGAGGAACTAAGCTGTTTCGGTCTTTGTTTTTTTACTGTACAACATCGTTGATCTCTTGATGAAAAATCTGGTTCTTCGGCTCTCTTCGACATATCCGTCAGCTTGGAGCTCCGCGCGACCTTGAAAGTTTCCCACTGCAGATTTTCCCCGGAAACTTTGCGCATTACGGAGAACGCAAAGATCTTCACAGGGCTTCGTTACAAAGTCCGCCTTTGCACGAAAAATTACCCATTTTTTCGGTGTTTTTTTACACGTACAACATGGTTGATCTTTTCATGAAGAATCTCGTTCTTCGGTTCTCCTAGACATATCCGTTAGCTTCGAGCTTCAAGGCCGCTTCGTAGGAGGGCAAACCCTCGTCGTCTTTGACAATCTGTACTTCCTTCGTCGAGCGTTCGACGTCGACCTGCATGGGAACCGGAAGAATGTTCCCGGGACTCAACGGTTCGTCCTTCTTGTCACTCGGCGACGGGAGGGAGTGCGGATTAAATATCAGACTCTCGTAGGTCGGCGGTGGTCCGGGCGTTCCCGGACACGGCAACGCGACTGTCCCCTCCTCGATGTTCATTCCAGCTATTCGCTCGTAACACTGCAACAGTAACGAGAGAGAAATATTATTGGCACATTCGTTATTTATTAAATAAATATAAATAAATATAAATAAATATAAATAAATATAAATAAATATAAATAAATATAAATAAATATAAATAAGTATAAATAAATATAAATAAATATAAATATTATATTATGATAATTATTATTTATTAATTTTTTGTTTAAGTTCCGTGCTGGCAAAATTTGGCTGTTTGAACACTCAAGGTCGAACTTTACGACGTTAGTTTGAACTTAAGATAAGCCCTTGAGATGGAAATTAACATCGAAGTTTGATGCAAACTTCATTACGTGCTTAAGATCTATCTTAAGTTCAAACTAACGTCTTAAAGTTCGACCCTCACTATCTCCGAATAGTTCAAAGTTACTGTCCGTTGGACCCTCAAACAAACGCACAACGTTAATATCGTTAAAACGACGTTTCTCATCGTACAAAATATATTTTGCATTTTTCGGGAAAAAACTTTTTCATCGTCGAAGAAAAAGGGAGAAATGTGCAATGAGCCAATGCGCTCCCGTTCTCCGCCGCATTGTGCCATTCTCATTATGTTGACAAAAGTAAAAGGCGTCTTTGAGGTCGCGCACGAACCGCCGAGGAAGTCGTAGCGCGTGGCGCATTTGATGATCGACGGAGCGGACGAAATATGCTTTTTCATACATCCCGGGTGGAACTCTCGTGAAGAAATTCGTGCGGAAAATAAGAGTCCGCATTCGCAAAACCGCGTTCGGAGAGCTCGGAGGAATTTTTTTATTTTTCATTTTTTTTTTTTTTTCACTTTTTCTCTACGGGATACGTTTAACGACCTTGTTACCAGAAAAATCGGGCCCAGGCGAGGAGACGAGGGGGGGGGGGGGCGGAGGGGGAACGGCGAAGAAACGGGGAACGCGAGCCCGCCATCCGGAAACTAGGCTAGGCGACTTTTGCATTTTTATTTCGACTGCGAGAATTTCCATAACCGCGTTGATCTGCCCGGAGTCGAGCCTCGCTTACCCTGTACAGGCGAGGCGGAGGCGTTAAGACGCGACGGCGTTCCGGGCTTTCACCCTCTCTGAATATTAACACCGGCACGTACTTCAACAACGGCTAAAAACGAGCCCACCCCGTCGCGTCCGCGTCCTTAAACACGCCACGGCAAATCGGCTACGCGAATAAACATTTGTGCGCAACGAGACGAACACCGAGTTCCAGCGTGGGAGTTGGACAGTTTTCACCGGTCGACGGAATTGTCGGCAACTTTCGTTCAACTTCAAAAAGGAAAATAAAACAAACATTTTTTTAACCAAATTACACGTTACGTTGTTTTTGAAAAAGTAAAAAAAAAACACTGAAAAGTTTTTTGTGTTTTTTTTAACGAGTTTCACTAAAATTGTATGGCTGAACTCGACGCGCCGGACTAATTAATTTTTTTCATTATGGAGTTGAGTTTTTGTTTTATACCGCGGACTGAGCCAGATTACATTTTTTTTTCTACACCGAACGCAGCCCTCGTTCGCAGCTTTCCGGCTGTGTTTCAACCGTTGTTTACACGGTTTTGGTGTATTTTGCGATGAGTTATGTGAACCAGGAACATTACTGTGTGCTCGAGGGCTCCAACTTGTATCTCTAGTAAAGAGCAATTAAAAAACTGAATGGACGGCTCTGCTGTCCTGAGCAGGGGTCAATAAACTCTGTGCGAAGAATTAAAATTCATTTTTCGAAAATTTATCCATTGCGGAAATAATTTACATAATGTTATTTAAATTATTTGCTTCGAGATGACAACTGTCGTTTACAGTTTTAGAGTATTTAAAATGAGTTATGTGAAACGGCCACGATATTCTATGTTCAAGGGCTTCAAATTGTATCTCCAGTAAAGATCAATTAAAAAATGAACGGAAGAATGAAAATGCATATTTCGAAAATTGATCCCTTCGCGAAATCATTTACGCAATGTTTTTTTTATTATCTCGAACAAAGTAATTTAAATAACATGACACGAAAAAAACATCTTAAGAACCTATTTAAATGGTTTCAAAATTTTTTGCTGGAACCGTCGATTTCGGCGGAAAAACAATATTTTCCTTTTTGTCTCGCGGTTCAAAAGAACTATTCCAATTTCACGCAACGCACGTATTTTGCTTTTTACAAAACTTACTAATTGTACGAAAAAAAAAATAATAAATAAATAATAAATAAAAAAATAAATAAAAAGTAAATAAAAAATATTATGGCAAACTTACCATGGCGTGCGAGTCCATGGTGAACACCTCGAGGCTCTGCACATCGGGTTCGGCTCGCCAGTACTGTGAGTAGTCTTGGGGTCGGTTCTTTCTAACGTTTCTGTGACAGCAGTAGCATATCAATACCACAACGATAATCACGCCGCTCATCATGGCTCTGAAAATAAATTAAACGATGTTCCTATTAATCCATAATCGCGGTAATTTTTTCGAAAAATATTTATAAGAATACAACATATATTATTTTCCTAATTCCACATTGACGAATGCGCGGCGGTATCGTTGGCGCTTATCGCGCTGTGCAACTATAGGGAGGCTGGTTTTCCGCGGTTTGGCCGGGTATTCGGCGGAAGGGAAAACGTTTAACTCGACGAGCTATTCAGCTTTTCCGCACAAGTGTGCCCAACCGTTTCACCACCTCCAAAGGCCCGAGGCCCCTTCAACCGAATTCTCAATGAGCTGTGAAATTGCATCTCTCCTTCGTCGTCTTTGCCAAGACGTCAAGGGTACTGCCGTACGATACACGCAAACGTGACACACGTATTTTACCCAGTGCGCCCGGTTTATGGTTAAATTTCAACCCAACCGATTGTGTGCTAAATTTTTCATTATTCACTCTGAAAAGTCCGTACAGCGACGAATTTCTATTCACCCCGCGATGAAAAGAGCCCAAGAATGCAAAATTTATGTTTTCATTCTTAAAAAAGAAAAATGCATGAATTAATAAATACTCGAAGCCCATAAATCATGCCGCGAGCTTCTGCTCCTCGGACGGTCGCGCGAAACTCCCATCGCGTTTTATTTATTTTTTTTCCATTCATATTTTTCAACATTTTTTTTTTAACGGGTTTTCATTAATATTTTTTTATTGCAGCTATCGAGATTAAAAATTCACACCTTTCCGGTTGTTTCCCCGATTTTCTTTTTGCAAAGAAGTGAAAAGAAGTTGTGAAGACTTAAAGTCTATTTCTTGTTCGTCTTGCAAAATTTATCTGAAACGTAAATTTTATGCTTTAAAAAAAATGTATAACTTAATAAATACTCGAAGCCCATAAAACATGTCGAAAGCTTTGGCTCCTTGTCCGGGCACGCGAGACTCTTAACAATAACATTTTTTCGTCACTTTTTTCTTTTTTAACGTTTTTTCATTCGTATTTTTTATTGCGTCTATCGAGAGCAAAAATACATATTTTTCCGTTTTTTCCCCAACTTTGTTTTTGCAAAAAAGTTTTTCGAACTTACCCTCCGAGCAAAATATTGACGTTCCTGTGAAGATCGGTCTCGAATCTACCGCTCCTGCCGTTCCCGTTGCTGGACATGTTGTGCCCTTGGATAGCGGAGCCGTTGCCGTAAGTCGTGTTCCCGTTCTGAATATGCTTGGCAGTCTGCACAGCGGCCAGGACGGCGAGTCTTTCCATCGGCATTTTCAGCGCTCTTCGGGGTCCCGCCGCGCCCGTCCGACGACCGAGTTTGGCACCCACAGTCGGCCACCTCGCCGGACCGACACTTCCGGTTCGCTGAGCGCCTCAACTGACCCTCCCGACCCTTTCCGCGATCCTCAAATAATTCACCCTTTCTCCCAACTACGAAGCTTCCCGACTTGGCTTACCGGCCGGAAGTTCGTTATCGCGATTCCTTCGACAAATTTTAGATGCACCAAAACTCGCTCACCCTCCCGAAAATTCGAGCCTCGAAGGATTACCGGATTACCGGAGCAACGTCGTTATCCGCAAAATTCCTGCCCACTCGAAGTCCCGGTCGTGATTCTGCAAAAGAAAAAAAATCATTTTTAGAATCGTCTCAATAACGTACAGTAGAACCTCGATTAACCAGGGTCGGATTAACCGTGCGTCTTCCAAGGTTTTTTTAGACTAGCTTACGTAGAGGAGAGCGGGGCAAAATGGAACAGTGGTGCAAAATGGGACAGGGGGACAAAACTCAGTTTTCCAATAATTTTTAGAAGCCCCATTTTGTCCCAACGATACATCCGGATTTTAAACATCGCTTTGCAGAACTTACCATCAAAATTGTCCCGCCATCATCCAAAAGTTATTGGAAAATTGCGTTTTGTCCCATTATCTCGTTTTGCCGCTCTGTCCCATTATGCCCCGCTCTCCCCTACTATTAATTTTAAAAAATATCTAAAGCTTTACATTCTAATTCACACTATTTAGCAATTAAGCAAGTTGTACCAAGTGTCATTGTAACTAGTCAAAATAAAATTGTGTCGTTATCCATTATTGACTTATACACTTTCGCTGTTTAGTTCGGATTAATCGGGATTTGGATCGTCCCGAGAATTCTTAATCGGGCTTTTACTGTAGTTTCGATCGCGAAACGCAAGAAGCAACGTTGCGCTAAGTTTGCGTTTGACGAGTCGTTGTGAGATCTCCGGGTTCGCTCGGCGTCCAATTAATTACACGGACCGTCGGGCAAATTAGACAAAGAATGGCGAGACTCGTCTTTGAGCCTCGCCGGCCGTTGGGTTAGTTGGGGTCAGTGGCTCAGGCCGGGCAAAGGGCTTTTTTATCCGTGCGTTGAACCCACCTCCGTGGAACAAAAACTGGGCTACTCTACGATGCACACAACAGTTGCTTTTATTTTCTCGGATCTGGTACCGCCACTTTGGTCTGCTGTGCGTATGTTTTTACCTGACGAGTCTCCGGCACTCCAACGTCTCTTGTCTGACTCTAGTTTCCTTCGTGAGATTTCTTTTTTTTTCTGACAATTGCGATTTTCGCGGCCCTTTGATAAAGAGCGGCAACACATCTGCTGACTCGTTAGAGTACTCTTTGGTTTTTACGATACAAGGGAAGAATGATAACCGACTGGAATTTTTGCTTCCTCATAGAGGAAGCTTTGTTTAGGTAAAAAAAAAAAAAAATCGAGATTTTAATGAAAACATGTTCAGAATGTAAAAAAAAAGTTGAAAAATCACACTGAGAAAAGAAATGTCCGTATGTATGTGTATATGTCTTTCGTAAAAATATCGTAAATGCTTTCTCGTAAATGTGCAGATTCTATGAGATCGTCAAAAATCTTCAAAACATTTTTAAACATTTTTTATTTAGCAATTCTAGCTTTCTATCGGAACTCGCTAATAACTATATACGCTATATATAGCGTAAACTTCATAAATACGATATATATAAAATATTTCACCTCAAATAACAAAAGACCTGCGCTCAAATTCCAATCTACCGGAAAAACTTTACTCTTTTGTACCAAGAGAAGTTAGTTCTCATCGAAGATGCTACAAAGGACAAAGAAAGAAGTTAAAACTAAAGTTTCTCAGGCACCTCTCCTTTTTCCCCATTAACGGGTTATATTGAAAAAAAAAAATAATCAAAAAATAAAAACGAAAAAAAAAATGTATTTCAATGATTTTTCGTTTGTTGCAGATCTCATGCGGATGAAGGATTTTTGATGCGGGAGCACGAAGCGTCGTCAAGATTGACAAGTAAGCGTCGAAAGGTTAGCGTCAATGGACGACGCGAATGTTCGTCATAGGGGTTTTGTGCGTGGTGGATAAAAATGCCCGGCTGGGCCGTCTTGTCCATTGGTACACGTGTATTTCAAGCTCGGACGTTCTATAGTTGTAACGTAGCGCTTATTAAGTGTAGTTATACCTGCATGCACCCTACCATATATAGAAATAACTGTTCCAGAAAGTAACTCCGCGACCGCGAATTTGGTAGCGCAACGTGGTGGATATACACCGATTGCGGGTACTTGTTGAAATATGTACGAGCCTAGCGATAGTTTCCCATCGACTCGTTCTTATAGCGCGTCGGTTCGCCGAGCGCTGTGTGTTTTCCTTTTTTTCCCCTCTTTTTAACGTTTCGCATCATTGCCCCGAGTGCGATTTCCGTGACCGTCGCGCTACTTTTAATTCGCTAATTATTCTCCGTCGTCATCGGGCGCGCGTGGAGAGCGGCTCATAATCGGGGCGAGTGGTGCCAAAGGGAATTAACGATTTACCGTAGTCATGCGGATTTTTAGACTCAGAAGGTACGAGCACTGTGCAACGCAATCGCGAAGCAATCGCACGCGAATTAACGATAGTCACAAAACGTATCCCTCGACATATCGAATATATATTTTTTTTAAATAGGTATCGTCGATGTATTCAATATTTTTTGGTCGAACATTTTCCGTACCTTCGATACTGCGAAGGTAATCGTGAAGTAATCACAAGCAGTTGAACGATGCACGCAAAATATATCCCTCGATATATCGAATATTTTTTCTGACGAAACTATCCTAGGAATCTTGCGTACGGTAAATATGTCGAAAGTATCGAAAAATCTTTGATACATGGAAAATATATTAGAAATAATCCAAAGTCAATGTCAATGTAAAATACGACGCAAACTACTGTGTCGTGTGCTAAATCTTTCTGGCTCGACTATGTCTTAAAGTTATAAACATTTGTAAAGTTATAAACATTTATAAAGTTATAAAAATTTATACAGTTATAAACATTTATAAAGTTATAAACATTTATAAAGTTATAAAAATTTATACAGTTATAAACATTTATAAAGTTATAAACATTTACAAAGTTATAAACATTTACAAAGTTATAAACATTTACAAAGTTATAAACATTTACAAAGTTATAAACATTTATAAAGTTATAAACATTTATAAAGTTATAAACATTTACAAAGTTATAAACATTTACAAAGTTATAAACATTTATAAAGTTATAAACATTTATAAAGTTATAAACATTTATAAAGTTGTAAACATTTATAAAGTTATAAATATTTATAAAGTTGTAAACATTTATAAAGTTGTAAACATTCATAAAGTTATAAACATATATGTTTTTTTTCCGAAACGAATTAGCCTCAAAGACTATTACGAGACGACCCCGCCGAAGGAAAGCCCCGTCGAATTAATGAACCGCAATAGAGTTCGATTAGATTGATCACTCACCCTCGCGCGGCCCGTAGAATTCTTCGCCGCCCTTCGCCGGCGCGAGTGCCCACTGTGGCGACGAGTACTCGACAATTAACGCTCATCCTTTTCCACCGCCTCAATGCTCTCTCGTTGCGAGGACGACGAGACCGGCGACAACGAAAGACTCCACTCTCCCCGTACGAGCCGCTGTGTTCTCGGTATATTACATCAATCATCCCTCGCCTCCTTCCGTCGTCCGTTCATCCACTTTCCGAGAACTTCCATCCCTCCTCGATCCCTCCGTCACGTAATTGCACTATCCAAACGTAGACGAGGACTAATGAGCTTGTTGACTTCACCGAAAGTAGTTCGCGATCCTTTTTCCTCGATGCACCGTATTCTTCCCTCGACGTATAAAAATAAACAGTAAAAAAAAATATATATATATATAGCACAAAGTTCTTTTTTTTCCTCGCGAGTGATAAGTTTACGATATCAAATCATTCGCAATGCGCGCAAAGTTCGCCGCGCCGAGACATCGATATTTTCCCGCGTGCAGCCGAGCCGACCGCATTAAATATTAGTTTGAAATTGATTTTTTTTTAAATGATTTTTTTATGTATCTATTATTTTGCCTGGGTTTTTAATTAAATTTGTCTAATCTTTCAGGTTGGAAAAAAAAATCGAGCGGCGACGTTTCCGTGTTTACCGCGAGTGGCAACCCCCCGAGTTTCGGCGCCCGGTTGAGGATCGAGTCAGTTGCAAGGGTCGCGATTACGCGCAAGTCGGGCCGGGAAGTATCAAAGGTCAAGTCCGTCCGATCCTGGTACCGTTTCGCCAGAGACTGTGGTCATTGCGCGTTGCTTGGCTACACTAGACTATGGGGGCATGGAGAGCTCCGTGTCGGGACTGCCGGGAGGTAGCGAGTGGTAGCGCGGCTGAACGACCGAACGCAAGAGCTACCGACGTACAAACCGAGCAGCTTGCCACCTCCGCTTGCGTCACGGTTTCGTCCGACCTCCAACCCTCCCGCCGCCGCGACTCCGCCACTCCTGCACATTTTCCACCGACCCTCCCGCCACCTACCATTCAACCGTTTTCCCGTGGGTTATCATCCAAATTATCGCTCGAGTAATCCCCTCCGTTTTCCATCCCTCCGACCCCCCCGAATACCGCACACCCCCGCAACGTACAACGCTGTCGCCTCGTAAAATTAATTTGTTCGGTAATAAGGCGATTGGCGTACCGAGAAATGTCGATCCCCGCACTCAAAAACAAAAAGTATTAAAATAGTATTGCTTGAAGTATTTGAAGTAGAAATGTACGAAGACTGTCGTATTGGACTAATTAATACTTAGAATATTTAAGCCGTCACGTACCGGGTTCTTGTTCAACGAGGACCTAGAATTTGCTAAGATGCAATCTTCGAAGGATTCAAATGAGAAGTTAAGGGGCTAAGAAAGATGTATAAAAATTCGGAGACGTAGCTTGAAGTCTTGTTTTTTTGATAACGCAGAAGTAAATTTATTACTAATATTGGATCGTTTTTGTGCTTGAAAGAGGACGTGGTCGTTTGTGATCGGCAGAATTCGACGGTATTTGAAGGGTTAATAGGGGTATTTTGAAATCCGGTATTTAATAGTACTGGATTTAGTGACAATATGCCAGATGAAACAGTTTCACATAGCATGACATAGCTGACATTGTCGTGAGAACATACATATATTGCCCATTGGCCATCGACCAAAGTTCTTCAGCCACGGGTTTTACATAATTCATCAACACTTTTACATAGAGTGAATGGGTAGTCGACATATGTTCAGTCAGTTAACTTCTTCGTTGTTCATCATTTCGAGCGTCTGCTATAATGTGATGGGTGTTTAACTTTGCGTATTATGTTTTGATCTGGTTGTACACATAGCGGTTTTATATTCTTCACTTGCATGGTAGCGAACCTTTTTGTAAGTTCTTTAATTCTCATTCTTGTGCGTGCAATGCCTGCTTCTTATAAAAGTCCGGCATGTCAAATTCACTAATATCTAGAATTAGTTTTCGAATTGTATTTCCAGAATTTTTTTAATATCTCAAGATTTAGGACCAGAAATCAGTAACGATCCGCAAATTATGCACTGCATTTTCGAAGCATTATTAACTCTTAGTGTGCATTGGGGTTCGTTTTGACCCCAACGTTAGCCCGTGTTTTTTCGCCTAACGTCACACGTTTTAGGACGGGTAAAAAGTTTTTTTCGGAAATCCGACTGCGCCAGCTAATTTTAAGTTGATGATTCTGCAACTTTCTGCTGCGCCATCTTCTTGTCATTAATCGTTGTATGTTTGGGCACGGTGTCTTTAGGCGGTTTGCCTCAGGACACGAGTAAAACGACACTGTTCGCAATAAAACGTAATAAAATGACAATCCATAATGACGTCAAACGGGTGGCCCAACATTTGCTACATCACGCTCGACGAATAAACCGGAGTAAAGGCTGCTTATCCTTCGAATTCTAATACTTCAGCAATACTATTTTTGTACTCTATGTTTCGCTCGGGTTGTTCGTAACTCTGCACGCGGAGACCTTTCGGATCGATAGGGCATGACCAATTATCGATCGCAGGAACGATGAAAATTTTTCTATGACGGAGACAAGGATAAAAAAACAGTGGAACAACCTACGTTGTGTAAACATTCAACCGTTTTCCGGTGGGTTGTCATCCAAATTATCGGTCGAGTAAACTCACCCGTTTTTCAACCCTCCAACTCGCAAATACTGCACATCCGCGCAACGCACAGTGTCGCCTCGTGTAATTAATTTGTTCGGTAATAAGTCGATTGGCGCACCGACACAAATCGATTATTCGTAATTCTGTACGCAAAAACCTTCCGGATCGATAGGCGATGACCGATTATCGATTGCAAGAGTGATGCAATTTTTTTTTTTAAAGGGAGAGGATTTTAAAAAAAATAATAAAACGGCGACAAAATCCACATAGTGAAAACATTCAATCCTTTTCCCGTGGATTCTCATGCCAGTTATCGCTCGAGTAATCTCCACCGTTTTCCATCCCTCCAACGCCCGAAACGCACTACACTGAAAAAAATATCAATTACTCAAGTACAAATCGCTTGTGGGCTGCCAAAGAAAAAAATTATAATTTCATTTCTACTTTGAATTCTTACAATTGCGTACGGGATTGAAACGATAACATGTCACTTTAGTAGTCTTGCCGTCGTTGTTTCAATATCATATGGAATTGTAAGAATTGAAATAAGAATTTTTTCTTTGGCAGCCTTGCGGGCAAGCAAATTTTCTCGACTAAATTTTTCAAAATTTTTTTTGTGCGCTCTCACCTCGTAAAATTAATTTGTTCGGTAACAAGGCGATTGGCTGACCAACAAAAGTCGGTTATTCGTGCCTAACTCGATCATCGCGAGTGACCGACGATCAAACGCAGCGAGAACTGATGAAAAATGTTCGACAACGGAGACAAGGATTTTTACAAACAGTGGAAAAACCGCTGTGAACCACGTTGAGGAAACTCTTGCGAAGAGTTGGAGAAGTCGACGAAAGGTCACAAACTTTTTTTTATACGCTTTCGTAGAGAGTCCAGATAACACGTGAGAAGTTTGAGGCTCGCCGAAGGAAATATCAAGTTCCCTGCGTAGCTCGAAGAACACTTGCTGTTCCGCGCATGCGCACAGTGTTCTTTCCTGCCGATGAAAAAAACGTTCTTGAAAGCAACGACGTAATTTACTGGCTGCTCCGCTGCACCGTGGCAAAGTTCCACTTTGAGGATCGATCCGATCGATGGCGATTACATCGTTCTCAGCCGATCCTGTAGAATTCACGGCCGACGGCAAGAATTCGCTGGCCGGTTGAGATATTAATGTAAGGCTGCTTCGCCACGAGCATTATATTATGCAAGCGTGAGACTCACTTTTTTATACTGCGCGGATGACCGTGCGGACTCCAAGTAGTACGTACGCGTTTTGTGCAGACGAAAACACTGTTCGCGCACATCGATCGTTGCACGAGGCAGACGCAATGTGAAACGATGTTAGATATTGCCTGATGCTCGAGGGTATTCGAGCTAATTGGTCGGACTCACCCATTGCCTAAAGTGCCGCTATAATGCTCGGACAATCAAGCGCGTCTAAGACGGGCTTTCTCTCTGTGTAAGGGCAATTTGCAGTTATTACAATTTTGCAATTTTTGCAATTCTTTTTTTCATCCAATTTTAACACATTTTAGATTGAAATTTTCATATCTCTTCCTCGTAATATTCGTTTGTTCGCAAAGCGTCTTTCATGAGAAAGCATTTTCTGCATTTTGTACTTCTTCACAGAGGAAACTTTGCTAGCAAAGGTTATCTCTATAACGAGAATTTGCAGTTGCTGCAATTTTGCAATTTTTGCAATTCTTTTTTCATCCAATTTATAAAAACTGAAAATTGAAAACTTCACATCGCTTCCTGGTAATATTTATGTAATATCTATGTTAAAGCATTTAATATAGTTTTGGCTTCGTAGAGGAAGCTTTGTGAGCTTCCTCTGCGAAGCGATCCGAAAATTTCAATTTGTAACTTTTTTCAACGTCAAGGTCCTGCTTGACTGGTTAAAACTGATTTCAGATCTGTGCTCGGGGCGAAAAAATAAATGGAATTATGCGCTCCGGATTTTTTTTGAACTCTTTCTTTTTACCCAAGAAATCCCGGTGATACCGTTTTATCTAGCTTTTTTCAACCCTGTCATACCCATCATCTTGTATATTACGTCCGTAAAACAGGACATGCACCCGGATTTTCCGCGATGCCATGGGCAAGAAAACAAGCTGTTTGAAAATACGCAAAATCACTCGTTTATGCAACGTTGGCTACAAAAAAATTACAACTCCTTCGTCCCACAAAAAAAATATTGAAGCCGTCCGGTTTGTCGAACGATCCGCCATCGTCGTTGAACTTTTCGGTCGGAGGTGCCCCGGAAGCGTCGCTAAAATTTCAAGGTCAGCGTTACAAAGGCTCCAGCCGCGGAGCGAAAGCTGAAAGAGCTTCCGCCGGACCTTTTCATTAGTCTCAGGGGAGAGCGTAGGCGAAACGCTCGAGGAGTTTTGTGGACGTAGCTTAAGGTCGCGTGCAGGACGTCTCGTCACACCCCTGCGGACCTCCCGTGTCAGGGCGACAGCTTCGAGATAGAGCCAGCAAAGTATGTACACACACCGTGAGACGGGCAGATTGTAAATAAACGAGCCGGTGGTGGGGGGGAGAGAGCATTGGGTATAGCTCGACGCGTAAGCTCGTCCGCTGTTCCGGGAAGCCGCGCTGCGATTGGACGGTTCCGCTCGCTCCAGCGCTCCCATTGGCCCGAGCGGGGAATCAGGTTATCCGATATGTTTGTGCCTGGCAAACGCGAGTCCGGACTGTGTGCAGGTAACGGAACCCGCGCTCGATAGTGGGATCGGCCAGAAATCATGCCAAGAATAGCCACGGGCTTGCTCGGAAATGAGCGCCGAATGAAACGGGAACGATTCCCTTCGCGAAACAACCGTCCCGCTCGCTCGGAGGACTGTAATGAGGAAATTGTAAAAATATCGTGTCATCGTGCATTGAGGGTGATTGCATCGTTTCGCGTATAACGAGAGTCAATTTCTGAACGATCGCAGACCCAATGGTAATCCTTTGCAAGTGGCAGGAAAATCCCACCCTCCGGGTTCTCCATAGTAACGGTTCCCACTTGGGGCACTTAGTGGCATTTCGATACCGTTTGAGGGACGACGGGGAGGGGCGGAGGGGCTTTGACCAATGAAGAGTTAAAGGGATCGAACTAGGTCAAACATCCCTGTACATTGTAGAGGTGCTATTTGTTTGTCGGAATAAGATTTTTGGGCACCGCCGAGTCATATCCGTCCGGTTGTTCTGGCTGGACGGCGCGCTCAAGTTTGTAATTGGGAAATCGTTTTTGTGAGGGAACTCGATAAGGTACGGGACTCAGTCGCGCATCGAAGAATTCATTTTTTTAATATTTTTTTTATAAGTTCTTCAGAAATTGTATTTTTGTTATTTTAGACTTGAGTTTTAGATTAGATGATTATAATTAGCTAATTCGGCGTCTAAGGGAGAGTTAAAGGGATCGAAGTGGGTCAAACATCCCTGTACACTGTAGAGGTGCTATTTGTTTGTCGGAATAAGATTTTTGGGCACCGCCGAGTCATATCCGTCCGGTTGTTCTGGCTGCACGGCGCGCTCAAGTTTGTAATTGGGAAATCGTTTTGTGAGGGAACTCGATAAGGTACGGGACTCAGTCGCGCATCGAAGAATTCATTTTTTAAATATTTTTTTTATAATTTCTTCAGAAATTGTATTTTTGTTATTTTAGACTTGAGTTTTAGATTAGATGATTATAATTAGCTAATTCGGCGTCTAAGGGAGAGTTAAAGGGATCGAAGTGGGTCAAACATCCCTGTACACTGTAGAGGTGCTATTTGTTTGTCGGAATAAGATTTTTGGGCACCGCCGAGTCATATCCGTCCGGTTGTTCTGGCTGGACGGCGCGCTCAAGTTTGTAATTGGGAAATCGTTTTGTGAGGGAACTCGATAAGGTACGGAACTCAGTCGCGCATCGAAGAATTCATTTTTTAAATATTTTTTTTATAAGTTCTTCAGAAATTGTATTTTTGTTATTTTAGACTTGAGTTTTAGATTAGATGATTATAATTAGCTAATTCGGCGTCTAAGGGAGAGTTAAAGGGATCGAAGTGGGTCAAACATCCCTGTACACTGTAGAGGTGCTATTTGTTTGTCGGAATAAGATTTTTGGGCACCGCCGAGTCATATCCGTCCGGTTGTTCTGGCTGGACGGCGCGCTCAAGTTTGTAATTGGAAAATCGTTTTTGTAAGGGAACTCGATAAGGTACGGGACTCAGTTGCGCATCTGAGAGTTCATTTTTTTATTTTTTTTATAAGTACTTCGGAAATTGTATTTTTGTTATTTTAGGGTTGAGATTTAGACTCGATGATTATAATTAGCTAATTCGGCGTCTAAGGGAGAGTTAAAGGGATCGAAGTGGGTCAAACATTCCAGTACACTATAGAGAGCGGGTACAATTTGTTTGTCGGAATAAGATTTTAGCCACCGGGATTCATATCCGTCCGGTAATTGCAGCTGGACGGAGCGCAGAAGTTTGTAATTGCGAAATCGTTTACGTGCGGTAACTCGATAAGGTTGGAGACTCAGCCTTGCATCGAAGTTTTTTCTAATAAGTATTTAAAAAATTGAATTTTTGTTTTAGTCTTGAGATTTAGACGCGATGATTCCAATTAGCTGAGTTGAAGGAATGAAGAGTTAAAAGGATCGAAGTAGGTCAAACATCCCTGTACATCCCTATAGAGCGGATACTATTTGTTTGTCCAAATAAGATTTTGGGTCCCGGGTTCAAATCCGTCCGGTTGTGCTCGCTGGATGGCGCGCAGAAATTTATAACTCCAAACTTATAAAATACAACATGAAGTACGAAGCTCAGCCGCGCATCGAAGAGTTCACTTTTAAAAAATAAGTACTTCAGGAATTGTATTTTTTTTATTTTAGACCTGAGATTTAGACTCGATGATTACACTTAGCTAACAGGACGTATAAGGGAGAGTTAAAAGGATCGAAGTAGGTCAAATCCGTCCCGTTCTTCTAGCTGGATGGCGCGCAAAAGTTTATAATTGTAAAATTATAAAATACTCAGCCGGCCATCGAAGTCTGAATTTTTTTTTATGAGTATTTAGGAAATTGTATTAATTTATTTTCGACTTGAGATTTAAACTCGCTGATTTATCTCTCCATGATCTTTTTCTAATTTCAGGAGTTTCTTTATCGGGCTATGCTTATCGGGTCTTTGGCGTAGCGCCGTAAAGGCGCATCTCTCCTTACACGCTGCCGCTTCGCTTTTGAGGTATTAAGCCGTCGATATCATCGACCATCCTCGTCCGTGGTATTTCCCCGGACTTTTTACTTGAAGCTCTAAAATTGGAGAAAAAAAAAACCAGTAAATCATTGCCAATTTTTTTAATTAATTTTTTTCCCCGAGCTGCTGAAAAATATACGCGGCTAAAATTGTCCGGGCGCACGGTCGTTCACGGTCGCGATTGAGCGGTGAATAATAAATAATTGAGAATTATTTATGCCTGTATCTGACGTGGAACTATGTCTTTTTAATTTTCCAGGTTCACGAGAATGTTGGGAGGTCTGCCTAGCGGATGGATGAGGAGAGTTCTCCTCTTCCTCGTGCTGATAACCGGGGTCCTCCTCATTGCCATGTACGCGCATGCGCCGCCGCTCGTATCGCTCCAACCCTTCGCACCACGAAGGTACGTACATGAATTACAAATTATGCAACCGTAATTGCGCAACCATCAGTCATCAACGCGATAATCAAAGTGGCAAACTTATAATTGAATTAATTACTTGTTTAATCAATTTTTATTTTTATTTCCATTTTTACTTCTTATTTTCATAAGACGATAAATATTATCGTCTTATGAAAATAAAAAATCAATATCAGTAAAATTAATTAATTTTACTGACACCGTCCTGACCGACGGAATTTACCTCATTCATTTTATTTATTTTTCCTCCCGGATTTGCTTCTGCGAACTGGCGCGAATGTATAGTTTGAAGGAGTTTCCGGGACGACTAATGGCCGGTAATGATACGAACGTAAGACTCGATGAGCAGCTATTTGAGTTCCTCGAGGAGGATTTCAGGTAAAAGCTTAATCGCAACCGGAACAGAATGGAGAAAGTATGTTATAATCGTCGCTTGGCCTCACGGTAAACACACACTATCGAGGCTTGCGTAGAGTTGACGAGTCCAGTGAGGACGGAAATTAAAAAAATTGTTGGTACTTTTTTGTAAGGAAGAAGAAAAATTAAAATCTCTTCAAAATTAGTGCAAATATATTTTCGGCTTTCCGCACTCGTTTGAAATGGTAACTTGAAGCTTTCTTAATGCGCGAAAAAAAACTACCCGGTATCGCTAGCAGAACTATTCAACCCCGATAAATTTGGATAATTTTACTAAGAGCGATCAGAGGTTTTTTATTTTTTGCACGCTATTAAAAAAATTTCCACTACGATTCCCTCGTCGATAGGCTTCTCATCGGCTTTCCGTGATCGTTCAATTTTTTCGACGGGCTCGTAATCCGAGACATGGATTGATGGGAGAAAATTCCCACTCCAGAATACAGCAAAAGTAGACTCATTTACCTGCGCTACGAAGCTCGACCCTTGATCCAATAGCCCTGTTCCTATTTTGCATTACAACAGAACACCGTTAAGATTTTTTTTGTCCTACTAAAAAAAAAAAAAATGTTTATGGACATTCCACAGTCCGTGGTCGTACGTTTCGTAGCGGGACGATGCGAGGGTCGGGTTCGATCGTCAAGAATATTACTCACAATTTTTAGAATTTTACAAGCCATGCTTAGGATTATACAGGCAATGTTTAGAATTCTGTAAATAATGTTTACAATTTTACAAGCAATATTTAGATTTTTATAAACAATGTTTACAATTTTACTAACAATGTTAAGAATATCACTAACAATGTTTAAAGTCTTACAAGCAATGTTTACAATTTTATAAGCAATATTCAGAATTTTACTAACAATCATCAACGATTTTCTTCTCGTGCTATTAAAAAAATTTCCGCTGCGATTCCCCCATCGATACGCTTTTCTCATCGACTTCTCGTGATCGTTCAATTTCATCTGGGGCCGTAATCCCAGACCCGGCTTCATCGAGAAGAAAAATCCCACTCCAGAATACCGTAAAAGTAGACGTAGTTACGTGCGCTACGAAGCTCGACCCTTGATCCAATACCTTTTGCTACTATGAGTTAGAAAAACACCGTGAAGATTTTTTTTCTTTGACTGAAAAAAATTAAAATTTTTTTTCTGCAGGACATTCCACAGTCCGTGGTCGTGGGTGTGCGTAGCGGGACGATGCGAGAGACGGGCAGTTCGATCGTCAAGAATATCATTGGCCACCTGCACGGCCCTTTGCGGCGGCAACTCTCGGCTGTTGTGGCCAAGGCCAACCGGGAGCATTGTTCTGGGGGACGATAGCGTGATGCTGCACCTCCAACAAATCGAATTTGTCACTGTCAACACCAGCGACCAAGATGTGAAGAACCTGCTCGAGCACGCCAAGGACGTTTTTATCGGTCAGTTTAATCGTGCGTCAACCACGTGCGATGCGAATCGGACAAATGATACCGCATTTTCATTTTTTTTTTATTCGCTTCGCCCATAATTCAACCGTTCCTATAACGGTACGTCCCCTTAAGGATCGGATGAGAAGATAAAATAATACGGATGTACGGTCGATAAGAGACGATAAAGAAGGAGACGCGATAAGGAGACGATAAGAAAAATGACGAGGTCGAATTTCACGAAAAGCACTCAATGAAGATGAGTAACCGAAAGGGCAAGAAGAATGGCGACAAAAGACTGTCGGAAGTTAAACTTTTTCCAACGTCGTCTCGGACGACCGCTCGACACGCCCGATAGACGGATACATTATTTCTTGAGTGCTTCGCCAACGGTCCGATCAACGGTCGTGGTCATTCTCTCGATTCGTGATTTTTGTTTTGTGCTTTTTTTTTGGATACATCTTTTTCCGAAGCGACTTCACTATTTGTTTTTCCGCGGATTATTTTCCGTCCAACAATTTGTCAATTTGCAGGAAGATTGATTGATCCCGAATTAATTGATCGATTCGATTTGAAGGTGGAGAAATAAAACATTTTCTAAACCTATCGTAGTCTTTATCAATAGTTTCAGGGCTTACGCCACAGTGAACGAGTAAAAACGCATCTTATTCATTTATTTTCTTTTCACAGGTAACATTAGAAATCTCATCAAAGTGCCAAATGCCAAAGGACGCTCCGGCATCGATAACTTCGTGATATACCTGAGTGCCGGAAATGTCCAAGGTACAAAGCTCACCCTCGACACTGACGAGTCGTACAAGCTCGACATAGTATTGCGAGGAAAGCAGCTCGAAACAAGAATAACGGGTAAAAGCTTCTACGGGGTTCGTCACGGTTTGGAGACACTCAGTCAATTGATCTGGTGGGACGAAACGGCGGGACGACAGGGCGTTCTTCGGGCCCTCTCGAATGTCCACATAGAGGACAAGCCCGTGTTCCACTATAGGGGATTGCTCATCGATACCGGTAGACAATTTTTCCCGATCGAACAATTGAAGCGGGTCGTCGATGGAATGGCCGCCTCGAAGCTCAATACGTTTCACTGGCATCTCACCGATTCGCAGAGCTTTCCATTCGACTCAGCTGTTTTTCCACAAATGGCACGTTGGGGAGCTTACAGCGGCGATCAGGTTTATACACCGGAGGACGTAAAGGATCTCGTCGATTATTCAAGAGTGAGAGGGATCAGAATTATCGTCGAGATCGACTCTCCGGCGCACGCCGGAGCCGGCTGGCAATGGGGTATAAATTCTCGTCCGTTTTTTTCTGTGTCGCATATAAAAATCGTATTTTTTTTACATGCGTTTCATTCCATTGTTTGCAGGTACCGACTATGGCTACGGGGACCTCGCGTTGTGCGTCGATCAAGAGCCGTGGTCGGCTTACTGCGGCGAGCCAAACTGCGGTCAGTTGAATCCCATCAACGAGCATTCGTACAGAATACTGGAGGGATTGTACAAAGAGTTATTGGATCTGACCGAGGTTCGTGACATCGTTCATCTGGGGGGTGACGAGGTGAATTTGGACTGCTGGGCGCAATACAGCAACATAACGGCTGCCATGCAAGCTCAGAACATGACCGATCTTCACGCTCTGTGGGCAGACTTCGAATCGAAGATTCTACACAAAGTTATTAAAGCCAATCGCGACGAAACACCGAAGGCCGTTATCCTTTGGAGCTCGCCGCTAACCAAGAGACCATGGATCAATTCCCATTTCGATCCGAAAATTCACGTCATACAATCGTGGGGTGGAAGCAATTGGCCGGAAACCGGAGATCTACTGGAGGATGGTTTTCGAGTTATATTGTCCCACGTCGACGCTTGGTACCTGGACTGCGGCTTCGGCAGATGGAGGGAAACCGGGGAGGCCGCTTGCGGTGAATATCGTACGTGGCAGACTGTGTACAATCATCGACCGTGGCGAGACTATCAGCCCGGCTCGAATCTCGTGCTCGGCGGCGAAGCTGCGATCTGGAGCGAACAGACTGGACAGGCGTCGTTGGGACCTCGACTATGGCCCAGAGCGTCAGCTCTCGCTGAAAGATTGTGGTAAGCTTGCGGGGCGATTTTTTTTACGACTGCTTGCTCGAAAATAGAAATTGCACTTTTAATTTTCCATTTAAATTACCGGCGACCTTTCGCGATACAGACTAGTCAAATTTGTAAAACGAATATGGCAAGTCCAAATACCTCAATTCTCGTTATGAGTTGTGTAAAATTTGCTAATTCACGTTGTTTCTGTTTAAAAACAGGAGTGACCTACCGACCAACAGTTACTCGACGGAGGAGAGTGTATACACGAGACTAGCGGCGCACATAGAGCTTCTGCAGAGTCGAGGATTGAAAACGGAAGCCATGTGGCCGCAGTGGTGCTCGCAAAATCCAGGAAAGTGCCTCTGACCGAACACCGCAGCATAGAAGACGAAGAGAGATTTTCAACTGGAACTCTTTTCGCTCGTGTTCGCGGTACCGTTATTAGACGGAAGCACTGTTGCATTGAATTTAAAGAAAAAAAAGTGGTGCAATTTTTGGCAATATTAAGAAGAAGATTGACGTGGCGTCACGTTTTTTTTTAGATAGGATAGTTAAAAATACCGGAATTCGATGCATAAAACTTGTATTTCCGTGCTTAAACGGCACCGCTTTGGTATAAACTGCGGTGTTGCAGATATTTCACTTATGAGGAACGGATGACAATGAATTCGTGGAGAATAGAAAAAAAAAGAAAAAAAGGAACTATGTCTCGAAGAAAACACGACGATGAGCTCAGGCTAGTAAAACAAAAGAACAAAAAATTCCTAGAAGTTACGTGTTTCGTACCTATCATAGACCGAATTTAATTATTAAACAGTTAGTTTTTATTACAGGGTCCAAGGAAGGGCTCGACGAGAGCATAGTTTTATAAATAGCTAAATCGAAACGAGATTATGTAATGGTACGGTGGAAGATTAAAAGAAAAATCTTTCTTTTCATAACAGGAGGGGGGGACAAGTAAATAGCCTTGTCGCGTCGGCATAATATTTCTTATCGGGACGGTTGAAGTTCAATGGAAAAGCTCAACGCTTAAAGAGACATACGGGGTGATTTCAATTGTGACGAAATTTATCTTTTATGGCTCACATATTTCGTGAATTAATTATTGGCATCTTTTTTTCTTCTTTTTTACTTTAGAAGTGCCTTTTTAAAACGATCTTCAGTTCTCTATTCTTCGCTGAACAAGTGAACAATTACATGAATCGCGTAGATTACGAGTGTTCCTGAAGTGATATGAAAGTAGAATGAATCATAACGTAGTGCAGAGTTGTATTTTGCATTGCCATGCGACGCTCGTACGTTAATATTAAAACGTACGACTTGTGTAAAAAAAAAAATTGTTGCGTTGTCTTACGGCTAACTTTACGAATCTAGCGAGACATGTCGCTAATGCCAAAAATTTCGAAGATTGAAATTATACCCAATTTTTGTAATTCCCCCAAGCCAGAAGAGTGTGACACATTTTTTCTTGTAACTCGTCGAAGTAATGTAAATACGAAATCGTAAACGAAACATTAGATGTGTAAAGGTACTTTACGTATTTTAGTTTTTATCTGAAAGAATTATGTAAATAATCGTACGTACTTTTGGCATTGGTGACGCGATATTTTGAGTATTTTCCATCACACACATAATGTTTTTTCGCGTACGCAGTATCCGTAGCACAGTCGGTCGTGTGCACTGCAAGGCGATTAAATATGTGCATACATTAAGTTTGCGACAAAGTTGATCGATTGCAGTTTAATATACGTAAATCTGTGTTGTTAATGTGTGCCAGAGAATCACAACACCGAGACTCATTAGTGGATAGATTACTATTAGTGGACGTCCGGTACTAGCGCGACCGGAATAATTTTGAGAATCACGTAGTTTCATTCATCTAGGTATTAATAAATTATTAATTCATACTTAAATAGCAAGAGTTTATATTGAACAACTACTTAAGAAATTTGTGTAAATTTTAAGCAATTTTTTTTATTTTCTATTAGTCGAAGGTTTTCACAATTGAACACATTGGCCCGTTTTTAGTGGAAAATAGTTTTTTATCGAAAAAAAATACAATACAAACTGTGCCTGCAGCCCGGCACAGTTTATTCTTAGAACGTCATTTCTTTTATGCATCATTTAATCTTGGCTCCTACGAAATTATATTTGCAAGTGTTATTTTGGTTCAGATTACCGAATTAAGATTGTAAAGATGTAAAAGAAAAACGAACAATTTAATCGAACAAAAATAGAAGTAAGATTACGAGAGCTATTGACATCTTTGCTATTCTGTGTCAACTCGATAAACTTTCATCGGTCATTGAACCGATGGTTTGATAGAAAATAACGAAATTTTAAGGTGATGTTAAAGTCCTCCAATCGTAAAAAAAGTGATCTTTAACGAAAGTTTATAGGGTTGGAAGGACTGGACGTGTGCGAGTTACAGAAGGCTGACAGCCCCCCCCCCCCCCCCCCCCCCCCCGCCCGACTCCCCCATTGTATCGATTTAGTCACATCTGGATAATTGAATGAAAAAAAGAAAAAAATGGCCTACGGCTATAAGAAACAAAAATGATGTATATACATTTAAATCACAGCACATAATGCATGTACATAACGAAGCAAGAGAGTAAATTAATCTGTACTTACTGACATTTATTGAACATTTATGGCTGTAAGAGAGGCTAATACTTAAGTCCATTTGTCGAATGAGACAAGCGAGTCTATGAAGAAATAACGACACGGAAAAATAAAAAAAAATTCCAGCAAGAAAAAAGAAAAATCGTTCTTCGCCGCGTAAGGAAGAAATATTAATTGCCGTCTGCACGGCATCGGCGCTGCGATGCATTTCTCAAGGCAATCCGGAGCTTGCTGTTAGAGTAAACTGTAATCCGATTATTAGAAGAAAAAAAAAAGTTCGATAATAAGGTACTTTGCCCTATGATGAAGATATATATATTTCGCAAAGTGTAAAGTGCAATTTTAGCAATTTAACAATTGACAACTTGCTCGTGTAGGATAAATAGCTCAAGTAATGAATTAATAGATGAAGCGACCTTTTGTAACTTCAATTATAGTGAATTAGCTCTTTGCACGGCAGAAGTGACAGCGAGTAATCGAATCTGCTGAATGCTTATCACAGTACATATTACTGCATACAATTTTTCTACAACATTAACGACTATTTTCTTTTGTACAGAATTTTTTTTTATACCGTTCCTGAATTTATTTGTCACTTTTCGACCAAGTTCGAACGACGACAACCACAGTGTCCATTTATCCCGGATACCGATAGGACCGATAGGATAATATTGATGGCATAACGCCAGAAGGGCGGATAAGCTATGCTTGGGCACAGCCTATACGCCCGTATGGAAATTAGACCAACGATATATATTCTAAACGAAAATGGAAAATTGACGCATGAAAATAATCTTACAAAAATAAAAAACAATTTTTTTTTTCTGTGTCGTTGTCTCTCGAAGTACTGCGTTTTATCGACACCGATACTCTGCCATATTTGCGAGGGTTTGCGATGAGAAAATTCGTTTGTACACTAATTTTGTATTCTTTCATTCGATCGTCGTTGTATCAACGTTATCTCATTGAGAAGATATATTTTACGACACTTAGCGGTCATTATTGGAAGAATAAACGCCTTCCAACTATACACCTGTGTACACGTCGAATTTCGAAAATTGCAATGAATTTTTGAACCACGGAGAGTTGCAATTTACGAGCTTCGCGTATATTGTATTGAATGGAATTTTAATTACGATTTAATCTTTTTTTTTCAAGTAACCAATTTTAACAGTGTATGATTAAAATGACACACACACTTTCTAGCGAAGATTTGATTGTTACAACAACAAAAAAGTGGATTATAAAGGTTTAACAACATAAAATGACTTTTAATATAATCCCGAAGTGAGTTCAGTCATTTATCATAAATTTAACATTGGGGGGAGAAAAAATTGCACACCGCTCCGGCGAGTTTATTATTTTATCAATTTCAAATCGGTTTTTTTTAAATTTTTCGGTAGAACAGTCTTAATAAACTTTATTGAAAGGTTTTTGCCACGTGGATATTTTTCATTCAACAATTTTTTTTTGTCTGCGGTACAAAAATCCACCGTTACATTTTTATAAATTATAGATGCAATTTGCGCCTCGGCATTTGAAAGTTCGATAGCGAAGAATCGATTCTCTCGCAACGCGAAAGCGCCAAACGCTTAATCAATTTATTGCATCGCTGCATCGACCGAAGAACCGTTTTGAATTAATTAGATTTTAATTTTCACTCGACTTTTACGCAATACCGACAAATAAAGGTGCAGTGAAAATTGGAGTGAAATTTCACATCCCGGGCATTCATTCGAGAAATGAAATTTTCGGTCGGTTAAATGAATCAAGGAATATTATATATCGTGTATACGTTTAGAGGTAATTTAATTGGTGGTCAAATTTGTGACTAATTACCACCGACCAAACGTGGTTAGTATGGAAAATATTTGAACCATCGGATTTTTTTTTTGTAAAAACTATTCATTAATCGAATCAATCCGAGTTTCCGACCTCGAACGATATTTTCGCCAATGTCACGATAATATCGTAGTATACTAATAGTATCTTGAAAAAAATTCCATAAAAGCCTCTTTTTAACATAGAATAAATTTGCCATTGTAAAAAAAAAAATCCAATCCACATAAATGCGCAAGGAAAGTTGAGCCTCCGTATCCTCGTGCTCTGCATATTTATCGATGACTTCCACATGATGTAGTGGCACAGCAAAACTAGGCAGCAGCTCGGCAATCTCGCGAGATTGATGTTTACCACACGCATAGTCGATGGGGGCGTCGCTTGATTGATCGCTTTACGGAATATAGAAATCTTGTTACGGAATCTCGAAGCAATATTTTAAGGTACTGTGAAATGTCTCAATCGTTTTTTTATATTATTATTCTTTATAATTGTAATAAATATATTTAATTTTTATCATTTTATTTTGAATTTGAATAATCGGTGCAAGTTTGTACTTTCTGGAAAATTAGTTTTTTCGAGAATTTTTCCCATACTTTTAAATTGGGTTAATGAACTTCTTTCCGGAGTGGAAGCAACGAGATGCCTTTGAAGAATACCGATCTCGAAAATCCTCGCAAGATGAAACGAGAAAAAATATCTCATTAAACTTATCATATTTTTTCTACGTCAGTTATAATCTGAGTCATGGGCAAGGGCACGGAGGATCTTTGAAGCGACGCTTGCGCGAGGCGAAAGATACGGACAAGGGGCAAGCGCGCGAGGATGTAAGAACGGGGATTGTTTGAGCCGCACCGATTCAGAAGCGTTTTGATCTCTTACCAACGAAGACCTCATTCGGGACAACAGAAAAAAGAGCATCATCGAATCTCAACTCCGCTACTCAATAATTTTTTTAAACTTTATTATTCATCTATACACTTGCCATCTATATATTCATTCACATAGTTTGTATTATGGAGGAATCGGAAGTGGAGCGCTTTCTGCAGAATCAGAAGAAGCACTGCGACCACTTGTTTAACGAACGTAAGTAAATTAAAATAATATCTGCACCTCAACAAATTTCACTCAACCAAAATTTCACTTAAAGATCCATTTGATGTGTTAATATAAATATCTCATTTTTGTTCGTGTACATATATCGTTTTCGACACGTAACTGAAACGGATCGATCTACGAGACAAATGGACGAATATTTATACTTGAATGGCAATTATATTATAATTTAACCGTTTCATTGAAAATGCGTTGAAGTATATGCTTAACTATGTATATACTATACTTAAACAGAATTTTCAATGAAAAACTTCAATTATAATTCCACTGGCATTAAAAATTCATTGAAGTATATATATAATAATTGAGGTTTATATACTTCACCTATGCGTATACTATACTTCAATGAATTTTCTATGAAACACTATGGAAATTAATAAAAGCCTCGATTCTACATAATTACCATTTTTTTTTTAAATAATAATTACATTTATCCCCTGAAAAAAATTAAGTCGGACGATGTGCATGAGGAGATACAGATATTCAAGGAAATTTACAGATATTCAAGGAAATTTCACGGACGTGCGATGTCCGCCTTCCTTCGACGGAATTTTGTGCTGGCCCCGTACCCTCGCGCCTGGAGTGGCTGCGCTCACGTGTCCTCCACAGTTCATTCTGGGATATAGAAATCCCCGTAATGCCACAGCGACCAAGACTTGCCTGGCGAACGGTGGATGGTACAGAAACGAAGAGCAAGTCACGTGGAGCAATTACACTCTATGTACACCGCCGGCTGGACACTACGTGACAGCAATAACCGACATCAAAATATCCCATTTGGACTACGAGAGAACCAGCAACTCTATACTGTTAAATGTAAGATAAGGTATAGTTTGGGTTTTACTGTATTTACTTGTGAGTCATTTATTTTTGAGGGTCTTTCAGAAATGGTTGCCGATAATAAAAACCGTCTCGCAAATTGGCTATGCGTCGTCATTCACGACACTCGTCATCGCTATGGTCGTATTTTCGCTGCTCAGGTAACAAAATATTTTCGATATTATTGCACCTCTTTCTTTGGAAATTTTATTTTATTTTTTTTTATTTTTTAGGAAGCTGAGAAATCCAAGGAATCGATTGCACATGCACCTGTTCGCTTCTTTCATCATGAGAGCTTTCATGGCTCTATTGAAAGATTGGCTATTCGTCGATGGCGTCGGTCTCGCTTGGGACGTCGTGTCGGTAGACGGCAAGAGCACTTTCATCAAGGAGCACAATGTAAAAAAAATGATTCTGTCATAATTCGTAAAAATGTTGATTTCATATTGAAAAATAACATTTCTTCCTAATAATAATAATTACTCATGACCCTATGGTATTTATCAGGACGATGAAGAATTGTTTTTTGTCACAGGATTAAATTTCAATATGAAGGGGTTTTAAATAATTATTTTATATACATATTTTTTTTTTTACATTTTATTTTTTTGCAGATCTGGGTATGCAAAGCCATCACGAGCCTCTGGCAATACTTTATACTTGCAAACTACACGTGGATATTCATGGAAGGACTATATCTTCACAACCTCGTTTTCCTGGCACTCTGCGCTGACACGTCTGCGATAACCAAATACGCTCTGTGGGGCTGGGGTAAGAATAATCTCAGCAAAATTAAAGTTAAATGAAAATATTCCTCTAATCAAACGCCATCAGCTCCAATAGTAATTCCGTCTGGATGAAAGTTACTTTTTTGTAAGCAAGTATCACTTACATATTCAAAACAAACGCGTTAAAGATGTTGCAATTGTTGCTCAGGTTTACCGAGCCTCGTTGTTGTTATCTGGATCGTGGTACGAGTCTTGATGGAAGACACCTTGTGCTGGACGACCCACAACAACCCTTCGCTCTTCCTCATCATTCGGATACCAATTATGATTTCTATTCTGGTGCGACTCCAACAATTTTTTTTTTATAATCTCAAATATCCATTTTTCGATTTTTTTTGTTTATTTCTACTTTTTAACGTGTTTTTTATTGCAGTGTAACTTCGTCCTATTCATCAACATTGTTCGAGTTCTTCTCGTGAAGATGAAGACGTCGGTTCATCTTCAACGTAAGAAAATGCAATACGGGTAAGCGATACGGGTACCTCTGGGATTTTCATATATATGCGGATATTGTAATTTACACAAGCTATCTTCGACGTACGATTAAGGTGTCTCGTGATTGAGTATGCAAATTTGAAACTATTTAGTGAAATAAAAATTTAAAAAAAATCTCGAGAAATAATCAATATTTTGACCGCAGGCGATGGGCCAGGTCCACTCTAGTTCTGGTACCTCTATTCGGAGCTCACTACACGCTATTTCTAGGCCTTTCATACTACAAGGATCATCTCGTCGAACTCGTTTGGCTATTCTGTGATCAGCTCTTCGCTTCGTTTCAGGTGAAAATCTTTACTGTTACGTATGTTTATCTTGACCATTGCAAACCTAAAGAAGGTATAGAAAAAAAATGTTCATCCATTTAATTGGATTGCTTTTCTTGATGTATTCTTGATCTACAATTAACTGCGGAGGTCTCAAATGGAAGAGTTTGCAGAGACAACTTTAAAAAGAATTTTTTTCCATTTGTTTTTTAATTAAAACGCGGTTGGCTTTTCAATTAAAATCAAATAAGTAAAATCAGCTTCGATAACGTGGCCCAATTATTTTTTCGCGTAATTCTGGTTATTGGATGACGCAATATTCGTAATGATTCGACTACTTTAGTAAATGATTATTTTAGGGCTGTTTTGTTGCATTTCTGTATTGCCTGTTAAACGGCGAGGTACGTGCGGAAGTGGGGAGAGCTTGGAAAACCCGAAGATCGCGACGGGGCGTCGATTCATTTGTCCTGGCGAATCGAAAGCCCACCAAATCGTCGGAAGTTGGATCGAGGAAGATTGGACACGACGACGGGGGACACGCGAATGCGGGCACCAATGTATCAACTTTGTAATGACTCTTTGACACTTTTACTGTTTCGTCGAAAAGGTTAATAAATGTCTTCCCACTGTAGCCATGATGTTGTTTTCAATACGTACCCTTTACAGTATTCACTGGATTATAAGGAATACTGAAGACAATTTAGTCAACTAAAATTTGGGAATTTGAGAAGCAATTGTAGCATTGAAGCAATTTTGCCAAATGAACATTTTTCATTCATATATTTTTTGAATAAATTATAGTTGTAATTTTCTCCTGGGCATTTGAAAGAGCTATAGTGAAGAATCGAGGCGCCTTCAATCGTACACTCGTTGATTCTTACGGAAATAAATCGTACACGGAAATAAATCGTACACGGAAATAAATCGTACACCGCAATTTCCTTACCCCACAAAAAGTTTACGTATTCAATATGTTACACATTAGTAAGTTTACACCATTTCATTTTATATTAATCTAAATAATAATAGTATGCAAACCTATAGTGATTCTATACGGAAATTTCATTCGACCATGAATACCTTTGATATTTAGTTATAAACATTGCGGAATTAAACTACGCTAGAGACTTTCGATATGATGAAGTTGGCCATGATACACGTTTTGCATTCGGTGAATTTTCTGTCACCCAAGATACGGCGCAGGAGCGTTAGAATGTGAGGACATGGACTGTTTGAGTCGCACGGATTCAGAAGCGTTTTGATCTCTTACCAACGAAGACTTTGTTTGGGACAACAGAAAAAAAACTTCTTTTTTTAAACTTTATTATTAATCTGTATATTTGCTATCTATCATATTCATCTATATAGTTGAAATTATGGTGGAATTGGAGGTGCAGCGGTTTCTGCAGAATCAGTCGAATCACTGCGAGAACTTGTTTAACGAACGTGAGTAAAAACAATTATATCTACGCCTCAATAAATTTCCATCGAATGTGTTAATATAAATATCTCATTTTTTCCGTGTATGTATATCGTTTTCGATAGTTAATATTATTACCTTCGAGCAAGGAAACAAATCGATCTACGAGTCGTCGAATATTTATTTTTTAACTTCAGTTATATTATAATTCAACTGTTCCATTACAAATTCGTTGAAGTATAATATACACATAGTTGAAGTATATATACTTCATTGGACGAATATTTATTTTCAATGTCAGTTTAATTATGATTCAACTGTTTCATCGAAAATTTGTTGAAGTATAGTATAGTATATTAGACAGATATATATATAGATAGAATCGCGCTCTACAGCCGATAATTTTGCGACTCTCGTGCGATATGTGGCTCGCGGACGGAACGTTTCAATGCGTGCCGACAATATTCGAACAAGTGTACGCGATTCACGCCTACCAGAGTAACCGCACGTTTCCGCTTGTTTACATCCTAGCGACGTGCGCGGAAGAATTGAAACGACTCGAGTCTCGACTAAATCCGAAGTCTGTCATGAGTCATTTCGAAATAAGCTAAAAAGTTTACCCGAAAATGAAAATAAATATGAGATAGAATTCGCTTTTCAGATATTCTAGGAAATTTCACGGACATACAATGTCCGCCTTCTTTCGACGGAATTTTGTGCTGGCCCAGCACCCTCGCGCCGGGAGTGGCCTTGCTCGATTGTCCTCCGAAGTTCGTTGTGGGTTACAGAAATCCCGGTGACCCAACAGCAAGTAAAACTTGCCTGGCGGACGGCGAATGGTATAGAAACGAAAAGCAAGTCACGTGGAGCAATTACACCCTATGTACGCCACGCAATGGGGAATACGTAACAGAAATAATCGATATAGACATTGATTTCTGGTACGACTTGTCCAACAGCTCTTCGATACTGGTAACGGTAAGATAAGGTACAATTTGAGTTTTACTGTATTTACTTGCGAGTCCTTTATTTTTGAGGCTTTTTTAGGAATGGTTGCCGTTTATATCAACCGTCTCACGAATTGGCAATGCGTCGTCATTCATGTCACTCGTCATCGCCATGGTCGTATTTTCGGCGCTCAGGTAGTAAAATATTTTCGATATCGTTGCACCTCTTTTTATTGAGAAGTTTTTATTTTTTTATCCATTTTTTTTTTATTTCTTTCAGGAAGCTGAGAAATCCTAGAAATCGACTGCACATGCACCTGTTTGCTTCTTTCTCCATGAGAGCTTTTATGGCTCTGTTGAAAGCTTGGCTGTTCGTCGATGGCGTGACTCCCGCCTGGGACATGGTGTCGGTAAACGGCACAGGCAATTTCACCAAGAAGGACAATGTAAATAAAATGATTTTGTCATAATTCGTAACAATTGATATTTATTGGAAATTAACATTTCTTCCTAATAATAATAATAATAATGAATCATGACCTTATGGTATTTATTTCGACGGTGAAGAAATGTTTTTGGCCACAGGATTAAATTTCAAGATGAAAGGGAATTAAATAATTGTATTTTTTTTTAATGTAACATTTGATTTTTTTTTGCAGCTGTGGGTGTGCAAATCCATCACGAGTGTCTGGGAGTACTTTATACTTTCAAACTATATGTGGATATTCATGGAAGGACTATATTTTCACAACCTCGTTTGCCTGAATGCTTTCACTGACGCGCCTCCGATAACTAAATACGCTATGTGGGGCTGGGGTGAGAATAATCTGAGCGACAAGGCATCCGTTATGAACAAACTTATTAAAATTCACTATTCGAACTAATGGTTAAAAATAAAAATTTCACTCATCAAACGCCATCACCTTCAATAGTAATGCTGTCTGATCGATAGTTATTTTTTTCTCGTAAGTTATGATCATTTACATATTTAGGACAAAAACTGTAATTGTTGCTTACTTGTTGCTTACTGCTGTAATTGTTGCTTAGTTTTGCCGAGTCTCGTGGTTGTTATCTGGATCGTGGCACGAGTACTATTGGACGACACGTTATGCTGGACGACCCTCGACAACCCTCCGCTCTTCCTTATTATTGAGATACCAATTTTTATTTCTACTCTGGTGAGACTCGAACACATTTTTTTTCTGATCTCAAATATCAATGTTCCGATATTTTTATCTGTTTTTTTTTAAGTTTTTTTGACATGGTTTTTATTACAGTGTAACTTATTCCTGTTTATCAACACTGTTCGAGTACTTTTCGTGAAGATGAAGACGTCGGTTCATCTTCAACATAAGAAAATGCAATACAGGTGCGCGAGCTTCTCATAGATTTTAATATATGCAGATATTGTCATTTCCGTATGAAAAATTGAAAATAGTTTCAATTTAGTGAAATATTTTTTTAAATATAATTTTACGATAAATCATCAATTTTCTGAGCGCAGGCGATGGGCCAAGTCTACTCTACTTCTAGCGCCTGTGTACGGAGTTCACGAAGTGCTACTTCTAGGTTTTTCGTATCACAAGGATATTCGTGTCGTGCTTATTTGGATATTCTGTGATCAACTCTTCACTTCGTTTCAGGTGAAAATTTTTACTGTCACGTATGCACGCAAGTTTATCCTGTGCCGAGACGACTTTGAAAAGGAACTTTCCCGTTTGATTTTAATTAACCCTTGGTCTGCCTAGGGTTTTTTGGCACCTTCAGCCTGCCTAGGGGTCCTGACGTTTTTTCAACCTGTTTAAGTGGGGCTAAAAATCTGAAAAAATGCATGGAGTTTCTTTAAACCTTTAAGTTGAAGTATCGATCATAAAATTATAATCAATTTAATTTTTTAATATATTTTTTATTACATTTGATTTTCGACATTTGATTTTCGCTCGGACGCAAACGACCCCCCTAGGCAGACTAAGGGTTAAAACTCAGCTGGCTTTTTAATTAAAACCAAGTACCTGCAATCAGATTTGATAAGGCCGCCCAATTTTTTTGTTCGTGTAGTTCTGGTTATGGGAGGACTCAACTTTCTTAATGATTCGATTACTTCAGTAAATTATTGTTTTAGGGCGGTTTTGTTGCATGTCTGTATTTCCTGTTAAACGGCGAAGTACATGCGGAAGTGGCAAGAGCTTGGAAGATCCAGAGAGCGCGACGGGGCGTCGATTTATTTGCCCTATCGAATCGAAAGCCCATCAAATCGTCGGACCTCAGAATCAGGAAGATTGGACACGACGACGAGGAACACGCGAATGCGGGCCCCGATGTATCAACTTTGCTATGATCGTTTGACACTTTTATTGTTTCTTCGAAAGAACTGATAAATATCTTTCCACTGTAGCCACGATGTTGTTTTCAATACGTACCCTTCACAATATTCACTCGATTATCCGAAATTGCTGGACACAATTCAGTTAACGAAGTTTCGGTGTTTCAAAAAACATTAAAATAAAAAAAATTACGAGACTTTATTTAAAAACATACAATTCGCAGAAAAATTATGTATAAAAAAAATGTCACAGTTTTGTTGAGAACATGAAAAAAATACCTTGGACGAAAACGATGGTTTACTACGCGTAGCAGTGACCTTGATTCTGCAGACACCATTCAGGCTCGAGACTGTCCGCGAGGATGCCCCTTTGAACCAATCTTTCGCGATGTCTCAGCATTCTTTGCTCGGCATGAATCCACGACGAGGTCGGCTCTGCCCAGAGTCTTTCGGCCAGCGCCGCTGATCTGGGCCACAATCGTGAATCCACCGACGTGCTGTCCACCTGCTCCGACCACAGAGTCGCTTCCCCGCCTGTGCAATTTAAATTAACAAAAGTGATTAATAATATTTTTTTCATGTGCGTATTTTTTTTTTTTTTTTGTGCATTAAAATATTTTCTTCGACCAAGTAAGTGATTAATTGAACGTCCCTGCCCGAATCTTCAGTTGATTCCACCGCATTTTTTTAATCAGTGGATCAACTGTGTTCGATCGATATTTTCAGAATTTAATTCGTACCGAGAATCAGATGCTTTTTGGCATTGGTGAAACCTTGTTCCTTGATGATAGCCAGCGGTGAATTATCGTAGACCGTCTGCCAGCCTTTGTATGGCGAGCACCAGTTGTTTCCTTTTCCGACCCAGGCGCCGAATCTGCAAAATCAAATTTAAAAAAATCTTAGCCCTCCGGCAGTTGTCATCCTTAAGGGAACTGAGGTGACCGTCAGCAGACCCTTCATCAAAAAGAACTACTTGCGTCTACTGAAAAATACTCCTGGGAGTATTCAGTGGTTAACTCCTAATAAACTAGTCACTAATACGCAGTAGTTCACTACTGAGTATTGCTCGCAGTTTTCATTAGTTCAACGTATAAGTAGTAATTTCGATGGAGCTCCGAATCTGTGGCTGTGCCAGTTCCGCTAGGGTCGCTGATGTGACATTAGCCGTACGAACCCGCAATCGAAGTACAGAGCATCGTAATTCGAGAAGATCATCCTGAAGTTATTCTTAACGAGTCTCCCGATGGTCGGATCGTCACCGGTCGTCCATATCTGAACGATGTATTTCTTCGAGTCGAGATAACGAATGTTCTGCTCGCTGGTCAGTCCGCTCGTCCACATTACGACCGGAAGTTCTTTTCCGCCGTTGGCGACGGTCAGCCTATCGTAGGCTCGTTCTTGAAACAAATTCCACAGTTCGTAGAAGCTCGGCTCCGTGAGATTCCATCCCTTCGCGAGCATAAAATCCGTCACGACTGACGACGATTTCCAGCAGTTGACGTTCACCTCGTCACCGCCCATGTGAAAAATATCCGGCTGAAAATCTTCCACCATGTCTTTGTAAATTCCCTCGAGAATCTCGTAGACCCTTTCGCTTCCGGGATTCAATTGACCGCAGGGCGGCTCGACGCAGTAACTCTGCCACGGTTCCTCGCCGAAGCAGACAGTCGCGTTGTCTCCGACCCACTGCCAGCCTTCGCCCACGTGTGCTGGCGCGTCGAATTCTGGAAGTACGCGAACCCCGTTCACCAGACCGTGCTCGACTATTTCCCTGACGTCCTCCTCGGTGTAGACCTTCCGGGGCGCGTAGGCTCCGTACTTCGACATGTTCGGGAAGGTTCTGCTGACGTACGGGAAACTGTGCGAGTCTGTTATGTGCCAGTGGAAGGTATTCAACTTCGACATTCCCATAGCCTCGATAGTGCGAAGGATCGTTGCCTTGTCGATGAAGTTTCGCGAGGTGTCGAGCAGGATTCCACGGTATGGATAGACCGGTCCGTCGGCGACGTGAGCATCTCGGACGATTTGGATCTCGTTGCGAAGATCATTGTAGACTATAAGCTGAGACAGCGTCTCGAGACCGTGGCGAGCACCGAAGTACGACTCGGCCGTTATCGTCGCATTGATCTTCGTACCGAGAAATAAAAGAAGAAAAAATATAAATTGTTGTTAATAAAATGTTCACACTGCTGAGAAACTGCGAAGATTATTTTTCAGATAAATTATCCGATAATTATTAGACACCGAAGGACGACTCGGCCGATATCGTCGCATTGATCTTCGTACCAAGAAAAAAGGAAGAAAAAAGATAAATGGTTGTCCATAAAATGCGCGAAGATTATTTTCAGATTAATTATCCAATACTTATCAGTTTACGGTTTTACCAAGTGGCCTTCCGGCTGGTAAATCGTGATCGTGTAATTTTCCTTGGTGTCCAAGGTGATCTTATTGTCGTTGGCATTCTTAATGCCGGTAACGTAGATTTCTAGACCCATTCCACCGCTCCTCGCGTGACCGTCTCCCAATTTAGCGACATTCCTTTTCAGAAGATCGACGTTCTTCTGCAAAAGATTACCGACGTTGGATCTTGGGCTTATTCCTCGAAGCTGGACATTGGTCGGATCCAAGTGAGCGACGTAGTTGCCCAAGGACAGGTGACCGGTCGGTTTCGGCCAGAGGGCACCGGCCTGCCCGCAGAATAATTGGCATACATCCAAGGGCAAAGGTGACTGAACCTTTGGAGTTATCAATGCCTTCTTGCAGAGACCGGCGCTGCACTCGTAATGCCACGGCGAGCTGAAAAAAGGTGAGGAAAGAAACATAATTATCTCGTAAGCCGGTTTTTCGGGCATTTAATATTAAATTCAAATAATGAATGAAAAAAAAATGTCGTTCAAGACCAATGAACCGTGATATTTGTGAAGTGCACTATAAAATAAGCGAATCGATCACACGAGCGAGGGACTTTAATGGATATGCGAATCGACCATCTGTTTCAATTGTTTGCTCAATTCATTTCCGGCCATGCCAATATTTGCGAAAGTCGATCATTCGGAAATACGGTCACGACAAAGACATAAACATTTGCATATGACGTACCAATGAAAGTCGAGCGTTACCTTCATTCGAGATATTATAAACTACATAGCAGGTTGTGTTGCTCGAGGGCTTCGCGCCATCGCTACGGTCTATGGAACTTAGAAACCGGAAATTTAGATTTTTGGAAGTGTACCGGAAATGCTTCACTTCCGATCCGAAAATCTTATTTTTCGACCGGAAGTGACGTCATACCGAAAATACGTCACTTCCTGTCCGGAAATAAAATTTTTCGACCGGAAGTGACGTCATACCGGAAGTACGTCACCTCCGGTCCGGAAGTAACGTACTTCCTGTATGGCGTCACTTCCGGTCGAAAAATGTGATTTGCAAACACAAAGCGTGCGTAAAACTTCCATTTCGCACTGAGTGAAGTAATAGTAATTATTTTTGAAGGTGAGGTACAGAAGAACATTTTCATGAAAATTTTAGTCCAATCCTCGAGCTTGGAAGTTCAACCGAAGGACGTTATCCAGCCCGGACGAGAAAGCGCTATCATTCACGGCACAGCTGACTTTTTCTCTTCCACTCATTACTAATCCTCTTTGTATAATTTCCACAAAGTAATTCGAGCTCTTGAACAATGAGTGCCACACGAACCTAGCTATACATATATCTGCTCTCGTCGGCGGTGAAAGTAAAAGAAAGGAGGCTGTTAAGAAAAGCTGAAAAAAATTCCACGCATATTGTTTTTATCTCAACTTTAAAGATGCTGTACAAAATATTAGTTTAGCGCTGTTTAATATACAACACGGTATACAAAGATCACCAATGATATCACCCAGCTACGCTCACATTTCATATTTTTATTCATGCACCATCGGTCAATGGTGTCAATATTTTCCTGCAGCTGTTTTCACCGATTGCAGTAAAGAAGAAGAAAAAAACCTCGGATCTCTTTATCCTCCGAGTAAAGAGCACGTTTTTAGCAGGACGCGCGTGAATCTCTTAATCGATATAACCTTCAGACAACAGATATATCCTTCAATGCCGCACGCGATCCGTCCGACCGATGAACGGCTATACCGTGCATCGAGCTGACAACAAAGCATGTCAACAACTCTCGCGTCGAGTGGAGAAACAGTCCGTCGATTAAAAACAACAGAGAACAAAAATAATGACGGAACTTTGTTACAATGATTGTCGGATTGATTTGCACTTACCTAAGTTCCTCAGCATCGCAGTGTAAGCCTTGAATAGCGAGTACCGTTATTAGTAACGCGAGCATGCCGCCTAAAACCATCGCCAAGGCGACCGACTGACGAACTCGGGTTCGCCGTCCACAATACGATTTTATGTCTCCGTGCATAGACCGCCGGGAGTGGGGAAGGAAAGCGAGAGGCGACTGGTGGGGATCACACCATACGGGTTTCGAATTGACCATCGCGATCACCTGTTGCAAGCTTACGGCTGAAAACTTCGTCGATCGACCGACGGGGCTTCGGTCGATCGTCGAAGAATTCGTACGTCGGCGAGCCGCTCGATTATTTGGTTCTCCCATCGCCCTCAATTAATTTCGCCGAAGGCACGACGCCCACACGCACGATTTTTTTCATAGACGAACGGGTAGAAAAATATACACTTCGAAAAAACGAGTTTCATACGCGGCACGCTATGTTTAGACGCAGTTGTAAAAAGTTACGGATGTAAGTAAAATAGCGCTGGGACTTCGGAATGTTCACTGACAGGCACGAGTTATCCTCGATTGTCGATAAACAACTAGCGAGCAAAGATACATATTCTCTGCTGTGTAGTACTTATCTTTGATAAGCACTGAAATGAATGTAGAGATAATTTTTATAAAATCGTGTGAAACGTCTTTCTTCTTACCCGACTCGGTCGGTACCAAAAACTGTAAACTACTTTTTTCACGGCTCCTCGAACTAACGGTAAAAATAATTTTTATTGGAAGTTTTATGTAACGTGATGTGTCGGCTGGAATGGAAAAACAATTATAATGGTTGATTCGAGAATTTTATTTCGATAACAAAACCCGTTCCTTGAATAACAGGTATTTAAAAAATGTAAATCGTTTGGTTCTGTTCCCGCAGGGTATAGCATATTAATTAATTGCATTCATTTGTTTTTCGTGATGGAAATGACGTATTCTAGTTAATGGCAGTCTAATGAGTTTTCAGCCGGACGAACGATATCCGTCTTTTAATCTTAAGTGGCAATCTGCAATACAACGTAGTAATCGACCATCGATTTATCGATAAAATGGTGAAGGTGAGAGGTCATTGAACTCGTTAGACCATGGTGATGAACTCGTTTTTTTATTGGTTGAACTTATAAATACATCGAACGATATAGGTACAGAGTGAATAAAAATTACAAAAGGAAGATCAGGGAAGTTTGCTGAGTAGGAGCCTCGGGGACACTATTCGTCCCCGCGAATCGCCCGGTATTTCGCCAGTTCGTTCGGAAACACGCGATTCAGTTCCACGAGCATGTTCGCCTTGAATTTCCTATACGCATCGATTTTGCCCTTGACCTGCTCGTTCTTGGTCAACGCCTTCTCGATACAGTCTTTTGTGTATAGCTGAGGGTTCCTGCCTTGGTCTATGTAGCTGGAATCACAACACCCCCGTGAATAAAAACTGTCCGGATAACCGGTTTGGATCTCGATGTCGAAAAAACAATGGCTCGTAAAAATGGTGGGTAAAAAAATACTCACTCGAATACCTCCAAAGGCACGTGAACATCCTGTACCTGCCCTTTCAATTTGTCGATCTCCTGAAGGCCGTTCACGAGACCTTGGCTGAAAATAAAAGTTTGTCAATGGACATATATACTAAAGTTTGTACATTTTTCTTTATCATGGGATCCAGTAAAAAGTCCGTACGAAATTCAAAGACATTCAAGGACATTCAAGGACATTCAAGGACAATTTCCAGGACATTTCGCGGACATTTCCAGGTTGTGTTGGGACATTTATAAAAAAAACGAAAATATGTATATCGCGAGCGAAGTACGAATATTGCGACGAAGCTGTCGCGAATTGTTGTTCAATTTTTCGATTTATCTTTCTCATTTTATTTTTCATCGTGCGAATGCGAATGCGCCGCTCGCGTATTTTGAAATAATCATCGCGAAGCATTTTGGGATTTCGTGCGACATCTCGCGATGATCGGAGGAACCGAGTTCTCAGGAATTAACCTGTAAAAACTACTTTACCCGATTCCAAAAATGTTTTTTTTTCACATATCAAATTGTGGGTGAACCGTAACGCGTTAAAATATCTGTAACTTTGATGAGCAAAAGTATTAAACTGACTTTTATTAAACTGATTTGTGTATCTGCATTGACGATGAATTGCACACATAGTTCATGAGCCCTAATATCGGACTTCCCTGCTGACCGACTAATTTCCAAAAAACACGTTTAATAGCGAAAAAAATCAAGCATCGATTACTCACATCTTTTGGTTCAGGACGTTTTGTCCTTGCGGTTGAAAATCGCTCACTATTATACGGATTTGCCTCACATTTTCGATGAACAGTTCGAGCTGAGTTTCCAAGTTCTCCAAGGGAGCAGCCATCTTTTCTGTTTACACTCGACAATCAGTAAGACGAACGCTGTGTCGTAACGATTTTCAAGTTTTTCGGTTTAGATGGCGCAACGTGTCTCTTCGCTCGCGAAAAACTCGCCCTTTGTCAAAGTGACTTTTGCGAAGAGTTTGATGCCAACTAATCGTAGTTGAAGAATATTCGCTTCTATTATTTTATTTTCTGTCACCTCAGTTGTTTGTCGTCTGGGTGGGGTGACCTTGATATTCAATAATAGAGGCAACTCTCACGGGAGAGTCATCGGTATGGTCGACGTCGAACCGGCGAAAGGGTGTGCATCGTTTGCGCATCGTACCTTGACTTTTTGGCACAAACACAAAGGAATCACGATTATTCTTCGCTGATTATTCACAACTATCTACGATGTGGTGCCAATAAAGCAGACTCGTAAACTTATTAAACTTGAAGGCATCGTAAATTGATATTTAACGATGCCTTTCAAGTTTAATAAATTTATGAGTCTGCTTTATTAGCAACAAATTCGTCGACAGTCATTCGTACCGTACCTGTTGATCAGACAATTATCAGATGCTCATTGCTTTTTTGGGATTGATTCTTTCTAAAAGTTAATTACTCGTAGATATTTTTCCGTTTCTATCTTCAACAAGATCCACCCCCGTTTCTATTATTATCATTTTGATATAATTTATTTAATCAAATTTACATAATATCGAGATAGTGCGCCAAATCTCGACTCGTAGCTGCGCACTATAATCGCGCGTATAAGATGCGCGCGCAGCACTTTGATCGTACTTTTCGCCTTTTCGCGAAGTCTCCGTCGCCAAAGTTACGAAGTAACCTCAAAGATACATAAGTTGAAAACAATTGTGCGCGGAGTGTTGTTGACAATAGGAAAACAATGGCGTTGAGACACGTTGTTATAGGTGAGGCGAGGTACAGCTTGTCAACTTCATCTACCATGCCTTTAAAGATTGTTAAAAATTGCTGTTACATATTAAGGTTATGTAATGTTTGTTAGGCGGCGGAACCGGCTACATAGGGAGATCGCTCGAAATGGCTCTGAAACACGACGGCGCGACTGTTACGATTGTTTCGCGAATGCCAGGGCCCTCGCGCCTGTCCTGGGTAAGCGATCAATCTTCGTTTCCCGCATTGTTACGGACACTTCTTGAATTATTATTTCATCGAATGTTTCCCGATTATTTATTTTTACTTGTAATTTTACGAACTCAAAATTTTAACGATTTTTGAATCGTCGGTGCAGAAAATCTGTCTATAGTTATCAGATGCAGAATTATATGGTGAACACGCTTGTTCACTGTATCGATTCTTTAGAGCGACTTGGCGAAGACGGGACTGCCCAACGACACCACCCACGTGATAAACGTCGCCGGCCAAAATATTCTGGATCCTACTCGAAGATGGACGACAGGATTCAAGCAAAACGTTTGGAACAGCCGGGTGGAAACTACAAAGGCTCTGGCGAAAGCCGTCGCCAATAGCAACACTAAAGTCTTCACAACTATCTCTGGAGTCGCGTATTACAAAACTGATGGAAAGGAATACACGGAGGACGACAAGTGCGAACCATACGATTACTTGTCAGGTGCGATTCTAGAATTTTTTTTCAAGGTGAACAGGTAGAATTTTTTTTTTTTTTACGAATATAAAATATTTAGTCATTGGCTACTGACCAGTCACTCGCTAGTAGTTGCTGGTGGAACACCTTGTGAACTGTTCAAATAATAATAATAATTATTATTATTGTTTACAGAATTTAAGTTTCCATTCAATGATCCGCTTCTACATAATGTAGTGTCACGAAAGAATAGCTGTATCGATTTGAGAATAATTACGAGATCATTTATGTAACTGCAGAATTGTGCCATGCATGGGAGGAAGCAGCTCAGCTTCCGGCCGGATGCAACGCGAGGCAAGTGACGATAAGATCCGGCGTCGTTTTGGGCAGAACGGGCGGGATGATAGCTCAAACCTTCTGGCCGTTTTTCCTCGGCCTCGGTGGTCCGATCGGCACCGGAGAGCAGTACATGCCCTGGATACATATAGAAGATCTAGTATATTTATTTATGTACTCGTTGGACAACAATGTTCATCCGATTCTTAACGGCGTAGCGCCCCAGGTAACTATAAAAAAACGATTAATTGCAACTCAGCCATGAAATGAATGAAAAAAAATAAATTCTTATTTATACAGCTCATAACGAACAAAGAATTTGCGAAGGCCTTCGCGTCCGCCATGTGGAGACCGGCGCTGCTGCCGTTACCGACGTTCGTCCTAAATTTGCTCTTCAACAAGGAACGCGCGAAAGTACGTATCGATTCGGGCAACGAAAAATATTATGAATTCAACAAGTCATTTCGTCGATTCTTTAATAACAATTTCATTTTTGCAGATTATGACCGAAGGGCAAAAGGTGATACCTAAGCGAGTTTTGGAGGCCGATTTCGAGTACGCATACCCGGATATCGGCAAAGCGTGCGGGCAATTCTCAAATTTGTTTCACGTTAACCAGCCATTTTAATCCCACAAACGACTAGTCAATAGCGTCAATTAGAATCCTCAGACTCGAGTTAACTGTACAAAAAAAAGCATAAGGTTCCGCGTCGACACTCGTCGACAAAAAATGCCACATTTACCGTTGCGTTGTGCTGTTCGTTAATAAATCGTTGATTATCACATTGGACCGTACAGTAACTTGTTGATCGTTCGATGCCCGAACGTTCGTGCGATCTTGATAACTTCCGCGACGTTGCCTCACCGGCCTGGGCGATTCGTGTCTTGCCTCGAGCGCGCGGAGGAAACGCGCTCGACGACAGAATTTTCCGTGTATCTGCCCCGTTTCAAATTGTGCTGCTGAAGATACTCCTGAGCCCCTTTCTGGCGAATCCGCTCCAAGCTCGAAGCACTCAGTGGCTCTTGCAAGAGAAACCTTTCCTCGGCGAGCGGCTTATCGAAGTGCGTAATTTTCGTCAGCGACTCTTCGCTCTCCGGTATGTCCAATTGGCAATCGCGAAGATCAGCCGAGCGCGGTGATTCGTCCTCGGAGTCCGAGGTAGCGACTATTCGCTCGTAAGGATCCAATCGGCGCTCGTTCAAAAACTCTATTTTACTCATGTTCAAGAAATAATTTATTTCCTTTCTATGATTCTGTATCTCTTCGCGCGTCAGCCCTCGCGTGTCGAAAGCTATCGTTTCACCGTCCCGGCATACGAAGAACAGTCCCATGTTCACGGAAACTCCCACGTGACGAATTTCGCTGAGTTTTATGAAAGTCTCGCCTTTCCTCGGACTTCGCGAGACCAGCTTGTCGCTCCAGGTACATCGAGTTATGATAGCCTTGTTCTGCTCTTTGTCGAGAACGAGATCCTCCCACTCGCCGAGCGTGTCTAATCCAAACATTATTTCTCCCAGCAACGAGATCATCGTGAAGAACACGCTATCGGTCAGACGGCGAAAAATTTCGAAGAAAGCGATAACGGAGACTGAAAAGCATAAATGCGTCGCGTTACGATCCGTTCGTCGAGGGGAATGACTTGTAACTTTTTTAGACTCATTTTCTACGCTTCTTACGGAAGAGAAACAGCCACGATGTGAGCTTGGGTCTTCGCGATATGCGGAGTTTATTTTTGTCGATTATTTTCAGGTCTGGTTTGGTCGCCAGAATCATATTGTACGTTTGAATTTTTTGCAACTAGACTGAGGATGGAGAATGTGTTGAAAAATCGACGAGAGAATTTTGACGGTTCCCAATGTAAACTGCGCGAAGGGCTTTCATTTGTTGTTTTGATATACGACGATATACCCATTGGCGTTTTCAAAACGAAACAGTCTAAATAATCAAAAAAATGTTTGTATATTTTTTCTTAGAGCTTTAATAAAACCGTCGTGTTTACATTATGGCCTAAAAACATCTGGTTATTCTATAACGACGGAGCGTTGTAAGAAATGTCTGACTTCCGTCTCCCTTAGTCGTTCCAACTCGGCGAGCTCCATCGTCCGTACACCCACGCGCGAAACTTGACCTTCTCGCGCTCGCATCCGCGTCGTCTATCAGCGCCCAAATAACGGGAACTTGATAATCGATATCTCGGACGCTAAATATTAACTGCGCCTTTATATCGAGCGTTGATCCTTTGATATTTCTAATGGAAATCTTTCTAATAGAAAATACACGCGCAACCTAGTCGAGTGTGCGCGCGCATCGATAGTCGAACGGCAATCGAGCAGAGATATCTAGCTATGTCAACAATCCCCGTCGACTTGGTCGAACGCCAGCAGTAGCAAAGCATTGCTCTTCGAGATCTCGAGGAGCAACGCGTCCAATAAAACCATAAACATAAGTTACGAGGCTCGTGAAATAAAAAAAAACATTGTTCCCTCCCGCGGGCGCATAATAAGCTACTCTTACATGCCGCTGCTCGGGTGGTCGTCAGTGAGAGGCCGCGAGATCGCGAGAAGTTGCGGATTGCAAGAAAATAAATCGTTACGCGAGGATTTTCTACGAAAGTGATTTCACGATGTAGCCGATCACGTGATCCGCGAGTGATCGTCTCACACACGGAGGACTCTGGTCGCTCTATGGTCTCACACGTACGGCTCGCATTGCCGTTTTTTTTTCGTTTCTCGCCTAGCGCGCGTTCGATCTCGTACAGCGTGTATGCACCTCCAACAACGAGCTACGTAATATTGTAGACACGATCGGAAGTTCGATCGAGCGCTGCCGCCTGCGCTGCCGCCGCTTGCCAGTCAAGTAACTAGTAAAAAAAAGGAAAAAAAACAAACAGTATATAGTATAAAAGCCGAGGAGGCGAATATCCAAAATGGCGCGCGCCTCGCGCACAGCTGTTGTTTACCGACAAATGCGTGTCAGACGATCCGCGGATCGTCTCGCGTGATTTCGCGTTACGATCGTTCGACGGGACTGAACGATCCTGCGTTAACGTCGCGGTCCCAGGACGAAGATGGAAAGTAGATGGAAAATTACGACGAGCGTGTCGGAACATTGACAAACGTAGAGGAGTATCGTGAAGTGCTACGAACTAAACGAGGCACGGTTGTGGCGAGTGTGTGCCTGGCGAGAGAAAAAAAGCTTTCCCAGCGGAGTGCTCTGCTCGATGGAGGAAAGCGGGACGGGTCAGGGATGACGGAACTTAATACCAATTGACCGGAGGGATAACCTTTCGTCCGCTGAATTAAACGAGTCATCGAGCCACCTGGGAATAAATACCCTCCTGTTGCGGTGAAAACGCGTATGTACGCGCTAAAACAGGTCCAGCCGAGAAAGAAGACGAGACAACGGAACGCGAGGTACGTGAAGAGAGCGCGGTTAGCGCTCTCGCGCGCTAACGAGAAAAAAAACACTTTCCTAGTTTATTAGAGGTGACGAATTTTTTTTTTAAACGCTCTCGCTCGTCTCGCGTCGCGCAACATTTAGGAACAAAAGCTTTTTGCGCCTCGCACAAATTGACCAATGACTTTTTGCGTCTCGTACACGGCGGACTTGTCATCGCGATGACTCGTTACGTAAAGGCAAAAATTTCGTATCGAGTCACCGTCGAGCGGGAAACCAATCGCTTCACATCGACGCAGTAATTCGCGGAGCTTTTTTTTTTTTTTGAGTATTCGTATGGAATCGACGAGTTTTTTCATTTTTTGATACTTTCGTTCGCTGCGATTGAATTTCGAATGGACGGTAGAATTCGACGAAACCGACGGCAGTGACGTCAACAGGCGGATATACGAGAGAAGCACAGATGCAAAGGCACGTTTCAATGTTTGGCGAGGAACGAGTAAGCTCTACTCGCTCCTTACGATCGCGTAGCTGCACTCCAGTTTGTTTGGTGCTATGTTTGTTTTCGTGTTTTTATTCCTTTTCCTGGAATTAATACATTTTTTATGCCTCGACGCTGTGTACAGTCGCATTGTTTTTTTCTTGGCTGCTTCAATTTTTAGATACAAACATTGAGTTAAATTTACCAAATTGTTAAACTAACAAATAACAAGGAGATAAAGCTGTAGAAATGTATTACTTTTTTTTTTAATCAACTTTTCAATCAAATTTTTGTTAAATCAACCATGGATATTGATGATATAAAAGAACTTTATGTGCGCAAAGAAAAAATATTTAAAATATTTGTTTTGTTTCCTGAACAAGGTCGCTTGAATTTTTAGATACTATCATGAAAGTACAGCTGTCTAAATTTATTATTTTCCTTTCAATTTCTAAATCGATCACAATATTGATGATACAAAAAAAATGTGCGCAAAGAAAACAATCTTTGTCGAGGTATGATTTACTTTTGTTTGTTCCATGACTGTTTACTAATAAAAAAAAAAATTATTTCGCAGGTTCGACCATGAACGCAAGAACGCAACTATTCGAGCTAAGCATGGAAGGACGTCAGGTGGACGAGGCTGTGGCGAGCATATTTCACAGCGTTCTGTTTCATCGGAGTCTTGGAAAATTCAAGTACAAACAGGAGGGCAGTTATTCGGTCGGTACTGTCGGATACCAGGACGTCGACTGCGACTTCATAGATTTCACTTACGTCTGCTGTTCGTCGGTCCATCTCGATCAGACCCTGAAACGCGAAATATCGGGATTCTCCGAAGCCCTGAGATCGACCGACAGTCCCGGCTCCGGTCAGATATCGTTGGAGTTCTTTCAGAAGAAAAAAAATCGTTGGCCCTTTCAACCTGAATGCATACCATGGGAGGTTTGGACCGTTCGTTTGGAGCTAATAAAACTTGCCACCGAACACGAGAGACAGATATGCAGGGAGAAAGTCGGCGATCTCTTGACCGACAAGATTTTGTACATAACCGAGGTAATGAATCGTCACGATTATCTCCCGAAAATGCCGAATCAGGCGGAACTCGATCTGATATTCGACACTTCGTATCCGGACATTCAGCCTTATCTGTTCAAACTTTCGTTCACGACGACGGGACCGTCGAGCACCACTATGGGAAATACGATGAAGAAACTCATAAAGGAAACTCTGTCCATATAGTTCGAACGTGAAAATTCTTTCTTGTCGGTTAATTCGTCAATGTTTTTTTTTTAGCCCTGTAGATTTTAATCACAGCATGGAGTGAAAGTGCGACGTTGAGTTTTTTTTTTTTTCCCTCGAGCACCTCGAACTTTCGGTCCTTTCGTTGTTGGTACGGAGATCCGGTCGTACCCAAGATCCGAGCAACGATCGCATCGTGTCGTTTAATACGAGGATGTACATCCGAGATTAGTCAATACGAAGAAGGTTGCGAATTACAGCGACGGCCGAGGCGTTGCAAAAAGAAAAAAAAAGAAAATCCGTTTTTTGCGGTACAAAACTTTTCGTGTTTTTTTTTCTTCTCATCATCGCGTTTGCATAGCAGCTATTTGTATACTGCTGATGTATATCTGTCAACTGGTTAGTACAAATGAACATGAAGTTGCTTTTTTTTCCTGTACTTCTATGAATGTCCGTCGCATAACTCATAATAGCAGGATTTTCGGCCGTAGAACCCGAACGATAGATCGTTCTTGATTATATGTGAAAAGCCCTGTTTTACCGGCTTTCGATTTTTTAATTTTTTTTTAATTCTCTGTGAAGAGCGAAGAATCAGCAAAGTCTCTTTGCATCAAGAAATCAAATAGGATTCAATAAATTTCGTTGAGCAAGCTATGACAAAAATAATAAAAAAAATATAGAAAAAAAGAACACAATGAAAGAGAAGGAGCCGGTAAAGCGGGGCTCGACTAACGCGTGTAGACTGTAGAATTCGGATGCACTATTCGATATGTGCGTTATCTGCGCAGACCCGATAGCTTAGCGTTATGCATCACAGTGCATATAATAAAACGAAAAAAAAATCCTTTGAGGCGCGATACTTCGAGATTAAAGGCGCTGATAGAATGCACACACACAAAAAATCGCGTGCAAATTGGGCTGAGTTCGGTTACGCACGGAGCGAATAGAGACTCGTTTAAACGATAGGACCGTTCCTTCATTTATGTTCCGAATAATTTAGAGACAACGTATACGCGGTCGTTAACTTGGATCTCTAATTCTTAAGTCCCACAGACTCGCCACATACGTAAAACACATCAAACACAGTCTGTGGTTCCATTTATATAAAAAAAAACTGTTCGTATTATTATTCAGTCGATAATCACTAATACTTTAACCGAATTTAATAATTATTTCTCTACTTAATAGATTAACGATTTTTTAAAAATGCGCGGTTTCGCCGCGCACGGGCGGCGGAGCTTAGAGTCGATCGGACGAAAATCCTGAATTTATCATTTTTTTTTTTCGGGCTAATATCCCTTTTCACGAAAAATTACCGGTCAAATCGCGCGAACACTTTGCGAGAATTTTTTTTACCGTTCGATCAGTGTTTTCACGACTTTATTTGTGATTTTTACGGTAGGGTTGCAATGCATGAACTTTGGGAAGTATCGGTGATCGATAAAATCGCGCGGATAAACCGACGGTTCTTAATGAAATTTTTATCAATTATCCCCGCGATAAATCGATTTTTAGTTTTCGAATAAACTACATTAAAAATTGCAGCGAATTAACGTAATTTTCATATTCTAAGGGATTCTTTTTTTTTCTCGTTCGAGCCGCAATACTTCCCGACATCAGTGTAATTCGCAAACGGCCAAGACACGTAAACGTAAATATTGCAATATATCAGTTAGTCGTTTTGAGATGAATCTCGACTGTGATTTTTTTTTCTGCCCGTCGTTGAGTTCGAATTTGACAGTAACAAGCGACGTTGTATAGTTTCCCCGTTCTTCAAAGTATCAGCCTGTAATAGCAATATGTTTCTGCAATATTTTCTTTCGGAACGCTTCCAGGCTGCAAGTGCGTTTTTTTTCGAGCTGGTCAATTATATTCGACCCACGAGATGAGATTGTAAATTCAAGCGTAGCTGCCCTCGAAAAGCGCAGCTTATTGTATATTGATATATCTATATAGTTGGCCTTGATCAGCACGAGAGTCCAGTCGTTAGCACGTAATCACGTCCGTACACTGATGAAATATCGTAACACTGACACAATAAACCAACAAATACAATAATGATAAAACAAAAAAACAACAGATTATAAAACAATCGTGAGTTTTTAAAAATATTTATTATGTAAGAATAAGAAGTTCATAAATGCGAAAGTTATTTATTTCACGAGTGACAATTACATTTGTTTTATAATACTTGGCGATAGAACCGCTGCGCAATATCGTGGCTCGAGCCGAACGCCTTTGACTAATTTTTTTTTTTTCATCTTTTTTTCGTGAGTTTCAACGACCCGACACTAACGCACTGCACGTGACGGGATATTGCGGCTGGGTGACGCGAAAAAGCAAAGCTCCCTACATAAGGGACGTTTTAATTGTGAAAGTTCATACTTTTCTAATAAAAAAAAGATAAAAAAAAAGATATATATATATGAAAATAAAATTTAGAAATAAAAAAAGGCGCATGTATAATGCGCAATGGCCCTTGTTGTCACGAGAAGAAAATTTCTTTTGCAGACCTGGTCGTGTAAATAGATAAAAATGAATTACATATGCAATGAGAATCAGCGGCTCGCGCGAGAAATGTACTTCTCGTGACACTTAAAAGAAGGAGAAGAAAAAAATGAAAACATGACAATTATCTTTTTCGCATCACTCGGGTAATTTCTTGCGTAAAAAAATTGCGAACGACCTTTGTGACAAAGTGCCACGCATCATTACCGTTGTGATGAAAATGAAAATTCTATCTACGAAGAAAAAAAAATTAAAAATGAATATATATACATATATATATATTAGGGACTCCTGAGATGAGTCCTCGAGAGTGTCGGAATGATTGTGTTTGTGAGTGTGACTCGATCCTCGGATAGACGATCGACACACAGGAGATAATATATATGTATATTATATATAGTAGCACTATAAAGATTAAGAGAGAGATAAACAAAACAAAAAGTGTACATTAAGGTTCAGACAATGTGAAATTGTGGCTAGTGTGAACTGATATTATAGTATGATTACTGTATGGGATGGACGAGTCGTTTTAGGTATAATTATAACGAAAATCATAAACTATTAATAAACTATTGTATTTTATAATTGCAATTATTTAACTCCATTCTAACGTTGCTAACTATACGGATTATTGAGCAAATAAGCTTTACATTCTGCACGACATTGAACGAATTCGGGTACACGCGTGTCAATGATTTAAAAATTCGAATTTACATCGACATCATTAATTGAATTGCTCGAAGTGATCGGACTGATCTGCAATCTCACCGGCGCAGCGAATTCCGAGCGAGCGTTGACGACAAGGTTCTCAAACATATCGATAGGGGTCGCCGTCAGTCCACTGGATTACGACTGCAGTTACTGAGCGGTAGTTTAGTGGATCGTGCCTTCGCTCACACGCAGTGGGTCCAGGTTCGATTCCCCGACAAGCACCAATCGATTCTGCTATATACTTTCCTGTGATCCCCGAATGGTCTCGAATCCACTTTAATCCGTAGGTCCAAAAAAAACAGCAGGGTCTGAAGCAAAAAAAAGAAGGATCAGAGGTGAGAGAGGGATTTTCTGATCAACGGAGTATCTTTGATACCATAAGATGGAGCTCGAAGGTCTTAAAAATACCGTGTGATCCGTGATACATGGGTTTCCGAGACTATCAACAATCTAGATATATTCCACAGAAAATTTTTATATTTTCTCGGTAACGTTATTTCTGATTTGAACATCTTATTTTTCGACTGGAAATTATGACATACCGGAAATACGTTACTTCCGCTTTGAAAATCTCATTTTTCGACCGGAAGCGACCCCGTACCGGAAATACATCACTTCCGGTTTGAAAATGTCATTTTTTCGATCTAGAGCAACGTCACACCGGAAATACGTTACTTCCGATTTGGAAATCTTATTTTTCGATCGGAAGTGACGTTATATCGGAAATACATTACTTCCGGTTAGGAGATCTTATTTTTCGACCGGAAGTGACGTCACATTCGGTTGAATTCCATCCCATATGCTACGAAAACCAGCCTGTCGAAATTATAGCATATGGGATGAGATTTTGTATGCTAGGAATACGATGTTCGCAATTCCAAGTCTCGAGGACAAACAACGGTAACAGCGGTTCGTTGTAGGGCGGACAACTTACATATCTGTGGTCGATTAACGCACGGGTCGTGCCACGGTCAATTAACGCACGGGTCGTCCCACGGTCGATTTTACCGCACAGTCGTACCGTTCATACATAAGCGGCTATAATTACGGCGACGGGATTATCGTCGTAATAATCGCAATCACAGAAGTATTTATAAACGGCATTTCTCCCCCAACGGAACTGCGCGTCTGACCGTTGGCAGACTTCAAATAGACAATGCATCAGGCCGACTTCAATAGACAATAGATAACGTTGACTTGTTCTAGATCCGCTTACAACCTTTACTTTAACGTCGCCCTTCCTGTAACTCTTACAGCCATCACTGTATAGTCTCATTTATTTATCGGATCGCTAGCAACCAATCAAATCGGAGTTGCCCAAAGGTTAAAAGTTTGCACAAAGTGGTCGTTCTCATCCCAGTATACGCCGAGTCTCGTCATAGTCGCTCAACTCGCAGATGCATGTCTGGACAACCCTAGTGCGACTGGAACTACGATGCAACTCGAAATCCGTGGTTGAACCAGTTCCGCTAAGGTCGCACGTCAATTCGCTTACAGTAACACTGACGGGCGACAGCTCGTAAAACAATACATTCCCGAAACCGAGCGGCGGCCCAGAGGTCACGGATGACCTTGAAACTTCTGTTATATAGAATTCCTCTCATCGTTCGTGGTCAAGGGCAAATATATACTGCGCCCTCTCGCCGGGCACTGAAATAACGTGCGACCGTGACGACTGATTTCGATGATACTGACAAGTTTACTACAGTCGTTTGTAAGTTTCTCACCGGATCCCTTAGCACCGAATGCACGAACTTTGCGAGCGGAAATAGGAAATACCCGTTATGATAGGGGATATTTATGAAGGTAGGGTTCAACGGGACTTGAACTGGCGAGGTAGAGACCTATATACGTACTAAAAGCTTAGCCTCAATTTATGACTCTGCTAGCTGTAACGTTGCAATGGGGAGTTATCGATAAGCCTCCGACCCAACATTGTTACCTCTGGTTTAGCCAGATTTTGACATTCACTCGGAATGGATAAAATATCTCGGTGCTATTTTTAGTTTATTAAAAAAAAGCGTTGGGTCTGCGAGCGCGAATGGATAAACGTCAAATGAAAGTTTAAATTTTGAAAAATACGGAACAGTACATGCAAGCTGTGCACGGAGATTTAGAACTTTAGATTAGCACATCGAAGCGGGCATTTTTTAATCGAAATTTCAATCCGTCGAACGCGCAGCCGAAACGATCATTTTATCGGAACTGCAAATTGAACTGAAGTTCAATTTACATAAAATAGAATAGGTCAAATATCTCGGAGCTATTTTTAGTGTATAAAAAAAAGAGTTGACTCTGCGAACGGGGACGGAGAAACATCGAATGGAAGTTTTTTGTTTGAAACAATTCACGACAGTAGATTCAAGCTGTTCTTCGAAGATTTATAAAAGTTCAAGGATTCCATTAAAGTTTGCACATTTGGAGCGGGCATGGTTTAATCGAAATTTCTATCCATCGAATCGTCGCGCAGTCGAAATGACAATTTTATCCGAACTGCTGATTCAGCTGAAGTTCAATTTAGATAAAATATAATAGAGAATATCTCAGAGCTAAGGTAAACGTCCCAATGACCGGACAAAGCGTAAGAGAGACGGAAATGCGATGTTTTCAATGACTCTGGACATTTCTGCATGCGACCGAATTTCGTCAAGTTATAACGGCAGTATTTAGCATCGCAAAAACTTTGCTCGGTGAAGTTCACCTGGAGAATAAAATTTTATAAATGAACAATATTTATTTCCTCCTAAAGCCGTGGCTTAATAGAAACTTGCCAAAGATGAAATTTGATGTCACGCAGATATCTTCAAGGTCTTTGTTTTCATGGATGTCCGGGAACTGGGACTCCCTTGAGCGTCCGGCCATTGGTACTTTTTACTTATATTTAGTTTATAAAAAAAGTTGCCTCTATGAACGGGGATGGGTAAAGGTCGTATGAATGTAATTTGCAACAATACATGGCAGTACATGCAGCAATTCCTTCGGAGATTTATCAGCGTTCGAGGATTCCATTAACGTCGAATATTGAGCATTCCATTAACGCACATTGAAGCGGCATTATTTGATTAAAATTTCAATCCACCGAATCGTAGCGGAGGTGAAATTATAATTTTATCCAAACTGATGATTCAACTGAAGTTCAATTGCCGAACTATCGATTAATCATTTCATCGAGTTCGGAAATGGGGGGGGGGGGGGGGGGAAGGCCGCAGGGACGCTCGTTAAGCTCTACGATTGGGTCAGCAAGAAAGAGAACCTATTTCCTCTCCGGGCAGTCCTCGCCGTGCGCTGGCACGAACGAGACGCATGCTGAAAGTTTTTTCCGTCACTCGGTCGTTTTCCGGCACACGAACGCTGGCGGCTGTTTATCTTCGGCAATATTTATTCTCGGAGCCTGCTTTTGCATTGGCAGGCGTGATTAACGTAAAATCGTCGTTGAAATATACGAGTTTCGATAATGAGGTCAATCTATGCACTTAACGTCAAGTTCATTCAAATTTGACGTTCTGTGTATCTGGAGATCGAAATTCGATCGACCATTCATCATTTCGGCCCTATATAGACATTACGTAAGGATATTATCGCTTAAAAATTATTATCTTTAAGTACTTGGCGTCGAGACGCTATCGCGGCTCTTGATTGGCGTGAATGTTGGACAAATTTAAAACCGACCCGGTCACTTCCGGCTTCTTAAAATGATGCCCATGCTTTCGCATTGAAATACACGGGTTTCTATAATGAGGACAATCTATGCATGCAAAATATTTATTTGATTTAAATAAATATTTATTTAAATAAAATAAATGGTGGACGTCAAATACATTTTTTTCTGAGTGTTTAACGCTAAGTTCATTGAAACTTGACGGTCTGTGCATCTTGAAATTGAAATTCTATCGTAAGGATATTATTCGCGTGATTGGTGTATAAAATTTTTAAAAATGACTCGGTCACTTCTGGCGTCGTAAAATCATGCCAATACTTTTGCATTGGCAGGATGATTAACGTGAATTGTTCATGAAGTATACGAGTTTCTACAATGAGGTCAATCTTGAGGTCATTTAACGTCAAGTTCATTTAACTTTAGCGGTCTGTCTTCTTGAAATCGAAGTTCGATCGCCCATTCATTCATTTCGGCCCTATATAGACATTACGTAAGGATATTATTCGCGTCAATAATGTACAAATTTAGAATCGACCCGGTCACTTCGGGCGTCGTAAAATCAACGACCTCAATATTCGATCCGTTCTCGAGTTTCTGCAATCTACATGTCAGCCACGTTGATTTATTCGTAACGAAGCGCGTCTCATATTCACCTCACGCCGCACGCCAAAGTGGCAACTTCGATCCCTATAATTTGATCCGCCTACCAATTGGTCTCCCCGGAGAATTCGCTCCCATCCTCTCCCTCCGCGCTAAATAAACTATGTTAACCGCGTAAACATCTTCTCGATTTCGCGGCCAAAATTTTATCGTGCAGCTACTCTAAAAACGGTGGAAAAATAAATCCCTGACCTTCCCCCGACCAAATAATATTTTTCATTCCTGACTGAAATTAAAACGAACAATGCCAATAAACATATTGCGATCTGTTTTATAGTGGGAAATAATGTTTACACATCCGTTTATCTATAGCTGTGTGTGCTGTTATTTTTTGTTAAATTTTTGTTGTTCCTTTTAGTTAAAGTCGCAGTCTTCTCAGAATACATTGTTCTTTTCTCTTCCCTAGGTCGGGTGGTTTTTGGAAACCCTCTCGGTTAACCAAGGCCACAGACATCATACAGACTGAGATCGTCTGAAGCGCTCGTATTGAGGAAGTGCAAAATATCAATAACCGGCGAACTCCAGAAGCACGCGGTTACGCGGTGTTGATTGTTTTAAAGTGGCAAGCCGTTATCAATGATAAGATGTCACTATCATTCCATTAGCGGCTAGATATCTGTTACAAAAATATGATCCATGACTATAACTTCTTCGTTGTATCGGGCAAACATGTTATTGACGCAGCAGTCACCGTGGTTTATCACGTCGAACTCATCGTCCTTCGGTTTGACACATTCTGTTGCCCTCGTATCAGACAGTCGACAATTTTAATAGATTCGCTGAGTACATGTTGGCGCTGTAAAAAATAAGTCATGAGTCGAGGAAATCCTCAAGATCAAGAGGCGCGGAAGCGTCTCGACGCCCAAGTACTTAATGACACTGTTCAATAGAGATAATTCGTTTATTAACTTAGAAATGAAACAAATTGAATGTCAACCGCACACATTCATTTTGTACTGTGCGTGATTTACCGGTAGCATAACCGAAGAGAAACATGACTAGATGCGAAATACATGTACTTACAAATATTAATCTCAACTTAAAATTAGATTGCCTGATTAAATACAGAAAGGCGTATTTCATATGCTCATACATAGAACATACGTCCTTATGATTTTAGTCACGGGATGTAACTTGTTCCAAATTGCCCTATTCTATAGGTGCAAGATACTCCAAACGTGGATTTTTGTTATTCACCCTTGAGTTTAATAAACTAGTATGTCAATATAGCATCTGGCTTTGCTAAACGTCAATCGCAGCATAGTTGTGAGGAATCTTCGCACCACTCCCTTTTTACGTTCAAGAACGTGTAATTCAAGTGTCGATTAATCCGCGCGCAATCCAGCCGGGTAGTCGCCGCAGCATTATCCTGCGATACGATGGTTCCTTGTACGTAGGATTAATGAAGACATCGGTCTGCATCATTTCGTTGAAGTTTGCAAGTTTGCTTTTGTCAAGGCGTATGATCGGCAGAAACAAGCACGTCGCCATTACACTATACAGCTCATAGTCCTTCAAGCTCTTATTGAGAGCTTCCATGGTCGGTGGTTTCGTCTTGCAGCGAAGCCTCGACATGGTGTTTGTCAACATGTTTAGATATTCGTTGAGAAGATCTTCACGATGATGCAGATCAACATCATCGGCGAGACTGGAGGTGAAAATGTTCACGAGGTCGATAGCCGGTGAATTCCACAGAGGTTGTTGGAAATCAAGCTGGAAAAGGAGACTTTTGAATTTAGCTGATTAACGTTGACGATTCAACTTGCGCGATAGGATAATACACGATTGGATCTCTTAATTCACTCATTTATTGGACGGTTGCATGGGATTTTCTTATCGTTAGTTAACTGTTAGTTAACTCCACTTACGAAAATATGATCGGTGAGTTTACCCTCATCGTCGTATCGGAAGAGCATGTTGTTAACCCAGCAATCACCGTGATTGATCACATGGAACTCGTCCTGCTTTAGATTCACACATTCGACAGCTTTGTCGTAACATACTTTCGAAAATTTTAATAATTTCTCAGAGTAATTGTGTTGACTGTGAAATAAATAACGAAACAATGAATGAATTGTGAACGGCGGAATCCGCAGAGTAGAAGTTTATAATCGTGCATAGTATGATATTGAAAAAAATGGAGTAATGAAGTCCTTGTAATTAGCCCAAGCATTCTTAGACTACTAAAACTAGACTTAACGCCTTGTGAAAGATACCGTTATATACACAACGAGAGTGTTTCACATAGCGTTAAGCTTGCAGAAGCATGTGAGAGTCTGAACCTCATACTCATTGCCCAATTCCGACCAATTGAGTAAATCCTTGGCAAGACTTCTCATTCCGCCCACACAAAACTGCTTGAAACTTTCGGGACGATCGGCATGAAAAATGCTCTTATTGTACAAAGTCTTCGGCTTCGGATCCTGGAAAAAAGAATCAGGGCCTCAAATTTTCAGCGCTTGAAGCAATTTTTCAAGTCCACCGTTTATTTCGTTTCTCGGTGAACCTTGGACTCCGAAAGCCGATCAGTTACTACTTGGCTTAGCCGCCATTCATATGATTTTAATGGAACTTAAAAAGGAACATAAATTTATTAAGCAACATGTACCTTTTCGCAGACCGCTACGGAACTAGCGTGAAATTTAGCCAGATTTTTCATTAGGAGAAGGCTGTGTTCTAAATCAAGACCGACCAACCGATTGGCCATACGATAACCCAGCGGTGCTAAATCCTCCATTACAAGAAAAGAAGGATCTCCAATTTCGGCGTAAAGGAGTCTGGGGCTCAGACGATCGTTTTTTTCGTTCAAAACGTCATTCATCTGAGCTAGCGTTCTTTGCATCATGTTGATTTCCAACTTGAAGGATTCAAACTCCTTTACCTTCAATTAACCGATAACGATAAGAAACGTAAGAATTGAGGTATTATAAACACGTGTGTATGTAACAAGCATCTATGAATAACCATGGCTTATGATTTCAATAATGATGTGTATTTCCATTTACCAGTTCTTTTGTAGCACCCTCTGTCATAAGAGAAATCTTGCATATTAGCGATATCGTCTCCATTACCTTACTACCTGACTTATTTCTCGAATATTTAACGCTAGCGCGTATCATTTCACTTCCATAATTGTCATTTTTTCCACCCACAGGTTCCGTCTTCAAGTCTTCCACTTGGATTGACTGGTCACCTTCCGAATTCTTAAGTATTTTCTCCACGAATTCCACGTTGACCAGGGCTAGCGCTTCTGAAGACATTTCAGAGAATACTGTTACTTGTTCGCACTCTGCACTCCCCTGTAATGGACGAGTCACGCCATTAATCTAGCCCCACCACGCTGTCCGATTCATCCGCTAAGTGGGAGACGTAGTCATACACACGTACAACACCACAGCTGACGGAAGGGCCTGGAGATCACGAGGGATCCGTCATGGCATGGCCGATGAGGCTTTGAAAAGAGCGCGCTATTCAACTTCTTCCAAGACTGAAATATTCGTGAATCGGGACATAGAAAAAAATTCGGTTCTGAGATCCGAAAACTTTTTCTAAATATGATTTTCCGATGTTTTGGAACATTCTGAAATAGTCTTCGTTAAAATCTCGAAATTGTCTTTTTTCATGAAGTTGGAACTTCCTCCGTGAGGAAGCAAAAGTCATCATCCTGCGCGACGAATCCTACACGAACCGACGGGCCCTAACTGGAGACTCGTCGAGGACGCGGTCCTCGACTAGTCTGGGGCAAAAGGCGCAAGGGACGGCACGTAACAGTAATGGTGAGCGGGGGTGGTGGTAGTGGTTGGGTAGGCAACGGATCCGAGAGACGCCGATTGGTGAGGCTGTGCGCGAACGCTTGCGCCGCGAAAATCCTTCCCCGCGGACGGATCGGCGATTTTCCGAATTCAGTTGCGGACCGAAATCAGCGCGTTCCGGCCGATGCGGCTCTTCTCCCCGCGAAGCACCCGGCTTCCAAGCTCGGTACTCGCGTCAAGCTATCGATCTCTTATCATTCATCGCGAATAACAAATCAACGAAAGTTCACCACAATATCGCGCAAAGACTTTTTTAAATCGACGACGTTACAAAAAATAAAAAAAATGCAACGGACAAATTTGATCATTAAAGATTCCAGAAGTTGAAGTCGGTGTAAGCAAAAGTGCCTGTGCTGTTGTGCAAAGAAACTTCCGCTGGTCCATCAAACAACGAACTAAATCAAAATAATTTTTAGTTACTAGTACAACTTGTTGTTATTGCATATATTTTATTTTTACAAAGTTTAAATTTAATCGTGACGCGACGTCTAATATCTGCTTAAAAAAAATGCAAACAAACTCATAACGTTATCGAGGTTTCGGTGTAAATGTCGCGGAAAACTCGAAGGCCCGAAGCCCCGATGGACTTTTGGTGTAAAATAATGATATCGCCCGATAAACCAGTTATTCAATGGCGCGAGACTGGAACCTTGTGGTCGGCGGGGATGCTTCCATAGATAAAGATACACCCGGTCGAGGAAGATAAGAGCCGAACGAAAGTTGCGAAAATAAGTATTTTCAATAGTGTCTCCTCGCGCCAGTGTATTACAATTCCAAGCACGTTCGAACCTCCGTTCGGTCGAGGCTGGAAATAAATTTGTTTTGAACGGAAAATTAATTTAGAAACGTCTCAACAGTTGTCGAAATTCTCGAGGTCTAAATTGATTCGGAAACTTTTTCGTCGAGCGAGCTTTCAGCCGGCGTTGGCACGAAAACGCGTATCCCCCGCCGAGTTTGCTAATGCTGTTATGAACGACCATCTAACTTCGAGCCTCGAATGGTTCTTCGGCGAAGTAGACGCGCGCACCCCGCACAAACACTGCGGAGAAAAACCCCGTAGTCGTCGCAAAACGAGAAACGTCCCAACAATAATCAACTTTCCGGCTTGCGGACGTTGTTAACTCTCCAGTGAATAAAAGTCTTGTATTGAAAAAGTTTCGCGAACGCTCGCTGCTGGGGAAACTCGTCAACAGGTGGCCCAAATCGCGAAACCCCGAGCGCGTCGCCAGCTGGAGCCGACTAGCGGAAGCATGAAACTAACCGCTCTGCGTCCGACAGTATAACAGTATAAAAAATACAGCTAAAATTACTCGCTCGTTTCGATGCTAAAAAAGCAATCATGACCTCGCTCACCGATACACGTATTCGACACTCGGCAGCGAATAATCTCGCTGGAACGAAAAACGAAAAACGATCTCACCGTAACCTCTAACAGCATGGCGTGCCGATAAAGTGCCATCGAGCTGCGCTTCGATCGGGCGAACCGTAAAAAAATATAAAAAAATCAACATGTCCAACCTGGAGGTCTCGAATTCGTCGAACAATTTCACTTACCCGGTGGACGACGTCACTTCGAACTTCGTCGTGCAGATAATATTTTGTATATTTTATGCGAATATATTTGTGCTCGGTGTATTCGGCAACGTCCTCGTGTGTTACGTCGTTGCTCGCAATCGGCAGATGCAGACCGTTACGAATTTATTCATCACCAACCTCGCGCTGAGCGACGTCTTGTTGTGCGTGCTCGCGGTGCCCTTCACGCCGCTCTACACGTTCCTCGGCGGTTGGGTTTTCGGCAAAACTCTTTGCCATCTCGTCCCGTACGCTCAGGGCGTCAGTGTTTACATAAGCACACTGACACTGACCGGCATAGCGATCGATCGTTTTCTCGTTATAATATATCCTTTTCGTCCGCGCATGAAGATCGAAGTCTGCCAGTGCACAATCGTCGGTATATGGATCGTCGCTCTGCTCGTAACGCTACCTTACGGACTTTACATGCAACTCGAGGAGCCTTACACCTTTTGCGAGGAGCACTGGCCCAACGACGACTTCAGAATGGTGTTCAGCTCTCTGACGTCGATACTTCAGTTCGTCGTGCCGTTTTTCGTAATTGCGTTCTGCTACGTGTGCGTTTCGATAAAGCTCAACAATCGGGCGAGATCGAAACCCGGCTGCAAGACGAGCCGCAGGGAGGAGGCCGATCGCGAGAGAAAGCGACGAACGAACAGGATGCTCATTGCGATGGTTACGATCTTTGGCGTGTCATGGCTGCCGGTCAACATCGTGAACGTTCTCAACGACTTCTACGTACCGGTGAACGACTGGTCATATTACAGGCTGTGCTTCTTCATCACTCACTGCCTCGCCATGAGCAGCACGTGCTACAATCCCTTCCTCTATGCTTGGCTCAACGACAATTTCCGCAAGGAGTTCAAGCAGGTTATCATCTTTGTTATTGTAATTACTAGGTTCGTTTATCTTGTGTAATTTCAGGTAGTACGTGCACGAAAATAGTGAGCTGTCGACCTTCCGACGACAGCTCACTATTAAATTCCACGCGATGATAATGACTAGTAAAGATAATTAATTGGTAATAATACGTGTAATTTTATTCGACTACAAAATTCGACTACAGTGGAGTTTAATAAATGGATATGGCGGTTAGTATTGAAGTTCTCGCCATTAATGGAATACAAAGGTCAGGGAACAAACCCCTGCGGCTGTGAGATGGGTAGGAATATAATTATCGGCGATATTGGATTTCCGCCGCGCTTCACGTTTTTTAATAAGTCTAAACTTAACTTATTTATTTAGCGCGATGTGAGGGCGGCTTTCTGGCTCTCCAGCCGGGCCGTATATGCAAATAACCCGGGACTATATATATATATCGAAAATTAGTTGGGAGTCTATATATATATATGTTGAAAATAAGTTGGGAGTCTATATATACATATGTTGAAAATAAGCTGGGAGTCTAAATATATACACAATATATATACGACGACAACCCAATTAATTTTAAAACAAAAAATGCTACCGGCGTGTCCGAGATCTGACGGACTATTCGTAAAGTGTGATATTCGCGTGCCCAAATATCACAGCAAAAAAAAAAAAAAAAAAATCATACGGAAATATTCGGGCTGCGTTTCGCGAGCAAAAATTTGGAAAAGAAAAGATCTAAAGCTATACAGTCGATAAATTCGAGCATCCGTTTATCGAACGACCTCAACCAGACGCCGACCGAAGAAAATAGTTTCGTGTTACAATAACAAATACAGCCGAGGGCTATTTTTGCAATGAAAGGAAACCCACAGGTGTAACCTTTGATTCGTCACTTCGGGAAAGTTACGACAAAAAAAAAGTTCACGTTCAACGCTCTCGGAATAAGCATCGTGCTGTTTCTAGTAACAACAGAAAACTTGCACTGCCCAATCGTGAGGCCGCGCCACAACTGTCACGACAATTGGTTCGTGGCATATACATATATATATATATATACTGCATATAACATATAGACAGTTTATACATATATAGATATACTGTATACCTGTTACAGGCACGACCGCCATGAGAGTCTCCTCATTTCCATATTGACATCATATCTCATCAATAATCAAATCACGCGACAGAAAATAATAACATTCGTGGCTTCCGAATTATGCGTCGTCGCGTTTGTTAGTAATAACAGAAATCTTGCACTGTCGAATTGAGCAGCCACTATACAATTGTCGCCACAATTAATTCGTAGCATATATATATATATATATATATATATATGTATATATAAGTGTACTCGCGATTGCTATGGAAGTCTCCTCATTCCCGTATTGACATCATAACTCATCAATAATCAAACCACTCCCTCGGGCAATAGCTTCGGAACGTGGTTTCTCGTTAATAACTAATGAGGAACTATTAATTGGGTAAACGATCGAGCTGATCGGGCATCGGGCCAACGATGCCCGAGGCCCGAAGACGCTATTAACCGAGGGACCTATTCTCGGAGGGTTCAATGTTCCCGCCTCCCTGCAACACTGTGCGGTTCACACGGTAATAGCGTATGGGGAGAATAGACAAACTGCCGGATAAAAAAAATATGGGTTACGAGACGCAGCACTCATAGAATAACAGAGTAACCCAGAAACTGTTCGATGCCCAATTCGTTCCATAATTTATCTTGAAACTCGTAAAGGAACTTTTTATTGTCATGTCGCTACTTATCGGAACTCTCTATCTTGGTAAGGAAGTACAATAGGCACTTATATCCAACAACAACGTATAAAGTACTTTTTTGTTTTTTCATCTAAACGCCCTTTTATTGATTGCATCCTGATAGGAATTTCAAATGGGAACTTAAGTCCAATATTATTTGGAATTGTTTCTAACAGGAATGTATACATTTTTTTTTCATGTTGCCGACTTTTTTTTTAAGGAGCAAGTTACTTTATTAGCGTCGCTACTTATCGACTAAATTCTGATAGGGAAGTAAAAAGGGAACTTATTTCCAACGATAACTTATTTATAACCACAGCTTATACATTTTTTTTATGTAGAAGGTTGTTTTTTTAAGCTGCAAGTAATTTTATCACCGTAGAATGATAAATCACGCGATTAAAATCAGAACGGCGCACCTTCAGTGTGATTAAGTAAGCCAGTCTAATTTTATTCGCGCGGTATGTACTCTATCATATTAAACGTAAGATCTCATCTCACCAATGAATGTATTTTATTTTTCCTGGCAGGTACTACCGTGTTTCTCACGGAGCTCGACAGTTTGCACGCCTCACACAACCGAGGGATGCCGGAGCGAGAAATTATGCAACGGCAACGAGACGATGCAGGAGACGCTTTTACCGAGCTTGAACGCGAGGCATACTCTCGTCACTTGTGAGATGATACCCTTGGAACCTCGGGCACCTGTTACCGCTGATCAAACTGTGATTCATCAGCCTCGAGAGACCGCGGACGTGGAGGACGTGACCCTGTAGAGATTCAGGCGTCCCTTTTCTAAGCCCAGTGAGTCTCCTTCATCGATTGGCTAGGAAACAATAACTCGTTAATTAACGATAAGCCCGCTTACTGCGTTATCCCTAGACCGTCGAGGGTATTACAGGGATATTAGCATAAGGTATGCGAGGACAGGGATATCGTACTTTTGATATTCGTGTCATCGGATCAAGAAAATGGTCAATTACAAATAATTTATGTGCACATAAATCACTTCTCATGTCCTAATATATGCATGAATATGCACTGGCCATAACAATTTTGGGTCGATATTCGTGGTTAGAGACAACAACTCGTCAATTACCGAGCTATCAAATTGTCGAGGGTTTTAAGCGGATTATTAGCATAAAGGATCAGCGGACAGAGATATAGTACTTTTGATATTCGTGTCATTCGATCAAGAAAAATGATAAATTACAAGTGATTTGTGTGCACATAAATTACTTCTAATTGTTATAATATATGCATGAATATACACTGATCATGGCAACTTTGGATCCACATTCGTGGCTAGAAACAATAACTGGTCAATTAACGAGTTACCAAATTGTCGAGGGTATTAAGGGCATTAGCATAAGGTATGTGTGGATAGGGATAACGTACTTTGACATTCGCGTCTTTGGATTAAAAAGTTAATCAATTAAATGATTTATGTACATGCGCCACTGTTCATGACACCTTTGTGATCCATAGAAACATAAACTAGAAGCAGCCTACCTTATTTCTTAGTTTTCGGCGAAGAAGCCCCTGACTAATCGGGCCATTGGGACAAACCGGGAATGGAAACTCATCAACTTTTCGAGTATCGTTTCGAGCAACTGCTCCCCCTACGCCATACGTTATCGCAGTTCTAACCGTTTATATTATTTCCTACTCCTTAGAGCCTTAACTCGAAGAATTTATATGGGCACCCACCTCACCTGTGCAGACGCGCGCTCGTTCGTTCGTCCGACGTCAAACGCTTGTCGCCGCAGTGAATGCACGTCTCCGACCCATCGAGGAATCTCTGGAATTTCATATGCAGCAAGGACAGCTTTATTCGATTGCAGATCGACGGCATACCACAGTTGCACGATAAGAAAAAAGAATGGAATATCCAGCGTTCCGGTAACTTTACTCCGCGAAGACGCCGGGAGTTTTATTTCTGGATGCTGACTGTAATTGAGAAGCCCACCGTCGCAGAACGCGCACAGCCGTAATAATCAGCCGACAGCTTCGCGTTCCGATGGCACCGGGCATGTCGAAATGGGAATATACAGAATGGAAGAAACGATAAAGGAGAGGCGGAATGAAGAAAAAAAAAAGAAACGTTTGCACACGATATTTCAATATCGAAGAAAAAGGTTTTTCTTTGAACGAGGAGCCGTCAATCCTTCATCGACAGATGTTGCTCGTTGTGCGAACACCCGCGGGCCGGGCACGCGATTGGCCCTGCGGCTCCCTCCTCTCTCACTCGAACGTAAATCAATCAATTCGGCTTGACGATGACTCTCGAAAGAAAGAGCGGATGAACGATTGCAACGATGAAAATCGAATTTCGAATCCTTCAGAGTTTCGCGGATTCGCCACCCTCGCACTGTTTTTCCCCCTCGATATTCTTCGGCTCCGCTGTTCTCGTTATTTGCATGTTCGGAAGAACAGTCGATTCGTCAGGAAGTGCAGGCGGGTTCGTTGCGATTCACAGAGTGTCAGGAAAAGTTTGAGAACTATTAGAGGGAAGAAACGGGGAATTTCGAGTAAAATGAAGCATTGTTTCCGGCCACGCGGCTTTTCTTCGCTCCCTCTCGTCCGTAGCAGACCGAAATGTGAAGTAGTTCCAGCTCGTATATGTTTCACGCACGAGTGGCGTCGAGCGTGTTTGGGAAATTTTCTACATGGAAGGGTAGGAAACTCCTTATTAGGTTTTCCGTTTCCACGACTGTATCTTATCGGCAGGGGGGAGGAGGGGTGAGAATTCGCCGAATTGGGGTCAAATAGATTTAGGGCTTTATTATCCGGAGCACGCGCCAATCGTGAAGTTTATTAAATTGACCTTATTTCTCGTGAGATTGGAAGCGCGGTTTGCCCAGAATCGCTAAACGTGGCACGGCAATTCGGGGGATGATGGAACGGAGCATTTACGCCAGCTGCGTTGTGTATCAATGACAGCGCATAGTACAGTAACGTAGATTAATTTGTCGCGTACGAATCCTTTCCACCGACTGAATTTAATAATCATTGTCGGCAAAAAAAAAAAAAAAAAATAATCAAACAAAACTTGAAAATTTGCCGCGATAGAATTGTTTTCCTTGTGTTGAACACTCGGAGTAATTAATTTTTTTTTTTTAGGTGGATTGACATTTTCTTTTACGTCAACGACACTCGTGTTTTCCATCGCTAATACGTCGACTGAATTTCGCCATTCGAAATCATTATCGGCACAGAAAAAAAAAAAATTCAAAATTTGCGACCACAAAATTGTTCTCCTTATGTCGATCATTCGCAGCGATTAAATTAAAAATTTTTTTTTTAGGCGAAGATGCATTTTCTTTTACGTCAACGACACTCGTGTTTTCCATCGCTTATACGTCTACGAGCTAGCTGTTGGAGAGTTCAAGCGATCGGCTCCCTTCGGCAGGGATGGAGGCACGTCAAGTTAACGTGCGTCACCGTCGTTCGGTATATAGTATGGAAAATAGCGATTCGCGTTTACAAAAGCAGCTCGAAGCTTCGAGATGCCCGAGGCGTGTGAGAGAGAGCGGCTCGCACAAAGCCATTCGCTCCGTCAGCGTGCATTTACGCGATAGCGCCACACTTCGCCAGCGAGGGAGTGTTCTCTGTATGGACATTCCTCGTAGACCCGCTCGGTGCTCGAACGAAGTAAACGAGCTTCGAATTCTGCTCTCGGGAACACACAACTGTCACGTCCGTGCCGTTCATCGAAGAAAGGCAACGATAATACTACAGAGTAGCCGGACAGTGACTACCGGAGGACAACGAACGCCCGACCCGACGATAACACCGATGAAAACCTCACCCCGCCGACCGTCCACCGTCAGCGACCGACGGAAAGGACTTTTACTATCGAGAAAACTTTCTCCTTCGTCGTTCTCACCGGCCACTTTCGGTTATGGGAAGGTCGACTTTTCTTTTTCTTAAAAAAAAAAAAAAGATAAATACCCTTTTTATTATTCAGTACAAACGGCCCTGATTCCGGTCACGAGCACTCCCTTGGTAATTTGATTCAAATCGTTATTCCACGCCGGCTTCTCTGACCACCGTACCTTTCGTAAAGCCGGTCGGTAAAAAATAAATGAAGTGGGTAGCGACGAGGGATAGACAGTTCGACCGGGTTGCAATACAAAATAATATTGTAATAGGTAGAAAAAATAACCCTAGCTGAGGACTGCCTCAGTTCTTTGATTAAAACGTTATTCCACGTCAGCTTTTTTAATTACAGTATTTTTCGCAAAGGCGGTCGGTAAAAAATAAATGAAGTGGGTAGCGACGAGGGATAGACAGTTCGATCGCGTTGCAATTCAAGATAATATTGTAATAGGTAGAAAAAACAACCCTAGCTGAGCACTGCCTCAGTTCTTTGATACAGATGTTATTCTACGATACCTTCTTTAATCATAGTATTTATCGCGAAGTCGGTGGGTGAAAAAAAAATGAATTGAATATTAAAAGAGACCGAAAAATCCACTCCAGCTTGGCGCTCCGGAGTCTGAAAAATATGAGTTGCAAGCCGTTTGTTCTTTAATGCAAACGTTATTCCTCGCCAGCTTCATTAACCACATCTTTCGCAAAGCCGTTCGGTAAAAAAAAAAAAAAAAAAAAAAAAAAACTGAAGTAGATGGTGGCGAGGGATCGATACGTCGACCAGCTTTCAATTGAAAATAATATTAAAACAGGTCGGAAAATTAACCCCAGCGCGATACTCCGGAGTCTCTGAAAAATATGTGCGAAAAGCTCTTCGTTCTTTCATTCAATCGTTATTGCCACGCCAGATTTTTTTTTAAAGGCCCGTGGGCAAAAAAAGTGGATAGCGAGGGATACATAGAGTAAACCAGCCAGTGAATGGACACTTTCCATGAGAGCACGTTCATAAAAAAGTCTATTCACTGGCTTTTTCGTCTGCTTAACTGTCCATTCACTGTCCGGTCCACCCTACTTCGATCGGCTTTGCTATACCCTATAATATTGTAACAGGTAATGTAACCCTAGTTCAGCAACTCCGGAGTCTCTGAAAAATATGTGTGGCAAGCCAGAGTTAGAAAATCGTATTTTTATATTCTAAATTCGTCTTGTTATATTTCATGCTAGTTCATAATCGTTTTCACATATCCGCTAAAGTATTTTGAATAATTTCGTCAAAGTATTTCTCCATCGCTCCAGATTCTTTGCCAGGGTAGAGCGATTCGAGAAAGCGGTGAAAGATGAGTCGAATTTTTGTGATGCATTACGCTGAAATTTGTACCCGCGATTCTCGCGATGTACTTTACATAATCGTATGGTAACGATGTACCAGTTTTGCATTCCCACTTGTCTATTCAAATTGTGTTACTCAGTGCTCCGGCGACATTCGACAGTCCTTCATTAAGTGCGATGTGCATATTCGTGTTGCGCGCATGCGCGTTTATGCGTGTATCGAGTAATCAGTTTGCCAAGTACTATCGCGAACATTAAATTATAATAGGTACAGCGGCAATGTTGGGGTCTGATAGAAGCTCCAGCGTTGCGGCAACCAGAGAAGTAAATGGTTATGACTGGCGGTCGCCGGAAACTGGCGCTTTGTCGTGAACGGAGCTGTGTGGTTACGACGAGCCAAACACCTATAACGTCGTACCTATAACACTTGCTACGTCGGCGCCTCGGCTGTCCCAACGTCGCGCCGGCTTTCGTGATTACAAGCTATGGTGAAATTACTGTGCGACACAATATTGACGAGTCGTCATAATTCGACGGGTCGACGGCACGTGTTTCAAACATCATGGCAGCACGGTAGCAACAGTTTAAATCTATATCAACCAGCTGCGCATGCTATTACACAGATATGCAATATCCAGGGGTGACATTGCTATCGAGAATACTTTCTTCTTCGTCACTTTCCCCGGCAATTGTTCTAACGCAGCAGGCTTAAAGAATCATAATCTATCGATCATCTTAGAGAACGGTAAAACCGAGGCTGGGCCAACGAACCTACAAACTGTGTTTTTTTTGCCACAGGACATGTAAAACAACTTTTTGCATCCTAAAGACTTTTGTGGACAAAAAAATTGTTTGTGGAGTCTGCAAACCTTTTTAAAGATGAAAGGATGCATTAGATTGTGGTCTAGAAACATGTGAAACATGCTTCTGGACCATAGTTTGGCAGACCAATTTTTTTGTAATACAATTTTGACGTTTGTGGTAAAAAAAAAAATTGGTCGATTCTGCAAACCTTTTCTATTCTGATAGTCGGTGCACTACCCAGGCGCAGTAGTGGAGTCCGCGGTAGTGCCGACACACTGGTACTGAGGTTCAACGCGCCTCCCCCCCACGGAATAGTGTATTTTGAAGCAGAATCGTTCTCGGCTCGTTGATGCTTGCGAAAGCCGTTGTAGCGTAACTTTCTCGAGCTCCGGATATATCTTGAAGGTACCGTACGGTTTTATTGACTTTCCCAAGCGTCCATCAGCCGTGCCAGTTTTGCGTACATCAGCCGTGCGTGAAATTCGCTTGCCGAGGACTTTACGGTTCGACGATATAGAATTTAAGGTCGACGATGAAACATTCAACCCAACCGATTAAATGTAGGGAATCGAAATATCTAAATTTTTTTTAAGGACGAATGAGAACTTTTATTCGCAGAATAATTTCTAAAATAATTCCAACGTAATTCTAAAATATTCCAATTATAATTCTCTTAAATACCCAACACGGATCGATTCATTCAACTTCCTCTCGACGCTCTTCGACTAGGTTCATTATAGTAACATGTTTATTTTTTGCATTTCAGATTAGCCGCCTTCCAAGAACTACGTACACCGTCGATCCTCGACGTGAGTCCAGCCGTGGGAATATTCATTAACAATAAGCAACTATTGTTTACTTAGCTCGCGAAAAAAAATCTTCAAGAAATCAACAAGTGTATCGATGTGTTAGCTCTAAGTATGCCTAAAAAAAATGAAAATTGTGTGAATAAAAGCTGTTATAAAAAAAGTCTAATATTTGACCAGCTCGTCGAACGTAAAAAATGTCTCAACCCCTTAAATTATGTAAAAATAAATGATAAAAAGTCGACGGAATTTGAATATCGAGCATATTTGAGGAGAAACGGCAATTTCATTATAATATTCCTCGTTACCACGAGGGCGAAATAACTTGAACGATCCTGAATACCATCGGGTACCTCGGCGGTCCAATAAAGGCCATTAAACGTACGATAAAACTATCGGGCATGCCGGTGGTTACCGATAGTTATTAGCACCGGCTATCCCGTGAGCTAATAATTTACGTTTAAAGTAAAAACGCTGTTAAACGAAAGATGGCATCGGAACCGGGCCGGATATCCAACCGAGTGACCAATTGCTCTCGATATCGATAATCCGGACCACAATCGTAATACACTCGTTCGTTCGCGAGTGGTTCTCGAATTTCTTTTCCCGGAGGCTTTGCCACAAACTAGGCAATCAACTCTACTCGCCCGGAAGGGAGGACATGGAATCTCCGGAGCGTTGAACAGTTGGATAACACTTTTTTTTTAATACTATCGGTTACCCCCTGAAAGGCTACGTGGGATTGTAAAAAGGGGTCAGAGTCCATATCGATGCTCCAGCGCCAGATGGGCTCTGTAGGCTTTGCCTGTAGGGTAAACGTTATGAATATGGCCCATTAAAAAAGTTTCGGTCCGATATCTCATACTGCCCGATGTTCACGATTTTCACCCTACACACCAGATACAACCTTCCTCTTTAGTCCATCGATACAGAGTACGTGCACTTTATTTTTTGCCCGCGCTCGATTAAATCGAAATTTTCAATATAACGTCGCTGATGCCGGATCGGGGAGGGCGAGAGTCCTGCGTGTGGGATATTTCCACCGTGTTACGAGATCGAGAGGGATGAATATTTGCCGCAACGAACATGGGCTTCATTGGATGCGTACATTAATTCTGTAGCGTAAACGTTACGAAAATTAAAAAAGTTTCTTTCCGGTATTTCCTACCCAGTAAAAAATAATTTCGTCGAAATGAAATATGAAGTTCTCTAAAAATGATTTCGTCAAATAAGTGACACACTCGTTTGTTAAGGTTTATACAAATACAAATACAAAATAGAAATCTGGCCATTTATTTCACGTGTCACTGACAACTTTAGTTTGCACTTTTCTTCGCAAAAGTAGAGCCGATTTCTGCGATCGAAAAATTATAGACCTTTGTGGACAACAAGTTGAAAAAAGTTGAAACTGTTTTTACTGTTTACTACCTGAGGTTCCGGATTTTCACCCTGCGCTCCAGAAACACATCTCTCCTCTTTAGTCCATCGATAAAGAGTACGTGCACTTTATTTTTTGTCCTCGGTTAATGAAATCGAAATTTTCAATATACCTCGCTGATGCCGGATTGGGGCGGGTTGGAGTCCCGCATGTGGGATATTTCCACCGTGTAACGGGTTCAAGAGTGATGAATATTTATACAAAGGAACATGAGCTTTATTGGATGCGTGCATTAATTCTGTATCAGTTACCTTGCCCGAAATTGGCCCAGAATGAGACTAAACGTTGGAGATAGGTTCAAGCCCCTCCGGCTGGGTTTCCTCTTCCTTTTTGCACGTCGCTCTTCTTTTGCCGGCTCAGTGAGTTTAGAGCTACACGTTCCTCTAAATCCACCCAACAGCGCAACGGATCTTCCGGACGAGCGAGAGTAGTAAAACGTCAAGCATTTAGTTTTCAACCCTTGTTCAGTTGCATGAGGAACTCCTTTTTTTGCCGCACATCCATTAGTTTCGAAGAAGTCCGTAACATTTCCCGGACCACTCTGTTAGCGGTCGCTTTCTTCCCGGTCGTTACTCTCGGTATGAGCCGATAGCGGTACAGTTCATCTTGTGCGGGACTGAAAAATCTCGAGACGCGATGCATCTGGCGCTACGCGACATATCGCGTTGTTCCAGCAATTGACTTTATTCGTCCAGCGGCCTGCCAGGGGCGAGTGCGAGTTTAGGGCGCTCGCTCTTAAGGCTTAAGTTATCGAGCAAAGAAGCTAGGATTTGCGTTACCGGCGGTGGATTTTCCGGCTGAAAGAACCGTAAGGTTCGTGTCTGTCGGATTAGTTTGGAAGAAGTATGCAACCTTTCCTGACCACTCTCTTCCCGGTCAGTAGTCTCAGTCCGAACCGATAGCGTTCTAGTTCATCTTGTGCGGGACTGAAAAATCTCGAGACGCGTTGCACCTGGCGAAACGGGGCGTATCGCATTGTTCCAGCAGTCGACTTAACTCGTCAAGAGCGAAATCGACTTAACTCGCCAAGAGCGAAATCGACTTAACTCGCCAAGAGCGAAATCGACTTAACTCGCCAAGAGCGAAATCGACTTAACTCGCCAAGAGCGAAATCGACTTAACTCGCCAAGAGCGAAATCGACTTAACTCGACAGAAATTAAGTCTACTTTACTCACCAGGACTGAAATCGACTTTACTCGACAGAAATGAAGTCTACTTTACTCGCCAGGAGTGAAATCTATAGTGCTCGCCAGAAGTTAAACCAACTCTACTCGCCAGTAGTGCAATCGATCGCTCCATTGTAAGTCTCGAATGTCCGCCCAACGAGCTGCCGAGGGCGAGTCGGGGTTTAGTGCACTCGCTGCTACGGCTTAAGTTGTCGAGCAAGGAAGCTAAAATTTACGTTACCGGCGTTGCATTTTCCTGACGAAAGTATCGCCCAGGCTCTGTCGGATCCAAGGAGTCGGATATAAGTTACAGTGCACCGAAGAGGCAACGTGAAACGGAAAACCTTGTAGTGTCGCTGTTCCATCCGTCTCCACAGTCTTTTCTAGTCCAGTCTTTTCAGCCGCTATTCTCCATCGATTCAGCAAACTGGAAGTAAGCATCCGCGACCGACGAACCAAGACGAATCCTCTCGCCTAATTGAGATCCCCAGTTCCTCGCCAACCCTCTCTTTCCCGCCACCCAACGTAACTCGCATTGTGAGTCTTGAATCCCCATCCAGCGAGTCGCCAAGGGCGCTTCCGAGTTTGATGCACTCGCTGTCTCCGCTGGAGTTATGGAGCAAGTAAGCTAAGATGTACGTTACCGGCGGTGAATTTTCCTGCAGAAGGTACCTCAATTCCCGCATCTGTCGGATCCGAGAAGCGGGATAAAAGTTTCAGTGTCGTGCACCGAAGAACCAGCGCGAAGCGGAAAACATTGCACTTGTCGCTGTTCCATCTCTATCAACAGTCTTTTCTAGTCTCTCAAGCCGGGATGCCTCGTTGATTTGGCTGAGTAGTTTCGGCGACCGACGAGAACGAAGATGAATCCTCTCGCCTAATTAAGATCCCCGGTTCTTCGCCGACCTTGCCTTTCCCGCATCCCCAACGAAACCCGCACCTGCTGTCCGGCGGGATAAATGGTTCGGCGATCGGCCGGTCGATCGTTTCACGCATCGATTTCTCCCTGTATTCGATTACGGAAACCCCCGCAGATTGCCGATGGACCGGCTGCCGTACCGCACCCTTGCCCCGACCCCAACCGGCTATATTCTTCTCACCGTATATACCAACTTTTACTGCACTATATGGAACCCTCGCCAGTAAAGCACAACGGTATAGAGACTTTGCGGCTCTCACCCTATTCCGATAACTCTCGCGATAGGCTCGCACAGCTTCTTCCGTAACTTCATCGCTTTCGGCGTCCACCCTCCCCCATCCTCGTGCAGCTTTCGACGCCAATACCGAAATTCATTCTGTGCCGCGGTGTGTCGATTGAGCTCTTTCCCGTGTGCTTCCGCAGCCCCTGTGCGCCTGCCTGGATATGTGCAATGACCGGCATTTTTCGATGACGTCGATTTACACAAAAATTACATTTTGGTATTTCTCGAATCTATCGTGTGAAATGATCATTTTTACAAAGCGTCAGACATATGGTCAAACTACCATATAGGTGTACAATGACCGTCATTTCTTTTTTGTCACAAATTCCGTCAGATTTTGAAAGGGAAAGGGCTTGAATTTGTGCATAATAAAAATTTCATTAAAGTCAACGTCTTTTGTACACTGTCCAATTCTTTTGTATTACGATCAGTCCGAATAATATGGTAAACATCTCTTACGGCTAATAAACTATGGGAAAGTTTAAGATTAAGTAATATCATTTCGCCGCGCCGGTTGGCGTTGGAAAATGGCCGTAATCACGTATTTTGCCGTCTTGTTCTAGCAAGCACACCCAGAAAAAAAAATTATTTGACGGCCACAGTTTATTTGGTTCAAGTAAAATATTTATTTGATTTAAATAAATATTTATTTAAATCAAATAAATATTTTACTTGAACCAAATAAACGGTGACCGTCAAATAATTTTTTTTCTGGGTGCAGAGTAACTGAATAACATGGTAAAGATACCTCACGATTAATATAGTATGGGACGTTTAAGTTTAAATAATATAATTCTTCCGCGCCGGTTGGCGTTGGAAAATGGCGGCGATTAGTATTTGCCTTGTTGAGCTTCAGCAAGCAGTGGCGAGGTCATTTTTTGGTCATTTTTTGGTCGGTCATGTGACGGACACGTGACGGTCACAGGACCAAAAAAGGACCAGTCGTAACTTAGGTGCACATCTCTACTCCTGCCACCAGCTGGACCGGACAACTATAGTTCCCACTCAGGTCCGGCTGGGAGTCTCCATGCAATCCGGGTCAATAGCTTCTTTTTCCCTCGCGAGCTGCTAATTGCGCTAGCCGAAGGGAGCCATATTTTTTCCGCGCCGGAGTCTCGACTCGGATTACTTCCATCTTCGTCGGATGTCGGACTCGTTGGATCGATCTGCACGTCTACTGGGCTATGAAAAATTGTTAAACGGCTTGAAGCCTGATTAGTTTTTTTTTTCTACGGGATTAAGCGTCAATTCTCGGGGTTGTAACAGGACGAAGAGGGTTCCCGGAAAGAGGCTAAATACTGCCAGATTCTGCGAAAAAAGGGATTCAGATTTTTTGCTGCCTCGCACAGTGAACAATAATTCCGCAAAATCAGAAAACGAAGTTTCCTAAAAATAATTTTGTTAAATAAGTGACAAATTGTTCTTTTATTTCCGGTGTTATTAACCATTTCAGTTTGTATTTCCGTTGGTAAAACTGGAGTTGGAAGGTGCGATCGAAAATTTAACGAATAAAAAATCGTGGACGTTTCTGGACAATAAGTTGTGAAAAGTACAAACTTTTTTTACTGTGTGTGATCGAAGGGTGAAGTGGAAAAATGACGTACGTGATCAGACGCACGCGCGACATTACTGTTCACAGACCACTGAACTCTTTGAGAGGTGTCTCACATTTCCGAACGTCGAAGATACTCGAAATTATCTGCGGGCACGTGTAAAATGTACGGAAGTCACTTTGTTACAAGAGACGCGACGTCCATCGCCAGGTCGGGCCGGACTTGGTAGTTTCTTGCTATACGCAACTCGGGAGGTGACTCGGCTTTGCGACAGACCGAAATGACCTTTCATTCTGCAGGTGCCTTTGAAGTACCCCGGCACTTCAAAGGCATCGAAAGGCAAAGCTCCGTTTCAGTACGGAGCTATCGTTACGATGGCGGAGCGTGCGAACTTCGCGATACGAACTTCCCGTGGACACGTGACGCTTAACACTTTTTATTAAACAAAATATATATATATTGATTTAGTATAAAAATAAAGAAATTTTACGCAATTAAAATAAGTTAGATTCAATGTTTTGTTCTCAACTAACAATTTTTGAACTTGTCATGTGTTCTATCTTTTTCGAACAAATATTAATTCACTGTGAAAAGGAAAAAATTTCACGTGATTAAAATAAGTTAGTTGGATTCAATTTTTTTTTGTCAAATAACAGTTTTTGACCTTGTCATTTATTCTATCTTTTTCCAAAAACTATTTATTCAGTGTAAAAGGAAAGAAATTTCACGCGATTAAAATTACTTAGTTGCATTAAATATTTTGTTGTCAAATAACAGTTTTCAAACTTGTAGTTTCTTCTATCTTATTAAAAAAAAATATATATACGGCTTAAAATGAATCAACTTCCAGGTCATTAAAATAGGTTAGTTAGATTAAATATTTCGTCTCAAATAACAGTTTTTCAACCTGCAATTCGTTCTATCCCATTCGAAACAAATATCTCTACGGCGTGAAAAATAATGAAATTTCTCGCAATAAAAATAAGTTCGTAACATCCATTCGTGTTCTCGAATGACCGTTTATATACTCGCAGCTTGTTGGGGGGGGGGGGGGGGGGTAAAAAAAGATGCGCTTGAACGTGAGTGCAGAATCGGGCCGCTGGCTTACCCGAGGTTAAAAAGGTCGTCGAAGAAGCTCGCGTGGGAGGGAAACTCGGGTACTCTCTTCTATCAGGAAAACATATGATATCATCGTTGTTGCACGTGTCCTGCGTGATCGTTGAATCGAGTGCCCAGGTCGATGTTATAACGAGAGAGACGGAGGACAACGAGAGAGACACACGGGGAGAGTACAGAGAGAAGCGGTTATCGACTACTCAAGCGGGTCAATAGCCAGCAGCCGTTTCGCCGCTCGCGCCCGACATCCCCGATAAGGGTATCTCTTCGAAGGTTTCCGATAAATTCGTACTCGGAAAAGTGTCGACGTGTGTATGTTGGTCGTTCGCGATCGGCCCGATCGACGCGCGACCGAACACAATCGTTACCGGGCGCGCACACACGCGAATTCACATGCAACGACGCACCCGAAGTAAATCGAATGTCACATATTCCGCGTTTATGTGTTCGCGGATAATATCGATCACTCGACGAGTATCGGACGGAGCGGATATGAATGCGGGGGATTCCTGCGGCATAACACATTCGGCCGAGCGATCCTATAACAGGCCCGATGAAAAACGTGGAAATTATTCGACGAGGACGCGACGATGAATTCTATGTCTATACTCTGTTCCTCTCATTTAATCATTGTCGAGTACGTCATTCTCTTGATTTTTTTTTTTTAAGCGACGAGACTCGGTCGAACAAAAGGGCGAAAGTCGCGGAGGGTCTTCGGCGGACTTTTTGGTCGGAGGGAGAAGTCAAAGGTTCGAGTAAAATAAGGAAGTTCAAAGTTGAGCTGTTGAGGGGAGGCTAAATACCGACACTGACCTCCAAACTTCGAACGTCATTTTTATTTTTAAACTTTTCAATGGGCAAGAGGTTTTGAGAAGTACCGCGGTCGGTAAAAAAGATCGCCTTCGATCGTTAGATTTTCATTAGATTTTCATTGATCTATCTGATGCTTGTGCGAATCTAATTTGATATAAAAATAGTAAGTATTGGAAAGCAGGTTAGGCCATTTGTTACCGACTGAGCGCGGGGACTGGTGTTTCAGACGGCCTTAAGGACGTGTTATTATCGTTACGACTCAGTCGGTAACGATAATCTGTAATGAATGCCATTCAGAGACCGTAGACCGCCTTAAGGTCATGTGAAAGATACCACGTGACATATGAGTACGAGAAATATATATATGCATTTTTCGAATCAATGCCATTTAAAATCGGTTGACGTTTCGGATAAAATGGAAGCATCATCGGACGCGGTATTAAATTGTACATCCGCTAATGCTTTGCTTTTTCCCGAAAAGGCTACGGTCTCCGAGTCGCATTCGTTACAGATTTTGGTTACCGACTGAGTCGTTTCACATGTCCTTAACAGCATGTGAAACACGTTCTCAGCGTGTCTCTCTCGCTCCGCCGGGAGCGCCACTTGCACGCAGAAAAAAAATTTATTTGACGGCCACCGTTTATTTGGTTTGAGTAAAACATTTATTTGATTTAAATAAATATTTATTTAAAGTAAATAGTTACTTAAATGAAATAAATATTTATTTAAATGAAATAAATATTTATTTAAATGAAATAAATATTTATTTAAATGAAATAGTTACTTAAATGAAATAAATATTTATTTAAATGAAATAAATATTTATTTAAATGAAATAAATATTTATTTAAATGAAATAAATATTTATTTAAATGAAATAAATATTTATTTAAATCAAATAAATATTTTACTTGAACGAAATAAACGGTGGCCGTCAAATAAATTATTTTTCTGGGTGTGCTATCTCTCTCGCACTCCATAGTGTTTCACATGCTCTTAAGAGCACGTGAAACGCCGCGGTCGGTAATAAAAACTCTAATCAACTTTTCTAAAAGGGGCGGTTCTTCACAGTCAAAAGAAAAGTCTCACCGGAAGCTGGCTTGATATCCGTTTCCAATGAGACTTCTCTTTCGAGCCTCCACTGGCGGAACCCGTGAAAAAAACTTGATTACACTTTCTGATGCCGAGCAAGCCCGGGTAAGGTTGGGAGGCGAGCGTTCCGTATAACGTTAAGCACGAGTCAGGGATGTCGGGCGTGACGAGCGGGATGCAGCAATACTTTTAATGGCTCGGCACTGTTACAGGGATGTCGAGAGTCACGAGCGGGATGCTGCAACACCTTCAATGGCTCGGCACTGTTGCAGGGATCCAAATATAGCGGGCAGGACGTCGCTTTAAAAAAAGTACAAGTCCGCGTGTAATTGGCAATCGGTGCATGGGAAAGTTATGAGCGAATAACCGAACGAGGTCGCGAAGACAGAGTGCAACGAAAAATAGGTTTGGTAACGAGGGGTCGAAATGATAAATCGTTCTATTAAAACCATCGATGCATCCGGAAAATAATTGCGTACCGTCATTTCCACTCCGACCCGGGACGAACTGCTTTCATCTAAAAACAAATACCCGAGTAGAAATTTTCGAGCGTTACATCGGGCCCTGATAGGGTCCTGATAAGGCCTTATCAGGCCCTTGTCAGGCCTTATCAGGACCCTGTCAGGGCCCGATGTAACGCTCGAAAATTTCTACTCGGGTAAGACACATCCCGAGTAGAAATTTTCGAGCGTTACATCGGGTCCTGATAGGGTCGTGATAAGGCCTTATTAGGCCCTTGTCAGGCCTTATCAGGACCCTGTCAGGGCCCGATGTAACGCTCGAAAATTTCTACTCGGGTAAGACACATCCCGAGTAGAAAATTTCGAGCGTTACATCGGGCCCTGATAGGGTCCTGATAAGGCCTTATCGGGACCCTATCAGGGACCGATGTAACGCTCGAAAATTTCTACTCGGGATCTTTCGTAAAAATGATGGAATTCCTTCGCCATTGGATCGCCCTTCTGAATGATGTGTAACTTGCGAAGCGTCGAACGGTACAACGAGATCCGATCGACGAGGGCGCGTCACCGCCCAGATTTGGGTCGTTCGTCGTCGCGCCGTACAGTTATTGGCAATTCGCGGCACGTTGGAGGAGCCTGACACACACCCGACACACAATGATTTCGACTCTCGATAACCATTGACAATTGTCGTACCAGTGACGTATCGGCCGCTTATCGCGGTGTGTCGCGGCAGGACATCCGCGGGCCATTATGATAAACTTCATTCAGCATCGCCGGCACCGCTCGCATTTGCTCAACGGGCGTCTCTCCGAGTTGTTGCCTGGGACTTCTTTGTGCTCAACCGTAACGCCCATAACATTCCGGCGTGTATCGCGAAGTTGTGAACAGTCCGAATCACGACAATCGAAACAATTGCCGAATCAATGCTCGCCGCAACTGCGTGCGCAAAAGCTTATTCCGTCATTTCCGGTTTCAAAATATCACTTTTCAACCGGAAGTGATGTTATACGGGAAATGCGTCACTTCCGGTTTGAAAATCTCGGTTTTCGACCGGAAGTGACGTTATACGGGAAATGCGTCACTTCCGGTTTGAAAATCTCGGTTTTCGACCGGAGGTGACTTCGTACGGGAAAACGTCACTTCCGGTTTGAAAATCTCATTTTTCGACCGGAAGTGACGTCATACAGGTGATACGTCAGTTCCGGTCGGAAATTGATATTTTCAAACCAGAAGTGACGTTTTATTGTATGACCTCACTTCCGGGAGAAAACGCGAGCGAGGGCAAAAGTTATGTGATATGAGGGATATGAAGGACGCCGGAGTTTTAATGGAGTGTCTCCGAGAAAGAGCTACTCTGCATATTATTGTAACCCAGCGGGTCGTTCTTTCCTCAGAATAATTTGAATACCAATGTAATAAAATCACATAAAATTATTCATTACCCGCAATAAATTAATAGACCTTGTCGTGAATCTGTCGGGGGGGGGGGGGGGGTGAAAGAAAAATGCAAAAAATGTGAAAAGTTATTCGGCGATAAGAGGGCAAAATCGATGTGGCAGATAAGAGGCGGGTCGGGGCGGCGGGGAAACCAGGGGCACGTTGGTCGATCCGTAACCATGCAAGGCACATCAATCTACTGCAACATATTCCAAGGCCGGCTCCGTCGAAGCCCTCCATAATTCATCCAAGATTTTTTTCTTTCCTTTTTTTTTGCTTTCTAGCTAACACCTTCGTTTTACTTTCAAACAATAAATGCTCCAGGTCACTCTTCCCTTCTTTCATTTATTTCTCGTCAACTTTGCTTTTGTGTTTATTTTTTGTTGTTTTTTTTAAGCTAAATTCTTCTCAAGCTTTGCTCTTGGCATTTAACGGCTTTTTACGACGCGCCCTTGGCGCATTCAACGCCGGGGCGTTTCGTCACTCTTGCGTAATTACATCACGTTGCACACATAGATTCGACGCTGTACGTATCATAAAAACTCTGGCACACGATCCCCGTTCATTTCTTTCTTATTTAAGTGCAATCTCGTAGATTCGTCACGAATCTCCGTCCGGTTTTACAATACCGCAGATTGGAGTGAAAACGCGGAGAGCTCGGCTAAATTGTCAGCGGCACCCACTCGAGCAGAACTCATTTGTTAAGTTCCTCCCATCGGGCACTCTCAACCCCTTTGCCGCGCGGCACCACAAAGAAATCTCATCCACGGCAATTCACCCTCATCTCGACAAGGCGACGGTGGCGTTAATCGCACAGTCGGGCTCGACCTACTTCGCACTTTAACGAAACGCTTCCAATGAGACTCTCGCTCTTAGTTGGCTGGTACAGCTTCTGCCGGAACACGTTCGTTGCCTAATTTCTTTCTAATATCCATGTTCACAAGCTTTACAATTTGGGTGTTTAAAAATGTTCTTTCTTTATTTTATTATTGTATTTTATTAAAGATATTTTATTATTGGTTATTATAATAAAATATCTTTTTTTTATTATTGTGTTCCACCATACAAATTTATAATTCTTAAGTTTCATTCGATGGAAGGTCCAACGTCCGGCGAAATTTTTTGTTTTTTTCTCAAACTTGATGAAAATTTCGGTCAGTTTTGATCAACATAAAAAAGTTTATTTTTTTATGGTAAGGATAGCGATTCCGACATGATAAAAATTTAAGCCGAGTCAGGCCCGGAGGTTGCGAGAGTCAGCCCGTAATGTTTGCGGCAGAACTTCTGGGTCGAAACTTCATTAAGTGTTCGACGACAACGTTACCCCAAACTCCGTTGTTCTCCCCTGCCCGTTCGCCGTCTAATAGCTTCCAAGTTCCACCCTTTGACGCGACGCCAACTACTCAATCTTGTAGAAGAGTCATCACGGATAGGTCGAACTTGTGTCGAGCTTCCGGTTCGGGTTTCCCAGACGGTAACTACGGCGTCTCCTCTTCGCGTTCAAGAAAACGGAAGCCGCGATTTGTCGGTTTGTTCGGGTCAGAGTTTGCCGACACACGACCCAAGACCGCGTGCCGAAATGGTTGTCCATCCGAATTCTAATTATCTCGGCGGATTTCGGATTCCGCGATTTTACATTCTCGCGCCGTTAAACGCCCTCGAATTTCGACTGCCTCGGAGACAATTTTCGTCACCGAATATATACGCCGCCCCTTAAGATAGTCCTTGTGAATAATGTTCACTTCGCATAAGTTTTAGAGAAATTAGAGGGAATTGTAAACACTTCGCGATTGTATAAAAATCTGAAAAAATTCAAGCGTATTAAAGCTGCTGAAAAGATTAATTTTTCATCATAATAATTCCAAAATGTTATCAACAAATTGGCACATTTATATCTCTAAATTCCGGGAGTTTTTGGTAGAGTTCTAATACGGTAGAGTTGTAATGCGGGAGAGATGTTTTCTGGTTAGAAAACATCTCTCTGATGTTTTCTGGTTAGAAAACATCTAGAGTTGTTAGAATTATCTTTTTTGGGAGAGTTATTATCCGGGAGACTTGTTTTCTGGTAGAGATGTTTGGGGAGAGATGTATTCTGGTAGAGTTGTTATCTGGGAGAGTTGTGAGTGGTAGAGATATAAATGTGCCAACAAATTGATGAAAAATAAAATAGTTCAACAAATCTCCCCGAAACATAACTTTTTTTATAATGAACATTATTATTTCAGTTTTCTGAATACGTGTGAATTTGTTTAGATTTTTTAATTCACAAAAAAAAAATTCATAGTGTTATAATAAAATTATTTTATTGTTATTATTTTTCCTCCGCTGCTTTCGCCTACCTAAAATAAAAAAAAATAAAAATATATATATAAAAATGCCTATCTAAAAATGATATAAATGCCTATCTATCTATCTATACTCTGCCTGCCGTTTATCTAAATAGATTTGGACAAAGTTCCGCCCTTTGACGCTCCGCGACTACTCAATCTTGTAGAAGAGACGGCGCAGATAGGTCGAACTTGTCTCGAGTTTCCGGTCCGGGGTTTCGCAGACGTTAACGACGACGTCCCAGAAAACGGAAACTGCGATTTATCGAAGTGTTCTGGTCAGAGTTTGCTCAACCACGTGCCAAGACCGCGTGCAGAAATGCTCATTCATCCGAATTCGAATTACCTCGGCGGATTTCGGATTCCATAATTCGTCGGCGATTTTACATTCTCGCGCCGTTAAACCTCGATTTTCGCACACGAAATGAGACCGCCCCGGAGATAATTTTCCTCACCGAATATATACGGCGCTTCTTCAGCCCGAAACGTTCCTCGTGGAAATGTGGAAATAAAATATGGAAAGCGTTCACTCCAGAATTTTGTTTAAAATTATTTTATTATTATTATTTTTTTACTCCCATTTTACTTGGCGCTCTTCTTTGCCCCATCCCATGCGACGCTACTCGATCAAGCTGTCGCTGACACGCCCGCAAACTTTTCCATCTTGAAGCGGCGCCAGTGCCTCATCTCATATGCTAAGCCCGGCATCGTTTCAGCTCCAATTTGTATTTGTCGTTTGAAGGAAGCTACCTCGGGAACCTCGCTCGTTCGGCACACGCCATACCGGGAACGAAAGTAATTTTACCTAATTTTGTTTGCATAACAACCCCGACTGTAATTATACCCGTTATAGCGAGTAATTACGGGTCATTAATCGTTGCCCTTGAAAATTTAACATCGTCGAAGTATATAATGATCCACTCATTATTTTTACTATAAAGAGTATGTTTTATCCGACATTTAGCTGAGTTATTTATTTGGTTTCTGGCACCTGCACTATTTCTGGTTACTATTATTATATATAATAAAGTTGGAAGGTCATTCGTGGACTCCACATGGACGCTCGATTTTGGATTCCATGGGTTCCTAACGAACGCTCGATATCCAGAGTCTATTATAATGTGTCACCTATCAATATCACCTCGACAGTTTTTGACCCTGAAAGTTCTGACTGCATTTCGAAAAACCCAACTCCCACTTAACACCGAAATAAAAAATCCGAAAATCCTATATCACTCCCGTATGCTATATTCTCGAGATTTAAGCGTTTATAGCATATGGGAGTGAAATTCGAAAATCATAAACCACTCCGATATGCTATATTTTGGAGATTTCGGCATTCATAGCATATGGGAGTGAAATTCGAAAATTATAAATCACTCCGATATGCTATATTCTGGAGAATTCGGAATTCATAGCGTATGGGAGTGAAATTCGAAAATTATAAATCACTCCGATATGCTATATTCTCGAGATATCAGCGTTCATAGCGTATGGGAGTGAAATTCGAAAATCATAAATCACTCCGATATGCTATATTCTGGAGAATTCGGCATTCATAGCCTATGGGAGTGAAATTCAAAAATCATAAATCACTCCGATATGCTATATTCTGGAGATTTCGGCATTCATAACGTATGGGAGTGCAATTCGAAAATCATAAATCACTCCGATATGCTATATTCTCGAGATTTCAGCGTTCATAGCATATGGGAGTGAAATTCGAAAATCATAAATCACTCCGATATGCTATATTCTGGAGAATTCGGCATTCATAGCGTATGGGAGTGAAATTCGAAAATTATAAATCACTCCGATATGCTATATTCTGGAGAATTCGGAATTCATAGCGTATGGGAGTGAAATTCGAAAATCATAAATCACTCCGATATGCTATATTCTGGAGATTTCGGCATTCATACCGTATGGGAGTGAAATTCGAAAATCATGAATTTATCCCAGGACTTCACTAACACTATACATACGTGCATTTGTGTTACAACAACGCGGTGAAAAACAATGGCACATTTTTCAAACATTTCTTTGTCCACGAACGACAAAATACTTTCCAGTCCTTACGCGACGATTATTACTCCTTAATTTTTCATTGATGTTACATTTCTTTTTCAGCTGAAAAAATGACTTGATTTTCATTTGCATAACAATCCAGGGTGTAATTATACCCGTTATAGCGAGTAATTACGGACCATTAATCGTTTCCCTTGAAAATTCAACATCGTCGAGGTATATAATGATCCGCTCATTATATTGTACTATAAATACTATGTTTCATCCGACATTCGCGTTACGGCTACGCGGTGAAAAACATTTGTCAAACATATTTATGTCCACGAACGACAAAATTTTTTCAATTCTCACTTTTTTTTTAAGCTGACAATACTCTTTGAAGAGAAATCACATTGCTTTCCCTCGCTTACACCAATATCGATTTTTGTAACAATAAAAAAAACGATTGTTTTAAATTTTAAATAAGATATTCATTTTTTATGTTTTCAAAACTTTTGTGCCATTAAAAAAAATTGCACGCAAGGGTCGCCGGACGATTTATTTTTTCCGATTTTTCCGGTCGTACCCGCTTATTAAACCAAAGGTTCAAAGTTTGCGGACCATCGAAAGTCGACGGTCCCGGCCCGGCAAACTACAACCCCGTGCGCGAAAGCTTAATATCCAGAGATCCAATTTCGGCGTCGTAACGCGTCTGCATAGTTGCTTGGGTTGCTCGAGTAGCGTCGGTTGTATGCCTCGATGTTATGAGCCTTGGCACGCTTTCATAACACAGCCAAAGTTTAAGTAACTTTTTAAGGCCCGCGTCATTAAAATCGAATTAACCCCTTCGCTCCGGCCGAGACACACTCAAACATCCATCCGGTTATCCAAACTACTTAACCACGTACCAGAAATATTATTATGCATAAATATTTTTTAGTTATGGAAACGGCAGAACTAAAAAATTTAAATAAATTATTAAATAATTATGAATAAATTTTGAAAGGGTGAAAATACGTCGCAGCCACATCTGCGAGGAATTATTTTCGCTGAAAACCCGTATTATAGTTCGCTGCTCGATGTAACCAATTACATCGTTGATTGATTACATCGAGATAAATTGCTGATGCGAAACAACATAATTGTCTTTTATTACCTCATCGTTTTTTATGATTGCTGTTACCGATTTTTAAGTTATGGAAACGGAAGAATTTTTTTTTTAAGGAACACCTCCAAGTCATAAAATAGATGCGGAAATGATTTAAAAACGTTGCATTCATAAAGATACGTGAGGGGTGAATCGAGACCCGTGCACTGATAAAAAAGTGCAGTTGAATCAACCAAGATTCGGGCAGGGACGTTCAAACAAATATTTAGTTGGTCGAACAAAATATTTTAATGATTCAAAAATATTTTGCTTCAATCACCCAAAAAATTGTTGAACTAACCAATTTTTTTTAGCTGTACCAACAAAATATTTAGTTGAACGTCACTGCTCGAATCTTAGTTGATTCAACCGTATTTTTTGATCAGTGTGAGGAATGATTTTCGGTGAATTCGCGTATTACGGTTCGCAGCTCATTATATCGTTGACTTAATAACGTTAACACGAAAATTGAATCAGGGTCAAGCTTTTTAGCAAGAACGCTCCCCGTCGCTACACCTAAGTTATACGCGGTCGGTTATGTGCGTTGCTCGACGCACTCCGGCCGATCCATAAACTCCCACGCCTTACGGTTTTGCCGGTAAATACACTAATATACATACTACGTGGAAAAGCTGGGTTTACGATGAAAAAAAAAAAATAAAAAAAAATGCAGAAGAAGAATAAATAGACGGAACACGAGGCAGTTGCCGATACTTGCGAAAGTAAATCCACGAAGCTTTGAAGTCGACGCGTGACCAATCACAATGTTCTTATACGGCAAATACACGTGGGCGTGTTCGTAATACGAAACAACTTGCACGCGTCTCGACTACGTTACGAGTTTGTGCGGAACTTGAGCGAGCTCAAAGTTACGTAAGAACCGAGAAGCTCGATTCTTTTCCCCCGGCAACACAATCGAGAAAACTGGGGTTTAATTTTTGCAAAACAATTACTCGGGTCGCACACAACGCCGTTGTACGTGACGAGTAAGACAAAACACCCTTGAAATCCCAGTCGATCTGTGAGGTTGTTCAAGTTACGACACATAAAAAATGCCGATTCAACATCAAGAAAGAAATTTATAATTTTCATCCGGGGTATATTAATTTTTTTTTAATGAAAAGTCTTTAAATTTGTAGTGCAGAGTGCATGTTCGTTTAATGCTCAGGGTTAGCGAATAAAAAATTTTAGGGTAAATTGGATTTTATGTTTATTGAGATGCAGAGGCAATTAACATTGGACGGGTCGTTCTCGAATACGAAGCATCCAGTACTTATCGATAAAATTCAAAAATGTTCATTTAATGAACGGAGATTAATGAATTTCAAATTTTAGGGTGTACTGGATTAAAAGTTTATTTGGATGCAGAGGAAATTAAAATTGGACCGGTTTTTCTCAATCGCACAGCATTCAGTACTTTTCCACCAAATGAATGTTCATTTAATGCACTGGGTTAGCGAATTTCAAATTTCCAGCTACATTGGATTCAAAGTTTTTTTGAATGCGGATGAAATTTAAATTACACCGGTTGTTCACGAACACACAGCATCCAGTGCTTTTCCACCAAATTAATGTTCATTTAATGCACGCAAGTTAGGGAATTACAAATTTTAGGGTACATTGGATTCAAAGTTTGTTTAGACGCGGGGGAAAATTGGACAAGTTGCTCGCTAATTAATATTCGTTCAGTGCACGGAAGTTAGTGAATTTACATTGAATTCAAAGTTTAATTACATGCAGAAGAAATAACAAATTGATGGTTTGTTCTCTAACGCGCGGCATCCAAATTATGTCCACTAAATGAATGTTCATTTAGTGCACGGAGTTTAGTGAATTACAAATTTTAGGGTACATTGGATTGAAAGTTTATTTAGACGCAGAGAAAATCAAAATTGGTCGTATTGTTCTCGATTGCGCAGCATCCAGTGTTTTCCACGAAATTACCCTTCATCCACTTGCCTATCCAATAGTCCGGAATTTCAAACATGTTAACGTTACGACAACTCGTTCCGTCCGTTAATTGTCTTTCGCTGGTGTTTATCCACGTCCATTCGACTATACTGTTTTACAAACTGTTTCCACCGATCACGATCCGTCCATTCTATTTCAGGTCGACCGTTCTACCACGCTGGCTTCCGATAATGCAGGTAGGGAACGATATCGGTGACGTAACGCGCGGAGGCAACCCTGCCAAGCCGGCAGAACGGAGTTTCCAAATTGAGGCTGAAATATTTAAGAAACTTCGGCGTTTTGGGCGTTAATGTCAAGATTCGACAAATACGTTCGAAAATTCAATTTTTTCGAAATTGTTGTCAAAGATAATATTTTTTGTTACACTGAAAAGATGTCGCCTCTCACATTGTGCTTCAAACGGAACATCCTAGTAAGTACCCAATAACTCGATATTGTTTGTTTATTTTCATTTCATATTTACCGTCTTTATAAAAAATAGCAAAAAATTGTGAACGTTTGTGGGCAGTAAATTGTAAAACTTACAAACTTTTTTAACTGTCTATCTAGTACTTTATTATTGAGACCTAGTGACTTCCTTAATCAGAACGCTACAAAGGCCCAGTGTTGGCACGGCCACGGCCAGTGTTCGGCCAACGCCTGTCGAGATTTCTCAATAATTGAGAAAAACTTCCCAGTAATTGATATCATTAAAAAAAATACTGGTTTGGTCTCTTCGTGACGTGAGAATCTTTCGATTTTCCATGCTCCTAAGATGATTTCAACTGTCCGAATTCCGAAGTATATCCGGGAAATTTAGATTCCACCACGAAGGAACCCGGTTTGCGCTTCGGCATTGAAAGCTCGAGATGCCGATGGGCGAAACCGTATCGTGTGCAATCGATGTCGCGTTGCCAATTTCGCTCCGAACTGTTTTCGAAGCGGCGCTTCGAATGCGCGCAGCCTCGACGGTCGGGGGAAACCACAATTGTGATCCGTTCTCATAAATTATTTGAGGAATACTCTGACAAGTCTCGCGATCCGTGCTAAGGGCGCGTTCCGATTATTCGAGGTATTTACCTAGAATAATCCTGGAATAATCCTGGAATAATCCTGGTACATCGTGATGCTCGCTATGCCCGTCACGTACCAGACCAGGACTCCGTCGGGTCGTGTTCAGCAGGTAATCGGACAGCTTTTGATGCTTCCCGGATGTGACTTCTTGGACTATTTTTTTTTTTTTGTTTCCAATGAGGGACTTTCTACTTAAGCGTCTATTCAGATAAAATACGATAAATTACGTCCCTCGGTCGAACCCTCTTAACGACCGTATTCACACACCTTTAAAAGAATCGTAAATTTAACGTACCGGTCTGGACATTTTTAGGGTAAGTTGGACTCACATGGCCATGCTTTTTTAAACAAAGAAAATCGGAGTTTTAACGTTAAAAAACCTTTACATTTTTTGTACAGTGAAATTAATGTGAATTATTGGAATTCGAGACCTCCGATAGTAAAATAAAAATTAATTATATAGTAAAATAAAAATTAAAGTAACTTATTAAAGATAAAGTATTTTTAATTTCGATTGTCATTCTACTAACAAACTGCCACGTGGAAAATGTAGTCGAACTCATAAACTTCTGTACGTGAAACGCCTTAAAGTAATACGCCGATATTTACGAGTTTGAAAAATAAAAATGGCTACATACATGTTTATCTCCGCTTTTTGTCATTATTTACGTTATAAGTTCCGCGGAATCGAGAGGTACGGTAAGCACAATATATTATTTACGGATAGTTATCTGGGTCACACTGCTCGGGCTGCTCGGGGATATCTTTAAGCGGGAAGACGGAGAAAAGAAATACTTTCCTATTTATTTATTGGATGGGAAAAGTCGAATCTCAAAGGTATACAGCACGCTGCGGTATTTTCTATGGTTCGCGGTGATCGAGGATATCTCCGGAATCTTGCCGTCAGAAGGGATACTTTTTTTGCTCTCGAATATCGACGAGGGAGAAATACGAAATATCCACACATATTCAATATACAAACGCGTTGGAATTATTTATTAGAAAAAAAGGGGAATAAAAGCGATGAAACAACTGTATATACTGAGACAGCATATATCGTGTTGCGGATATGACTTTATCGATTTAATAATAAAGCACTAAACAGAGCATTAAATTTGTATGAAAACGCACCTTGTTTGATTATCGACAATTCGTGCAATTGACGCGGAAGCAAAGTGAACATTTTTATTTCAGGCTATTTTTCAATCGATTTAATAATGAAGTACTAAATAGAGCATTAAATTTGTATGAAAACGGGGCTTGTTTGATTATCGAGAATTCGTGCAATTGACGCGGAAGTAATGTGAACATTTTTATTTCAGGCTACTTTTTAATCAATTTAATAATGAAGTACTAAATAGAGTATTAAATTTGTATGAAAACGGGGCTTGTTTGATTATCGAGAATTCGTGCAATTGACGCGGAAGCAATGTGAACATTTTTATTTCACGCTATTTTTTAATCGTTTTAATAATAAAGTACTAAATAGAGTATTAAATTTGTATAAAAACGGGCCTTGCTTGATTATGGATAATTCGTGCAATTATTATGGAAACAATGTGACCATTCTTTTGCAGGCTATTTTTTATAGCAAAAACGATTAAGCGAACAATTCAGTGTTTTTTTTTTATTTCGCGGTACGCAAAAGAAAGTCTCGTGTCGAATGGGGAACATTTATCCGTTTTGACCCGGTCTTCCCGAAATACTGCAAGAGCCAAAGTTTAAAACTTTGCATTAAATTAAATTTCCGATTCCCCTCCCAGCCCGCCGATCCGCCATTTCTTTCCGGTACTGTTGCTAAGTTTTTAATTGCTTTTTCTTCCCTTTATTATCTTTTCTTCAATTTTTTCTTCCTCCTCTTTAATTGTTTCAGTCTCACGCGGATTCGCCACGGACTCGCCGATTGTCGTCGAAAGTTCGTCCAGACTGGCATTAAATTTTTCAGACAGATAAGCAAATGAGAAACTGCGGCGAGACCGGATCTGTGACGGAGAACAAAGACGAAGAGATTCGGGCCGTCGGAAAACCCACGGTATGCCTTTTTGTGCCCCTAAAGACATTTGCACGAGACTAAATTTTATCCAGTTATAACTGCTGTGTTTTGATTCGCACAAGCTTCGCGCCGGAAAATTCACTTGCACCCAGAAAACCATTTTATTTGACGGCCACCGTTTATTAAGATTAAGTAAAATATTTATTTGATTCAAATAAATATTTATTTAAATTGAGTAAATATTTATTTAAATTGAGTAAATAGTTACTTAAATGAAATAAATATTTATTTAAATCAAATAAATATTTTACTTTAATCTTAATAAACGGTGGCCGACAAATACATTTTTTTCTGGGTGTGGGGAATAAAATTATACAGGTGAAGAATTTTGTTCTTTCTAAAACAGTTCATTGGCAGAGACTTGCCAAAGATGAAATTTGATGTCATCCAGATATCTTCAGGTACATTGTCTGTTTTGCCATTTCATCATTTTTGGCAAAGAAAAATTACTCGTGCTTTTGGGTAGATCCGTGATTTTTAATTAGTTTTTTTTAATATAAAAAAAAAACATTATCGACCGATAATTAAACTATTCTGGTCGGACACTAAATAGCGCCTTTTGACTTTTATGTCATCCATATTACGCACTCGGACAGAGCGTTATTCCCGCGGAATTCACGAATACGTCGCTCACATCGCATCTGCATGAAATTAATTTCTTGTCATGATCAGAGCAGTCGAGTGCCTTCCCCCGCGATTCGGTCTTTGTCCCATTTGAATGCAAATCACCAAGTACGCCTCGGAGCTTTCGGTAGGGGAATTACTGTAGTACTATGGCAAAGCGTATGATTACTAATGTTGAGCTCTCCTCAAACGCGTCGCGGGCGTCATTTGACACATTTCGAATGCTCAGATTTTGAATTACGTGCACGATATTCTGACAGCTGTACTGTTTCAGTGTAATTATTCCTGTAATGAAAAACTGTACTTTTTAGATTAAAACAAAAAAAACTGCATCTTCGGGAACAAAAATTTTCGAATTATTTTCAATAAATTTGCTGATATGCTAGATTCTATAAAATGGTGCGTTAATTTAAAGAAATTTAATTGTTAATCTGTATAATTTTTATCCGTTTTGTGTATAATTTGTGTACAACTTTTATCCGTCTTTCCCTCGAATGACCCAAAAGGATTTATCATTGTGGCGCGAACGACAAAGTTATTTTTTTATCGCTTCTCTTTCACTCATTGAATTTGAGTGTACGCGATTAAGCTGGAACGAGCCCCTGCACTCAGGGGATGCTGTAAAACGTTAACGAGCATCCGCGAGAAAAATATCATGTAAATACGGGCGAAAGGAAAGTTCCGAAGAAGTTAACGTTTGGAAGAGTTCCGCTGGTCGAGTGTTTTTCCCAGATTCAAGCCGTCGAAAACAGTCGGACAAACCGTACATGTATATAAACGATGCGGGGCAAAATGGACGACGCTTGAATTTTACCAGTACAGTAGAACCTCGATTATCCGAACTGTGTCCAATTCGGATAATCGAACCGCAATTTTTTTTTACGGCATTATAACACGCACCTAAATATATAGATATATAAATATATAACACGCATATAAATGTATAGAAATGAAATAACAGTGTATATAACTTCAAAACATTTTTTTAAAATATATTTAATTATTTATAATTTTTTATATATTTAATATAGTTCTGTGAAATAGAGTTGTGAAATAGGGTTCGCATGATCGAGATTCGGCTGTAATTTTTACAAGTAAATTAAATTAAATTTAATCCTCGGAATAATTATTACGAATATATATATTTTTTTCCTTAAATCGGTAAAAAGTCGATTCACAGCTTCGGACTCACCCGAACGGTTTTTACTCGACCAAACACTTCCCCCTATACGATCATATATACGGAGCCTCAGGACGCGCTTGTGTCACTAACTCGTTTTACACAAGAGAAATTACGAGCTTCGCGAAAGTTCTGCACGACCAAAGTTGGGAGCCAGCTTATTCGCGAAGATCCCGGCGAAGGATCACACCTGGGTGAAGAAGCTCGCTAACAGTCGTAAGGATTTGGTTTTCACCACCGTTTCTTCGGCAACTTTCACCGACCCGAAACCCGCGCTAATTCGCAAAGTATCTTTCTTACTGGAATTTTTTAAAATCTTTAGATTGAAAAAATTAAAGAAATTTAAGACATTTAAGACAAAAATGTAAGTAATTTTAAAAACTTAAGAAAAAAAATGCTTAAATTTAAAAAACCACCTACGTGAATGTTGATCGCTATTGTCAGCATCGATATAATTTTAACAGTGGATAGTCCAGCTACCTGCGAACTTCGAACACATATTGGAACAGCCTACACCCAAAAGACGACGCGGGTCATAAGCTTCTCGATCGATTTTCATAAGCCCATCCGTGGCCCCGGAAAGGTTCCCTAAAAACCCTGAAAGGTCTCTACGACCAAAGTTCGGAGCGAAATTATTCGCTAACAGTCGTAAGGATTCAGCTATCACCACCGTTGCTTCGGCAACTTTAACCGACCCGTACACCGAGAGAAGGACCTGATGGAAATTACCATAAATCCGGTAAAAACCGGCAGAACTTTCTGGGAACTACAGCGACATCCTGGCTAACATTCATATTAAACTTAACACATTCTGCTACTGAATATGGTAATTTTTGCCGTCGCAGACACTACCCGAATATCGAGTAATTTTCACCAGAATATAAGTAATTCTTACTAGAATATATAGCAATTGCTCGCGTCCCGACAGCGAATCATTTGTTTTAGGTTTGTACGTTATATTGTGCGTATCAAATGTTTTTATGTATACATACAAAAAATTTGATTGACGAAATTCTCACTTTTAATCCACGGAATTCTCAGTTTTAATTTCGAACTTAATTTTGATCTTAAGTTAGCTCTTGAGTTTGATCTTAAGTTTGGACTTAGGGTAAAAGTGGTGAATATGGCCCACCCCGATTAACACGTAAATCAACGATATATGGACCGGTCCATATTCCCCACTTTTACCACAAGTTTGATCTTAAGTTCGATCTCAAGTTCAAACTAATGTCTTAAAGTTCGACCCTTAGATAATAAAATGCAACAAGTGAACAATAGTTCTTTCTTCCTAAATCGGTGGATTAACAAAGACTTGCCGAGGATGATACTCGATGTAATGAGGATATCTTCAGGCTCATGAATAGTACTATATATATAGATAGTAACAAATACGCCCCACGCTCCCTGCGGCCTTGCACATATACTCGAACAGCGAGCCTACAGCGAAAAGACTACGCTCGCCATAAGCCTCTCAGCCGATTTCCATAAGCCTATCCTCGGCCCTGCCCAAACATTAGAGAATCAATAGCGCGTCGCGATCCGTCTGAGCTTTGTTCTATGCTAATCACGACGCTGACGTCCCTTCACCGGAGCATTAGTGATCCAATGGCGGCGAAAGCCTCGTGTCATGCAGCCAAATCGATTTCGTGGAATTTGGATTAATTGCGGTTCTCTATCACTACTACGGACCCCGGAATATAGCGCGTTGCCTAAGAAGTTGGCATGGGGCGAGACGCGTAATGAGGAAGCCAAAGTTCCACGCTACGACTTCAAGATCTCCCGGAACAGCCGGGAAACCCGGAGAGATCAAAGGCATGCAGATTTTATTCCCCCGCTGGAGCACAACGGATAATTGACTTTTTTATTAGTTTGCATCGTTGGATTCATAATTACGTCATGGCCCTTTGCTCGTCCCGATCGGAGGGCTGCGACATAATATTTTATGAGTTTTTAATCAGCAGGGAGTAGTTTTGTAAAAAAAAGTTCGAGGCTATCGAATATCATCGACGAGTCTCGAGATGGAACGAAACGACGCGAAGAGGTCGAGATTGCGTTTCGCTAATATCTTTGTGAATTCGATACTTCCGCTCTATCGAGATGGTGAGAGGGAAGAAAATAAAGAAAGGTAAGAGATTAAGTAGATCAGGAAGACGATGAAATTTTTATAGTTTTCGATAAAAATTGAAGTAAGCGACTTGTAGCCACTCCGATTTCTCTTTATCCGCTATCCAATTACCGCGACGAGCTAACGAAATGGCCCCTTAAAAAGAATAATATGTCCGCGGCTTGCGCGAGTCCTTGCACGTGGCGCGCATGCGCGCGGTCGTAAAGAGAATGACGCGTCGGATCGCGTTTCGGCTCACCTCCGGGACGGGCACTTTTGCCGGGGGATACTTAGAGGCGGTCACCTACGACCCTCCCGTCCAGGAAGAACCATCGATCAGCGTGCTAAAATCGCATCAAAATATGAAGATATAGAAAGCGAGCGCCGAAACGTTCGGACTTCACCTTCGGCTATATTACTTTTAATTAAGTTAAATAAATAATTAAATAAATAATTAAATAAATAATTAAATAAATAATTAAATAAATAATTAAATAAATAATTAAATAAATAATTAAATAAATAATTAAATAAATAATTAAATAAATAATTAAATAAATAATTAAATAAACGGTCGATTTTTAGCGATATTCTGCCGTGCATACAATAATGGACGTGGAACCGTTTTGTTCCATCGAGGACCGAATTTTATCTTCATACTAATTTGTGACTCCCAATAATGAGCCTCTCGACAAAAGCGCATGAAAATAAGAAGATAATGAAGTCCGGAACGTTCGTACTTCACTTCCGCCAATATTTTATATTACTTTTAATGAAAAAAACCGGAAACCCAGCAAAACAGACGGTTATTAGCAATGTTCCGTAGTACATAGAAAAAATGAAGTCTCGAATAATAGACGAGGAACCGTTTTGCCCCGTTCTATCCGTTCCATGTTTTTTCTTATTCCGTCGAGGACCGAATCTTATCTGCATAATAATTTGTGACTCGCACTAATGAGCCTCTTGACGTATAAAATGTTCCCTCGCGAATCTAGTTTTACTTCCCTCCCACTCAACAAAAAACATTTTCACCCGTACATACAAAAAATGATATCTCGTCTCGAATAATGGACGTGGAACTATTTTGCCCCACTGATGTTTTTCCTAATTCCATCGAGGGTCAGATTCTATTTTCATATTAACTGGACTTGCACTAATGAGCCTCTCGACGTATGCAAAGTTCCAACGCGAACCTAGTTTTTTTTTTTTACTTTGCGGTCACACACGTCCCTCCCGTTCAACAAAAACAATCGATGAGCGCACCAAAGCCGAATGAAAATAAGGAGATATAAAAAACGAGAGCCGGAGCGTTCGGACTTTACATTCGCCAATATTATTTTTAATAAGAAAAACCGAAGCTGGGCAAAACGGACGATTTTTACCGATTTTCCGCTGCACATAGAAAAAATTTAAAAATCTTGTCTCAAATATGGACATGGAACCGTCTTGCCCCGCTCTTATTCCATCGAGGGCCGGATCTTATCTTCATATAAATTGGTGACTTGCACTAATAAGCATCTCAACGTATAATATAGTATACTAATATATATTATAATATAGTAAGTATGCAACGTTTCGTCGCGAACCTAGTTTTATTTTGCTACCTCGTTTCTCGATACTCTAACGATTTCACGAGAACTGTACGTAACTTCGAGGGTCGAGAGGATTGTATGCACGGTAAGCCGGCTCCTCGTCTTTCCAGTGGCCTACTACGAGAATAAATACCGTTTGGATTGTAGAACGAGTGTTGTTTCGAACGACATGGACTTTGTATAAACCGTGTCCGTGTTGAGGTATTTCTAGACATTGAATACACAGCTGTACAGTACAGGTCGGCTATTTGCGTGTAATTCCATCGCCGCAAGTGTACCGCACGACGATTCGTCGAGGAAAAGTTTTGATGTTCGCTAGTTGTTGCAATCTACTCGCCGAGTTTGTCGTTTTCGGTATGAAGAGAGCGCTAGTCTCGCCGTACAACGGCGTCGTTAGTGCTGCCAACTTTAGTACCAACTACAGTAATAATCTGTCGTGATATATCGTTGTATGCGTTACACGTAGTCCGACCAATCCTCGCGGGACCGCGAATTACAGCTGACATATGTCAACGCTGGTTGGGAATTGGTTCGGAAGTTAATGCGGATCGAGCTTGTACCAAGAGTAGTGGGACGTAGGATCGATTTCCCGTGGGTGCCGGGTCACCCTATTTCAATCCTATGCCTCGCGCATCAAATCCAATGGGATTCCCTTTCCGGCCCGCTCCATGTATCTATATGGAGATAGAGTCGAATCTTTTCATTTTTACTTACAGCATCATCCATGCGGTAACCCAGGATGGGGGAAGGATCCGCACGTGAGAAGCAGAAACAAATTCAAGCCGGCTCGTATGTTTGGGTCTTCGAGTTTCGTTTCGACGTTTCACGAGACACCGCCGCAGTCCCAAGTGTGTCATTTCCTTACCTCCGTTTCACAACAACCTCACGCCGAAACAAATGCGATGCGAAAGTCACGCCTTCCAGTCAGTTGCGGTTAGACCGGGGACCGAGTAGCACTTTTTTTTAACCACCGTTAAAATATATATTTAGTTAGTCGCTGAGGTTATCTTACCGGGTTATTCACCGCCCGACATCACTGACAGCATAACAAACTAATCGCGCTTACTAATAACTAAATGTTAAAAAACGAATGATTTTTACAGCTTCTAAGCTGCTAGCAACTTGCGGCTACACCGAGAATTGCGTCGCACTTTCTTTTGCACTGTTAAAATATATTTTCAGTTAGTCGCTGAGGTTATCTTACTTGTTATATTCACTGCCCGACATCACTGACAGCATAACAAGCTAATCGCGCATGCAACTACTGAATGTAAAAAAAAGGATTGACAGCTTTTAAGTTGCTAGCAACTTGCAGCTAACACCGAATACGCGCACTGCGATGCATGGAAAACAAACAGTAATTTTTGCAAACCGCCACATTTAAAAGCTGGTTTCGTCGTGGCGGCGCCACTGATCTTCCGATGTCATCCGATGGCATCCGACGGTAAGGAGGCTGCTAACGTCACGCCTGTTCGTGTTATTCCAGCGCACAGTACGTTTTCCTTTGGAGTTTCGTCGTGACATCTCTCAGTCGATGGTATCGACAGTTAGCTAGTTTTGTTAATTTACCTTTAATAACTCGCACCCGTAAGTATCTTCAAGAAATCAATAACACAGTTTAGTCGATAAGAATTTTTATCTCACCGCAAGATTGAGGTGGCTCGATAGGGATTAATATAGTTGTACACGCCGGCCGGTAATTTTGTGTACGTGGTCGAAAGCTTCGGAGAGGTCGACGCTCGGCTTCGTTATTGTGCTTTGCGTTCGGTCGAAGCTCACGATTTAACGTCGAACGTAAATACAACGACCGTTCAATCGTCTCGCGATATTTTCTTAAATCGTATGTTTATTAAAAAGCTTTATGTTTCGCACCGTGTAACCTAACTTTCGGGGGAAACTGCGACAGTCGCGCGTCAGAAAATCGCTTTGCACCAATTTAGGATTGTTGCGTTCTTTCAGGTAAAAAATAATTGAATTTATCGTTCCTTCGTCTCGCGATATTTTCTCACCTCATTCATTTTACTAAGTGCTTTTATGTTCCACACCCTGTAACCTAACTTTCGAGGTAAAGTACGACGCTCGCGCGTCAGAAAATTGCTTGGCACCGAATTACGATCGTTGGGTTCTTTTAGGTAAAATATAATTAAATTTGTTGGTCCCATGTACGATTCTTTTTCCTGCAAATATCGTGTATGCCGATGAAAAGTAATGTAAACATTACACAGGTCAAATCCGAGGAACTGAATAGTTATCTGTGCTGAACGGTTTCTTTTTGTTTTTCAGACCGACAATGGTGACCCTTTCGAAAGTGAGGGGCTTGCGAATGTCGGCTCAGAAGCAGGAGACGCTTCTGAAGCTGACTATCCTGTCGCTTGCAGCAGTGTTATGTAAGTGCGGCAGAAAAAAAAATGTAGAAATAATTTATTCGATATATATATATATATATTTTTATCCTAACTGAACACATTTTTTCATGGTCCTTTTGATTCGCAGCCTTTGCCACCCGCCTGTTCTCGGTACTGAGGTATGAAAGCGTTATCCACGAGTTCGATCCGTACTTCAACTATCGAACCACCAAGTTCCTTGCCGAAGAAGGCTTCTACAACTTTCACAATTGGTTTGACGACAGAGTGTGGTATCCGCTCGGGAGGATTATCGGAGGTGATGTAGAGTTTTTACACAAATGCAGATTATTGTTTGAAAATTTTTGAGTATGCAAATTTTTTGCTATTTCTTGCCGTCGATCCTTTCCTACTTATTGGAAAGTGCCCTAAATATGATAAAACTGAAGATAATAAAAAAACCAAAAAAAAATAACAATCAATAATTTTCTATACCATTTTTCAGGAACCATCTATCCTGGACTTATGATAACATCCGCCACTCTTTATCGTCTGGCATGGTGGCTAAACATTACGATAGACATACGCAATGTTTGCGTCTTCCTAGCTCCGCTTTTCTCGAGTTTCACGACTATAGTCACGTATCTGCTCACCAAGGAATTAAGGGTACGAAATTATAATTATATTATAGTTAATTCGGTACATTTTATAGTTTCCATAATAAGCTATGTTGCATAGAACTCCAGAGACAGATAGTCTTGAATTTGTCTTCGAATTTTGGAAACTAATTTCTAAAGCTGATATTTTCTATGCATTATTTTACAGGATTCCGCGTCGGGTTTGGTAGCAGCTTCGATGATAGCCATAGTTCCAGGCTACATATCGCGATCTGTAGCGGGATCGTACGACAACGAAGGAATAGCGATATTCTGTATGCTCTTCACCTACTACATGTGGATAAAAGCTGTGAAGACCGGAGCGATATTCTGGTCGACGTGCGCAGCGCTCGCCTATTTCTACATGGTTTCCTCGTGGGGTGGCTACGTGTTCCTGATCAATCTCATTCCGTTGCACGTTTTGACCCTGATGGTCACCGGAAGATTTTCGCACAGGATATACATAGCTTACAGTATTCTTTACTGCATCGGGACGATTCTGTCGATGCAAATCTCGTTCGTCGGCTTTCAGCCTGTTCAGAGCTCCGAACACATGCTCGTAAGTTGAATGTGACCTTCGGTTCGCGAAGGGTTTCTCCGAAACGCACCGACTAATTGCATCGATCTTTGTTCGCAGGCTCTTGGCGTTTTTGGCTTGTGCCAAATTCATGCTCTAGTCGATTATCTGCGCAGCAAAGTTTCCGACGCTGACTTCGATCTGCTCTTCCGAGGTCTCATCGCCTCGATGCTTACAGTCTCGGTCGTCGTTGGTGGAGTTCTGACGATCACGGGTCAGTTTTTGAAATTTTTTTGACGACCTTGTGCGAACCACTCACTGCCGATAAACGTGTAATTATAGTTTCATGCACATTTTTTAACACCGAATATTTGTCATTCGATCGGTTTCAGGTAAAATATCGCCGTGGACGGGAAGATTCTATTCTTTGCTCGATCCGTCGTACGCGAAAAATCACATTCCAATAATCGCTTCCGTATCGGAGCATCAGCCTACCTCATGGAGTTCGTTCTACTTCGATCTCCAGATACTCGTGTTCCTCTTTCCCGCTGGCTTGTACTTTTGTTTCTCCAAGCTAACGGACTCCAATATATTCCTCATTCTGTACGGAGTTACTAGTCTGTACTTCGCTGTAAGTTGAGAATTCATAAATCTGTTTTTACTATTTCCTGCTGATAAACATCGCGTGACCAAGACGAAAAGGTTGCACGTATTTGCTGTGGCGCGAAGCACAGTCGATACGCCTCCGTTTGTTTTAACGACGCGATAAAACAGTCGCGAGACAATTAAATCGAATCGTTCATTTGCAGGGTGTTATGGTGCGTTTGATGCTCGTTCTCGCGCCCGTTATGTGTATCCTGGGAGGCATCGGTGCGTCGTCGTTGCTTCTCACTTACATGAAACAAGTCGAGAGTGGAAAGGTCGTCGACAAGAAGTCACGAAAGTTTGAGAACAATTACGTTGTGAGGAGCGAGGTGAGTCATTCTGACGAAAAAAAATTATATTAATTGTTGAGAGATTCATTGTTTACTTATTTTTGTTTTAATGTCCGTAATCGTTCGAATATTTATTTTTATTTTCAGATCGCTACATTTTTCGTGCTGGTAATGTCAGGCTTGTTCTTGTCGTACACTCTTCATTGTACGTGGGTGACTGCCGAGGCGTACAGCTCACCGAGCATCGTACTGTCGGCTCGATCGCCGGATGGTGGCCGAATGATCTTCGACGATTTCAGAGAAGCTTACTATTGGCTACGGATGAACACTCCGGAGGATTCGAAGGTCATGTCTTGGTGGGATTACGGCTATCAGATAACGGCGATGGCAAATCGAACTATACTCGTCGACAATAACACGTGGAACAATACACACATATCTCGAGTGGGCCAAGCGATGGCCAGTTCCGAGGAGAAGGCCTACGAGATCATGAAGGAACTCGACGTCAATTATGTCCTTGTCATTTTCGGGGGACTCACGGGGTACTCGTCTGACGGTGAGAGACGCTAATAGCACTGATTTTCAATTTTGTTCTCATAAGGCTCGCTGCTTTATTTTCTCATTTTCAAAACGAAACACTTATAATCAGATAACGAATTATTGTATATTTTTTCCACAAATTCGTTACTTCACTAACGTTCTCACCGATTTGCAGATATCAATAAGTTCCTATGGATGGTGCGTATCGGTGGCAGCACGGAGAAAGGAAAATCGATAACGGAGTGGGACTATTACAATCCATCCGGTGAATTCCGCGTGGACAAGGAAGGTTCGCCAGTCTTGCTCAACTGTCTCATGTACAAAATGTGCTACTATCGTTTCGGTCAAGTTTACACCGAGGGAGGTGAGTCCAAATTCGATCTGTTTTCTTGTTCCACTCATCTCTATCGAGTACTCATTTATAAACGTTTGCTTTTTATGTCTTCGTATTCAGGAAAACCATCCGGATACGACAGGGTCAGAAACATGGAAATCGGAAACAAAGACTTCGATCTCGACACGCTGGAAGAAGCTTATACAACCGAGCACTGGCTGGTGCGAATCTACAAAGTCAAGGACTTACGAAACCGAGGGAACTAAGTGATTTGTTTTAAACCAATTATTACTATTGCGTGAACTTCCAGCGGAATGCGTGGTGTCAGTGCTGTCTCGTCATTGACCCAGTGAAAATTATCAATATTTTTTCTAGTTATCGATAATCGAATTTTTACCGCAATTACGCCCATCGCGTCGATTTAGAATAATCCATACGTACCACAATACTGTTAAGTGTCACCATCTTCGTTAAGCGAAACACATCCTCTTTTTTTACATAAAAACTCGAATACAACATTTTGTAAAAAAAAAAATACTCCACTCAAGTAGAAGTTCTTGCAATATTTTTGTCGCACAAAGTATGAGGTTTCATTAATATTCAAGGCATTCCTAATAGGTTGGATCGAGGAGTAAACAGGCATAATTGAAAGACTGTAAGGAGATGGCATAAAAAATATGAGTATTTATGTGGTATATTAACAATATACAGTTTGTAGGTACAAATACGAAAATATTACTTAAAATTAATCCCATTCGCCGATGTACATTGCGCGGGGTGCCGGAGGTATAACGCCCCTCGTCGGTATGGGTAACCTGCCGTATATATGGTTGTACGGAGAATCAATTCTGTCGTCCGAATCTGCAACAGAACAAAAAAAAACCAAAATTTATATACTCCCGTTAGCTTATGTCAGAATTTCGGGTCACGATTTCTTACTCCGAAAAAAAAACATACCGTAGGTTCTACAACGAGATAGCTCGGTAAAAAAAAAATTGCCATTTTAATCCAACAGTGCTTGAGGAAGTCGAGTTAGCGATGTGAGTGACTGTAACGTGACCGTCATTCGAAACTACATAGATAGCGGTTGTACCCACATTATATCAGTAAAATACTTAAAATATTCACAAATTTGCATCACATTCTCGGACGATTAGTATGTGTTTTCAGCGTTTTATATTTTTCAATTCTCGAACAGCTTTTTCAAAAGGATATGTTAATTTCGCTATGAATAGGTATGTTCTATACGTGAACCGGAAAACTATGCTCCAAATTTGCATCACATACTTGGGCGATTAGTATGAATATTTCCGCGTTTTTTTCAACTCTCTCGAACAGTTTTTTCAAAGTAATATGTTATTTTTCGCTCTAAATAGGCGCTTCATATATGAACCGGAAAACTATGCTTCAAATTTGCATCACATCCTCGGGCGATTAGTATGTATATTTGAGCGTTTTCGTTCTATTTTCTCTAACAGTTTTTTCGAAGTAATATGTTATTCTTCGCTCTGAATAGGCGCTTCATACATGAACCGGAAAAATACACTATAAAAATAAATTGTAAATGTAATGTACTAGAATTTGAAAATTGCTTTCATTAATTGAACATTAACGTACTTTTTTGCAAAATTAAAATACCAGACATTAAAATTATAAATATTCTGCCTCAAATTTACAAAAATTTTCTTTAAAAATAAAAATTTCAGAAATAGTTCATGTAAAAAAGCTTCATTAATTTAAAAAAATGTACAGTGTGCTTCAAATTTGCATCACATCCTCGGACGATTAGTATGTACATTTGAACTTTTTTATTTACTTTTCTAACAGTTTATTCAAGGAAATATATTATTCCTCGCTCTGAATAGGCGTTTCTTGTATGAACCGGAAAACTATGCTTCGAAGAGTTGAAGATGCGTGCGCGACAAGAACGAAATTTGTCTCTTTATCGCAGAAACGTTTTCGTGAATAATTCACGTACAGTAGAACCTACGGATTTTTTTCTCTCGGAATAGAAAAGACGATAGAAAGATGAAGGAAGAGAATGCGGGAGAGTTCGTGAGGGAGAAAAGACAGAGAAGAATTTGTACGTACGTACCGAGTCCGCTCTCGAAGCTTCTCGCATGGTAGACGATGGGTGGTCGCTTCGCTGGTACGTGATGTCCATAAATTTGTGATGACTGACTGCTGACGTATCCACCGGTGCCGCTCACGTAGGACGGAGCCGGCTGAGGTCTAACGTAGCCGTGCGGTGCGAGCATCTTGGTCTGGCCGTTCTTTGCCATTTTTACAAAGTTCGGTACACGCGCTCTGAGGCCGCAATAATACGGGTCGTCTGTCGAGTTAAAATACGATCGATCAGAGTTTCATTCTTCAACGTAAAATAATTTTTATTCAACATTTTTTTTTTCACAGCACAGCAGGCGATTCGAAATACGGAAAAGCGGACTCGACATTTCGATATATAAACGTGAGTAAAAACAACAGCAATCTAATATTAGTAACGTGAGATTGTGTAATACGATTATTTTTTTATAGATAAAATTTGGAAATAATCTTACCATATTTTTTACTATCATTTTTTTTACTCTTCTTCTCGTCGCTGACTATGACCGCTGGTCTATGATTAGTTCCATAGTCGTCCTCGATATCGTCGTAGTCGGGCTGATTGTGAAATTAAAATAAAAAAAATTAAAAATCACACATTTTCCGATCGAATAAGATCAATGTATTCAGGTGTATTCTTAGTCACATTCTTCATTGTTATTTTTTTCAATCAATTTCTATTGTCCGTATTATGTTTGGTCGATATATTAATATTGTCCTGTAAATGGGTTATGCCCATCAATAAATAAATAAATAAATAAATAATTAAATTTTCTCGTATATATTTGGAGGATAAAAAAAATGATTATTATTTTTTGCAGGTGGGTACCTTAGGAATGTGCGAGATGTCATGGCCGTAGAGATTTTCCCGTGGCGGTAGTTTCGGAGGTCTTTCGCCGCGCCGGTGCTGGTAAGTGCCCGACTGTATGTATATCTGTTCGCGAGGGTCACGTCCGGTGTTCAAGCCATCGCTGGGTCCGGAGGACGAGGACACGCCGGCGACGCTGTAAGGATCCTCGTCGGGAATCGGTATTCTCGGACGATTCTTTATGTCGACGGGCCTCTGGAGCGCGAGAACCGGCGGCAGTTTCGACTTGAGCATGTCGAGGCCGACGACGTTCACGATGAGAACCCAGACCGGGCACTGCAGCAGGTCAGCCTCGGTGCGAACGAAGACGATTGCGCTCAGACACTGAGTCTCCAGTCTCCGCCTGTCCGGATACGCTCGCCGCGTTTCTCTCGACAAGTTCGTCTGATACTTGTTCATGTCGAAGAGCTGAAGCGGCAAGAAGACGGTTGCATTAATTTAAAAAATTTTACGTCCGCTTACGGAAATAAAGAGACCGAGCAAAATTTTGTTTAGCAGATTTTGTTTAAAAAAGAAAAGTAAAAAAAATTCGACGGTCAGAAGACGATTTAGGAATTAACAAAATTTAACGCCCGCTTACGGAGATAAACGATTTTTTGTTAACAGACTGTTTAACAACGAGTCAATAAAACAAAAGACAGTAACGACTTACTTTTCCCGGTTTCTCGAGTTCCAGTGCACCCTGCGAGTTTCTGAGAATCTCAGCGCCTATGGCGTTGTCCTCCTGATTGGTTGTCTTTATGTAAACGTTGCTCTTGCACAACCTCTTGATCAATATGTTTCCTTGATCGTCCATCTTAATTTTGACCCCTTGATTAATGTGTCGCTTGGCTTCCTCGGTCTTCGGATCCCGCATAGGATTGTCGAAGCCGCACAGACCTATCCTGTGAGCGTTTAAATCACCGGGTGAATATCAATCATAATTTAAGAACACGGTTGAGCAATGTACACGGTGCGAAATTTGCGTGGCTGTGTATTACCCGGTCGCGCGATTAAATTATAGGAATCGAGGGAGGGCCAGCCTCGCCGAGGCTTCGGGGTGAATCGAGAGCGTAATTATTAACCAAATCGTTATTAGATCCGAAAGCCGCGCTTCGGCGTGCAGCACTATTGCGTGTTTCGCGTGACGAGTGCCGGTAGCCGCGGTATCTCGTCTATTCGTTACTTCGCCGAGCCGCACCGTCGAGAGAGGCTGTACGACTCACGGCGGTCGTTTTAATTTCTACCGATGCCCGGAAATCGAGCTAATAATTGCGATCTCCACCGAGAGAAATCTCCACGCTGACGATTGAAACGGACGCGTTTGTAACACTGACTTTTTGCCATATCGGGCCACGGACTCGAACGTACTATCGGGCTTGTCTGTGTCGAACCGACGAGACTTTTTCTCGTCGAACATGAACAATTCTTCCGTGTAGTCTTTTCTGGAACACGCTTCGACAACGTGAGAGACTCGCGACGAGGAAAAAAAAATTCTATCCGTTACTCTGTCTACATGGCTACCGGCTTTTCAAAAAGTATCCACGTATCTCGGTTCGAATATCTAACATTTGCAAAACAAAAAACAAAGAAATTTCGATTATTTAAAATGTATAAAAAATTTTTGAATATATTTTTATAATATCAAATTTACAAATTGTTTTCGAGCGTGTTAAAAGATGAATTTGCAATAACTTTTTTCACTCTGAGGTACAAACATTATGGACTGGTAGATAAATCTCGCTAATAGGACCTTTCGCAATTGGATAGTCATAAAGTGAAGCTCGGGTGTCTTCGTTAGCGAAGGAATCCGCTTGAAGGCATTTGAGCAACATATTTTTCGCTTATTGTTTGATAGAATCCCCCGAGACACTGTCCCACAAGCGAACTTACCTAAATCCATCGAATCCATCGTCGGAACCGTTTACCGTGAGAACGGGAGCTCTCGCGTATGCCTTGGCGACGCGTCTGTTGCGCTCGAAGACTATCACTTTAGCCCAGATCTCGTCGTCGATCTGATTCCATTTGTCGAGGACCTCTTGTATGTGATCCTGTGAGTGTGAAGAAAATAAACAGAGTTTAGCAATAAGAAAATAAACAGGGTTTAGCGATAAGAAAATAAGACGGTTTGGCAACAAGAAAATAAACAGGATTTACCATAACGCTCAAATCGAATCTCATTCAAAGAACAGAGCGCATTACATTTTTTTAATAAGAAAATAAACAGGGTTTAGCGATAAGAAAATAAGAGGATTTGGCAACAAGAAAATAACAGGATTTAGCATACGGCTAAAATCGAAACTCATTCAAAGAACGGAGTTCGGTCAATTTTTTTTTGTTTAAAAGTACAAAATTTGTTTTCCGTCGGAACTCCGTCCGACCACGGAGGTCAGCAACTACCGAGGATAGTTTTACAACCGTGCTCCAATTATGGACACTGCCAGAGATGTATTTAGTGGCCGCGGAAGTTTCACGAGAGTTTTAATTTTTTTAGAATTTTTTTTTTGTTTTTTTTTAAATAAAAAAATCTGGCCTCGCTGTATGGTACGCAACACCACACCCTGTTATTTTGAACTCTTCAAGTCTGGTTGCGCGTTTAATTATCGGCTTTGAAGGGAACTCACCTTGTAGAGTTTGTCCAAATTATACCAGACGTCCTCCTCCTCTTGTTCCTCGTACTGAGCCTCAGCGAGGTTGTCCCTTGAACGGGATAAAATCTTTCGCCTCGACACCATCGCACCGCTCCGTTTATCCTCGGCCAATCTTAGATCTGTAAACAAAAAGAGTGAAATAAAATTAACAAAAATTAAATAAGTTAAACAAATTTTCCAGCTATTTACAGAAAAAAAATCATTAAGACAGAAAAATCTAACGGAAGTGTCCGAGGAATTTAATTTTCACCGCTGTTTCTGTGCTGCAACACAATTCGAGATTGAATCTTCGCGGTGGCTGAGCGAAAGAGATTAAGTTTTGAGCAACCCGGTGATTAATTACACTGCGCGCCCCGACTCGGGACTCCGAATGAAATTGTATATAATAATACCCCGACCCGCATCGAAGCTCACTCCCTTTTGAGGATAAGAATGATTAACTCGAATTGCCACGGTAGTCTATTTTATATTATTTTCACAATAGGGAAAATAATATACTGTAGGGAGGGCGTTTCCACGATGAGTAGATGGTCATCGCTCTATAAACATCATTTAACGCGTGCAAAAAAAGTGCAGTGTTTCGTACAACGCTGATAAACTCGTTACTATAGCGATTCCGAGGCGTAATATTTTTTCTCAACTTTAATAGCACATAGTCATCATCGTTCATTCGCCAGCTCCGACGGTATGATAATTAAACAAGTAAATAATAGTCCGGCAAACAAGTGTTAGCCGCAAAGCCTTTGGCGGCTCGTCGCTCTTATCTCCCTTATGAGGATAAGAATGATTATTTCGAATCAACACAGTTGTCTATTTTATATTGTTTTCACAATAGGAAAAATTTCGTACGTAATAATTTGGGGCACAATTAGATGGTCATCGCACCAAAGGTATTATTTAACGTGTATAAAAAAACGGTTCTTAGTACAACGCTGATAAATTCGTCACTATAGTGAATCCCAAGCGCAACCTTTTTTTTCTCGATCTTAATACCACATAATCATCATCGTTCATTCGCCAGCTTCAAAAACGGCACGATAATTAAACAAGTAAATAATAGTCCGGCAAACAAGTGTTACAGGCGCAAAGCCTTTGGCGGCTCGTCGTTCTTATCTCTCTTGTGAGGATAAGAATAATTAATTCAAATCAACACGGTAGTCCATTTTGTATTATTTTCACAATAGAAAAAATAGCATACATTCCGGAGGGTGTTGGCATGATAAGTAGAAATTCATCGCGTTATAGAAATTGTTTAACGCGTGTAAAAATAAAAAACAAAAATCAGTCCTCTCCGTACAACGTTGATAAAGTCATCACTATAGTGATTCATAAGTGCAACCTTTTTTCCCAACTTTAGGCGTTGGCATGATGGGTAGATTGTCATTGCTCTGTAGATAGTATTTAACGCGTGTAAAAATAAAAATAAGAAAGTGCCGTGTTTTGTACAACGTCGATAAACTCGTCACTATAATGATTCTCAAGCGCAACCTTTTTTTTTCCTCAACTTTAATAGCGCATAATCATCATTGTCCGTTCCTCAGCTCCGAAGACGAGTCGTTCGGCTCGAGTGTAAAAATTATTACGCGGAGCATATATGACCGGCACGATAATTAAACAAGTAAATAATAGTCCGGTAAACAAGTGTTACAAAGGCGCGAAGGGTGTGCCGGCTCTTCGCACAGATCTGGGCTGTTCAGCGAAAGTATAATTATCGGATATAGATATTATTTATAAATATACTTCAAACTCGATAATTTACGATTTCCTAGCGGCATTTTTTTTTTGCATTCCGATAATTCATTCGCCGTAACAATTTGGCACATAATTGCCTAATGACAGCTTCTTAAGTGTACTCAAAGCGGGAGGGCTGGGTATTTTATCCGTCACGCTTGCCGGGTCGAAAATACCGAGAGTGGATCGCAACTCGCGGCAGTTGTTGCGGTCCGTTATCAGGAGCAGTAAAAGCTTCGAGGTAATCGCGAGACCGGCATTGCAACGGTATTTAGATTGACGCTAATTTCGCTCCGCACTATATCGTAAAAGAAAGTGAGCTCGTATCTCAGTATCGTACATCCTTGAAATATCTGAGAATAAAAAAAATTAAACAATTAAGGGGACTAACTCGAGCCTTAAAAAAATGGGATATGTAGAACAAAAATTCCAGTACTTGTTACAATAATTAGTATTTTTTAATTACTGTTATTGTAAAAATAAATTTGTAAAAATGAAAAATTCCAGTACTCGCTACAAAAAAAAAAAAAAAATCGTTCAAGCGTTTACAGTAATGAAAGTTTCAAAGTTCAGGGATAAAACTCGTGCAAGTCTGGAGGCGAAACGAGGCCGAGAGCGCAAATTTAAAATTGAAAAAATATTTTCCAAGAATGAAGGAAAGTCGTGTGATCGGCAAGACACGAGAGGATCTCGTATTATTTAGTCACGCTTTACGAGCCCGAGAATTCCATACGTTACGGATTTACAAGTGGCAACTGGTACTCCGGACTCCGACGCGATCTCGGACCGATAGCGTTGACAGGGTACACGAAAACAATTAAATTATTCAGCAATCGTATAAATCAGCATCCGTGCAACTTTCGGAGGGGTAGACAATCGAGCAGATCCGACGTTCGACGCGATCGCTCTCAGTCGGGCTTCCATCCCCGTCTCCCTCGGTCGTCTATCTTGCGCCAACTTATCCTATCGTATTTGCATAGTAACGGTCAGTTGAACAGTCGCTTGTTGCTCTCTCGGAGTTTGCCGCTGTTAACTCCGCGTGCATAGAGAAACGTTTTGTTGCGCAACTCCTCGCAGACTCCGGAGCTTTAACGGTCGAAGATATAATAGCGAGCTTTTTTTTCCTGTTACGTCGCCAGTTCTTCTCGCGTTTATACGTAACGGCACACGCGCGACGCTCAAAGGACGACGTGCAGATTTCCATTTAGCGGAGAACTTGGACGTTCGGGTCGAATTTCCGAAAATGACTCTGGATAAAATTTGTAAAATAAACCGACCGATTAATGAATTTTTTTATTTTATTATTTCAACTTTTATTTCATTATTTATTTATTTCATTATTTTTGTATTTGCATAGTGACGGTCAGTTGAGTTGTCGGTCGTTGCGCTCTCGAAGTTTGCTGCACCCAGAAAAATAATTTATTTGACGGGCATCCGCAAATAAATATTTATTTAGTTAAAAATAAGATTTTAGTTGATTTAAATAATTATTTCTTTTCATAAAATAAACATTTATTTTTATCAAATAAATTATTTTTCTGGGTGTGTTAAAAATGTCTTGTGCATAGAGGAAGGTTTTATTGCGCAACTCCTCGCAGACCCCGGAGCTTTAAACGGTCGAAGATATAATAGTGAGCTTTTTCTTTCCTTTTACGTCTCCAGTTCTTCCCGAGTTTATACATAACAGAACACGTTCGGCTTTTCTGTCTCGAGAAACAACGTACAGAATAATTCCGACTTGAAGTATTTTTCGTGCGACTTCCATTTATCGGAGAACTTGAATGTCCGGGTCGAGTTTCAGAAAACGAGCCTGGGGACGTTTGTAAAATAAATCTACCAATTAATGAATTATTTTTTAAATATATGTTTCATATTACTTTATGATATTTTTTGTACGTATAAACCGGACGGAGAGAGTGAAAATTTGAAAAATCTAAAACGGGTTCTTAGTTTTTTTTAATGTGCGATAATGCTGGTTTAAATAGTAACGGGTTAATTTATTATTTCCTAACGCTTTTACATTCTCCCAGTCTCGCATGCGGTATATTTCACTACCGTCTTTCACAATTATCTGACGGACAGCTTCGGCTAAATGTTACCAGGGCAAATTGCACTTATCGAGCCTGCGATCGCGTTCCGCACGAAAAATGGAATCGAAAAAAAAAAAAAAAATTATTGTCTATCCAGTTTTTCGAAAATCCGGTTTGACACGATTGTGAGAATTAGATCGGAAACAGCCCGCCCGGTGGAACGCGTCATTCCGTCGTTTCGTAACTCCTCGACGTTCGTCAACCCACGACCGATAACTGTACAAGTCTATACAGAATGCGGAGTGTATGAAACAGCCGAGTGAACGCGACTCATTTTTTGTTTTGTTTTTCTTTTTTTGTATAAGGATTACCGTTCTCCGAGATTTAACGAAACGCGATTACACACAGTTAGTACAAGATGTTATGAAGTTTGAGTTTTCTTTTTCATTGATTCATTAATAATGAATGAATTAAATTGATTAATTATTAATGACGGATTCATAAATAATTAGCAATTAAAAACTGACGTCGTATGTCAAAATTTGGATAGATCCTTGATTATAACATTTTCTATCTCATGTTAATAAGTCCATTGTTAATTGATGTTTTTTAATTTTTTTAACACACTAATTTTGATTAAATGAAGTGTGATTAATTTTTTTAATCACCCTTCATAACACCTTGTACTAACTGTATGCAAAAATCCAACATTGTCCTTCCAATACCCGCGTTAAAAAAAAAGTTGAAAATCGACCTGTTTTTTTGGACCAAATTCTTATGCCAGTGTCTTAATGCGAACAAAATAGCCAACAGCGTTTTCCTCTTCGTCGAGTCAGCTCTTCGTTTTTTCGTTTCTTTTTTACAATTCACGAAACATTCGATCGCTACGTAAGATCGTTGGATCGATGGACCGACCTTGTCCAGTTTTTTTTTTCTTGGTCACCTCTCGCTTTCGAAATGCCGACGAGGGAGCGAACGAGTGTATATAACGGAGTGGAAAAGAGAATCGAATGTATGCGTGCGGTTGGGCAATTTCGTCCCGGTTCATCGAGAGGAGACCCGATGCGACTCGGTGGATCTCTCCGGATCTCGCGAAGAGTCACGAGAACCCGAATTAACTTCTCAGCTTCCGGGAAGGCTGATCGAAGTGCCGGTTAGGAGTTTCACGGCCGGTAGGACGGATCATCAAGCTGTGCCTCATTTCGCAGTCGAACCGGATGTCATCTCGTGTCTGAAATGCCCGAAACCCACCGTTTAAATTTCGAGGTCGAGGTTTGTGTACAAGGACAAACGGAATTCTTCGTTACGCGAGCGAGAAAGGTTCTTCGAGAAGATTTACGGGTCTTCTCTCACAGAGGACGAATTCCCTCTCGTTGCCCTTGGCGGGAAACTGGAATCGACTCGCGAAAGGTACAACCTCTGTGTTACTGTCAAACAGTAATTATAGTTACTGTTTGTATATACTAAAAAAAACTTGTATGAATTTTAATGTACGGGTGCTGGAAGTTTTTATTTACAAACTGGAACATCAAATTCCATGTACAATTATAATGAATAATTAACGTATAGTATATTAAAAACTTTAGAAATACTTTACTTTTAATAATTTAGCTTAATGTTATTATAAAAGTACGTTAAATTGAATAGTTTACTTTAATTCCACTGTAAAAGTTCACTAGTTTTTCATCGCAAGTGTACTCTCAATTTAATTAATGTTAATTGGAATTAAATTACTTTTATAGTAAAAGTAGTTTAATTCTTTAAAGTAAAGCATTTGTAAAGTTTTTTATATGCCGTACATTAATTTTTCATCACAATGATACATGGAATTTGATGTACCAGTTTATGCATAAAAACTTCCAGTTACCGTACATTAAATCTCATACAATTTTTTTTTTACAGCAGCCTCTCGCTGCTAAAGTCGCTCGGCTCGTAAAATAAACAACGAAACCCTCCGACGGGACTCAGTTCTCCCAACGAGACACTTACTCCCATTGTGACGACTATTATTCCTGCCTCTGGCAACAAGACATTTTCACGGTTTGCCGAGTCTGTTACGTACCGTGAAATATAATACAGTTCCGATGCGAAAACAATCGAATCTATGAAAAAAAAACAACAACAACAAAAGAAAATAAATATATATGTCTATATGCGTTTCACGCGCATGCGCGGAAGTTTAATGGTGTTTTATTACGGACACAGGGCCGCGGCGATTGTATAAACTGTATAACTTGTGTATAACGCTTGTACAACTTGTATAATATACAATATATATATAATACACTGTCCCATGAATCCACGAAGAGAAGCTCGAGCGTCCTCTCTCGCTGCTAAAGTCCTCTACGATAGGCTCGTAAAATAAACCACGAAACCCTCCGACGGGACTCAATCTTCCCAACGAGCCGCTCACTCCCGTTGTCACGACTATTATTTCTGCCTCCGGCAACAAAAATTTTCACGGCTTCCCGAGTCTGTTACGTACCGTGAAATAGGATAACAGTTCCGATTCGAAAACAATCGAAACTACGAAAACAAAAAAAAAGAAAAACAATATATATATGCCTATTGTTTTCGATAAGAAGCGATTCGTTTTCACGCGCATGCGCGGAAGTTTAATGGTGTTTTAATAGGGACGCAGAGCCGCGGCGCCCCGGCACAGCCTCGCAATCGCAGCATATTTTATAGGTAGCCACCTAAAACGCCGACTTTCACTTCTAATAAAATGCGAAGGCCTGGCTCGTGTGTTTTGTGTGTGTGTGTGTGTGTGTGTGCCGGCGGGCTACGCGGGATCTCCGGCGCTCGCCAACCTCGGTGGCAACGCGAGTGTACGAAGAATACGAGCGAGCGCCGCTCGGTTACTCTCGGAGAGCTCGGGACTAGTCCGCCGACTTGTCCGTGCAGAGAGTCGCCCGTGCGGCCTCCAGTATGCAGTAGTACAACCACGATTGTGTATACTATAGTCGGTCTTACAGTCGACGAGACCGGGCAGAAATTACGCCCGGACTGTATGCTATAACGTAACCAACGCTCACGGCAACAGTTCCAGAGGTTCTCATTCGCAATTCCTCGGGATCAATGAAGCATCGAATTTTATAGTCATTAAAAATTCACCAAACGCCCCGCTCGCACGACCCGTTTAGGCCGTTCGGAAACGAGCCGCTGGTGCCGTTCACTTTCACTTAACTAAAAAAAATGGATCAAAAAATTTTGATTCGTGGTTTCGTAGTTTCAAACAGGATTTGCGACGCACTGGTTTCGATCTGTGCAATTATATTTTCGATAACTGCATTAAGGTTCTTAAACATTATTCAAATTTTTGTTTTTGCTTGGTTTGTTTTTTTTATCGCAATTCTGTACACTTTTTCGAACGACGATGATTCCATTTACAGAAAATCCACACCGAGAAAAAATCGATCCCCTTAAGGTCCTCAAAAACTTTTACAACACATACGATACACAAAAAAAAGAATTAAAAGATTTTTATTTGTAGTTTCGTACTTTGAAATAGGATTGGCAATGCACTGTCTTCTTTGTCTGAATTCTTCTTGAATAATTAAGAAATAATTAAGAATGAATCTTAATCGAATAAGGTTCTTACAAATGACTAAATGTTTTAGTTTTTTTTTTTGTAATCGCAATTTCATACACTCTTTCGAACGACGACGATTCCATCCACAGAAAATCCACACCGTGAAAGAATCGATCCCCCTAAGGTCCTCAAAAACTTTTACAACACATACAATACACAAAAAAAAATATTGAAAAGATTTTTATTTGTAATTTCGTACTTTGAAAAAGGATTGGCAACGCACTGTATTCTTTGTCTGAATTCTTCTCGAATAATTAAGAAATAATTAAGAATTAATCTTAATTGAATAAGGTTCTTACAAATGACTAAATGTTTTAGTTTTTTTTTTTTTTTGTAATCGCAATTTCATACACTCTTTCGAACGACGACGATTCCATCCACAGAAAATCCACACCGTGAAAGAATCGATCCCCCTAAGGTCCTCAAAAACTTGTCACGTATAGGCAGAGAAGGTAGGAAGAGGGTATAAGCCCAGCGGCATTCCGCGCCGTACGATACTCCCTCGAGGACGTTCCCTCGGACTTTAAATCACTTTAGCGATATTGTTGCCGCCACATAAATTCCCTCCTTATAATTAAACATCAAAAACGAAAAGATGCTAAACGATTTTTAATATCCCCCTCAATTCAAATGTATTATGACCTTTAATAAAAAAATAAACACAAAAAAAAAATGATATTCAACAGCCTTACGAAATGAGATACACGCTATTTATAAACCCGCAAAAGTGTCTGCGCTCGGCAGTGTGTATATCAAGTGAAACTTTTATAGCTCCGAGGGTAAGAGCCCGAGGGGGGAAATATGGAACGTCACGCCAGTAGCGAACGAGAGAAGCAGTTAGAAAAAAAAAATCTCTCGCGCGCTGCACGATTGTTTTACTTATGGTTTCGTGTTCGATAAGTATATCATCTCTCGTCGTATGCGATTTGACCGGCTTTCTTCCTTTTCATAATTCATAGGCATATCGCACGATGCGCTACCTGTACAGCCGGCAAACAGTAAATTACGCATCGGTGTGCCGATGCCTCACGGACTCCGCGCGTACATCGCGAGAGTAATACGTAAGTGCGATGCGGCCGCGTACGATAGCGCCGGTAAACACGTATTATCCACCCGGAGGAGCTCTCGGCGGAGTCCACCGCGGTATCCGCGTTATTACGATGCCCTACTCACACACTGCGCCACAATGCGACTAATCGCACACGAGCCGCCGTTGTGCGCATCTCGTTGCAATCGGAAGAAAAAAAAAAAAAAACACATGATTAAAAAAAAATTAAATTGTACCGTTATCCGCGCGGTGACCGAGGAGCGAAGCTACCCGCGGCGGCATATTAAATATCAATTACCATAACAATTTTATACATCACGAGTGTTATAATAGAACCGGGAATGACTATTATAACCACGGACGACACATCAGCGCCGCTGTTATGCGTCATTAAGACTCTCGGGACACAACTCGCGACACGGTACCCTGTCGAGCGTTGAGCCTCGGCTGCGACGTTTTGTAATTACCGTGGATGGAGATTAATTCGATAATGGGATAATTTGTCGAGTTGAATATATCAGTTGTGATATTTTTAATTTTTTTTTTTTTTTTTTTTTTTGTAATGATGAGTGGGGAATTAATTCAGGCGGAGGAGCATCTTTGTAACTATGTGACGTATCCTTGGCGCCGTATTATGGAAGCTGTTATGGGCTGTTATTATAGAGACCCATGGGGGAGTTGGTGAGTTTAAGATTTGAGAAAGTGTTTTTTTTCCTAAATTGTTGATGAGATTTTTTTAAAAGTTTCGTTACGGCGGCGTTGATTTAGGTGTATCGCATAATGTGCCTTATATGGATATGTAATATGCATAATATGCTTAAGATTTTTATTTCTTTTTTTTCCATCACGACGCATACCTGTATGAAATATCCTTGACTCCGCGAGATCCCCTCGATGAGGTCATTTTTTCGGACGAATGGAATGGACTTTATGATAGAAATCCATGGGAAAGTTCGAGAGTTTACGATTTGAGAAAGTGATTTTTTAAAAATTATAAATGAAATTAAAAAATAATATATTTCTATTTCGTCGGCGTTGATTTCGACTTATAGGCGAGAGACCCGTGGGAAACTTCGAGAGTTTAAGAATTGAGAAAATGATTTTTTTTCCCTAAATTACTTAAAAAATAAAAACAATAATATGTTTTCATTTTGTCGGCGTTGACTTCGGTACAAGAGAGTCGTACGGGTCGCGATGAACGATCGAGTGACCTATCGATCGCGACCTGGAGAAGCCGCGCGCAGCATATCTTCCTCGCCAACTTTCTCGCGCCCGTCACCATACTCTACACAACTTACCTATACAGTGTTACAGGTATGCAGCAAGAGTATTATATAGCCCGTAGGCAAGTCTGATCGAGGCTCGAAAGTCTCGCGTGTAGGGTATATATATATATATATATCCATATATATGTATATATACGTATATGGCTCTTACGAAATCGTTAATCGGGTAAACGTGCCCGAGGCACATCGTGCTCGATTGCCCCTTATCCCAAGGTGCCAGCTGTAAGACGCCCCACCGCCAACTTTTAAGTTCAAATTTAATGTACTCCTTATTCTCCTTTCATTCTTCCCTATTCTATTATTAGATTTTTTTATCCCTGCGTAAAGCGGAAATCAGGGGACAAAAATGGTACGGAAAGAAACCAAGCTGAGCCGCGAATACTACGCAAGTGTTGCAATTTTGTTTACAAACAATTATATAGTTATTTATTGGTATATTGACGAGCTGGGCCCAATTACAGACGCGATACGGGAAATCGCCCGAACGGACAATAGCAAAGTAAGAAAGTGCGCCACAGAAATAAGTAAACATATTCGCTGAAGAAAGTGAAAGAAATGACAATAAAAGAAGTCTTATAAAATGTCAAAATAGCAAAAATTCGTCTCGTTAGAAAATGTTTATAATAAAAATATATAAATAATAATAATAGTAATTTTTTACTTAACAAGTAATCGCGGAAGTTGATGTACAAGAAATATTTTTTACGTGTACAAAAAAACGTCGTTTCACTGTGTAGAACTTTCGATGGAACGCCTATACCGGAACGTCGCAGGTATAGTTGTGACATTTAGAAATAACGTGAATAACGACAGGAAGTGCCGCACGTGCTTCAGGCTCGTTTCATTTGCCTCCTGCGGGCTTTTTTCTTCGGCTTTCACGTAGCCTACAAAAAGAATTTAACATATCGAGTGTTCGATGACATGAGGCCACTTTAGCTGAGTACAACGATGGCCTGTGTGCCCTTTGGGCGTTGCCCCAATCGATATCTATTGGTGGTTCGATGAATATAATTTAATGGTAATTAATGAATCTCCACTGATTTCTATTAGCGGCGCATCGTCGGTAGGTCAATCCTGGCGTCATCGAGCAAGTGGCAGTAAAAGCGTCTCGTAATTGTTAAAATATGCGGCGCAAACAAAATTAACGTACGAGCTCTTTTATTTTTCCTCTCCGACCGAAGTTCATTGAACATCTTTCAATTGCAATTAAATTGTATTCAATATTTGGATCCGAAAACGCGATTAAAATTAATGAGCGTTCATCAACCTGAAACGCTCTCATTTCGATATTTTTGGGCGGGGCCAAGTGGGAAAAAAAATTAGTTTCTTCATATAAAAAAAGCCCGAAGTCTCAATTTATCAATTTTTTATTCACCTATATTTTTTTTTTTTAATTTTAATATCTAGCGATCTGTCTTCTTATCTACTTTACTTATACTTTATCTCTTGCTTATTATGCTTCACCTATCTCGCTCTAAACTGTCTCCCTTAATTTTCTACCTATGCTATATCTATTAATGTTTAATCTGGCATTGTTCTACTTGTTTTGCATCGGCCCTTAGGGGAAATATTCCAGGACGCAATAAAATTCTATCTATCTATAAAAAAAAAAAACTCAATAAATTTCGTCAACATTGCTACTGTCTTTGATGCCTCGCGGTTCATCAACCTCATCGTATTTTCTTCGGCGTGTCCCGTCGACGGATTCAATCGGCAGCCCGTACCCTATATTTACGCCTGTTGCCCCGACGTGACACTTAGAAACCAAAGTGAATAATGACAGAAAACATCGCGGCACGGCACACGCTACAGAACCGTTCGTATTTTTCTCATCGACGCCTTCTTTCTCTTTTTTTTAATTCTTTAATTTCCTTCCTCATTTTCTATCATTCGCTCCGTCCGAGAGAAAGGCATGTCGCATATTAAAGTGTTGTTCGATCGGTTCCTGCCCGATCGCCGCGTTTGTCGGAGAGCCGTTCAGTCCAAATGCCTCGCCGATAGAACGGACTCCCGTTAAACTGCCTATAGATTTTTTTTCATTTTTATTTTCCACGTGCATAGGCGCTTGCATTGTTCGGCCACCTCTTTCGTTCCTTCCCTTATTACGGATCGATGACACGCTTCGAAATTTGGTAGCGGCCGCGACGTAACCCGGTAACGCCGTCTCCTTCCATCCGCACACGTACGTATTTTCCGTCCGCCTCTCACACCCAGTTCGAATATCGAATATCATTAACGCCCCGTGTATGTCAAACGTACGTGCGTAACCTTTGAAAAAAAAAAAAAAAAAAAAAAATGTACCGCTACATCTATGACCGTTCTTAGCAGTCATAGCCGACGAAAGAGGGCTCGTGGAAGTCTCGCAGCTGGCTCAGCGATATACATACATACCCGACCGGCGCTCGTTGACGGACTACCGATTAGCACCGAGCGCACACCTTGTAATTTTAATGCAGATATATATAGGGTAAGCGCGTACCCGCTGCAATCCGCGGCGCGAGGTATTACGCGCTGATTAGAAAATAGACTCTACCCGATTAGAAAATCGCGGGCGAGCTCGCCGACCCTCTGATTATACGAGACTTCTCGTGCCACTTGCGCGAGATACATTTATTTTTCTCGCTTCGCTTTGTTGCTTTTTTTTCTTTTTTTTTTCCTGTCATCCCATCAGATGAGAAAATTGTGTTATTGTTTTCACAAGTCGTTGCACCAGATAGAGAGCCCGCGGAATCCGCCGCATCGGATGTGGCTCGGATGATAATTGCGTATCGCGGGCTTTCCGCGGAATTGTAACGTGGGAACCAGGATCGCGCGCATCATGAATCAACCATGGTCAAGAATCGATTATAGCGACGAGCTCTTCTCGGCGCGCGTGGTTGTCGGTGTGTGACGCGTCTTATGCGTGCACGGTGTTTAATCGCAGCCTCGTCGATCCGGTATTTAATGATTTATAACCGACGCACTGCGTGTCCGGACAATGGTTTAACGCGGGAGATGCGCGCGATCTATTGCTCATCGGAGCGCGCGCGCGCGCATGCGCGGTCGATCCGAGGATCTACCAAGGCTGCGCGGCGCGGACGGCGAAGGAAATTTGTGCGCGATCGGGAAAGCCTCGACGGTTTACAGAGCCTTATCTGTGGATAATATCGGTTATCGTACCGTGTGATTTTCTCACACGGAAGGCCTGGATCGATGATCGTTTCCTGTTACGTTCGAATTACGGGTTGCGCCGTTGATATATGAAGAGACACGCGCATTTGCCCTTCAGTCATAGATCTACACAATAAAAAAGTTTGTACTTTTTGCAACAATTTATTGTTCACTAACGTCCACAATTTTTTATATGTTAGTTTTTCGATCCGGTGTCAGTTTTACATACAAAAGTATAAACTAAAATTGTCAATAACACGGGAAATAAATGGACAGATTTGTATATTCAAATCCGAACAATAAGAGTTTGTCACTTATTTGACATTATTTTTACAAAACTTTGCATTCCGAGTTTACACAATTATTTTTTACTGTGTACGTACTTAGAGATCGACGTATTATCGATCGAAAGCTTTTTAACGGAAGTTTCAGGAAAATGAGAAGACAGGAATAAATCATTGATTTCTCTCGATAAACGGACAAATAAGCAAATAACAAAAGAAGGTTTATCGGTTGATCTTTCGAATTTCCGAATTGGTTGCGCTTTTGATGTATGAATGGAAATGCGCATGCGCGGTCGATCTGGCGATCTATCAAGGCTGCGCAGCGCGGACATCGTAGCGAGTCTCGACGCTCGATAGAGACATATCTGTGGACAATGTCGGTTATCGTACCGTGCGATTTTCTCACACGGAAGGTCCGCATCGATGATCGTTCGACCATGAATGGGAAACTTTCTATAAACCCAAACGCGCGCGTAACGATCGAGAGAATTTCTCGTGGCTCGTGGCCGCAGCTCGGTTTTACTATAGCGATCTCTCTCTCTCGCTGCCCGTCTCCGTTTATCCCTCGATCGTGTGGTCGCAAAGTCTCCGAATCATTTTTGTAATCAGCTTGTTTTATACCTCCCCGATTATCCCCGGGATATTTTCATTCGCAACGCACGCCGTTCGACAGATGCTGTTGTCGGCTTTGTTATATTACTTTCTCGACGTCGCTATTTTTATTCCCGAACGAATAGTCGTTGCGAGATCGTTGTCTGTGATCGATCGCCGGACGGAGTCGACCAGGACTAACGATCTTTGGATATATATATTTTTTTAATGTTTCAATTTTTAAGAAATATCGAGGAAAAAAATTATAGCCTACTTGCCAGCGAGGCTATAAAAATTTGCGATACTTTTTTTCCCTCTAATCGTTGCAACTTTGACGATAAAATGGGCCCTGGGAGAAAAATATTTCCCATAGAGATATCGATCATTTGAGTGCGTCATAAAAAATTAGATAATTTCTAATAATAATAATAACAAAATTGGAAAACCTCAGTTCTATCATCGCATCGGCATCAGCTGAGTAGTTTCAATTTTTTATTTTTTTTCCTATTACTATATCTCGTAAATTTTACTGTTTCGAGCGCCCCCACAGTAGGAAGTAAAAAGACGAACGCGATCGAGGTGCGAAAGAATTCCCGGCGTTGGGCGCGCCGTAAGCCTTGAATGTATAAAAATCTGTTCACATCCGCTCAAATCGTTGTAGTTGGGACGATAAAGTGGGCCGTTGGAAACGGCATTGAAGAAAAAAATCTTCCATAGAGATATCGATCATTCGAGTTCGTCATAAAAAAATTGATAATTTATGACAATAAATAATAACAAAATTGGAAAACCTCAATCCTATCATCGCATCGGAATCAGCCGAGTAGTTTAAATTTTTTAAAATTTATTTCCAATTACTGTACCTCGTAAATTTTACTGTTTCGAGCGCCCCCACAATAGGAAGTAAAAAGACACACGCGATCGAGTCGCGAAAGAATTCCCGGCGTGGGGCGCGCCGCGAGCCTTGAATTTATGAAAAATCTGTGAGCGGAGATCGTCGTCCGGGAATGTCGACGGCCCCGAAATGCCTCGCCGTGCGTTAAAGTATCGAGCCACAACCTCGAGGTATTAAACCTTAATTCATCCGCGAAAGTGCACAGCCATTAATTTTCCCCGCCCATCGTAGATTATACATATCCACGACGCGTAATGGTACGCATGATGGTCGCTCGACCGCGAGCCCCGCGGAGCACTCGCGCTTCATCTAATGATAAAACAAAATATTAATGTATGCCCTCCGAGGCGAAACTATTTTTGCCTACTTGCAGTTTCACGGCGGCGCGTCTATTTGCACTGGTCCACTTGCTCGGCCAACGGAAAGCTTCGTACGCTCACTCTTCATGCGTATCCCCCTGATGTTCGAATTATTGGTTGCGCCGATGATATATGGACAGAAACGCGCATTCGTAATGCCCTCGATCCACGGATCTACATCCTTAGAATCGATCAACCTCCTTAGAAATCCGCGTATTATTGATCGACTGATTTTTTGCGGAAGTTTCAGGAAAATAACAAGATAGGAATAAATTATTGATTTCTCTCGATAAAGAAATAAATAAGCAACTATCAAAAAAATGTCTAGCGATTAATCTCTCGATTTTCATTCACAGAACCAATGCATACACGTGTGCGGATTAATCGTGAGGACCATCGGAATCGATCAACCTCCTTAGAAATCCGCGTATTATTGATCGACGGATTTTTTACGGAAATTTCAGGAAAGTAACAAGATTGGAATAAATTGTTGATTCCTCTCGATAAAGAAATAAATAAGCAAGTCACAAAAAATGTCTATCGATTAATCTCTCGATTTTCATTCACAGATCCAATGTATTGATCCATGTTTGCTTAATCGTGAGAACTATAAGAATCGATTTACATCCTTAGAAATCCGCACATTATTGATCGATTTATTTTTCACGAAATTTTCAGGAAAATAACAGCATAGGAATAAATTGTTGATTCCGATAAAGAAACAAATAAGCAAATAAAAAAGGTCTATCAGTTAATATCTCGAATTTCCGCGTACCCACTCAGCTGCGAATTTCATCGATGCTGTAACTTGCATAAACACAGGTACTCGGAGACTTTGTATTAAGCGTCCATAACCGAGGAATACCGCGCGCATGCTCCAGGCCTTTCGTATAATCGTATGCGTTCTTGCATTGCTCGCAGATCGAATTAAAACAAAAAATAAGCAATTAAAAAAAGGTTATCAGTTAATCTTTCGAACGCCCGAGTACCCACTCAGCTGCGAGTTTCATCGATGCTGCAACTTGCATAAATACAAGTACTCGGCGACTTTGGATTAAGCCAAGCCTTTCGTGTCATCGAAAGCTTAATGCACTGCTCGCAAATCGAATAAAAAAAGGAAGCAAATAAAATAAAGGCTTATCAGAATCTTTCGAATTTCCGAGTACCCGTTCGGCTGCGGGTTTCATCGATGCCGTAAGTTGCATAAATACAGGTACTCGGAGACTTTGGATTAAGCGTCTATAACGAGGAATACCGCGCGCATGCGTCAAGCCTCCCGTGTCATCGTACGCGTCTTGCATTAGCTCGCAAAAGGAAGAAAGCAAAACAAGTAAATAAAAAAAAAACAACATGCACCGCTCCACGTAGTCGATGCACTCCTCTTCTTCTTCCTCTTCGTTTTTTTTTCTACCATTGCTGCATAATATTTACATTTATGTATCAGACGAAGGGGGGGGGGGGGGTGGGTGACGACGGCGGAGAGAATATTCCGAGCGTTATATTCATGAATCTTTTTATCGAAACATCTAAATGCCTGGAATTTCGTACGAGCGCCAAGCGGGCAAGTGTTTCTTTATTTCTTTCTTCTGCATACATGTAGGATCTTTCTCTTCCCGTTCATCCTCAGCATTCCATTTATCCACGCTTCGTTTGGATTTTTTTTCGCCCCCTCCCAGCTCGTCCGCATTTCCCTCTGGCTAACCCCGCGTCACTCAACGTCACGAATTCGCGAGTCTTTGAACCCCTCGGTATTATCTTGCCCCCCTATTTCGTATCCCAAACTCGTCGTGGATTTTTTTTTATTCATTTTTGGCCCGCTTCTGATTTATTCATTTATAGAGCCGGTTTCTCGACGCACCCGAGCTCGTGATTTTGATGCGCCGGGAAGCCCGACCGGTCAAAGGTGTCGGAATTTTTTTTACCGGCGGACAAAGACCGTCTCCCAACGCGCGCCAAAGGGCACGTTCGCTCCTCGCACGATAATAGAAATAAAAATTAGAATGTAAGACTTCGAAGAAAAAAAACAGGTTTCATTTCAATTTTACTCATTAAAATTTTTGCAGGGCTTATCGCTCCGGGCTCCCGATGCACTTTTTTTTTGACTCTCCTATTCATTCGCTGCCCGACGGAAATTTGACACCCGAGAGCTGCGCGATAGATCTGTGCAGATAAGAATTTCTATCGCTCCAAATCTCGTCCCGTGAAATTTAAGCGGACCTCGACTTCCTTCGAACAAGCGCCAAAGGCCAAGTTTGCTCCTCGCACGATAACAGAAATAAAAATTTAAATGCAGGACTTCGAAGAAAAATCCGCTTTTATTTTTATTTCGCTTATTAAAATTTTTGCAAAGTTTACACAGTAAAAAATAATTTCGTAAAATCGGAATGCGAAATTTCGTAAAAATTATTTTATTAAATAAGTGACATAAATAAATGACAACTCGTTTGTCACTTATTTGAATATACGAACCTGTCCATCATTGACAATTTTTGTTTACACTTTTGTTCGTAAAACCAAAAAATAAAAAAATAAAAAATTGTAGACCTTTGTGGACAATAAGTTGCTGTAAAAAGTACAAACTTTTTTTACTGTCTATCGTTCCGAGTTCCCGATGCACTTTTTTCCTCGCCTATTCCTTCGGTGCCCGATGGAAATATGACACCCGAGAGCCGCGCGATAGAGCTCTGCAGATACGAATTTCTATGGCTCCGATTCTCGTCCCGTGAAATTTAAGTAGACCTCGACTTCCTTCGAACGAGCGTGCGGGAGTTCGTTCGCCTATTCATGGTATTATAGCTTCGTAGCCGATCGCCGAGAGACCGACCGATATCGAATTCGTTCCTTCTGAACTTTCACTGGTGAGACCCCTCCTTTTCCCCCCCGTTTGCCCTCCTCCATTGTAGCGAATTAGCATGGGCGCGGCTGAGTGGCCGCGTTACGCTGTGAAAAGTCGATCATGTCTGGTGTGCGCGCCGCTCCGCTGATCGTCGTACACACTCTTACGGAACCGACCGTAGATCGGCTCGGTGGAGAATTTCTTGCGCACGCAAACATTGAACACACACTCGGGACGGAAATCGGGCGCAGCTGATCTGCGATTACGATACACCATGGGAGTTTTCACCCGGTCGGAAATATTTTCGCGAGGAAATCGGCGATCTACGCCGGTGAAACTCGCCCCTGCGCCCTGCCGATGATCGAACGGAATTTATTTTTTCCCAACTCTCCTGACACATACCGATCTACCGCTATCGATAACGCGTCGGAGAAATAAGAGTAAATAGGTGGAATGAGAAAATAACGGAATATTGTGGAAAATTAGGATAAACGGCACGTCAAAATGTTAACCAGCTGGGAAAATTATGGATAGTTTGCGAGTCAAAAACTGCACCCTAGTCTCGAGGTAAACTATTTTTTATCTGTCCTGCAATATGTCCAATCAGAGAAAATAAAAATAAATATATAAAAACGGAAAATTAGAAAAAATAGTGGGAAATGAGGATAAACGGGTCTGTAAAATCAAATCACCTAAACAGGCAGAGTCAACCGGGTGGAAAAATGATGGATAGTTTGTTAGTTAAAAACTGTATCGAGGTAAACGATTTTCTAACAGTCCTGCATTATAACGACATTGCGTCGAAAGGTTTCCCTAAAAAAAAAAAAAAAAAACCATCCACGTATAGTGAAGGGGAGTCGCGTAGGTGTATTTTTAAACGAATACCTTCACACGCACATTTTTTCCATATCGGGCTGCTCCGATTCGCTCGTAGAGCGAGCGCGTTACTTCGCTTCCCTTCGGCAACAACAAAAAAAAAAAAAAGTAGCGCAATCCAGTGAGATACGATCGTTGAGAATTCTTCGAAAATTGCTCTGTGTCATAATACTGTCTCCGAGCGAGTTCCCATTCGTTCGCTCGCATATGAATTCGTTTTTCCCGCGGGTAACATCGGCGTCGCTGCCGGCAACGAACCCCGAGCAGGCCATAACTAAAATGTATGTACAGTGTGTGTATAAACACGTACATAATTGACGGGTCTATAAGCGAACTTCCATAATTCATTCGCTTTCCAATTATGACCTAAAACGCCGCGCAACGTACCGATCGGAATTCCAATCGCGCATAGCTCGCACTGAGCTCGCTATCCGCGCCGGAGTGCCTCGCGAAGTGCACTCGGGCTGCGCGCAACTGCGCAGCCCTCGCAGTCACTTAGATCTACAACTTTGCCGGGACGTGCCGCGTGAAAATCCATGCAACAAACAGCCAATTACGCACTGCGTGCCGGTGGGCTACATACGCGCGGGCATTCACGCACACAAAGACCACCATTATAGTATTATAGTGCAGCGCCGCGACGACTGCACTCGTGTAACTCTCGAGCACACGAGAGACAGAAACCGCGAGCCCGACGCGTTGCATAATTAGCGACGAGAAAGGAATTACCGTTGCGGCAATTTTTCATCTCCTTTCCCGTTTTTCTTCCTCTCGCTCGTTCTTGTATCTCGTCTGTAACTTGCGAGGCTCTTTTTTTCCTCGGGACGAAAAATTCTCCGACTCGCTGCTGGATATGAAGGGAAAAAAAAAAAAAAAACAGACGATCTATCGACTGCACGAGAGAAACGAGCTAAGTACCGTTAAGTGGCATTGACGAGAGACGCGCACATCAGGGAGCGCTACCTCATACGCTTATCGGCTTGCCTTGAACTTCTGCGGAAACGCGTTAATTTCTATGCTGAAGCTGTTACCGATAAGAGGCACTGAGCTTGCGTAACCGCTCATTTGCATAAGTGAGCTCGACGAGGAAGAACTGCTTTTCGCGGACGCGAGACGAGACGATTGCGGAGGATGCGCGCGACGCACAGTGTCGTCGCGCAGGCATGCGCGGGACAGAGACAACTTTCGAAACCGTACTGCGGACAACTATTTTCTGTCTGCGGTGCATCCGATGCGTGCGCGAGCACCGCGTGCATCGGACATGCTACATATAGAATCTGAGATGAAATTCTCTCCTCGATGATAACAGATTTTCAAATGACTTCGCGCAAACGGCGTGTGTCTCGTGGAATACCCATCGCGGTGAATTTACTCTATTAACGATAATGATTTTTCTGATTATTTTTTTTTATTATATATTTAATATAGAAACTATAGGGCGGGGTCTTTGTAGAAAATTTTTTCGCAATTTCGTAAGAAATTTTGTGACGAAGTGCCGTAAATAATTTATGGATATTGTAACTTTAATATCTCGTATTTTGATTTTACAAAAAAAGTATATGAATGTTCAATTAATGTAAGAAATATAAGCAAATGTTAAGTTTCGGTACGTTAATAAATTTACAATTTATTTTTACAGCTTTCATAACAAATTTATTACGAATTACGAATTCCGTAAATAATGTCTCGACGTTGAAATTAAAATGATTATTGCATAATCGATGTTAAGGAAAAATTGTTTTACCGTTATCGCGGCCGACGTGAAGTCGCCTATGCAAATAGGAAATGGCTTCTTTACCGTTATCCCAGAACTCTGTATAATCGCGTGCGTGCGAATTAACGAAATCACGAGAATATCTTCTCAATAGACTCATTCAAGGATCGGAAATTCCACAGCTTCATTCTTACACTCTAACTGGCGTTCTTTATTCCATCTCTCGCTCCACAGACTAACAATAGACGCCTCGTGCACGCGCCTCTCGAGAGTCCCGCAAAAGGCGAAGAAGTCCAAGCATCCCAAAAACATGCTAATCCCGCACGGTCGGTCCAGCGAGCGAGGGCCTCTCGGACACATTCGTATACCTGCTGCACTCCCGAGAGCGACAGAGAGTAAAAGGCACTTTTGGGTTCGTCGGTTAACAAAAGCTCTCGGAACGGAGAGCAAGAAGAAAAAGGACGAAGTAGTCGCGATGAATCGATGCGAAGCCAAAGAAGAAGAACAAGAAATACAACAAAAAGCAGCGGAGAAAAAGTTTGAGGAGGTGGTGGACCCGAGATCACAAGAAGTCAAAGACGCTCTGTGTAAACTTCTCCTCCGGTTTCTTCACGGCAGTGTAGACTCAATTTTTTTTCCGTTTCCAAATCGAGCTGGCCACTCTGCTTATTGACGCGTATAATAATAATAATAATAATAATAATAATAATAATAATAATAATAATAATAATAATAATAATAATAATAATAATAATAATAATAATAATAATAATAATAATAATAATAATAATAATAATAATAATAATAATAATAATAATAATAATAATAATAATATTAAAGGTTTGAGTCATCCTTCGATTAATCCTGAAAGACTCTTCCTGAATGGGATTCTGGAGTCCTGGAAGACCACACATGTTTTTTGTGTCTGCGTCGAAAGGTCCGAAAATAATTCGGGTCCGTTAACGAACGGAGCGTTCGATACTTTGTAACCGATGATGAATCTCCGAATGCCGATTCTTTTTATTCCACCGTTCCTGTCCCAAATGAGGTTCGGGCGGGTTAATCGCCCTGTCTAACTGTCCCCCGGCAATCGGAACATCATTAGATCCGATAACCGTTCGAGCCGCGGTGGTCCGGGCGCCGAGTTCCTTCCCCGGAGCCCGCGGAGGCTACCGGACCACAAGGGCCCTCGGGGGCACCGTCGACTATATTAAATCGTGCCGAGAGCCAAGCGCATACTCGACCCGAAATTCGATCCTCCGTTATTAATTCGACTCGTGGTCCATCCCGCAGACTGCATCCAACTGATCTTATTTTCCGAGAACTGCCTTCGCGGTCGCAGCCCATTCTCCGACTAAGGCATACCTTTTCATTTTTTGTTTGTTTTTTTTTTTTTTTTTCAAATATCTATCGCGACTCTTGGCTCGAAGGGTGAGCCCGTCGACGCGAGGGACGCGTTCGAATTTGACACCGCGCGAGGCAGAGACGCGCGAGGGCATCGTTTGCGGGATGAATTATGAGCGTTGCGAATTTATGCGATGCCTCTCGGAGAGAGGATACAAAACCGGCCAGCGAGGTGCGACAGAGGGAACCGAACAGAAGAAAAGACGCTCTTCTCTCCCCGAAGCTCGAACTCTACCGCGATATAAATTTTTTTCTTGTTTTGTTTTGAGACCCCTCAAAGCTGGCAATTCTCTGATATTTCGCTGGATCGAATTATGCGCAGATTAATCGGAGCGCAATCGAGCGTTGCGCCGCTCGTTTCGCTTTAGCATAATTGTCTCATGAGCATGCACAAGCTCTCGGCGTTCAATCGAGTACCGAGTACCGGTCGCTGTCGAGTCCGAGCGATGTGGAAAAAAAAGTAGAAAATCCTGCACGGATCGCTCTCGCGATCGCGACTCTATTTATAACCGTGCGTGCCACGCAATATTTTTTTTTTTTTTTTTTTTCGAGTACATAGTATCGAGTACTCCTTCGCTCTCGCCTCTCGCAACTCCCGGCGGTTCGTTCGTTTCTCGCGTTATTCCTTTGAAAATTCGCGTCGCCCGTTCCGCGCGGCACGTGGTGTTAAATCGCGTGGCAGCACGCCATGATGTACGACGAGGCGCTGAGCGTAAATAACGAAAGCTCGAGAGGGACGGAGAGTGTCCGGGTGTTTATTCATCGGGCGCGAGAGATGAGTTCTCGAAGCGGCGCAAGAAACGAATGAGAAAGGACCGAGATGCGCCATCCCGGGCTCGGGGAACCTCCGCCGAGGAGTGGAACGCTCGATCCACTTGCACTTTCCGCGACTCCCGAGAGGCCCCGGTGCAAGTAAGCACTCCGAGAGTGAGTACGAGCGGAACGGGAATACGAGTGCGCTCGCAGCACTATAATGCACGCCGACCCACCGGATGCCTTCGCCGATGTCCCGAAGAATCCCTCGCCCCGGGGCGCAGCTCGCGAGACTCGTAAAGAGACGGCTCGCACATCCGAGAATTTACATTATCGCCCTCGAGGATTTATATGGATCTGTTTATGTGTATATGGAGAGAAAAAATCCATCAAGTTCGGCACGCAACGATTTTTCGTTGCGACGTTCCTGGGAAAAATATCTAATTTTATTCTGTAACGTCTGAGGCCGCACGGGAATGCTTCGATACCGGTTTTCAAAAGCTTAGTTTCCGAAAAATAAGATTTTCTAACCGGAAGTGACGTCACACTGGAAATAAGTCACTTCCGGTTTGACAATTTAATTTTTTTCAATCGGAAGTGACATATTTTTTACTGTGACGTCACTTCCGTTCGAAAAATGAGATCTTCAAACCGGAAGTGGCGGATTTTTACTTTGAAGATACTTTCGGTCTTAAACTGAGATTTTCAAACCGTCGTCAGGTATTTCCGACCTGGAGAAGGACCGACATGGCGTTTTGTTGCACGGCAGCCAGTGTGGAGCCAGCGCTGGGCCGTTCGTCCAGTTACGGCAGAATCCCGTCTGAGGAATCTCGGATTTCTTGACGACATGTTTGACGACACGAATGACGACGACGACCGAGGTTGAACCTTACCCGGGTGTCAAACGTAAATATTAATATTTTCGACCGGTGGATCGAAAAGCGCTCCTCATTTCCGGTTCGGGTGTAACCGGAACGACAATGTCCACTATCGCCTTCGCGCATGCGTACGCGCGCAAATATAGTCAAAGAACAAGCGCGAGTGTCTATATGCAAATATTTGGACGGGAGACCGGCAGCAGCGCGGAATACCGCGGCTCACATACTCGCGTATGTGTACCGTCTATACGCGCGAGGATGTGTGTAAACCGTACGGAGTGTGTATTTGCGGGCAAACATGAAGAGAAACGAACGGCATGTAGGCACGCTTACTTCTGCGGTTTAAAGCGTGATTGTCCGAACCGCCGCAGCGCACGACTGCATCGAGTAGGTATCGAGGTCTACGACGGAACGCCTTCGCCATAGAATCTACATCTGCACACGTGTGATCTCAAACTGTCTGACAATCCCTACATTTTACCCCTCACTTTCGTCACGAATAATTTTTTCCACCCCTTCAATATTGCTAGTCTTGACTTCGATCCCGATCTCGCGGCAATGCTTGAATATTTTTAAAAATTTCAATTCTCCTTTCAATTCTTCAATTCTTCAATTCTACTTTCAATCCTTCAATTCTACTCTCAATTCTTCAATTCTTCAATTATACTTTCAATTCTTCAAGTCTACTTTCAATTTTTCAATTCTACTTTCAATTCTTCAATTCTTACAATTCCCATATGATATTGAAAGAACGACGGCAAAACTGTCGAGGTGTAACGTTATCGTTTCAATCCCGTATGGAATTGTAAGAATTGAAAGTAGAATTGAAGTACCAATTTTTCTCTTTGGCAGCCCGCAAGCGAATTTTACTCGAGTCATCGATATATTTTTGTCAGTGTCGAAAAAAAAAAATATTGCTCTTGAAAGTGAATGTTTGATGAAAATACCGTCAAGGCGAACTAGCGGCGAAATGGCAAAGACGAGAAAACACCACGCAGTGTACCATTCGTCAAAGCAATCGCGCCTCGGTAATAACTCTTGGACGGTGGACGATCGGTGCGTGCGCGGAGAATGTTGTTTCCGACACCCGGTCGTCCACCGTCGGTCGGAGCGACGTTGTACATACGAACGAGGTGCGCGCCATCGAGGATAGCCGGTAGCGCGTACCCAGCATCCTGCACCTGTATAGAGCGATAGAGAGCCGAGTACGCCCAGGTTGGCATGTAACGATACCGACTTATTCGCGGTATCATTTGTAAATGCCCGTCGTTAACCCAATTTCGTCGTGACGCACTGTAGACGCACAGTAGCGCATGCGCACACGGTAAACTGCAATCGCCGCGCACTGCAATGTCCTCTATTAGGGCTCATCAAATGCCAAGACGAGGAGCGGCCGGTACCGGGTAATTTATATCGCCGCGGTGCTCGCACACCCGAGGATAAACCTCGAGAAATCGGGCGGAGAGAGAGATTGTAAGTTGGCAAACCGTACAATATAATAACACCTACCGCACGGTATAGACTGGAATAAATATAATGCGGTTTTCTAAGTACGAGCACCGCGGGTTCCCGACAAACACCCATGCCACATCGCTTTTTCACACGTACTCGTATGACTCCTCGAGAGATAAAGTCTCGACGATCCTTTCGCCCTGTTCTCAAGATACAATCCTGTTCCTCTCTACCGCCCTCCCGTAGGAGGAGGGATGTGTATGAGTGTGCGATAAAAACGCTCCGTCGCACTCTGAGGTGGGCGGTTGAGGACACCTCTATTTTTACATTTTACGCACTCGGGTCGAGAAATTAATTACTCGGTCCTCGGGGCGCCTCGGGGGAATCTTCTTGGGTTTCACGGGATCGCAGATGATTCGGATGTAACGACGTGTGCTCGTGCCGACGAGCGGTAGACTGTGGAAAATTATTTCGTAAAATCGGAATACAAAGTTTCGTCAACATTATTTTTAATATACAAAATTGTCCTTTTCCCGTGTCATCGGCAATTTCCCGTGTCATCGACAATTTCCCGTGTCATCGACAATTTTAGGTTGTTCTTTTGTGTGTAAATCTACAGCCGAATGCGATCGGAAAATTAATAAATAAGAAATTGTAGACATTTGTGGACAATAAGTTGTACAACTTTTCTTTTTTACTGTTTATATTAAGGGTGTTGTAAAGAAAATTAAAACATTTTCGAGGTAGAAAAATGCTCACCTGGGTGCAGAGCGTTGGTCTCGAAAATACGGTGGTTGGGGAACGATTGGAGATTATTACTTCATTTGCGTGGTTTTTTCTTTTTTTTCTTACTTTCGCGAAGAAAGATTGGTGTGCATTATCGTTTATCCGTGAGTCGTATGAAGATGGTACTCGACGGCTTCGGGCTTCGGGAACTACCGACACAACGGGTGCATCTTGTGCAGCAGGTTTATAGCGAGGTGCAGTATATAACGCGGCCCCGGGGTGTATAATCACGTTGTCGGGGCCCTTGGCTATTTATAGTTCGCCGTGCTTTCACCTCGCGGAACCGTGCGGTATTTTTTCTTTTTTCTCCTTTCGCTCCTTCAAGGAAATTAGGAGGATTTCGTGAGCCCTTTTACGCGTTACACCTTCCCGAGGCTTTATCGCCGGCTCCGTCGGAGCCGGAATCTCGGCCCGCTCACACGTGCAAGCACGTGTGCCAGTGTGTGTTCGCGAGCATTTAAGTGATTACGAGGCGAGGGCTGGTACGTGAGAATTCGTGTATCTGCGTGCGGTTAGCCGAAACGAGGCTACGCCTGATATTTTGCGGATTTTTTTATTTTTTTTTTACTAAGATTAAATACTGGATGGCGATACGTGAAAAAATGCGGTATGCACTCAACGGTCCATTAAGGAGAGTAATAACTTTTTTATTTTTATTTTTGTTCGTGAAGACGAGCAAGGCCCTTTTTACAGAAAAATTGTACAAAAGTAAGAAAGAATGTTATGTGGATAATGCTTAATAAAATACATACACTGCAAAAAAATGTTTGAAAATTACTTAACGTAAAAGAGTTAACGTAAGAGTTTTCTTTAAACAGTTGTTATTTTGCAGACGAATCTACTTGTGTCATTACACTTATACCCGAGCATCCCACTGGCTGCATGTTCAACATTCACAAGATAAATGGCGCATTTCCATGGGCTGGTCACTGGCGGCTGCCCATTCCACCAATTCGTCCATCCAATTTCGCCAAGAGACTCGTTCAACACGGACATCCATTGGCCCTTCCCGGATGGAATGTGTAAACCGATCCACGCTATGAGGTCCACTCCAAAGTTTCTCATCACGTTCCCCACGATATTGTCTTCCTTATACGATTTTATGACAGCCAAATCACCTGACGGAGAACAAAAAGTCGTGAATATAACAAAAAAGAAATAAATCAACCCCGTTCAATTGCTACTTGTTGATGTAACGATCGAAAACAGAATATAATTTAATGGCATCCCGGAAGCTAAGTTTTCTCGAGTAATTGACTTTTTTTTCAGTTCACTCACCTCCCTCGTCGATACAAATTTGCCTCGCATCGCTCCACGTGCGAAACTCGGTATGCAGCTTGTGAGCGCCGATTCCACTCGTCCACAAATAGCCTGCCGGTAAACTGATCGGCGTTATCGGTGCTGTTATCGGTGCTGTTGTCGGTGCTGTTGTCGGTGCTGTTGTCGGTGCTGTTGTCGGTGCTGTTGTCGGTGCTGTTGTCGGTGCTGTTGTCGGTGCTGTTGTCGGTGCTGTTTTCCCGGACAAAGGGTAATTGATGTAGACAGGTCCTCGCAATATCAGCGTGAAGTTGTTGTAAATCACCCTCGGCTCGACTATTCGTAAAAGAAGAAAGAATCATGTATACTTATTGGGATATATCGGGTAAAATCGATGAATTTATTAATTAATTTATGAATTTACTTATTAATTTAATTAGCAATATTTCTGTACTTACTTTGCGCATCGGTATCATTCATTTTCGGTGAAACTTGCACAGGGAAGTTCAGATTATGAGTCTCGGTGGAATAGGGGTGTGCGCGACTGGAAAATTCGCATATTTCATGCCACAGGAAAAAACACAACAGCACAGACTTTAACATATTCGACTTGTATTTTTTCGACGTCGAACTTATCGCGAGTACAGACCAGGATGTTTTAATGACACCACGATTTTGCTCCTCTATTTATATGACGTGTCGTTCACAATTCGGGGGAAACACCCACTTCATTGTGGGACGTTTTATTCACGGACCAATACATACTCGCGTACATATACTATTATTTTCATACATCTCGTTGGACCGAACATCGACGAAAGCAAAAGAACAAACTTGTAATCTGTGAGTAATGGGCTCATAACTATACTATTATTACATATACTATTATTTTCATACATCTCGTTGGACCGAACATCGACGAAAGCAAAAGAACAAACTTGTAATCTGTGAGTAATGGGCTCATAACGATAAAAGTATAGATAAATTAAAAAATCAAACATCTTTCTGCAAAAAAAGTCACAGTTTTTGTAAGCAGTCGAGTTCAACGTTTCAAAAAAATACACGATACGAAACGGCTTTGAAGAAATCGCGTTGACGGTACTTCGTTAATTATGGCGTAAGTTATCACGTTTAATATGATCGCTGACCCCATATCGTTCGTTATCGCGCTGAGAAACGAAGAAACACTTCGGTTACTTAGAAATAAAGAATCATAATTTATAGCACAAAGAAGACCACAAAAAACATGATTATTCAGAAAAGAATACAAATTTGCGTAATTAAAAAAATAAAAGTGAAAATAAAAAATTTCATATCTTCCTCATAAAAGTTGAAAGTTGAAATTTTCATATCGCCTTCTCACAATGTTTTTTTTTAATATGATGATTGACCTCGATTACGAGACACAATTACAATTGTTATTGTGCCATCGAAGTAGCCCTAACGGGAAGCGGGAACGAAGTGAGCAGTTTAGTCGAAACAAGGCTACGCCTGATACTTTGCGTTATTCAATTTTATTATTTTTTTCACTATGATTAAATACTAGATGGCGACACGTGGAAAAATGTGGAATTCACTCGTCGATCCATTAACGAGCGCAACAGATAAATAATATTCCTGAATATTTTATTCGTTTTTTTTTAATTCGATGATTTACGTCGATTACGAGACATAATTACTATTGTTATTATGACGTCCAAGTCGCCTTAAGGGGAAGCGGGAACGAAGTAGGTTCCTCTGCTCTTGTCAGCAGCGGTCCGACCGGTACCGGACACGACCACTGGAGTCGGCACAGCGATCGGTGTGTATGTATATTAAGTACTGTAACTGTGACTTTTAACAAGTAGGCGTCGTCCGCCGACTTACCCGCATGTGTGCGAGAGCGTGCAACTCGCGGTGCATCGACAAGTAGTCCAGGCCGACGCGGGGACGACGACGCTAGCGATCGTCCGGTGCGGACTGCTCGCGGCTCTATTCGTTCCTCGCAGCGAAAAGACCGAACGAACGGAGACACGCCGGCGGCCGCTCGTAGAAGCGTTCCTGGGTCAACGGAATCGAGCTCGGCCTCGGTAACTCGACAAAACGTTTGCCTGCTTTTGGGCGCACCGAGGCAGCGCAGCGCCCACACTTGCCAGTAGGTAAGGGCTGTGCGCGGGCGGACGGTATCGCGGACGCGGCGAAGAGGAGAATGTGGTTTCCGATACGGCATCGTGAGGCATATACATTTCATTTAAAAAATAAATAAAAAAAAATGAAAACATAGGATGGAAACGATTAAGTGCAAGAGAATACGAGCCAATCAGCGCGATACCGACGGCATTTTATCCGCATGCAAATAATACCGAAGCAAAATCTCTGCCTATTTTGCATGTTGCGTTTTTTTTTTTTTGCAAAACGTTTTGCCATGTATATCGACGTCTTAACGTTAAGAGTCGGTACGGGCTGTGCGCGAGTACAGCCCGCATGGAATCCTGACAACAGACTGCCGATATCTGCATCTGTTATAAGGTAAGTCAGGGTGATATGACCACCCGTACACAGTTAAAAAAATGTGTACTCTTTATAACCACTTATTGTCGGCAAACGTCCACAATTTTTTATTTGTTAATTTTCCGATCGCACCATCCAACTATAGTTTTACAAACAAAAGTACAAGCTGAGATTGTCAATAACACGGGCAATAAAAGGACAAGTTTGAACAATAAAGTTTGCCACGTATTAACAAAACTATTTTTACGAAACTACATGGGGAAAAAAATTCCCATATCGACAAGCGCACAGATTTTTTTCTTTTTCATTCTTCGATAATTTTTTTTAATTCCTCGCTTATCTGTCCCTTCTCATCTCTCCCCCTGTTTATTATTCAAACCCATCGGAGCTCTCCGTTAATCAATTTCTCAATCTCAAAAAAAAAGGACACCTCTCGCATCGACGAATCTTTGATTCCGAGCCAGCGATAAGTCATTCTATTTAACAATATCGAGCCACGAGATGCGCCCTTTTCGCGCTCACAAATTTTCTTATTGTATTGCGTTCGGATGCGCGAGGCTACGAGGATTCCTCGAGAGCGCAAAAAACGCACGCAGGATTATAAGGCTGTACACCGTGTACGATATACATATACATGACCAAGGTAATGGGGCAAGACGGTGGAAAGATAAGACGGTGGAAGATTGAGGGTGGGAGCGGGGGAGGGAGGGGGGTGGAGGGGGGGGGCGGGAAAAAAGGACAAGAAGAAAATAAGTCCTTCGAGAGACGCGGAGACAGAAGGACGATACCGCTGGGTAGTTGGATATATAAATATAGTGGCTTACAAGTGAGCCGCGGAGAAGAAGGGTCGGGCTGACCACTTCGCGGGCACGAGAGGACCCCACGTTCGCCGCCATTTCTCCGTCCCCCTCGTCGCCCGAGGGGAATCGAGAATAAGAAACACAAGGCGACCTTCTCCTCCGGGCTCACCGAGCCTCGGACCATGGAGAAAGGGAGGACCAACGGGAGAGTCAAGTAAAGCGAAGAAAACGAACTACAAAAAAGGGGATAAAAGGTAAAGTTGTGAACTCGAATGACCTTCAACGGCCTTGAGCTCTAGGCAACTCGAAGGCGGACAGGAGAGGCCGAGGAGAAGCCAGAAGCCAGGGAATAAAGGGAGAGGCAAGAATTTCCCTTTCGTATTCGTGCGGTTTTTAACCCTGAAAAAGAAGCTGTTCCGAGAGAGTCACGAATTTCATGCCGATGCACTCCCGGATCTGGCACTCTGTCGCTCGATGCTCTCTCGCGTGGCAATGCATATTGTACTTCATGCACAATTAGCGGTGTCATTTCATTCCGTATTTACAATCGTCGTGCTACGACCCTCTCGCGCTCGGTGCAATTTACTTCGACGCATGTGAAATACTTTCGGAGTGCCTTTTCGCTACCTTAGGTGCACATATCTGGGTATACATATACACATATATAGTGTATGTGGTACATGGGTACACATATATAGTATATGTGGTACATGGGTACACATATATAGTATATGTGTACACATAGGTACACATATATTTTATTTTTGCGTCTGCAACTCCGCGGCCATAAAGTACAATGAAAAATACCTGCGAGCCGCCTGCGAAAATTGTCGCAGGAAAAAAAGGAAATTCGAATTACACTATGTATATATTTAGATCCAGAAATTATCCACTCGGGTATCCAACCTGGTGCGTCCGGGCGGCGGAAAGAGCATAGAATTATCATCGAGTTTCTCATTTCTCTCATTTCTTCTCGCCACAATCTGCCCCGTCTCGATCGTTAGAGAGTGGCAAAGTTGACCGACTTTTTTTTTTATCTTTCTCATTCTCCCACGCACATCGACGGTGCTGCATCGTCCCGAGCCTTTCCACCCGAGCGACTCCGGCTGCACCGGAGGTTTCCTCCCCGCCGACGTCGGCCCCGTACCGCCGAGCGTCGAACCCATTAACTTAATTGTTCCCGGTCAGAGAGATATTAGCAAACAATGATATACACAGCGAGCTCACGCGGGACAAACGAAAGTTGCCCGGTTGCCCGCTTCAGCCTCCGCAGTGCTCGCCGCTTCGGGCTATTGTCTTAAAAGCCGTCCCAACCATCGCCTCTTCCGAGGTCCTCGAACGCATAGCCGAGCTCACCTCGCGGGCTTTTCCCTCCCCCGTTCGAGATACGATAAAGCACTCGCGCGGTATTTTCTCGGCGAGTTTCGCGCACGTATCGCGATCCGTCGCGTTATATTATTTAAGCGAACATCCGGAAGTTACGATTTAACGATAATGCCCGAAGTGCGCGAGCGCTCCGCGCATGCGCGCGCGCACTATCGCACGCTGCGCGCGTGTGTGTCTCTATACGTGCATACCCGCAATTTTTATGTGTTACAACCCGTACGTTAACCGGTCCTCGGGGAGCTTCGAGGAGCCGCAGCGACGCACACCGCGGAATCTCGCTTCCATCGCTTCCAGCGGGTTAATCCGCGAGACGCCGTTTCATACTATATACACCGTATAACTCTCGCCGCGGGAGTTACGCCGAATCGACTTTATAAAGCGAGAAGAGAAAGGAATAATACTATACCGAGTTTCTCGTACACGTCCCCATCGCGCACCCGACACTCCGCACCGAGAGAGGCCTCAGAGTGCCCCGCCGCCTGTACGTATTAGGTTTAACGTTTTCGATATAGGTATGCAATGTACGGTGAGTTCGTAATGCAGAGATTGTTATGTGTGTAACTCGCGCACGTGCGTTGTATCGCCTTCGCGCGGTTTATAATAATATTCCGCGGGGCGCATTGCTGCTATCCACAGAATGCAATTCCGAGGACGCTATGTATGCGCTTTATAGTAGTCATATAAAATGTACGCGTATTCGCGGGGTGGGTGGAGGGGGGGGGGGGTGGTATATCGGAAGATTTAAGGTGTAATTCGCGGAGACGATCCCTCGGATTCTTCGTCGGGCATCGCGATCATTGTTTCGAGAGAATATTGTGGGACGGAGGCAGTTAAGTTTATCGAACGTTGGGGGAGAGACAATAGATGGGATTATTACGAGCATGATTAACGTAGCGTGTGGAAAGACCTTAAGGCGATCCTCCCGCCCACCCGGGTCGTGCTCGGTCGGTAACAAAAATTTTAATAAATGGCGTTTTGAAGAACGCGAAGAGCTGTGGAAATCGAAATTTGTCTTTTCTTAAGTGTAGCGATTTCTTGGGGAAAAATTATTTTCCTTTCGAGCTGTTTGCGGTCTCGAAACGGCATTTGGTGCGGGGTTTGTTACCGACGGAGGTATTGCGCGTGCAATTCGCGGAGACGATCCCTCGGATTCTTCGTCGGGCATCGCGATTATCGTTGCGAGAGAATATTGTGGGACGGAGGCGGTTAAGTTTGTTAACGTTTGGGGAGAGACAATAGATGGGATTATTAGCGTACTGAACGGCGCTTTACCTGTCTGAGTCGGTAACGAAAACTGTAATAAATGGCGTTTTGAGACCGCGGACGGTTGAGGGAAAACGCAATGAATTCAATGAAACTGCTTGCGAAATTTTTATTATTATTATTATTATTATTATTGGTTTTACAGAGAGTAAGTTACAAACTTATAAATTTTATAAATTACTTATAAATTTTGGCAAGAGATTTTTTTGTCGATTCGCAGAACACTGGCCATGGAGAAAACACTCAGTTTTTTTGCCCTTTCGCATTCGTTACAGATTTCGTTACCGACAGTGTTAACGAAACCTTTTCGCAGGGATTTTTCCTAGTGCAGTCATTTTAGAAATAAAGTTAAACATTTTCTCACTCATTGAAATCGACCCCTTGTCGAAGGCGCGTCTAAATTGTATACATATTTTTTCAAACGCAAATTTCCCCGTACCGGACCACACCTTTGTGGCGTCTTTAAATTAATAATGGGGCAGTGAGGCGTGGAGCTTCGAGCCGTAAAAGCGCGCTGTAAAATTCAGATTATATTGCACAGTATCTAAACCAGCGAATTATTATAGTGTTCCGTAATACACTATCTCCGGAAGTGTAATGAATTTTTTATATTCCCTACGATAAACTTCCTGCTTTATCTCCTCACTTTGCGTCTCATAAAAACTTTTTTTTGTCTAATTTTTTTTTCTTTCACCTTCGCCTATTTTTTGTTCTTTAGCGGCGTGTTAGCTCGCTCCGGTCTCTGTGGCAATAATTCGTCGGTCGATTTTTTCCCCGACGGATGATTGCGGGCTCGGCTCAGCGAACGGAACTGTAGAAATTTTAGTGGGCCCTTCTAGTCGAGCGGGGTTCGGGGCTTCCGTTATCGCAAGAAACGATCGTCAAGCAAATCGGCTCCCCGGTGTGAATATGTAAGTCACGAGTGGGCCTCGGGGAACAGCGTTGTCGTTGTCGTCGTCGTTCCTCGTCCTCGACGACGACCACGTCGTCGACGAAAACTCCTTTCATATTTTCACTCTTCAATTACGAGACACCCGTTGCTCCAGGCTTTTATATAACGCGAAGTCGGGCGAGCGAGCGAACGAGCTCACGGTTTCATAATACACGCCGAGGGTTGCGAACGGAGAAAGAGGCCAAACTGTGCGAGACTTACAAACTACTCGACTCTCGTACACATGCATTTAACCGCCTCGTGTGGTGGGGGAATTCACTCCGAGGCACGCGGATTAAAAATATTCGTTCCTCGCACGACACGCAGCGTAACCAGAATTGCGTTAATTTCTTATTTCTTTTATTTTATTTTTTTTTCAATAAAAAATTCTTAAAAAAAAGGTCGCGTTATTTATTACCGACGGTAACATTTTTTTTGTTTTGTTTGTTTTTTATAATTTGAACTTTGCAGGCTCGATTTATGTAATCGCACACCGAGAACCGGTTCTGAAAGCAATCTATCGATACAGTCGTTCTGTATTCATAACTTTATTGGACAAAGTTCCATTGAATAAAATACAAAACGACCCCGACGAGGTGCGGTCTACGACCGTGTATTCCCGATCTGTCGCTTTTTGACATTTTATGTGGGACACTAGATTCACATTTCGTACGTGTCGAAATCTATAACACGATCGTGCAATGTCGCGATCTTAATTGCTGCAATTTGTTATTTATTTATTTCTTTTATAAAAAAAATAAAAACAAGAAATCGTGTATTGATTTTGCGATGGTAATTTTTTTGTATAAGTAAATGCTCCAAAAAAATAGAAATTTACAACAAAAAAATACAATTCTCCAAGATAATTTAAATTGTAAAAAAAAATCGTGTTCATTATCGACGGAGAAATTTTTTTTCAAATATTTTGTACTTTGCAGGTTCGATTTGTGCAATCGTATACCGAGAAGTTGTTCCGAAATGGATTGATCAGTAAAATCGTTTTGTATTCATAAGTTTAATGTACAAAGTTCCATTGAATAGAACACAAGTCGATCCGGATGGGATAATCCTAGGACCGATTCTTCACAATCGATGTGGGACACTGGATTCACATTCCATACATGTCGAAATCTATAACACGATCGTGCGATGACGCGATAACAAGAAAATGTCTTGAGCAATGCTCGTCGTGTCGAGTACACGATCGAGGCGCGCGCCTGGATTTTCTCCGATGAGCGATCCCGAGCATACCAAAGACGTCTCCGCGACTCACGAGTCTCATATCCGGCGACGCGTCTGATGATTCACGAAAAAAAAAGAAATTACCAAATGTCTCGCCTGCAGAATTTAACGGGGATGAGATCTACGGTCGCTTCTGCCGATGAACGTTCGCGGAATCCCCGTCTCGGCTTCCATCAGCAGTGGCTGAACCGGACGTGAATTCTCGAAGCACTTGAAGAGACCTTGAAAGAGGAGCATGTCCACCGGTAAGTCACGCCCGAAGGCCTTCGCGACGTCGTAGCGCTACTGGATTTTTCGGGGATTCCCGGATATCTCGACGTGTAACCGTGTATCCTGTACGCAGGAATTCGTATTACAAACGCGATTCCGTGCACCCGAAAAAATAATTTATTTGGTTCAATTAAATATTTATTTTTATTAAATAAATATTCATATTAATCAAATAAATATATTTTTTTAATCAAATAAATATTTTTTTTTAATCAAATAAATATTTTTTTTTAATCACATAAATATTTTTTTTGTCAAATATTTTTTAAAACCAAATCAATATTTATTTGCGGGGCGTCCGTCAAATAAATTATTTTTCTGGGTATGGTTCTTGGCAGAAGGCACTTTAAACAGATGAATGTCCGAATTCGGCAAATCTCAAAAAAATGAAAACTGAAAATAAAATATATTTTTTTTATTGAATGAAATGCAAGGTCGTATTGCTACTTGGTTTTTCGGGAATTCCCGGATATTTCCACTTGCGCCTGTGAATCCTGCACGAAGGAATTCGTATTACGAGCGCGATTCTCCGTAGCTATCGGCAGAAGGCACTTTAAACCCAGATGAATTTCTCAATTCGGCCGCGCGCAAAAAAAAAATATATATATATATATATATATATAAAATGTATGGTTTGAAATGAAGGGCGGTGCGTGTGATTTTTTTTAATGGCATAAAATGGAGTACAGTGCAGTACAGTGCGTGTCTCGTTGGAAAGAAGGAGAAAAAACGAGTCGAAGATAAGGAATAAAAGGAACAAAGCTGCGGAACATTTTTCATCAGCCGGTTTTGAAGTACAAGAGGGAACAAGAGAGAAAAGAGAGGTTTATCGGGAGAGCCCCGAGGGCGTTCGCATATTTTTAGCGAGCCTGAGAGGAACATCAGCCAGAAAGCAACACCAACCGGGGCATATCGGGCTGCGTGCGCATCGGGCTCGCACGAAATGAATTTCGTGCAAACTCGTTAGGCAGGGTCATCGACATTATTCCCGCGTATGCCTCACATTCGAAGAGCGTTTTCGGAGGTCGTAGCACTTGACGAGAGGAATCTCTCCGAATAAAAAATATGAAATTTTTCAAATTTCTCCAATCTCCTCTCCTCCGTCTCTCTTCAAACCCTCATAGTAAAAAAGATTTGTACTTTCAACAAACTTTTTGTGCACAAACGGCCACAAATATTTTCTTGTTAATTGTCTAAAATGTATTCGTAAAATTAACATTTATAAAATGAACAAAAATGTTCCTAAAACCAACAAAAAATTTTATGAAAGGCACAACATTTTTTCTAACATGGACAAAATTTATTTGTCAAATTAAGGACAGAGTTTTGGACGTTTGCGGACAAGAAACGGTGGTACGAATTTTACTGTGCTGAAAAATCAGAAAATTGGCCGCGCATGCTCGTAAGTTCGACAATTTTCTAAGAATTTTTTCAATGTTTTTTTATTTCGAACCTTTCTTTCAAACAAAAATATTGTCCGGGTCAAAAGCGGAACGCTGGACTTGTGAGATCAAAACAAGAGCCGGGTAAAATTTCGTCGACTAATGTCTCCGGTGGGTTTACGAAGCCGAGCGAGGCGAACAGTAGAATATCGTATAATACGTAAAGTATAGCGTGTTAGCCAGCGGCAGGTCGAGCCGCTAACTTTCCCTTTTGACGGATCCTCTGCGCTCTTGTCCCGGAGTTCTCGGCGAGCGAGAGAGCTCCGACAGACACGGAGACTCTCGAGGACGATGTGCCACCGTTCGATCGGATCGCACCCGGCCCGCCGAAAAAACGTAACGAGAAAATTGAGCTTCCGTCACTTTTCAAATAAAATTCTCACAAATTATAAAATAAAAAAAAAAACATAAAATTGTATTCAATTGCCAACGTCAGAGGCGAAAAGTGAAAAATTCGTCACGGCCATAATCGTCGACCGGTAACGAGAAAATTGAGCTTCCGTCACTTTTCAAATAAAATTCTCACAAATTATAAAATTAAAAAAAAACATAAAATTGTATTCAATTGCCAACGTCAGAGGCGAAAAGTGAAAAATTGGTCACCGCCATAATCGTCGTCCGGTAACGAGAGATCGGTTAACGAATATCGGAGTGCAAAGTCAGAATTTTCCTTAAACAGGTGGCTTTCACTTCTACGAAGTATCGTGCGACGGGAGTGCGAGCGAGCGACCGATGTGTCTTGTGGGCATAAGGCTTATTCTCCTCCTGTCTCCGAAGGCCGCCTCGTTCTCTCGCCCTCCTGGTTGCGCCAGATGCCACGAATCACACGGGAGGGATTCGATCGGCACGTCCTGCTCTCCTCGGGCATAAATGTCCGAAAGGAACGAAGGCGAAAGCTTGAAATACGACGTTATAAAAGTCGACAAACGCCGGAGTAATTTTTTTAAAACTGTAACCAAATTTGGGTGTCAGAATAAAAAAAAAAAAAAATCAAAATATTTGTTATCTTAATTAATTTTTGCCAAGGGGCCGGCAAAGCAACTATTTTTTTTTTCGCAGAGCGTGAGCTCTCGTGCAGTATGCCGAGGCAGTCGCGAAGCTGCTGCGGCAAGAATCGCGTCAGAATTTCCCTGAAACCGCTAGCTTTCACTTCTTACGGAGCTCGAGCTCGCCGTAGAATGCTACTAGGCCTCCGAACGCTCCGCTGTGTACGTATAGAGCAAGACTTACACAGCTAGTTACTGCTCTGTGTGCTGCTGCTGCTGTTCGTATTACTATATAATAGCTGGTCCCGCGAGCGTGGCGTTGACGGTGCGCAACACACCCAAGAGGTGCGAGTCGGCACCGACTTACAGACCTACAGACTGTGGAAGTATTACTGTTGTTCTTTGCCGGTTCTATCCTACGATTATTTTCTCGTTTCCAGCACGGTTCACTCTGCCATTTTCCGGATCGAGAACGTCGCGGGAGCACGCGACTCGAGGCTAATTTTCTTACGCTAATCAGCTGATTGACAATTAGACATTTACTCAACTTAAGTTCGAACTTAATTTCGTACTAAAGTTCGAACTTAATTTCGTACAAAAGTTCGAACTTAATTTCGTACTAAAGTTCGAACTTAATTTCGTACTAAAGTTCGAACTTAATTTCGTACTAAAGTTCGAACTTAATCTCTTACTTAAGTTTGAAATTAATCCCCTACTTAAGCTGGAACTCAATTTCTTACTTAAGTTTGAAATTAATCCCCTACTTAAGCTGGAACTCGATTTCTTACTTAAGTTTGAAATTAATCCCCTACTTAAGCTGGAACTCAATTTCTTACTTAAATTTGAATATACTTTCTTACTTAAGTTGGAACCTAAATTCTTACTTAAGTTTGAATTTAATGACTTACTTAAGTTTGAACTTAATGACTTACTCAAGTTTGAACTTAATTTCATACTTAATTTTGAACTTAATCTCTTATTTAAGTTTGAACTTAATCTCTTACTTAAGTTTCAACTTAATTTCTTACTTTAGTTCGAACTTAATTGCTCACTTAAGTTTGGATTTAATTTCTGCATTTCGAATTCAATATCGTACTAAGGTCCGAACGTAATTTCTTACACAAGATCGAATTTAATTTCGCACTCAAGTTCGAACTCGGATTCGATCTTAAGGTCGATTAATTCGCACAGATGTGCGGTTCGATTTGTTTGCGGTCAGGACAGCTGCACCGAGAAGATCCAGCGACAGAGTCGGCACAGAATCACATCTCCAACGAGCCCGAGATTCGAGCGAGTGGCGAAGCGGTGTGCGCGCTTCGCCGCGTTTGTTCTCCGCTTCGCGATCTTTCGCTCGGTGCTCTGCCGCCCGGGGATTTCAACGAGTGGAAGAAGAAACTGGTTATGCACGAACGCCTGTTCAGCGTAGGCTGCTCGCCGAGTGCATACGTACTTGTGCAGATGAAACACTTTTGTTTCCATTATTTTTCCAACTCCCCTCTCTCCTTCTCTCTTTCGATACTTCATTTCCATTCTATCCTCCTTACACCCAACCCTTTTCCTTTATTTTCTACCCTCCTCCGTCCTTCGTTCATCCACTCGCACCCACTTTTATTTTTCTTATTTTTTACATCTTTTTTTTCGACTCTAGATTCAAGTCGTGCCCGTCGTTCCCTTCGCATCTTCGACTTTCTTACCCCATTAATTTCTCTACATTACGTAAAAAAAAAAAAATCATTTTTGGCCATCAGGAACCTTAACATTGCGCCGAATATGCTGGTGGGCACATTACACAGGGCCAGTACTGTCCACAGCGTCCGCCAGTATTGGCCCAACGTCGCCCGATACTGGTCCAACGTCGGCCGGTACTGGTCCAACGTTGGCCGGTACTGGTCCAGCGTCGGCCAAGCAATCGAGAAGAAAAGAGCGGTTCTTTGGACTCTGGAAAAATGTCCGTCGACTCAAATCTTCAAAGCTTCCATCGGAAACAAAGCCCGCGCATCATTCGCAGGAACGAGCGTACGCGTACGGGACAATCAACCGGGCAGGAGAATAAACGCCGAGGAGAGCAAGTGTATGACTGCCGATGAATTCAACAGTGGATGCAGTGAGGAAATTGCTACACGACGTTAATATTAATATCTAGGGCGAAAGAAATCGAGAGAAATCCATGCGTTCGTGAGCCTCCGAGTTCCTACGAAGTTACAGCACACAGACAGACACACACACACATACGGGACTATATCTTTATGCTCTTTCTCTCGTCTCGGGCTCGCAGAGAAGTAGACTCTGCGCAATTTCACACTCTCTCATCGCCCGGCAGGAGGATTATAGACATTCTTGCCACCGTCCGTTTATTTGTCCGGGGAAAAACGACCGCTGTCCCCGATTTTTCCTCGGGTGGTCGCGGTCGCACGCGTACGCTCGATGCCTCATCGAACGAACGGCGCGGGCTACATCGGGCCCATGTAAAAGCATATACGATGGGTGCGTCTCGTCGCCGACTTTGTCGTACTCGGGTATTCATAGCGCGCGGGCGGCGAGACCCGATATATTTATACCGTTAAAGAGTCGACCCGCTCGCGGTTTATTACGCGGCACAGTCCGATATGCCTGTACACTGTTTTTTAACCCTTTGCTCATATTGTAACTATAATATCGATAAGCATTTGACTCGCTCGTCCAGCGATAGCCCGGTATAGACCAGGCTGATCGAGAACATGGTTAAAAAAAATATTTGTGTATTTAGCAAAGATTTTTGCATGGAGAAATAAAAATTGTTGGGATTGGAAGAATTTTGTGGCCGTAACTCATTTATCTACTTAATATAGGGACAACAAAATATTTTGCATTGGCAGCAAAATTCTTTGCTTTAGCAGCAATTATTTTGTTGTATCCGCAAATATTTTGCTGTATCAATAAATATTTTCGCTGTTGCGACAATAAATTATTAATGATATACACTTTGTTAGAAAAACAGAACTATTTTTCTCCGTGTGATTCACCAAGATCCATTTTTGATTGTTAAAAATACGATTCGTTGGAAAAAATTGGCTTCAATATATATATAAAAAAAATAACTTCAACATATATTTTTTTCCAGGGTTTAGGTATGGACGACTTTGCAGGATTAACTATAAATTTATCGCTACTTGAACGGACGATAATGAGAGTCGTGGGGTCGGTAGCTGGTACGCTTACCTTATAGAAAAATGATACACGATGAAATAAATCTTGTGCGTGTTGGACATACCTTAGCGAGGTGACAGGAGCTCTCAACGTAGGCGGCCCAGCGCCTTCTCCGCAATATGGTCTCCTCTCGCTCGCACACCTTCTCTCACTCGTACACGGATGTCAAAGTTCCTCGCGCCTTCCCGTGCCCCTGATATCTTCCATAATCCAGTAATCGAATAAGTATGCAGTTGCACCTGTGGCTTTTCTCTCCTTCCCAATGATTAACGCTCTCCCCGCGGGCACAATTTATTTATTTACTTATTTTATTTCCTCTATTCGAATTATATTTTCATCGGTGAGGTAACCGGATGTAGGGTAGAGCGAGCGAACGTCGAGAAAGTATTAGCCGTATTTTCACTGATCAACCGTATCGACTAATTAAGATATCTCGATTTTACGTCTACGTCAACTTTCATTAAAATATTCATAAACTAATTAATTAATCAATTAATTTTTATATAAATTTATTTATAATTACAAGTAGTCTTCACCGCACTTTTTTAAGTTATTATCCGCACCTTCTATATCTATAACTTTCTATGTATATATATTTTTTTTAAATAACGAACTGCAATCGACTATCCGCGTTCGAAACGACTGTACGAAACGAGAGCTTTACTGTGTGTGTCTTGCTATCCGGACATGTCGCGGATGATTGTCAAAGCCCGCTGCTGGTGCTGGGCCAGGCGCGCGGACAGCCTTGCCGTGAGTGAGAGTTACAAGACGTTCACCATCTTGGTGAACACACCGTCTCGTAGACGGTTTCGAGCGGCGAGCGGAGTTCGCGCGCGCATGCGCCCGACCGTTATCCATATTCCGCGCGCGGGGGCCCCCGTCGGTTCGTGATCCCCGTCGAGGACCCTGTTGCTCGCTGGTTGCATGCGCCTCGCGACCACTCGGGTTCGGCTGGCGTGACGTCAGAAATAGGACAAGGCGCTGGTGGCCTTTGGATATACTCAACCTATACCTCCTGCCCGGCCAATACTCGAAGGCAAAACCAACCAACGAGTCGGCGGGGAGGGCGTCGAAGAGGGACGCAGAGGGGCCACTGAACTGTCTTGGCTTTGCACCTTTCTCTCTCTCTATCTCCGAGCCCCCTTCGCCCCCCTTCGCCCCCCCCCCTGGTGTTCGTCGTCTTGTCTGATCCACACAGGACCTCTCCACTTCTGCCTATACATACCAAGGGGATAACTATAGCTACCCTTACGCGCCCTTTCCTCGACTCTTCGGTACCCTCTTCGCGTTCTCTTTCGAACCCACTTCTCGCACCCGATTTCCGAGCGATAGTCACGGCTTTTGGGTTATATTAAACGAAACAATGGATTGTCGCGAAAATTCATTTTTTGATGAGTTGGAATTAAAGATCGCTGTTCCCGGTGTTGGAAAGATATGACGCTAAAGATCGGATGAGAGACTAAGTTTCTTCAAGTTATAGGGGCTGGGTTTTGCATCGCAGAAACTTCGTTCGGGGATGTTCACTTGGAGAACGAAATTTTGCAAGCGAATATTTTTGTTTTTTTTTTCCTAGAGTATTGAGAGGGACTTGCCGAAGATGCAATTTCATGCCGTGCGGATATCTTCAGGGTCGTAAAAGATAGCCGAGCCTCACTTCGCCAATTCTCTTAACCCCTTTCGCGCATCCGATTGCCTGTGTCTCCGATAGTCACCGCTTTCGGCCTATCTGAAACGAAACAATGTATTTTCGCGGAACTTGATTTTTTTATGAGTCTGAATTGAAAAGATCGCTGTTCACGGTGTCAAAAAGATAGCCGAGTCTCTCTTCGCCTCTTCTTTTGAGCCTTTTTCTCGCACCCGATCGCCACTGCCACCGATTGTCACTGCTTTCGGCTTATCTGAAACGAAGCAGTCTATTTTCGCAAAACGTAATTTTTTTAATGAATAATAATTGCAAAGATTGCAGTTATAGGTGTCAAAACGATAACCGAGAATCTTTTCGCCTCTTATTTTGAACCTTCTTCAATAGTCACCGCTTTCGGCCCATCTGAATCGAAACCGTGTATTTTCACAGAACTTAATTTTTTTATTCAATTGAAAAGCGTGTAAAAAAAATAGCTGAGCCTCCTTATGAGCAGGGGCGCACTTGTGTGTTATTTCCGAATGTACCTGAGGAGCGAATTAATAGTCTCGTAGTATGTGGGAAAGGAGTTCAAGAAGTTGCGCGGGTGCGGAACTAGCGATCACCAGGAAGGGTCCGCTAATTGCCTCGTTAAGAGATTCGCAATTAGAACCTTTCGATAAGTCGTCAGGACGATTATCTCTCCGGAGCTCGACGACACGGAACTCCATCACGCGAACCTGCCCGAGAGTTCGACGATAGCGGGTGTACGGTCGCGGCTCGTGACTGCTCGGTCAAATAACGACGAACGAATTGTCAGGCCTTATCGGAGAGCTCTTCGGCTCCGAGAGGGGCGAAAGATTGAAACCGAGAGAACGATTGAGACAACGACTTTGGCATCGAACGTCCTCAGGATAAAGATCGAAGATATTAGTTTAATGGCTCTGTCGGCGCATGCGCGCGCACTTTGGCATTCTAAAGCTGTGCAGAAGGACAAGAACAAGCCGCACGACTGTGTCGGAGCCCGCGATGATCTTTTGCCTCGCGGCGTATTATCGAAAGCTCATCCTAACTTAACCGCCTTAGCCGACAGCTGGATCTGAAATAATTTTTTAAAAATAATTGTTTCATAATACTCATTTGCATGTAGATTAACAGAGGGTACTTTATCGGTACTATCAGTGATATAAAGCAGAGGAAAAACAAGACTGTATTTTATTTATTTTATTACAACAAAAAAAAAACATTTTACAAAGAACACAAATATAGTCTATATTAAATTTAATGTAAATAGTATAGTAATTTATAATTAATACAAAATAGTTCTATACACCCGAGCTGAAGGACTCCGGTCGATGGCTCGTTGGCATTTTTGTTATTTGTTATATTGTTACACTGCATAAGCTACAATATGTATATAAAAGCTGTTATGTATCGTCGATGATTAGTATGAAAGTCTGAAGAGCTTTATTGCCCATATATATAGTACAATAGAAAAAAATAATAATTTTTTTCTCGTCAAGTTAAAAAAAAATAATAATTTTTTTCTCGTCAAGTTAAAAAAAAATAAAAAAAACATCTCCATCAATTTCTTCGCAACGGACTCCGCAGTACCGTTTCTCCGTCTATGCAATATCGCGAGTGGCCGATACCGCGGTAAGTAGAATTTGCTCTCAAACCCATTGGTAGACCTCTCGTTGAACCTTGACCACCGACCCGAGACATTATTGCACGTATGACTCTCAAAGTACAGGCCGCGCGATAAAAGGCCCGCGAGGGAAAACCTCGAACGCCCCTCGAGGGATAAATACACAATTTCGAAAAGTTCAAGCTCACTCCCCATATAATTGCCGCGAGTTACCGAGAGCCCGAGAGTTCTCGGTGCAATCGACACTTTCCAATCGAACTCCGTCTATCTCGGCGAAACGGTGCGCATGCGCGCGCGCTAACCGGGCTTTCGATGTAACTCGGCCGAGGCTCGCGCGATTCGGTATGCTATATGCATGATGCTGGAAGAGGAATCTTTCGTCATCGTTTCGTAATTGTCGTGATGCGCGAGAGTCATCGCGCCCACGAGATCTCGCCGCGTTTGCGAATGTAACAAGTATGTTTGTATAGTGTGGCTGGCGGAAGAGCGCGTATATACGCGGTGCCTGCTTAGCGATGCTGCCCGTTCTTCTGCTGGACCGTTATGACGATGCCCACCACACACTCGTCGGGTTCGTATCGTCGTCGGGCGTAATTGTATGGCGGGCCGTTTTCTGCTTCTTCGTCGTCCTCTTCTTCTTCGCACGCGACGACGCCCGCGACTCGACGGCGTTGATGCGCGGTGAATGCATCGGTAGCGCATGTCGACGCCACCGAAACGTCATCATCGCTTCTAGTGGCTCGATAGTACTACACCGACGAACCAATACCGCTTTTCATTCAACTCCCCGGTCGATTGCGATCCGGAGGTACGAACGTCTCAGCGGCGTCGCACTCATCGCCCGTGCGTCAGCAGGACTCTTCAAATTTTTATCCCGGACGGAGGCCGAGTACTGCACGTTGCAGAGTGTTGAAACCTCTCATGAATCCGAGGTTTCTGGATGACGGTTCGACTTCGAAAAAAAATTCGATTTAGTTATAGTTTCATGGAAAATTAAATTATATATGAAAATGAAATTTTAGTCCATTTTTATAAAATCATTATTGTTTCACCGAAGTGAAAGTAGTATTATGTAATTCACTGCTGATTGATGTATTCACCGTTGAAACTTTTTAGTCATTATCTTTTTTAGTCGATATTACAATATTTTTTTGATTAAAAATCAAAATCTAGGCTGGGTGCAGTGGGGAAGAAAAAAAATCTTTATTTAAATACATTTTTGTCACATTTAAGCAAATTTGTATCTCTTTGAGCATCTGAGATATCTGAACGATGATCCATTTAACTTAAAAAAAAAATCGGATCTAGTCAAAGTTTCATGGAAAATTGAATCAAATTAAATATTAAAATATATAATTTAATTAAGTTTTAAAAAAATTCTTTTCCTTTAATAGAAGCGAAAGTAATTTGATGTAATTCACTTCTGATTTATGTGTTCACCGGCCAATCTTTTTAATCATAACTGTTTTTAGCCGTTATTATTATTATTATTATTTGGGTCACAAACATAGAGCGTGATTCGCAGCTGGTAAAAAAAAATAAATATTTTCTTTATCCAAGTAAATTTTGTCAGATTTAAATAATACAATCGATTTCTACGGAGCACAGTTACGTCCGCGTAGCCCGCGAGAATAACGCGACATCGCGATATTTAATAGAGTCGTTGGGAACGGGACGGGAGGCCGCGAGAGCACGTCGATGGTACGAAACTGGAAAACACGTCATCGAGAAATGCCGTATGTTAGGCCTTACTGAAGGAACACACTGGTCCATGGAACGCGAGTCGGAGACACAACGCGCGTGAATGCCCCGAGACGAAGAATCTCCGCCAGGGGGAAACGTGGAAAACGTCAGCGGATCGCTCGGAATTTCATCTACGCTCGTTCTCGTGTTCTCGGGATATTCGCGAAACGCGTGGGTATGCTACACCGCTTACTCATGCTCCCTGTGAGCCGAATATATATATACACGTATATACATATAGTGGTTTAACGAGGCGTGTAGTTATATATCCTCGTCCGTTTCTCGTAGACTACCTCTAGGCGTTTCTCGTTTCTTGTCCCTTCGCCCCCTGCCACGAGAATAAAGCGCTGCTGGCCGATAAGCAAGAGTCCGGGATTGCCGGACAGACACGAGAGGGTCTCCCGAGACTGAAACTAGATTGTGCCCGACCAGAAACGCACTGTTTCTACTTGACCAGAAGCTCGGCGGAAAAATTTGCAAATCCCTCCGCCTACGAGACCCGGCTGTACGCCGAGCTTGTCCGTACGCCAGGCTCGTATAACTGAAAGTAGAAACATTCCTTCATGGACGGACGGCGTCACGTTGGAGACATACAAAAAAAAATAAACATTATGTCTGCCGAGACTTGATCGATTTATTTAGATTTTTTGTGTCCACAGACAGCTGAGATCGCAAAATTAAACCCTGTGCACCAAATCGTCATTCTCTACTGTTAGTGACGTCATACCGGAAATAAGTCACTTCCGGGCGAAAAATGAGATTTTATAACTGAAAGTGACGTATTTCCGGTGTGACGTCACTTAGGGTGAAAAAATGTGATTTTTAAACCACACGTGAAGTTTTCTTAGGTGACAGCACCTCCAATGGAAAAATGAGATTTTGAAAACGGAAGTCACGTATTTCCGGTATGGCACCACTTCCGGTTGAAAAAATGAGATTTTGAAACGAGACGTGACGCTTCCTTAGATGGCGTCACCGCCAATAAGATTTTCAAACCCGAAGTGAGGAATCTCCGGTGTGTCGTCACTTCCGGTCGAAAAATGAGATGTGCAAACCGTAAGTCACGTATCTCCGGTACAACGTCACTTCCGGTCGAAAGAATGCGATCGTCAGAAAAATGCGACGTTTTGCTGTTCCACTAAAACTATTAAACCGCGTAAATTATTGTGTAACTCGAAGTACGCGGCAAATACACGGCCGCCGCGCGGAGTTATAGTCGCGATAACAAATAAACCGAAGCGCGATGACGTCCGATCAAGATCGCACTGTATCTACTTGGCGTTAAACTTCCGGAAACTCGGAACACCGCGCTCTGCCGTTGGATAATCTGTAAAGTGGAAAAATTCCTCACTGATCGTACAACGGTTCGCGTCGACGTTACACAGTCGATCTGACACGCATATACATACATGCACGGATGTGTACACATATATATATATATACGGATACATGTGTATAGAGAGATGTCTCTCGGGAGTGGACGGCGGAGCCGGCGTCGTCGCGTGCACGACGGCGCCGTTATCCGCGAGGAACTCTCGCGCCCTCGAGGAGACGCGTGGCCTATATATATCCTAGAGATAAATATATAATCTGGCAGAGGCCCAATCGTGCACGCACGCCTCGTTCTACGCTCTCCTCCTCGTCTCTCGCTCCGATCCGCGCGTTCCCGTACTCGCTATTTCTCCCTTTTCACGTTGAATTTTACCGAAGCGAGAGATCTAAACCCGGTAATAGCCAGCCATCGAGGCGAGAGCGTCAGTGCAGCTGTCGACGCGAAAGGGCGTGCAATAGTCGGACTAAATCAAGTCACAAAAAAAAAAAAAAAAAAAAAAAAAATGGGCAAGTTTGAAACTCGCATAACTTATGGAGAAAATAAATAAGAGGCACGATGTAACGATCTTATGCAAAGATATTAAGGGGTTTTCGCGCTTCGGATGGTTCCGTGTGGTGAAATTTTTGCATGCATGTATATACATGTGTTTATATGCATATAGCGGGCTGCATACTGAAATGATTCAGAGTTTCGTCAGTCGCGATGTGAGGCTGCAGCGAGTGTCGTCAGTGACGAAAAACAACGGCGCACGTTGATCGAAACTCCCTGCTTGGCGCGGACCTCTCGAGGAGTCGAAGTAGACCAAAAAAAGGAAGAGGCGTCGCGACGATCAAACAATTTTTTTTATGATTTTTTTTTGTGCTCGGTTCCGAGCCACCCGAATAGTGAAAGAGCCTCGACGTGTACTGGCGGGCAGAGCAAAGTTGGTGACCGAGACGAGGCTCTGACCGCGCTTAAAACCCGGGGATAAATTTAATCACGTCGATCGCTGCATTTGGGTTAGCGAGCGTATCCGTCCGAGAACCGGCAATTCTAGTTCGGCCTCTCGACGAATAGAATAGGGTTGGGAGAAGATAATTACGTAAGTGAAACGGAAAGAGGTGCATTTTTGAGATCGGGGAGAAAAAGAAAAAGAAGAGAAATTTAAGACATTGGTACGGAAGAAATGTTTGTGAAGTGAAGCAAGTGCGTCGGTGTGCGAGGTGCGAGCTGAGGAATTACATAAGCTTGCTGATTTTATCTTCTTTCTTAATTAATTATTCAGATTTTTTTTTTTTTTTTATTGGGAAGATAAAATTTGGTGATTTACATCGATCTTACGTGGATGCTCGTTTGGTGCAACAGACCCGGATACGCTGGATTACTATCGTCATCCACGCGCACTAAATCTCACTATGACTGATCCAAAGATAGATCTTTGAGAGCGACCCAGCGCAGAGAATAACGTGAGCAAAATACTTCGATCTAATTATTCACGTATTTAAGGTAGAATATTCTGGAAAATAAAAGAATAATAATTAATTAAAGTCGTGGACTTATTGATACGCTTTATGAGGTGCGATCGTGGCTGATTGTTTCGTATATCGTTTAGGATGCACCACAAGACTTACGGTTCGGTCACGGGGGACACTTTGTGTCCCCTTGGCTTTCATCCTCAGGTGCGATGGCCGACGCGATGTAAACGCTGTTTCAGGTACCCAGTTAAAAAAAAATGTCGACTCCTTGACCGAGTTTGCATCCTGCTGCGTTTGTGTTGCATCGTGTTTTGCACCAGATACGGTTTTTATTTTATTTTATTTTTTTTTACTGTTTGAGAGATACAGAGGAAGTTAATAGTTGCACTGTTGCCTACAAGAAACCGAAAGATCTTGAAAGACCTACTAAGTGGTCCAGTAGACCACCCGAAGAAAACTAATTTTTTCTTCGCTTAAACAAATTTATTTATGAAAAAAAGGTTTTTACGAGTTTATTGGATCCGATCATATATGGACTAATCGTCTATAGATCGTGAAAGCCCCATGAAGTGGTCCAATAGGCCGCGCGAAGCAAGCTAATTTTTCTATCGCTTAAACAAATTTATTTAAGAAAAAAAGGTTTTTACGAGGTTATTGGATCCGATCATATATGGACTGATCGTCTATAGATCGTGAAAGCCCCATGAAGTGGTCCAGTAGGCCGCGCGAAGCAAGCTAATTTTTCCATCGCTTAAACAAATTTATTTGAAAAAAAAGACGTTTTCTACCAGTTTATTAGGTCCGCAAAATGTGAAACAAATTGGACCCGACCGTATACGGACGAAACGTCTGAAGATCTTGAGAGGCCTAGCAAGTGGTCCAGTAGGCTGCGCGAAGTTAATTTTTCCTTCGTTTGAACAAATTTATTTGGAAAAAAAGCGGTCTCTACCAATTTATTTGTTCCGCGAAATGTGCAACAAATTGGATTCGACCGTATATGGACTAAACGTTATATCGCGCTAGCCTCTCGACCAATTTGCAACGATCCCTACGAGCGTCTCGAACAGCAGCGCCTGTCTTACACTACAAATTTATTCATCCCCCGTTCGTAGGGGATCTTATGCAGAAAATATTCCATTGAGCTTGCCGGATCGTATCGATAAAGTGCACGCTAAACGTCGGCGCGATCCATAGCTCCTACTTGTTAACAGCATGTATTACTATGGCCCCGAGTAAAACGTACGTACGCATGTATGGAAAGTAACCACCAGTTCGAGCTGGCGAGCGGGCAAAACATGCGGAAACATCTGAGCGAGTCCTCTCGGCTCGCTTCTCCCGCATACTTTTTCACAACGGAATACAAATCGCTCGTTTATTCCGCGAGTGTTTCAGGATACATTCAAATAATATTTACGATGCAATCGTGTGCACACGTTGCATCCCGGAGCCCCGCCAGCAGCTATCAGAAACGAACCCAGTGGCGAAATTAATGATGGCGATTGTTTTTCAAGGGCGCGGTTTGAATCTGGAATTTCATTCGATCGAGATGCTTTCGTGTGAAAAATTGCTAATCGATGTTTTTTTTGTTTGTCGCATGAGCCATTCTCCGCGAGAACGTTAACCCGCCGACTGGCAACGTAACATTTTTATTTTGAAGCCGTTAAGGTGCGGTCCGAAGGACACGTGTGGATATCACGTATGACTACCAATCAGAAAGATTTATTTTCTCCGAGATAAACCCTTCTGCCTTTAGCCACGGACGATAAATCGCATGGGATTTTTTTCTTCCTTTAATCGATAAAACAAAACACATGGTTTTTCGCCTGAAATCGCCCCGCAGCCTCCTTTAAGGGATTGAAAAAAAAAATATTCATTTTTTGCCAGAGATTACAAGGACCACGTCGGGAAGAGAGGGAGTCTGAAGGACACGACAGCGTCGTCGCCGAGTCTTTCGGGAAAATCATGGGAGTCTTCGTCAGCGCGGTTAGTCACAAATTTCACTTTCGGCGAAAGTGTCGGAATATTTTTGATGAGCTTCATTTTTTATTTTTTTTATTTTTTTTTTTTTACCGAATGCTAATGGTTTTTGTCTTAATGTAAATGGCGAAACAGCTCGAGCGAGAGTCCAGAGTCGAGGAGGACGTGGGCATCGACCTCGAATTTAACGAAAGAGGAGCCCAAGTCCTCGCCGAATCCGGCGACTTCGTTGACCTGGAGCTCGGCACTGGATATCACCCAAGACGCGCAGGAATCCTCGGCAAAGCCGGACGCCGGCTCTTCGGCGCAAGCGAGAACGAAAAATTACGCGGGTTCTCAATCGGACACTTACAATTATCGTCGTCACTCGATAGACGAATCGATATTAGACAGACCGCAGAAATTGCAGATCAAAAGTGTCATCGGCAAAAGCAACGGGACCAGTTCGGACAACGACGTTGAATTTATTATACAGGTGAGAAAATCGAGGGCCAACGAGACGACGAGCAAGACTGGACAGAATGAGGCCGGCAAGAGCCAGAGTGACCACGGCCAGGACAGCAAGTCGGAGAAGGGCGGAAAAACGGAAAAGGTATGATATTGTTCCTCAATAAAAGAAACACAGAAAATAAGTTTTTTTATACCGAAGGATTCAATTTTTAGGATGATTTTAGCAATGATCTAAAATTAAATTTTAGCAATCATCCAAAGTCAAATTTGTGCAATTATCGAAAGTGAAATTTGAGAAATTATCAAAAGTTAAATTGTAGCAATCATCTAAAGTTAAATTTTAGTAATCATTTAAAGCTAAATTTTAGCAATGATTTAAAGTTAAATTTTAGAGTAGGCTCTGAAAAAATCATGCACTATTTATCCAAGCGCTCGTTTGGGACGGTTTATGTTCTGTGTCGCCTATCCGAAGAGAAACACAAAACATAGATCTTGCGATTGAACACGGTCCATTGGTTTTAATTGCAGAATGAAATCGAGAAGCTCAGGGCACAGTTGAACGATATGAAAGTGAGATGCGAGCGAGTCGAGAGAGAAAAGAGTGACATATTACTGCGCCGCTTGGCGACCATTGACTCGGTGTCCTCGAAGAGCACGAGCAACGAGATGACGAAACTCCAGAAAACCGTCAAAGAACTCCAGTCTAAAAACGAAGGTGAGAAAGACTCTTCTATTGTCGCTCGAGAATCGCAGATGCACATAAAAAAAATAATGATCTTATTAACGGTTTCTTCTGTTTTCTTCGCAGCGCTCACCGAAGAGAAGACTGGTCTGATGTCGAGGATAAAAAATCTGGAGAGGGATTCGAACTCGCGATCGGGAAGAAACGAGCGCGAGAAGGCGAGCGAGGAGCTTCGCTCGAAACTCAAAGCCGCCGAGACACTGTGCGAAAGTTTGATGGACGAGAACGAGGACATGAAGAAGGAGATAAGGGATTTGGAGGAAGAGATTTACGAGATGCAGGACAACTTCAGGGAGGAACAAGCGGACGAGTACACGAGCTTGAGAAAGAGTCTGGAGCAGTCGAACAAAAATTGTCGAATATTGTCGTTCAAACTGCGCAAGGTAGAGCGAAAGGCCGAACAACTTGAGACTGACAAGACGGATTTGGAGAAGAAATACGCGGAGGTCAAGAGGATAGAGGAGGTTTTGAAGAAATTCGGCAACGAGTACAAGAACAGGAGTCAGAAGAAGTCGTCGGACTACACGACGAAGGTTCAATTGAAGAAAATGGTCGAGGACATGGAAAAAGAAATCGGTGAGAAATTCCCAATCGGCGGCGAATTCGACCGCTGAAATTTTTTTTTTTTTAAGAACAAAATTATGATTTTTCAAAATTGCAGGTGACGTCTTTGGTATTTTCGCGAGCATCATCGACGGCAAAGAGATCGAAGCCCCGCCCGTTAAAACTCCGGAGAATAACGCTAAATTCGAGAAACTCGCGAAGGAGCACGAGGTTTTGAAACAAAAATTGGAGAACACGATGAAGGAACTGGCGATCGAGAGGGAAAAGAAGAAATCTTTGCCCAGCGCTGTCGTGGCCGATAATAAAAATGCTGACGCCCTAAGTTGTAAGAATTTATGCTCAGGGCTATCGAAGTCTTTCGTTTCGACTTTTACGCGCATGTTAAATTTAGTTGAAAAATCGTCGATGGCTTAAATTTTTTTATTACCGTCGAAGTCGAAAAGCGAACGTTGAATAAAACGTGGAAATAAATAATAATGACGGTTCGATTCTTGTCGTTTTCAGTGAAAAAGAAATTGGAGGATTCCTTGATGGCGAGAGAAACGGAGAAGAAAGCCTGGGAAAGCGAAAAGGTCAAACTTCAGGAAGAAAAGGAGAAATTAAAGTCAAAATTATTGTCACTTTCGGCGGAGAAGCTGAAAACTCACAACGAAGTTGTGCAGCTGAAAAAAGATTTGGGTACATTATATTTTGTGCCAATATCGTGCAATATTCGATGACAATAATTGTCATCGAATTTTTATTTTTTAAATTGTTTTAATTATTTAATTATTTTTTTGTTTATTATTATAGAAATGGCAACATCTACGGAGAACAATACAGCGAAAATGGAGACGATGGTGAGTGAGCTGAGAAAAGAATTGACCACGGAGAGGGAAAAGTGTAAAAAGTTTCAGGACGATTTATTCTCGTCCACGGAACGTGAGTGCCGAATGTCGAAGACAATCGCCTCTGTGAGCATTGCCGAACCTTTGGTTGCTTGAGCCTCCCACGAGTTTCCCTTTTATCCGAAACTAAAAATAATTTCTTCGTTTTTTTTTTTTTTTCTTATTTCTTCTTTCCCGCGCTGCGCAGGTTGAACAGACGAAGTCCTTGCTCGACGGTGACCTCAAAAAAGCGAAGCAAGACTTGGAGACTGCCAAATCTTCGTCTTCGTTCAAGCTCGCTAAGATAACAGCCGAACTCGCGGAAGTCAAGAAAGAGCGGGACAAGATTAAGTCGCAATCGGAGGAGGACAAATTGGCGAGGGACACCGAAGTCGGAAGCTTGAAGAAGAAAGTTGCGAGTCTGGAGAAGGCTGGATTGAACGCGAAGAAGATGCTTGAATTGAAGCAAAGTTACATCGACCGAATATCGAGTGGGTATCTTCGACCAAGGAATTAACCCTTTCGGTGCACGGTTTCGGACATAAAGTAATGATAATAATAATAATGCTCTCGCATGCTTTCGCAGGCCTCGAAGAGGAGGTGAAAAGAAATCTCGAAAGATACGACGAATTGAATACGAAGCACGCAAAGATGTTGGAAACGTGTGAGCGTGCGGAGACGGAGAATAAAACACTAAACAGGTGAAAAGTGAGATTTTACTTCCGGGATGTAGACGAAAGTTATCATTTAAAGTGGTGCGAAAAAAAAAAATTGTTCAATAAGCAACTCATTCTCAATATCTTCCTGAACTCTTAATTTCCAGCAAATTGTCGGAACAGAAGAAACAATTCAGTAGCCTCGAGAGCGAGTTGAAGGCGCTGCAGAACACTTATAAATCGCAATCGAGTGCTTGGTCGAAGGAAAAATCTCGACTGGAGGTCAGCATCAACGAAGCAGCTTCGGGATCGTAATGTCTCGATGATTCCACCGAGTAAATCGTCTCTTATTTTTTCAGGAAAAATTGCTCGAGTACGAGCGATCGCCGAGCAACGTCCAGTTGGAGGAGGCGAGGGAAGAAATCAATCGCCTCGGCAAAGAAAACAATTCGCTGATGGATCAGGTGGCGGACATCAGAAGAATCGTGAGTTGTTGTTTTGGTTGCAAAAGACGATGTGAATTGTATGCCCGATTTGTACGCTCGAATGTATTAAGACTGTCCGACTAATCTTCATACTATGATGGCTGTAAAATTTTCTCTAATAATTAATCAATAAAGTGATTATTTATTGTCCCCCCCGCCCCTTGTTACTTGGCGTAGTCACCGTCAAAAGGCGTAGTGCTTTCTGTCGTAGAAGCCGGATGCATCGCAAGGTGCGACGATTATGCAGCTCATAAAAAAAAAATCCCGAGACCCTCCGTAGAACTAAATATGTCGATGTTCAGATCAACTTTTCTCTGGAACTCCTAAAACAAGTAGCGTGAAGTTCGTTTCTACAGATCAACTCTCGCTGATAAGTTTACGAAGCGTTTGGAAAAATAATCTTTCCTTCTGTCCCGAATTTGAGACAATGGTAATTTATACACTCGTGACGACTTCGACATCGAGTGACAGTGTTGCAACAGATTATGTACATTTTACGCTCCATTTATTTAACCCTTTGAAGCACGATTGATAGTACAATCTTTGAAAGAAAAAAATCTGCATTTATATCCGTATCGCATCTCCCCAGGGTCGGTAGGCAAGTTCGATCATTTTCATTAAACATTATTTCCAAGGTAAATATGTTGTTTTATACTTTCGAACGGTGTTCCATTACATGCGGAATTCATACATCAAAGGGTTAATGAAGAACCCGCATAAATGTTGGTGCTCGATTCCATTGTTTTCTCAGAATAGACTTACTAATCTCTGTGAATTGTAACGGCTGTAAATTTTGCCTCTAATTATTAATCGATGTAAATTGATAATTTTGTTTTGTCTCTTCTGAAACTCGACCGGACGTTGAAACGCTGTTTCGGTCTCTCACCGGACTGTAATTTTCAGAACGAAGATCTCACGAGCAAGCTCAAAGATTACAACGCCGTGTCGAAGGTTCAACGTAATTTCTCAGCTGACTCGGATGCATTGGAGGCCGAAGTGAGGAAGGCGAAGACCGCTCTGGCTAACGCTGAGAAGTCGAAGAAGGCCGATCTGGCACAATGCAAATTGCGGTACGAGCACAGGATCAAGGCGATAAACGACGAGATTCAGTCGATACAGAATCAGCTCTCACGGTACAAGAGGGAACGTGACACTTACAAGCACATGCTCGAGGGAGCCCAGAAGACTATCGCCGATCTCAAAGTCGTTAGGCAGCGGCGACAGTCGACCACGTCGACTGGCAAATCGGACGAGGTAAGAAAATAATTGTCGAAATAATTTTATTTCGCGGATCAAATGAACATATGACGAAGGTGGGAAAGACGCGTGAATGAAAGAAAAAAAATATATATGTTTACTATGATCGATGCGCAGGATGATGAGAATTCGTCGACCACGAATGTGTCCGTACTCGAGAGACAAATCAGCTGCATGGAGGATGAACTATCCGAGAGCAGACTCGAAGCCTCCAAGCTCAAGACCGAGCTAGTTTCCGAAAAATCCGGTTGGCAGATCAAATTCGCCGAGATGCAGTCCAGGGTCAACGAGGTACGTCAGAAAAGCTAAAAAATGCAAAAAAAAATGCAAAAAAAAAAAAATTGTAAAAAATGCATACATATTCGCGCGGATATTTTCTATGCTAATTTACTCGAAAAAGAAAATGCACGCAAATACGAACTGATTTATAACGACAGGAAGATGTGTCTATTTTGATACATAGTGTAAAGACGCGGTGTTTTCCTTGGCGCAAGTGAAATATCAAATATTGATAAAGTTCGTTTCGTTTGCAGTTGGAGGAAGAGCGGTTGCTCACCAGTGGAAGAACAAAGATCCCGGGTCTGAAAGTACGGATGGAATTGGCTTGGCAGAAGGAGCGGGAGGAGCAGCAGAGATTGCTGCAGGAAACCGCGACGCTGGCGAGGGATCTGAGGCAAACTTTGTTCGAGGTACTATAAACAATATACGATAAAATTAATCCGGTACAGATACCTTATACGTACGCAATAGCACGTTCGGTATCCAGTTCTTATGCTTCGATATGCCGGTTCGGCCGTTCTATTCATAATAAGAAAACGTATTGCAATTTACTCGCTCGCACCTCGCGTTAAAGGTCGAGAGGGAGCGTGACAAGGAGCGTCTTGAGAACAAGAGGCGGCAGGATCAGCTGAAGAAAGTATTCGACGAGGAGAAAGATGAGAACAAGAAAAAGCTGATAGAGGTAAGTGCGGTTGTCTCCTTACTCGTCATTTTATTATTATCATTTAAAAATATATATATATATAGCGCAAATTGACGTTTATACTGAACGATTTTATACCCTTCTTATTAAAAAAATATATATATATATATATATATTTGAGACTGGATCCCACGTTGTCTTCAAAGGAATATAATAATAAAATCCCCTTAAAAGTTCGGTATGCGTGCGCGCATCGTAACCGGCTTTTTATTTTCGTTTTATTTCGCGTCATCCGGTGCGCAAGAAGCAACGAATTAAATATCTGTGGTTCCGCGGTATCGCGTGTCCAGTTGCAGTGCGATCTTCTGGAGTTGAGGGACGCTCACGCGAAGCTGCGTACGAGCAACGAGAAGATGAGAAGGGAGAAGGAGCGTCACGAGAGGGAACGCGAGGATCTTCGGGACGTTATCGCTAACAAGAGACGTCTGGATCAAGTTGAAGCGAGGAATGTCAACACATTGCTTCAGCAGGTCGACGACTTGATGAGACTCTTTCCAGAGCTGAGCTCGGGCAGAAACGACAACAGGATGCCCGAAACTTACACGCCTACTCCACCGCGAAGAACCAAGGTAGACGAATGAAAAAAAAAAAAAAAAAAATACAATGACGCGGATGTCTCCCCGATATCTCCCCGATATCCAATTAGCAGCGAAACGCGGACGTCTGAACGGATTATATATTTGCAGGGACCAAAATCAAGAGAATCTTCGCCGATGCTCGAAGGCAAGGATGACGTCAAAGGTAATTATCAGATTCCGTAACTGGGGGCATATTTCACTCGACAAATTTTTACAACTGATGGTCATCGCGTTCGCGTGACGGTATAAGACAACGATGTCACCGCTTTACATTAAGCAGGTTGGAGCGCTTCACACTAGTCAAGTGAGTGCTACATTTTTAAAGTATTATACAAACTTTTACGCATCTATTTATTATAATGGATGGTTATTTGTATTAAATCAGATGTCCTCAACCTAGAAAAACATTAATTGAAATGGATTCGCAAAAATATCGACTGGTTTGTGCAATAATATGTTTGCAAATCCATTGCAATTAATTTTTTTCTAGTTTAAGGGCATCTGCTGTGATGCGAATAACCATCCACTATAATCAATAGATGTGTAAAAGTTTGGATAAGCTACTTTAAAAATGTAACACTCGTTTGATTAGTGTGAGTCGCTCCAAACTCCTTAATTTCCTGCGGGCTACTCTGGTGTTAATTTCTGATCATTTTTTTTTCATTATCTTTATTTTTCACAGTGAGGTAAAGTAACGAAGGATCGACGAATTTATTCAAATTCCCGAAAGCAATAAAATAATCATTTTTTACGTTGTGTGTCAGGCTCAACGACGAATCTTGCCGGACGAACGGAGAAACTGGAGTACACGATCGGCAAACTTATGGAGGTAGCGAAAGAGCTTCAGGAATCGAAGAAGGCGATAGACGACAGTAATGTCTCGAAATCGAAGAAATTTGGCAAAAGGTATGGTCGAGTTGGAAAAAAAATGTGTACGGTTCGGTGACCTTTTTGTAATTGTTTTCAGATCGACTTCCATCGATAATGATAGTGGAAGAGGGTCGACGCCGAGTCGTGGCAAGCCGAGCTTGAAGCGGAAGAGTCTATCACTGGAACAAACTTCCGGCAAGAACGATCAGGTACTTTCACCAAGCTTGTTTATATTTTATATATATTAAAAAAAACCCCACAAGATAATATCAATAAATTTTTTTTCAGGCAATTTGGGGCACCGACAGCAACGTCTCGAGTATGCAGTCCCTGGATTCCGAGGTCGATTCTCGTCACTTTAGCATGCAAAGAGATTCGAGCGTTGACAGGTAATTAAAATGCGCCTGACGAGTAATGTAAATGTCAATCATTATTCTCAATCCATTTCAATCAATGTCCCGATCATGCAGCCGATTATCCGGAGGCTCGACGAAGAGCGAGATGCTCCAGAGGGACAAGAAATACAATAAAAATATAATACGTAAAATAACGACGAAATTGACGAAATCTGCGAGCGTCGACGATCCGAATCCTTCCTTCGACTATTCCATGCAGGTATTTTCAATTTTTTAACTCGATGCAATTATTTCATATCATAAATGGTTTTATGAATTTTTTTAAACGACTGAATCTTTTTATGCATTTTTTTTTACGTTTCGTAGACTTCCGGTTCCGAGGCGAGTATCACTGCGGAGGAAACGAAGCACGAGAAGAGGAATTTGAAGAAGAAGTTAACGGATATGTTTAAACGAGGCTCGAGAAGCAATGGGTGAGAAGATCTTTTTATTTATTTTCGAACATTCGTTCGATATCGAATCACTCGAATGATTTTTCCAGTATGGACAGAAAAATGGACGACAGCAGTCGGCCTTCTTCGAGGGCCTCGAACATATCGAAGCAGTGAGCGGTGCGACCCGAGGAGGCTCAACTTAAATGAAAAATCCATGTAATCCTCATTTTCGGATGTGAGCGAAGAAGAGCGGAGTCGAATAATTTGCTTCTATATAAAAAGGGGGAGACTCGGTATCCATAGCCGCATTTACCTTTCACCAACAACCCACCCACCATCGTCATCCCATATCTATATACAAATTGTATATGTATAAATACTGGCGTATAGAATCCTCGGATTTCTCGTGTGCCCGGGTAACTTCTGCGATCGCAATGTCTCTATGTGTGAGTGTGTGTGTGTGTGTGTGTGTGTGCGCGTGCAAGATGCCAGATTTTTTCTACCCTTTATCTACAATCGAGGCGAAAGATCGCTGGCGAACACCTTCACCTTCTGCATGTACGGGCCATTTCACGTCAAATCATCGATTTAAAAAATTAATACTGGAACAGTATTTTTAAGTATACACGTCTATCGTAATAATACACTGTACAATTTTTTTTTAAAGAATTAATGAGCGGTACTGGATGCTCTTTTACATTAACTGTTTCTGAAATTTCAATCGCATGTGCGTTGCAATTTTACAGTAAAATTTCTATCTTTAATAAAAAATTTTGTAGTAAACTTCAGCCAAAAGATTTATAATTTTAATATCTGGTATTTTTGTTCTACGTAAAAGTATATTAACGTTCTATTAATGTAAGGTATGTAATTCAATTTCAAGTTGAAGTACATTAAATTTACAATTTATTTTTACAGAGTAGTTTTTTAATTTGTTTTCTAGGTAAACAGAACGGTATACGCTTATTCTAAAAAATAGTTTTTATTTAAATGCACTAACTATAACTTTCCAACGCTGTCGATGACTATCCGTTCTGACGTGGAATGCCCCGTACACCCGTGCAGAGTGATCGATTATAAATAAATAAATAAATAAATAAATATCCAAACAACACGAAAAATAATCCCACCGGTTGTATCCTGCAAGGACAGGTCTGTATATATGGAAGCGTGGACATGTGTGCGTACCTGTGTATATAAATAAATAAATTCTCGAAAGAATCGTTTCCGAGCGAAGGAAGAGTGGCGTGAGCAGGGAAGTGAGTTTATATATATCGTCGTTCGATTACGTTTCCTCGAATCGATTGCGAAGGAGTTCAACCGATGAGCAGTGTTTCATCATCGACGAAATGGTACTCGGGTATGTCGAGATTCCTTGGGGCAGGTCCTTTGCGGATTCGTCCCGCCCCGTCGTAGTGGGATCCGTGACAGGGACAGTAAAATCCGCCTTGTATTATACCGGCTCCGTGTATGGGTACACAGCCGAGATGCGTGCATATACCGATAACTACGAGCCACTCGGGTCGCTGAACCCTCTCGTCGTCCGCTTCGGGATGTCTAAGCTCCGTCACGTTGGTGGTCCTCTCTTGTTCTATTGTCTGTTGCGATCTGTAACGACCCGACGTTACCGTACAACAATTTATTGCACTTGACCCCGTCGCCAGCAGATTTTATGCCCAAGCGTCGATAATCGGTTTCTATCTCGCGCATGCGCATGAGCATGTAATAAAAAAACAATTCTAAATTTACGTTATTTGACGGACTTCTCCTTGACAATCAAAATGTGATATATAATAAATCCTAAATATAAGAGCTCCAGAGTAACAAGATATAAAAGTTGAAAAAGTTAAAAACACTTTGGTCTACGATTTAGTAAGAATTGAAAGTAGAATTGAAATTTCTTTGGCCGCGCGCAAGAGAATTTTACTTGAGTCATAGATTTTTTTTTGTGTGCGCAACGTTGTACCGTTGGACTCTTTTTTGCGGAATAAAAATTCAACACCAACTTTTATTTCAGTTTTAAAGATATTAAAAAATTTGTTAATCGTGAAGTGGACGTTGCGACGACGAGATACAGAAATGTTTTTGTATCGTACCTGTGATATACGAAAACGGGTTTGCCGCGCCATTTAGCAACAGCCATTTTTCCCTCGGGTATGTTCGATAGTTTAAACTCGGTCTGAGCGACGGCCAAAATTTCTCGGGACGGTGCCATGAACATCACGTAGTGAAAGATGTGCGATTTGTACCCGTACATACCGACCACACCTGCGGCTGTGGGTTTTTAATCAAATTTTTCGTTAAATTGTTAACTGAAACGTTTAGAAATTATTGAGGAAAAGAATTTTGCAACTTCCATGGAGATCTTTGGAACGTTTGGGACGAGGTCATTTTTATTTTGTGGCAAAGACTTTAATACAATAAAATTAACTGCACAATCGCAATCATGGAGTAATTTTTTTCTTGAAAGGAAAATAAAAAAAAATGTATTGATGAACTCACCAAATGAAGACACGTACATGAAAGCTTTGCGTTCAGCAGAGCTGCGATTAGCCGGAACGTTCGGATCTTTGTTATTCTCTTTCCGATACTCGTTGAAATTTGGTTCGGGAATATCGGTGTGAGCTTTTCTGCTCGAGTTAGTTAAATCTGAAAGGTAACGATTCACGATAATGCAGGACGAACCTCGCTGTTACGAAAGTCAATGCTTATTCGGAAATTCTTCGGACGTATGAGCTCAAATTTACGAAGATTACTGAGTTCTCGGTCAAGATGCGCGAGAGACGAAAATTTCTCAAGCTGCGAACCGGCGCGACCGAGATTCGCGAACTTTTCCAGTATCCTGAAGCGAAACATCGCCACTGCCTCTTGCCAATTGTACTCGCGACTGACCTAAAATCCTGTCAAGTTATTTTGACGGTTGATTCGATCTGTCGTGGAATAAATGAACGTCGTGCTCAACACACGACAGTGGTAAAGTATCATTTACTCCAAAATCCATTCCAGCCAAAAAATAACTAGGTTGAAGATACACAATGTATTGGAATCTCACCATGTATTGAAAAATTAGATTTTTAAACCGGAAGTGACGTTTTTCCTAGATGACGTCACTTCCGGTCGAAAAATAAGAGTTTGGAACCGGAAGTGACGTTTCCTTTAGATTCCATCACTTCCGGTCGAGAAATGAGGGTTTGGAACCGGAAATGACGTTTCCCCTTCACGTCCTCACGTTCGGTTTAAAAGTGAGATTTTCAAACTCAGTCGAGCCTGGTGAATAATTATTAGGATTTTCTACGTGTTGTATACTCCTTGATTTTTTGATATATTTAATTTATTAAATATCTCCTATACAAGAAATACTCATAAATATTGGAGGATCACGCTCTTTAATTTCGATTGACGAGTCGAGCGAAGCTGTTTAAACCTTTAAAGCAGACGAAAGATCAACACTTGATAAATGAATGTCTAATTACAAACATTTTAAAATTAAATGGTGGCTACAGAAAATCTGTGCCTGACAACGTTCTCGCTGTTTGTTCGCGTCCGATAATCGAAATGTAGTTCGTACGGTGTTTCCGGACCGACGTCTTCGTCCTCGAGGTTATCTCTCGAGTCGTATCTCTTCGAGACCCGGTGAACGCAGCACTCGACGAAGAGTACGAAAAATCCGATGAGCGTACCGGCCCCCAAAATCAAAAACATTCCTTGAGTGTCGTCGGTCGTCAGTTGACGCTCCTCCACGATGTTCCGTTCAATTTTTTGGCCAGGACTCACCTTAAAAGGTTCGAAGGACGGTCAGTCTGTCCCCAGGAATTCATCGAGGCACGCACGGTAACTTACCGACAGTAATTTTCCCGAGGGCGATCGCTGAACGTCCCACTCGACGTCTCGTACGATTTTTTGCAGCAAACCCGATTGCAGAGCTCGAACGATCACCCTTCTCAATGACTTCGTGTAAATCGATTGGGCGGGCAAAACAATCGTCACGCCGTAATTCGCGAAGCACTCGCTGCTTATGTGCATCAGCGATCTCTTCGTCGACCAACTGAGTCAACGCGTAAAAGTACGGTTTAGAAAGTATCGGTCGGAGATAAAACAAAAAAAAAACAGATTTTTCAATACGTCGTTCATGCATCGTAACTGATCTAATATCGGCTGTTACTTGGGTTCGAATTCAGCCTGAACGATGTACTCGAGCAGCACCCGAGATCCGAGAAAAGCGTAAGGCCAGAAAAAGGCGTGACTAGCGTTCTTTATACCCTCGGCGACGGTCGGCACGTACTCGATATTCTTCAACAATTTTGCCGCCAGAGGATCGTCCATGGTCGTGTAATTGAAACGAGTTTCCCATCCATCATGGTCTAATCGATGTAGAAAAAAAAAATATTTATTTCGAAATTATTCACAACTTTACGAGGAAAGTTGTACGGTTGTTGTTGTTGTTTTCTTTCTTTTTCTCGTCCTGGCGTTCGATATCTCATTTTAACAGCATCCGATACCTAATGTACCAATCCGATAGCGATTTCTGAGTAGCTGATCGGCGGTCTCCACCGCGGTTGGATAAACGGGCACCGTGATGAAGGCCATGAGCGATCCGGTGTAACAAGACGTTATTATAATGGTGAAGACCCAATAGATTCCTGGATTAAATATTATGTATATATATATAGTATAGTTGTAATACCAAGCGCTATTATAGTGTAACACGTAACCTTGACGAGTCTTTCATCGTTCGCGTACAAGGGAAGCGATAGCTTCATTAACTTTGCAGTAACGAGATTTCGCGTCTTACTATATACCAATGAGGATCGAAATGGAGTTTTTGCCAAGGCCGCTATCCAACAGTGGATTTTTCACCGCGAAACTGTTGGTGAACGTGCCAAAGACGAACCAGAACATATCGTTGAGGTTGCTCGGTTTAGTTAACAGAGACTTAAGGCTGTAATGGCTGTTTATCGATAATGGCACTATGGCCATCATGTAAACCGAGCACAGGAGCAGCCACACCGATAGTTGGAATGGACCCATTACCGCGCGATACCTAAACGAGACGAACGATTTAAATTACTTTCGTTACATTTTTTTTTTGTACATGCATTGTTTTTCAATTTTGTTTTTATTAAACGCACGGATTATCGTAGATATTTTTTCAAGCGGGGCGCATCGAATGCAGGCAAAGAAACTGTTTTTTGTTTCGCTTGATAATTAACAAAGAAGTTGCCCGCGATTAATTGTAATCGTTCATTAATCAATTTATTTAGATGGATAGATGAATAGATCCATTTATTGCATGTTCTGGGGTCTTCATAACATATGTATACAAATAATAACAAAACATTAATAATAAAAGTAAAATAAAATGAAAATAAAGTGAGGCAATGAAAAAATATACTATATATTTATATAGAAAAAAATGAAGATAATTACTTTGGCAATGCAGTGGAAGCCAACGAGATAAAAGATGCGCAGTCGTCCGTGTGAGCGATCGGAGTGTCGAATTGTGTGACAATTTCTGATGTTTGGTAAATTCCACCTATCGCAGCTGCGGCGTTGCCGAGTTTAACGTCATCGGTGGCCGCAGAAATAGGGCTGTAAAATAACAAATTTAATTATTCGAAATTCGGGTCTAAATTCGAGGGAGGGTTCGATCTGTAAACCTCTTAGTCGTTGAAGTGGGATCGCGAAATTGTGGGGTGAAATTTAATATCTCTCCCAATAGTTTAACAACACGAACGTCGATTCCGTCCCAAATTGTTTCCGCATTGACCGTCCTGAGAAAATATTGGCATTTAAAAAATCGATCGGAATCCTCGCCGATGGTTCCTTGAGTCGCAATGATTTATTTTGTATTTTATCGTCTTGACTTTCGTATGGCGAACGGTGGCTTGTGAATGGCCGATATCAAAATACGATGACCCTTGAATCCGTCACGGAGTTTCTCCGGGAACAGCTCCGTTTCGCGATTCGTTAAGGAATCGTTGATCCATGATGTTAGCAAAATCGGTGTACTTGCTCCGCCCCCGTCGGTGTAGAGCTTGTGAGTGTACAACAAGTAAGAACCTTCCTGCAGACAATTTACGACGCTCGATGAAATCGTTCTTCAAAAGAACTAACGTCAATTTACAAATTTTTATTATAGTTTCAATAAAAATTTATTAAAAAGTAAGCATTCAGATCCCGAATATAAATTTTTAATTATTCCAAGAATTAAACATTTTTCATTTCTTTTAACTTTTTGCACACGGACATAACTAAATTGTTTTTTGAAACAATTTTGAATAAAAATTCTGGTACACAGTTCACTACTCGAATTATTTGACTAATAGCTTGATCGTAAATTGTGTAAAGTAAACAGTACGTGCCTTGGTTCTTCGACTCATGCTGTGACAGATAACGAGTAAATTAACGTAGAAACGGGCCGGGTAGCTTTTCAAAAAATCCTTGACGATCCAAGGCGTGGAATCCGTGATAATCAATACTTTGTTGGAAATCTCTTTCCCAATGATCTTATCTACAGTGAAAATATCGTCCAGGAAGATCATGTGGTTGTAGCATCTGTCCATCGTTCGGTAAGTCGGCAGTTTCGAGCTCGTTACATTCCCGCTTCGTTTAACGAAGGAAACTAATGGCAATTCTTTGTAGATGTCCCGAAAAACGATTGGCTCGTGAGCGTCGTATTTGTCATCGTGATAAGTCACGACGTCGCAGCCCTCGAAATATTTGTGAGTAATGTGATAGAGCAATCGAGCTAGACTGTGGGTTCTCGCGTGCAAATCTTCGAATCCCACTCCATCGTTGTTAATTAATTTAGATGGATTTAAAGTCCCACGACACGATGCTGCGTTGATTAAAACGACGAGAATCAACACATACACCATTATAGAAAGAAAAAAAATGTTTGCAGAAAATTTATATTTTTCACTCGCAAAGAGGACTAATTCTTGTCGAACTTGACGAAGTTTGCGTTCGATACTGTGGGGAATCGATAGACGATGGCCTTTATATGGCACGAAGGGGAAGGTCAACTATCATTTCATATTTATTGGTAATTACCGAGGCACAATGTCAATCGTAAATATCAAAATCGTTCAAGTGCATTCTTTAGTGCATTCACGTACAGGTAACTCCCCCTACGCGCATGTCTGTGCGATGTGGAAGCTTCCCGGGTTTCCACTCAGTCGCTCGGGAGACGGCCTTGACTGACGACCGCTGTAAGACTGAGATAAGATGGCGTCCGCGTTGGAATCGATGGTCGTTGATGAGAAACAACTCCCGGAAAAGCCGGTTGATAGAGAGAAGGTAATCTTTCATTCAAACGTTCATTACCGACTTCGATTGCAGTTCAATTAATTACAAACGTGCAGGACCATTTTTTATTCGTTGTTTCGCCAAATACACCGTCGAGTCGAACCTAACCTCAAATTTTACCGCTACATTTTTCGACGATGTAAACAGAAAGCGATTTTTGTTATTTTTTTTATTCGAGGCTGGTGCACGGCAAATTATTTTTGTAGAAGTGTAGGAGAAGCAGAAGTTTCAATAGTTTTCAATAGTTCCATAACGTAAATGATTAGTTTAATATATTTTGGTCTCTCTAATAATCGAACGTTGCCAATTTTAACCAAAAAGTGTTAAATTCATGTTAATTAATTATTATGTTTTTCCAGACTTGCCCTCTCCTGTTGCGTGTTTTCTGCAACACCGGCCGTCACCACAATATCATGGATTACAGTAGAGGAAACGTGCCTTCGAACGAACTTCAAATTTATACATGGTAATAACGAGTTTCGTTGATGGGATATTTGCGAGAGACAAACATTATTTTCCCAGGGCCATTAATTTGATGTCCGCTCTGTTTTCAGGATGGATGCGACTCTAAGGGAAATCACCGGACTCGTGAAAGAAGTGAATCCCGACGCTCGAAACAAAGGAACTTACTTTGACTTTTCTCTGGTAACACCCGAGGTAAGAAACGCTGGTTATCGAATGCGCGAGATAGGAGTCACTTGCTCCGGGCAGAAGGGCGCCGATGACAACAAAACCCTCTCACAAGCAAGGTAATGTTATCAGTCATTTTTTTTTTATGCCACTTCGTTACCAGTTTAATACTATTTAATATCATTAATATCACTGCTGTATTTATATTTTACTACTCATTCAAGATTGATTCATGGCATTATTTTTTTTTGGCATTGAAGATTTAACATAGGAGACTACTTGGACATTTCCATAACGCCGCCGAACCGAATGATGCAGCCGGCAATTAGACGGGGCGGACTGAGACAGTACTGATGATCGCGTAATCGAGAGGATTCTTCTGTTCCGAAGAGGTTTCAATTTATTTGTACGTTCGTAATTATATATGTGAATGAGAGATTAATAAATGAACTATGTGTACGACACTACACACCCGTTCTTTTTCTACTTGTAATTTAAACTATCGACGACTTATAATTTCGATTTTCTTTTCAGGGTAAATAGAGTACGGATTAAATAATTAAACGCGGGATTACCGACGAGAGCTTTAGAAGAAGTGACTGCAGTTTTCCAATGAATTAAAATAAAAAAATATAAAACATTTCTTTTTTAAGTTTATTAGTTTTCAATATCAGTCGCGGTATTAAAAAAAGTTAATTACAGTTTTCAATACCGACGACGATATTGTACTTCGCCTGATAAAGAATTCTTCAGTTTTGTACCATTTTCACCATGACCGACTGCTGGTCGGGCGGATAAGTCGAGGTACAGCGCAAACTTTTGTACCGACACATTCCTATCTTATCGATTGCACTTAATTCAGATAATGTCCTTAAAAAAATCTTACGCGGGCTTCCCGTGCTTCTGAAAAATGCGATCAGATGTCACCAACTTTCGATTATTTGAATTCGTAGGGCGACAAATTTTTTCACATTAATAAATAAAATATGCACGGCGAATAGTACACAAAAGCGCACTCATAAGTTACTAATTCAACAATATACTAATTCGTTTGTATAATTCCACAAATTCATCCTAAAAGTCCACCAATTAGTTTGTAAAATTATGCCGAAGCTCCTCTTCATGGCGCACCACCTTCACCATTATAATAATAAAAAAAAGTCTGCTCATTCGTATTTAAAGTACCGAGTACGAAGTATCGTTGAATAATCTCCTAGGCGTTGGTTACGACGCTGGGGTAACAAGTATTGTTGGGGCGTGGGTTTGAGTCTTCTCACCGCAATCACCTGGGGCTATTTTAAAGACACTTCTACTTTAATTATACCGAAGCGTTTTCCCTTCCCATCCCCTCCGTCTCCCTTGCCCGTGATGTTACGATATTATGATATTACCAAGCAAGGGGGAAAGGGGGGGGGGGCAAGGTTGCGGCGCGGCCCATCAGGTTCGCCTTCGCGAGATTTCCAGAACTTCGGCAAAGTTTAAACAGCTTCTATATTCCACGGTCCCCTCAAAATCGCTCGTACCAATAGTCTGCGTATATTATTTCGCCGAGTCTTATCAACTTGTATACACAATGATTTACGAATATGCAATACCGTTGCGAAGCCACATAAATTTAATTTTCTTTTTTTTTTCTTTACAGCCGGCGTATAATTCTGGAACGAAGTATGGAACCGCGCGGAGATCTTAAGGGATGAGGGATGGAGGGGGGCGAGCAGGAGGTCATGCACCCCCGAACGCAGCGACCCCCGAAAAATTCAGCTCCGTAATCAGTAATCAAATTTATTAGTTTCTATTGTCTTGGGCGGCAGTGGATGGTGCTGGCTGGCTGAAAATTCTTTTCCGATTTTATGGTGTGGAAAGACGATATAATAAGGAGAATCGAGCCGAGGGGGATGAGAGGGAGGCGGGAAGAGAGAGCTAAGAGCCCCCCCGACGGCCGAGAGGAACTGCGAGTAACGAGGGAATAAGAATGGCCACGGGTGGGGGAGGGAAGGTTGGAGATTTCTCAGTGCAGGTTTCGGGGCTCGCTGGTTCCTGGGAGAGGAGGGCCAAGATTTACTGGACCCACTAGTGGCCGCTAACTTTCCGAAGGGGGAAGGAAGTGCTGCTGCTGCTGCCGCTTCTGCTACTCGGCGCCTTTGCGAAAACATTAATGCGATATAATGTGCTCTGGGCAACGACGGTATCGCACTTTCGGTCCGCTTGGACGGACGCGAAATCGGACGAAAATTTAATGAGTTACGTCCAAATGAACATTGTCCCTGATTCCTAGAAAAATGTTTCTATTCCGAAAACTCACCAAACTTAAACTGTGCGCGAAAAGTCGATCAAAAGTTGTTAACTTCATTTTTGATACGGATAAGTTATTTTTAAATTTTGGGGACTTTGTTTTCCGTGCGGAGTTTCGTGAAACCGATTTTATTTCGGTCTTGCAGTGTCGTTGATAAATGGTTTTCGTTACGCTCATCCTGGGGAATTGCAAAAACGATACGTATCAAAATATTATACCAATAATTCTGCCGAAATTTAATTAGTTACGTCGGAATTAAAACTATTCCCGATTCTTAGAAAAATGTTTCTATGCCGAAAACTCACCGAAGTGAAACTATCCGTGAAAAGTCGGTCTTAAATTAGATGTTTTTAAATTTTTTAGAATTTTTTTTTGTTCCTTGCGGACTTTCGTGAAACCGATTTCAGACTTACAACGTCGTTGATAAATTGTTTTCCTTACGCCATCTGTGCTCATCGTTGGGGGGGGGGGGGGGGGGGGGGGGTTGCGCGAACGATACGTATCAAAATATTGTACCAATAATTCTGCGGATGCCCGAGCGTAGTTCGATCGCGGCCACTCGCGTTAAAATCGATTTCGGGCTATAGGTGACAAGAAATCTGTTGACTCAGGAGTATAGGGGAAGTTTTTGCAATAAAAATAAATATCGAAGGGGGCGCGGGTCCCCCCCTCTGCGTGGGAGTTCCGAGACGTGTTCCCGTATAAAGTCCGTGGCGGAAAAAAAAGAGACACGGTGCCGGAGGAGAGAAGAAAAAGCTCGATGTGGGGTAGCCGAAGACGAAGGGGGTGAACTACGAGAGGGTGGAAACGTCGTATTCGAACGCTACACTAAACTATAACGCCCCATAACGATATATATAAAACTGACATATTTACGAATAAGGATTCCTTTTTTCAAATCACCGTCCGGAGAAAACTTTGTTCCAACGATCGGCTCTTCCTCCCTTTTTTAAAAATTACTCAACCCTTCAATAGGGCAACTTCAAGGATGGTTGCATGGTTTATTTCATTAATTGACCCATGTTTATTTTTTTCGTAAGGAGGTGATTCAATGCGTAAGAAATAATGTTTGTTGCAGTTATCAAAATTTAATATTTTGCAAAGAAACGTTAATTCCGAGGAAAAAATTGTTTTCTTACAAACTATTGGTAATGCATGAAAAAAATCTTTTCGAATTTTAAAAAATTTGAATCTTTTTCACTGAAACGTGGATTCGCAAGGGATGATCAAAAGTTCGTGTATACCAAGCCGGCGAGACGTGCCCGCGATGTGCCGTCCCTCCCGCTCTATACCGACGGTGAGAATAAGTTTGAGTTTTCATTGCGCGTCCGAAAAATGGGGTGCGTGAGAAAAAAGAAAAGAATAGATGGTACAGGGGTTGCGCCGCGGGCCGGTGGGCGGAGTGCGAACTGCTCCGCAAGATGTTGCAAGAGCCATTACAGCCCCGCTGGTCTCTCGACGACGATACCGAAGTCGTTTTTGCCACTTTCGCGCGCTTCGAGCTTTTCGCGTTTTTTTTTTCTCGCACCGTTCCCTCGGCTCTCGAGTACGATCGGTAAAGCATCATCGACACTGTAACGGAATACCAAACGATATACAAGAGGACGGAATACATAATGTTACTCGTTATACATGTATAGCAGTCAAAGTACGAGGCACAGGCTTGTATAGATATATTTACACGCGGTGGCGTAGCAAAGTAACGGGGAAAGCGTCGCAGTAAAATCGCCAAAGTTTTTCCAGGGTGCTCGCCGGTGGGGCGCGACAGATGAAATACGTACTAGGTATATCCTCGTTCCCTCCTGGTCTGCGACTTCTCGCGCCCGGTCTTTGCCTCTGTATCTGTAACGTTTCTCTTTCGCGTCTGCAGAACGAAAAGATAAAGAGTGTAGCCATGGTTTACCCTCTGGCTGGTATTGAGGGGGGAGGGGAGGGGGGTTGAGGGGTGGGAGTGTATCGTGTGAGGGTGAAGTATGGTATGCTCGTGGCTCCCGAGTGCCCCGGAAACACTCCCTTACCGACTACATCCGGGGATCCATTACCGAGTTCCGCTGTCCAACCATCCATAGAGCCCGGACCAAAAAGATTTGTGTATCTTCGTGCGGGCGCCGTTCACGGTCCGAGAAAAGAATTTCGGTACCCGATATATTTCGGGCGTTGATTTACTGCATTGCAGATTTTCGGTAGATCGGCACATTTTTGGATTTTTTGGCGCAAAGATTTTTTTTGTACAAAAGTCGTTTATTTTGTTATTATTTTTTTGGTCCTTTTTATTGGACAAATGGTAACGATAGTACAGTTATTTTTAGATGCATATTTTTCTATATTTATTGAAAATGATTCCGGCTGTTACTTCACAAAGCATTGTATTTAGTTGTTATTTGGATTTTTATTTTATTTCCGTGGTTTTAGACGCGATTGACTTCGTTTCCCTGCGATAAGTGATTGTTAATTATCTACCGATCCCGATTTACCTAGCTCAAGAAGAATAATGTTAATTTATTTTTACCGAGACGAAATCGTGTGTTTTCCGATAGTTATAAGTATCTTCTTCTCAATTAGTGCAACCTCATAATTGATTTTATTTCGACAAACTTAACCTGCAGTCTACAGTATGACACATCGGCAAGCAATTATAGCGATTTGGGTTACTCTATGAAGAATCCACAATCGTTCAATGAACTTGCTCGTAGAGAAAGCTGTGCGCAAAATTGTAATAAATGAGGAAGTCGTGTGCAAATTATTTTGCAACTTTCTTTTAGCTGCCTTAGCCGTGAGGCAAATTTTATATACATATTTCATATTCCATATTACCGGGGGAATATCATAGAGCCCGGTATCTTTAGTCGCCATGCCGGAAGGAACGTGACTCTATTTTTAAGCGGGAAGCTTCGAGAAGAAAAAAAAAAACAACCGGGATTCGGGAAGTCTTCGATTCGAGAGGGTTGGCTCGGCTTGACGAGTCCTTGATTTCTCGCTTCTCATTTAGCGTCGCGTCGAAATGAGCGAGAAGCCGTATTCTCGCCTTTACTCGCGTCGGGCCTTCCGGGATTGTAAAGCAGCGAATGAAATAAGACAGAACGAATCCGAACGTCAGCTGTCTCGCTCGTCACCGGGTTGCGCAACCCCCGAAAAAAAAGCTCGAACCACTTCACGACCCACTCCCCACGGCAAAGCCATAATTCGATTTCACGCCCAAGAAAGTATTCCTTTCGCCGCTCTCTCGCGACACCGACAGCTGGTGAATATGAAGATTTTCGGTTATTTTTTTTCATCACCCCCTTCGACAATTCCTCTTTCGCCGCTGAACACTTTTTGTTCTTTTTTTTTTGCGATTTTTCGCGAGTCACGTTTATTTGTTTAAAGAATAAACCCCGGAGTGGGAGAGCGCGGCGAGTCTCGCGGCTTCCGCGTCGTCGCGTGACTTTTTGCGAAAAATTCTTCGAGCTGCAATTTTTCACGCTTTCCCTCGAGCGCCTCCCCTCGAGAGGCGCTCGATGGCCCGCGGTATTCTCGGGGCTCCATCTCGCTCCGGCGACTTAGGGAAATACATTAACACCCCTTTGTTTATCGAATCCACCGCGTCGCGAAGTGTAACCGGCAAGGATGGAGGATAGCGAAGGGAGGCCGCTTTTTGTAACAAGTGCACAAAACTCCCACTTTTTATGCCTGTAGCGTATCGAAAGCGTGCGAAAAAATAGCTAGCGTTAAAAAAGTGTGGAAAAAAGTGTGATCTGCGCATGCGCAGTATTTTTCTCGTACGCCTTACTAAAAAGCGCCACTTTTGCCACGCGTTACAGCCACGAAAAGTGGGACTTTTTGTGCACGTATTACAAAATAGTACATTACGATACTAGTGCAAAAAAAGTTTTCTGCCGGGTGTTGCATCTGTTTCGTTTAACATCTGTTTCGCACCTCGCGGCGGTTCGTGCTGTGGCTCTCGTGTGCTTTTACAAACACAAGTGGAATTGATAAAGCAACGTTACCAAAATTGTGCCGGGATTTCTATGACCCGCAGGTTAATTTATTCGTCAGTGGGTACTCTCCGTGTACACTAAATGGGGTGTATAAATTCCTACCGGCTGCTGTGCTGTTGCGGCTGTTAGTACCGTGGAGATCGCACACCGATTGATTGTCGAAGCTCGAGGCTCGCTACGCAATAATATCTTTGTAAATGGTACTTGCGGAAGGGTGATTCGCGGTTTTGGGCTCCTTAATAAGAGTCGTTACTCAGCATTAGTGAGCCTCCCCGGGTAGCTCTGCAACGAAGATTCTTACGTTCGTAAAGCTCTTCGTTTATTCAATCGGGCATGTCTACACCGAATTTGATAAAATAAAACCACGAAATCCATTACCGGAAATAAGCTTTAGCTTCATAAAAAACAAAAATGAGGATCTACGACATCGTAAATAGCTTAAATTGCGGTCGTAGGTCAGGCATTTTTTTTAAGCCTCAATTGATCGAAGTTTTTTTTTTATGTACACATGCATAATGTGACCGAAGTTTCAGTAAATTTGCATCGAAAAAACTAACTCGAACTCTTTGATCCCGTGCGATCGGGCGAGCGTTTCCTCCACTCAAATGTTCATCCACCCTTCCCGGTACTCGGATAGTTATACGTAAAAACGGCCGATGGGAGAATACGACGAAGGAAAAAAATAAAAATAAAGAAACTAAAGAAAAAGAGTGAAACGGCGAAGAGAGCGGAAGACTGCAGAAGCAGAATTATTATCGTCATCGGTCCATAGGGAGCGGGTGCGCGTAGCATACCGTTGGGGGTTGAAAGGGTGGTCGTGGGCGGGCAGGAGAGGCGGGTTGGCTGGTTAGGTAGTCGACTCGACTGAGGCGAGTGCAAGGCTTCTGGCATCGTTCTATCCGAGTTCGCGACTTTCGCAGAAGCGTATAATTAATTTCCCGTGTCACTCCGTGCCCCCTCCCCCGCCTTGCCCCGTTGATCCTTCGACCAAAGCCTCGCCGCTCTCTTTCTGGCTTCCCTTTCCTATCTCTCACCTCTTCCACCCCTTTCGTTCCCGAGCCTCGTCTCTCCCTCTCTTTATCCGACTCTGTCGCGAATCCCTCCAGCGGCACCGGCGACAATATTGCTGGCCATTTCGTTCGACAGCGACGGGCGCCTCCTCGGTCGTTTCGCGACCTCCTCCTCCGCGTCTCACCCCAACCTCGCCGGGACTCACGGGGCTGCCCCGACCCTCTCGGAGAAAGGGGTAACTTTGCGAACAAGCAACCAATCCACCTCGAAGCCCCCCCCCCCCCCTCGCCCTCCTCCCTCGCGGCGCATACCGGGCCGTCAATATCAGCCCGTGTAATTAAACATAACAGATCAACATTTCAACATACTCCGCGCAGACTTAAACGCAAAGGTCCGCACGGCGAAGCGGACGCCGAAAGAAATAATGCCGTTCCTTTACTGCGGTGAGGTAATTCTGAAATTGACAGCGGATTGCCGTGTAATACAGAAGTGAACTCGCTTGTAAGAGTTTAAACGCGCACACATAGTAAAAAAAAAATGACAAAATTAGAAATTTGGGAATTTTTTTTTCGTGTTAATTTTATAGTTTTCTTTATCATTAACAGTACATAAGTAACTACATTTTTAATCTGTCCAATTTTCAACTTTCAATCCGTTCTCGACGAAACACGGAAAGTTTGACTACAACAAATGACTAATTTGTCGTACGATAGCCGTTCGCGAAGTCACGCAACGGGCCTCGCTGCCCAAGCGCATGCAACTGAGAGATGTGCGAGTGTGTGTTAAACGATACGGATCGAGAGGACGCGCCTGTAGCGGAAAGCGGGGCAAGACGGACCACCGTTCTCCGGATTCGAGATGGCAATGTCTTTTTTTTTAAATTGATAAAAACAGTCCGTTTTGCCCCGGACCTCCCCTATCCGTATTATGTACCTATATACATGTATACGGAAAACGATCTCCTAACTCCCAACGCAGTAACTCGGCTTCGGACCGGTTAATTGGATAAATGTCCGATGAGAGCGGAGCGCTCCCGATCGTCCCCTCGTCTCCTTCCTCGTTCGCCTTCCCTTATAGCAGTTTCTCGCTCGCTCGGTTCCTCATACCCAAAGCCCAACCCTCTTTGCGCGATTCTACGTGGTATCGTTCAAACCCCCCTCCACCCCCCCCCCTCCCCATCCCTTTAACTCATTTCCGCGTCCGTGTCCTTATCCCAGAAGTCTGAAAACAATCGGGCGCGTTTGCCTCCGTCCGGCGAGCGAGTGGAATTTATTGAAAGCTCATTGCCCGATATAATCGAGTACAAGGGGGGGCGGGGGGGGGGGGGGGGGGGGGTCCTCCCTCTCTCCATCGACCGCTGACTCTGTTTATACGAATTGAATTTGTCCCGTTATAACGCGGTGAAGTAAACGCTTTCGCTACTCCCCCATCCTCCCTCCGCCCGATACGCTCTCCTTTCCCTGCAGATGGCACGGTATAGCTGTCCGGAACTCGATTACGGGGTTTGGATTAACGCCGAGCGAAGACAGTTATTGGCGTTTAATTGATCGTTCCCATTAATAGTTTGTACGAAATTAGAGTGGGTTATTTATCGAGTCGATTTATTATTTACGACTGTGTCGCGGTTGTGTGTAATGCAACTTGTACTCGTAATCGAGTTTCGAGGCGGGGGCGCGAAAATCTACGTGCGGTCATGAGGGATTAGGGAATTCTTGGGCTCACTAGGAATGCCACTTGGTTCATTGATTCGAGCTCAGTTTGGAGCTTTTCGTAGGAAAAAAAATCGAACAAATCTGACCCAATATTCCGACAATTAAAGTGTCGAATCGAGGTGGGTTTTTTATTTATTTATTTTTTGTTTGTTTAAAGTATAGAAACTATGTTGAGTTTATTTATTTATAAATTATAGCATAGCAGAGGATTGAGTACAGTATTACATTTTTTAATCCCATTCAGTCGAAAACTTATGAATAATAAATTATTTATATATCATAAATTTAGCAGTAAGGAATTTAAGTTTTTTGATCATGGGCGATGTTTGTTCGGCATATTTTGTGTAAGATGCAGGTCAGAATTATTTGATTTTTCTAAATAAAAAATTCTGTCGCTCGATTGAAGAAAATAGTGTCTAATTAACTCGAGACGAGTGAGTCAGAAAGTTCGGAACAACTTTACTTATATGCATATGAAATACATTTTTATGAATAAAAATAAAATAAATAAAAGTTCGTGGTGAAAAATCATCACGGCGCGTCTGACCCGCGTCGCCTGTATCTACGGCGGGCGCATCCAGCGATATATTCTTGGCTCCAGTAGTGTTTAGCTTGGAGCAATTACGTTGAATTAAGGCTTAGCACTCGACGCCGGTAGCAGGGAGGTAGCCTATGGAGTAGCGGAGAAGTCGAGTGCTTGCTGGCAGTCGGGCTTTCAGACGTAGATTAGGATCCTTAATGCTCGCATGTTCGCGACACTCGAGCTAGTGTGCCGGCTTGGCGGGCGACGGGGAGGAGATACTCCTATCCCGGCAAATAAGGCGTCTAGATTCTAATTGCCCGTCGTAAATCAGTGACAACACCTGCATGACTGGCTCTCTGTTTATCGGACGGGCCTACACGCGTCTCCTCTCTTCCACCGATACCCTTCGTTATTGCTCGCTGTTATAGTTGCGGATAACGCTGGAAGGCCCAATGCTAAATCGAGTTTAATCGCTCCGATCGTCGGCCCGTAAATTAATCGGCGAAAACAACACTGCTTTCATCCAACTCTCGTCAAGTGGCGCGGATCGATCTCGTCACAGTTTCAGCGTTCGACCCGATTCTCGAATACCCGTCGTTTGAAATCATTTTGTCTGAAATTGTAGTATTTGTAGTAGAAATTGTAGTATTCGAATTTCTTGGATTCAAGTAGTCATTAAAATCAATCGGATATTGATGTTTACATTTTTTTCTTTTTTTTTCTGGACTTTTGGGAATTTGCGTTTTTTCAATACGCTCTTATTTCGTCGATTTAAGGTGGAATTAAAGTGCAGGTCTACCCGCTTGTCCTCTCTTCCGTCAACACCTTTCGTTATTGCTCGTTGTTATAGTTGCGGACAACACTGGAAGGCCCAATGTTGAATCGAGTTTAATCGTTCCGATCGTCGGCTCATAAATTAATCGGTGAAAACGACGATTGGTTTCATTTAACTCTCGTCGAATGGCACCGATCGATTTCGTCACAGTTTCACCGTTCAACCTCATTCTTGATTACTCGTAATTCGATGTGATTTTGTCTGAAATTCTAGTATCGAAAGTTTTGGGATCAATTAGGCTATTAAAATCAATCGGATATTGAGGTTTAATTTTTTTTTATTTTTTTTTTGTTATTGCTGTGTTTTTGAAACTGCTATGTATTCGGTGTTTTACGATACGCTCTTATTTCGCCGAATTAACGTGGAATTAGAGTCCAGGCTGGAAGACACGATGAAAAATCCCGAAGGGTTCGCGGCCAGAGATTACTGCCGGATATGTAAATCGCTTCGCGTTCTTCGCGTCCCCGCTGTTTGTCATTTTTTTTTCTCCTTCCGTTTCGGTCCTGTTTAACTCCTGCCCGCAGTCGTGATCCCTGCGAGGGCTCTCCCGTGCTGATTTAATTCGGTCAGAAAGCGTAAATTAAATGAGTTTTAATGTCGCGCGGTATTTTAAGAGGGTGCCGACGATAGGGTACACGGACAAATAATTCTCGGGGCTCGTCTGTACTCGCTGCTTTATTTTGTCATACGAAAAAAAAAAAAAAAACAAGAGGAAAACGGAAGATTTATTTTCATGGTAATGATGCAAATGGATTTTTGAAATTTCACACCAAAACCGAACATTGCACTTGCGGACGTGAACGTCCGTTCGCAACGAAAGTAAACTTTACAGGAGAATTTAAAGATTTATTTTCATTATTAATGATGGAAAATTAGTTTTGGATTTGGTGCGATATTTTGAAATTTCAGACGAAAAATGAACGGTGATGAAAATTTGGTTTTCGATTTGGCCCGAAATTTTACAAAATTGATCAATCCACTCGAACCAAAAGAGAACCGAAAGATTTATTTTCATGACTAATGAGCCAAATGAAAATTTTGAAATTTCACACCAGAACCGAGCGTTCATTGTCCTCGCGAACGTGAACGTCTCTCCGTATCCAAAGTTAGCTCAAGTTTATTTTTCCGTATTTTTCTCGTGTACTTTACTCGCATGGAGATTGCCGAGCTTATACCGGCGCGACAATGACAAAGTTTTACGATCGTAACTCGCGGTATGAAGGAGTGTTCTGTTCTGTATCATCCCTTGATAAGTCTCTCACCCGGGGTTGCACGTGAGCCGCGGCCGGGCAAGGGGCTTTCATATAAAAGCAAATAATCGTATACAAACGGGTTTACGAATGGGCGCCGACTCCTTATTACAAAGTGAAATACAGTCCACTACGGAATGAAGTGTATAAATTCAACGGCGGTGAAGTCAAGGCGCGGTGGATAAAGAGAAAGCGAGAGGAGCGAAGGTACGAGCCTGAGTGAACAAAATAAAAGGAATGAGGAAGGTGGGGCTGAGGGGCGAGGGAGGGACAGGGAGAGTCAGCAGCGAAGCCGCCTTCGGGCCAATAATACACCGACAACCTTTATTTTATTTAAGCGCCCCCTCCCCTCCCCCCAGTTTTTCATTACGTTCATTTTCAACACTCCCTATCTCAAGGTTGCTCTTTATATTCCAAGAGTTACATCGGCGAACCTCGAGCTTCCCGGCTCCCCTATTACTCAAATGCGTTATTTACTATTCTTATTTTTTCCATCCCACCGTCTTCCTCATTCGAATATTCTCTCGGTTCGTGCCTCAAAGAGAATCGATACGTTCCTCGCCGCCCGGTGCATCCAAGATCAGGGGGTGGAAAAAGTGTGAAGATGACAAACTTGATTAAAAATAGTAGTGGTAGTAGTAAATGTATTTATTGACAATGTTTTACATTTTATAAAATACTCGGATCGAACTACTCTTATATTTCCTGTCGCACTCGTCTCACTTATATTAATCCGCGCTCTTCACCTCTTGCTACCTCACGGTTCCAGCGATACTTAAAATCTGTCACCTCACAAAAGGATTTTTTATTTTGCGTCCGAACTCGAGAATACATTTTGTTTAAATACACACTGAAAAAAAAAATTCGCTTGCGGGCTGCTGAAGAAAAAAATATCTCTTTCAATTCTACTTTCAATTCTTACGATTCCATATGATATTGAAACAACGACGCCAAGACTGTCAAGGTAACATGTTATCGTTTCCATCCGGTATGAAATTGTAAAAATTGAAAGTAGAATAATTGAAACAACATTTTGTTTTCTTTGGCAACCCGCAGCTAATTTTACTTGAATTATTGTTATTTTTGTTTCAGTGCAAAAATGGACGATGAAGCACCTTAAGTAAGGTCAATTTTAGCCCCCGGGCGGCTCCTCAGGTTTGGCGCTCTGCTCGGCAAGAGGTAAAGGGAAAAAAGTGCACGCACGTACACGTCGATGCAGGGTTAGTCGGTATCAGGCTGGAGAGCCCTGAATCGCGTATTGTCCGGAAAAGAAAACCATTACCGATAATCCTCTTCCCGCTCGCTTCACCTTTATCTGCCGGTAATCTCGAAGACAATCTACGAAAGATTGGCGCGACGACCCGCGTGGCCCGAGCCGTTTAACCCTCGGTGACTCGCCAGGAGGGTTCTAATAACAGATACCGAGAAGGGGTTGAGGAGCGAGACCGGGAGCGAAAGCCCCGGTCTCGAAGCGAGACGTTTCTCGAAGTAGCTCCATGTATAAGCCCACGGGGATTCCGCCTTCTCCCTGTTGTACACGTCTTTCCGCCGTTTCTCGACTGTATCGCACGAGTTTCGCTCCGCATTCGTGAATACGCAGGCTCGTGTATACACATCTCTCGCATGTACGTAGCCGGAGTGAGGGGCCACTCGGTACGTGACTGCACCCAAGAGTGCCAGAGCAGCGGCTGAGAACGAGCCCCAAACCATCCCCCTCGGCCCGGTCCGCCACTCTCCCTTTCCCGCCGTCTCACTCCGCCATTGCATACTTTATTGTGGGCATTATTTAAATGAGCGCAACTTTGCCGTAATCTTGCCACCGGCCTCCCAGTTTCGTCGGACCTCTCCTCGCATCGTTCACTCTCGCCCTCTCGGCGCTTCCTCCTCGTTCCTTCGGCCCGCCCTTCGAACGCTCGAGCAGTCCCGTTAGCGTTCGAGGGGTAGTTGATGGCGCTCGCTCGCTGCGTGTTGCTTCCCGTGGTTATTCGCGGTAGCAAACGCATTGGCCATGAAACTGAAAGAGGAACGCATGGAAAATCGAAAGAGGAGTCAAGAGGAAATGGCGATCTTGAGGAAAGCGAGGGTCAGTACGCTGAGTGGATTATGCTCTTGCACTGAGAAAAAGAATGGTATTTCCTACTATACCGAATAGTTCCCAGGGGGGACGTCTATATAGATAGTTAGTGATAGTATATACTCAATTGATTAAACTATAATTATAGTTGCAACTATAATTTTTGGTCATTGTCGTAACTGTAAAATGTAGACGTCCCCGCTGGGAACCATTTACTATGTAAGTTTTTCTCAGTGTGGCGACCAGAGGGTGGATATAGTGGTGGACGTAGTTTAAGGGGTAGAGCTATACTGGTTCGGTCTGAGGAAGCTACTTGCATGCCGGGAAGCAAAAGCACCTCTGCGCGGCGCAGGCACATTTTTTTAACTAGGGAATTTGCGAACGGAGTGCTCGAGCGTTTGAGGGGTAGTTGATGGCGATCGCTCGGTGCGTGTTGCTTCCTGGGGTTAAACTTCTCCGGGGTTATTTGCAGTAGCAAAAGCATTGGCCATGAAAGAGGAACGCATGGAAAATCGGAAGAGGAGCGAAGAAGGAAATACCAAAGTACCTTAAGGAGAGCGGGTGTTAGTGCGTAGAGTGGATTATGCTCTCGGCGACCCGAGGGTGGATATAGGGTAAAAGTGGGGAATATGGCCCGGTCCATATATCATTGATTTACGTGTTAATCGAGGTGGACCATATTCACCACTTTTACCCTGGTGGTAGAGCTAAAGGGGTGGTACAACGATACTAGTCTGGTCTGAGGAAGCTAGATAGATAGATAGATAGGTTTATTACTACTTGCAACACCGGAAATAAAAGCACCTCCGCGCGAGGCGGGCACATTTTTTTTGGCCAGGGAATTCGTGCTGACTGGTATGGTGGCTTTTTGCTTGGTCACTGAAGGCGCCATGTTGATTCTGCTTATAACTAGGAAAGTAAATGTACAACTTTTACTGACCACCTCGCAAAGATGTTGAAAAGGCGTTAAGAGTGTTTAATTTTTTTAGGGTCAAGAAGAAGATAAATGTCGGGGAATCGAGAGCACACCGTCCGCGAAGCGTTCGCATAGGTGGGGTCAACACCGATGAAAACGAGTCCAGGGGCTATCGCTTTGTGAAGATTTAACATAAACCACGAGAGCCAGATCGTTTTCCGGCAGATGCTTCGTTTACTGTACCTACCAAACGGGGGAAGCAGGCTGCTTCTCGTCAAGCCGGTGAATCGAGGGCCTCCGGGCGAGGTTTGACCCCGCAAAGCGATGTACCAACGTAAAACGTATGTATTTAATTGTGGCAGAATGCGTTTGCTAATTTTCGTGCGAAACCCCTTAGCGTCGAAATCATAAATCTCACGCAAGAATGCATTCCCATTGCTTTTTCTGTTTTCAATTACATTTTTTGTACCGATTTAACTACCCAGTTCACGGTAAGGTCTATCAAGGTGTAATTGGGCCGTCGTAATTTTACACGCGGTCCTGCCGGATTCAAATTTACACTCATTCTTTGCTCGTAAAAATCGTTTATCTCACGCTGGAATGCATTTGCAGTGATATTAATGAAATGAAATTTAATAAAAACGAAAATATGTAATCCTTTAGGGATTAATATTGACCACGATTGTTCGTTATCGTCGATTACTATGCATACAATACGATGGAATAGTACGCGCTTGGAAATTAACGGGTGCACAAACGTTGAACTTCATCACGATGCAGAGTAAAAGTAATGGAGAAGAAATAAAATAAGATTTTATTTTTTGAACCGATTTATTTTATTTTTTGAACCGATTTATCTACTCAGTGTACAGCAAGTTCTGTGAAGTTGTAATTGGGCTATGGAAATTCTAAACGCGTTGCTGCCGGATTGAAATTTATACTCATTATTTGTTAATAAAAATCGTTTATCTGACGCTGGAACGAATTTTCACTGATATTAACAAAGTTAAAATTAATAAAAATAAAAATATGTAATCCTTTAGAGATTAATATTGAGTACGATTGTTAATTATCTGCTATTACTGTGCGTATACCATGTTAGCGTAATACGGTGGATCAGTGCGCGCTTGGAAATAAACGGGTGCATAAGCGTTGAACTTCGGCACGATGCCGGGCAAAAGTGATGGAGTAAGGTATGGTTAATTAGCTTGCTATACGTACAACCGAATGTCAATTCTGGATTCGCCGTCGTCGTACAGCCGGAACCAACTGTCGCACGCTCACTTTCGTTAGTCTCTGTCTGTGGGTCCTCGGTAATTAAGTCGAATTACATGTAACAGCTGAACATTAACTCGTAATGCGACCCTTCATTTACTCGACCGTTAGCCACACCTACCGAATGTTCCTGGGTCTTCTGGTACTTATCGTCCCTTCGGCCATTCGATCTTCTCTCATTATGTCGCACGCAGATCCACGATCCCACGGACTCACAAGCGCAATTCTAAACTGATGAAGCATCGCGCATTTTTTTCCCCTACTCGAATATATTAATCGATATATTTTACGTTTTAGGCATAGATAAAAATGTAAACAATCCCTTTCAGTATTTGTTTTTAATTGCTTCAAATAATTGATTAATATCGAAGTTCCCGCAGAGTGGAAATGAGATTCTTGCAGCTATTCAAAAGCTTAACAGAGTTTTCGCCTCAAATTCTAAACGCGCAATGGTTAACCCAAATAAACCTTTGGTGAACCCAATGATAGCTTGCAAAAAAAATCATTATATTGTGCAAAAACAGCTATAAAAAATTCGCTGCGGCACATTTTTGTCACCAGTCTTTTAGGGACAATCTCCGATGCGTTTTTCCTCGATGATCGACAATCTACCATTCATTTTACGGGTAACTCGATATTTGTCGAGAAATATCGTCAAATATTAAAAAAATATATATATATATACACACATATTTTTCGGCCATTGCCGTTGCCTTAAATTATTCCTGAGCGCGCGAAGCTCGCCGATGCCGCCAGCGAAACAAAACGAATATAAGCACTTTTCGTGTATCCGTACGTGTGGAGGACGCAGTCACCCTCCCTGTCCCCGTTATCGTCGGCTCCAGGGCCGAATTATCGTCGCGGCACCCACCGTCGACACCTTCGACGCTTCTTATCTTGCCGAGACTCCGGAGCCCGCGGTAAGCCTCCCGACCAGAGAGTAACTACCGCAGATATCGACTCTGCATATGTATATGTAAACGGCACGGCCGTTCACCGATACTCGATAAAGAGATGAAAGAAAATCTCCGTCCCGGATGAAAGAACCCGGCAGCGACCTTTTCTTTCTCAATCTCGTTCATCCCTTAAAACCTCCGCACGCAAAAAAAGCCTCCCTCTCGAAAGTGAGTGGAACGCTATCGGTAGAAAAAAAAAACGATATAAAAGAGAGAAAAAAAACGCGTGAACGAGCTTGGAGTGCTTTTCCGCGCGACGCTCTGCCCGAAACAGATGTGAAAACCAGGCTTTTTTTCTCTCTCTCTTCTGAAAAAGCATAAGGCTGTATTTGTAAATATTTCGGCTTTGTGTATTCGAGGAAAAGAAAGAAAAAACGAAGGTCTCTGAGAGCCGCGTGTGCGCTGAATTTTGTCGTAAAAAAAATGAAGAGAGCGGCGAAGTGTTAGGGATATATAGTGAAATGGGTAAAGAGTACACTCGGGCAGTTCTTCCGGAGTAAATCAGCACGCGAGTCAAGGGTAGGTCCCGGATAAAAGCTCCTCGCTCGCTGCCTCGCTGGCACGGTTGAACCGCTGAGCTTGCGTCAGACGTTCGGACTCTGCGTATTTAGCGTGGCAAAACTCGCACACGCTCGTCATATCCACATGGACGGACCCTTCAAAGAAATGCCAGCGAGCTCTCGGCCGCCCGTTCTCGAATAATTAATATACAGACACACGGCACACGCGCGAGTAGATGAGTTGAGGGTACGCTTTCCCGTTTGCTCTTCTCAATCCGACATAAACGCTTCCACGGCTTTTATTTATCCAGTCGGGGGCTGCGATACGTTCTTCAAACTTCTTGTATCTTCTCCATACTTCGCATGTTTATCTAGGATTACCTTGATTTACATGAGCTATAGGGAAAAAAATATTAGCTGAATAAAGACCTTCTTTCCTTTGAGCGGTTCGCGGCGCTCTCGGGCCGGACCACAGAGCCGGCCGGAACGTCCACTTCAAACCCGTGGGTTGGTTGGCGAAAGGCGGTCGAAAAATGTCGACAAAAAATCCTGGACCAGCCTCGAATCGCACTTTGCTCGACGACACGGAAAGACGTTGATTACAAGCATCCGTATTATTTGTTGGGCTATTTTCTTTATAATATTTTTCAAATTGTTGCATGGTTAAGGTAGTTATGTCGCGAAGGCAATTCAAAGTCACGTGCATAAACTTTTGACACGTTGTAATTTAACTATCAAATTTTACCTGTACAAAATCTCGAAGGCTTTTACCGACCACTTGAATGAATAATTAGATCTTGAAAATCAGTCTTCATAGATCAAATATAGAGAAAAAATATAAAGTACTGGCGGACTCGCGAATCAATCAGGAGTTGATACGCACAAAAAAAAATTAAGTCATCAGTTCAATAGAACTGCGATCAAAGTGCACGGTTTCGGGCCAAATGACGTTTCCTAGCCCAATTGTCGTAAGAATGAAGTCAAATCCACACTAAACAAATAATCCGCTTACAAATAATCAATTCAATTTAATTGCGAAAATTTTCATAGACACTATTACTTTTTATAATATTATTGATGCAGGCAAAGTACCATATATAATATTTTTTTTATGTCATATAAACACTGATGTCTATATGACTTCGGCATACCGACATAGCTACCTTAATTAGACGCCAGCGAGTCATGAGAAATTTTCCCGCGGACGAGAGAGCAGTCGTTAACGATCACGGCGGCAGTAAATAAATTATCGATGTGCGAGTCCAGCGGGGGGGGGGGGAGGGGGGGGGGGTTATCCTGATGAGTCTTCGTGGCGTGGACGAAACGTTTAAGGTCTGACCGGAGGGTAAATCTTGTTCGGTCCTCTGCCCGCTCTGCCTTTCGTCGTCGCCGTGTCTCGTTTCAACCCTTGGATCGCTCCTCTCACCACTGCGGCACGTGGTCCAGTGCTTCGCTCACCACGTGCCGCCGGTGCTACTGTTGCTCGAGGGTAGGGAATCCCCGTGATCGGTAAACAAGTGCGGGTCGTTAAAGCAACGGTTAAACCGATGACCGTAATTCGCCGCTCGCGGTCCGGGTGGAAACCCTCCGGGAGGCCAGTGGCGATGGTTGTGCGCGCTGTTTAGGAGGGTTGTTTACGGCTGCTTTTCCTCTCCGCTTCCTTTCCCCTTTTGCTGTTCGTGGTCAATAAGGTCCGCGCTGCGATACGCTGCCCGATATCGCAATCGCCGCTCGCTCCCTTGGCCGCGCTCGAGGCTCGGCCGACGTCTGTCCATCCACTTTCTCTTATTCGCTGACTTCGCATCTCTGGCAAACGACCCTGCATATACGTCGCTTTCTCCAGCTCCCACCTCCTTCTCGTGTTTCTATTCCCACCGGCGAGCACACCGGATTTACAACCCCTATATCGACGCTCATGAAGAACAACAACTTCCGCTCAGTCTCGATATCGTCGTGTACGCACTCACTGCGATATTCGGCCAGAGAAAAATACAAAAGTTTCTCTTTAACGTCACTTCCGGTTGGAAAATCTCGATTTTTGACCGGAAGTGACGTCATATGGAAAAACTCCACTTCCCGTTTCAAAATTTTGGTTTTTGACCGAAAGTGACATCATATGGGAAAACGTCATTTCCGGTTTCAAAATTTCAGTTATTGACCGGAAGTGACATCATATGGGAAAACGTCACCTCCGGTTTCAAAATTTCGTTTTTCGACCGGAAGTGTACATGATCTTGAGATTTTATTATAAAGAAAATATATAATTACATTACGGTGTTACACGATTCCATATAATTATAACGAAATTTGTAGCGCAAAGCCTGATACCAATTGAGTATTTTCCAAATTTGTTTTTACATCAGTAAATTCTTTTCTGCAAATTTTGTTTAGCAAACGAGTCAACTTTGCCCGGTGTACTGAAACATAGCATGCCCGCTCTGTTAGATGGATGCCCGGAGAAGAGAAGAGCATTTGCATGTGGCGATCGGCCATGCGGAAAGCGTATAGTGCCTTCCGGGGGTTTCCGCGTTTTCGTACCAACCGGAGCCCGCCAACAGTGCCACCGCCAGTATCAGTATCATTCAGTCCCATTCCTGTGCGTGCGTTCCTCCTTTACATTCCGAATCTTTCGCCGTTCTCCATGCTGAACCCCTTTCTACTCCCCCTCAAATCTCCGTAGAAATACTTGTATTTTATCTTCGCAAATAAAAAAAAACGAAATCAATAAACATTATTGAAAAAAAGTTGTGATCCATCGCGACTAAGAAACGTTTGTCGAACGTAAAAACCTTCTTTACCGTGAGAGTCTAGAAGAAAATTCGCATTCTATTATTCTCAACGAAAAATCAAAATCAATAAACACTATTAATTCCTCGCCAAAAAAAGGGTAAAACGTTAGAGCTTTATATCGCATGGAAGGGGGCTTGGGTGAGGGGGGGGGGGGGGGTGGACGAGAAACGGATTGCACAGATTGACTTTGAGGAAGCTTTGAGCTCGGCTGTCTGGCCTTCCGTCGAATATTATAAAATTAACGCAGACGCCGCGGCGAAGTTACTTAGGGCGACTTAACGAATATAGATTAAAAGTTGTTCGGTCGGACGGTCGATGGATATAGCCGACGGCGGGTTGGCCAGGGGTGGTTGCACCGAGGCTGTATGCGAGATACCGTAGTCTCCGATCTTGGGGGGGGGGGGGGGGGGGGTTGAGGGCTGCTGGATCGCGTTGGTTTGAGCTTTCGCGGCTCTTTCTCTCTATCTCGACCGAGAGAATGGTGTTTGTATTTTAATGAGGGGGCTATGCTAATCCTCGCGGCACGCCGTAGCTGCTCTCCGTACTCAGGAACCGTTTTTCCATTTCGCGAACGTGCTGCGCGGCCTGGCAGCCCCGGTACAGGCGGCGGGCTTTCGGGCTACCGTGGCAAGGAACAAGCGCCGAGGAGTCAGCGGAGAAAAGCAGGAACGGCAACAGCAGCAGCATCAACGCGAGCGTGAAAAACAGAACCGTAATAAATTCACACTTCACTCGTGTATTTGCAAATTTTTAAAGGGGTAACGGCGGGCTCTACAACGGCAACGATCGTTTTAATATCCGGCTCGGCAGCGGCAGTTGAGCCCTAAGAATTGCCACGCGTTCCCCTCATCCGTTTGGATCTTCGTAGATATTCTATATGAAATAGAAATCAAGTGTAATTATCATCATACGAGAGGTGATCTCGAACGAGAACCTAGCGATCTTCACAACGCCAATGATCGTTTTAGCATCCACCTTGGCAGCGACCGTCGCGCCCTAAGATTTCCCATCCGCACGTCGCATCCGTCCGGATGAGACGCGCGGATGCAACCAAGTGCAATTGCAACCAAGTGCAATTGCAACCAAGTGCAATTGCAACCAAGTGCAATTGCAACCAAGTGCAATTGCAACCAAGTGCAATTGCAACCAAGTGCAATTGCAACCAAGTGCAATTGCAACCAAGTGTAATTGCAACCAAGTGTAATTGCAACCAAGTGCAATTGCAACCAAGTGTAATTGCAACCAAGTGCAATTGCAACCAAGTGCAATTGCAACCAAGTGCAATTCTCATCATTATGAGAGGTGATTTCGATCAGAACCTTGTATGGAGCAGCATTTCAAAATAATTTCGTTGTCGACGGACATCAAAGGGGTAAAATAGTCAAGCGAACTCGCAGGGGTTCGATGATCCGACGGGGACCATTGCATGAGTGCAGATCCGCCCCGCACAGGAGCAGCAAACCACCGAGGGTGCCCGATCGAAGTCTACCTATCTCCCTCATTCTTTGCGTCATTTATCGCGTATTTTTTTTTTTCGTTCGACGAGCCCTGGAGGCTCGAAAGCGAATCACCCTACCTAACTGACCCACTACCATAATTTCGACAATCGATGCAACACTCTCCTCACTCGTGTCCCTTCCCCCTTTGACTGAAATAAACCGAAATCAATCAACACAATTGTAAAAAAAAGTTCTGAAAATCCACGACCAAGAAACGTTCCTTGAACGCAGAAACCTTCGTTACCACGCGAGTCTCTAGGCGTTTCATCTACATCGACTCCTCATCTACAGATTGGTCAATGTCGGTAGTCGCCTCTCCGCAATATTTATTTTTCCGTGAAAGCTTAATACACATCGGGTAACTCGCTGTGATCCTGGATGAGAGATAAAACACACGGGGAGGAAAGAGATACACAGGAAGTTGGTATCGACGGCGAACCATCGCGATTCTCGCGGAGCCTCGCCGAGTTTGCCGAGTAGTTGGATATTGCGCGAAAGCTGGAACGACCGAGAGTTTCTTTTCCGCTTCTATATATCCACCCTCGTTCTTCCTCCTCTCGCTTCTCGTCGCGCCCCCGCACGGAAAGACTTAGGACAGCAAGTTTGTAAAAGTAGGAGACGGAGAGAGAGGCTCGCGCTACTCACTGGATACAGTGTCTAGCCTCGCGGGGTTAGGAGTTAGTGCGGGATAGGGGCCAATCCAATCGAGTCCGATATATTTACAGATCACTAGATACCTCGCGTACGAGCTGGTTGTTTGGTCATGTCGAAATCGAAATTGCTCGATTGCCGAGAGATGCTCTCTCGTGCTTTTACTCGGATCAGCTACTTCGACGGGCGACTCGAACTCGAACTTCGGAATATAAACAAGGATATAACCGGAAGCGGAACGTTTAACTTCGCTCCGCCAAACTTCTCGTCATCCGCGAAGCAACAAACAATATTTTCTCGTCGACGTGCGAAATATCAACGAAGAAATTACCCTCATAAATATCAAGAACAAAATTAATTAAGTAAACCAAAAAGTGATTAAAAATCAATAAAAATTAAATAATCAAATTCTCGTGAAGAAACAATAACTTGATTTGGAGCGATTTGTCGTTCCGACTTGGAACAGTAAACAGTTGAAAATTTATTTCGTTTCTGTAATAATAATAAAGAGAAAAAATTGAATTTTATTAGCACGCAGTGCGGGCCCTTCGAAGGGCTGAAAAAAAAAATAAAGCTCAAATCGATAATATTAATCGATACGAAAAATCCAATGGAATCCGAAGGGATTACAATCACTTATAGTGGCGCTCGAGTTGAACCTCGCGGGCACCCCTTTTGCTTCGTATAATGTCAATACGAGAATTCTCATGTTTATTCGATTATACGGGCGCGGTCTCGACATGGCGCGCGAGGGATTCCGAGGAATTGGAGAAAACGGCGAACGAGCGAGAAAGGATGGGTCGTCGGAGCCACCCCCGTCTCCCCCCGCCCTCCCCCCGGTGGTCGTCCGATAGGAAAAGAATAAAACAAAATATAAAAAAAAAAAACACCGCTGCGGGGGATGAAACGAGTGAGAGTAAAGCAAAATAAACGAGGCGCGAAAAGGAGAAGCTGCTGGCTATACCGAGCCCGCTGCTGGGGAACGCGATAATCCTCGCGTTCGCACCCCTGGCACCTGCACCCTGTACCGTTCGCAGGCAGGCACCACCACCCGCCCCCTTGGAATCGCGAGAGCGGAAGAAAGACAGAACAGAAACGACGGAGAACGAGGTGATTCCGTTCATCGATGTTGACCGAAGTTTCGACGATTCATTGCGCACGAGGAGAGGGACCGTGCGGAAAACGATTATGCGAACGCGCGCGGGTCCGAGAGCCGCTCGGTTGAGTGGTCTGGGTGTCAGAGGTAACTTGCACCATCGGCGGCGCATGATAAGTTTCGCTTTTCGTATCGATGTATATTTTCCATACCGCCGGCGAGCGGAAACGGCGGGACGGGCCAACGGGTCGAAAGCAAAAGACAAAACGACATAATCCACCTTTAATTGGAAAACTTTCCGTTCCGTCGATTTCGAAACGATAGCGCGGAGTGCAGACTAACGATACGGGATTCGTGAATCGCGACGATATAACACTACCGAATCGAGTAATCCGACTCAGCGGATACGTCGCTGTGGACACAGCGACGCTATTCGTACACTCGGACGATTCTTCCCGATTATGCGATAATTATTTTAGCGATCTTTGATGAAAACGAATGAATAAATAAATTGAAGTAAGAATGGTTCGAGATAAGAGATTCTATTTCAGAGCTGGACAGTACTTGGAGTACCGGGAACTTGATGGGCACTTCAAGTACGTACTTGAAGTTCGAAAGTACTTTTTAGTATTTCGAGTACTTTTTTACGATTTCAAATTCCAAGTACGAGCACTTTTTGAGTAGCATGCCATCCTGTTTCTATTAATATACGATTATCTGTCTAAACTTTTCAATAAATATGATTCTATCGAGAATTTATGTTTAAAAAATTCCATTAACATTGGGAAATGCATCAAGTACAAAAAGTAGTTGATACTTTCTACTTTGTACTTGAGGTCTTTTTCGGTACTTTGCCCTGTTCTACTTCAAGCGAACGACCAACTTTTCGTCAGACACATTTTTTTTTATGTTGTAAATAGGTTAACAAACATTCAAAAATGGTTTGTTTATTTTTTGTTTATTTGCCTGTAAAAGTAAAAACCGAGCAAAAGAAAATTGTCGTAGCAAGAATCGTTAACATTTTCAGCTTTTTAACGCCTCTAAAAAAAAAAAAAAAATCCTAAGCGAGAAGGAAGTTCGTCGTCGAGTGAGTGTCGCAATTTCAGTGACGAAGTTGAGTTAGTTACGAGTCGCTAGACGCGAGAACCCGAAAGTCTCCGGTGCTTACTCACCACATCCTCTATATTAGATTTGTATCTTCTTTTTTCGCGGACCGTCAACGAGGGTTGAGTCAAGGGGGGGAGAGGAGAGGGAAGGTTCCCCAGTTGGAAATGGGATGGGGTTAAAATTTGAAAAGTTTTTAAGTGCGCTTGTCTCTAGCTTCCTTGTTCCCGCGTAAGGTCCGTCGTTCGGGCCGGGTTTTAAGTCGCGACGATGAAACTTGACGAAACGAGAAGAAGGACGGCCTACGAAGATGTCCTCGCTGTACTTCTTGTTTGCCCGTCAGTCAAGATCAAGCGTGTATATAAAGTTCATCGTGCCGCGATGCCGATGATTAACCTTGTGCGACGCTGGAAAATAAGGACGGCAGCGGTGACGGCGGATGTTGGTCCTCAGCATCCCTCTCGCACGGTCCTCCCTCCGCATCATCTTCTCCGTCTCACCCCTCGCCGTTTCCGCTGTCGCGAGGTTTGTATCTTGCTCTAACGGCAACCACCCGGGTCGTCGGGACCGAGAAGACACTCCGCTATGCTGACTTCTTCGAGAGGGTGTAAATGCGTAATTTCCCTCTGTCGTATATAGCATACCTGAGAGCCAGGGCGGGAGGGGGGGGGGGGGGTAGTTTGGCTTTCTCTACGGTCTCCGAGATATAAGAGCCCCGCTCGCCCCTCAGTCCCCGGGGCTGACTACGAGGAACGAAGTAACAGTCAACCGCACGGAGACGTATATCTTCTTCGTTATAAATTGCTAGACTGATATCTCACTCGGTTCGTCACGGACACGATCGTAAATACTTTAAGAGATTATTTCCCTGTTCGTACCTCTTACGAATTTTGGGTTCTCCGGCTGGATGTGCTGCGTGCAGACCGACGAGCGTATCGGAAGAATTCCTTTAAAATAAATCGTTCGGCTTCTTAAGTTTACGTGAATTATTGAATGACCTCGTATTACTTTAAGAACGCGCTTATGAATATTGATTACCGAGTCTGCTAATATGATTGACACGATTCCGGCTAATATAGCGCATGTGACCGCCAGGACCCTCTGCATAATTGATTCGGACGGTGCCATGTCCCACATTCCGTAACAAAACCCGACTTATCGTTACATGGATAAGTTATTCTCGTCACTTAGCTGTCTCGACAAAAACTGTTAGCCCGGCCCGCGATGTCGCGCGAGGGGTGAAAAGTTTCGGTGCTTTTGAAATGGCACGGATCGATCTGCCTCTCGGGTTTATTTAATTTGAGGCGAAAAGCTGACGTGCAGTGTGTTTCGTATTGTTCGTCTATAATTCATTAGTTTTATTAAATTGCGGGACATTTGTCGTAGGATTTCTAGAAATTTTGTTTCACTTCTGACGTAAATGCAACATTATTTTTCGGGATGCTTAATTTTCTTCCAATACTCGTTCATTGGAAATTGAATGATATGAGTTTGTTAAAAAAAATTGCTCTCTCAATTATGAAGCCAATTATTAACTGGGGAATCAATCGATCGATACACGGACGGCTTGGGTGCCTTTGAGAGATTCCCACGGACTCTTTAACCGTCGTTACTTTAACGCCGGTTGGAAATGAATCGCAAGGAATTTGTTCTTTTGATACTTATCACTCCGTGCTTGATAATATTCGTTCCGAGGGTCTCGCCGCGCTCGACCGTGGAATCTTTTGCCGTGAAGAGGGTGGACGCGGCGGACCCCCGATCGGCCATCCGACATCAACCCCTTTCTTCGCTCTTTTAAACGTCTTTCAAGTTTTCAGCATCGGACAGCATTCCTGCCGTTTCGTTCCCACCGAGCACGGAAAGAGGGTTCTCCGCCTCCTTTATTCTTCTTCCTCTTAAACGTCACCTTTTTTCCGGCTGCTCTTTGTCGCCGATAATTAAATCTAACGATTGTCATATTTTAATTGTTCTTCATCCTCCTCCGTCCCTGGCCGAGGGGCGATGACGAATCGGCGACACGTAACGACTCGATTGTTACCGGACGTTTGCAGATAAAATGACAGTGATTTGGCCCTCGTTTTTCTTCGGCAATAATTACGTATTTATTTATTTCGCTCCATTTAAGACATTGCAGTCTCGCGTTGAGGGATTCGTGTAATAAATATTAATCTCCGGACCGTTGCTGCCGCGCTGAGAATACTTTTGGGGTCGAATATTTATCTTGTAAACTCAAATTTTCAGACAGGTCTGATCGTACTTGCAGCGAGGCACTTCTTTTTTTCATTATATATATATGTATATATATTTCTGCATTGAACAACTTTTTTCACTTTTTTATTTTGACTTTTATCGACAGTCGACAAAACAGTTTGCTTTTGTTTCCTCATAGAGGAAGCTTTGTTTTTGTAAAAAAAAAAACAAAACAAAAAATTCCGAGAATTTAATGAATATACATGTTCAGAACAGGCCAGCCGTTTTGCATTTAAAAAATTGAAAAATGAAATTTTCACATCGCTTTCTCATAATGTTCCTTTATTCGCGAAGCTTTTTGTATGAGGAAGCCAAAAGTACAGACAATGCTTCCTCATAGATAAAGCTTTGCGAATAAAAGAACATTATGAGAAAGCGACATGCAAACTTTAATTTTATTTTTGTATAGGAAATCCACCCCAAAATAGTGAAAAAAAAAATTCTTTCCAAAGGACGTTGGCCCTAGTTTAAAGAGAAGAAGCGGGCCTATGATAGCAACTACGGCCATGCTATCTGGGTATACTGTTAAGGGTTCTGGGAAAGGGCACCGGAAGATCCACCGACAGGCCGCGCTCGCGCGCTCCGTATCTCGGGTAGATAATCGCAATTGGTTTCGGGGATTTCTCGCGCAATGTCGAAAAAAACATTCTCAATATTGCAGATTGCAATGGGACATGCGAGCCTCCAGTGCCCGGCGCCGCTTCTTCTTTTCGACTTTCGCGTCTCGCTGAAGTCTTCCTCTTTTTTTTTTTGTTTTTTGGCCCGACAACCCCTTTTTTTCTTCTTCGCTCGTTCGTTCCTTGGTGTTTTTTTTTCCATCCAGGTCTAGGCAAACGCGCGGCGGCGCACACAGTCTCTTTCCCCGGTAATGGGCCTCCCTCCCCTTGTTAATCGAACGAAGCCGCCCGACAGCGCAACCCTTCGATTCCGCAACTCTCCCACGTCATCCACGCCGTCCCTTTAATTTACCTCTTCAGCGAATCTTTTTCATTCTCCTCGACCCGCGACCCCCTCGTTACACACCCCCTACATCGATCACCAGGTGTCAATTTTGTTCGAGTACCTCGTAGAAAACTTTCGCCAATTCTTAACGTCTCCTCTTCGTTCCAATTCGAGTAATTACGAATTATTAATACAAAAACAAGTCGGCATTGTTGTAAAGAGAATTATCAATTAATTTCTAACGTTCACATCCAATCCTAAAAAAAATGTATGAAAAGATCGCAAAGTTTTTATATAGTTCGACATTTTTGAGTTTCCTTCCTCGCATAATTTTTTTTTGATAATGCAAGATTTTTCAAAAGAGCATAATTTCCATCGAACGAACCGTGAAATAAATGATTCGCAAGGAAGTCGCCATGTAATCAGGAGAGCTACGCAAATCGACGAAACTCGACCCTCCGTCGGCCCGGAGTTATTAATTATTTGTGTCGCCTAACTATATCGTTCACGCAATAGGCTCGAGAGGGGCGGGGGGGGGGGGTTAGGAAGGGGCGCGGTGGTGTGTAACATTAATATTACACAAAAGTGGGGTGGTTTACGCTATGGGCGTCCAAGGTTCGAGCTGTAGGTAGCATGCGGGAGCTGCAATTATCGGCGTTGCAAGAAACGGCAAAAGAAACTCCTCGGACACGGCGAGTGGAGAGGTTGGACGATTACGTCGCGAAGGCCTCGGGGGGGCGGCGAGGGGGTGTTCATCGTGGTCGTCAGGTGGGGTTGATTGTCGCGCGTTTACAACGAGTGCGGCAAAAACCTTTTGCCACCAAGACGAAACCTTTGTGCATACGAAAATAGAGTTAGGCCACAATATGCCGACGTAAACCTGGGGGGGGGCGGGGAGGGGAGGATGGGGGGCGAACTCTTGGCAATCTACAACCCTCTGGTCGTTCACGCTATAAATTCGTACCTCTCGCTTGCACCCCCGTCGGTGCATCGCTCCTCGCCAATTCGCAAACACCAAGAATACCTCATCGCGTGTTTCCCCCTTTCTTTTTTTATCGCAACGCTATTTCCGTCAGATCTGACCCGACTGTAGTCGTACACCGATGACGTATACATGATATTCTTGGTACAACTTATACCAACTATTGTACAGACGTTATTCGCGACTGTCTCCGATGTATTAAATTATTCATTTCGCAATAAGAAATATCGGTATTCGTATTCTTAGTTCGATGATGGGAGGAACACGTTGTCATGGGTGGTAATTGTACAATCGTGTCGAGCGAGGACCGCTCGTTAAATTCTGTAAACATAATTGTTGTTCGTTATTTGTAATAAATAATTACATGAAAACATTTTCCGCAATAAAAAATCAATAATATTAAGCCACTGCGTACAAAATAGCTACATTTATCGACACAGGCACCATTTGTCAAAAATTAGAATGAATATCCAATAACCACGATAGAATTATCGAATAGAGCCACAATCATTTTTAAATTGTAATCTAAGTAAGGAAAGGAAAAAATAAAAACCTTTCTCGTATGAAAGTGAATTTTTTTTTGTCAATGTATATGATTATCCTTAAATATAAAATTTAGTATAAGATAATAGATGTCAAATGAAAGGTATAGAATTGTCAATAAATTTTGTTTACTTCTAATAATGAAATGAAATAACATTATTCGTTAACTACTTTGTCTGACGACTTTTTTAATGGAAAATAAATGGTTTATATTTTGAATGGTATTATTTTTTAAGGACGATTGAGTAGGGTCGTTGTTTTCTTGGTGTAAACGGTAATACATTAAATTCGGAGAATTGTCAGAAATTATAATTCGGTACCTTCGGCGAGAAATTGGAGAGTATACGGTAGACCGCGATTTCCTTGAACTAGAGAAGTTTAAATGTTTGCCATCGAGGGGGCCCACCTCAGTGGCAATTAACCTGATTTATATTAATTCGTAGAGAGTACCGGTGGAGAGAAAGGAGCTTCTTGTCTATCGCTTGGACGGCGAGGGATTTATATTAATTAATTTTATCGAGACATTTAAACTTGCCGGCTGGTCGCTATTTTGCTTGGATGCTATCAGACAAGCATCGAGTCTTCACCGTTTAACGATCTCCGTGCCTCACGAAAAATATTTCCTAATTCGCTAATTATAAAACCAAAAAAAAAAAAAAAAACCGTCGAATTCGATTGGCCGTCCGCGTTAACGAAAGGCCATTAAATCCGAACAATTTTACTCTGGACTAGGAATTTTCTTACCGATGAAGTATGTCGAAAGTGTGAAATTCTCATCCTAGGTCTCTTCGCCTCTTATCTACTTCCTTCGTATCATCGAACGAGGAATTTCCTTCCCGTTTTCTAAGTATGTAAAAGGGTTCTCTATAGCAAAAAGAAGAAAAAGAAAGAGTCTGTTCTCCCGTCGTTGTGGCCAGTAATGAAATACTTGAACGATACATAGGAGGGCTATGCGAACGCGTGGGACGCGAGAAATATTTAATTAAAGTAAAAACCGAAAATCCGCGGCTTCGACCACAGCCGCGGCGGGTCCGTCGTCGGAGTGATCGGCCCGGGCCGCTGTATCTGAACTTTTTTTTTTGTTTTTTTTTTTTGTTCTTTTAGCCCCATGCGTGACACGCGGCCTGTTCATCGGCGATACTTGCCGCCTGGGGTGTAAACTACGCCGACCCTATGGACGACCCTTTCCGCCTCGCACCAAATCGTTTTAATTAAAGCTCAATCGACTAAATAACCCTAGATGCTTCGCAGCGAGGTTTATCGACCGTTCTGTACGCGCTAACGCTATCCACCCGCGTATCTATCCGGCATTAATTATTACAGAGCGCAGCGCGCTTCCACGGAGACACAATCTATTATTTCATCGGCATGGCAGTTTCACATGCGGAGATCGAAATTCGATGTTGAAATTGAGGCGAATCTCCCGACATCTTTCCCGATGAGACAGCCAAGTATCTGCCGGATGTTTCAAGCCGCGGGTGGTATTAATGATATATATCCATATCCTGGATTTTGAATAATTTATATTTGTTCACGTGCATGATCTAATTGCGGCATAATGTGGATATCTAACTCCGCGACAGCCTGCGGAACGCAATCGCATCGCACGCTCGACGGATCGAAGGCACCGCGAAATTCGTCTATTATAAGACGAACCCAAAATTTATGCCGCATCAACCCGGAACAAATCTAATTTTCTAATTTGTATGAAATAAAACAGATCATCGTTTACGTACAAATTGTTCTTAAGGATGCATCACACGTACAATCCCAGCCAAAAGTGAGGCTCAGTGAGAATTTGAACCCTTTATGATGGCTTTATAATGGTATTATTTGTTGAACTATTTTTTTTAGCAATTTGGTAATCACTTTTTGATATTATTATTATGCAAAATTAATGTTTATCGCACCTTTGATAAAGTTGATTTTTTCAGATTTAGAAATCTGAAAAAAATCAATGTTTAAAGATCCTTAACTAAATTTTGTTCGAAAGTAGCCTAGCGGGAATGACACACAGGATCGTGCATTGGCCGACCTTGGGCCAATGCTGTGCCAATGCTGGTCCTGCGCCGCGGTCCCACAACAGTATAGTGTCACGTTCGTCGCCTCTCCATCGCTGACTCTGCGCGACTCTTTCAGCGGTAGCGAAAAGCGTTAAATTGAAATAATAAAAACAAGAAAAACGATGGTGAATAGCGGAGAGTCTCGCGATTCTGGCAGTGCGGCTTGACTGGCGAAGAAATGTTTCTTACGAGCTCGTAAGTCGTTCTTATCCAATCCAATCGACGCGACGCTCCGCCGGTAACGCGAGAAAATAATCGTCGACGCAAGGGTGCCAGCCCTCCGAGCAAGCGAGAACGCGCGAACACACGATTTTACGAGAGAATCCGTAAACCAATAGGCGACAGATCGATCTGCATAATAACAGGGGTAAGTCCGATGGCACACTTACATCCTCGGCCGGATGCAAATTCGATATCTTTTTCTGTCGGTAAGCCGCTACGCTGTGTCTTTTATTTCGTCGTTATAAAAGTTTCGAGAGAAAGTTTTGCTTGGTTTTCATCGTTTCCGTCGTTGGTGCTCGGTTATCGGTCCTGGCAATATTTCCACGATTTTAATGCCCGCACCCCCCGCCCCCCCCCCCCCCCCTCTTTCCTCTCACCCCATCTCGATCGAGAAGTACCTCGCCCAGTCTCGCGGCGAAATCTGCGACGTAAAACAATTTATGGTTTAAACGAGCATTAAATCCAACCACTAAACTATCTTGCGCGCCGTTACTATCCCTGAGATTTGAATCTGTTCGCGTTATTTTCGGGTAAACAGACCCAACCGTCGGCACTGTGCTCGAGTGACGAATAAACATAATAATATAGCGACTTCTTTTTTTTTTCGTTCTCGATTATTTTAGTTAATTACAACTATTTTGTTTAATTAATTAGTCGCGAAGCTTCCTCTATGAGGAGTCCAAAAATACAGAAAATGATTTCTCATAGAAGAATCTTTGCGAATAAGGGAACATTACGAGACAGCGATATGAAAATAAAAATGTTCAACTTTGATGAGATTTTCAACTTTCAAAGATATGATAATTTCAATTTTCAACTTTTATCAGCGATATGAAAATGTCCATCTTCAACTTTTTTTTTTGTATATGGGTCGAGCGTCGAAATCGCTTAGCCTTTAGCCTCTTCTTAAAAATAAAAAAATTACATATTCTCTTTGCGCCTCGTTGAGTCATGACCGGCCGTGAGAGATGTCGAAGCAGGGAGTGGCGCGGGAGGCTTTGCGTGATACTCGTTCGCCGAGTCTAGAAGAAAATAGAGATCTCTCATGGAGATGCGAGGTACGATGATGCGCGCTTGAAAAAAAAAAGCGGAGCATGAGAGACCTTCGGTAATCCCGCAATTTGTATTTATTTCCCTGCGAACACGTCGTCGTTCGGCTTACTTTCCACGCACCGGGAAACCAAGTCCGCTGCTCTCGCACTCTTCTTTATATAACGATGAAAAATTCCTCTCGTCGTAGTCAGCGTCGTCGTCCTCCCTCCCTCCCGTTCCCCGAGTTCCTCCCTGCACCAAAACGGTGCAGAGTCGGGAGAAAAAATTCTAAGGTTAAATTCCAGGTCGACACACCCCCTCAAGAATGTCCGCGCCCTTCTTGATTGATCGTCTCACCGCGATAGTCTCAATACATTTTTTTCCACGCAAACGCTTTCTCGAGATTTTCGCATTCTTCTGGTTTTCTCTAATCTGAACGCTCGGAAATAAAAATTCATTTTTCACGCGCTAATACTATCGATCGAAGATATCCAATATTCGATTGAAGATGAAAATATTAATGTCGCATAGGTTTGTCTATCTCCAGTTTTTTTTTTTTTTTTTTTTTTTTTTTTTTTTTTTTTTAACGAATATACGATGCCGTTGAGAAATAATTATTTCTCGAGTCGCGAGAGTGTGGGAGTTCGTTTCGTGGGCTCTCGTCGGGCATTAAAAGCGTTTCGAAGCGCGGGGACCTTGTGGACGGGAGGATTTTTCTGGAGGAGCAATTAATAACGTGTCTCGAGCTCTCTCGTTCGCCCTTCATCCCCGATCCCCATAACGTAGTCATCTTATTACAACACCACCGCTGCCCGCCTCATCAATTTATCGCGAAGCCCCCTCCCTCTCGAGCACTCGACCGTTTTCACGTACAGAAACGCTTAAAAAATTGATAGATAATATTTCTCATCGGCGGACGCGGCGGCGATACCGTCGAGCTCTTGTCAACTCGATACCCGCGAAACGTGCGCTTGTTGAGGGGGTGCAAAGATATAAAAAAAAATTGTTCGCGAAAATTGCTAAGCAGGTATATTGGCAAAAACGTTCGTTGTAGGAGATTCGATTGAAATTCGATTAATGCACCTGCTCTATATGTATCGTAACGAGTATCGCACGCCCGATAGGACAGCCGATTTATCGGTCGGTGAGCGCTCGAACAACATGACATGTGAGGGACGAGCAAATGATCGACTTTACAGCGATCATAGATTTTATCGACAGTCTTTTTCGGGACTGTAATGCAGACGTATTGAGGGTTAGACAACGATTACGGTTTCCCATTCGTGCTAATAAACATTCGGCCTCTAGTTCTTTTTATAATCCGTGACCCTTTTTATTTCTATCGGTTGTTGCAATATATATCGTTACGACCGAGTGATTAAACGAAGCGCGTATTTGGTTTTGGGGCGGATATTATTAATTACAATCATAGCTACATTTCTCGAGCGGGAAACTGTCAAACGTCTTCTCTCTCGGAAAGGCACGTCAAGGCTCCCGACATCTCGTCAATCGACAATCTGTACATTTGTCATTTGTCATACCGAGCTATTCCGGTTATCCACCCGTAATGTTTTATCGTGACAATATAATGGCACTGCCGTTTGCATAGTTTTTAGTATATGTGGATATAATATTATTGCACCGAAAATTGGAAGATTATGTGTGCAACGATCCTCCGTAATTTCCGGGTGATGTGGCCAGTGAAACTGTTTTCTTTTTAAGTTGGCAACTAAAACATTTGACGGAGGTAATTATTGTTATTATTGCAATTATTGATGTTTCTAGAATTGGCTACGACAAAAATTTTAAGATATTTTCAAACCTCCAATTTTCATTGTTTAAAAAAATCATGGACATATCAGCCCGACTTACCCTATGTAATATCGTGTGTCTCAGTCAAACCTCATCTCTATATTCGTTACAATATATAAACTCATGCGGCAGAAATTTAATTTAGCAAAATTATGGAATCCCTCTCATAATTCTATTCCACCATAATATAGTATATAGTAATAGGTTGGTGTATTGTGCGGGCTGTGGTTCGATTTCCGCTTCACTTTTGGCCCCTCTGTATAATCCCTCGACGTAATTGTAATTCGCTATCTTGCGGCAAGGGTTTTAGGGGTGGTTAGGGGCGGGGGAGGGGGTTGTAGCGCGACTCGTCTCGGTGGCACGCAAAGCAGCAAGGACAGTGGAAACGATGTCAAGACGGCTGGAACGTCTGAGTCAATTCACGGCTCAGGTTTCCGTTCCTAATTGCTCCGACAAACAGACAAACTGTCTCCGACTCTGCTCTCGCGGAGGCACAAGAACCATCCCTTCGGGCTAAACAACGCTCGATCCTTACCACCTTTAACTCCCCGTTGTAAGAAGGATTCTCGCCATCGTTGTCCTCTCTTCATGTTTCTGTCCAATGGACGGTAACGCGGCGCTAAATGTCTGAGGGCATTTAACATACGTCTGAAGATGGCGGATCTACTTTGAGGCATTTTTTTTTTAAATTAAATTTCACCTTCATCTGCACCTTCATGATAGTACATTTATTTCGGCATTTTTTTCTCATAAACAAACTGCTTTTATTTCTAAATGGCCAAAACTATTTAAAAAAAAATCTACTTGGTGGATTTGTAAAGCAACATTTGACGAACAAAATAAGCCGTGCTACATGAAAATCGATTGATAAATAAGGATTCTTTTTTGAAAAAAATCAACGAAAATTTATCGTCACAGAAATGCATTTATCAGTTTATGTATTTGCAAAAACATTGTTATCAATAGCTTACTTGATTGAGCACCCATGCAGTATGTACGACAGATTGGATAAAAGATTGTGAAAATTTTTAAGCTGTAAGCATTAAAGCTTAATATCGTTTCTTAATACAATTTTTTTGTTTTTTTTTTTTGCAAAGTTGGTTGAATTAGCTGGCAATTAATCGGGGCTACGAAATGTCTTGCCGTTGTCAATGCCTTTCCGGTGATATTTCTGCGGCCCCCGGGCGATCCCGAAACGCTGAGGCTGCGTCGTTGATTCCCATTTCATCGTCCCCCATGGCCGGCATGCCCCGCGACCGGAGCAGGGTCGTCGTAGTCTCTCGTCGTTCACCCCTCCCGTCTGGAGCCTTCATCCCTTCCACCCGCCCCCCTACATGCGGGCATCCTATTATGCAATTAGAGAACGGAGAGTTGCCTGCCCGAACGAAATTCTAAGGGAAACCGGAGAGCCAAGAGAACCTCGAAAGTGGTATATCGCTATCGGACATGACAGGACACGGCCGTCCGACACACCCTTTCTTCGTTCGAACTCGTACGACGTTTCGACTACTAGCCCTAGTCCTCGACTAAAATCGTCCCGAGGAATCCTCTATGTTATCCTATCTTCTGTCCTGCCGCTGCCGCTCCGTCCGACCAGCACCACTTGCTTATCTCAAAAACACTGACATCGAACGGCTCTCTTACCCCCCAGGATGGACCACCGGCAGCCAATGTGCGGGGAATTGTCATGCATCTACCAATTAATTACCATTTCGTTTCCCCAGCCCGCCCCTTCCCCCACCAGTCTTGCTGTATGAATTATTGAGCAAGAAAATGCAATCACAGAACTGATGAAATTACATCGATATTGGGTCGGATTTGATCGAAGCTTTCGCTTCGCAATTATCGCTTCTGTATTTCTCGTACAATTGTCTTCGGTCTCGAAAACTTTCGACCACAAATGTAAAACCAAGAATTGAATGAATTATTAAATGATAATCTAAAAAATCCAGTATTGAAAATCAAATTGATTTAATTATTGAGTGACAAAAAAAAAATCAACGCTCGAAAATAAAATCGAGTGATTGGTGTCGTTAATTCCTGTTATGTTCTTGGTGTTCTTCGCGAAGTAAGAACTTGGTGCTCCGCTTTAAAGTTAGCATCGAGCAGTCCGCCCCTACGGTTTTCGGAGCTTGCGGCTGATATCAATGAGTTTTACGAAATTTTTGCTGATTTCTGTGCCTCGCCCCCCAGTTTCCGAAATTGGATGAGCGTAATTTTGAAGAATTTTTGGGGTGGCACCCGCGACGTCTCCGCTCCGGCGGAGTAAATTTCGTATATAAAAATAAAGGTGTTTCGATTAAGGTCTCTTATAAAACCGCAACCTTTTACAGAAAGCGCCGAGACAGAATATTTCGAAAATTTCATGAGGGTGGCTACCACCATTCGATCCTCGACTGTTCTGTGTTATTCGACTGTGCGAATATCAGATCCGTCTCTGTATTGCTCTCGCGCGAGGATCGTTACGAGGAGACCGTCACATGTGCGGGTTGATTCTCCGTCACGAATATCCACACATTCTCGTTATCCGCACGCGGGTTTCGTCATCTCGTCTCGACTTTCGCTCCGGCGCACCCCTAATCCCTACATCCCGTTTAGATTCAACCACGGGGATGAATCAATAAACATTATTAATTTTTCTTTAGCCCGACAAGCCGAAGATTTCGTCGAACACCAAACTTACGCTGATCCAAAGACAGCGATTTCATGCGTATTTTTCTTTTATGTATGTCGAACTTTTAAAATTATTTCCAATTGAAATTGAATCGATCTGTCTAAAATTTTTCAATTTTTCAATTTTTTCCTCAAAGTCAAAAGCAAACAAAACGGCTTTTCGAACGAATATGAATACTCTGGACCAATTTCGATGGATTTTTTAGTAGCAAGTTTTATTGCACGGCGATGATCCAAGGATTCGCCGGTTGCGAGCGTTCCGATTCCCCTCTGAGGGTGGGTTAGACATAGATGCGAGATTTGATCCCGTTTGACCCAGTGTCTGGAAGGCGAGCTGCTGGTTCTTCGCTACCCTCCGCCCTCCTCGTCTTACGTTAATTTAATAGAAGGGACGCGTGCCTGCCTTGAACCATCCTTCTCGATGCTTCCTCGAAAACGGAGTAAGCGGGACATCGCTTACTCCCCGACGCCGGCCACGAACTCCTGCAGCAGCCTGCGGAGATACGCAGGCTAACTTACAAGCGGGGTGGAACCGGTTATCGGACGTTTCGGAGGAACCCACCTCGAACCCCTTAAGATTCGCCGAGGGTTTATCTATCGTCCGCTATCGAATCTATGCTAATATGCAGAGGGTTACTGATTACTTGCTCACGGAATATCGGCATTATTGAACTGTTCCGGCCGATGAATCATATTCCCCTATAGCCCTCGTCGCACTGGTGAATTTCGGAGAGGTTGGTCACATTTCGACTACGTCAAATGCATTGAATTGCATCTTGTGCAACAAAAAAAATTAATTCTTGAATAGAATTCTTGAATTGCCTTCCCTGAACCCGCGTCGCATGATAAAATTGAACATATATGGTCATTTTTCTGATACCAATCAGACTATTTTCAGTAAAATCCCAATTACCTTTTTATGTATGAGAAAATTAAACATCGAAGTATGTTGCAATTCGATCGTGACGTCTTCCACTATTGTTACCAGATCGAATGCTACAATCCCATCCTACATCTTATCAGTCGAATCTTAATTTTCGTTTCTTGTCGATAAGTAATTCAAGCAATTAGCCGCGACGCCGATCGCTATTATTGATTCTATTATTGACTATTAGCTATTCATATGCGACAACCCCATCCTATGTCCTATCACTCGAATATTAACTTTTTTTCTCGCCGATAAGTAACTCGCGCAATTAGTCGCCAAAGTGTAGACACCCAAGTACAAAGCTCTTAAGATTTGTGTGTAGTTTAATTGTTCTTCGTGGAATTTCAAAGACGCTCCAGGATACGCGGCACGGACGCACCGCCGGCCCAGTGCGGTGTCCGCAGATGGATCGGATAGGGATATAAGGACGTCGTATACCGAGAGGGTAATTTGAATTTCATAGCAGTTTAACGATCTTAATTAGAAAGCCCTCGGTCGTAGGAGAGAATCCTCTGGGTACGCTGTGCCGGCCAGGCGTACGGACTCAGAGGGGGGGGGGGGGGGGGGGGGGCACGTGGACCCTCGAATCACGAAACTCAACCGAACCTCAGAGGGCACTTTCTCCCTTCAGACGTTCGGCTACGAGCTTAACCAAGGAGACTCTCGAGGTCCGACCAAGGCGTCGTCGAGCTTCTCCTTCTGGGAAGGGTAGTTTCTCGACCGGTAATTGTTTTCGTATTAACACGCTGCCTAAACGACCCATGGTCTAATCCCGTTCAGCATGTGTCCTCCGATATACCCCGAATCGTATCTTACGCAAGTCGACGAACTAAACCAACCCCTCACTCTACATCTTGTTCGCTTGTTTACCATATGCGTGTTTATCCGTTTTTCCCGTAAAATTGTGAATACCAAAAATTGCACGCTTGAATCCATTCATCGAGCAAAAGCTGATAAAAAAAAGATTTTCGGAATTAAAAAAAAAAGAAAAAGACGAAATGAATCAGTAATAATAAGGACACATGCATTCAGCATGTCATCCGATATAGCCCGATCGTATCTTGCGTAAGTCGACGAACTAAACCAACCCCTCACTCTAAATCTTGTTCGCTTGTTTACCATATTCATGGTTATTCGTCTTTCCCGTAAAATGATGAAAACGAAAAATCGCACGCTTGAATACATTCATCGAGCAAAAGCTGATACAAAAAAAGATTTTCGGAATTTCCAAAAAAATAAAAAGACGAAATCAAGCAGTACTTGTTTACTTGTTTACCATATTCATATTTATTCGTCTTTTCCGTAAAATGAAGAACACAAAAAATTGAATGCTTGAGTTCATTCATCGAGCAAAAGCTGATAAAAAAGATTTTCGGAATTTCCAAAAAAAATAAATAAATAAAAGAAAACAAGAAATCAAGCAGTAATAATGAATAAACGTAAGTCGTCCGAGAGAGTACAGTCTACGCTTTAATGCGCGAGTTATAAAGCGAGTCGCGCGGTGTCCCAGCCGTGGTATATACGCGAATATATCGTTTTAATATACCCGACGTGCCGGGAGTGTTTGCATCGGCCGAGCAAAGCCCCGGAAAATCTACCGTCCGGTCACTGGGAGCCCAGGGGGGGTCCGAGGGTGCGGAGATGGAACGGGGCTGGATTTTCCACGGTAGTTCGCCTTCGATCTGCTCCACCTCATCCTCCGGCCGGATCCGTTCCGCTGGACAAGGCGCTCACACCACCCTCCGATCCCTCTTTTCCCTCCGCTAAAAGATACATAAATAAGACAAATAGGACGATCGACAATAGAAAAATATCGAATGTACCGAATGCTCCATAAATCGGAGGGCGAACCGGGAGAACAAAGAAGGCAGAAACGAACTGCCGCACGGGAATGAGAGAGTGGCCAGTGTGCGGTGTCTCGCTGTAAGGAGAGCGATCTTTTTATGTTTCGACGCGCTCCCTTGTGCCCAGCGCAGACTTTTTTTTCTTATTTTTTTTCCTTTCTCTTTCGCAATGCACGGTTCTTCGGAATCGAGACACACTGTAGCTAGCTCAAAAACGGAGTTTTAAAAATCTAGGAACATGCAATGTTTTGTATTTTCATTTATAAGAGAAAGATCAAGTTATGGGAAAAAATAGACATTTAGTTTAAATCCTGTTTGTCATTTCTGGCTGTATTTTAGGTATAGACGTTTGTTGGTTTTTAATATTTGAATGCGCTGCCCCTGCAGATACGGTGCTAATGCATGCAAGATTATTCTGGGTGCAAAAGGCGGTCGAAACTTCGAAGAAGCGAAAGTGGGTATGTTCGGTAACGAGCGGCCGAGGAAACCGATAACGAGGCGGCTGAGTGTGCGAGCGCCCGACAATGAGAGCGTGGCCAGTGTGCGGTGTTGCACTGTAAGAGAATTATCTTTTTATTCTGGTACTTGGCCTAGTGGCATAAAACCAAATAAGGAAGATCTATTTATTTTCGAGGCTCTCCCTTGTGCCCAGGATTTTTTTCCATTCCCTATCGTAATACACGGTTCATCGGAGTCGAAAAGCGCTATAGGTAGCCCAAAAACGGAGTTTCAATACTTCACGTACACGGATCCTTGTTCAACGAGGACCCACAATTTTCCGAGAGGCAACCTTTAAACGATTCGAATAATAAGTTAATGTGTCAAAATCAAAATTCACAATAATCAAAATGCACAGACGTACCTTGAAGTGTTGTTTTTTTGATAACGCAGATCGGGTAAAAGTCCCTACTTGAAGGATAAAAAATTGTCCGAACATGCGATATTTAAGTGGGTAAAAAATGAATTAAATTGGAAAGGAAAATTTCCCACTTTGGCTTTTATGGCCGAATTTTAGGCACACGTTTGTTGGTGTTAAATATTTTCATGAGCTGCCCTCGCAGACACGTTGCGAATGTGAGATTATTCCGGGTACAAAAGGGGGTCGGAACTTTGAAGAGGCGAGAGTGGGTACGTAAGGTAACAAGAGGACGAGGCGGAAACCGGTAAGGACGAGGCTGAGTGTGGGAGCACCCGAGAATTCCCAGGTTTACGTTTATAGCCTTAACTACAAATTCGACAGAGTTACCGAGGCATAAGAGGGCGGAGGATTGTGTCTCGCAAGGGTTAGCTGCGCGCAAAAGCCGGAGATCCCATCCTGCTTCTTACAGTTGTTAAGAAGTCCCTCTGGGCTAATTTTCCTTCTCTCTCCCTCTCCTCGTCTACCAGTTTACCACCCTCCAGCCCTTCGGTTATATGTTACACCGTTCATTCCAGGCTCGATCGTTCTCCCTACGATCTCTACGATTTCCACCCTCGCGAGGGCCACCTATGCTCTTAAAATCCCTCAAAACCCTGCAATCCTTTCCCGATCCGGATTGTTCACTACCATTATTATTCTTCTGATATACTTCTCAAAATGGTAATTATTTTTTGTTCCCTTTCTTCGTCAGGGTCGCTATCGAAATTGTGGCAAGGACGGTTAATTTTCGCTAAAGTGCTAATCGGCAGAATTTTTTTTCTTTTTTTTTTACAATTTTACGAGTTTTCCTTACGGTCCTTGTCGGACCGATTTCCGCCCCGGTAGGTAAACTTCACAAAAACCTCCGCGTATGCAAAACTTTCGCACACTCTCGGGGATCATTGAGTCTTCCCGAGTTATTTATTGCATCGCTATTTACCGCGAGCAGCTGCCAGAAGAGCACAATAAAATAAAGCACCGTGTACGTCACGAGGTCGTTTGCGTTGTTTTAGCTCATTCCAATGTTCTCCCGGGCACCCCTGTCGCTCTCGATACTGTTCTCTCCGGCTCCGCACCGCGGTTGCCGAGAGTTCACTGCGAAATATGTCATCAGAGGGGGTGGGTTGCCGCGCCGGTTATTGCTGCGGAGTTCCTTGATTTATTAGTGATAATTTTCACCCACCGGACGCGAATACACCGCCGACTATGCTGTTCGCGTAAATGAAGCGACATTTTTTACGAACTGACTTTCATCAGGCAAACAAGGTTATTTTATTTTATTTTTTTCATCGAATCAAAAGTTTAAGGTTTTTAGTTTCAAAAATAAATCTTATCCACGTTCCTTCGTCAGGGGATTCTTTGCCCGACCGCCAAACCCACCGGACGTTAATACACCCCCAACTATGCTGTTCGCTTAAATTAAGCAACATTTTTGACAAACTAACTTTGGTCGGGGAATGAACGTTTTAAAATTTTTTAACATTTTTTTTTCTTCGAATCAAACTTTCGGGCTTTTAGTTTGAAAAATGCATTCCTTTTATTTCCCTCTGTCCGGGGATTCTTTGGCCCGATCGCCGAACCCACCGGACGTGAATACACTCCTGACTATGCTGTTCGCTTAAATGAAGCAACATTTTTGACAAACTAACTTTGGTCGGGGAATCAACGTATTAAAATTTTTTAACATTTTTTTTTTTCTTCGAATCAAACTTTCGCGCTTTTTGTTTGAAAATGCATTCATTTAGTTCCCTCTGTCCGGGGATTATTTGGCCCGACCGCCAAACCCACCGGACGTGAAAACACTCCTGACTATGCTGTTCGCTTAAATGAAGCAAAATTTTTCACGAATTAACTTTTATCAAATGGACAACGTTTTTCAATTTTTTTTATTCGATTCAAACGTTTCGGGCTTTTAGTTCCAAAAAAATGCATCCCATCTCCGTCCCTCCGTCCGGGGATTCTTCGGCACGACCGCTCGGAGGTCGCCGTTGTCTCGGGAGTGGGTAAACTTCGAGATAAATGTGACACCTTTTATCGTCCATATAATAAATACCGTCTCCTCATCTATAAAACAAACGACCCTCCGAAACCCCGGGCCGGCACCCTCCCGACGACGACCACCCGAGGTGGAGCCAACTCGCGCGTACCGCATCGCCCGAAAAGGAAACATTCCGAAAGGAAAAGCCGCCCGACTCTCCGCTACTTTTTCACCTCTCACGGCGAACATTCTCTTTTTTTTAATTTAACGTCTCCGCATATTTTACCCTAAAAAAAAATCGTCCTCCGAAATCGAAACCGGTATTTCAAGAATTTTGGATAAACTGATTTATCTTTCTCAAAGTTATGAAATCGCTTATTTTTTTAATACCTCTTTCTTCCCCGCGTTTGTGCTTCACGGCCTTCGGAGTGACTCAGCCACAACGGCTCTATGAATTATTTTCCAAAACTTTTGTCTCGGGCATAGCCCGGAAAATTTACCAAGTCTGACGCACCGGCGTGTAATTACATTTGGAAATCCTTATTTCCCCCCGCGAGGGGGCGGAGCAACGGCGGAGTGGGGGGGGGGGGGGGGGGGGAGGGGGTGGAGGGTGGAGGAGGAGAGTCTGACAAACAGAGAGTCTCTACTATTTCCTCTTAACACTCTAATTATCATTAGTGCGCGTAGCAAGGACGGATGTCTCGTGAGGTAGTGTGTAAGTTTGAGATGAGGTTGGAAAAGCCGCAGAGTCTCGTATTTCGTAGCCGGGGGCTCCATCCTGCGACTCTTCTCGCTTGCCGCCCCCCATGACGGTTTTCTTAACAGTTTCGCGATGCCTCGGCGTGGGGCGAGCGAGGATATTGCTCGCGAGGCGCCGAACTAATGACCCCCACGCCTCTCCCGGATACCGGCAATTGCTTAAATATAGATTAAATACGAGGCCGGAGGAAGCGTGGCGAATGAGTATGTAACACACGAGAGGCGGTAAGACTCGCGGGAGAAACGCCGCGTAACAACGCTGCGTTAGGGTGCAGAGATGTCATCCCTTGTATGCCCGACTATTCGTCGACTGCCGGCGTCGGGGTGGTTGACTCTGTAACCGACGAGCTCCCAACCCTGCGAAATCCCCCGCCCGCCCCCCCCCCCCACCCCCTCGAAAAGCCCGCCGCGCGTGGCGATGCGACGTCATAAATCCCGCAATAATTCAGCACTGCGCTAGACACCACGGATGTTTGAATAATTTGATATACGTATACGTAACGTCATATTTGCAATTAAACTGCTTTACAGTGTTTGCGACGGCAGGCTGGTCGCGCTGAATCCTTGAAGGGAGAGTCGGCCGCGAAAAATGTAGCACACGAGCGTACGAGCAGATTCAATCAGAAGGACTCGAATGCCTAAATTTAATAATTTTTTTTTAGATATATTTATGTATTTGTATATCATCTTAAGCTTTGTCACTTTGGACAAGAGTCGGACGAGTCAACGATTAACGAAATTCACTAAAAATATCTTATCCGCTTCGAATCCTTGAAGGGAGAGTCGACCGCGAAAAATGTCGCACACGAGCGTACGAGCAGATTCAATCAGGAGGACTCAAATGCCTAAATTTAATAATATTTTTTAGATATATTTATGTATTTGTATATCATCTTAAGCTTTGTCTCTTTGGAGAAGAGTCGGACGACTCAACGATCAACGAAATTCACAAAAAAATATCTTATCCGCTTCGAATGATATGCAGATTTTTCGAAAAGTTGTGCAATTCTTCTAATTTTCAATAATCAATAATTCACAATAATTCTCAGGAATAATCAATGATTTTTTGTGCGACTGAATAATTTTCCTTTTCCTCCAATGCAGTTCGAGCATGCACGAGAAGTCCAGAATTTTCATTTTTCAATTTGAGGGATAAATCTGTGCGGCTGGGCGATGCCCGGATCCCGCGAGGAATCGCGAGGTAGAGCACGAAAGAAGTTTATCGCTGCTACGGCTTAAACGTTTTCCTATTGGTCTTCGGAGATCTTGGTTCCTGCTTTATTCCGGTATCGTTTTTCTTCGAAAACTTCTCGAATGTTTCGCACGTTTTATCCAACAGGTTATCCGGATGCGGAGCTCGACGAGGATGCGTGGCCTGCGGAGCGCTGACGAAACTTCTACGAACTTTCCTAAACACCCCAAGTTTTTACTCTAAGCACATTCGATCTTTTTTTTATATTTTTTTTGCAGTGAATTACAAATAATAAATAGGATATTGTTGCAATAAGTGCCATAAAAAAATTACCACGTTTATGCCCGATAGCTGCTTTCCCCGAGCAAGTTTTTCCGTGTGTTTGGGAAATACGCGACCGGTATCGCAGGGTCCTGTCGAGGAGGCGAGGTTGAGGATAAGGAGGGTTGTAAGACGCCTCGGTTGTCCGTGAGAGCCAAACTGCTCACGGGGGTTGAATGCCACCGGGACTTTGGTAAAGCTTCCCTTTCCCGCGCGCTCTCTCGCTCTAAGTAGATTTCGAGTGGGAGATTTATACGGGCCAGCGATACAGCCCGGCAGCCCCGGCGGCACACGCGTCACGACGTTAATCGAGGGTTCGCGGCAATCGAGATACCTTCGATATATTCCTACCGACACGATTAGCCGACACTTGGCGATAATCTGTCTTCCCAAACAGCGCATATTCTCCAGTTTCCGCGTGAGACGATCGTCCGCTATCCTTAAGCGAAATTATTGATCTCTCTAATTACTATCATTGTTTTTTTTTTGCATGATAAAAAAAAAGTCTACGGCGACGAAAATTCCGACTGTGAGAAAAAATGTGTCACTGATGATGCGTAGAGAATTAATGAAAAGGTTGAAATAAAAAAAAAATGTCAGATCCCTGTGAGAGATAGGGCAAAGAATTTCGAGAGTCCTTGAATAAGTCAGACGCAAGTAGAGAAAGCGAAAGAATGAAGTCTCGCCGCGACATGAGTGGCGCCTGGGGAACGGTAGCAGGGAAATATTAAACAGTCTTGTTTTCCCGTAAATCAGTTAGAAATTCTCCTCTCCCAGGGTTTGGATACAGTATAGGCGGGAAGGGGCCGAGAGGCGCGTGGTCGTCGCGCCGCGAGGGTTGAGACTTTGAGAGGAATCTCTCGCAGCAACCCCTCCGGATCCCTAATGACAACCCCCCCCTCTTACCAGTTTCATTCTCTCTGCGGCTCCGGTCTCTTTCTCTCGCGCGGTTGCAATTCATCCCCGACGGTAAATTTCTGACTCCCCGTCGTCTCTGGGGTTTTTTCCCGAGGTCCAAAAATCGCCGTGATGCATCCAGAATTTTTTTTTTTTAATTTCTCAGAACAAATATGTTTTATTTTTTGTTAGGTATAGCTGAAGACGCGGAGTGCAAAGCACGAGAGCATCTTGCGCTGCGTTCAACTCTTCGTTAGCTCGCGGAGAGATTAAGTGGAACTTCCTCCGGACTCGTGTTGGTCAGACTGGACTTTCACAGTGTCCTTCCTCTTGGCGAACTTCCTTGACGATTCATATCGCCGAACTTGCTCCACTTGTTTGCCAAAGACACCGGGACCTTCTCTGACCTACATCTTGATGCCTGACTAACGCTTCACCCTCGCTGCTCGGTACAGGCATGTATATTTTAGCGGAGGGTACTCGACTGAGTAGTACATTTCTTAATGTTTTTTTAGTAGTTTTTAGTAGTTTTTAGTAGTTTTTAGTAGTTTTTAGTAGTTTTTAGTAGTTTTTAGTAGTTTTTAGTAGTTTTTAGTAGTTTTTAGTAGTTTTTAGTAGTTTTTAGTAGTTTTTAGTAGTTTTTAGTAGTTTTTAGTAGTTTTTAGTAGTTTTAGTAGTTTTTAGTTAGTTATGATTATAATTTTTTTCTGCTTGTAAATTTCACTCGCGTTTCTGCCTCCCCCTTGTCTCCCCGTTTTTTCCAGCCGTCCAAAAATCATCGGGGTGCATCCGCAAATTCATTCGTAACAATTTCGCAAAATTCCACGTATTTTTTATACTTCCGGTATACCTCGAGAGCAAAGCTCGAAGTTCAAAGCACGAGAATACCCTGCGCTGCGATCATCTCTTCGTTAACACGTGGAGAACTCACGTGAAAACGTCCTCCCCACTCGTGTTGGTCAGACGAGACTTTCACACTGTCCTTCCTCGTGGAGAACTTCCTTGACGATTCATACGGCCGAACTTGCTCTAATTCTCTGGCGAAGACAACGGGAACTTCTCTAACCCACATCTAGATGGCTGACTAATGTTTAACCCTGCTCTCTGGCACAGGTACGTATATTTTACGACTGCGGAGCGCACTCGACTTAGTCGTACGTTTTCACGGTTTTAGCTCCGGAGTTCCCCGCTCGTCTCGTAACTTCTTCGCGGATCGACGAGCCTCTCTCCGCTACGAGGCTATAAACGGTGTAGGTACATCGAAGAGAGACTCGTTGACTGTACGACGATCAATCTCTTTTAACGGCTTCGTCACCGGCCTCGAAGCTCGGGGATTAGACGGGAAACCGAAGACGAAGCGAGCGCCGAGGATTTGTACGCCTCCGTCGCTGATGCGTTCCTTCCCTCGATGATCCACGGATCGCGACGAAAACCACCACGACTCGTTAATTTGTCATTCCTACCCTCCGCCCCGGCTCCACCCCGCGCCACGCTCTGTCATCCCTTTACATCCGTCCGTGCGCTCACTGTCTTCCTGGATCTTCTCTTCTCTCGCTGTACGTTTTTTTCTTTTTGTTTTTTTTCTTTTTTTACTCCGCGCTCGATAACAAAAGTTACGAAGATAAAATTACAATTTTTGTGCAGTCGCGGAACGAAAGTTTCGCCATGGTCCAAAGCAAGGGCTGTGCGTGGTCGAAAATGCCTAAAAATGTCTGTAACGTCTGGTATAAAAAAATTAATTACTTTTTGAACTTGTATTTTACGTGCAACGAGCTTAGACCTAAAATAATTTATTTTATTGGGCGCCCACGAATAAATATTAATTTAAACTAAACAAATATTCATTTGCAGGGCGCCCATTAAATAAATAATTTTTCTGAGTGTAACGAGCCACGTCGATTCGTTAAATCACTACATTTTTCAAGAGATTCGATGGAAATTAATTTTTTTTAACCTTAAAAAGGTCACACGTGGATTCCGCGCTCGGAAGGATTAAATAAATAACTGCGAAAATCGTGGTTCGGTGAAAAATTATTTCGAGTAGCAGCGGTCATCATTATTTTGAGACTGCAAACAAGTGGGACAATGCCAGGCTATATCTGCGAAACGGTGCCGGATATATTTGGTTGTTAGCTCGCCGGAGCAAATACCGAAGATAATTTTCGTAGCGGCATCGTGTTTACTTATTTATCGTTCAAGAGGCGAATATCGAGAAATGGGAGAGAGTGTTCGGGTAATGCAGAATCGAAGAATAAACACAAGCGACTTATTTTTTTTCCACGCTGCAAACTCATGACGAACGAGTCCGATGGACGAACGTTCGCGGAACAGATATTATTTACTCATTCCCCTCGCAATGGTTGTTTGTTATTTCTCTCCGTGTGCATACGGAACGTCGGCCACATATCCGGCAAAATTCAACGTCCCGAGAAGCGAAGTTCGGGTTCTCAAATTTCCCATTGTTCGAAAGATAGCGTTTTACTTCCTTTTTTGTAATTTTTTTGTTTTTAAATAATTGGCGAGAGTCGTCCGGGGGCTTCCGGTGAATCATATTAATAACGCGCGTCGTCCGGTGAAACCCTGATATATTTTTCAATGGATTCTCATAATAGCCTTCCCTCGAGCCATCCTATTTCTTCTCTGTTTTACGAATATAATTTGATTTTTTTTTCCTTCCTTCTCTCCATCCTAACGTTTTTTTTTTTTATTATACGCCCTATAAGCCCGAAGGGACGGCGCGTTGTTGGGCATCTCGTCGGCGATGGTCCGACAGGGCAAAAAGCGAAACTCGAGCGGTCGAAATCACCGAGGCTTTTCTTTCTTTCGCTCGTCCTACCGACATAGCACAATGCCTCTGATACCTTCTCGCTCGCACGAACGCGCCTCTGAATTGCGAGCGCAAAAAGGGTACGGAAGGAACGGACCCACTCGTGCTCCGAGGGATTCTTTCGAGTACGAGACGGACTGTCGGGACGCTCGCATAATTATATGGCACATGGAAACATGCATAAGTATCAACGTATGAGACATTCAGTATTGAGTGGGGCGACGAATAGTTCATCGCGACAGATTTTTTTCGCGAATTCTATCAAAAGAAATTTTCAAAAATTATTTATTTTCAGAAAACTGAAGGCTTTACTATATTGTAAAGCCTTCAGGGAACTTTGCGGAAAAATGGTATTGAAAACGGTATCCAAAAAACCTAAATTTTGCTTCTGCATTTTAGTTCCTTTTTTTGGGCCGATGAACGTCTTTCGAATTAAAAATGGTACAAGTAGTAGGTTGGAAAGAAGTGACGTACAGGTTGTATGGTAGGACCTTTCTAAAACGACCGCTTATATCTTCCACTAAAGAATTAAAAACAAAAAATAAAAATCGATATTTCTTCACGTCAAGCCCGGTTCATTACTAAGTACAATACACGCCACTTGGTTGTCGGAGACTGGATATCAATCATTTATAATCACCGCCTTCAGAGAACTCTGCGGGAAAATGAGATTGAAAACCAAAAAACGTAAATTTTGCTTCTGCATTTTACTTCTTTTTTGTCCGATGGACGTATTTCGAATAAAAAATGGCGTGGGTTTGAGAGAAGTGACGTACATGTTGAATGGGACGATCTTCCCAAAACCACCTCTTATATTTCCTGCACAAAACAATGAAAAACAAAAAAGGAAAAATCAATATCTTTTTTCACGTCAAGCCCGGCTCATTATTAAGTACAATACACGCCACTTGGTTGTCGGAGACTGAATATCAATAATTTATAATGACCGCCACAGGTAGATGGAGGGCGAGAGGGAGATGAAAAGACCGTGACGGTAGATTTATCGGAATTCCGTCGTGCGTGTCTCTACGTAAGGGTTGGTTACAACATCGGTGAAGGGATATTTCGCGTTCCAGCGGGCTTGTTCGACAATGAAAATTGAAATATTATACCAACGCGTATAATATTCGTTCGCTCGGTAGCCCGGCTGTTTTTGCGAAGAAGGAAAATAATAAACGCCCCACCCCCCCCTCCTCCCCCAACCCATACAGTACCAGTGTCGTGAACGCGCGTTTGTGGTTCTCCTCTCCGAGTTTACCCCTTTCGTCCGCGTCTGCTGCCGCCGTAGAGTGGGTTTCGACTTTCAAGGGTGGCGACGGTCGAGAATTTCTCTCCCTCGCTCGCTCCCTCTTTCGCTCGGTCGGGCCTCGAGGGTAGTCGTGAGGAGGGAGGATGCAGCGGGGGGAGGGGGGGGGGGGGTAGTTGCGCGAGAACAGGCCGAGGGATTATAGAGCTTTGCAAGGATATCAATTATAACCAGAAACAGTTATTCCGCGTGCATCGAAACTCAACCCTACCTTGGACCTCCGTCGGTCGAACCCTTCTTCTCTTCGTCTACCAAAAACCACCCCATCTGTACCTCTCTGTCTACCCCCTCCGGCTCTCTCTCTCTTTCTTCCCCTCCCGCAGCCTTCGCCGTGGAAGGTTTCTAATCCTCGGTAAATTATATTATTTTCCACTGTTTGTTTACCGGAATTCCGTTTGCCAGTGTGAGGGGGCGGAGGGTGGAAGGATGGTCCATGCTAGCTCGGAGGATTTGCGGAGACTTTACGGCTTTCATCCCCTGTGATGCTATTGGCTTTGCACGTTCATTTACTCCGCACTCCCGGGCCTCCGCGAGGTTCTCGACAATATTGCATTCTTAGTAGTGTCTACTGGTCGGGGTAGTGTGAAAACCGTTTTTGGATTCGAGAATTATAAGGGGGCAAATTTCTTTTTTAGATGTTTTTTAATGCGAGTGGTTTTGTAGGTTCATTTACTACGCACTCCCGAGCCGCCGCGAGGTTCTGGACAATATTGCATTCTTAGTAGTGTCTACTGGTCGGGGTAGTGTGAAAACCATTTTTGGATACGAGAACTATAATGGGGTAAAAAAATTTAGAGATGCGTCAAAGTTTTGAAATTTTGATAATTGTATTTTTTTTTACATTCGACAATGTCTTCGTCTGCAAGGTTTACCAACAGACGGATGGGTGAAGATTTTCAAAAAGTAGTATCACGAATCAGCATATAGTGGTGATAAAAAAATGAATAAAAATTGGCAATGACATTTGGGATTGGTTATTTTGTATAAATAACGGTCGGCACGGAAATGTCATTGCAGACGGGTGCAACGGGCGTAATCCGGGATTCCCGAGCTCGAGCCGACAATAATTGGGCTGTTGACCGCGGCAAATGATCTACTAATCTACCAAAGTACCGAGTCTCGGCACGCCGAGAATTCCAAAGCCGCCAGTGGACTATCATCGTCACGGCGTCAAGTACTCGCTGTTGTACGATATTCCGCACGTAACACCCTTAACTTAACAACCTTATTCCCAACGGTTATGTTACCGGATACGAGGAGCAAGGGCGTGCGCGCGTTACTATTATGCAAATGTGTTGTACGCGAGAGGTGAGAGTGCCCGGATCGCGGGTATACGACCGTTTAGGGATGACCGTAGGGATGACCCTAACGCAGCGGAGCAACCCTAGTACGGTTCAGTATACGTACGTGGCAAGTGATCTCGTAGAGTTTTCACACGGAAGAAAAGAACACCTCCCAGTGCGTACAAAATAATAGAGAAAAAAGTGCGTACAAAATAATAGTGAAAAAAGTTGAAAATTGAAATTATTATATCATTTTCACATAAAAGTTGAAAATTGAAATTATTATATCATTTTCACATAAAAGTTGAAAATTGAAATTATTATATCATTTTCACATAAAAGTTGAAAATTGAAATTATTATATCATTTTCACATAAAAGTTGGAAATTGAAATTTGTTTTCATTATTTCGTTAATGGAATAGGTTGGGAAATATGGGACTTGAAAACAATGGCGGTGGTTTCAATTCGACATCACGAATTTTTTTTTTTTTTCAAAAACCATTCTATATGCTAACACTTCGGAATTTCGGTTTGTTTTCAAGTGGCATATTTCCCAACGGATTTTATTGAAGAAAGAATGAAAAAAATATTGTTTTGCATTTTTACCTAAAAAAATATGAAATTGAGAGGTAATTTAACATTTCCTGGGTACAAATGCAAATTTTTTTTTTTCATTATTTCCGAAGTGTTCCCAGCGGCGGTTGGGAAGAAGGCGAGACTCGCCTTCAGCTCACGCGGCGAGCTTCAAAACCTCCGTCGAAAGACCGCTTTTTCGCACTAGTATCGCAAAGTATTATTTCTTCAAACGCCCCGTAAAGCATTCGCCGACTTTCAGCAACATGTCGATAGAGGTCTGAAAAACAAAAGGATCTCGAGTGTCGGAATCGCGATGGAGAGGAGCAACGAAAATCCATCACCGAATGTGAGGAAATTCGAAGGGACGGCGACGACGATTCTCTCGAGGAGTCCGGAGTAGGAATGTTTCCCGGAGTGCTGCTTTCGCGTCGTCGTCGTCGTCGTAGTTCCAGCCTGGTCGGTGGCCAGCACGGAGCACAGTCCTAACACTCGGACGACGCGGCAGTTCGGGGACTCGCAGGTGGAGGCGGAGACGAGGGGCTGCCTGTTTACTTTTGGTGTTGGGCAAGAAGCGCCCGGCGTGCATGGTTCCCTCTGATAGCAAACACTGAGTATCGATCAGTATGACTCTGGTAAACAACTATTGTAGAGTAGTATGGTATAGAATGGACTTCGCTTCGTTCCGACCCTCCCTCGTTCCTCCGCATCGCCATCATCACAAACCGCCCCCCTCCCGACGTTTTCCTCACCTCGTCCACCCTTCCTGTGCACAGTCGTGCCACGAGCCCGCGACCCTCCGCCGCAACAGCGCGACCCTGTGCTCGCGATATGCCTGCTTACGTGTTCCAGGGACGGTCTTGCATCGGCGAACTAAAACCGGACGAAGAAACTAAAACTACTTGTCGTCGATCGCATCGCGACGATTGTTGGTTTCATCGAAATTTATTTTATCCTTCGGTGGATTTTGATAATCATATGCACGAATGATTATCCCTTTGCGACTGTCCCTTGTACTGGAGGATTTTTTTTTGGTTATATTATTATTATATTTTGTGGACATTTTTGGGAGCGGTGTGCGGCCCTGCGAGGGATGCTAATAATCTTGGCCGGAGGGTGTCTGAAATTGTTGCCTCGTGCTCCCTAACGTCCGCGAGGTCCAACCCCTGACGCCTAGCCCCGCGTCACGGGGCCGCCACCCCTAACCGGCTCGCTTAACCAAACAACCTTGATAAATTATGCAAAAATCAACAACACCCCGTCGTCCGAGCGTCGGGTACATTGCACCGGTCTTTCACACTTTTACACACCAACCCACCGAACCGGGACGGAGACTCGAGATTTTTCGTTGGATTTTGACGTTTTCCTTATATTCGTTCACTCGCTATAAAGTCGCGATGTGTACGAGGACTCAGTTTGCTTCAGATTTTTTTCAAACCGTTCAATTAATGAATATAAAATGAATGTATTATCGGTCAATTACCTATATCGTAATCAGTCGTCTGTTCCGACGAGGGATGAAAAAGTCAACAAGTAAGGTAAGGTAAAAAATTGAATAGAACAATCGACGATGATTGGACTCCCCTTAAGTGGGCGATCGCGAAACACCCAACAGCCATGCACGATACGCTATCTGAAACGATGTATATACGTAAACATACCGTCCATACCGTGTTGGTTACTTGTTCATCACGGAGTGTGTATATCTATCGTATTGGCGTTGCATCGCTGTCGGTGACTCGGGAAGTTGGGACTCGGTCGAGCATAAAGTCGCACCGGCGATATCTACGGTCACGGGAATTTGCAGTCGACCCCTCATCTCGGAGCGGCGCATCGGGAGGGTCGGCAGCGTCGAGGAAGGGTCGTTATCGATGCCACAGCGAGGAGGACATCGAGAGCGTTGTACACTTCGACAAGCACTGCGTCTATTGTTCCAGCTTGCCTCGAGACCCCGATAGAAACTAATGTAGTGCCGATGACGAGTTGCCGCGCCTCGCAGTGTCCTACAGTCCTACAAAACCGAGGTATCGAACAACAGGAAGGAAGGAAGACTGCCGTGACTTCCCTTGCGGAAAGTGCAGCTCGAACTTGTTGCCTTGCATTGGTTCGCAAGAAACGAGATAGGGAAATGACAGACTTCGTTGCACCAGCCTCCTTCGTAGTTGGTTTCTTCTGCGACATTAGATGTCGTGCGACTGCCATGGGCGAATTGGGTCGCATGTAGAAAAAAATTTCGACAAACGCGGTTGCAACTTTACGCAATAATTTGGCGTGATTTTATTTCCGGAAAGTGTAGCTCAAACTTGTTGTCTTGCATTGGTTCGCAAGAAACGAGATAGCCAAATGACAGACTTCATTGCACCAGCCTCCTTCGTAGTTGGTTTCTTCTGCGACATTGGATGTCGTGCGACTGCCTTGGGCGCATTGGGTCGCATGTATAAAAAATGTCGACAAACGCGGTTGCAACTTTGCGCAATAATTTAGCGTGACGTCCCTTGCGGAAAGTGCAGCTCGAACTTGTTGTCTTGCATTGGTTCGCAAGAAACGAGATAGCCAAATGACAGACTTCATTGCACCAGCCTCCTTCGTAGTTGGTTTCTTCTGCGACATTGGATGTCGTGCGACTGCCATGGGCGAATTGGGTCGCATGTAGAAAAAAATTTCGACAAACGCGGTTGCAACTTTACGCAATAATTTGGCGCGATTTTATTTCCGGAAAGTGTAGCTCAAACTTGTTGTCTTGCATTGGTTCGCAAGAACCCAGATCTCCTTCGGAGTTGGTTTCATCTCGAAAAGTCTTGCCGTGATACTTCTGTGACATTGGATGTCGTGCAACTGTCTTGGGCCAATTAGGTTGCTTGACGAGAAAAATTACAATAAACACGGACACAACTCGGTGCAATAATTTCTGAAATCCTTGTGCAACTTTGGCTGTGAGGGGTGGATTCGGTGGGGATGGAATCAACGACCAGGAACGTTGTGCACGTCATGCGGACGACCCTCCGCGATGCGGACTATGGTGATGAGCTTCCCAGCAGTCGCAGGACTGGGTCAATCTTCGGCTCTCTCCCTCTCTCTCCCCCCTTGTTACATTCCCAGTCAGTGGGTCGAATCGATAACGATGACTACATGGAAATCCATATATCCATGGAGTATCCGCTTCTGTCCTGCCGGCCGCGGGCTTGTCTTACATACGGTAACTCATGAATTTCCACGGACGGAAATTCGTTCCGCATACAGTACGTGCAGGGTGTACACGGGCCTGGGGAATGAGAGACTCGAACGGGCTCCCGAGACTACCTTCGTGACGGGAGAGGTCAGGCAAAACGGCGCATCATACTCGTCGAGTTTGCACACTCGAATCGTTTATTGCGGCAATTGTGAGAAATAAAAAAAAAAGGAATAAGATGAAGAAGTAGTAGACGCTCCTTGAGATCTTCTTCATTCTTCAACGGAAACTTTAATCGTCGTACAAACATAAGCAGTGACGTGACTGATCCTGAATTCATCGCGAAAGCAAGCTATTCATAAATCTGCATGAAAAATTCTTAGGATTGTTTGGAAGCTGGTAAGCGCACGGTACTTCCACGCCACTATGCCTGCTCAGCGATCAATACTTGCAATAAACAGGTGCAGAAACTCGTTCAGTAAAAAAATTCCTTATCGTAGAAAGGATTATTAAAAAAAATTACAATAATTTCAATCGTCCATTTTTTTTTGTCATTAAGAATATTTTTTACCGTGGATTCAAACTACCTAAGCCATCAAAAAATCGATGCTCTATCGACAGTTTCGATTCATGCATATTGTAACGAATGTAGAGCTGAGGATTGACCGAGCCACACGATACTACATAGATGACTGGAATAGCTCGGTGTGACAAATGACAAACGTACAGATTATCGATTGATGAGGTGACGGGAGTCTTGATCGGAGTTTCGACGAGAACAGACGTTTGACAGTTCGTGCTCGAGATATTTACCCGTGATTATATTTAATAATGCCCGCATTATTTGTTCTGTCGGTCTTTGTATTCGCAACAGCTTCGCAAATCTCCAGCTGAGATTCCCAGATTCTTCGGTAAAATCGGCAAAAATGCTGGTATCACGAGAGACAGTGTAATTACGCGGAATCGTTTCATTGGCAATCAATAGCCGCGATAAAAATTATAATTAACCCTTCAAATGCACAAGTACCGAAGAATTGTTGCCGAGTGCAAACGGCCATGCCTTCTTTCAAGCACAACAACGAAACGGATGTTCGTAATACATTTTTTTCCGCGTGATCAAAAAACAACACTTCAAGCTACGTCTCTGAATTTTTACAGATTTTTTTGGAGCATATCAACTTGTTTTCCGCATCGTTCGAAAGTGGCATCTTGGAAAATGCTAGGTCCTCATTAAACAAGAATCCCGTACGTGAACTCTTAATAATATCAGCCCCAAATTAATCGCTCGGTCCTCACAATATATTCCCAACAGCTTCGTAAATTTCCATCCAAGATTCCCAGATTCTTCAGCAAAGTCGGTTAAAATTCTGGTATCGCGAGAGACAGTCTAATTTCGCGGAAACGTTTCGTTGGCAATCAATAGCCGCGATAAACACACCGGGGGAAGGGGGGAGGGGTGGGGGTGGGTAGGGTGAGTGTGAAAGACGTATCGTGCATAACCAATAGTGTGAGACGCGTGCTGGCGCGGCGAACCCTCCGGCATAGAATCCGCAGCAGGTGAAGCGAGTCGGGCTGCGCCGCGAGCATTTACAGTTGCACGGAGTAGTACTAGGCAGCTTTCAGTAGTAGAACGTATAGGACGGCCCGAGCGCGTGGAGAGTGGAGGGAAGCTAGAAACTACTGAGCGAGGCGATCGGGCCGAGCGAAAGGAGAAACGGCGTTGAAGACCATTGCGCCGACTCAGTAGCCGCGTGGCCGCGGCAGCCGGAGGATTTCGTGTCGTTGAGAATCAAGGCGCTGCAGAGTCGCGACGGCAGCCACCGGCGCGCGAACCCCTATTACTTCTTCACGTAAAGTAATTAAGAAAAAGAAAAAATATATATATATAGACATATATATATATATATATAAAACGACACATAAAAATTAAATATAAAATAAAAAATTAACCAATACACAAATGATTGAATAAATTAATAAATCGAACGGTACGATCGATTATCCTATACGATCGAAGTCTCGTTGTATCGTGTTAAAATAATAATAAAAATAATAATAACAATAATAACAATAATAATACAAATAATAAAATTATTAATAATAATAATAAAAATATAAATAATAATAATAATAACAATAACACGAGCCGCGTGAAATCGGTTGATCTTCGATTTTTTCCCCTCACCCCCTCTCGGTCTTTTCCAGAAACGAAACGTCGCGAAGCGTTCGGGCACTCACTTCGATATATCGTTCGGTGCGCGGGTCTGCACCCTCGTAAACACGTGGCGCGGCGCACGCGGCTGCTGCGGAGCGGTAAAGAGGGGGTGGCAAAGAGAGAGAGAGAGACAGAGAGACAGAGGTGGGGAGGCAGAAAGAGATTAAGATATATCTATATATATATGCGCGCATACATATATAGATACGATTGAGGAGGAAGAGGCGGAGAGGCGAATGAAGAGAAGAGGAAGCAAAATAAACGCGGAAAGAAACGAAGGGGTGAATGGGTGGGAGAAGGGGTGCCGTCGAGAAACGAGGCGAAAATCAACTTCGGCGATCAACGAGTAACACGACGCGGGAAAGGATATAAATTCGGTTCGGAAGACTTCAACTTCGTCGTCGAAATAAATAATAAATTTATTTAAAAAACGTGATAATCGACCATCCAACAGTCGATCGTGACACTATCCCCGTGGGGAATTGAATATCGTTTGTTGCATTGTCTCGTGCGCGGCCAAAAAGGAAGGACGGAGGAACGAGCGAGAGTCACGGAGAACGAGTCGGCGAGGAGGAAGCGGGACATGCTGGAGCCACGCTGGAGACCCGTCCAGGTAGCTACACAAACCATCAACCCTTCTTCACCCCGCTCTTCTACTTCTTCTTCCACTTCTGCAATCATCAATCCGCACTGCAATTAGTAAACAATTTAAAGAAAAGACGCTAAACTTAAAAAAGGAAATCTTAAATGGTTTTGATAACGAAAGCACAAATGCCGATGCCGGATTTGATGTGAGGAACCGTTTTCTCAGCTATGCACTCATGCCCACGCCTCTGTCACAATTCATCCGCATACTGACCTCCGATGCACCAAATTTTCCGAATGCACTCTGCTGTCTCTCCCTCACTCTTTCTATCTATCTCTCTCTCTCTCTCGATCCTCGACCGCCCACCCAAGTGACCTTGCACGCCAGACACCAACGTGGGTCAGGCTCGTAGGCCGCTCTCTCGTTTCTGACCTTGCTCTTGCTTCCTCGTTTTCATACGGACCACACATGCACGTCAATTGGCTCATGAACCGCTGCGCAAACCGCTCACTGCGAACGGTGTCTGGTGTACATGGATGTTTTTTTTCTTCTTTCCATCATTATTCCAGCACATCCTGACACCGATGATCGAGAATGATCACGACTTATAGAGTTACATGTTAATTTAGTTCTTAAGGTTGATCCGACGATTCGGAGATCTTGCGACATTCGTAGATCTTTGTATGTCAGAAATTTGTCAGTTATTTTGGAAGCTACTTGAGGCGATGTGATGAGCATTTTTAATAATTATTTGCTGGCAAAAGCTTCTTCGTAGTTCGGGAGACTGTGATTTTGTTGACGTCAACGAATCTGACTCTGCAACGGTTTCGCATCGCCTTAAAACTGGTCTTTGGACTTTGGTGTTTTGACGACACTTAATAGCTGAAGATGTTTTGGCCTTAACACGCGGACGAAAGTGCTAGAAACGCTATTTCCAGAGTCACAGGAGTTTCCAATCGGTCATATATACCTATCGGTTGAAGGGTATACACAATCGATGGGGTAGGTGGGGTGGAGTGACCTCTAGTCGTGTTATCCATGCACGCGTACCGGGCGCCGTTGGGGTTGCCTGTGCGGCTGTACTGATATCCGTGGAAGTGACGTTTTAACGAGCGTGCCACGGGATAGACGAGCGTCGGCCGGACACTCACCGACCGATTAACTCGCCCGCCACAGAGGCGTATAGTGAATTAATTTTCAAATTTTCACTGTTATCCCGGCAATTAAGGGCAGTCTACACCAATAGTACCGGACCGATAGATTCGGAGTTCTTTTTTTCTGTCACTGCTCTAATGTTTGCTCCGACCATCGAGCCCAATCTGCATTCCGAAGCTCTGGCACCATGCCCTCGTTCCTTTCAAAGGCCATAAGCCCTAGCAGCCCTGACACGCATAGCCTTTCAACCCTTCGCGTACGGAGGGAATCCTCATCGAGGACCCAGCAATTTGCTATTCGATAACTTTCGAACAGTTCGATAAGCGACGAAATGTGGTTACAAAAAGACTATCAATAAAATCGGCTCATCATCAAAGTGTGATTTCTCTGATGGAACAGAAAAACATTGGTCATAGATATCGCTATATCGTTGCGTTCGCGATCGTTCGAGCCACTCTGGAAGAATCCTCACGTAGGAATCGAATCAGGGTTCTTGGTCCCCATGGAATCCGTCCCCGGCTTCGATCTTCCGTGAAGTGTCACCTTTGCCTAACTGCGACTCGTTGATTTCCATCTCCCCTTGTTTTTATCTCATCATTCTCCTGCCTTCCTTCCCACCGGTCCCGAGATGGTCGTGACAGTTATGTACTCTACCCACAGTGCCGATGTATTATGTACGACTTGTCGAAATGGTAGCCGATGGTGGTTCGCCTCCTTCCTCACCGCCGTTGGAATCCGTTCCGTCTCGTCGAGAAGAAGGTGGTCGAGGGGGTGGCGTGAGAACCGCCCGCGATTCCCGGGAAAAGCAGATACCTAGTAGGTGGAACAGCGCAGAGACGGAGGCGGTCCTAGTCTACTTGGTGGGCGTTAAAGAAGTGGGTGGGGGTGCTCGGCCACCCCCGCCTCATGTTCTCTCTCTAGCCCCGTTCATCCCCCTCGGCACCCCCCTCAGCCGAAACCACCACGGTGGACCTCTCCTGTCCTCTTCGATCCCGCATTCTCCAATCGACTCTTCCAACTTTCCTCATCCCTCGGCTGAGACGCCTCTCCGCCACCTACCATCAGCTCTTCGCCCTCTCTCCACCCTTTCCTATCCGCCGCACACACGTAGGGCCTTGCCTTTCTACGAAACTATCCTTGCCCTTATCTAACCAGACTGCTCCGCGACTCGGGGCAGCCATCGACTCTTCGCGAGTTTCTCTCGAAAGACACTTCTTGAATACGTTTGTCATCGAGAAATCATTGACTGCGAAGTCTCCGTTCTCATCTCGGTGACAACGTCACTAAACGACCCCTCCGATGAGTTGACCATGTGTAGCTTTCGCCTCGAAACACCCGGTGCCTGGAAAGACAACCGATTGGTAGTCGTTACGTGTGATACAACCTGACGCGGTATCCTATCGATAACGATTTCTGAGTCTTCCGTCTCGCATCCGAGATTCGCATTTCCTGCCTCTCCGGTTCTTCCTCAGTCGCCCCTCATCAGGAAGTCGACGGTACACGTCGATCCCAGTTGGGGTCCGGGAGAACGCCACCCAACGTCATCCCGCTTTTCCTGGGGCTCGTCTTTCCCACGAACTCGTGGGGCACAACCTCCCCGCCGGTCCGACTCTCTGCCCATCTTCTCTCGTCTCGGCTCCGGTCCTACTCCTCCGTTCGGCTCCAGCTATGCCCCTTCGCGGATGCTCGCACACGAAGGTAGTCGCCAGTGCCGCTCGTGTCGGGGACTCGCGTGCATCCCCGAGTGCAGAGCCGGCGGAAGAGGAAGGCATTTCATCCACTTACACCGATGCACGGATGCTGGAGGGATGCAATGCGCACTCTCACATTCATGGCATCCACGGAGCATCCCTGCCTTCGTTCTCCAGCTCTTGCTCTCCAACCTTCCTCCCAAGCCCCTGCATCCCTCTCGTCCACTTCCGGCCAGGCACTGCAAGCTCCACCCACTTTTATATTAATCACGTCTTGGTTCGCTCCTCCGTTTCTCCTTGTATATATATATATATGTACACCCATTCCATTCCACCACTTTGCCCGGTTTCTCTTCACGACCCCGGGCCGGGCAGCACGACGCGTTCTCCATCTTTCCTTTCCCCAGTGAGCGATTTCCTCGTTGCGTCCCCGACGCCCGGGAGAACCACACCTTTGCCTCTGGCTTATTCATGTCCTGGTCCCGGCACTCTTGCAACACGCTTTTTTATTTTTATTTTTTTTTTTATACCTCGACTCTTATGTTCGTTCGATCGAGTCGTCGTCGTGTGTCTTCGGTTCGAATGTCGCCGACCAACGAGCCAGCTACGACGGACTTCCGGGCCTCCTGAGCGCTGGTAAATAGAAATGGCCACGGGATTCAAAATGGGAGTAGAATCTTCCATGCCCTGGAGAATCGTCATCCAATTTCGGCGGGAAATTTACCGATGTCAGTCAATCCCAAATTTGTCTCATCAGCTCAACGATGATTGGAGCGCGCTACTGAAATAAAAGGAAAACGAATGAAAAACACAAAATGCAATACAAATGACTGAAGCAGTCTCGCATTGGCACCTTTGTACCTTCTCACGGTTATCGGCTCCATTATTGTCACCGCAAGTGCCATTGTTCGCAAAACCCTGCCACTCGCCTCGGCACCGAACAGCCTCGTTTCCACTCCGTCAATCCATCAGCCGCGTATGATCGATACACATCGACATAACAAATCTGTTATTATTGCCCGCTCGTTGTCCTCGAGTCCCCCCTATTTTCCATTGACAGCGATCACGGAACTGTTACTACTCGAATTCTTTCATTCGACACCTTTGTTCATAGAATTCGTCGCGAATTGACACCTTCGACAGACACCTCGGCGACTACTCGACGACAGACCACGCGGCTTCTGTGTCGCGCAAGTGAAGTTTATATTGCGAACTGGGGGGCTTTAAAAAGGGGGCGTTCGCGGGGGTTGACGGGAGCAAGAATAATTATCATCGCGGCATTGTTCTCCATCAATTCGTCGATGCGAATTCGCACCTCCGGTCCCGGGAAAGCTCGTCGCATAAAGCGGGATATTCCAGATATCGCGTGCCACTTGAGGGTGACTGGGCGACAGAGTCTCGCGCGCTACCGAAGCGACTCGTCGATCGTTTCCACCCTGTCACGCACCCCAGGTTCCCTCGGTCTTTCTCTCCGCACCCTATCGTCCTCCCGCACCGTAACGATATCGGCCACCTCGTCGGTACACACACACACACGTACGCACCCATGAGACACGCGCCATCGAATCCATTGCTATTTCTGCGGACCCCGCCGATCCGGCGTTGTTGCACCGGCATGCATCCATCCAGGCATTCACACGTGTATCCATGTTTATCGGATTCGTACGAGTGAAGCGGGGACTCCGATTATTCAACCGATTATTTATTCGTTCGATTATATCGATCGGGTATTTATCGCGCAAATAGAAACTAAACAAGCGATAGATCGGTTTACATAAAGCGGGTGTGCAACACTCCGGGGTCCACGTCGTTCAACGTTTACGGCTCATCGCTCACCCCGCTTTCTGCATATCGATACATCGTCGATGGTTCGCGTTCTATTGTGCGAATCTGTACCGTACGAATCCGCGGTACGGCGATAGCCTCGTTTGCTCGACGAGCGTTGTCGAACGATGCCACTTGTGCACTCTCGTGCACCGTCGATGACTCCGACGAGTTTCTCGATCGGCTTTCCGGCGAACGCGGTTTTTACCCAAACGGGAAGCAACGCCGTCGGTGAAATTCTTTTGTTGGCGGTGTATCGACATGTACACGAGTATCGGAGACCCATTAAATTTTTTTCGCGACAACCGAGCTTCCTCCACGAGTGAATCGACAACTATAATTTATCCACAGTGAGAAAAATAAATGGTTGGATTAACGAAAGCACAGTGACATACATTGAAGGGTGCTGTTTGGTTGGTACAACAATAATATTTGTTTGAATCGACAAACTTTGAGTCGTTTGAGACCAATAATCGTTTAACAAAACAATGCTTTACACTGAACGAACAATCTAGTAAATATGACTATATCGCTTCAGAGATATCACCGTAGCAGATCGTAGTACGGAACTAGGGCGCCATCTATGACAGGAAGTAGTTAGTTAGTTTCGTTTATTTCGTGACCTGAGGCCTGATATAAAAATATGAGAATAATATAATAACGAAAATAATATAAGATACCGGATTTATAAGAATTTTTCGTAGATATTATGGTAAAAATTCTTGCAAAATCTGGGACTTTTTGCCATAAGTGGCGGCCTAGTTGCGTACTACCATGAGCTATGGTAATTTTTCTCAGATAACCGGTAGTTTTTATTTTTTTCCTTCTCTCAGTGTATTTGTACCAAACAAACGACAGCTTTGAACGTACGTCATATGACTTTTGGTTGATCCAACAATTTTTTAGGAATTCATACCTTAAACGTAAGAAGTGCCTATTGAAATTATTTTTTTACACATGTTGATTCCAATCCGTGTCGTGGTACATCGCAACGAATGAACCGATGCAACTGAAATTGGCGACGTGGAATTCTCGAATCGTTGACACGAAGTCTTGTTTTTCTCGGTGAGCAGCCGCGCGATCTTGGTCGCCCACACGGCGAACGCAATTCCCACCGGGAACAACTTCACGAAAGTGCAATCGGGGAAACAACAGCACGCTCGAATTAATAGCTAGAGGCTCACATCGATTCGACGATATAAGATGGAACGAAACGAGACGAAACTGGGTCACCCGTTCCGTCGTTACCTTCCACGCTTACATCGGTTATTCCAGGATATCTTTGTCAATAATTAACGCGCGATCTATCCGTATTCTTACGCGAGCGTCAAGAAAACTTCTTCGGGCGCTTTGCTCACTAATAATGCAATACAGTCGAGAATATCGTACCTCAACCCTTTCGCGGTACGTGAAAATAGTACTTCAACGTCGAGTATAAAATTCATCGATCTTCGTCAACAGCCGTCCAATATCATTATTATTTTTTTTATTTAAAAGTCCATCGCTGGAAGGTAGGTCAATAAAGTTGTCGCAGAGCTGGAAATAAATTTGACGCATCGTTCGACTGAAAAAAAAAAACAAATAATAATAATATAAAAAGCAGGTCAAGTGTTCGGGCGGTCTGATCGACATCGGGTTTTACTACTGTGCTTTCGTAGCGTGCGAATATCCGCGTGACCAATGACGACGGGACAACCGTGCGTAGCAAACCCAGGGGAGGAGGGCGGCGGTGGGAGTTCGGTGTTATCCGTACGCGAAATTTTGGGCTTCGGTCCAGCGATGCATCAACGCCGGTACGTTGGCAAGCGACGCATTCGCGTGCTTGTCAATAGAAACAGGCACCCACCGCGGATTGTCGCGACCGCGGCAAGTATAATATCGCTTCTGTTCGCATCGTACGGAGTACACATAATGGGCATGTGATGCACGATTCCAATGGAAAGAGAGATCGTCGGAAGAGAAACCGGACCAGGGACCGGTCGCTCGCAACCGAACCATGCGCTCGCCAATTTGGGTACAACGTTGACTTGTTACGTTGTCGAATGCCATCGAGCGTCGAGTTCGATGATTTGCCGATCCATGACTGTACGAATGTACTACTATAATATGCTCGCCGTCGCTCCGACCGTGCAATGTAACACACGCGAGAGTCCGCACCGTTTCCCGTTCATTTGCCATCGACACCGACGAGTGGCCCGAGTGCAGCATTAAATTATCATCGTGATTGCACGACGAACTGTACAAACCGTCGGCGACCCCTCGACGACGACGACGAGGACGAACCGGCTGGCGTCACAACGACATGTGAAACTTTGCAATTTGCCGGGCTCGTTTTACATAAATAAATCAATTTATACTTTCGCTACAAAAAAAAGATCATTTTCTTACCATCTTTTTTATGTGAATAATTGAGAGCTGACGGGCATCCTTGGGCATAATCGAACTTCTTATCGACTCCCAGTTCTCTCCGCTACATCGCACATAGATGCGATTTATCGTATAAATTTATATTTTGATCACAAAAAAAAAATGATCATTTTCTTACCTCTTTTTTTAAGTGAATAATTGAGGAGCTAGCGGTCCGCATCCTCGGACATAAGCAAACTTCTTATCGATCCCCAGTTCTCTCCGGTGCATTGCACATAGATACGATAAATCGCATCTTCGATGACTCGCGTGTATATTAGTACCGAGTACAATGTATTAAAAAAAAGGAAAAAGTGAGTTTGCGATCGCGACAAAGATCCAGACGGTGTGTATCAGCGGCAGTTCGAGATCTGATAAGCGAGCGTATTGAATAAATAATGGAATAAATAAACAAGGGTTCGATGGCAGTGGGGCGGAAATAAGTTTCGTCGAAGGATAAACAATTTCATCGATTGACCAACCGCGAGTCGACGTGTACAGAATGATGATAACAATAATAACAACAATAATAATAATTTAAAATGAAGGAAGAGTAAATTCGTAATCGCTTTTCTTGCCTCTCTCGCTCGATCGAAACCATCAATCCGAAATTTGGACGTAACAGTTTATCGAGATGGCACTCACGGATATCAAATCTTACAAATACGCTATACGCGAGTTGGAGGATTGAACGGAGAACCCACTAATATGGAATTCGTTTCGAAGCTATTGCTATATCTTCGTCAAAAAATGAAAAAAAAACAACAGTAGTTGGCCAGAAAAAAATGTACTTAAATGTTTGAATTTATATTTAAGCGCTAAGACGCTTTATTAGTAATAGCAAAAGAAAATTTATTGACAGTGCTATACCTTTCTTTTACATCTGTTATCATATAGTAAATTTTATGCCTAAGAGTAATCATATGCATTGAAAATGGACCATCGACCTAAGTGCTTCAGCCCGTTATATTAGGACCGTTTTTTTTTATTTGGTATAAGGAAGGTTTTTATTTTTTATTTTGTATATTTTATTTTTTCCTTTCCTTACTTAGATTAGGATTTAAAAATTGTTGTTGGTTTCATTCGATGATTCTATCGTGGTCGTTGATCATCAATTCAATTTATTGATAAATTGTGTGTGCTCGGGAAATTTGTCTTAGCGCGTAATATCTTGTAGCGGTTGCCTTAAGAGGCTTTAATATTTCCGATTAATTAAATTTACTGTACCCCCGATTATTTATTTTAATTTTTTATTTTCAATTGTTTATCGCACAGAATCCCCTGCGCCTGTCAAACAAGCAAACAGACAGCACATCAACTTTTGTGACGCGGGTTACGGAATAAATGGCTGCCACCAGCAGCGAGAATCCTAGGTCTTATCAGTTTGTCGACACCGTTTGCTCGTCGGCGGGGACAGTTTGCTCGTCGGCGATCGACGCCGTAGAAACGTCGGAGGTATCGGGAGCACAGTTCGGTGTCTCACTTTGGCCTCGAATCTTCGCGCAAAGAGTACAATCGTCACGCCAGCTCGCCATACGCGGCCGTTTGTTATTCTCACCTTAATCGACGAAAATTTATTTCCGCGCATCTTCGCCCAATAGTTATTTCCGTCGTCGCGGGCATCGCGTGTACATCGGGTACATTGGAGCCTTTTCGGCCGTCGTCCCGGCTCGCGAAATTCTCGATGATTGTTGCGAGAGACCTCGACAATCCACGGCTGCGATATCCACCGAGATAACGCGACCGCAAGCGAGTGAATAATTATTTGCGAAACGAATTTAAACCGGAAGCACGAATAATTCGGTCACTCGGATTTGGTGATCGAAATACGTGATACGAAAAAACAATTCATTCAGTTTTAATTTTTGTTTTTGTTTTTAACTTGGCCCTTCGACGAAGTGCTTGAAAATTGGATTGGGCGAAAGAGAAGTTCGCCGACGATCGAGGAGATCGAAACTTAATTCTTTCTTCTCAACGTCGTAGCGCAACCGCTTCGAGAACGAAATCACGAGGATTTACGCGGTTCGCCGATGGCACCCGAGTGTGCGGAATATTCGTCGTATCGTTCACGCTGACTCTGGAAGAGTTAGAAATGTGTTTCTTCATGGGCTGGCGAGAAGGCGGCATAAAAATTCCTGATTTGTGAGCCGCCGGGCTGTAACCGGAGCAGGTCAGTTGTGTTCCCTTCAATTTTATTCTCGTATCGATTTCCATCGACAAAGTCACAATAAAAAAAATAAAAATATTTATCGTATAATAGAAATAAAAAAATATTTATCGAATAACAGAAATAAAAAAAAAAAATTTAATATAAATAAGGATGAAAATGAGTGGATTTGGATCTCGAGAATGGTTTCTTCTTCGAAACGACCCCCGGACCTGGGCTTAGTTACGAACATAATTGCGCGACCGCAATTGGGTTAGTGACTGCTTCGATTGAGTTTCGAACTCGCGCTTTACTTCAGTCATTGTTATTAGTACCGTTCTCTTATCAGGGGTCTCCTTATTGTTTGCACCATGATGTTTTGCCGATGATAAGCTACTCCACCCCCTCCCCCACCCCCTCCCCCGATCTCGCCTACATTCACCGAGCATTGTCTTATTATTTGCTGTACCCGTATATTTACACGACTCATTTCCCTCGATTTCACGAGATCGTTCGCTCTCGCGGTGTTCCAATCGCCAACGTTTACCTCACGCCATCTCACTAACGTACGTACTGTATGCGGCTGGGGACGCATTCCGAGATACCTCGAGCTTGCCGATTTTATCTCGGAGAGACTGCAAAGAAAAATAAATGAAATAGGAATAGGTTCGCTGTCGCGATTCTCATTGCCCTTGACGCCTGTCGGAGAGTTGAACATTTTCGTCACCCGCGACCTAGGATTGATTAATCAGTGTTTGGTTATTTTTTTTTATCGCTCATCGATTCGCTGAAATAAATTCAGGAACGTGAAAATTCTTTTGCAAAATAAAAAAAATAATTAAAATAATAAAATAAAAAAAACAATTAAATAATTCAAAAATCCACATACACAAAAATCAATCGTGAAAACTATCGAAATCTGAGAAAGCCGCACACGCAATTATTTTTTATTGCCTATAGATTCGCTAAAATAAATTTGAGAGAATGAAAATTCGTAAAAAATAATAATAATAATAATAATGAAAAAAATAGACAAATCAACAGCGTTCCCGCGAAGCTGCAAAATCCATGGTGAAAACTACCGTCGATGGGAGGGGCCCGATAGAGAAATACGAGACAAGTATCAATAAACAGCGAGAGAAGAAAACTGAGAAGGACGCGTGCCGTTATTTTTAATTGCCCATCGATGCCCTCAAATAAATTTGCGAGGATGACAATTCGTAAAAAAAAAAAATAATAATAAAAAAAATCCACAAATCAACAGCGTTCCCGCGAAGCTGTAAAATCAATGGTGAAAACTATCGTCGATGGGAGGGCCCGATGGAGAAATACGAGACAAGTATCAATAAACAGCGAGAGAAGGAAACTAAGAAGGACGCGCGCGATTATTTTTAATTGCCCATCGATGCCCTCAAATAAATTTGCGAGGATGAAAATTCGTAAAAAAAAAAAATAATAATGAAAAAAATCCACAAATCAACAGCGTTCCCGCGAAGCTGTAAAATCAATGGTGAAAACTATCGTCGATGGGAGGGCCCGATGGAGAAATACGAGACAAGTATCAATAAACAGCGAGAGAAGGAAACTAAGAAGGACGCGCGCGATTACTTTTAATTGCCCATCGATGCCCTCAAATAAATTTGCGAGGATGAAAATTCGTAAAAAAAAATAATAATAATGAAAAAAATCCACAAATCAACAGCGTTCCCGCGAAGCTGTAAAATCCATGGTGAAAACTACCGTCGATGGGAGGGGCCCGATAGAGAAATACGAGACAAGTATCAATAAACAGCGAGAGAAGGAAGCTGAGAAGGACGCGAGCGATGTGACGAGTATAAATTTCGCGTCCGCCCGTGCCGTACTCTCGGTGCGTTGCTGATGCCGCTGTTACCAGCGTAGGGATGACATAACCGCGACGCTCTCGGTAGGGCCGGTTGCGATTTGCGAAACAGATTTACGCGTGGGTCGGATCGCGGGCATTTATGATAATGATGTGTAGCGCGCGGTTTACCGGACTCGTTGATGCCGCTGCTGCTACACGCTGACCCTCCACCGACAGCGGATCGCGTGGGTGTGCGTCAGCCGAGCGGTAACGTGCAGAACGGACACCAGACTGGAGCACATCAACTGTAGGACACGTCGATGTACACAGAGGCTCTCCCCTCTCTCAGCCTCGCACTGTAACAGCAATCACGCTACGGTACGCCCAAGCCGCTTAATTTCGCGCCCGTACACGAGTGACCCAATGAGCCTGTCGCAGCACAGTTACGTCTACGATTCTGTACACTATCATTTACTAACAAACAAAATCTATTTATTTTATTTTTTTATCAAAAAAAATAATAATAATAGTAATTCAATTCCAATTCGGAGAAATGAAAAAAAAGATAAACTTTGATTCGCAGAATATTGCGAATTTGGCCCTTTAACGATCGTGGCCTTCGAAAATGCAACAATTCTGATGAAATCTGCGATACCAATTAATTTATGTATATCATTTTTTTTTAGGAGTTGTTTTTTTAATTATTGGAATTCAATTGCAATTTGGATAATTTTAGAAAATGATAAAAATTGTGTTTGCATAATATCGGTAATTTAAAATTGATAATGTAACCCTATATCCATTATGTGCAAAATGCAACGCGTCAATAAACCCAATGAAATCTGTGATACCAGTTGATTTATGTACATTATTTTTATTTAAAGCCATTAAAAAAGAAACTACCGATTAAAATATGTTTGTTTCATTTATTAATATTTTTTTTTACTGAATTGTTATAAATTGTCTAAATTGCATACACAAAGCGTTGGGGAAATGACGTGTTGCGCATGCGCGTCACCGATGCACTCGGCAGTGGTCGCGGGTCGGTCGCATACCGATGTGTACAAAACGGAACGATGTATATCGTCCTGTCTGCTCGAATAGAGCCGAATCTACTTAACACCGTCCCTGATGCACACCGATGCGTTCACGGATAGAGGAGTAGTAGGTGGAGAGGACTAGCATCAGCATCAGCACTCCGAGGGATAATCGCCAAAGACGATTGGTGGCTTCCTGTCGTTCACGTGAGCACCGCCACCGATCCAGAGCGGAACGGCGGCGATGCACAAGCCCCGGCTATACTATATGCAACAACTAAACTAGTGTAGTTGCAAAGTGTACGCTATAAAGCCGGGCGACTGTGTCGTACCCGGTGTAATACGCGCATCGGAGGCTCGCGCGCGATAGCCGATGCCTACTCCCTCGCTACCAGCTGTTGCTGCTGCCCGCTGCCGATGATAATCACGACGATGATGCGGCGACGATCGTCGCGCTTGTGTGCGCGATATGAGCACGGGGCATCAGTTACGGCACAGCTCGCAACTCCCCCGTGTTATACCCACTTGTTACCCCACCTGCGGTAACTCATACTCCTGTCCTGCAGTTTTTTTTATACCACGAGGTTAATCTCTTCATTCGATTCGACAAAAAAGGCAATTAATTAGGGTAAATCAGGTTAAGATAGCCAGGCGGGTGAAATCGCCTCGGGTAATATCTTTTAACGTAACAAACGAATGGCGCCGTCGATTACCCAGTTTTTAGCATATGTGGATACAACGTGATTGCCCAAAAAAATTTAAGATTGTACGTGCAAGGGTCAGTACGAGCGGTGAATCCCTGTTTCGAGGTAGCCAGAAATTTCTCGAGCTATATTTCTAGCGCTCTAGAGACATACTAAATTATAATCATTTGACGGAGGCAATGACTGTCTTTCTGTAGTTTATTTAGACAACATAAAATATGGTAAGACATGTTTTGTGCGATCCCGATGCTTCTCTAGGCCTAATCGACGACCATTCATTACTGCGGTCATCTCATCCGTAGTGTCCGTGTGAGACGGCCGATTGCAAATATTTATTTATACCTACAATTAAATCACGCATCGAAAATATCGAAAGTTCCGAACGAATTACTTAAGTTTGAAGTTTCTGGAGTCGGTTACAATTTTAAAGTTCTTCAAATGTTAAAGCTCCAATTTTCGTTGTTTAAAAAACGACGGCCATATCACCCCGACTTACCCTATTTATCCGTGTCACGTGTCTCTGCGACGGAGAAAAATTAAGTGTGCCGCATCCTGCGAGCGTGTAAAAGCGGTCGGGCATGCCGCACACGGGGCCCACTTCGCAATATCGTGGCCGTCTATTTTGTAATAGAAACAACGGCGGAAGAGCCTAATTCCGCGAGAGTATGCCTCGGGTAGCCTGGCGAACAGCGGCATCAGCGCGCGATATACGTGGCATCAACGGGTAGCATCACCGGCAGTGGCATTAAAGCAGCCAGGCACTCGTCGTACTCATCGCCATTAGACACGTACACTCGTTAGGCCTCGTCTCAACACGAAAGACGGAGACTGCGAGAATGCCCGTGTACACCGAAAGCGGAATGTGTTCGCGGTGCGGGCACATGCACGGGCTTTGTACCAACCAATAGCCTCCCCCTTCCCGCCCCGCCGAGCACACATGCGCACGAACTTGGTTGCACGCGCTACCTACCTAATTATACCGAGTGGACCACTCGATGCGATAAGCGATTTACATACCGAACGACGCGATGGATTTACCGGACGGCTGCTGTGCGCGACGCGAGAGCTTGCAAAAGCCCACCAACTTCAACGCGATTCTCCGTTCGAACGATCCGCGTTCCTCGCCAGTTTTTTTGTTTTTTTTGTCCTCTGTAGTATAATCTCTCAGTTCCATTGGCTGGGGCAGTTGCATCGCTCGGTTTTCCTTGCTCGACGGGAATCTGCCGGGCTCTTTCCTGGTTCGCTCCATTTTCATGGCTATTCCCGAAATATCGCTTACTGCCCGATTGCTCGAAGCTCTTTGGCTCGCGGCGAGCCTCGCCGCGTAGAGCCGAGTAGAAACGTTTAAAGTGACACAGGCCCGATTCGTAGATCGGACCTGCGAGGATCGCGATCGATGGTTCGGCACTCGATGACGAAGACCCGTTAGGTTCGGAATCGAGATTCGATTTTTTGATCCTCTAACTTCAGGGTGTTGGTGAGTCGGTCGTTTGAGTTCAACATATTGTTGGCACTTTGTGCCAGAGCTGGGAAAATACCCTAAGCACCTGAAGTACACATTCAGGTATCGAGTACTTCAAGTACTGAGCAATGGGTAGTTCTTGAGTACTGACGTGTCGAGTGCTGGCAGAACTGAATTGCTGAAGTTCTGAGTACTGGGCACTGATTCAGTAGGGGAGAGCGGGGTAAAATGGCACAGCGGGGCAAAACGGGATAATGAGACAAAAGCAATTTTCCAATAACTTTTGGATGGTGACGATGGTGATACGTGCGGCAAAATGGCTTTGAAAATCCCGATGTATCGTTGGGACAAAATGGGGCATCCAAAAATTACTGAAAAATTGAGGTTTCCTCTCACTGTCCCATTTTGCCCCGGTCTCCCCTGCTTGATACTTCAATGCGTACTTCAGGTACTTAGTGTATTTGCCTAGCTCTGTTTTTTACGGAAGCAAAGTCTTGGCATGACAATTGCCTTTCGTGATTCCGTTGATGACGAATTTATGTGATGGCAGAAATTGACGAATGTTTGAAGCGCATTTGTTGCAACGCTCGCTCGCATGGTAAGGTGGGACAGTGCGGGCAGATTTGCGAGGGTGGAAGATGAATTTTGCCAGTAAAGTACAATATCCTGTACGCCTCGATGGTGCTCGCGACCACAAGTGGTTGCGGACTTTTACCGATCGGACGAGCACTACCTACGACACTCTCGGACCTCCAATGCAGTCGCCTCTCGCCCACGCTCGGCCAGACGTATCGCAATCAGATTAAATTACTCGAAGACAAATACGTTTGAGTTACGATAACGCACAAAATATGATAACTAGGTATCTATTCGTGTCTGACGTTAACTGTCTCGTTGGGTTTCTTTCCTTTTTTTTCCTATCGCCAGATTGTGAATCTCGGCAATTTTTATTTTTGGTATCTCGAGCGAGTATCTTGACTCGAGTGTTGATAAGATAAACGACTCGAATAGAAGCCGCCAGCTTCTAGGGAGAACGCTGAAAGAAAAAATTCTTACCGATCTCTCCTCAAAGTCAATTCATTAATTAAAAAAAAAATAAATCGACCGATCCTCAGTCGCTGCAGCAACCTCACAATGCAATGCCCTTTCGCCAACTCTGCAAATCCGCATTAAAAATAGTTCAAAAAATTATATAAATCTTTAAAAATCGATGTTTCTAGAATCGCTAATCACCGTTAAAAAAACCACCATCCAAATTATCCAGAAGTTTCCCTCCAATATATTTTGCCTTGTTTGCACTCTCCGCCCCGAAAAAAAAAAATAAATAAAAGTAAACAGACAATAGCTAAGCAGAGTGCCAGACGAAGAGTGATCGGCGAACCGTCGCGGTGGTCTCGGCAGGGTGATTGGCCGATGGTTTTCCCCTCCTCGTTTCCATCCACTCGGTACCAGCGGGTTTCCGCACCAGTAGTCACAAGCGGGTCTCGTTCCCGTTGATAAATCCGTGTCGGCGTAAGCTTGAATGTGCCATTGATGAGCGTAAAGAGAGAGTAAATGGGAGACAGGACAGGAGAAACAGGACGGAGAGTCCGGCGTGCGGCGGGGTAAGACGCGGATCGTCAAGAGCTCGGGCCAAGAACTGCCCTCGAGGCTCTCTCGTCTCGCTCCGGCTTGCCGGCCGGCACTCGGAGACATTAGTATTAATAGTTATGAATCTAGAATAGAACGGGCAGCACGCGCTTACGGGGAATTGAAGTGACAGAGAGACGTGGGATTCGCGTGCGGAAACGCAAGAGCTCGCCGCTCGCCGCTCGCGGAAAGGCGCGGTTTCGAGCGCACGCACGAACGGCGCGGCCACGCGTCTTCCACTTTTCCTCACCTAGTCGACCGCCGTCCGCCGTCACCTCGTTTCGCAGCGAGCACACGCGCGCGGCGCTGGCGTCGCGCAGCGTCGAAACGCGGATTACGCCGTTGTGTACGCGCAACGAGGATCCCCCATTGCTTCAACGAACTATTGTGCGCCGAGCGGTGGCGATTTCGTTGAGAATAAATTGGGCGAAACCGAGAGGACGTTAAACGGTCGGGCGAGCCACCGTCTCATGGGATCTCGGGGATTTCTCTCGACTCTTCGTTGACGACTCCTTCCCGAACGGATCCCGACTCTGCACTCCGGACACGCTCTAACGTTCGCACTCCGTCGCACCTGACGCTGGACATTCGACCGTGAAAGTTTCATTCATGACTCAGTCGTCCGCTCGTGCGCTCGCTGGCGCGATGTACGCGTTGGAAATGTGACTCTTTTTTTCGGATAAGGCGATGGGAATGTCGGTGGAGTTTATTGCGGCGCGATGAAAGCGATTGATTCTTAATAAGGTGACTGCAAACTTTTTTTTATGTAATATTTTTCGATCAATTTTTTGTTACTTGAAGACGATTTTTTTATAATGAAAATTTGAGCAATCTTGGAGGAATCAAAGTGTGAAAAAGATTGTTCGATACTCGATCGATCGCTTATCGTTGCAATATCTGGTTCCGATCGGCGCGTTGTTCGCGAAAAGTTTGGGAAAGTTTGGGCAAGAGAGTGAAATTTTGATGTAGCTTACTCAAGTTTCATTCATGAATGCTTTAGTGGAGCTTGATCGGGATGCGTGTCCATCGTATCGAACATAGATATGCTCGAGGCTGACGAGGAAGAGTTCGCGGACCGGGGTGAGGCTCGCGCAAAGGTTGCACTTCGGTGTCGAGGGGTGAACATTCCTTGGCCGAACTCGTCTAGAGATGTCCCGAGAAAGACGGAGCAGCGAACTAGCCGGGTGTTGGTGACCCGACCCGTTCGTTCTGTCCAGGCGCTTGCCTATTTATAGATCACGTGAGAGACGAAGACTTCCTCGTACAGAATCTTCGAGATAGTTCGGGAAAATTAGTTCTTACTCTTGGTAATTACTCTTACCTTCGGACTCTCGCTGTGCATCGACTCTTCTCTTATACTAAATCGAATCCGTTAAATAATTGTTAAAAAAACATAATTTCCGTGCTTAAATGGCTCGACGAAAGGTTTAATAGTTGTGTATGCAAAAGAAAGGTAAAAAATCACAGGAACCTACACGGTGAAAAAGGTATCTACGTTTAACAAACGCTTTTGATCCCGAAAGTCCACATATTTTTTTTATGTATATTGTTTTTAAAACTAGAAAATGCATCAAAACAAGCGTGCGATTTAACGTCGAATCGAGATCCGGGCGAGGTCGGTACTTAATTGCGGATTTTAAGTTATTTCGAGCTCACAGTCGGACTTAAGCTTTTCGCAAAATAAAATAGAAAGTTATGCATGCGTCACAGAACCTTACACGGTGGGAAAGTTTAACTACGTTTAACATGGGCCACGTTTAAAAGGACCACAGATTTTTTTTATAACAATTTTTTAATTTTTTTGTAACCATTTTTTAAACTAGAAAACGCATCGAAACAGGCGCGTAATTTAACGTCGGGCCGAGATGCGCGCGATCTCGGTACTCGATTCCAGATTTAAAGTAATTTCGATCCTGCAGTCGGGTTTAAGCTCTTCGAGGAGCGTCCCGGATCGACGTAACGATATGGAAATAAAGAAAAAGAAAAAAAGAATGAATGCCGATAAATTAGTGAACGATGAGACTTATACAAATCAAAACCCTCGGCGAATAAATACGAGCTTCGTTCCGGCGGATAATACGAAGCTTCCAATGCTCGAAGCTCCCTTGTAAAACACACATCGCCCGAGTTTCGATTTCCCCGTTACATTATAACTATCTTCGGCCCGACTCGGTGTACTCGCGAATATCATCTCGTCAATCGTTATACGAATTTTCCACCGCTGATTTTATCGCCAGAACGGGGCTTTGAACGCGAGAGAGCGCACGACCGAGCGGCGAGCCTCGTCGTCGTCGTCGTTAGTGTAATAATAAAACAGAGAAGCAAGTACTATAATAATGACTGCGCTCTGTCGGGGCTAGGATTTTGTGCGGGTTCGTCGAACCGCGAATATGTGAAGTGGCTCGACTCGCAATCTTTCCGGATTATCTATAGATATATAGTTTATTATTATTCGACGATATCGCGAACTCGACGGAATGCAACGGATTTTATGTATACTTTTAGCGATGGGTAGGATGGGCGGGCGTTGATGAGACTGGGGGTGAGAGGGATGAGAAAGGTGAGAAGAGGACCAGGGGGGGGGGGGGGATCGAACATTGAATAAACGTGGACCGATCGTAATTATTTTTTTCCCCCCCGATGACTTTGTCAGCAACGAGATAAATAGGGGAGGGGGGGGGGGTTGTAGTACGGGTGGGCTAGTTTGTCGCGGTGAATCGGTCGAGTGCAGGGTGGAAACGGAAACGGGTGCACCCTCGTTCGCTGCGCGCCCACGCTGCCTCATCAATGGAACCGAAGCATACGAGACGATGTATAGGGTTGCCGAACGAGACTCGAAAAGTAAAACTTTACTGGACCACGCTTAAAGTGTTCCGGGTAATCACGATGGGCGGGTTCGATTTATCGAGCTGATGGGGATGAATAGAAACGGGGATTCGTAACTGGTGTCGGTATGATTTCTCACTTTGAAGTTTTTTTTTCACCTAAGTATGCACCATGAATTGAATAGATAAACTTTTGATAAGAATAAAAAGTGTTCAAATTTTCTGGGTTTTTGAGTAAAGTGATCGGTTTTAGTGAAACATTCTATTTACGCTTGAGCCCCAAAGTTAATATCGCACCATGTAATAGTGCGTCAATTTTTGTGCATATTAGTTAACAATTTTTGCTCGACCTGATCGACGAACCGGTAGCGACTCGACGACGAATTATCGCCATAGAGCCCCGACCGCATTCGCTTTGCGGTGCAGAAAATTACTTTACCGACCGCTCCAGCCTCATCGCAGAGCGTTGTGCACTAATTGCATCGCAAGTTCCATCGGTAAAGTTTGCATAACGAACAATTGTAATATTCCCGTGTATTCCGAAGTCGCGTGAATAACCGAAAGTTTCATCGGACAAAAGATCGCCGCGGGTCGGAAGCCTATCCGCTATCGGGAATCTCGAAATAATGCCAGAATAGTCACTTGTTTTTTTTTTTTTTTTTTTTTTTTTTACCGGAAGGCTAAGCGAGCGAGGAACCAAGCTGGAGCTCGTTCTTGGATGGAAGAAGCACCCTTCGGTGGCATCGCGGCGAAAGACAAAAAAAGCTTCCGGCCCGAAGCCGGACCGCACGCGAAGGGTAGGCGTGTCGGTCGGGGTCGCATTGTCTCGACGTATTACGCCAACTAATCTTCGAACGAGTAGAGAAAGTCAACAGTTGGGAGCCACGTCGACACAATAGCGTTTTCCCCGCCGACTGATTTCTCTCCGGGCCTGGGAGTGTTCTCCGATTTCACTTCCTGTCTCTCGAAAGAACGTTAAAACTAAATTTTACCTAAATGAAAATTAATCTGGACGACGGTAGTTTTTCCAATTTGGAACTTTAGTTCGAGCGACGACTAATTATTTTGTCATTCTGCGGAATTATTTTTATTTAGTGGAAACGACAGGCTGGACCAGTACTGGCCAACGCCGGGCGAACACTGGCCGATGGTGTGCCAATGCTGGCCCTGTGTGGCGTTCCCAGAAGCGAAATTTAACTGCTCGCAAGAAGCTCTCCTTATCGAAATTGTCTTCCTAATTTTTTCGAAGCAACGACAAATTTTGTCCCTATCTAGATAAATTCCCACGCAATATTTTCCTGGGATGGCTCTTGACCGCTCGCCAAAGATAATTCTATTTGCTCGTTAATCAATGACTTATCGCCCGAGTAGGCTGGGCGCGAGGCGAAGATGATGAGAATCCGCGGAAAATTGAGAAATCGTAGAGTTGCGAATCATCGGAAACGGAATAAATGTTTTTTTTTTTTTTTTTGCCCTCTCACTGCTCAACCCGGTGTCTCTCGCTAATGGCTCCGGGCAAGATGAGCTCGCTGGCGACCTCGGACTCCCGTAGTTGACACCCGAGCGTGCGACGTGCGTCCGGATCTAAATTACAATTGCGTAAGTCAACCGGAGCGCTGCCGAGGCAGCGCTAAGCAACTCGTATATATCCTAGCTCGAATCGCCAACGAGATTTACGCGTATGCTATTTCTCGCTAAACACGCACGAGACCCCCAAGAGAACCAAGGGAACGCCGGGGGTTTCGGAGCTTGGGGGGGGGAGGGCGGAGGGGGGAGGGGGGAGAAAGAGGAAGCGAAGCAGCACAGGGCCAGACTTGGAGAGGTTTCAAAGCACGCTCCTTTGATGCTTTTAATAAATTTTAACGGTGCAACATACTCGTCGTGTGTGGAATCGATTGTAAATCACTGCGAACGCCGGACCGAGTCGCACCGAATCGAGGAGAACGCGCCCGCGCGCGAGCGCGCTTGACCAATTATAAATACGAGATTGGTGAGCTCGCAGCTTCGCCCAGCGATCTCTAATACCAAGTCCAATAATGCGTGTTAAACTTGACAATCGGGTATATCGTCTTATATGTTGACGATAAATATTCCACGATTTACAACGACGGGCGCATTCAGTCATCGCTCCCACGTCTTAGACAGGCTCTGTGCATCACGCTGACCCTTCGAGTTTCGGGACAGCAATTATGGGACAGCGAGTTTTAAGTCTAATTTGGGATCGTTTCACAATAACGGATACATTCGCAGGAGACTAATTTTAAAAGTCGCCAAAAGGGCGATTTTTTTTATTCACCAAAAGGAATAAATAAAAATCGATCGACCGATCGATTGATTGAATTATTTCGATTGACACTGATTTTTTTCACTGAAATTATGGAGTTGCTTGTTTAAGTCAATTTTTGGGGTGCGGAAAGCGTGAGGATTCTTTTTTGAAATTGGATTTCCGGTTTTTGGAAAGCCGATAGGAATCAATATAATAAATTATTGGAGCATCTTGTTTGCAAAAGGAGATACGAACGGGACGGCTGGTAAATACGAGCCGTTGTAAGTGGCCGCGTGGCTCATTTCAAACTTTTTCCTTTAACGAGAGAACAGAGTCTAAAGAAAGTTGCCCGTGTGGTCCGGCAGAGAGTTTCACCCTCTCAAATTTTTTTTTTTTCCTCGCCGCCGTGCTTACCGACGAGAGAAAGGAAGAAAGTGCCCGCGAGGGAACCTCTTGTTCTTTCGTAAACAATTAAAAGCTTCGTTCCCAATAAACGCCCTTTCCGTTGCTCGATTTTATTATAACCCGAAGTTCCTTCGCTCCGGCCCGAGCGCCGGGCAAGACGCGCACCGCGGTAACTCTGCCGAGGTTAAAAAAAAGTCTTTCTTTTCCGTCTTATTTTTTCATTCCCGCACCAGTCTCAGAACTTAAAAAATAGAGAAAAAAATCGCGCTTTTCGGGAAACTCGCTACGAACCGGAAGTGTAAGCGAACTCGAAGTCTTGAAATAACCTTCGAATTTGCAATTTAATTCAAAACGCAATAATGCATTTTTTATCCAGTAATTTTTTTTTTTTCAAATTACATTATAATTCCTTAATTTTTAGTGCGAGTCTATCTCCTTAGTCGACGCTTCTGGATTTCCACCCTTTCGCCGTTCTCGACTTCGGCCCTATGCGTCTGAGATTCGCGCTTCTGCTGTTCGTTCCGTGTAATTCCGCGGGCACAGTATTCGACGAGGGTTTCGGAATTTATAATAAAATATTCAGGACGCGACACAACGTCTTCCCGCGTGAATTTCACCGAAGCGTGGATTGCGCGGGAGGTGTATATACCCCGTAGTCGGGATATATGCGTGCCGGTAGCTTTCGGTGTCTGAGGGGTGACTGCACTCGCTGCCGGGGAGGGAAAGGGAGCTCTCGAATTAACGTACGAAAGACTGAGCATCGCTACTCGATCTCGTATCGATTCGGCCCTCGACCCTCCGCACTCTGCGCCTTCCCAAATATATATAGATATATATATATATATATTACATTATATATTATATAATACATACATTATATAATGTATATATTATTATACTCAATATAACATTACTAATATTATATTATATAGTGTATAATATTATGCACTATATATACATTCTATATATTATATATATTGTATGTATGTTCTACCCAAAGGCGGTGGTGTTAGTGAGTCTAATCGAGGCCGCGGCGAACCATCCGTGAAACGGGAAAATGGTGAAAAATGCTTTAAATTCGAGCATCCCTTGATTGATCGTGTTAATAAGAAAGTTTCTTCATTTTTCCGCTCTCTTTATCTCTACGTTCGTTACCTATCGTGTAGATATATGTATATGTATATAATGTACTAACAAAGTACGCGGTATGTACGAGCCACGTGAGGGTTCAAGGCCTTATCGATTAACCAGCCCCACTGATTGACGGATGATTGATGGTTGTTTTTAGTATGAATCCCGAATTTTTTTTATTTTTGTGGTTTCTATATCGGTCTCGACGAACTGTATTCATGCCAACAGCTCTTGTGCGACGAAGCATAAATTACCTTCCGACGATCCACGAAAATACGAAACGAAAGATATTTTTTCACAAAATTTTTATTTTAAGGAAATTAATTAATTAATGAAAGAAAATTCTAATCGCGGACTCTTTTATTGTCGTGTTTCAGGTAATGACTATAATACGAATGCACACCTTCGTTCCGCCATTGGGGACGTCTGTATCGTCAATAGGCGCAAGTTTAATGTAACAGCAAAGGTAAGATAAACCTTCCGAAGGAGGAAGAAAAAAGAAAAAGAAAAAAACGACCTTCCGAACATCGCGTATTCCGTAGAACGGGTTGGCTATTGTTCGATAGAAAGAGAACGAGCGAGGAAGAGAATTGGCTCGGTAAAATGGAAAGGGGGCATAAGCGGACGAGCGAGGCCGCATTGAAGGTGCGGAAAGAAAAGGAATATGCACGCTGCGGGGTCGTAATGATATCGCAATATTGAGCCGGTGAGTGTATTGTCTGGGATTTATCGAGCGAATCGTTCTTGCCAATTACCGAACGCAAACCCCGTTGTTACGTAAACTCCGAGAGCGAAGCTCCACACCGCTCCGGCTCCGCGGACGTGGTAAGACGATTCGAGACATTAGCGGGAGACCCGCGAAAGATTCCCAATAACAACACGTTTTGTTGAGTCTCGTCCCTACCCATGCTCCAGTTGGTTTTTTTTTGTCCACCTTTTTTTCTCACCATTTTTTTTTCTCACCATTTTTTTTCTCACCATTTTTTTTCTCACCATTTTTTTTCTCACCATTTTTTTTTCTCATCATTTTTTTTCTCTCACAATTATCCAACATTGGACGTAAAAGGTTGCTCCGCTGAAGTTGTAAGACTTCTTTTTAAACATTTTTTTTTGCTTATTTTTTCTCTCAATTATCCAAGATTGGGCGTAAAGGCTTGCTCAGCTGCACGTAGAATCGATATCGTTCTCGTTGGCGTTCGGTCATGCATATTTCGCGTCCCGCGGCTCATCGCAACCCTTAAGCGCAATCACCCCCTTGTTTCTCCGCTGTGCAACGGTCGGGTCGAAGGGGAGGCGATCGGATTGTAACGCGAAGACCGATAAGGACAGACGGCTCAGCTTCACAGTCGAGCCAATCGACGACTTGTCTCCCGTAGCAATAATTAATGCGGAAAGCCGAACTTCCCCGAACTTCTTTTACTTAGCTCGCCAAAACACAAATTGCTTGTTTAATAGATTATTAATCGGCAATTTCCGCACTTCATCCCTCCGCCCCTCCGCGACTCGGAGAGCTTTTCCCTCGTTCTCCCGAACCCTTTCCGCGCCCGACGTCGTCTGCGCTCTCGATTTACCGCGTACACATCCCGAAAGTCGATTCAACGCTAATGCCTCTTTGCGCGATAAAAAAAAACGAAAGAAAAACAAGTTAAAAAAAAGACGAACCAAGGATTTATCGGAAACCGTTAGCAAGTGTATCGTCCCCGGCCGCGCGAAACTTCTTGGCACTCAAAACTCCCGCTGAAAAAACTCACAGTTTTTTAATATTATTTTGTATTTTTTTTTCCGTTCCCTGTCCTTTATTTTTATTATAGCTCGCCATTTCTCTCGAGCCTTCGACGGGGGGGTTGAAATATAAAAAAGAAAAAAAAGAGTCGTAGCTGAGGGAAAGGAACGGTCTCGGTCGGGGTGTAGTTTGAAGTAGACCCGGCCCGATCGCTTAAGGGTGGTGGACCCTTTTACCGGGGGCAAACAGAAAATGCATTATTTATTGGCCGTAGTGGACTGGCCAATTCATCGAATTCCCGCTAAAAGCGAAAGAGTTGAGGTCGAGGGCTACTGTGCGGGCTGGCACTCGTGCAACACGAAGCCAGTATGAGCGGGGCTTGTAGCGACCGCGTGGGGGGGGGGGGGGGTGTGATAGCCACTTTTTCCCCTACATCCGCGGGGCCCACACGCGACATGCACCCCCCTACGAAAGTCGAACGCGCCGGTGCTCCGTCGTGGTCGAGACCGTTATTGTACGCACGATGCTATATATAGGTGGAAAGGAACTATAGCGCACACCCGACACTCGACTCTTTCAGGAGGTATAGCTTTCCAAGTTTCCAGCTCTGCCGATACTGTTTTTACCTGTGCAAGCCCCGAGTTACTTCTCACATAGTTTAACACCTCGGGGTCACGGGGGTATTTTTAACTAGAGCGAAACTCACCTTATCTGTAAACAGTGTTTAGAATCAATTTTTTTTATTAATATTTTTGGAGTTCGGAGCTCGCTGATTAAGGCTTGCAATTATGGGTTGAATTTTGTCGATAGGGTGAAACTTAAGGGGCGGCCGGAAAGGTATAAGGGTGCGGTAAGATTTACCAAATACTAATTGTGCCAAGTAGTAAAATACCGGGCGATAAAGAAACGGACTGAGGTAACGAAGTGGAGGTACAAGAGATTGTGAATTGTAGGTTCGGAAGGGTGAGTATGAAAGTACGTTTCCCGGGGGTCGAAACGAATCGAATAAACATCGGAGAGAACGAAGGAACAACCCCGTTCTCGGGCTTCTCTCACACCCTCCGGCGTGGCCTCTGCCACCTGATTTATGTTAATGTTTTTGTCTCACGACGAAATACACCAAAAAGCGATTCGCCGGTGGGAGCGTGAGAGGAGGCTGCCCTTGCTCGCACTCCGACTCTCCTAAGTTAACGACACTCGGATTAACTTAACTGCTTTAAGGTGGCAATAAAGGTCGAACGGTTCGACCCGCTCGAACCTCCGTTTTCTTGTTATCATTATTATTATCGGAATAGAGTGGAAGGCGTGTAGAGGATGGAGAATTAAGAGTTAAAAGGAAATCACGAGCGATACCCCGCGCACAGTCGGGTCTGTGTGCGTGTGTGCGTGTACCGGCAGTCGGTAAGTGGAGGATATCCGGGATAATGGGAAAAGTTTGAACTTTCGACACGATTAAGAGGACGCGAGAGAGGATAGTTTCGGATCGTCGATCAATCTGTCGATTATCGTTCGCGCCAACGTTCGATATACCTTTCTATTTTTGTATTTTTTTTTTTAGGGACATTGGTCGAGTGAAGTTTATGACGTACTAAAATAGCGAGTAGCTAAATGTATGTCCATCGACGAACGGTCCAACGTCTCGACCTTACATTGGCGCCTTTCCCTGCCGACACCTCCGGGGCTCCAAAAGAGTCGTCGTTTTTCGAGGAAAAGCCAGAAAAAAAATATAAAATAAAGAATAGACACAAATTGAAAAAAAAAATCTTGTACAAGTCCGGCGAGCCGTTTAACCCTCGTACACTTTAAAACGATGAATTTTTAGTGAACCAAAAGTTCTTGATAACGAACCAGCCTTCTTGAATTCCACCCTCGGCCTCTCGGTTTTTTTCACCCCTCGATTCGGGCTCTCAGTGGCCTATGAAGTTTTTCCCTTTTAAAATACTCTTACTCGCTCAATTCACCTTGCTACGATAAGGAGCCGATATTTATTTTCAGAAGTTTTGCGTTTTCTCGCCGTAGAAGGCAATTGTGGGTTTGGCCACGATGAGAGGAGTGGGTGGAGGGGGAAGCGCGGTGAGAGGGGGGGGGGCGCTCGGAAGCTTCGATGCCGAGCACGGCGTGCTTAATCGGGTATACATTATAGTACAGACTGTTTATTGTTTTCCGAGACTGCCTTGGCTGCGAGTACAGTAAAGTGTGGATGTTTCGAGAGGAGGTCGAAGCAACGGGGCTTGAACCTTCGGCTCGCTTAAGTTTGCATTAAACTCCCCCGTCTGGCAATGGCCTCTCCGCCGGTGGTCTCGGGACGGTCGCCTCCGCAACCCCGGCGAATTTTCCAGTCCCGGATTACCTTATCTCCGGACTCTCACTCGCTCACACGTTATGCATCCCGACGACCGGGCTGTATCTTGCTCCGCGGACACGCTGGTTCGCTCTTTGCGATCGCCGATCCCGCAAACGAAAGTCCGTACACCGGTCGAAATCCTCGGGGGTTATACGCGCCGCTATGTACCAGAGCGTTACTCGACGATTCGCCCCACCGCCGCAACTCGCTCATATTTCAGCCCCAAACCTATCCGAACGGAATAGTTGATGGTATTACACGGTCCTTCGGAGTGCGGTCCAGATTTGAGAATTTTTTTTATTTCATATTTGATTATATAAGATAATAGTAATAATAATAATAATATAATATTGTAGATTTTATTATTATTATTATTATTATTATTATTATTATTATTATTATTATTATTATTATTATTATTATTTCGGTTCGGTAGATCGATAGAATGCCCCAATCGCGTGGGAAAAATAGTGCATTATAATACTAGTCCGAAAAACTTTTTCTGACGAGTATTGTACAAAATTTTACTTCACAATTTTTGTTTTTGCAACTTACAGTATGCTGTTATGATGTTATGATGTTATCAGTAATGTTACGTACCTGAAAAATTCATAAAATCATAGTTATTTGTGGTGGCAAAAATTAACGAGACAGAGATTAATCTTTAATCTTCCGTAAAATTGCGTGGAGAATTAATAGAAATAAAAATAACAATATCGCTCACGGGAGACGAAACGAGACGATAACGGAGTAACGAGAGAATGACCGAGGATGATAACACGCGTATGTGCGTGGCGAGCAAAACGTGTGTCGGTGTCGCGCGAGCGACCGAGTCATCAGGTTGAGTATAAACGCGATGTACACGCAAACGCGCGGAAACTGTACTGCACAAACAATGAAGTCGTCGATTACGTCGGACAGCGTTGAACTAACGACAATCGACAATTATTAAACAACGATTGACGATAAAAAAAAAAACAAAACAAAAATATATATTCATAAATATTTAACGTTGAAGAGTTTGTGCCACTTTGATTAGGAACTTTTGGGACGGATTTCGGCAGTCGATGTTTTACAAAATTCGGTAATTAAAAAGAAAAAAAAATACCCTAGCTACGATCGTGCCTCAAACAATCTAAAAAAATATCGTTAATAATAATTTCATGTAGTTGGTGCAAGTAGAATAGACAACAAAAAATCAACTATTCAAGCATGGACGTAAATGGCCTCTGACCTCGCAAACGATTTTTCCGCAGTTACTTCCATCCACTTTGAAACTATCAAAAGACTTCAGTTTCCTCACAAAACGTATCTAGTCCAAGTTTGTTTTTTTTCAAGATGTACAAAGCGTCGTTTGGGCAGATCTCGGGACTTAAAACTAAACGCGCCGGAGCGCCGCCATTAACTACTTCTAGCCTGCAGTCGACCTGCACCGACATGCCCGCCTCACCTATGACAAGCCGTAACCCCAATCGGCCGTTGTATACCAACCTGAATTCTCCAAAGCGAGCCTACGCGACATCCTCCTCGATACCACAACTCGACGGACAAATGTTTGACAAATAGTACGTATACGCGCCCATAATCGGACTCCGGGCCAATACGTCACAGTCGCGTTGCGGGAAGTCGTGGAAAGAGATGCAGGTACAGCTTATTCATCGGCATAGCTAACGCGAGTGGGAACGTGGCAGTGAAACACGATTGTGCGTCTCCGGCACATAAACCCGCACAAACACACACACACACACACACACACACACACACACACACACACACACACACACACACACACACACACACACACACACACACACACACACACACACACACACACACACACACACACACACACACACACACACACACACACACACACACACATAGAGACATGCACAAACACGCGTGCACAAACTAAACCCGGCATACATCGAACAATGACTGACTCACACACCGGAATGACTCGGGCCAGAGTGAGAAAGATCGAGCGGGCGAACTGTCGCCACAGGCGTGAGCGAGAGAACGGCCTCTGAAACGAGGCAGACGAACCGTCCGACGTTAGCGACGAATCGAGGGAGCGAGAGAGAGAGCGACGGCGACACTAGCGCTCGCACTTCTCGATAGCAGCGTCGTTTGCCGAGTTCGGCCGGCGTGTGGAAGGGCAGCGGCGAGGGGGACCGCGGGGCGCCGCGTTACCGCTCGGCGATGGAAGGCGTGCGCGGGGCAAGGAGAACGAAACGCGTAAACAGAGAGTCAACATGTAAACAGGCCACTCGCGAGACAAACAACGTGGGGGCCGCGGGCTGCGTTCGCCGTGCCCGAGCCTCGGATCGTTCGCCGTTGCGAGCTCGCGTTTCTGTTTTGCGTACACGCTCTCGTCGGGCTCTGTCGCGGATTTATCGAATCTCCGGGGCCGTCCTACGACTCGGTTTCCAACTATTACTGCTCGTTTGTCGTCACCGCCGACGATTCACCCGCTAACTCTGTAACATAGGCGATCCGTTGCTAGGCTCGTCCGACACTCGTAATGTCGCGATGTGCGTACCAAAAAAACACAACAAAGTTCCGATGAATAACTAACCGTGAACTCGTGCGCTCGAACAATCGTTTTTTCATATCGGTTTTTCACCTTCGAGAATTTTCGCTGAATAGAGGCTGTTCCTTAGTTCGCTTTCTCTCACCGACAGTGTGCCGCGAGTTTTTTAGTGCTGGTGTCGAGCGTGCTGAGGATTTTTCGGTGCCGTGAAGGAGAGCCAATCAAAGGACAGCCGAACGGCGATTGGATCGCGAAGTGAGAAAACAAAGAAAACCGTTCGTGAAATTTTTACGGGTTGCGAGGGAAGGGGGGCTGTTCAGTGCCGGAAACGTCCGAGACCTAGGACTATAGCGCTTCCTCCCGTGCATCGACGTTGGTGGTTGTGAGAACAACAAAACAAACATAATAGTGCGTATAATCGAGAAAGGTCTCTTAGCGGTTCTTCGTTAGGTGACAAGGCGGTGACGCGTTTTTTGTTTCTTCCTCGTCTCTGCGATTTAACTGATCGGGCATTATTTAGAGAACATCCGACGAGTGGACACGCCGAGAGGAGCGCGAGCGCAAACGAACGCGCGGAAGGCGGCGGAGCCCTCGTGTCGACAGTGCGGTAGTTGACAAGGTCGTGGTTCAACGATGACTGACGAATGGGACTGGACGGGCCGGCTGATTATACGGCCGGAGAAATTCTTCGCGGCTCTTTGCTCGATCGGATGACTGATGTGCCGGATTGATATACAACGCGTAACTCGCTAAGGAATATATCAGTGCTATAGTTTTTTTTCTTCTCTTGTTATTTTCTTTCTTTTTTTTTCTTTGTCCACGAATTGATTCGTCTTTCTCGGAAGACGATCGGTCAATCGCCATTCGCTTCGTTCGGTGGAATTGGTGGAAATAATAATAATAAATCGATCGAAAATAAAAAGTGAAAGAACAGACCTCGGACGGGTCACGTCACAACGCCAGTGCGGCGCGACCCACCGCGCTTCGTTCAACAGGTGCACGCGGTGTTCTCTTTGCCCGTCACTCTCGGCTCAAAGACGTATGTAAATTCATGATTCTTTTATACATATTTAGATAATACGTAAACAATGCCGGCACCCACGGATGTAACGCTGAAACATTTATTTATGATAATCGTAATCGTTTGACGTATTCGTTATTCGTTCGCAACCAACAAAGCACGCGTTGCGCGACGCGCATGCGCGTGAACTTCATCATAGGAAATGTGCGAGTACCGTTGAAAGGAATTGACGTTCGTGTTGCACACTTATCGCTGGGGACATAGAAGTCGATCGGTTTTGTTTTTCTTTCCTCGCTGGAAACGAAAACCACTTTTTAAGCGGAAACCGGTACGGCGCGGGTGAAAGAAACGAGATGAAAACACGTGCTTCTGTCACGTGCTTCTCGTACTCGCTTCGTATCTCGGGCTCGCAAATGATACTTCTTTTTTATAATCGCTGCGACAATTTTATTTCTTATTCATTTTAATTGTCCGACTGTTTTTTTTTCTTTCGCCAGAAAGACAAACGCTAAAATCTGTTCACTAAAAATTCTATTCTATTCTAACGAGCTTCGGCTCTCATCGTCGAAAAAATAAAATTTTTAATTTGATTGACCTCGTTCAACTTCGCAGTCGGAGATAATGTAGAGTATAACGAAACCGTCCATTTTCCTTCCCGCTGGAGGAACCAAGATTTTTTTACACGGTTTTGCATAGTTTTTCAATTTCCGCGGGAAATTATTTAACTTCCTAACGACTTTCCGTGTCCAATACCGAGGAGGGAATAAATACAGGTCCTTCGTCAGCGCAGCTAGACCTGACACAATCCCAACATGACTAATAAAAAAAGATTTCTAGGAAATGTTTTCAACAATTTTTTTTTTTTCGACGATCGTGTTTGATAGTGTTCGTGATCGATGTTATCTGTCGTTTGGTAACGAGACAAAGCCCGGAGCACATAGACGTGGATAATATTACAGTCGCGTTACACACGTGATTGTTAACAATATTTGTAACGAGCAAACAATAAAGATATCGCTAAATAATGTATAATGGCAGCGGTCGCTCGCAGTGCCCCGCTGGGAGACCGTTGGAAGATTGCATTGAACTCGGTGAGTCGATAATGCACGCAAACTGTTAGGCTTGTCGTATACCTCGCATGCAATCGCGGCGAGCAGCAACATGGCATCATTTGCACAACTCGCTCGCGGGCTGCGACGGAGAAACGATCGTAGAAATATTATCGAAAGGAACTATTGTATCCCGGTTAACAAACAATGCGATGTTATGAAGAGCGCGCTGACGACTGCGCTCGTAAAATGCTCGCCGAGGAAAAAAAAAAATGAAAATAAAAAAACGGTGCTTCAGCGAACCATCGTCAATTAGAAGCTTCGACCGTTAGGTTTAACGATGATTGAAGCGCGGAGACATATAGCTCGATGGGAAAATCATTTTTACATAATGGCCTGATTCTAGCGAGGTTGGGAACTCGTGAGGTAGGTCATGGTCGGGCATAGTCGGCGTTGAAGATTTATCCTTTCGCGCAGTAAACTTTTAGCGAGTGAAATCTTATGTACCTAAATACATCTTTAAAACTTGTCGCCGCGGAGATGCCGAAATTGTCGATTTCAGCCATATTTTATTTTATTTTATTTTATTTTATTTTATTTTATTTTATTTTATTTTATTTTATTTTATTTTATTTTATTTTATTTTATTTTATTTTATTTTATTTTATTTTATTTTATTTTATTTTATTTTATTTTATTTTATTTTATTTTATTTTATTCGGCTAGAAATGTCTGAACCTTCGAAGTTCCAAGTTCGAGAGACTTTGCATAAATATCGGCAAAAAAAGATTTCCCAGAGGGAACGAGCGGGTCTCAATTACCGATCTGCGTTTGGCAGGTTCGTCAGAACAACTCGTCGGCGGAATCTCCCTTCGAACGATTTTACAGTATAATGTGTAGCACGCGCCGTCCGCCCCCCCATTACAACACTCGGATTAACTTCTTTTTTTAACCTTCTCATTTTCTGCCCTCCGGCGTGCTGAGAGTTTGACGTCGGTAGTCTGGAGAATTGGTGGAACAAAAAAAAATAACCGAGCGAGCGAAGCGCGGTATGCAGTTACAGTGGCGCGCGCTGCGCGCCGGGAATTGCGAGGAGTGCGCGGCCGCGAAGACCCGCGGGAATTCTTGGGAATTAGTTCATTTGCATGCCCATGGTCGTCAACGTTGTCACACCGTGGCGCCGGTTGCCTCTGTGAAGTTTTGTAACGCCATTCCCGACGACAAAACTTTCCGCTATTTCAGTTCTATCGCATAAAAACAGACGATCAAAAAAAAATATTGCAAAAAAAAAAATCCGAATTTGCATTTTTCACATTGCTCCATCCGGCGACCGAAGCTCTCCGGTGCCCAAGTCTCGTGACGATTCTCGTGGAAATTACATTCGTCCACGAGAATTCTGTAATAGGCGTCTACTACTTCATTCGGAGAAGCGTCATTCGCCTACTCGAGTGTCCATCACCATGGATGGAATCAAATCTGGATACACCGCAAAATCATTCACTTGTTTATGATTTGGTGGTTTACTTTTGATTTGGTGATTTACTTTTGATTTGGTGATTTACTTTTGATTTGGTTTGATTGATTAGGTGATTTAGTTTTGAGTTGGTTAAACTAGTTTGGTTTGATTGATTAGGTGATTTAGTTTTGAGTTGGTTAAACTAGTTTGGTTTGATTGATTAGGTGATTTAGTTTTGAGTTGGTTCAACTAGTTTGGTTTGATTGATTAGGCGACTTAGTATTGATTTGGTTTGATTGATTAGGTGACTTAGTTTTTATTTGGTTTTATTGATTTTGTTAATTTACTTTTTTAGGCTGCCGAAAAAGTATGATATGAAAGATGTATCGGTATCGACCTCCTCATACTGGATGGTCAGTCGGACACGTTTCCGTCCGTTTTTCCAAAAAAAAATAACCGACAAACGTTAAGTTTTTGAACAAACGTTTGGTTATTTTAAGAAAAAAAGCCTTGCATCCAAAGCTGCGAATGTAACCGAGAACCCAGCTTATGCCCGCGAATTTGACTGAAGCGATTGAAACGAGTCAAGTGTGCAATTACCTGAAAGAAGGATTTCCTGTTTAGTTGCGTGAGGTTCGAGGTGGGCGTTTCTGGAGCGAGCTGGCCGACCGCCTGTGTACAGAGTATGTGCTTAGATCTAAATGGCACGTAATACTCCAGCGTAAGTAATAACCGTCGCGGTTAGTAAAGTACCGGGTGTCTATGTGTGCATATATATACACAAACACACACATATATATAGAACCGAATGGATACAAAGTGTACAAAATGTACAAAGTGTTTACGTAAAAAGAATAGCCTGCATCGACTTTGCAATTTTTTAACCACTCCAGCATGACTCTATGGAAGTGGACATAAGGAATGGTCATTACACGATTGAGTCGTCGGGAAAAATGCGTCGCGCTACGTATGTGAGTAAAAAAACAATGGCATCAGCGTGGCAAAAGACTATCATCATCGCGCGCGGCCGCGGAAACACACAAAGAGTTCGTCGCTGAAGATGGAGACGTTAAAAGTGTAAGGAGTGGGGGAAGCGTGCGATTCCTATAGCGATGAAATTACTTATGCGTCAGCTGATGTAACCGAGCAGACGTTGTTCCAGAAGTCTCTTAGCATCCGCAATACGTTTTGCCGGGAGATGGAAGTCCGGGGTGAGGCGAGGGGGGGAGGAGGGCCCAGATATTCCAAGGGATTTCCTTGAGAGCCGGTAATGTATGAAGGGTGACCGATTCAACCCGGCACGGCGCGTATCGTAAGATGACGTAAATCATGGCAAACCGGGAGAGAACCCCTTCTATCTGCATTTCTGCCTCTGCGTGGATCTTCGTCCTCCAGGAGCAGAAAGGGAGGGGGAGGGGAAGGAAGTGAGATAGATATACAGATAGACCCATATATTATTCTGCTCCTAATACGGCAGTACGTGCGTGCAGAGAACTCGCGATTGTTACTACCCCCAAGATAGCACGGCCACGATATAGAAACCCCCCTTCGCGTCCAAGCATCAACCCTTCCTTCCCGCGACGTGACTCTTATTTCCGGTACAAAGACCCTCCTCTTGTAACCGGCCCGTGTAAACACGCCCGAGTGTTACCGATAATAATGATTACGATGATTGCTAATTTAAGCGTGTGGCGTAAATTCCTGGAACGTACGAATGCGCGGCTCCTACTTGCACGGAAAAAATTGTTAATTTTATTACCTTTTTTATGAACAAAAGAAAGAATTAGGAACGTTTATGGACGAATAAGTTTGTTAAAAGTGCAAACCTTTTTCCGGTTGGGAATTTAATAGGATTACGCGGAATGTTTTATAAAACTGGCGGGACAAATCGATTTACGGATTTTGGTGGAAATACACTTTTCGGATGCCACGGCGACCGTAGCAAAGTAGGTCGCGACCGTTTGTCTGGGCCATTCCGATGACGCAGTTTATGGAGATAGCGTATCAGTTTTGTGGTTCCGATTCTTTACTGATGTTTCTTCGGACATTTTTTTTCTATGAAAAATACTTATTTTCCTTTTTAATTCTTCATAGTTACTTCAGGCAGAATGTCCAAAAAAAATGACGGTCAAGTCCCAACTAGATACATGTTTTGCGCTGTTTTGATCATATTTGGTACCAAAAAAAAAAAATGACTGTCATAGCACACCAAACATTTTCTGGAGTAAAAGAGGTCAATTGACGTAAAAAAAAAAAAAAAAAAAATGACCGTCACGAACATCTTTACAAGGAAGTAGCGAGTCTTCAACGTCGCGTCCCGGCGATTCTTCTCGCGCACTCTCGTGGCTGAGAACCACTGCGATAGGGCGCGCTGGTCCGTTGGTAGCCGAGACTCCGCGAGAAAGGGTTAAAGGAAAGGGCGTGTAACTCTCCGTTATCTCGCCGTGCTTCCTGCGAAGGGTGTGCGCCGGTGGTGGCGAGGCACGTCGGTTCTGGTTGCCGGAGACGTCGAGGGGTGCGAAAGAGGTGCTCGGGCGTCGGAACGTCGCGCCGTCCGTTCCTTCTCTCTGTGTACACTTCTCTCTTTTCCTGACCCCGCTGCTATTCGCTTCTGCTTCTCTTGCAGTCAAAAGAGCTCGGAAGCAACGCGAAACGTTTTCATGATTTTACCGGGCCTAATTGTTATGCATGGCGCGCGTCTCGGCCCTTTCTGCCTCTAAATTCCCGTCTGACTTCTCTCTGCTCCACAACGAAACGATTCGCCTCTTTCAGCCTCGCGGGCCGCGAGACGCGCAGCCCAAATATCGGCTTTCCTAAGCCTATAATTTTCTTCGCATCGTTCGGTTTTTTTTTTTTTTTTTCTATTTCATTTTGTAATTTTTTTTTTACTTTATACGAAAATTTCTTGAGATGAACTCCGGCGTTTCTAGACGTCCAAGGGCGGTGGGGGCGGCAGGTGAGGCCTGGATGGCGAGGGGAGGGAAACGTTGACGGAGTCCCGCCGGTGAAGGGTTGAACGTGTCCGGTCGGGAAATAACTTTCTTACCTACTTACAGTCTCATCTCCTGGAGGCAAACTGGGCGGCGAGGGCGTCTCGAGTCTTTGTATTCCTCGCGATATCCGTGCCATAGCTACGGTGTTTAATAAATTCTGGCCGGATCGAGTGTAACAAGTGTTCGAAAAAATAACAATCTTTAATCTAACGCGATGTACAGTCTATGAAAAAAAATTATAATTCGAACGTGCGCAAATAGATTTTTCATTAGCAAAAAAAAAATTGACTTCAGTCTGCCTTCCCACATTGATTTATCGATACTCACAGTGAGAATTCACATGGCTGCCTAATTCATAATGGGAAAAAAATATTTTACTAAAAAATAATTCGAATGAAAGGAAAGCAAAATTTGGCAAAAAAAAATGAACTTCAGTCTGCCTTCCCACATTTATTTATCGCGACTAACAGTGCGATAAATATAAATGTATATAAATGTAAAAACATAGGGTTATCGAATTGCTAATGGAAAAAAATCGAATAAGAGGAAAGAAAAAAGATTTTTCATTTGCAAAAAAAAATGAACTTCAGTCTGCCTTCCCACATTTGTGTATCGCGACTCACAGTGCAAAAACCCAGGGCTACCGAATTGCTAATGGATCCGTGTCACGAAATCTTCCAAAGTCAAAGTTGGACAGTAAAGATGTCACGAGCGAGCCAGAGCATGGGGGGGGGGGGGGGATTCGCAAAGAGCGCTAAAGGGTTAACTCGTGCGTGTCACGCATGATGCGACTGATCGTTTCATACACAATTTCCGATCAGCTTCACTGTGCGGGTTATCGCACGTGTTTCCGCGCCTCTGCGAAAGCCGAGATTGGAGCAGCGTTATAACACTACTCCACATTGCGTGGTTTACCCGAGTCCCCCCCGGTGTAACGTCGAAATCGTGAAACACGCATACGAGACCGGAGGGTAGTACGCGGTCGCTCGGTCTGTGCGCGTCCCCGCAATGCCTAGTCCCGATAACGGTATTTAAACTAGACTTACCGGAGAGACCCAAACAGCTGGCCACCGAACACTCACCTCTGTAAATACGAAAAGGCAATTTGTTAGTGTTACCGGCCCGACTCGTGAGACTGCCCAACATTGTAATATAATAATACATTATAGCAATAATAATAACAAGATGGAAATTTACTAAAGTAAAGTAGCTAAGCTATTAAAAATGTCAATTATTTTTTTACCAGAAACGCAGCTTGACAAGTTCTTTAGCGATGTCTCGAGGTAAAATGTATTTTTCTAAAAATAAAACACCTCGATCATCTTACTTCGTATCTTATTTTATCTGTTTTTTTCTGCATGCTTTAGTTTTTTTTATCTTAACTGAAGTTTGCTCTCGTCATCACGCGATTAAACGCATATCGTACATCGGCGGTAACTCTTAGTGTTTCGCTCGTTCCTTGCCAGATCGCCTGTGTCGATTCTCTTTCTAAGATATCAAAAATCTCGATTATTTTTCTAAGATATCAAAAATGTTGATTATTTTTCTAAGATATCAAAAATGACGATTATTTTTCTAAGATATCAAAAATGTCGATTATCTTTCTAAGCTGTTAAAAATGTCAACTATTTTTTTCCAGAAACTCAGCACGACGAGTTCGTTACCGGTGGTTTCGTGGTAAAATGTATTTTTCTAAAAAAAAAAAAACCACCTCGATCATCTTGCTTCGTATCTTGTTTTATCTTTTTTTCTTCTCTTTTTTTAAATCTTAACTAAAGTTTTCTCTTGTCACGTGCCTAAACGCAATTCGTACATCAGCGATAGCTCGTAGTGTTTCGCTCGTTGGTTCCCAGACCGCCCGCTCCGTTCCTCTTTCTCGCTCTTACGTCCCCGGCGCATCTATTTTACACGGACGTGCACATAATCCGTTGCATTGCGTGTTTCGATAACGTTCCGGAGCGGCAGTATTTTACACCCTGTAGCTCTCGCGCTCTCGCTTGCTCTCCCGTAGTTCGCGGCTTTCGTCCCGTGCGATGCAAACGAGAAACCGGCATTGTTATTGCGGAGGATAGGCGGCTTCGAGTCGACGATATCTACTCGGTTCTCCGGTTAGTTATTTGTTGCGTCATTATAAATTCAAGTTTCGCATTAATTCTTTCAATCAGCGACAGAAAATAATATAATCTTTACGCATACGGTAAGAACCCGCGGTGCAACGAGTGCGCATGCGCAACTTTCCGTCGTGGTCACCGCCAGTTTATGCGCTGGTTTTTCAAATTCAGCCACAGTTTTCGAGTCCTTTTTTTATCGGTTTAGAAATGTCAATCTCGATACAATATTCTCGGATAAAAATTAATTATTTAAAACAAATATAAATTTCCTTACACATTAATGTCAATTTTAACATTCAAGTGTGAGAAAACCGAAATGTTTTTCTTTAACTTTTCACCTTTTTAATAATAACAAAAATTTATATAAAGTTAATATATTTCCAACGGAAAATATTTTTTGAACAGTGTTGACAGCGAAATTGTGAACTGTTTAAACGAACCCCGGCGACCCATGATGTTTCGCCGTAGTCGCAGAGATTACGGTGCGCGTGCGTGAGATACGCATTAAGCGGCGAGCAGTGCGAATAGCGAACCGTACTGTACAGCGCATAGTAGCTCCACGATTACGCGCTCTCCGCGTCTCCCGGTGGACGCGGCGCGTTTTGTGTTTCTTTGTTATTATCAGGAACGTGCCGCAAGCGGCGAAACGGCTCGTTAATCGCTTCAACGAAAATACACATAGAAACGCCACGAGCTGGGAACGGCGAGCCGCCGCTCGCCCGTAGCACTGTATCGAGTGTTGTTGCTTCTGCTCATGGCACCGAGTTGCACAATATCACAGAGCCGGGCGGGTATGTCCCAATTTTTTTTGCTTTTTTTCCCCTCTTCGACATTGAAATAATAAATTTGCCTGCTCAGGAGCCAAAATTATCCCCATCGGATAAGACTAGATGAAGATAATTATCGGATGGGTTATTCCAAGGTTCAGCCCCGTCAGGCTCGAGACGTCGAAAGAGAGTAATTAATCACGAACGAGAAAGTACGAGTTTTAAGCTCGGAGTCGAAGAAATTAGGGTTCGTATGGATGTGAGTGTGTGTGGATTAGCAGGGAAAAGGGACGAATAATAACGAAAACGGGCGAGAAGCATCAAGGCGGGGGGCGATATCGCCGCTTACTCTCGCGAAATATACGTACACGTATTACTCTCAATTATCGGTTCCTCGTACCGCCGGAATATGTTGGCCGGGATAAGGCACTGCCGCTACGAGCCCTGACTATTACTCGAAAGTATACATATATAGGCTCAACATACATATATCTACATATATAGGCCCAACATACATATATCTACATTAGGGTGTTTCACAAAAAGGACATTTTTTTAATTATTTTGCTCCCACTTTTTTAAAGTCTAGATTTCGATCTCAAATTGAACCTCGCGAAAGGTGGTCTCTAGCAAAAAATTCTAAGAGGTGCCGCATTCGACGTTTGTACCCAAAAATGCGGCACCTTTTAAACTTAATTGTCAACGACCGCCTTTCGCGAAATGTTTTTTTAGATCGAAATATATAATTCTACGGGGTGGGAGATTAACTTTTTGTAATTTTTTGTAGTGAACCCAAAATACATATTTTTAATAATTTTTTTATTTGTAGTCTTTTGTGTTTAATACAAAAAATGGCAAAACGTTAAGCTCCCACCCTATAGAACTATATATATTAATTGATAAAAAAATCCAGCGAAAGACGGTCGCTGACAATTAAGTTTGAGAGGTGCCGCATTTTTTGGGTTAACCGTCGAATGCGGCACCTCTTAGGATTTTTTGCTTGGTACCGCCTTTTGTGAGGTTCAATTTGAGATCGAAATCTGTACTTTAAACAGGTGGGAGAAAAATTTAAAAAACAATGCCTTTTTTTGAAACACCCTAATCTACATATATGAACACAGGGTAAATGAGGGTACCTGTAATATCCTTTAACGTAACAAACGAATGGCGAACCATTTGCACAGTTTTGAGGGCATCTTTACATCTTTACCACTCACAACTCTACCAAAAACGCCAGCTCTGACAACTCTACCAGAAAACTTCTCTACCACCCGCAGTGTCGGAGTGATATGGCCGATCGCAAATATTTACTTACAGAGCTGCAATTAATAACGCTAATTCTGAGTGAATTACTTCAGTTCGTTTCTAGAGTTTGTTACGACTAAAATTTCAACATTCTTTAACGTTAAAGCTCCAATTTTCATTGTTTTAAAAACCATCACCCCGACTCTATATATCTATACATCTGTAGGTCCTACGCGTCTATAGGCTGACCATATATATTAATATTGATATTTACTGACGGATTACTCTTTTACAGTTTTATCAAAATAGAACATTTTAATAAATACATGACTTAGTTTGTTATCACATGTGTTCGCTTCTGGCTTCAAAACAAATACAAAATTAGATTATCATACTTATATACATAAGATACATATATACATCTATATATGTACGTATATATATATAAGGAACAACATACTGTGCGAGTACGAATCGGTGGACGTTCGGTGCTCGTAAGCGACGTATGCACGTTTGTGGATCGAGTATCCTCACGTTCGTGTGTTACCCCCTTGTGCCGTCCGTAAGCACACGTCGAGGAGAAACGGCGAAAAGTAAGAGAAGCGAATATAAAGGGGGGGGGGGGCGGAGGGAGAGAGGAAGAAGAAACGCGGAGGAAGCGCGTACGTATATGTACGAAGCGAATGGCTAAGAATAGGTTACCGTACAGACGGTCGGATATAGCTAGAACTTTGCACGCTTATAAGCGAGCGGGTCATTGGCATTAGGGGTTGGTGAGGTTTGTGCTTTTGCCGAGAGCGAGAGCGATCGAGCGAACGCGCCCGCTCGCACGATTTTCAATGCGAGGCTCGCGAACGAGCCACGGAACTTGTGCGATACTCAAGTTTCGCATGGACACGGATATGTTTGGTTGGGCGTGAATTTGCTCGCGATTAAAATGAACGGGGAAAAGGTAAGAGTCGAGGATTTGGGGGTGCGATGCGCGTCGCATGGGTCGTGCGCTAATCATCGCCGGGCCCCGATTGAGGTAGTCCTTGCGAATAGCGTTCACTTCGCATAAGTTTCAGGAAATAAGAGGGAATTGCAAACGCTTCTGGATGGTATAAAAATCTGAAAAAAATCAAGAATATTAAAGGTGCCGAAAAAATGAATTTTGCGTAATAATAATTCCAAAATGTTATCAACAAATTTATGCAAAATAAAATTGTTCAAGAAATCTTCCGGAAAGCTAACTTTTTTGTAATAAGAATTATTCGTTCACTTTTCTGAATGCGTATGCATTTTGTCAGATTTTTTAATTCACTTTGAATTTTGTGACTTTTCGCACATTTTTCCCATAAAAAAAATTAAAAGTGAATAAAAAATAAAATAAATGCGCGCCGCACAGTTGTTCTCGAAACACATAATTGGGGCATGCGAAATATATAAATACAGCTAAAAGAGATCGGAGGTAGGTACCAGATTTTTAAAATATTTCTTGGGCCTATGGAGACTAAATAATGTGCTCAGTGCCTCGTTATCTTTTTTCTTTAGCACGCATTCTCGCAATACACTCCACAGTATATTGGTCGGACTGATAAAAAAAATGCGGTCGAATCGACAAAAAAATTCGAGCCGGGACGTTAAAATAAATATTTTATTGGTCGAACTAAATATCTTAATATCTCAAAGGTATTTTGGTGATACAAAAAAGAATTGTCGACCTTACCGATCCTTTAGTTGTACCAACAAAATATTTATCCGACCGTCCCTGCCCGAACGTTTGGTTGATTCGACCGCGTTTTTTTAGCGTTCCCGGATCGTTAAAAGAAAAAGTTATGTTAATTCCCGGCCTTTCCGCTCGTACGAGAATACTTGATACGCCGCGTCACTCAATACGGAAATATGGTCTCTCGCACTTGAAAAACACCTGAACCCCTATATATCGAATGAAATATTGATGAATCGGGGACGCGATGTTTATTAATAAGTACGTCGATTTTACGACGAAATTAGTATCGGGTCATTCGGGTAACCGGTTCGGTTAGATATCGAACGTTCGATGTGTGAGTATCGCCGATCGATTTCTCGCTTCCTCCTCCGTCCCTCAGAAGTGGCGTGTACGTTTGCGTAAAATTGGTCTGACCTGTGAATAATAAGTTACGCCGTGACTAGAGTTCGTTCCATCGGTACCAACGATTTAAAAATGTCTTTAAATACCGGCAAAGAATTAATTATATTTGAACGCGCAAAGAATACATTTCCAGTCGATTAATCGCTCGTTGCCGAATCGACTCTACTTGAACTCCCACCAAAATATAAAAATAAAATAATAAAACTTCCGAGCAGTTCCAATTGAACTGCTCGGCCGAGTTTAACAGGCAATACGCGGATTCATCAAATTTTCAAAATTCTTCGAGCTCTTTAACAATGCAAAAGACTTAGAGCGTGACACGTCACTCAAGTCCACTTCGGTACATCCAGCCGCGTTCGATTGACATCTACAGAAATACAGAAGCGACTCCGCAATTTCAGCACAGTGCTTTTTTTAATTATTTTTTAACGACTACAATAATCTCTTAACGATAAGGTCTCAAAACACACATCTCATGTAAGGAGCAAGCTTCAACGTTGGGACATTGAGGAGGGTAAAAGGTTAAAGGTTCATTCCCGAGTTCGAAGTTGTCACAGAAATTTAGTTGATATTTTGTCGTTTCGCTTCAACGTCATCAAAGGGTTAATTTTTTATTCAATACCCATTTTTCAGCGATATTAAAACTTAAAGCGGGTCGCGTTCGTGCCAGAAATTAAATGAAATGTGAAGTAATTATTAAAATTTTTATTCTTAATGTACAATGCATCGTTCTCTTGCCCTGTGCAATTAACAAACTTGAGTGGGGCATTTCTCGTACACCGAGAGTACAGCAAAACCGGAGGTGAGTTCCTGAATTATACCGAAAAAAAATTGGGGTGAGAAAACAGAGATAGTTCATCATGTCGGCTGTATTCTCGTCTTCAGTACCGACTTTCTTACTCCTCTTTCTGCCCTGTTATTCCCCGAGTTTCTGCCTCTACATTCTCATCCTCCACTGCCCTTATATTCACCCTTCGAGATAAAAAAAAAAATACGGGAGAAACAGTCGTATTTCTACTCGACTGCGGAAACGCGCCGAAATTAAAAAAGGAATAACAAAGGGTGAGTCGACGCGCTCCTTCTGCAGACCATTGCAGTGTACAAACTCTTGGTCGATCTCGAGTTCATATTATAAAAAAAAAAAAAAAATTGGAATCGCCGATTACGTTATTAAAAACAATATACGGTGTTACAATGTGCCATTGTGCATTCACACGCTTTGTATTAAAAGTTTCTCTCGCGTGACTGCAAAAAAACAAACTTTTCTCGATTTCTACCGGTCAGTCGTAGCCGGGAGGGTGAGTAAAAAAAAGGGAGGGTATCAAAGTTGCGGGTTGCGATAAGCCGGTGGACTTTTGCACGGTGCATACTGTCGCGGAGCTGTCGACGACGATGATTGTCGCGGGGGAAGTCGAGAGGGCTCGTGACTCGGCAGTTGCTCTAATGAAAACAATTCAAGTTTATAATCCCCGTACGGGATTGTCGCGAGAGTCGGGGCATCGCAGTGGCACGGTTAATTCATTGGGCTTTTCACACCGGGACGCACGATCTTGGGCCCCGAGCGGGGCGTTCTTGTGTTCACGAACGACGTGCCAGCGGGTCAAGGAGCACATTCTCAGGAATATATTTCTCCGCGCTGTAAGTGAAGTCTTGCGAGAGGTGGGACGAGTGGTGGAGCGGGTTAAGGAGATGAAACTGCAAAAAGGACTGGCGTGGGGGTTGGAAAATGGCAGGGAAAATGACTCCACAGCAAAATGAGATGCTCGGAATAAAAGGGAATGACACAATGGAAGCAGTCATTGCGTTAGTTCTGGAAGAAGGGTTGAAGTGGGTATGTGGCGATAAAAAGACAAAAAAAAATTACTAAAAAGAATGAGAAAATGGGGCAGTTGGGCAAAATGGGATAATGGCCCAAAACGCAATTTTCCAATAGATTTTGGATGGTCGCGGTAGTGTTGAGTGAGGTAAAACGGGTTTGAAAATCCGGACAGTTGGGCCAAAGTTGGGCATCAAAATCTTTTTTATTGTGTAGCAAATCTTGAATAGCAAATCAATTATACATGTACCGTGACATATTCTCCACTTTTCCCCTGCAACATCGCAATGGACAAATTTTTCGAGTTTCCGCATTCGTCCCTCCATCCGGGAAGTTTATCACGCACGAGCCCGCGCTTTACAACCTTGGCTCCGCGGTATCAGCGAGAATCTCGCCGTCTATATTTCGCTCCGTCTCCTCTAATTGCACATGAAATTCGGCTCGTCGTGTCATTGCCGTCGCGGGACGATATAATATATACATCCCGGGCCTCTCCAAGCCTATCCGGTGTCTGGCTGCTCCGCTGAGCTCCGCAGCCCCTCGGGAGATGGAAGTGGAACCAGGAAGCCACGCTGGAATGGAAAGCATCGGAAGATAGCTGGAAAGGGTTGGAACTCGGTTAGGGCGGGGGCGGCGAGGACTGACGCGTTCTCATACCTACGAGCGAGTTTGTTAATTTGCCACGCGAGCACATTACGCCCGTTTAGACGCTTGGGCAAACAGAAATGAGAAAACTGAGAAGATACGACATTGCGCTCACGGTGTAGTATATATATCAGAGTGGAGCGCGATACTCCCGCGCGTTTCGGGTCTCTCCAACGTTTGTGTTTCCCGACGTTTTGTCTCCCATCGACCGCGACTCTGCAGGAACTCGGGAGAGGCGACGTCGCGATGGGCAGAGAGGGTAGGCGCGATTTCGAGGGCGGAAGAGATTTTCTCGTTCTTCGATTTCGCGAGGTGGAAAGAGGGGAGAAGAAGAGACTCCCTCCGACTGAGATCGCACCGAGGGTGCGAGCCGATGCTCCACCACTTCTCTCCGCACCTCGCGGTCGGTGTAGAAATAGAAATATTTTTGCGACTACCTCGAACTCTCTTTGCATCCTCAATATGCACACTTGATTGCAATGACAAATTTCCATTCTCGACAAAAGTTGTCGGTTTCGAGTTTGAACTTAAATTTTTTGTTGCTTTGACTTAATAAAATCAATATTTCTTCGTGTGCTAAAAGGTACTTGCTATTTGGTCGCTCGATGAAGTAAGTAAATAGTGTAACTTAAAATAAAGACTATTTGCCAAGTCACCCCCGTCTCCTCCATCCGTCCAGCATATTGGCTCTTAAAGTCAAAGTACCTAAAACGTCAGAAAGTGGGTATTTGGACCACAATGCAATCGTTTGGGCCGTAATCGAAATATGCTTTCGGCTATCTCGTCTTCCACGCAGGGAATGTTATTTTAGCGATATCGGGAAAAAAATACAAATTATAACTCAACATTAAAATATTTGCCAACTAAGCCCAGTCTCCTCATTTTCACTTATATGTGAAGTACCTAAAACGTCAGAAAGTGAGCATTTGGACCACAATGCAGTGGCTTACGTGCGCTTATATTCCTGACGGTATGACTTTCGCACAATTTCTCGCGCACGCGAGACCACGTGACACGGTGTATGCCGAAAGTCTTAGAAGAACGGGAATCGCGAGGCAGGACGGCGAGGATCGAGAGAGATTCGGATTTTTCATTAAGGAGCCGTCGACTCAGCTATCCGGAGTCTCAGCCGTGGCGGTCGAAGGGGGGTCGGGGGGGGGGGGGGGGGGGTTACGAGGAAAATAAGGACTCCCTTCTTTCCCTTCGCCGGCATAATACGGTGGATTAATACGCGCGAAATCTGCCACCTAAAAGTTATTAATGACTGCTCGGCGGTGGCGGCCGCTCCGCGACGCGTCAAAGATTTTATAAAAGAGGGTTGGCTTCGCAAGGTCGAGGCGTTCTTTCCGTCCTTCCTCGACCCAGGCCCGAAGCACGACAAGGCCGGTTGCAGGCGGAGGAACCAAGGCGAATAAGCCAGAGGACGGGGCACAAAAAAAAGAGGAGAAGAAAGCCGGAAAGCTTTGCAGCACCGTCAGCCGCCACCACCAATAATGAATTTTTTTCCGCGACGAACGAGTTGTCAATAATTACCGTCGACGAGCAATCACCGCTTCGTTTAATTATCAGAACGAGCTCGTCCATAAAATTAAATGAATAAATCTCTCGACAGATTCCCACCGATGCAATGCGAAATACGAGAAGTATTTTTTCCTACAAAATTATATGGTCAAAAAATGGGAAGAAATTGTAAATTATTCAGTCTCTTTGCCTGCAAAGTAACAAAGTTTTATAGCGACCGAACTGAAACTCGTTTTGGGCCAAACATGCTTTAAGAGAACTTTGGAACCCAACGATTGGATTGAGAAACTGAGTTCGATGGCAAATTTCCGCGAGTACTCGGTCCAGCTTTCTTGGACCAACGGATGACCGGATGTTGGTTAAACTATCTTTGGTTCGACCCGATTTAGAGGAAACGTTTTGCCAGCCCTTTTTGTTTCTCGGCGGTTCTGGCCCAAACATCCTTAAAGATAACTTTGGAACGCAACGATTGTACTGAGAAACTTAAGGGTTCAATGGTAAATTTCAGCAAATACTTGGTCGAGCTTTCTTGGACCATCGGTTGACCGGATGTTGCCTAAACTATCTTTGGTTGGACCCGATTTAGAGGAAACGTTTTGCCCGCCCTTTTTTCATCTTTTTTGTTTCTCCGCTTTTGCGTCAGCAGATTATAGCGTTTTGGCGCAAACGTTCTTAAAGAGAACTTTGAAATGCAACGATTGTGCTGAAGAACTTAAGGGTTCAATGGTAAATTTCAGCAAATACTTGGTCGAGCTTTCTTGGACCATCGGTTGACCGGATGTTGCCTAAACTATCTTTGGTTCGACCCGATTTAGAGGAAACGTTTTGCCCGCCCTTTTTTCATCTTTTTTGTTTCTCCGCTTTTGCGTCAGCAGATTATAGGGTTGCGCGTGCAGATTTGTACCGGAGGACCGTGGCGGCGTTGCTATGCAAATTGGAAAGATAATAATCGATTGTCGGTGTGGATGGTTGCGTTGATGGTCTCGCGGATGAGCATGCCAAACCGTTTGCCTGTTTCCCACCTGGACAACAGGCCGATCTCCCGCGCTCGCTCACTTTCACTACCCTATCAACCCCCTCGGTATCGCCCATCCCGATCTCCCTCAAGGGAAATTATATAGTCTGCCCCCTCCCCTCCCCCCGGCCTACCGGCATCGCATAGACCGTCAAATACCTTACCTGTCCCGCGTACGTATTCGATATACATGTACATATATATTTTCCATTCCCATCGAGTTCTCGCGACGACCAACCCCCCACGATCCTCGTCCTCAAAACTGGACAGCCGCGAATTTTTCTGACACTCCTGGACCATCTCCCTTGACCATTCCAGTTGAATCGTCTTTTTTGTTTTTTTTTTGTTTTTTTTTTTTCATGATCGTAGAGAGTCACCGAAGCCGTAGTATCAATTTATTATTTTTCGCGTGGGGTACGAGCAGTCGAAAAATTTAGCTGACCAATCATTTCCATCGGGAAAACTTTGAATGAAATCGAAAGCATTTACCGTCGATTTTCGTACGTTGGATCGTTACTGTACCGCGAAATATTTTGAGATAAATATGAGACCGCGAAATTGTATAATATCAGTAAACGTTCGGCTGGCCGGAGGATTAAACGCAGAAAAATAATTTAATTGGCGGGCGTTCCGCAAATAAATATTTAATCGGTCTAAATAAATATTTTAATTGATTTAAATAAATATTTTAATTGATTTACATACGTATTTTTATTGATTTAAATAGATGTTCATTTTAGATAAATAAATTATTTATCTGGGTGTAGAACTGTTTTGGAACGTTCGGCGAGAATTGATTTGGCTATTAGTTGAAAATTTTGCCACGAAAAAACTACGTGCCCGCGATCGAGCAATTAATAATGCCGGAAAGCCGAAATCGAAGAAAAGCCATCGGCGCGCATCAATCAGGCAGCTCCGAGAGATTCGCGCCGCCGCGTCCCTCGCCCCGGGAATTCCCCGTCGTACCGCGGTTTTCCCCGGCACGCCCGTTTTCATCTCCCGTTTCATTCGCCGGAGTGGCGCACCCGCTACCCGCAAGGTAAATCTTGTTCCTACTCGTGTTTTTCTTGTCGCATTATTCCCGTCTGTCTGCATCAGCTCCGCGAGCCCGGCGTCTATTTACCCTCCGAAACGATGCGCAGTTTGCATATGCCGATGCGGAGAATCTCACTGACCGGAGTGCACGAAAAGTGCACTCGCACGAGCTCGTACACTTTCGCGGTACTTCCGCGAATCGAAATGTCCCGTACTTTTATCATATCTTCACTGTTGTTCAACAGCAAAATTTCCATATATACGGACCGCGCCGAAAAATTTAAAAAATTTCCATTATTTTTCCTTATTTTATTCTGAATAAAAAAAAAACAGTTTCAGCCCCGTCGCATGTAAAGTCGCTTAAAACATATAGAACATTATAAAGTAAAATTATTGTTCATTGTACATAAAAATCCTTGAAGTTTATCAGATGTTCAAATAAGCGAAAATGTTACCAAGCATCAATTAAAAAAAAAGTTTCATAACCATATATCCTGTTTCAATGTTACAAATTTGTAGTTTGCATCGCAGATGAGAGAATACACTTTCGCGGTATTTGCGCGAATCAAAACGTCCCACACTTTTATCATATCTTCACTGTTGTCCAAGAGTAAAATTTCCATATTTACGGACCGCGTCGAAAGATTAAAAATTTTCCACTATCCTTCCTTATTTTCTTTTGCGAAAAAATGTTTCAGCGACGTCGCATATAAAGTCTACAAAAACACCGAGAAGTAAAATTATCATTCATTGTTAAAAAAAAAATCCTTTAAGTTTATCAGAAGCTGAAACGAGAAAAGATGTTACCACACATACACTTTTCAAAAATTTCATAACCATATCTTTAATTTCGATATTACAAACCCGAAACCAACAAACTTGTAGACGAAACTTCTCGCTGAGGAGAGAAACAATAATTATGTGTAGGTGCGAAGGCGTCGCCGTCAGCGACGTTGACTATTGCAATAAAATCACAATAGCAATAACAATTCCGACGCTTCGTAGAATACACGGATAGATATAGATATGGGCGACGCGAAGGGGGAAAAAGGCTTTCCACGCTTCGCTTCTTTGGGTATATTTCCCTCAACATTCCCTGTTTATCTCCGTTTTGTTGTCGCTTGTTTATACACCGTACCCGCGTCTCTTCGTTTCCTCGTTTGCCTTCTCTTCACCCCCCCCCCCGTTCCACCCTTTTTTCTTCTTTCTCACAGTTCCCCATTTCCTTGTCCGACTCGCTCATCGCCGTTGTTTGTATGTATCTTGGTGCGTGTACCGGTTATTGCGTCTCTGCTCTTCTCCGTCCGATCTTCGTCGTTCTCGCTCCGTTCCCTTTGATTCTTCGATTCCTCGTCTCTTTCGCTCGTCCTCCGTCGTCGTTTGTCGCGTCCGGCTCGCCCGCTCGCTGCTACCGCACCTCGTTCTCTTTCATCATTCCTCCACGCGGTTCTTCTGCATCTCTCTTTCGAGTCTCGTTTTCTCGCTCTCTCCCTCGCACTCCCGGCTCTCCCGCTGTTTCGCTCCGCGGTACGTACACACACTCTTCCTTCCTTGTTCCTCGCTTTTTTTTAATTCTTTTGTTATTTTTTTTTTTTTTACACTCTCGAGTCCATACCGCCTGCGTGCCTGCGCCAGCCTTCCATACTATATTCCGTATACCGCAAGCGGTGTTTACGTTAGAGATAAAGCGAGGAACAAACAGCGTGCGGCGCGCCGCTGAGTCGTTCCTCTCACGGCCATCATGGCAGAGTCCGTCGTCGAGCTGTGCGGTGTCTAACGTAGCCGGGGAATCAAGAGTCGACTAAAGCAGACGAAAAAAATGGTACAAAAAATTTTATTTTTTGTTTTTGTCTTTGATTAGAAAAATTAAATAAAAATAAGATTAGGCGTGAGAGAATTGCTATAAGAGCTCGGTCGTTTTTACCGGGAAACGATAAGTCAATACAGCAAAAACTGGTAAAGTGCGATTGAAAAGAATCCCGTTTCTGAAAGGATTTTTTAAATTTTTATATGTGGTCAACTCGATAGTTTTTGACCACGCTTCGATGGCTTCGATATAAGAAATTGGCACTCCGAAGTTCCACTTTGTATCGGGACCTTTTTTGTTTGTCTGTTTAATACCGATAAATATGTATCTTTTCTTACCGATTTCCTGTGGCAAGAAAGAGAATTGACACAACGGTTCGGTTTCCTTGACACAGATGTACGACACCGATATGAGCCAAAATACGGCGCTGTTGATGCAGCGCGATCGATCGTAGCAAGTTTATTGATTTATCTTCCGTCGGTGAGTCGAAACATTGTCGGGGCCGATTCGCCGCAGCCTGTAAACATGCACGATAGAACGAGAAGTTTGGGCGAAGGCGTTTGCGAAGATAGTCGCGTGTACAGTGCAAGAGGTGGCCAATGAAACTTTGCCCGTTGATAGTGAACGTTGTTTCAAATGGATTTACAATAACGAGACTTTGTTTGCCCGAACGCGCGACAAACGAACGGTTGTTCAGCGCAGCGCCCAACATGCAACGTCAATGTTATTCGGATCTCAGCCTTTGGTTCATCCGCTTCCAAAAAGCTGCCAGAAGCTCGATAAACGTAGTGTATTTCGACGGATAGGAAACAAAAGTGCTCCGACCTTCTTATGAAGTTGCCAAATCGCGTATGACAACACGCAGCCTCGAGACAGCCGGCGAGTCTGACCAGCATCAGCTGGATCGGAGGAAGGCCATGTCCAAGCAGTCGGGTCGTTGTAATCGATACTACAAACGCTTCTGCCCGCTTCTCTCTTATCGCCACTGTCGTTGCCGGGTCGCGATAAGCGCCGGCGGAGCTCATACGGATTCAACCTCTGGCTCCGCCAGCATAAACAGTAGTTCCGAGCACGCGACACACTATCGCGCCATTCCCGAAACTACCGCTTCAACGATGGTTTCTCTTTTTCTTTTCTTCTCGAGAGCGAGAGAGATTACGCAAATCAAACTTTATGACTGACCATCAAACCGACTTGATCCTAAAAGGCCGCGCACGAGTCTGGTGGACACTTGAGCCTGCAACTCCGCTGGTCTGTAATTTTCATGTTTCGCACACCGGCATGGCGCGGACATGTTGCTTACAACCCTATGTATCGACTTCGCCACGAAGAAACTCATAAATATTGATCTTTGGCCGAGCAGCGCAACGTTGAAAGCGGGTGTGGAAAGATCTGCGTGTGGTTTTCCTGGGTAAGATGGTTGGAAAGATGTTCTAATCCCAATCACGATTACGACAATGTAAGTGATCACTGTTGCTATGATTACAATTCTGATTTTTCGTCATCCAGATTGCGCCCAAAATTGATGATCCCACGTGCAGGGTGAAGTCAATGCGTGATCAGTTTTCTTCGTCCCAAGGGCGAAACTGCGTAGTATAGACATAAGTATTGAATTTTGGCGAGCAACGTTGAAAGCGAAGATCTGCGCGGTTTTCCTGGGTAAGATGGTTGGAAACATGTTCCAATTCCAATCACGATAACAACAACGTAAGTTATTAATTTTGCCACGATTAAAATCCTGTTTTTCATTCAAAATGTGCCGCAAATTGATTGTCCCGCCCGCAGCACGAAGTCGTCGCGCTTCCTTTCTCCGATGGCGTGATCAGTTTTCTCAGTCCCAAGCGCAAAACAGCGCGTTATGCTCCCCGCACGCAGCACTTAGCGAGACCGTGAAGAGTATCGTCTGGCTACTGTAAAAAACATGACCAGGGCGTGCGTACACACAGCCGCGACGTTACACTGCAGCTACTCCCGGTCTGGTCTCTTCCCGCTGTTGCTGGTCTGGGTTGCGCGCGTTGCTTACATTGCGATGAGTCCTTCGGGTTCCCGTAGGCGGATACACCCGGTGGTAGGGACGATGGCGTACACACGACGGGGTTAGCATTGTTGTTGACCGCGCGACGCACAGTAGACTGCATCTCGTGCTCAGGGGAAACCCCCAGAGCTTTCTCTCCCAACCACTCAGACTCCTCGGCGAAAGGGCTGCGCCTTGCCTGGAAAGTCTGCGGAGTCTCGGTTCACCCTCCGACGATGATTTTTTTCCCTCGTCTATCCCGTGGCCGGAGCTCCCGTTGAGCGCGCAGTTGCACCGTGGACTCCGCGCCAACGCCGCTCCACGAGGCCCAGTGATAATGCATGAGGGCCAAATTGAAAAATTATCACACCAAAGCTCCTGAGGGTGTTGCGTGGCCCCCGTAACCCGTCCTACCGTTTCGTTCCTTTCGGCCCCGGTGTTGTTTAGAAAGAGGGTGCAAAAGCACCGCCTGTCCATAGGTGCGTCGGAGCTCCATGCGTGTGTTTACGTACACCACGCTCATTCCAGGAATTCGCCCTCGCGATGCTCCATAAAAATGGGCGCGTCGAGTGGTCCGCTTTACTTGTTCGTACTCCACATCCGCGACTGCACCGTTTATCCTCTGTATAAAACACCGGGGCAAAAGTTCGAAACCCCTCAAGGAGGGTGCGATGCACTCAAGGAGCGTAAAAGCTCCGTTGCCTCGAAGAGTACATACTATATCTTCCATATAACATCCGTGACCCTTCATGCAAGAGACCGTTGGCAGGGCGGGGGCCGGGTGGAAGAGTCGGAGGGTGTCCGATCGTCTGCCTTCCCATCCGTTCCCTCACTTCTTACATACCCGTGATGGCCCCCGGGGGTCGAATAATTAGGGCCGATAAGTCACGACGCAACAGCCACGATGTATTTCTTCCACGGGTAAAAGGGATGCACCGGACTGACGTTGTTGCTCGTAGGAATGGAGGTTAACCGACCTCCACACAACTGCACGCTGCAGTTGTGTTGACGATTGGCCAGGGGGGATTCCCTCCGCCGTCCCCGCCGATCGAGCCGAAAGTTAGAATCGCTCGCGGAAAGGGTGCACCGCTGTGTACTGTTATACGGGGTGGAGTGCCCCGATGCCTCGCGGTGTAGAAGCAACGAAAGGAAATGGTGTGGGATCGCGTGCCCATCGCCCATTACACCCGGACAGACTTAGCTTTGCCGGTAGCATGGCTTCGCGGTTCCTACTTTCGAGTTGCTTGCGCCCTCCCCGTCGATGTTCCACCGTTGTTTCACTCCCTTCCAGAGGCCCGGGGTGAAAACAACCCCTCCTCGTCCTCTTCTTCACCTTCTTCTTGTTCTTCTTCTTCTTCTGCTTCTTCCTCCACTTCCGACTCTGTCTGCATCGCACGTAATTCCTACGTCATACCCGCCGAACTGAACTTCATGTTGCTGTTTGTGCTGTAATTTTGACCCTCCCCGATTTCCGCTTTTCTTACGTACGTGCCCTGAGAGCCTCTAATTCGCGTAAATGGCATGAAAATATGATAGATGTGCACGTACACTATCCTTCAACAACAGTTCGTACCTTGCCCATGGTATAACATCGCAGCCGCCTCAATCGATAGTCCATGGAATTTAATGTTTACGGTAGGTTCCCTCGATGAGCTGAGAGGCGCACGTAGGGTCGTTGTTTTTCTTTCCGCGATTATTTATCAAGCGATTCTTTCTCGCGGCTGGAAGCCTTCCAAGCGACCAATTGGATTTACCCATCGGACGAGAGGAGCCTTGTGTACATAACGGAGTGTCTTCTCGTTTTCCCGGAAGACCGGAGACTCGCGTGCATTCTGGAAACGAACGAGGATGCAATTTTCCAAATTGCCAAAACAAGATTACTTTCTCGGGACGTCTCCGAGCTCCGGGTGGATGCGCAATGAGGCTGTATTGCCCCGCAAACGAAACCTACTCGATTATCGAGCCGAAAAAAGAATGTGCCATTCGTACCCGACTCCTCCCTCTGGCAGAGTCGGGTTTTATTAACTCGAGCGTTGAAGCTGCGAAATTCGTTATCGGGAGTCCGCTGAAACAGAAAGAGGAATTACGTTCGACGTGGTTCGTCTCTGCGCGAGGGTTTGTTTTTTTTGTTTTTTTTTCGTCTTCCTATTACTTTTTTTATTCTCCGGCGCTTCCGCGGTGCGCGCCTCGAGCGTTTGTTCATAGAATCATCGGACACCGGTCGAAACTCGGATAGAAAAGAGTCTCCGTTGCGGTGGTCGATGCGTCGTTGCCGCCACGTGCTGACGTGCACGGATGAGTTGTTTTGATATCGGGACTTCATACACCATTAGGTCCGCCCGACGATTATTTCGGGGACACGCTGCTGGACACATGACAATGTAACGCGACAATACTGCTGGACACACCGGGCTCGTCGCGTCTTTCTCTCCCTTCACTCTTGTCCTCGTTCTTCCACAATGTTCTTCCAAACGGTGGGTCTGTTCGGTCTCGCTTCGCGTCAACCCCTTTTTTTCCTCACTCGGTTTTCGCTGATAGCCAAAGTCCGCCGCAACGTGTTGGCGAATCGAGAAGAAATTCCCATCGTGCGCCACCGTTTTGTATTCTATCGCACCGACCCCAAATATATTCGTCAGGCCTGACAAGATAACATTCGCCGGAGGAAGCTCCTTTCCCACGGAAAAGCGGGGGATAGACAAAACAACTGAATTTCGGTCAAGTTATTGGGTAAAAAAAGGCCATCATCGGGCCTCCCAGCCGGATTAATCGCAGCGCTGCTATCCAGACGTCTCAACCCTGCGAAATGCTCGAACGCCCTTTAATATTCAACTTGGAAGTTTTGAGGTCCGCAAAAGTTCGATGCGGTTTTCTCGGTTCTCGCTTATCGCCGGGCGATAATCTTCTCACGGAGATATAACGCAACGAGAGAGAAGGAGACGCTAGACAGAAGAGTCCGACCAGCACCGGCGTGGTTTAAGGGGAGCCATGTATATATACAATACGAGCCATAACGCGCTAGGGTGGCTCGCCGAGCTTTACGAACTTCTTCATTCTCCCAGCCATCCCCGCGCAGTGTTGTCGGGGGTGTTCGAGCGAATTGAAGTAACAAGCTCCCAGAGGACAGTTTATGCTCGATGTTCCGTCTGCGCCAGCTCAACTTTCGACGAATCTCCGAAAAGAGAGCGGAGCAATGTGTGGTCGACTGTTTGGACAGCTTGTTTCAGCGATCGCTGCACTGTGCGCTTTTTTGCGTCGTAAAAAGTGTCCCATCTTCAGTTTCGAATGATCGAACGGCTCCCACTTGGTCGGTTCTGATGGAACTGATGTTTCCCTCCCACCCAACACCTCGCGTTAGGTTCGCTTCGATCGTTAAGTCACTCTCGTGTGACTTTGATCAACTTGCTCCTGGGCTTGCGGCCCAGCGTAGGACACCAACGACTTGCCAACACCCCGCAGGCAACGACACTTCTTACGGGTGCGGTTTCCAAGGGGCATTGTTTGCCCTCTCGAACGGCACGATGAGAAATGGCGAGCATAGATCCTCCTGCCGCATCCCAAGTAGGCACGGAGAGAGAGTCTCTTGCGCGACCGTCAGACATCCCGCACAATGACCATTTGTTAAAGTCCACTTGTACGCTCTACTCCCGCCGACCAATGTCGTTCCGTTCGGTGTCATCAATCAGGACTCGCTCATATCCTCATCGAGACCTCGAGCCCAGTCAATCGTGCACGCTGCGTCGCTATTCGGCGTTATAGTAAATCTGTGATGTTTACCTTTTGAGTTAGGCAAAATCGATTGGAAGCAAGATGTGATCCCTATGCAGCAGGTGCATTGCCATTGCCGGTAAATCGAATCCTCGGACATTGAGTCGATTAGTGTAGCTTTATCGACGGATCGTTATGATTTTATGATAAAGTTCATTAATGTTCAATTAATGTAAGTAATGTCGGAAAATTGAAGTTCCTGTACATTATGTTTACAATTTAATTTTATAGTGCGCAGTACTTTTATCGAGTCATTGAGCTATTTTAGAAATCAATATTTGGTCCCGGTGCTGAGGAGTATTTTAGATACTTGATGTATTTCAGGTAATAGAAATACGTACTTTAAGTCCTCAAATACTTTCCTGGTATTTTCAGTACTTTTTGGGCCCTTTAAGTACAAAATACAAAATACTTTTGGGTCTTCTCCATATTAGAACTATACCATCCGTATTGATTTTTAAGAGGTACTTTAAAAAGTACTTGAACGAAGTACTTATAAATGTATTTTAAGTACAAAAAGTATTTTATATTTTAAATGCATGTAGTATTTTGTATTTTGAGCATTTTCGATTGTTTCGAGCTGGGTGAACGCAGCTCTGTTTGGTCCATCGTTTTGGGTTCTATGTGGTCACAAAAATCAATGCGATCAATTGCGATTCCTTTGTCGAGCTTGCACTCGACAAGTGGACGCAGTATTGACAACGAAATTTTAACCAGCTGTAACGAATGAACGATAATGATGCGGTGTGAATGCGTCCGTGGGTTTCAGCGTTATGTAACGCGGACATGAGTGGCAGGGGCACGCATGGTTTCGTTGCGGACAACGAAACGAAAGATAATTTCACTGGGGGGAGATTTGTGAATGTATTTGCGAATTAATATCCCTCGGCTTTGGAATCATATATTCGATTAATTTTCCGTTCATCAACGGTTAATCGGATTTTTTGTCCCGCTGACGCCATCAATCTGGCAACCCTCCGCGTACATAGCGAATGCGAAATTCCAGCGATTCCTCTGTGTCGCCGCTTTTCTCTGTCATTCTCGGGGACGAATCACTTTGTCGAGCCTTTTGCTGCAATTCGATACATCAGTCGTCCACAAAAATAAAACACTCGTTCGAGGTATTTTTTTTAATGAATGTATACACGCCCGCCACCCGCGCATTCGTTGATTGTACGCAACGAAACAATGCGAAATATGCATCGTCGAATGCGGCGGCGCGCTGCAGCCGAGTTATTGCAATTTTTCGCCAAATTGCGCAGAATATCGTGAGCGAATGGTGCGGTGCAAAGTGATTGGGTGACATTTTTGAGCACTGAGTCATTTGATTTACAAACTGAATTTATCAAAGCTACGACGATAAACGATTCCGAGAGCTTCGGTGCATTCACGCTCGGAGCAAAACGTTGGTTGACAAAAAAAAAAAAAAAAATTGTATCGCAGTATCCTATGAACGAACGTTGTTTCCTGCTTCTGTTGATTCGTTGGCGTGTTTACCCTGTGTATATCCATGCGGCGATCGCTAACGCTGGATTACCGGGTTATTATCCCTCGATAAGTGGCAGCTGGTCGGTTTACTCTGGATCCTCGCCTCTCCTCATCTACCGCGATCCCTTCTGCACCCTCCTAGCAAGGAGGGCCAAACATCGGGGCAACACGGCGAATACACACCCGAACTGGCAAGACTCCGGATTGCCCGGATAGCGCATGCAAGTGGCCGTCTCCGACCCTGCGAACTCTCAGACTTAGTTGGCCTCCCCCGAACTCCCGGATTCGACCCTCCTAATTAATTTATAACTATATAGGAGTCTCGAGCCTGTTACCATATACATATATTTTGCGCCGAGGGTCGAGGCTTCGAGTCGAGCTTCGCAAATCGGTAGTCGTTCCTTGCCGATCATCGGGACGTCGAGTAAAACTCCAGCTTTTATCAATATTTTCTTGATTCAATACTTGATTATACACCCTTTGATACCCAGCATCCTGATACGTGGTCGTCATAAAGCAGTAGCTATTTTATTTATTTATTTATTTATTTATTTATTTATTTATTTATTTATTTATTTAATTATTTATTTATTTGTTTATATATTTATTTATTTATTTATTTATTTATTTATTTATTTATTTATTTAACGGGGCCAAGCCCCCTGATAAAAATGATATACCCGTATAGTTTCCCAATAACAATTTTTCAATAACAGGTGATAAATATTCTCTGACTATTTTTCGTAAATCTATTTTGGCTCTTACTCGAATCGAAATTGTCCAATTGGTTCGTCGAAGATATGTTCGCTTGCGAGGGAATTCTGCGGATTGCCGATCGGTAACCGACCATCGTCCGAGAGGCTGTCAATGTTGTCGATAAATGAATCTTTATTTTTCATCGCACTGCCCATCCCATCGTCCCATCCCAGCGCCGAAGAGTGGTTCCTTAAACCATAAAACAACTTCAACCCAATCGAACACGTTCGAGTCTACCATGAGATAAATGCGATAAGAACTGTTCGGTGGTATTCGAATTTGCTCCGCGGTGGTTCGAGTCGCGGGTCTGTAGGTACGATCCGGGCTGATACAAATTCAAGAAGGTAGTTAGAGGGTGGTTAGCGAGGCTGTTCGAGGTCGGTAGGAGGAATCCATAGATTGGCCGGGCGGGCGCTCGCGCTCGCCCCGCTAACAATCAGCCGTAAATTATAGCCTCAATATCCATTGTGTACCCTGCTCTCCGGGTGGAGCTCGTGGCTCGGTTGAGCCCGGAGAGCCTAACCCCCGAAGTCTGAGGCCAAGACTACCCACACCCCCGGTCCGTGTGGTGAGAGAAGGGTAACCGGCATAGACGCCAGAGAGACCGGCAAACGCCTCGAGTGCAAGAGCAATATGGCGAAGGCTTTAACGCGAGAGCGAGAAAGGAGGGAAGGGCTATATAGGCTGGGGTGTACGGTCTGCTACTACTAGCTGCTCCCGTACCACCGGCCCAACTGTACCAAGAGATATGTATATTAATGGGGCAATCTTACATAGTTTTGTTTACCTTGCCATTCTCCTGGTGCGTATACAATTACTATGCCCGCGGTCCCCACTTGCGGGAAGGGCGGCTGCCCTGCCGTAGCTCTGGCACTCCAACTCCTCTCGCCACACTAGCTACCTTCAGAACCTCCGACCCACCCTCACCGTCCGTTCTCTATTGCCAACCGTTCTCCTTGGATAACGGAGCCGCGCTGGCGAACGTACGGGGTGGCTCGCCGGTTTTCACGCACGCAGAAGCCCCCCGATCGTCCAGCTTGGTTTTCCCATCGGGATGTCGGACTGAAGACGCTGGCTAAACGAAGATCATGAGGTGCGCGAGACAGCGAGAGTGTCTGCGGTATTCGTCATTGAAGACAAGGCGAATCCCTACTGGCTTCTCATCCCTGGAACGCATCCTATCCGTCCTTCCGGTCATGTCACTTTGCTCGACGAGGAAAAAAGAGCGTTACGATGCCATCCTGAGGAATTACCCTCAAGTACGCCACGAGCGAGAATGCCACCTTACGCCGGATCCGTCACTGATATCACGCTTTGACTGATCTTCGGTACACCGAGTACCTGCTCATACCTAAACACACACCCATCAGCATCGTAAACGCTCGAACCGAGTTGCTCGAAATTCGTTCGAAGTAATCAATATCTCAAACTCTCGTCCGCTCCACCTCGTCTCACTAGGCGGGAAGATATATGTCGCTAGGATGTGGGCAAACATTGTAAATATAGTAGACGGTTGCATTGTTACGTGACGGGAGAGAGCGCGGGAACGCTTTTCGCGATGGGCTCGACGCCGGAGACGCGCCGAAGTGAGGGAGAGGGAGGAAAGTAGTGGCGCAAGAGGAAGTAAGGGAGGCGAGAGACGAAAGGGGTAGCCGGTGGAATGGGTAGTAGGGAAACGGGGTTCATACGAGGGCTGGGTGGATAGAGAGGAGGAAGGGGTGGAAAACGAGGAAGGAAAGGGGTGGACAGCCGGACAAACAAAACCCTTGCTGCTTCATTTCTGCCCGTCTGGCCAGACACCGACCCTTCGTGTATTCCCGTATACATGTATGTGTTGTGCCCACCAGCGAGCACGTTTCACATACGTGCAGGGTACACACACGTCGAGGCATTGGAGATACACCGCGTGTGTGTCGACGCTGCGTCCGAGGGCCCGAGTGACTAGTCGCGTTTCCGTTCTCTGCAAACCACCCTCACCCTTCCCCCCCCCCCCCGACCCCCGCCGCGTGTCCGTTTCGTCATACTCATACTCGTACTTTTCCGTGTTACTTTTCGAGTTCGTTAATTAACGGCTTCGCTTCGACGATATAGAGGGTTCGAGTCGTTCCGCGCAGTGTTTCGAATGAACTCGCGATGGTAACAAACTCCAAGGATGACGACGGATGCGTGCGCCGGGGCGGGGATGTTGTTACTGGCTTCGACTTCTATATGGACGGACTCGCATCCGGAGCTAAATAAACTCTCGGTCCTTTGCCTACCGATGTTTTACACACGCCCGTCGGCTGTTTTTTTTTCTTGTTAATCTTTTTTTTTTTTATCCATCCGCAGCTCTTATAATAAGTCACCTTTTGTAAGCTCTCGCACACGAGAGCATCAATGGATTAATGTCGCATCGGTTATTATTTCAACGCTCTCCTCTCATTCGTATGTTACAGGTCAGTGGTGCATTGTTCTTCGGCGACTGAGAGAGAAAGAGATAGAGAGAGTGACGCTGACATGGTTGATATACGTGAGTTTCTATGGCAATTTAACGTAAGGGAAAACTACGATTTAAAAAGACATTACGGTGAGAGACGTCGAATGGATTTTGTTAACCGGAAGAAACATTTGGGTTTTTGGGTTTATCAGTTTTTAGGTTTTTAGGTTTATAATCAATTTAGATGTCGTTGACGATTTTGATGGTAATGTGTACATATGTATGTATTATCAATATATACATGCATGTATATGTACATTTATATAGGGAAGAAAAAATGTCCTCAGCGTTTCGCTAAATTTTTCGAGAAAATTTGAGAATTTTCTTGAATTCCGGGGAATATCGGTGAAGAGAAACGTCAACGTTCGCGACAACATGGTTGATATACGTGAGTTTCTATAGCAATTTAACGTAAGGGAAAACTATAGTTAAAAAAAATTACGGTGAGAGACATCGAATGGATTTTGTTAACCGGAAGAGAGATTTGGGTTTTTATGTTCATTATTATCGATATAGATATCATTGAAGATTTTGATGGTAATGTATACATATGTATGTATTTTTAACATATACATACATACACATGTACATTTATATAGGGAAGACGAAATGTCCTCAGCGATTCGCTAAATTTCTCGAGAAAATTTTAGCATTTTCATGAATTCCGGAGAGCATCGGTGACGAGAAACGTCAACGTTCGGGACGCTGACAACGATAATGGCGTTTCTTGTGTGACTGTGTGTAGAACATCGCGAGGGATTGTCGAAAGTTTTGGGAAATTTCGCAGCATAGTCGGGGGCGATTCGAGATATCGAAGATGCAGAGCGGTTTACGACTTTTGAAGTATTATGCCACTGGATGGAGCGTGCATACAAGTCGGTGGGGTGTATCGTTGTCGTACGCTTCGGGATCCACGCATCGCGTCTGTGTGCGCGCCTCGAATATTTTCCCGGCAACCCCTTCGTAGCCGAACGATTTATCAGAGAATGGGACGAAATCCGGTGACGTCGATCCGAGCACAGTTTGTAGAGTCGTTTGGTGCTGTGTCGTACGAGGCTCTTCCTGTCATATTCGATTCTATAGATCGAAGGGACTCGCTTCGGAAAAGAAGTTTCAGGGGTGGGACGGATAATGCCGTAAAAAAAGGAATAAAAATCGTAGGCATCTAAATTGCTTATCGCAATTCAACTTCCTCAGGCATTTCTGTCTTCATGCAACAAGAATTAATAAAAAAAATAACCATAATTGACGAGGGAAAATTATGTAAATCTATAGGTGTAACTCGTTACGGAAATTAGTTTTAGCGTAAAATGAAAAAAGTGTCACTCTACCTTAAAACGCGCGTTAACGTTCAAAGTAATTGCAAGCTTCAACCGAAATTTAATGCATTAAACTGATGTAACAAATTCCATTCCCTCAGCAAATTTTGTACCCTTCACCGATGAAAAATCGACTATGCTTTCTAACTCGCCTCCAAAATCTCCCAAAAAAAAGTGAACCCAACCACATTCACAGTTTACAAAAAAAAAAAAGAAAAAAAGTGTTTCCGCATGCAGCGCGCAAACTGCGAAGCGCGCGCGAGCCGCGTACGTTTCTCGTGCTTCCCCGCCTCTCTTTATCTCACGACCCATTACTATTCTCCTAATTAAAATGTAACTGAAATTGTTAACGCTCGGTGGCGGCGAGTGTCACACGGGCCGTGCGGCGTTCAACGAGAGACAGAGTTCGGTCTCGGTGCCGGGGTAGGTGTGGACGGCACGTGTGTTCGTACCGGTGCGTTCTGGTCGGCGCGAGTACCGGATATACACGTGCCAGTGGCGCTGTCCATTCTGGTCTACACCCGTAAAATGTGTACGTTCGCCAAGCGTTCCCGGTTCCACCCTCCGCGCGCCTACCCGGGTCTCTTCGCAGTTTTTCTCACTTCCACTCTTCGCGCCCCCTCGTTGTTATTTTCCTCCCTCGATCTCTCCGTCCCGTTCTCGCGACGCTTTTTCCGCAACCGACCTCACCCCCGGCGCGCGCGTGTATCAGCCGCTTAACGTCGCTATTATATTCCTCTTTTTCCAGCCCCGTGCGTACCTGCTTGTTTTTTTATCTCCCGTTATTTCTTCTTTTTTCTTCCCCCCACCCCCCGGTTCGCTTTTCATAATGCCGGGCGCGAGGGCGGTCGAGAGCCTGGTCCGGGCCAGCCCCGACACCCGGAGACTTAGTGCCAACCGATAGATATGCATATACACACCTTCCCGATATTATAGATATATATCGTGGCTTGTATCCGCGCTGTACGTGTGCAGGCTCTCTGTACATGAATACCCAAACCCAGCGCCTGCCTTAATAACAATTGGCTATAAACTAGTTTCGGAGAGAGCGGGCGGGAGGGTTCGTGGCGGACCGACCGGCCAAACGGGCGCGGGTATTATCGCGATATTATTCGCCGTGGGGATGTTCGGGGCCGCGAAAGGACGGGGCAGCTCCGCGAGGAACTCTGCGGGGCTCGCAAGCTCCGTGCTTCCATAGCCCCGGAAACGATCGCGGCCAATGTGTAGGCTCACTTCTCACTCCTTGGTCCATATAACAACCCCCTATCTACCGCGCACAACTCGTCTCACTTTCTACGCTCAGAGCTTTCAGCACACTCGAACGGTTTCCCATACCGACCGCAGCGAGGGCCAAGAACGCCCGTGATTGAACGCTCGGTTTATTGCAAACCCTTTATTGCGTGTGATAATTATTTTTTGTTTTTTTTTTCTTCTCTGGGAAACTCTTCGGAGAGGTCGTTCATAAGGTAAGGTAGAGGGGGTCTTATCGGAACACCTGGCAAGTTGAAACGGACCCAGTAAAAAGAAGAGATTCAACGCAGTGAGTGTTTTGCACTCAGGATTAGTCAGCATACTGATGAGTAATTCCTGAGACTACCATCCTCACTGTTTGGTATTTCGTTTTTCTACTGGGTCTGTTTCATTTTGCCCCATGTACCTACTAGCGCCGATCTACAGTAGTAGGCAATTGAAGTGGAACAAGGTGATTTTGGCGTAAGTATACGTCAAAGGGTCCAACTTTTACAAAAACTGGCGAAAAATATCGTGTTCCACTTCAATTGCCTACTACTGTATCTAACCGACATATTTCTTTCTCGACTGGGACAGCCGTTTTCTTGGATTCGGCGAACTTCGTACGGTTCGAATTAGCATACCAGAATGTGGATGAATAAATAAAATTGTACCTAAAGTGATCTCCAAGAGCAGCTTCATCGGTGGAGCCAAAAGAAAATTCATCACAGAAATCCATATGACCATTGCAAGCGAAAGATGACATTTTCTCAAAAGAGGACATTTTCTCAAAAAAGGACATTTTCTCAAAAAAGGACATTTTGTCAAAAAAGGACATTTTGTCAAAAAAGGACATTTTCTCAAAAAAGGACATTTTCTCAAAAAAGGACATTTTCTCAAAAAAGGACATTTTCTCAAAAAAGGACATTTTCTCAAAAAAGGACATTTTCTCAAAAAAGGACATTTTCTCAAAAAAGGACATTTTCTCAAAAAAGGACATTTTCTCAAAAAAGGACATTTTCTCAAAAAAGGACATTTTCTCAAAAAAGGACATTTTCTCAAAAAAGGACATTTTCTCAAAAAAGGACATTTTCTCAAAAAAGGACATTTTCTCAAAAAAGGACATTTTCTCAAAAAAGGACATTTTCTCAAAAAAGGACATTTTCTCAAAAAAGGACATTTTCTCAAAAAAGGACATTTTCTCAAAAAACTAAATCATTATTTTATTGAATGATTATTCGCTTCACTCGATTTAAAAAAATGTATTGTACTAACTAAATAACGTTTTTGAACGCGGGTGAACGCACCTTGGTTCATCCAACATTTTTTCTTTAGTGCACCAGCCTATCCTCGGCTCGCCGCTCGAGTAACTCTTAAAAAGTGGCAGGGAAAGGGAAACGGGTATACAGGACGAAAACACAAGGATGCTGAAACGTTAAACGGCATTCTCTCTTCTCGGCCTGGTCCTCTGCACCAGCGATTCCTCCCCTCGAACGGGAAAACGACAGCGAGAGCTTCGGGTCCCGCGAGCACTTATTTCGCGTTAATTCACCCCTCAAGACCGTCGTAAGCGCGGGTCGGACGGGCTTCCGCAGCTCGGAGAGCCACCCCGTGCCCGAGAACGTTTGGCCTTTTTTCTCACGTGCCGCGAAGCCGTTCTCGTTAAGCGGCTGCTCTCTCCTCACTCCTTCTGACGGCCCTCCTCTCCGCCCGGTAAGTGGGGAGCTGTAAATTCATTGACTGACGAAAATACACTTGGAATTCCCTACGGGAGAATTTCGCTCCGGTGAGCGAAGGACGGAGATGGAGCGAAACAAGCGAAGCCGGAAAAAAAAGGACGATGAGGTTCGACCTACTCTCTCGACACCTCTCGCCGCAACCGAGGGAATCAGAATAAATCCTCTTAAATACGTAAGACGCGATCTTTCTCGGTTTCCACACAATAAACGGACGGGCGTGAAAACAAGATGAATCAGTCGCTGCGATGCTGCAATAATTAATCGTCTTTCTCTGACCTATGAAAAATCTTAACTTTTGGAATTTCTCGAAATTATATCGAGTACTAGAAATTAAAGGCAATCCTTGCTCCTTTGATACTTTTCAATGGAGCAAGAAGACTGCTTTGGGACGATAGAACAAAAATGTCTGCCACAGTGCGTTTGATAAAATGAAGGTAGAATAATTGGGTAAAAGTTCCTCCTTTCGCTGGACGTCTTTACTTGGGTCACCTACGTGGAGGTGACCCGAATAAGAATAAATTCTCTTGAATATGTAAGCCGCGATCTTTCTCTGGGTCCACATAATAAACGGCAGGGGCTGAAAACAAGACGAATCAGTTGCTGCGACGTTGCAATAATTAATCATGTTTCTTTGACCTATGAGCGAAACCTCAATTTTCGGAATGTCTCGAAATTATATTCAGAAAAAGAAGAAAAAGAAATCGTATCGTTCCTACACTGATAAAAGTGCGGTTGAGCCACCTAAAGATTCGGGCAGGGACGTTAAAATATTTTGTTGGTACAGCTTAAAGATCGGTCAGTTCAACAATTTTTTCAATGATTTAACCGAAATATTTTTGACGCGTTAAAATATTTTGTTCGATCAACTGAACATTTACTTGAACGTCCCCACTCGAATCTTCAGTTTCGAATTTTTTAGGTAGTGTAGAAATTAAAGGCAATCGATACTTTTCAATGGAGCAAGCGGACTCTTTCGGGACGTCGGAGCAAATATGTCTGTCGCCGTTTGTTCGATAAAACGAACGTGGAATAATCGGGTGAAAGTTTCTCCTTTCGTTGGATATCTTTTCTCGGGTTACCTACGCGGTAGCCGGTAAACAAGCATCGCGACATAATTTTCTGTCACAACAATGGGCCACGGGCTACAAAAGGCTTAGGCCAGAAGAGAACGGAGCGAGGAGGAGAGAAGTTGAACGCCGGCTAGTCTGCGCCGCGGTATTACTGTGTGTATGTACCGCGTTGGTGGACAATGAGAACGCTCCGGTTTTGCCGGCTCCCGCAATGCCATAAATTGATTTGCTGAAGCGGTTCCTGAAAAAGCTTTGCCCGACTACCAGGCGGTTCCCCCGTGCCTCGTCGACTGCACGCCGCTGACCGGACCAGACCACCGGTGAAGCGCCGAGCTTTTCCGTGCTTATAAGCAAAAATTACGTCTAAAAAAAAAAAGAAAAAAAAGACAAAAGCCCCGTGCGGTTAATGCGGTGAACTGGATTGTATTTATGTTGTATAATTACATACGAAACTCGGCGAAATTTTATACAGCGACAGTGAATGTCTATTTTTCTAAACGTTTTTTTTGCCCTTATTCTCGAAATACAAGATTCGATGGGCCACTAAAAAAAAAGTTGAATATTCAAATTTTCATATGGTTGCCTCTTCAAAGTTGCAAACTGAAATTTTCATATTGCTTTCTGACAATGTTACTTCATTGGCAAAGCTTCTTCTATGAGAAAGCTCTATGAAAATTTGAATGTTCAACTTTTGTGAGGAAGCAATGTGAAAATTTCAATTTTCACTTTAATGCAAAACGACTGGCCGGTTTAGGTTCAGAGCAAGAAAATAATCAAAAACTCAATTGTAATAAATAAGGAAGCCATGTGCAAACTACTGTGCAACTTTTTTAGTATGATAAAAAAAATGCCTACATCTAATAAAATAGAAACGGTAAAAATGTTTCGAAATATTTATTGTATAAAGTCGCTAATTGAAATTTGCGTAATGTGTCCTTTTGAGGCCACGTCTTACGTATTTTTTACAATTTACTATCAATATATCACCGCAGCAGCGATTTCGACCGTTCTCATTCCGCGCAGCATCGAGACAAGCGAGAGGGACGAGGTAGAAAATAGAAAAGTCCTTTCGTCACTTTTAAAAACGAAAGACATTCGTCTCTTCCTCCGTCACATCCTCGGCCTCTGCGTGCCTATTCCTAGGAATAGATATCTAGACACGGAAGACGGTAAAAGCGTGAAATCGTCCGGGTCGTCTCGATATGTCGCCGGGGTGCAAAGGCGAAGGAATAAAAGACCAAAAAAAAAAAAAGAAAAAAAACGGAATGAAAATCGCAAGTGATAGTTCCGAGACGTACGATAGGTTGAAAAGATACGAGCTCTCCTCGACCTTACGAAATAATGCTATCAATATAAAGAAAAGCTTGAGGCAGATAGGAAATGAAGAGAGAAGGGAGGGGGTTGAAAATAGAAGGAGAGACGAGGCGAGCCCGTGATAATAGAAATCGATTTGTCAGGAAGCTTTTACATTTCGACGGGTGGTCTCGGTGGTGGGTTTTGTCGCATCTGATAGTCGACGGTCTTATCCCACGGGAGAGCGGTCCGTCCTCCCCCCTCCCCCCCTCTCCTTCCCTCTGTGTCGTGTTCGTTCTATGACGGTATAGCGAAAGAACGCACGGCAATGGGGGCAAAGAACGAAAAAGGTTGGAGCTTTTCGTTGCTCCGGTACGCTCGGCCACTTCTCATCGTGCCAACTCGCCCTCGTCGAGCTGTCCGAGCGAGTCGGAAGCCGATTTTACGTCAACGCTCCGTCCCCCGGCTCGGTCGCTCCTCGCTTATAAGCCGTGCAGATAGAAATCTTGTAAAATGGCCCGCGCGAAGACAAATATTATGGGGATCAGCGGGAACTGAGAAGCTATTTATTTTCGAGGATTCCACGCCAACAGCGCTCGCTGACTGACTGAGGGTGCGAGTTGTTGATGCTGGGCTACACCGAAGTCTCGATGCTGTTGCGGGCGAGCATCGGAGTTACGGGCGTGACAACGGGGCTTTAAGGAACACACGTTGGAGTCAATATTTTTGAAACGCGACTCTTCAAAGGAAATTGTGAATATTCGGTCGGTAAAAAAAAAATTAATTTCACGAAAAGTCATTCGTCAGGGTGGAAAATAAAAATAAAACAACAGTCGTCTGAGCATCGGAGTTACGGGCGTGACAACGGGGCTTTAAGGAACACGCGTTGGAGTCAATATTTTTGAAACCCGACTCTTCAAGGGAAACGTGACTACTTGGTCGGTAACAAAAAAATATATTGTAACGAATATCGTAGCTGACTATTCGTTAAGACACACGCTATTAGTTAGGTTTGACATTAGACGAACGAACGGACGATCGATATGAGATCGATCGTCATGTTAGACAGTTTGGACTGACACGTCGGACCGAACAGACGTGTGACAGTTCATGCTCGGGTTATTTAGATGCGATTGTACTAATAATATCCGCCCCCAAACTAAATACGCGTGTTATTCATTCGCTCGATCGTTACAATATATATATATACATAATTCAAGGAAAATATTTCGTCGTATAAAAAAAAAAAAAATTTTAACATACAAACTAAGGAGACGAAGACGGAAATCACATTTTGCTCTTTTATTCTGAAATGTTCTAAATTTTTAGGGAGTCTGATTTTAATGGGTCAATGGCAGGCCGCGTGTATGGGCTTTTCCTGCCTCTAGCCGCGATATTTCGCAACACCGGGACGCTTTTTAGTGAAAAAGAGTAAAAACACCCCTCAAGCTGCAAGATCATAGTTTTCTGTCAAGCGTGCGCGATAGTGTAATCCGCGGGTTCGCGCATGGCAGACTCGCCGCCGCTGTGACCGGGAATTATAATTACAGCCCGAGAGCGGGAGGTGGGCGATGGCGGGGAGGGACCGAGATAGGGACAATCCCCGACCCTGGTCGAGAAATAAAAACTTAAAGCCCCCATTCACAGAGCGGAGTGTAACTGGACGGTGGAGCTGGCCGAGGCGCGGCGAGAACGGGTTAATTGAAAACTACCGAAAAGCACAATTTCGCGAGAAATTATTTCTATTCATTAGCCACGACGGGGCGAAACGGAAAGGCTCGCGCACCGGATAAGCGGGGGGTGGAAAAGCCGTGCGGACTCGCTCGGAGCCGGCGCAAGGACAAGCCGGTTCAGCTTTTGCTCGGTTGGTCCAAAGCAAAGCGGTATCGTGGAAACACGAATGCACTGTGAGGCTCGTGAAATCAGTTAATGATCATTATCGAGGGACAACGTTGATCCAAACACCCGTCGAAAATTTAAATCCCCAAAGTGCGATCTTCAAACCTTGCATTTTTCCTTGACATCTCAAACCGATACACTATATAGATGTATTATACTATATAGATGTATTATACTATATAGATGTATTATACTATATAGATGTATTATACTATATAGATGTATTATACTATATAGATGTATTATACTATATAGATGTATTATACTATATAGATGTATTATACTATATAGATGTATTATTTCGGTGCGTCAGACACGAATCTTGAAAGTCGATATTCAATAAACGATCGAAAAATCTTCACTCGCCACTGCCAGAAACGCTTTTCGTCCCCACCGATCTCCTTTCCATCTTTCTTCCTCCTCATTTTTTTTATTACATCTTTTCTCTCGTGCTCATCGTCCCAACAAAGGAAAAGTCGCGTGTCACAGAGCGTTAGCGACGTGTCGTGTACAGAGCAGAAGCTCGCCAAGAGGGCTTCGTCCGGCCCTCTCAGTTCGCACATCTACTCGTACGTGCTGAAGCAAAGAGGTGCCTGGCGTAGGTTGAAGGGCGGGCGGGCGGGCTTGCGGGTGGGTGGGGGGGGGGGGGGCGGGGGGAGACACATTCGCCCGTGTCCTCAGGGATGGCATGAAATTCGCGCAAGGTAGAGAAAGCCCGGAACGGAGAATGGGGTAAAAACATCCGAAAAGAGTTGAGAATGGATAAGAGAGGCAGAAGTGGATGTGGAGCGGGGGAGGAAAGGGAGCGTGCAGAGATTAGAGGGTGGGAGGGGGGGGGGGGCGCGTTTTGAGAAGAGACGAATATTTGAGAACGAGACGCGTTTTCGCGCTGCATAGTACAGAAAAAAAAGGTTAGCCGCGAAGCAGCCAGACAGAGGGACAGGCGAGACAGACGTAAAATCGCACAGAGTATCAGAGACTGGGGAAGGAGTGCGACATGGGCGTCGGCAAGGAAATATGAAAATAATAATAGCCGAGCATCGCCGAGGGCCACGAGTGTCAGGCGCGGCCTGCAACCGCCGGGGCGCCTCCAGGAAGTGCATGCGGAGCGCGGAGCGGTGAGGACGGAAGGGAAAAGGACAACGTCGCGTAGCTTGATTTTGACACACGTAAGTTTCCCCTAGCGCGCGCGACGGGAGGGAAGCCACCCTTGCCACCTGCCACACGCATCCCGGTGAATAATTTTTTTTTCGGGAAGGTGCAGCTCCGCCGGGCTTGGCTGCGACGCCGCGGAGGATTCCCGCGTTTGAGGTCGGGCCGGGCGAAGGAGACGACTGGAAATTCGGAATGCACACGCGGTAACGAGAGATTCGCGGCGCGGCGGGTTCCCGAGGGTGCGCGGAAGTGCGACTTCTGACGGCGACGGTGTCTCCGAGAGATTTCGGGCCTCCGCCTCCCCCCCCCGTGCAGCCCCGAAACTTTTCGGCTGAGGCCGGTGGAAAACGTCACTCGGGTATATTGAAATACGCCGGGAATTCTCGAATCCCTCGGGCTGCGATCGAGCTCCGGTGAGACGGATAGGGAGCTTGATTCGAACTGGTTTTCTTTGATTCTGGATAGCGAGGGTTGGACATTATATTGTGGGAGGAGGGTCAATTGTGAGAGTGGGGCAAAATGGACCCATCAGAGATGAAGCGGTAACTGGCGGACCTTCGTCCAGTTGCGACCACTGAATTTCTTGAAACGTAAATAGGTAATTTTTTTTTTTTTTTTACTACATGTAATTTTTTTATTCGAAGGCAAATTGTTTTGCGAAAAGGGACGAGCGACTGAATTGCCGGGGCGGTGAGATAGCGACGAGTGAAGCAACCTCTGAATTAACGTTTTATCGATTAATTAATTTGTCCATGCAGAAGAGTCGACCGGGTCGAGAATCAGAAAAAGTTTTATTTATATTATGTAGAACGCATACTATTATTGTATAGTGGAACACAGGCCGAGGTTAGCGAAATTGGGACATCCGCTCATTGAAGTACGTTCAAATTTAGCGAAACTCCATCGATCGAGTTTCGGTGGGTAGGATGCAACGGCGATACGGCTTATGCGGTGTCAAGCCCGCGTAACCGAATGTTTTACATCCGACGTATGTAAGTGAAACTGACGGGTGGTCGGGGTTGTGTGTATAATTGTTCGAACACGACTACCTGTGAATTATTAACGCGAACCATTGACTCTTGTGCGGCGAATGGCTG